>CM077009.1:91322313-92663979 GCA_039090855.1 Macrothele yani
TGCTTTTGGTGGCAACCTGACTTCAGTTCAAAAACGGAGTGACGTATGTTAGCATGTTAATCAGATTGAGAGTGTTTACGATTGTATCAAGCAGGTCCGTCCCTAGAAGTTCTGCCGCCTTCAGGCAAGGGATGCAGTGCCGCCCATAGCGTATAAATAAACAGAAAAATAACTGTGTATTAATGTAATTTTATTATTAGACTGTTGCATTCCAAAATACTTATGAAAAATAATTAAAACCTGCTTTTAATTAAAAATATAATTTTATTGTAGAACTATTGCGTTACAAAATACTTATAAAACAATTAAAAATATACTTTTCTTGCTTTTTTTGCAGCAAAATCTCTAACAACATCTTCCGATTGAGATTATTAGTCATTGTGGCATCAATTGATAAAGTAGAAAGTCCTACTAGCCTTTCTTCAGTCATAGTTTCCTTTAACTTCGAGAGACTCCTTTTGGCACTGGCAACAGTTACTGGTATTGTCAATAAAATACGCAACGCAATTTCTGTGTTTGGATAAATTCCTTTTAAATTGTGGACATAAATTAATTTTAGCACATCTTGTGGCCCAGAATTTTGTTCAACAAGTAGGCACAACAATATTTATTCTTCAAAGAGTTCCACCGCATCAATATCAATTGTATCATTCGCCGTTAGAATAATATTCAAATCTTGGCAATGTTGTAACAATGTTCCGGACGTTCAGTAACTAAGGAGCTAATATCAAAGCGTGCGTGCGTGTTTTTTTGTTTTTTTTTTAACGTGAACTATGTTCTATTTTTTCAAAACGATCTTGTATTGAATTTATAGCTACGTCTAAAAATGTGTTGAAAAAGTCAATTTCAAATTGTTTTTTTGGATTATGGAGCGGTGCTTCATTTTTGGTTTCATAATCATATTGCTTTTTTATTCGCCTTCAAACTTGTTCTTCTGTAGGAAATTCGAGAGTTATTTCTACAGAGGATGAGTCGAAAGTTTTGCAATATTTGGATTACTTTTTGTCTTGATATTTACTTTTACGACGAAAGCTGACTAGCATTCAAAGTATAGGCCATCGTGTTGCACCGTCTTTAGACATCTCTCTGCCAGTTCTTCGATTCCGTGGTGGTTACCAGTTCTTACCCTTCGAAGTGAAGAACTCCTCTTCACACCAGCTGCCACCTCCTTTTGGTTCTTGAAGTGCCGCCCGCGAAGGAAGTGGGTCATGGACCGGAACAAGTAATAATCCGATGATGCGAGATCCGGACTATATGCTGGGTGTGGCATCAGTTCGATGCCCTCAAGTTCCTGGAGTTTTGCCCGGGTCGTTCACGTGGTATGAGGCTGAGCGTTTTCTTGCTGCAGGAGAGCTCGCTTTCTATTCACCAGTGCCGTGTACTTCTCCAAAACGGCATACATCAGATCCAGCTGTTCAGAGTAGAGGTTGGCGTTGATGGTCTGACCATCTGGAACAAATTCGTAATGGATTATCCCCTCGAAATTCCACCAGACGCAGAGCATCACCTTGTGCTCGAAGCGCCTACGTTTGGCAACAGATTAAGGAAGCTGGCCCGAGCTCAACCACTGCCATTGTGTGTTAGGATTACGATAATAGACCCACTTTTCATCGCACGTAACAATTCTCTTGATGAAACGTACATCGCAGGGGTTTTCTAGGAGTTTCGTGCACACTTCCTCTCGGCGGTTTGCTTCAGCTGGCGTCAGTTCGTGAGAGAAATGCAGCAGCTCCTGTAGACCTTGCTGAAGTCCTGAAGGTGACGAACCACGGGGTTCTGTGATATGCTCAGCTCGCCTGATAAACTCCGAGTTCTGGCTGTTGGATTTGCCTCTACGCTCTGGCGCACGGCCTCCGAATCCACGGTTCGCGGCCTACCTGACCTTGGCTGATCTTCGAGGTTTCTGTCAACTGAGCGAAATTTCTTGAACCATCTGGTTGCGGTGCTGTGATCCACGGAACCTTCCCCTTTCACATGACAAATGTTTCGTGTTGCTTGAGTAGCGCTATGGCCGAGTTCAAACTCGTAAAGCAAAAGTTCCCTAATTAGCCGGTTGTGGCTGTTCATCTTTTCGGCGTCCCAACCACAGACAGAACGAGAACATGCAATGCTGTTCACAGTAACGACTACCACTTTATATCCCTGTCGACTGACTGCAGTGCGCGACTTGAAGTGGTTTAAACACGTGACGTACTCGTCGTAGCACATGCGTTTATGCAAATATTGCAAAACTTTCGACTCACCCTCTGTAAAATAGCTGAAAACTCTCATGCTGCATCTTAGCAAATCCATTTTTCCAAAAAATTTTAAAAAACTTCAATACACCCGAAAGTTACGAAACAGCAGCCTGTATATCAAAGTTTATGGATTGTAATTGCTTACAAGCTGGGTATATGACGCTTAATATGTCATATCAAATGATATTGGAACATATGAATTTAAAATTGCAAATATTTCTCAAGAGAGCCATGGGCGCCTGCAGGAAATTTTTCAAGTGGGTCAAGTGTAATTAATTGAGGTTTGGCCAATATGTAGAAAACAATAATTTGTGAAAATGAAAGATTAATACTATTACTACTACTTACTTACTACACTATTATTATTATTATTAATTGATGCTGCACTTGAAGAAAGTGTATGTTAGTACTAGTCATGTATTATCATGTACATTGGTAACTGTTTACAAAATAATGAACAGTGTCCAGCAGGGCCACGCCAAGCCTTTTAAGTTCAGCACACACCACCCTGAGCGGAACCTTTTTCTGCGCACTACCTTACGGTTCGCTAGGTTTTCCGCTTTCACGTTATCGTTTTCCAATTCCAAATTTCCAATAAAATTGGGATATTAAATTAAACGCCCCAAACTCCATCTTTCCTTGTGGACCAGTTCATGAACTTGTTTGGGCGTACTACCTTACGGTTTGCTAGGTTTTCCGCTTTCACGTTATCGTTTTCCAATTCCAAATTTCCAATAAAATTGGGATATTAAATTAAAATCCCCAAACTCCATCTTTCCTTGTGGTCCAGTTCATGAACTTGTTTGGGTGTACTACCTTACGGTTTGCTAGGTTTTCCGCTTTCACGTTATCGTTTTCCAATTCCAAATTTCCAATAAAATTGGGATATTAAATTCAACGCCCCAAACTCCATCTTTCCTTGTGAGTACCAGTTCATAAACTTGTTTGGGCGTACTACCTTACGGTTTGCTAGGTTTTCCGCTTTCACGTTATCGTTTTCCAATTCCAAATTTCCAATAAAATTGGGATATTAAATTAAAAGCCCCAAACTCCATCTTTCCTTGTGGTCCAGTTCATGAACTTGTTTGGGTGTACTACCTTACGGTTTGCTAGGTTTCCCGCTTTCACGTTATCGTTTTCCAATTCCAAATTTCCAATAAAATTGGGATATTAAATTCAAACGCCCCAAACTCCATCTTTCCTTGTGAGGACCAGTTCATGAACTTGTTTGGGCGTACTACCTTACGGTTTGCTAGGTTTCCCGCTTTCACGTTATCGTTTTCCAATTCCAAATTTCCAATAAAATTGGGATATTAAATTAAAATCCCCAAACTCCATCTTTCCTTGTGGTCCAGTTCATGAACTTGTTTGGGTGTACTACCTTACGGTTTGCTAGGTTTTCCGCTTTCACGTTATCGTTTTCCAATTCCAAATTTCCAATAAAATTGGGATATTAAATTAAAAGCCCCAAACTCCATCTTTCCTTGTGGTCCAGTTCATGAACTTGTTTGGGTGTACTACCTTACGGTTTGCTAGGTTTCCCGCTTTCACGTTATCGTTTTCCAATTCCAAATTTCCAATAAAATTGGGATATTAAATTCAACGCCCCAAACTCCATCTTTCCTTGTGAGGACCAGTTCATGAACTTGTTTGGGCGTACTACCTTACGGTTTGCTAGGTTTCCCGCTTTCACGTTATCGTTTTCCAATTCCAAATTTCCAATAAAATTGGGATATTAAATTAAAATCCCCAAACTCCATCTTTCCTTGTGGTCCAGTTCATGAACTTGTTTGGGTGTACTACCTTACGGTTTGCTAGGTTTTCCGCTTTCACGTTATCGTTTTCCAATTCCAAATTTCCAATAAAATTGGGATATTAAATTAAAAGCCCCAAACTCCATCTTTCCTTGTGGTCCAGTTCATGAACTTGTTTGGGTGTACTACCTTACGGTTTGCTAGGTTTCCCGCTTTCACGTTATCGTTTTCCAATTCCAAATTTCCAATAAAATTGGGATATTAAATTCAACGCCCCAAACTCCATCTTTCCTTGTGAGGACCAGTTCATGAACTTGTTTGGGCGTACTACCTTACGGTTTGCTAGGTTTCCCGCTTTCACGTTATCGTTTTCCAATTCCAAATTTCCAATAAAATTGGGATATTAAATTAAAAGCCCCAAACTCCATCTTTCCTTGTGGTCCAGTTTCCTTGTGGTCCAGTTCATGAACTTGTTTGGGTGTACTACCTTACGGTTTGCTAGGTTTCCCGCTTTCACGTTATCGTTTTCCAATTCCAAATTTCCAATAAAATTGGGATATTAAATTAAAATCCCCAAACTCCATCTTTCCTTGTGGTCCAGTTCATGAACTTGTTTGGGTGTACTACCTTACGGTTTGCTAGGTTTTCCGCTTTCACGTTATCGTTTTCCAATTCCAAATTTCCAATAAAATTGGGATATTAAATTAAAAGCCCCAAACTCCATCTTTCCTTGTGGTCCAGTTCATGAACTTGTTTGGGTGTACTACCTTACGGTTTGCTAGGTTTCGCGCTTTCACGTTATCGTTTTCCAATTCCAAATTTCCAATAAAATTGGGATATTAAATTCAACGCCCCAAACTCCATCTTTCCTTGTGAGGACCAGTTCATGAACTTGTTTGGGCGTACTACCTTACGGTTTGCTAGGTTTCCCGCTTTCACGTTATCGTTTTCCAATTCCAAATTTCCAATAAAATTGGGATATTAAATTAAAATCCCCAAACTCCATCTTTCCTTGTGGTCCAGTTCATGAACTTGTTTGGGTGTACTACCTTACGGTTTGCTAGGTTTTCCGCTTTCACGTTATCGTTTTCCAATTCCAAATTTCCAATAAAATTGGGATATTAAATTCAACGCCCCAAACTCCATCTTTCCTTGTGAGTACCAGTTCATAAACTTGTTTGGGCGTACTACCTTACGGTTTGCTAGGTTTCCCGCTTTCACGTTATCGTTTTCCAATTCCAAATTTCCAATAAAATTGGGATATTAAATTAAACGCCCCAAACTCCATCTTTCCTTGTGGTCCAGTTCATGAACTTGTTTGGGTGTACTACCTTACGGTTTGCTAGGTTTTCCGCTTTCACGTTATCGTTTTCCAATTCCAAATTTCCAATAAAATTGGGATATTAAATTAAAAGCCCCAAACTCCATCTTTCCTTGTGGTCCAGTTCATGAACTTGTTTGGGTGTACTACCTTACGGTTTGCTAGGTTTCCCGCTTTCACGTTATCGTTTTCCAATTCCAAATTTCCAATAAAATTGGGATATTAAATTCAACGCCCCAAACTCCATCTTTCCTTGTGAGGACCAGTTCATGAACTTGTTTGGGCGTACTACCTTACGGTTTGCTAGGTTTCCCGCTTTCACGTTATCGTTTTCCAATTCCAAATTTCCAATAAAATTGGGATATTAAATTAAAATCCCCAAACTCCATCTTTCCTTGTGGTCCAGTTCATGAACTTGTTTGGGTGTACTACCTTACGGTTTGCTAGGTTTTCCGCTTTCACGTTATCGTTTTCCAATTCCAAATTTCCAATAAAATTGGGATATTAAATTCAACGCCCCAAACTCCATCTTTCCTTGTGAACCAGTTCATGAACTTGTTTGGGCGTACTACCTTACGGTTTGCTAGGTTTCCGCTTTCACGTTATCGTTTTCCAATTCCAAATTTCCAATAAAATTGGGATATTAAATTAAAATCCCCAAACTCCATCTTTCCTTGTGGTCCAGTTCATGAACTTGTTTGGGTGTACTACCTTACGGTTTGCTAGGTTTTCCGCTTTCACGTTATCGTTTTCCAATTCCAAATTTCCAATAAAATTGGGATATTAAATTAAAAGCCCCAAACTCCATCTTTCCTTGTGGTCCAGTTCATGAACTTGTTTGGGTGTACTACCTTACGGTTTGCTAGGTTTCCCGCTTTCACGTTATCGTTTTCCAATTCCAAATTTCCAATAAAATTGGGATATTAAATTAAAATCCCCAAACTCCATCTTTCCTTGTGGTCCAGTTCATGAACTTGTTTGGGTGTACTACCTTACGGTTTGCTAGGTTTTCCGCTTTCACGTTATCGTTTTCCAATTCCAAATTTCCAATAAAATTGGGATATTAAATTAAAAGCCCCAAACTCCATCTTTCCTTGTGGTCCAGTTCATGAACTTGTTTGGGTGTACTACCTTACGGTTTGCTAGGTTTCCCGCTTTCACGTTATCGTTTTCCAATTCCAAATTTCCAATAAAATTGGGATATTAAATTCAACGCCCCAAACTCCATCTTTCCTTGTGAGGACCAGTTCATGAACTTGTTTGGGCGTACTACCTTACGGTTTGCTAGGTTTCCCGCTTTCACGTTATCGTTTTCCAATTCCAAATTTCCAATAAAATTGGGATATTAAATTAAAATCCCCAAACTCCATCTTTCCTTGTGGTCCAGTTCATGAACTTGTTTGGGTGTACTACCTTACGGTTTGCTAGGTTTTCCGCTTTCACGTTATCGTTTTCCAATTCCAAATTTCCAATAAAATTGGGATATTAAATTCAACGCCCCAAACTCCATCTTTCCTTGTGAGTACCAGTTCATGAACTTGTTTGGGCGTACTACCTTACGGTTTGCTAGGTTTCCCGCTTTCACGTTATCGTTTTCCAATTCCAAATTTCCAATAAAATTGGGATATTAAATTAAACGCCCCAAACTCCATCTTTCCTTGTGGACCAGTTCATGAACTTGTTTGGGCGTACTACCTTACGGTTTGCTAGGTTTTCCGCTTTCACGTTATCGTTTTCCAATTCCAAATTTCCAATAAAATTGGGATATTAAATTAAAAGCCCCAAACTCCATCTTTCCTTGTGGTCCAGTTCATGAACTTGTTTGGGTGTACTACCTTACGGTTTGCTAGGTTTCCCGCTTTCACGTTATCGTTTTCCAATTCCAAATTTCCAATAAAATTGGGATATTAAATTCAACGCCCCAAACTCCATCTTTCCTTGTGAGGACCAGTTCATGAACTTGTTTGGGCGTACTACCTTACGGTTTGCTAGGTTTCCCGCTTTCACGTTATCGTTTTCCAATTCCAAATTTCCAATAAAATTGGGATATTAAATTAAAATCCCCAAACTCCATCTTTCCTTGTGGTCCAGTTCATGAACTTGTTTGGGTGTACTACCTTACGGTTTGCTAGGTTTTCCGCTTTCACGTTATCGTTTTCCAATTCCAAATTTCCAATAAAATTGGGATATTAAATTCAACGCCCCAAACTCCATCTTTCCTTGTGAGTACCAGTTCATGAACTTGTTTGGGCGTACTACCTTACGGTTTGCTAGGTTTTCCGCTTTCACGTTATCGTTTTCCAATTCCAAATTTCCAATAAAATTGGGATATTAAATTAAAAGCCCCAAACTCCATCTTTCCTTGTGGTCCAGTTCATGAACTTGTTTGGGTGTACTACCTTACGGTTTGCTAGGTTTCCCGCTTTCACGTTATCGTTTTCCAATTCCAAATTTCCAATAAAATTGGGATATTAAATTCAAACGCCCCAAACTCCATCTTTCCTTGTGAGGACCAGTTCATGAACTTGTTTGGGCGTACTACCTTACGGTTTGCTAGGTTTCCCGCTTTCACGTTATCGTTTTCCAATTCCAAATTTCCAATAAAATTGGGATATTAAATTAAAATCCCCAAACTCCATCTTTCCTTGTGGTCCAGTTCATGAACTTGTTTGGGTGTACTACCTTACGGTTTGCTAGGTTTTCCGCTTTCACGTTATCGTTTTCCAATTCCAAATTTCCAATAAAATTGGGATATTAAATTAAAAGCCCCAAACTCCATCTTTCCTTGTGGTCCAGTTCATGAACTTGTTTGGGTGTACTACCTTACGGTTTGCTAGGTTTCCCGCTTTCACGTTATCGTTTTCCAATTCCAAATTTCCAATAAAATTGGGATATTAAATTCAACGCCCCAAACTCCATCTTTCCTTGTGAGGACCAGTTCATGAACTTGTTTGGGCGTACTACCTTACGGTTTGCTAGGTTTCCCGCTTTCACGTTATCGTTTTCCAATTCCAAATTTCCAATAAAATTGGGATATTAAATTAAAATCCCCAAACTCCATCTTTCCTTGTGGTCCAGTTCATGAACTTGTTTGGGTGTACTACCTTACGGTTTGCTAGGTTTTCCGCTTTCACGTTATCGTTTTCCAATTCCAAATTTCCAATAAAATTGGGATATTAAATTAAAAGCCCCAAACTCCATCTTTCCTTGTGGTCCAGTTCATGAACTTGTTTGGGTGTACTACCTTACGGTTTGCTAGGTTTCCCGCTTTCACGTTATCGTTTTCCAATTCCAAATTTCCAATAAAATTGGGATATTAAATTCAACGCCCCAAACTCCATCTTTCCTTGTGAGGACCAGTTCATGAACTTGTTTGGGCGTACTACCTTACGGTTTGCTAGGTTTCCCGCTTTCACGTTATCGTTTTCCAATTCCAAATTTCCAATAAAATTGGGATATTAAATTAAAAGCCCCAAACTCCATCTTCCTTGTGGTCCAGTTTCGTGGTCCAGTTCATGAACTTGTTTGGGTGTACTACCTTACGGTTTGCTAGGTTTCCCGCTTTCACGTTATCGTTTTCCAATTCCAAATTTCCAATAAAATTGGGATATTAAATTAAAATCCCCAAACTCCATCTTTCCTTGTGGTCCAGTTCATGAACTTGTTTGGGTGTACTACCTTACGGTTTGCTAGGTTTTCCGCTTTCACGTTATCGTTTTCCAATTCCAAATTTCCAATAAAATTGGGATATTAAATTAAAAGCCCCAAACTCCATCTTTCCTTGTGGTCCAGTTCATGAACTTGTTTGGGTGTACTACCTTACGGTTTGCTAGGTTTCCCGCTTTCACGTTATCGTTTTCCAATTCCAAATTTCCAATAAAATTGGGATATTAAATTCAACGCCCCAAACTCCATCTTTCCTTGTGAGGACCAGTTCATGAACTTGTTTGGGCGTACTACCTTACGGTTTGCTAGGTTTCCCGCTTTCACGTTATCGTTTTCCAATTCCAAATTTCCAATAAAATTGGGATATTAAATTAAAATCCCCAAACTCCATCTTTCCTTGTGGTCCAGTTCATGAACTTGTTTGGGTGTACTACCTTACGGTTTGCTAGGTTTTCCGCTTTCACGTTATCGTTTTCCAATTCCAAATTTCCAATAAAATTGGGATATTAAATTCAACGCCCCAAACTCCATCTTTCCTTGTGAGTACCAGTTCATAAACTTGTTTGGGCGTACTACCTTACGGTTTGCTAGGTTTCCCGCTTTCACGTTATCGTTTTCCAATTCCAAATTTCCAATAAAATTGGGATATTAAATTAAACGCCCCAAACTCCATCTTTCCTTGTGGACCAGTCCATGAACTTGTTTGGGCGTACTACCTTACGGTTTGCTAGGTTTTCCGCTTTCACGTTATCGTTTTCCAATTCCAAATTTCCAATAAAATTGGGATATTAAATTAAAAGCCCCAAACTCCATCTTTCCTTGTGGTCCAGTTCATGAACTTGTTTGGGTGTACTACCTTACGGTTTGCTAGGTTTCCCGCTTTCACGTTATCGTTTTCCAATTCCAAATTTCCAATAAAATTGGGATATTAAATTCAACGCCCCAAACTCCATCTTTCCTTGTGAGGACCAGTTCATGAACTTGTTTGGGCGTACTACCTTACGGTTTGCTAGGTTTCCCGCTTTCACGTTATCGTTTTCCAATTCCAAATTTCCAATAAAATTGGGATATTAAATTAAAATCCCCAAACTCCATCTTTCCTTGTGGTCCAGTTCATGAACTTGTTTGGGTGTACTACCTTACGGTTTGCTAGGTTTTCCGCTTTCACGTTATCGTTTTCCAATTCCAAATTTCCAATAAAAATGGGATATTAAATTCAACGCCCCAAACTCCATCTTTCCTTGTGAGTACCAGTTCATAAACTTGTTTGGGCGTACTACCTTACGGTTTGCTAGGTTTTCCGCTTTCACGTTATCGTTTTCCAATTCCAAATTTCCAATAAAATTGGGATGTTAAATTAAAAGCCCCAAACTCCATCTTTCCTTGTGGTCCAGTTCATGAACTTGTTTGGGTGTACTACCTTACGGTTTGCTAGGTTTCCCGCTTTCACGTTATCGTTTTCCAATTCCAAATTTCCAATAAAATTGGGATATTAAATTCAAACGCCCCAAACTCCATCTTTCCTTGTGAGGACCAGTTCATGAACTTGTTTGGGCGTACTACCTTACGGTTTGCTAGGTTTCCCGCTTTCACGTTATCGTTTTCCAATTCCAAATTTCCAATAAAATTGGGATATTAAATTAAAAGCCCCAAACTCCATCTTTCCTTGTGGTCCAGTTCATGAACTTGTTTGGGTGTACTACCTTACGGTTTGCTAGGTTTCCCGCTTTCACGTTATCGTTTTCCAATTCCAAATTTCCAATAAAATTGGGATATTAAATTCAAACGCCCCAAACTCCATCTTTCCTTGTGAGGACCAGTTCATGAACTTGTTTGGGCGTACTACCTTACGGTTTGCTAGGTTTCCCGCTTTCACGTTATCGTTTTCCAATTCCAAATTTCCAATAAAATTGGGATATTAAATTAAAATCCCCAAACTCCATCTTTCCTTGTGGTCCAGTTCATGAACTTGTTTGGGTGTACTACCTTACGGTTTGCTAGGTTTTCCGCTTTCACGTTATCGTTTTCCAATTCCAAATTTCCAATAAAATTGGGATATTAAATTAAAAGCCCCAAACTCCATCTTTCCTTGTGGTCCAGTTCATGAACTTGTTTGGGTGTACTACCTTACGGTTTGCTAGGTTTCCCGCTTTCACGTTATCGTTTTCCAATTCCAAATTTCCAATAAAATTGGGATATTAAATTCAACGCCCCAAACTCCATCTTTCCTTGTGAGGACCAGTTCATGAACTTGTTTGGGCGTACTACCTTACGGTTTGCTAGGTTTCCCGCTTTCACGTTATCGTTTTCCAATTCCAAATTTCCAATAAAATTGGGATATTAAATTAAAATCCCCAAACTCCATCTTTCCTTGTGGTCCAGTTCATGAACTTGTTTGGGTGTACTACCTTACGGTTTGCTAGGTTTTCCGCTTTCACGTTATCGTTTTCCAATTCCAAATTTCCAATAAAATTGGGATATTAAATTAAAAGCCCCAAACTCCATCTTTCCTTGTGGTCCAGTTCATGAACTTGTTTGGGTGTACTACCTTACGGTTTGCTAGGTTTCCCGCTTTCACGTTATCGTTTTCCAATTCCAAATTTCCAATAAAATTGGGATATTAAATTCAACGCCCCAAACTCCATCTTTCCTTGTGAGGACCAATTCATGAACTTGTTTGGGCGTACTACCTTACGGTTTGCTAGGTTTCCCGCTTTCACGTTATCGTTTTCCAATTCCAAATTTCCAATAAAATTGGGATATTAAATTAAAATCCCCAAACTCCATCTTTCCTTGTGGTCCAGTTCATGAACTTGTTTGGGTGTACTACCTTACGGTTTGCTAGGTTTTCCGCTTTCACGTTATCGTTTTCCAATTCCAAATTTCCAATAAAATTGGGATATTAAATTAAAAGCCCCAAACTCCATCTTTTCCTTGTGGTCCAGTTCATGAACTTGTTTGGGTGTACTACCTTACGGTTTGCTAGGTTTCCCGCTTTCACGTTATCGTTTTCCAATTCCAAATTTCCAATAAAATTGGGATATTAAATTCAACGCCCCAAACTCCATCTTTCCTTGTGAGGACCAGTTCATGAACTTGTTTGGGCGTACTACCTTACGGTTTGCTAGGTTTCCCGCTTTCACGTTATCGTTTTCCAATTCCAAATTTCCAATAAAATTGGGATATTAAATTAAAATCCCCAAACTCCATCTTTCCTTGTGGTCCAGTTCATGAACTTGTTTGGGTGTACTACCTTACGGTTTGCTAGGTTTTCCGCTTTCACGTTATCGTTTTCCAATTCCAAATTTCCAATAAAAATGGGATATTAAATTCAACGCCCCAAACTCCATCTTTCCTTGTGAGTACCAGTTCATAAACTTGTTTGGGCGTACTACCTTACGGTTTGCTAGGTTTCCCGCTTTCACGTTATCGTTTTCCAATTCCAAATTTCCAATAAAATTGGGATATTAAATTAAACGCCCCAAACTCCATCTTTCCTTGTGGACCAGTTCATGAACTTGTTTGGGCGTACTACCTTACGGTTTGCTAGGTTTTCCGCTTTCACGTTATCGTTTTCCAATTCCAAATTTCCAATAAAATTGGGATATTAAATTAAAAGCCCCAAACTCCATCTTTCCTTGTGGTCCAGTTCATGAACTTGTTTGGGTGTACTACCTTACGGTTTGCTAGGTTTCCCGCTTTCACGTTATCGTTTTCCAATTCCAAATTTCCAATAAAATTGGGATATTAAATTCAACGCCCCAAACTCCATCTTTCCTTGTGAGGACCAGTTCATGAACTTGTTTGGGCGTACTACCTTACGGTTTGCTAGGTTTCCCGCTTTCACGTTATCGTTTTCCAATTCCAAATTTCCAATAAAATTGGGATATTAAATTAAAATCCCCAAACTCCATCTTTCCTTGTGGTCCAGTTCATGAACTTGTTTGGGTGTACTACCTTACGGTTTGCTAGGTTTTCCGCTTTCACGTTATCGTTTTCCAATTCCAAATTTCCAATAAAAATGGGATATTAAATTCAACGCCCCAAACTCCATCTTTCCTTGTGAGTACCAGTTCATAAACTTGTTTGGGCGTACTACCTTACGGTTTGCTAGGTTTTCCGCTTTCACGTTATCGTTTTCCAATTCCAAATTTCCAATAAAATTGGGATGTTAAATTAAAAGCCCCAAACTCCATCTTTCCTTGTGGTCCAGTTCATGAACTTGTTTGGGTGTACTACCTTACGGTTTGCTAGGTTTCCCGCTTTCACGTTATCGTTTTCCAATTCCAAATTTCCAATAAAATTGGGATATTAAATTCAACGCCCCAAACTCC
Source organism: Macrothele yani (assembly GCA_039090855.1). NCBI lineage: Eukaryota > Metazoa > Arthropoda > Arachnida > Araneae > Macrothelidae > Macrothele > Macrothele yani. The sequence goes on from CM077009.1 coordinate 91,335,626, forward strand.
ATCTTTCCTTGTGAGGACCAGTTCATGAACTTGTTTGGGCGTACTACCTTACGGTTTGCTAGGTTTCCCGCTTTCACGTTATCGTTTTCCAATTCCAAATTTCCAATAAAATTGGGATATTAAATTAAAATCCCCAAACTCCATCTTTCCTTGTGGTCCAGTTCATGAACTTGTTTGGGTGTACTACCTTACGGTTTGCTAGGTTTTCCGCTTTCACGTTATCGTTTTCCAATTCCAAATTTCCAATAAAAATGGGATATTAAATTCAACGCCCCAAACTCCATCTTTCCTTGTGAGTACCAGTTCATAAACTTGTTTGGGCGTACTACCTTACGGTTTGCTAGGTTTCCCGCTTTCACGTTATCGTTTTCCAATTCCAAATTTCCAATAAAATTGGGATATTAAATTAAACGCCCCAAACTCCATCTTTCCTTGTGGACCAGTTCATGAACTATGTTCAGCCCCGAAAGATCTCGCGTGTAAATATTAGTTTTTAATTGTAAATAAAGTGTTTTTAATCTTGACCTACAATTTGAAAATTATGTTTTGTGAATGACCGTACGTATGACAGCATCGGTGAATTACGTTAGTTCATGAACTTGTTTGGGCGTACTACCTTACGGTTTGCTAGGTTTTCCGCTTTCACGTTATCGTTTTCCAATTCCAAATTTCCAATAAAATTGGGATATTAAATTAAAAGCCCCAAACTCCATCTTTCCTTGTGGTCCAGTTCATGAACTTGTTTGGGTGTACTACCTTACGGTTTGCTAGGTTTCCCGCTTTCACGTTATCGTTTTCCAATTCCAAATTTCCAATAAAATTGGGATATTAAATTCAACGCCCCAAACTCCATCTTTCCTTGTGAGGACCAGTTCATGAACTTGTTTGGGCGTACTACCTTACGGTTTGCTAGGTTTCCCGCTTTCACGTTATCGTTTTCCAATTCCAAATTTCCAATAAAATTGGGATATTAAATTAAAATCCCCAAACTCCATCTTTCCTTGTGGTCCAGTTCATGAACTTGTTTGGGTGTACTACCTTACGGTTTGCTAGGTTTTCCGCTTTCACGTTATCGTTTTCCAATTCCAAATTTCCAATAAAAATGGGATATTAAATTCAACGCCCCAAACTCCATCTTTCCTTGTGAGTACCAGTTCATAAACTTGTTTGGGCGTACTACCTTACGGTTTGCTAGGTTTCCCGCTTTCACGTTATCGTTTTCCAATTCCAAATTTCCAATAAAATTGGGATATTAAATTAAAAGCCCCAAACTCCATCTTTCCTTGTGGTCCAGTTCATGAACTTGTTTGGGTGTACTACCTTACGGTTTGCTAGGTTTTCCGCTTTCACGTTATCGTTTTCCAATTCCAAATTTCCAATAAAAATGGGATATTAAATTCAACGCCCCAAACTCCATCTTTCCTTGTGAGGACCAGTTCATGAACTTGTTTGGGCGTACTACCTTACGGTTTGCTAGGTTTCCCGCTTTCACGTTATCGTTTTCCAATTCCAAATTTCCAATAAAATTGGGATATTAAATTAAAAGCCCCAAACTCCATCTTCCTTGTGGTCCAGTTTCCTTGTGGTCCAGTTCATGAACTTGTTTGGGTGTACTACCTTACGGTTTGCTAGGTTTTCCGCTTTCACGTTATCGTTTTCCAATTCCAAATTTCCAATAAAAATGGGATATTAAATTCAACGCCCCAAACTCCATCTTTCCTTGTGAGGACCAGTTCATGAACTTGTTTGGGCGTACTACCTTACGGTTTGCTAGGTTTCCCGCTTTCACGTTATCGTTTTCCAATTCCAAATTTCCAATAAAAATGGGATATTAAATTCAACGCCCCAAACTCCATCTTTCCTTGTGAGGACCAGTTCATGAACTTGTTTGGGCGTACTACCTTACGGTTTGCTAGGTTTCCCGCTTTCACGTTATCGTTTTCCAATTCCAAATTTCCAATAAAATTGGGATATTAAATTAAAATCCCCAAACTCCATCTTTCCTTGTGGTCCAGTTCATGAACTTGTTTGGGTGTACTACCTTACGGTTTGCTAGGTTTTCCGCTTTCACGTTATCGTTTTCCAATTCCAAATTTCCAATAAAAATGGGATATTAAATTCAACGCCCCAAACTCCATCTTTCCTTGTGAGTACCAGTTCATAAACTTGTTTGGGCGTACTACCTTACGGTTTGCTAGGTTTCCCGCTTTCACGTTATCGTTTTCCAATTCCAAATTTCCAATAAAATTGGGATATTAAATTAAAAGCCCCAAACTCCATCTTTCCTTGTGGTCCAGTTCATGAACTTGTTTGGGTGTACTACCTTACGGTTTGCTAGGTTTTCCGCTTTCACGTTATCGTTTTCCAATTCCAAATTTCCAATAAAAATGGGATATTAAATTCAACGCCCCAAACTCCATCTTTCCTTGTGAGGACCAGTTCATGAACTTGTTTGGGCGTACTACCTTACGGTTTGCTAGGTTTCCCGCTTTCACGTTATCGTTTTCCAATTCCAAATTTCCAATAAAATTGGGATATTAAATTAAAAGCCCCAAACTCCATCTTCCTTGTGGTCCAGTTTCCTTGTGGTCCAGTTCATGAACTTGTTTGGGTGTACTACCTTACGGTTTGCTAGGTTTTCCGCTTTCACGTTATCGTTTTCCAATTCCAAATTTCCAATAAAAATGGAATATTAAATTCAACGCCCCAAACTCCATCTTTCCTTGTGAGGACCAGTTCATGAACTTGTTTGGGCGTACTACCTTACGGTTTGCTAGGTTTCCCGCTTTCACGTTATCGTTTTCCAATTCCAAATTTCCAATAAAAATGGGATATTAAATTCAACGCCCCAAACTCCATCTTTCCTTGTGAGGACCAGTTCATGAACTTGTTTGGGAGTACTACCTTACGGTTTGCTAGGTTTCCCGCTTTCACGTTATCGTTTTCCAATTCCAAATTTCCAATAAAATTGGGATATTAAATTAAAAGCCCCAAACTCCATCTTTCCTTGTGGTCCAGTTCATGAACTTGTTTGGGTGTACTACCTTACGGTTTGCTAGGTTTTCCGCTTTCACGTTATCGTTTTCCAATTCCAAATTTCCAATAAAAATGGGATATTAAATTCAACGCCCCAAACTCCATCTTTCCTTGTGAGGACCAGTTCATCAACTTGTTTGGGCGTACTACCTTACGGTTTGCTAGGTTTCCCGCTTTCACGTTATCGTTTTCCAATTCCAAATTTCCAATAAAATTGGGATATTAAATTAAAAGCCCCAAACTCCATCTTCCTTGTGGTCCAGTTCATGAACTTGTTTGGGTGTACTACCTTACGGTTTGCTAGGTTTTCCGCTTTCACGTTATCGTTTTGCAATTTCAAATTTCCAATAAAAATGGGATATTAAATTCAACGCCCCAAACTCCATCTTTCCTTGTGAGGACCAGTTCATGAACTTGTTTGGGCGTACTACCTTACGGTTTGCTAGGTTTCCCGCTTTCACGTTATCGTTTTCCAATTCCAAATTTCCAATAAAATTGGGATATTAAATTAAAATCCCCAAACTCCATCTTTCCTTGTGGTCCAGTTCATGAACTTGTTTGGGTGTACTACCTTACGGTTTGCTAGGTTTTCCGCTTTCACGTTATCGTTTTCCAATTTCAAATTTCCAATAAAAATGGGATATTAAATTCAACGCCCCAAACTCCATCTTTCCTTGTGAGGACCAGTTCATGAACTTGTTTGGGCGTACTACCTTACGGTTTGCTAGGTTTTCCGCTTTCACGTTATCGTTTTCCAATTCCAAATTTCCAATAAAATTGGGATATTAAATTAAAAGCCCCAAACTCCATCTTCTTTGTGGTCCAGTTCATGAACTTGTTTGGGTGTACTACCTTACGGTTTGCTAGGATTTCCGCTTTCACGCTATCGTTTTCCAATTCCAAATTTCCAATAAAAATGGGATATTAAATTCAACGCCCCAAACTCCATCTTTCCTTGTGAGGACCAGCTCATGAACTTGTTTGGGCGTACTACCTTACGGTTTGCTAGGTTTCCCGCTTTAACGTTATCGTTTTCCAATTCCAAATTTCCAATAAAATTGGGATATTAAATTAAAAGCCCCAAACTCCATCTTTCCTTGTGGTCCAGTTCATGAACTTGTTTGGGTGTACTACCTTACGGTTTGCTAGGTTTTCCGCTTTCACGTTATCGTTTTCCAATTCCAAATTTCCAATAAAAATGGGATATTAAATTCAACGCCCCAAACTCCATCTTTCCTTGTGAGGACCAGTTCATGAACTTGTTTGGGCGTACTACCTTACGGTTTGCTAGGTTTCCCGCTTTCACGTTATCGTTTTCCAATTCCAAGTTTCCAATAAAAATGGGATATTAAATTCAACGCCCCAAACTCCATCTTTCCTTGTGAGGACCAGTTCATGAACTTGTTTGGGCGTACTACCTTACGGTTTGCTAGGTTTCCCGCTTTCACGTTATCGTTTTCCAATTCCGAATTTCCAATAAAATTGGGATATTAAATTAAAAGCCCCAAACTCCATCTTCCTTGTGGTCCAGTTCATGAACTTGTTTGGGTGTACTACCTTACGGTTTGCTAGGTTTCCCGCTTTCACGTTATCGTTTTCCAATTCCAAATTTCCAATAAAAATGGGATATTAAATTCAACTCCCCAAACTCCATCTTTCCTTGTGAGGACCAGTTCATGAACTTGTTTGGGCGTACTACCTTACGGTTTGCTAGGTTTCCCGCTTTCACGTTATCGTTTTCCAATTCCAAATTTCCAATAAAATTGGGATATTAAATTAAAAGCCCCAAACTCCATCTTTCCTTGTTGTCCAGTTCATGAACTTGTTTGGGTGTACTACCTTACGGTTTGCTAGGTTTTCCGCTTTCACGTTATCGTTTTCCAATTCCAAATTTCCAATAAAAATGGGATATTAAATTCAACGCCCCAAACTCCATGTTTCCTTGTGAGGACCAGTTCATGAACTTGTTTGGGCGTACTACCTTACGGTTTGCTAGGTTTCCCGCTTTCACGTTATCGTTTTCCAATTCCAAATTTCCAATAAAAATGGGATATTAAATTCAACGCCCCAAACTCCATCTTTCCTTGTGAGGACCAGTTCATGAACTTGTTTGGGCGTACTACCTTACGGTTTGCTAGGTTTCCCGCTTTCACGTTATCGTTTTCCAATTCCAAATTTCCAATAAAATTGGGATATTAAATTAAAATCCCCAAACTCCATCTTTCCTTGTGGTCCAGTTCATGAACTTGTTTGGGCGTGCTACCTTGGTTTGCTAGGTTTTCGGCTTTCACGTTATCGTTTTCCAATTCCAAATTTCCAATAAAATTGGGATATTAAATTAAAAGCCCCAAACTTCATCTTTCCTTGTGTCCAGTTCTGTGAGTGTAAAAAAAAAAAAAAAAGAAAAGTAATAAATTAAATAAAATAAAATAAAGGGAAAAATAATTCTAGGGGGGTGTCAAGTGTCCCCTGCGACCCCCTGTTGGCGCCCATGAAGAGAGCATATGCATCAGATCTAAGCTTTAAGCCATGCAAACTTTTCAAATTATGATCTTCCTGAATTCCGAAGTACCGTGTAACTCAAAATGTTTCATCCGATTTCAAATGACTGTATTTTATGTGTTTCTAAATATATATCGATTAAATGTACATAGGATAAAGAAAAAAAAAGTCCAAATTTTGTTTTCATACCTTATAAATGTGCTATGTGACTTCCGTTGGTCACGCAGACTACGTCGAGGTGTTAATCAAATTCCTGCCATACGTGATCAAGCAATGTCTGTTGTCAGCGACTGGAGAACACTATGAATTCGAACTTTTAGTTCCTATAGCGTTGCGGGCAATGGTGGCACTTACACATTATCCTTAACATATCCCCCATAAGAAAAAGTCGCAAGGGGTCAGATGCGGACACTCGGCGGGCCTCCTGTAGAGCGCCTTGTCGTCGTGTCCACAGCGACCAAAACGCTTTCTGTTGTACGGTCGCCATTTTTCACAATAACAGTCTTTCGCTCATGTTCAGATACACAGGTTACATTGCGCCATTTAGCGGTTGCATTCGTAAACTCGGTTCGTTTCGTTTTCATTTTAATGTGTGTAGTGGCGTACCGGAAAAACTCGCCCTCCCCCCCCCCCACGAAAAATATTTTGGAGACTCCTTTCCGAAAATCCATCAGTTTTCAATCACTCAAAATTTTAACTTCCATATTATTAACTAGGTTTTACGGATGTTTTAATAAATCAAATTCATTCTTTGGAACCTACGAGTATTTTTCCTAAAATCAGAATCATTCCACCTTATTGAGCGAAACACAAATGCGTACGTTGTAATTAAAATGATTGCCCTGGTTTTATACCGATACAAATTACTACCAAATACTTAGATCAAACTCAATCATATCATGCAAAATTTATTATTTTAAAGAACCAAAGTTATCTTCTTTCATATGCATAGACGATTACATGCACAAAACATACAGCTGTCGTGTGACAATGTCTAATGACTTCCGATTTATACGAAATGGCACCACATAAGTAAGCAAATAAGTAAGTAAAGATTAAGAACTGTAGCACAAAAAAAAAGCGTAAAATTACTTAAATTATGTACTCTGGAATATAAAAAAACACACTTAACGTAATGCCATTATGTTCTGCACATAGCAAAAAAAAAAAAAAAAAAAAATTCTTTTGAATCTGTTATATATAAAAAAAGACACAGGTCTCTGATTTTTTGTTCCCGCTAACAACATATTTTATTCTATTATTATACTGCAGGATGCGTAGTTACGTGCAAAGAACTGTAATACAAACCTTATCATCATTGTTACAAAATTTTACTCATTGAACTGGCATTTCTTTCACATTCTCTTGTTAACATACATGCATAAAAAGTATTGCAAGGACCGTGAAAAGGGGCTTCAAGTTCTGATGAATAGCTGCTTTTCTGCCATTCAGTTCTTATGAACTAAAGAAACGAAAATAATTTCTAAAGGTTTCACTTATTTACCGCGAAAAAAAAAAAAGCAAAAATTGCTTTTCGTTTTAATACTTCATTAAAAGCTGCCTTAATTCTTGGTTATTCTTTAAACCAGTTTCATACGAAGTTTCCATGGAAAAAAATTGTAAAGTCTTACTGCTGAAGCTAGATGCCCTTTTAACCACGAGATCCCTCCACACTGCAGGGGTTGCGGGACCTATCAGTACGCTATTACTATATTACCTTGATTTTTACGGAGCTATGATCTAATGAAATCGGATGAGTCGTTTTGAATTACTCTGTATAACAGATCTGACTCGGGCTGTTTTTTTTTTAAGATTTTGTGCCGCCCTCAGGCGTCGCGTGACTTGCCTAATGCCCAGGTACGGGCCTTGGGACGGGTCTGGTCTCAAGTCTCTCGTTAGAAGTCGGCTTGATTGTGAGATCGTTGTAATTGCTTAGGAGAGAGATGTTAAGAGAGCTTATCGTACCCGTTAATGATTAAGCCCTTCACGTTGAACCTGTCTTTGGTCTTAAGGAAAGTTTAAAAGGGTAAGAATGAACGAAATTTATGTAGACTCAAAAATTATTAAAGTTGTAATAAGTTTGATGAAATTTAAAAATTAATTTGGAAAGAGGTAAAAGTTCCGACCCAAACCAAATTCCACATGAAAATGAAATTATACTAAGAAATAGGCATGAACAAACAAACAAATATTTAGACAAATCAATAGCTGTTGATTTTTAAAGGAATTATAGTTTTATCAGGGGCAAATCGTAATTATGAGCAAATTTTTGAAAGTAGGAAGAAAAGGCTTATAAGAAAAGAAAAAGATAGAAAAAGGAAGATAACTTTTGAGATTCCAATTAATTTTGGTTTTATTTTACGCCGGATAAAAAGGGAAAAAAGGTTTATATTACTGAAAGGATGAAGGGGGGGGACTCCAAATTTAGCAAGATGGGCATGTGAAAACAAAAGAACTTAAAAAAACTGTTTATTTAATTATTTCAACTAGTGCTTTGTAAAGGAAATAAATGAACATACAAAACGTACTTACACCTAGTTCATACTGGAAATTATTTACATTTAGTACATGTTAGAAATTTCGGATAACTGGTATAGTTTTACTATTTTCTACATAATTAGTGTATAGTTCCTCGTTATTAATTTTGAGCAGCTTATGATAAACCTTAAGTTTAGTAATAATGGGGTTTTGCTCAGTGTTAACTATTTCATACGTTATGTTCTTGTTTAATTCCTGTCTAATTATTGGACTATAATATTTCTTGCAAATAACAGCAAAATTACTCGCTTTATTAGTACATGTGAAAAGGTATTTTTTTCCAACTCTTTGAGGGAGGCTTTACCTGGATTCGTGCATGCATAAAGTGTATCTTCCCTGAGGTTGTCTTTTACGTTCTTAAGGTTATTCTGAAATTCCTTTTGAATAACATATTTCTATTCTGCAAAAGCTGTGCTGGGGACTCCAAAGAATAACTTTTTTTTTTTTAGAATAACTTTTAAGCAGGTACTTAATAAATCTTCGAGAAAGAGGTCAGAACACTTGGTGAAAAAACACTTCTGTTCGTGCATACAGTCCTACATCACTCCTTCTTATAAACAAACGAAATGAATTAATGAATTATAGAGATTTATGATCGCATATACGCTGACTCATAATGTTTTACATTACATGTATGTGTTTTGATTTGAAGTCTCTTGCAGTTTCATGTGGTCTACCCAGAGACCACGGCCCGTGCGAGGACTACAAGATCAAATGGTTCTTTGATGTGATTTATGGAAGTTGCTTAAAATTTTGGTATGGTGGCTGTGGTGGAAATGCCAATGTGTTTCCTACACAAGAAGTATGTGAAGCTGTATGCGTTCATCCTGCGGGAAAAGGTAAGTACCGTAGCTGCCATGGCAACTACTTACACTGCTCCAAGTACAGGGGTTTATCAAAATGATAGAAACACCGACTGCGCCTGGAGTACACGTAATGCGCACCGAATGCAAATCACAGGGACGACGTCGCACACAATGTGAAGTACTGTATATATAAAGGGAGTGCAGTACGATGTCGGCGATCACGTAGCAGGACCACAGTCTCACAGTGACGTGCGGTGACCCAACAGACTACCCAAGCAGTCGCAAAGGCACTTGCTTTTCACTTTTTTACAATTTACATTAGGTTCAGATTTTTGAAATAATAAAAGTGGAAAAACATGGCGTACGATATAGATACCATAGCTACTTTCTTATATCTATTCTTTTACACAACACAGCAAAATCTAAAACAAAACTGTTTTCCGAATAGACTGAAGTCACTTAACATATTTTTATACTTAAAAGTAAACTCCATTCTTCGATCACTTACAGTAAAATGTTCTATTACAGAATCGAAAAAAGTATTTCTTTCTTTCAGAGTATTTAACAGATCACTTTCAATTGATATCAGTCCAAGATGCGACAGTCGTTTCTGTCCTGTTCTGTTTCGTGCGTATGTCTTAATTCGCTTTAATGCAGAAAACGATCTTTCAACTGTTGAAGTGGACACAGGTATCACACTTATAAGTGAAGCCAATAGGTAAAGTTGTGGCATGGATTTTCTAAGTGCTGAAGTCGCTAACATCTTCATTAGCTGTATAGGTGACTTGTCAGAAAATTTGTGTAAACTGTATACTACGATTAATTCGTTTTTAAAACGTACTTCATCGAAGTAGCGACCGTAATTTTCAAGTAAGCTTTTCAAACCATCAGTTGGGAAAGTGTGGACGTAAGAGCTGTGCTTCGAACAATCCAGTAAGCACAAAAATGTAAGCTTTTCATAATCCTGAAATCTTGTATTAATGTGTTGTTCGACATTATCGAAAATTTCAAAATATAATCTTCTATATTTAGTGGTAATCGTAATGTCTTCAGAAAGGTTTCGGTTTCGTTTTCTTGGGAGTCCAACATCAGCAATGGTTCCTTCGTACACTTCGTGAAAACGACTTCTCAGAGATTTTACAGCATTTTGTGTTTCCGTTATCTTACTTCTGCAGTAAATAATGTCTAATGAAGCAATCTGAAGCACTCTGAACAAAACATCAGTAAGAGAAAAAATACTATGAAAGGTCGCAAGAAAAAAGCAAAATTCAAAGTTTTCAAAATTGGACAAATGTCCCTGAACACCCGCAAGAATATCCCTTTCTACTTGTGATTGATGTTCCAACATGGCAGCAAAACTCTGGTGAAGCTCTTCTTTTTTTTTTCGTGGACAGTATTGACGAGTCGTGATGAGTAATTCAATCTTGTTGGGCAAACATTGGGTAGTCGGCGTCCCAAAAAGGCATCAAAAAATTTTGAGCGCTTTGGTGATCTCGAGAAAAACGCCGCAAGCCCACTAAGAGTAGCAAAAAAGATACGACATTCAGGAATACTTGAAGCGCTTTGGGAAAGTACTAAATTCAAATAGTGCGCATAACAGTGAACAAAGAGGGCTTGTGTGGAAAGGATGCCTTAATATTCGACTATACACCATGCAAGGAAGAGGCCATTACTGCAGTTCCGTCGCAGCTCTGCGCAACGAGTTTTCTACCACAGTCTGAAAAATCCTTAATATGGGACAAAAGAAGACCAGAAAATGCTGCCGCTGTTTTGTCGTCACTAACTTCTTGGAAGCACACAAATCTTTCTACCACCCTCCCTTCATTTGCATACCGATAAACAAGAGAAAATTGAGACCCATTCGAGATGTCGGTAGTTTCATCTGCTAATATGGCAACAAAATCGGACTGCTTTAACTGGCGTTTAATTTCATTAAACAGTGCATTGGCGACAGAATCAATTAAATCATTTTGAATACGATTTGATACTCCTTTGAATACTGTCGAATACTCCAAATGTTTTTTTAGTACAGGATCATACTGAGCAGTGTAGTCCAAAAGTTCCAAATAATTTTCACGGTTGTTGGAAGTTTTTGACTCGTCATCTCCTCGAAATGAAATTTCTAGCTTTGCAAGAAAGCAAACGGCATGTATAAGCAGTTTCAAAATATCTCTATTGCGTTTTACCTTTTCATTGTGTTGACTTATGTTTTGTCGTATCAGGTCACTGACCTCAGTTTCAATACGAACAGTTCCAAAAGTTGCGAGTGCAATGGATCCACGAATATGCTTAAAAGCAACATCATGATCCCGTATTGCTTTAGTAAAATTGCTTAGCTTGCTGTATCCTGTTGTCCAAGTGGAGCTTCGGTCACAGCTAAACAGCAAACAGTTCCAACAAAACAGTTTGTTGGTCTTAACACTTCGGGCAAGCCACTCGCATCTTTCATAATTGGCGTTTTGAAAATGTCGAGTAATATTCTTTTGTTGCTGCGTTAAACTTGGCAATGCAGGCAACGGTGTTCCTTTCGAAACCGCATTTTTCTTTTTCTTCAAAAGTTCGGCGAGAAAACGGAGTTTCTAACAATTCGGCTGTAATGTCTTCGTTTATGGAATCAGGCATGGCTGTTTGGAATCTTTTAATACACATGCCTGATGTATTCAGTAATTCCCAGCACACGATGTAAAAAGAACTTCGAACAATGCATCCACAGTTCATCTCCCATAACCCAAGCAGTCAGTGCAGTCCACTGACTGCTTGGTTAAGAACTTAAGAGCAGCTACACGCTAAAAGACGATCGTTTCTAGTGAGCATTTCTCATTGGTTAGCAAACTAGTGCTGTCAGGTTGCCATAGCAACACCTCTTCAGCTGCGGTGACGCTTGGGTGACGGAAGCAGGTGTTGCATGCGCTCGGCAGCTGCGACCAATCGGAGTGCAGAATCATTTGTTTCTCCTGTTTCGTCGTTGTTATTGCAGGTGTGCGCGGATTATACACTTATGAAAACTTCAGAGGTATAAGAACGGATTTATAACTTTGTGGTGATTACTATCTGTGCCGAAAACAGAAATTTAAAGAATTAGAGATTTTTTATGAATCCTTCATTTCCTTTGCCCATTGCCCAAGTACTGCTTGGGTTGCTTGGGTGGAATGCACGTCGCTGCAGTCTCAGTTGGAGGAACAGTAGCTGATTGCCTACAATAACAGATTTCAGTGACCTCAAAAAAAAAAAAAAAAAAAAAAAAACATGATCATTGGTGCCCATCTCGCAGGAGCTTCAGTAACTAGAATGGCAGAAACGGTAAGTGAAACTCGAGGAACGGTAAACTGTATCGAAGATTATGATTAACTATCAAAAAGGTCACGGCGTTGCCCTCAAATGTTCCAATTACACTAATATGCAAGATTTTGTTGTTTTGAAATGAATAGGTGTATCTGAATATTTTTCTTGCGCAGATTCTAAAAATGACCTTCAAAATTCCGTATCACGTCAAGTTTTTTCACAAATGACGGAAATGTGAAAATTTAAAAAACCGTTATTTTTTAATGACATTGTTATATGGCAACGTTTGCAACGTGTGAAAATGTTCTCTGGAGGGGCGGAATGATTGTTTAAGGAATAGATAAACATAAATATATAGCTGATAATGGAAATGCAACTGTTTTATCTGTATGACGTCACGATTTGCGCCACTCATAAAGGTGGAACATGAGAGAATGTTATCTTGGCACGGCAGTATGACTCATACCTCACGCCACAGCTCCCTTCTTTCTATTGGTCACATGTGGCGCCATTCGGGGCAGATCATGTTACACTAGTCAGTGAAAAGAAGGGACTGGTCCCGTTCGGTTGTTTCTTTGTGGCGTGTGCAATGGCTTCACGTGGTTGTGTAAATCATCCAGACATATTTTGCTACATATGTGGCTGTTATACGACAGGAAAAAAACAGAGGCAAAATAGTACGCCTTTCGTGAAAAATGCTTATTTTCAATACTTCGGCATTAAACTAGCAGATCAGGACAAAGTTTGGTCTCCTCACAATGTGTGCTGTGCATGTGTGGAGGGGTTGAGGAATTGGAAAAGTGGAAAAAGGGCATCAATGCCGTTCAGTGTACCCATGGTGTGGCGTGAGCCAAAAAATCACAGTGACGACTGCTACTTCTGCACAGTGAATATCGTGGGCCATACCAGAACCAGTAAGCGTAACATTGTGTATCCCAATATCCCATCTGCCATAAGACCAGTGCCCCATTGTGAATCCATCCCTGTGCCATCCCCGTCCAATATCAAACCCCCAACAGACACCGATTCAGACGGTGATACAAGTGATGAAATGTACCAACCGGACAGCATGGAGGATTTAACTCCAGTGCCATTTACCCAGCATGAACTGAATGATTTGGTTCGTGATCTGAATTTACCTAAAGACGCAGCAGAGCTTTTAGGATCACGACTTCAGGAAAAGAATTTACTATGTCCTAATATGAGATTCTCCTGGTACAGACACCGAGAAGCAGAATTGGTTCCATTTTTTGCTGAGGAAGGCGGTTGGTATATTGTCGAGACATTCCGGCAGTCATGAAATACTTTAACATTAATTACAATTCAGGACAGTGGAGGTTGTTCATAGATGCCAGCAAATCCAGTTTAAAAGGTGTTTTATTACACAATACTAACATCCATCCATTCCAGTAGCACATTCTGTGACTTTGAAAGAGACATACGAGAACCTTAAATTACTGCTGGAAAGTGTACAGTACAAGTTTCATGAATGGTCTTTGTGCGGGGATTTCAAGGTAATTTGAATATTGCTCGGCCAACAAACACGCTACACCAAATTTCCTTGCTTTTTGTGTGAATGGGACTCCAGAGCAAGGACGGAACATTGGGTTCGGCAGCAGTGGCCAGTCAGAAGTACATTCACATCTGGCGAAAAAAACATTGTTTCACTTCCACTGGTTGATCCCTCGAAAATACTGATGCCACCTTTACACATAAAACTTGGCTTAATGAAGCAATTCGTGACAGCTTTAAGCAGGGACAGTAAATGCTTTCAGTATCTTGGTGGTAAGTTTCCATCAATCACGTCTGAAAAAATTAAAGCTGGCATTTTCATAGGCCCTCAAATACGAAAATTAATGGCAGACAACATATTCGAGGAAACCATGAGTGAGTGCGAATTGCAAGCATGGACTGAATTCAGAAATGTGGTACACAACTTTTTGGGGAACACGAAGGCTTCAAATTACACCACTTTAGTCGAGGACATGCTGGAATCCTATGAACTGCTTGATTGCAACATGAGCATCAAAGTTCGCTTTCTTCATGCTCACCTAAATTAGTTTCCTAACAATCTTGGTGATTTTTCGGAAGAACATGGCGAGCGCTTCCATCAGGATATTAAAGTGATGGGAAAGAGATATCAAGATTGTTAGGTACATATGATGACCGACTATTGTTGGATGTTGAACAGAGACTGTACGGACGCACACCGAAGACAATCCAAAAAGAGGAAGTTTGAAGGGGAGCCCAGTGGCGAATGTTAGGTATGTTTGCTTTTGAATATGTATTTATGTTTATCTATTCTTTAAACAATCATTCCGCCCCTCCAGAGAACATTTTCACACGTTACAAACGTTGCTACACAGCAATGTCATTAAAAAATAACGGTTTCTTAAATTTTCACATTTCCGTCATTTGCGAAAAAACCTGACGTGATACGGAATTTTGAGGGTCATTTTCGGAATCTGCGCAAAAAGTCCATTAAGATACACCTATTCATTTGAAAACAACATAAAAAAGTTGAAAAATTGCAGATCAGTGTTATGGATGCCATTAGGAAGATGTCAGATAGGGATAAGCGAACGTTGGCCCAAATTATTCAACGGAACACAAGACCACGGCACCCCAAATAGCAACAGAGTTGTTCAACGGAAGTACAAGACCGTGGCACCCGAAATAGCAACAGAGTTGTTCAACGGAAGTACAAGACCACGGCACCCCAAATAGCAACAGAGTTGTTCAACGGAAGTACAAGACCACGGCACCCCAAATAGCAACAGAGTTGTTCAACGGAAGCACAAGACCACGGCACCCCAAATAGCAACAGAGTTGTTCAACGGAAGCACAAGACCGCGGCACCCCAAATAGCAACAGAGTTGTTCAACGGAAGCACAAGACCGCGGCACCCCAAATAGCAACAGAGTTGTTCAACGGAAGTACAAGACCGCGGCACCCCAAATAGCAACAGAGTTGTTCAACGGAAGCACAAGACCGTGGCACCCCAAATAGCAACAGAGTTGTTCAACGGAAGCACAAGACCGTGGCACCCCAAATAGCAACAGAGTTGTTCAACGGAAGCACAAGACCGTGGCACCCCAAATAGCAACAGAGTTGTTCAACGGAAGTACAAGACCACGGCACCCCAAATAGCAACAGAGTTGTTCAACGGAAGTACAAGACCACGGCACCCCAAATAGCAACAGAGTTGTTCAACGGAAGCACAAGACCGCGGCACCCCAAATAGCAACAGAGTTGTTCAACGGAAGCACAAGACCGCGGCACCCCAAATAGCAACAGAGTTGTTCAACGGAAGTACAAGACCACAGCACCCCAAATAGCAACAGAGTTGTTCAACGGAAGCACAAGACCGCGGCACCCCTAATAGCAACAGAGTTGTTCAACGGAAGCACAAGACCGCGGCACCCCAAATAGCAACAGAGTTGTTCAACGGAAGTACAAGACCACGGCACCCCAAATAGCAACAGAGTTGTTCAACGGAAGCACAAGACCACGGCACCCCAAATAGCAACAGAGTTGTTCAACGGAAGCACAAGACCACGGCACCCCAAATAGCAACAGAGTTGTTCAACGGAAGTACAAGACCACGGCACCCCAAATAGCAACAGAGTTGTTCAACGGAAGTACAAGACCACGGCACCCCAAATAGCAACAGAGTTGTTCAACGGAAGCACAAGAACGCGGCACCCCAAATAGCAACAGAGTTGTTCAACGGAAGCACAAGACCGCGGCACCCCAAATAGCAACAGAGTTGTTCAACGGAAGCACAAGACCGCGGCACCCCAAATAGCAACAGAGTTGTTCAACGGAAGCACAAGACCGCGGCACCCCAAATAGCAACAGAGTTGTTCAACGGAAGCACAAGACCACGGCACCCCAAATAGCAACAGAGTTGTTCAACGGAAGCACAAGACCGCGGCACCCCAAATAGCAACAGAGTTGTTCAACGGAAGTACAAGACCACGGCACCCCAAATAGCAACAGAGTTGTTCAACGGAAGCACAAGACCGCGGCACCCCAAATAGCAACAGAGTTGTTCAACGGAAGTACAAGACCACGGCACCCCAAATAGCAACAGAGTTGTTCAACGGAAGCACAAGACCGCGGCACCCCAAATAGCAACAGAGTTGTTCAACGGAAGTACAAGACCACGGCACCCCAAATAGCAACAGAGTTGTTCAACGGAAGCACAAGACCGCGGCACCCCAAATAGCAACAGAGTTGTTCAACGGAAGCACAAGACCGCGGCACCCCAAATAGCAACAGAGTTGTTCAACGGAAGTACAAGACCACGGCACCCCAAATAGCAACAGAGTTGTTCAACGGAAGCACAAGACCACGGCACCCCAAATAGCAACAGAGTTGTTCAACGGAAGCACAAGACCGCGGCACCCCAAATAGCAACAGAGTTGTTCAACGGAAGTACAAGACCACGGCACCCCAAATAGCAACAGAGTTGTTCAACGGAAGTACAAGACCACGGCACCCCAAATAGCAACAGAGTTGTTCAACGGAAGCACAAGACCACGGCACCCCAAATAGCAACAGAGTTGTTCAACGGAAGCACAAGACCGCGGCACCCCAAATAGCAACAGAGTTGTTCAACGGAAGCACAAGACCGCGGCACCCCAAATAGCAACAGAGTTGTTCAACGGAAGCACAAGACCACGGCACCCCAAATAGCAACAGAGTTGTTCAACGGAAGCACAAGACCACGGCACCCCAAATAGCAACAGAGTTGTTCAACGGAAGCACAAGACCACGGCACCCCAAATAGCAACAGAGTTGTTCAACGGAAGCACAAGACCGCGGCACCCCAAATAGCAACAGAGTTGTTCAACGGAAGTACAAGACCACGGCACCCCAAATAGCAACAGAGTTGTTCAACGGAAGCACAAGACCACGGCACCCCAAATAGCAACAGAGTTGTTCAACGGAAGCACAAGACCGCGGCACCCCAAATAGCAACAGAGTTGTTCAACGGAAGCACAAGACCGCGGCACCCCAAATAGCAACAGAGTTGTTCAACGGAAGCACAAGACCGCGGCACCCCAAATAGCAACAGAGTTGTTCAACGGAAGTACAAGACCACGGCACCCCAAATAGCAACAGAGTTGTTCAACGGAAGCACAAGACCGCGGCACCCCAAATAGCAACAGAGTTGTTCAACGGAAGCACAAGACCGCGGCACCCCAAATAGCAACAGAGTTGTTCAACGGAAGTACAAGACCACGGCACCCCAAATAGCAACAGAGTTGTTCAACGGAAGCACAAGACCACGGCACCCCAAATAGCAACAGAGTTGTTCAACGGAAGCACAAGACCGCGGCACCCCAAATAGCAACAGAGTTGTTCAACGGAAGTACAAGACCACGGCACCCCAAATAGCAACAGAGTTGTTCAACGGAAGCACATGACCACGGCACCCCAAATAGCAACAGAGTTGTTCAACGGAAGTACAAGACCACGGCACCCCAAATAGCAACAGAGTTGTTCAACGGAAGCACAAGACCGCGGCACCCCAAATAGCAACAGAGTTGTTCAACGGAAGCACAAGACCGCGGCACCCCAAATAGCAACAGAGTTGTTCAACGGAAGTACAAGACCACGGCACCCCAAATAGCAACAGAGTTGTTCAACGGAAGCACAAGACCACGGCACCCCAAATAGCAACAGAGTTGTTCAACGGAAGCACAAGACCGCGGCACCCCAAATAGCAACAGAGTTGTTCAACGGAAGTACAAGACCACGGCACCCCAAATAGCAACAGAGTTGTTCAACGGAAGCACATGACCACGGCACCCCAAATAGCAACAGAGTTGTTCAACGGAAGTACAAGACCACGGCACCCCAAATAGCAACAGAGTTGTTCAACGGAAGTACAAGACCACGGCACCCCAAATAGCAACAGAGTTGTTCAACGGAAGCACAAGACCGCGGCACCCCAAATAGCAACAGAGTTGTTCAACGGAAGCACAAGACCACGGCACCCCAAATAGCAACAGAGTTGTTCAACGGAAGCACAAGACCGCGGCACCCCAAATAGCAACAGAGTTGTTCAACGGAAGCACATGACCACGGCACCCCAAATAGCAACAGAGTTGTTCAACGGAAGTACAAGACCACGGCACCCCAAATAGCAACAGAGTTGTTCAACGGAAGTACAAGACCACGGCACCCCAAATAGCAACAGAGTTGTTCAACGGAAGTACAAGACCACGGCACCCCAAATAGCAACAGAGTTGTTCAACGGAAGTACAAGACCACGGCACCCCAAATAGCAACAGAGTTGTTCAACGGAAGTACAAGACCACGGCACCCCAAATAGCAACAGAGTTGTTCAACGGAAGCACAAGACCACGGCACCCCAAATAGCAACAGAGTTGTTCAACGGAAGCACAAGACCGCGGCACCCCAAATAGCAACAGAGTTGTTCAACGGAAGCACAAGACCACGGCACCCCAAATAGCAACAGAGTTGTTCAACGGAAGTACAAGACCACGGCACCCCAAATAGCAACAGAGTTGTTCAACGGAAGTACAAGACCACGGCACCCCAAATAGCAACAGAGTTGTTCAACGGAAGTACAAGACCACGGCACCCCAAATAGCAACAGAGTTGTTCAACGGAAGTACAAGACCACGGCACCCCAAATAGCAACAGAGTTATATATAATTTACGACTACAGAACTTGTGGTGTAGAGATCAAATAAAAATATCAACGTTTGCCGCAATCAAAAGTTTATTATACATCGACTATAGTTTCGCAGAGCGTTTGGCTCGGCATCATCAGGACGAATGGAGCGTAAACATACAAATCAATGTGACATCATCAGAGTTCCGACGATCACGGTTTTTGGTGAGTTGATTTTTGTTTGGAAACGCTACGTTCATTGATAAACCTGATTCGACTAACGAGCTTAATGTATTAGAAGCTTTCCACGTATACCGGAACTTTTCACGGCTTGTCAACGATATGACGTCAACCCCATTTCTTTCAAGCGCGTGGAAACAGCTCACCAAAAAACCATGACCGTCAGAACTCTGATGATGTTACAATGATTTGAATGTTTACGCCCCATTCAGCCTGAAGATGCCGAGCCAAACGTTCTGCGAAACTATAGTCGATGTATAACAAACCTTTGATTGTGGCAAACGTTGGTATTTTTATTAGCAACAGAGTTGAACTAATGTTCAAAACAACAGAATGATTTAATTAATGATTCCGATTTTGGTCATAACATTTCGTCGGGAACTCCATCGTGCCGGTATCTATGGGCCGTGCTGCAATCCACAAATCTCTGATTAACAACATTAGTGCGACAAAACGTGTAAGGTGGTACAAAGCGTATAAAAGCATAGATGCTTTATATATGCTTGCATCACTTTGCAACGTGTCACTTGATCTGATGAATCGTGTTTTGCATTGCTTCCCACCACTGGTAGAGTGTACGTCTCGTGAAATCCTAGCACCATCTCGACTGTTTGGTTCCGACTGTGAAGCATGGCGGTGGATCCTTTATGCTGTGGGGTGGTATTCCTAAGGGGTATTGGTTATTCGGAATGGTCGTGTCACATCTGCAACGTACGAATACATTCTTGGGAACCACCTGCACCCGATTTTGCAAGCATTGTGACTTTTATTCTAATTCAACTTTCATTTTTAGTTCTTCTTCTATGTAAATTTGAGTTCGTTCTCTTTAACGCCTTTCAACCTTAACGTGATATCTTCTCTCTCACACGAATGCGGTTGGCAACACTTGTGGTCTGGGAGAGTGACGTATGCTTGTTGAGATAAGAACGGAACAATATAAATATACACCGATGAGTCATTACATTATGACCACCCCCAGCCTACAGAAATGAGCGAGCCTAGAGACCGAACGGTGGCGCAGGTCAAGTTCACAGAGCAATATATATATATATATATATATATACAACCCGAGGACCGACTTTCGGTTAGTAGAGTGTTCGGAGTCAGAATGGGAAAAGCTGCCGATTTATCGGATTTTGATAAAGGACAAATTGTGATGGCACGGCGCCTTGGAACTACGATCTCGGAAACGGCGCGGCTTGTGGGTTGTTCACGTGCAGCTGTAGTGAGTACGTATCAAAAGCGGTGCACAGATGGCCAAACGACGAACCGTCGTACAACCGTGTGTCGATCACCGTCGTACAACCGTGTGTCGACCACCGTCGTACAACCGTGTGTCGACCACCGTCGTACAACCGTGTGTCGACCACCGTCGTACAACCGTGTGTCGACCACCGTCGTACAACCGTGTGTCGACCACCGTCGTACAACCGTGTGTCGACCACCGTCGTACAACCGTGTGTCGACCACCGTCGTACAACCGTGTGTCGACCACCGTCGTACAACCGTGTGTCGACCACCGTCGTACAACCGTGTGTCGACCACCGTCGTACAACCGTGTGTCGACCACCGTCGTACAACCGTGTGTCGACCACCGTCGTACAACCGTGTGTCGACCACCGTCGTACAACCGTGTGTCGACCACCGTCGTACAACCGTGTGTCGACCACCGTCGTACAACCGTGTGTCGATCACCGTCGTACAACCGTGTGTCGACCACCGTCGTACAACCGTGTGTCGATCACCGTCGTACAACCGTGTGTCGACCACCGTCGTACAACCGTGTGTCGACCACCGTCGTACAACCGTGTGTCGACCACCGTCGTACAACCGTGTGTCGACCACCGTCGTACAACCGTGTGTCGACCACCGTCGTACAACCGTGTGTCGACCACCGTCGTACAACCGTGTGTCGATCACCGTCGTACAACCGTGTGTCGACCACCGTCGTACAACCGTGTGTCGACCACCGTCGTACAACCGTGTGTCGACCACCGTCGTACAACCGTGTGTCGACCACCGTCGTACAACCGTGTGTCGTCCGCTGCTCGCTGATGCCAGAGGGGGAGCGGAGACTGTCCCGTCCTGTTCACAGCGACTGCACGACTACAGTGCGACAAATCACCCCCAGATACAACAGTGGTGATCAGGGCAATGTGTTACAGCACACAGTTCATCGCATCTTTCTGCGCATGGGCCTGCGTAGCCGAAGACCCAGCCGGGTCTCCATGCTCACTGCACGTCATCGCCAACAACGCTTGAAATGGGCCCAAGATCATCCAGATTGGAAGAAAGTGGCCTGGTCTGACGAATCAAGATTCCTGGTGTATCACGTAGACTTCCGAGCGCAGATACGACGATTACCAATGGAGGCTATGGCACCTGGATGCACTGTTGGGCGGAAACAGGCCGGCGGCGGCCTTATGCTGTGGGCAATGTTTCCTTGGGACATGTTAGGCCCCATTATCCCAATAACACAATCCCTGACAGCTGTCAGGCATGTAAACATCGTTGCGGACCAAGTTCATCCATTCATGCAATTGCGTTATCTGCTTGTGATGGCCATTACCAACAGAATAATGCGCCATGCCACACTTCCAGAATCGTCAAGGAGTGGTTCGAGGAACATGCCTCGAATCACTCCTTGACGATTCTGGAAGTGTGAACATGCCTCGAACCACTCCTTGACGATTCGCAGTGGTTCGAGGAACTTTCTGTTAATGCCCTGGCCTCCAAATTCACTTGACATGAACCCAATCTAACATTTGTGGTTCGACTTGGAAAAGCGGGTTCGCGCTAAATCACCACTACCCCAAAATGTACGGGTTTGGAAGACCTACTGTTGACATTACGGTACCAGATATCCCAGGATACCTATCGCCACCTCATCGAATCGATACTTCGCCGAGTGGCCGCTGTTTTGCGGGCTAAAGGGGGTGCTACAGCTCATTGGGTAGGTGTTCATAATGCAATGGCTTATCGATGTACACTGAAGAGCAATTGAATTAGACACAGCTGCACTGTAAAAAAATTACTGTAGATTTTACGGTTTTAAACCGTTTTCCAGGGTGCCAACACAAAACCGTAAAATCTAAAGTTTTATGCCGTGTTGGAGCAAAGCTATAGCTTTGCTCCAACACAATCAACACATTCGTTCCAGCCACATTTTTGTGTTTTCGTGATTATTTGGACTGTGACTCGCTCCAGGCAAATTCTGTGCTGTTTTCTTCATTAAATCCGGAGTTGGAGCAAAGCTATAGCTTTGCTCCAACTCCGGATTGGGTCCAACTCCGGTTTGCAAAGCTATAGCTTTGCTCCAACACTGCATAAAACTGTAGATTTTACGGTTTTGTGTTGGCACCCTGCAAAACGGTTTAAAACCGTAAAATCTACAATTTTTTTACAGTGTGGCGTTATGCAAATGTGGCGCTGTGGGCGGCCCTGTAAACGGAAACGACATGACGTATGCAGCGATCTGACAGTATAAGGAGTGATGCGACGGGAATCAGTAGGAGTCGAACGCAGTATGGGTAAGACGAAGGGTCTACGCGCATTTGATCGTGGGCAAATTGTCGGGGCCCGACGAATGGGTCACTCCATATCGGAAGTCGTGCAGGCACTGGGATTTTCACGAGCCACTGTTTCACTGGTGCACCGCGAGTACATCGAATCCGGTAAAACCATCCCTGCAAGGGCTAACTGCCGTGGACAACAGCGTGTGGATGAGCGGGGTCATCGTCGGCTACCTCGCATTGTAACAGCGGATAGACGGGCCACAGTGCAAGAAATCACTCGGCAATTTAACGCTGGTGCACAAAAACGTGTGAGCATTGTTCACATTACGAAATTATATAAAACAAAACATTTAACAGATAGAAAGAAACTGACTGTACTAACTTACAATGTAACTACACAAGTTAATAAATTTCGATATGAGATCCCTTGGTTTGCTCGTAGTACGTCCAAGCGATACTCGATTTCGTGCCGTGTATTGGCAAGCTTCTGAGGAGTTATGGAATTAATACCAGCTGTGATACGCTGTTTTAGTTCCTGCAAATCAGTACAAGGCGTCTGATAGACACGATCTTTCACATAACCCACATGAAATAATCCAATGGAGTTAGATATGAAGAGCGAGGAGGCCACGGAAAGGGACCACCACGCCCAATCCATCTTTTGGGGAAATGCTCATTTAGGCACTTACGTACACACGTTGATCAATGCGGAGTCGCGTGGTCTTGTTGGAAAACGACGTTGTCATATCTTTTGATCTGGGGTATAGCGAAATTTTCTAGCATATCCAAGTAAATGTCACCATTTATGGTTTTCTCGCAGAAGAAGAATGGGCCAATCACTTCTGTTTTTGATAGGGCGCACCACACATTAACTTTTGGAGAATAACGTTCCAGTTCAATAGCAGCATGAGGCGGTTCACTGCTCCATATCCTACAATTGTGACGATTCACAATTCCTGATACACGAAATGTGGATTCATCCCTAAAAATTACAGTACTGAGAGAGTTTTCGTCGTTTTCCACTCGATTCAGCATATACACAGCGAAATCGTATCGCAGAGTGTGATCATTTACATGCATCTTGTGCACTATTTGAATTTTATAAGCATGAAATATTAATTTCTTGTGCAAGATATCGTGAACTGTCGATTTCGGAATGCACAGTTCTCTGCTTGCTTTAAGAACGGATTTCCTGGGGCTTCGTCGAAAACTTTCATTAACTTGGTCAACCGTCTCACCGCTGACGCTAGGTCTACCGGCTCCTCCACGATGTTCCACATTGCCAGTTTCTTTAAACTGTTTCATCCACCGCTTAACTGAATTCGTTGACGGAGGATTACAACCATACTCTAAACGGTACCGTCTTTTAACTTTAATGACAAACTTTAATTCCGCAAGCTATAATAACACACACATACATTGCCTTCTGCTGTACGGATGACATGACTACTAATTGCGCATACATTCCTCATCAGGCCACACCTAGCGCCATCTATCGGATTCTGGGAATAACAATTCTGCAAAACAAGAATATAAAAATCGTGTTAGTAATACCTGACATAGGAAAACAGGCAATGCTCATTTTTTTTTTTTTTTGTACATAATTTTGTAATGTGTCCAATAATTATCGGATACCCTGTATTTTACAGGAAGAATTGTCCCAAATTTCATTATCATATGTTCATGACTTTTATAAATCTATTTCAAGTGTAATTGCTTCTGTTCTGAAAGCCAGAGGTGGGCCTTCAGCTTATTAATAGAAAGTTCTCACAAACAGTAAGTGGTTCCATTATTTTGATAAACCCCTGTACTTTTATTATGATTAATTTACACAGTTGTATTTTAACTTGTGGTTAATATAGTGCTAAAAGGAGCTGACAGCAGCGATATACTGTAGTTCTAAAGAGGAACAGTGCCTTAGCGGTAAAAACGACTCGGAAAAAAGACTCAGAATTTTTGAAAACAATTTAAAACTTGATCTGTTGTTTCCAGCTTATAGTACCTTTTATTGCAATTATTTTCATTGATTTTCATCAGAGTTACATAATTTGGGAAATTTGAAGAATGTTTCTTGGGAGTTGAACGCTAAGAACAGGAAGTTTCCCTTTAAATACGGTACCCTGCCATTACAAGATTTCAAATATTCAATGTGAATAATACGAAGCAGTCACACTGAATGCATGCGACTTTAACGCTGTTTTTGCTAAGATTATGGGGTGGCAGATATTTTTCACTTCTTTCTTTTGTTTAGGGGTTTAAGCCATAGTGATTATTTACACCTATAGGCAGTCCTCCGTCCCTGATATGGGGCCATTGATTTAGGAGAAGGGACAAGGCTAACACCGTGGTTCAGGTACACTGCCGGTACCTCATCAGGGACGCGGGCTGTTATCCAGAAGCCAGTGCCTCTGACCACTAGGCCGCCGAGCCGTCCTCCCATATTGCACATGAGAAATCATAGAAAGGGCTATAAGGACTGCGTTGTTGAACCCGGTGAACATTTTAGTAGAAATTGCCTTCTCAACTGCAAATCCCTTTGCACTCAGCTTACGAGCCTGTTTAATTCTTTTGTGTTAATTTTCCTACTAGCAGTGCAGTCTTAACCCGAAGAAAAGCCATCAGCTGTAACTTCGCATTGAGGACTGCCGTCTTGACAAAGGAGTTCCCATTCTCTTCATATTTGAACATTTGCGATTCGTGATAACTCCTAATTGTAGAGACGAGACTCAATCCAACTATTGAGTCTCGTCTCTGCAATACGAAAATTTGGTAAAGATACGAGTAGGATTTCATATAAATCGCAGTATTCCCTAATTTTGCTTACATGAACAACAAAAAATTATCCTTTGCCCTATTTTTTTGTCCAAGTAATAAAGTGCCTCAGCGCAACTACGGTGCGCTGAGGCACTTCTACACCACTGGCCGAGAGGAAAAGTACTTTCTAGCTGGAAACGGGGAGATTTTAGCAAGTTTAAGGCAGAATTGGTAATGGATGTAATATGGTCTTACCAAGACCAGTTATTAGAAATATTCATAGCGGAGAAGTGCTCTCTGTGGGTGAAAAGAAATACAAAAGCAGTTTTTTCTACTTCTTGTTATTTGCAAAGGGATCCTGGGTTTCACAGTAGTTGAGCTCAGCAGTGTGTCAAACAATCATACGAAATGATAAATAGTCTCAATACCGCCGTTCAGAGAGCTCTTACCGACTTTACTGTGATGTTTCTGAGATTTTAGCGATTTAGTCCCGTTCCTCGAAAACTCTTGCTTAGTTAAGAATTTAAGTTTAGTTTTTGTCTTTCTGATGATTATTGAAACTCATAAACGCTTTGTCTCTGTGGTATTTCAGGAGCATGCTTACTGCCACCAACAGCTGGTCCTTGCGCTCAGAAGATACCTTCGTGGTACTACAACAATCATTCACAAAGCTGTGAATTTTTCGCCTACAGTGGTTGTTTGGGCAACAATAATAGGTTTACAAGCAAGGAGATCTGCATGCAAATATGCATGGAATATTCAAAAATTGGTAAGTTTATATTTTATTGTATGCTATGTTTCTGTTTAGCTATAGGTATGCCCTTATCTGAGATTTCCTTTCAAATGAGAAATTTGGAGCTAAAACATTAATTAGTTGTTCGTAAGAGAAAGATTGTGTCAGATAGCGCGAAAAACAACTTGGATTAGGAACGCTGGCTGTGAAGGGTGCCACCATCCAATCAGAAGGCGAACCAGCTGAACTGATGCGCCATTATCAAAGCAGTATGCACGGTACGCTTTCTGAAC
This sequence comes from Macrothele yani, assembly GCA_039090855.1. NCBI lineage: Eukaryota > Metazoa > Arthropoda > Arachnida > Araneae > Macrothelidae > Macrothele > Macrothele yani. Next base: position 91,361,977 of record CM077009.1, read on the forward strand.
TTGACTGTTGGCGCTAAGTCCATGCTTTGTTAGCATAGAGCGAGCATTTCAAAAAAGGGGCTGTCCAACTAACAGCTGTCATTTTCACTACAGGCAAAACCACAATCATTCTCGACTTATTATTGTGTGAAGGCATTTCTAGCGCACTGTGCAACTTTTTTCAGAAATACTCAAGCGGATCTACCGGACTCTGACTTTATCTATCCATTTTCCATGAAATAGCTTCCTGAGATTTTTGAGCTCTTATTCTAACAGTAGATTGCTGTATATACTTTAATAATGAGGAAAGGTTGCTGTATATACTTTAATAATGAGGAAAGGTTGCTGTATGTACTTTAATAATGAGGAAAGGTTGCTGTATATACTTTAATAATGAGGAAAGGTTGCTGTATATACTTTAATAATGAGGAGAGGTTGCTGTATATACTTTAATAATGAGGAAAGGTTGCTGTATATACTTTAATAATGAGGAGAGGTTGCTGTATATAATTTAATAATGAGGAAAGGTTGCTGTATATACTTTACTGTTTGTGAAAATTGCAACACCATGAAGAACTTTTGGTATTAGCTTGAAACTTACAGGATATGTACAACAGGTTGGGACATTCAAATGATTCAAACTTACAGGATATGTACAACAGGTTGGGACATGCAAATGATTCAAACTTACAGGATATGTACAACAGGTTGGGACATGCAAATGATTCAAACTTACAGGATATGTGCAACAGGTTGGGACATGCAAATGATTCAAACTTACTGGATATGTACAACAGGTTGGGACATGCAAATGATTCAAACTTACAGGATATGTACAACAGGTTGGGGCATGCAAATGATTCAAACTTACTGGATATGTACAACAGGTTGGGACATGCAAATGATTCAAACTTACAGGATATGTACAACAGGTTGGGACATGCAAATGATTCAAACTTACAGGATATGTACAACAGGTTGGGACATGCAAGTGATTCAAACTTACAGGATATGTACAACAGGGTGGGACATGCAAGTGATTCAAACTTACAGGATATGTACAACAGGTTGGGACATGCAAATGATTCAAACTTACAGGATATGTACAACAGGTTGGGACATGCAAGTGATTCAAACTTACAGGATATGTACAACAGGGTGGGACATGCAAGTGATTCAAACTTACAGGATATGTACAACAGGTTGGGACATGCAAATGATTCAAACTTACAGGATATGTACAACAGGTTGGGACATGCAAGTGATTCAAACTTACAGGATATGTACAACAGGTTGGGACATTCAAATGATTCAAACTTACAGGATATGTACAACAGGTTGGGACATGCAAATGATTCAAACTTACAGGATATGTACAACAGGTTGGGACATGCAAATGATTCAAACTTACAGGATATGTGCAACAGGTTGGGACATGCAAATGATTCAAACTTACTGGATATGTACAACAGGTTGGGACATGCAAATGATTCAAACTTACAGGATATGTACAACAGGTTGGGGCATGCAAATGATTCAAACTTACTGGATATGTACAACAGGTTGGGACATGCAAATGATTCAAACTTACAGGATATGTACAACAGGTTGGGACATGCAAATGATTCAAACTTACAGGATATGTACAACAGGTTGGGACATGCAAGTGATTCAAACTTACAGGATATGTACAACAGGGTGGGACATGCAAGTGATTCAAACTTACAGGATATGTACAACAGGTTGGGACATGCAAATGATTCAAACTTACAGGATATGTACAACAGGTTGGGACATGCAAGTGATTCAAACTTACAGGATATGTACAACAGGGTGGGACATGCAAGTGATTCAAACTTACAGGATATGTACAACAGGTTGGGACATGCAAATGATTCAAACTTACAGGATATGTACAACAGGTTGGGACATGCAAGTGATTCAAACTTACAGGATATGTACAACAGGTTGGGACATGCAAGTGATTCAAACTTATAGGATATGTACAACAGGTTGGGACATGCAAGTGATTCAAACTTACAGGATATGTACAACAGGGTGGGACATGCAAGTGATTCAAACTTGCAGGATATGTACAACAGGTTGGGACATGCAAATGATTCAAACTTACAGGATATGTACAACAGGTTGGGACATGCAAATGATTCAAACTTACAGAATATGTCCAACTGGTTGGGACATGCAATGATTACAATGTCAATTGAAATGCCCGTGCGGTTTCGGAGCAGTCGAAAGGGTGTTTCTTGTGTCTCACTATTCTCCGTCGCCGAAGAAGGCGTCGCTTTATGAACACCTGACGGACTTTGAGCGAGGAAGGATTGTTGGGATGAGAGAATCTGGATTTTCCTACATCGAAATTGCCACTCTTACGAAACGCCAGTACAGTAATGCGAACGTGGCTCGGACGCACAGAAATCCGAGAAATGGACCACATAATTGCACGACTGCACGGGATGACAGACACCTCTATCACATGGCAGTGACCGATCGCACAGCGACATTCACGGTGCTAACGCGGCAGTGGATCACTGCCATAGGTCAGGCGTTGTCCTCCAGCACATTTCGACGTTGTTTGCTTAACAGAGACTGGTCGCTGGCAGCCCATTGCTGCGCATTCTTTTGACCCTCAACCACAGACGCATCAAGCTGCAATGGGGTCTCGAACCCAGATACTGGCTCGTTGATCGGCAGCAAGTCGTGTTTTCTGACGAGTCACGATTTAACTTGATGCACCATGATGGTCATACCGGCTCAACGCCAAGTGTTATGGTTTGGGCGCCATTCGGTTCAATTTGCGATTTCGTCTGATACGGACTATCAGAACCCCTAAGATCCAGCGATATATCAGGGATGTATTAGAATCAGAGGTGCTACTCTACCTTCAGACTTGTCCTGACGTCTATTCCAGCGGGACAATGCTCGGCCACATGTGGCCCGGAATCTCCAAGACGTCTTCCATGCCCGGCAGATGTAGCTTCTTCCTTGGCCTGCATGTTCGCCGGATATGTCCCCGATCGAAAATGTCTAAGACGTGGTAGCTAAACTTGACTGGCCCGTCAAGCGCCTCCACCAGTCACGACAAATGAACTCTGGTCTCGCATAGAAGCATCCTGGCAGGTCATTCCTGAAGATAATATCAAAAACCGCTTCCATTCAATGCCACGCCATGTAGAGGCTGTTATTGTTGCTCTAGATGGTTTTACACGATGAGTTTTGAAGCGAAAAAAATCTTGTGTAGCTCTACAAACGTTATAAGTTATCGCCTGTATTACCGGGTGTTTCACTGGGTAGTGACAACGTGGAATAAATCGTTAAAGAATAACCAGATGGCGCTGTAAGTCCGAGATGTCGATCAGCAGACGACAGGCATTGACGAGGAAGTAGTGGGGCGGTACACACGCGATTTCGGACATGCAGCGATATACCACGGATGAAAGAGTTTTCTTGGTGAAAAATTGGTGTGCGGAAGGCGGAAACTCCACAAAGCCTTTACGTAAGTCGGGTACAGCGTTTAAAAATCGTCGTAAGCCATCCTGTGCGTACCTGACGAAATTGATAGCGAAATTCGAACGAACCGGCTGTGTCACAGATGACGTGGCAAGCATGGCGACGTAGAGAAGAACGGCGCGGACGGCGGAAAACATCGAAGCCGCACGAGAACTGCTGCACAAAGAAGCCGGTACGTCAACATGAAGACTTGAGCAGCAACTAGACGTTAGGCCAGCGTCCGCATGGCGCATTGTGACATCGGATTTGGACATGTTTCCCTACAAAATCTAGGTGCATCAGCCATTGAGCACAACAGCCGTCCAGCAGCGTTATGAGTTTGCGAATGACATGTGTTCACTGATCGATGAGCACAACTTTGATGTGAAGAGCATTGTCTTCAGCGATGAGGCGCACTTCTGGTTGGATGGCCTCGTTAACCTGCAAAATTACCGCATCTGGGGAAGCGAGAAGCCGGCGGTCTGTGTTGTGAAGCCTCTCCACCCGCTGAAGCTAACCGTTTGGTGTGCACTGAGTAGTGATGGCCTCATTGAGCCATTTTTCCTGGAGTCCACAATTACCGCTGCCGCCTACAGTGACCTTTTGAAGAATCTTTTTTTCCCCGGTGCAGTCCAAAAAAACTGGATTCACAACCGCAAGTTTCAACAGGACGGAGCTCCGCCACACTCCACAAAAGCTGTTCTTGATTTGCTTCAGCAGCAGTTTGGCCCATGGGTCATCGCCAGACAAGTCCCCTAACATTTTTCAGCTGGTCTCTCTTGGCCTCCGTACAGCCCCGATTTAACGCCGCTCGACTTCTTCTTGTGTGGCTATCTGAAAGATCGGGTACGCCACGACAGCCCGCGAGAACATTGCATGACCTCCGACGTGCCATCCAACAGGAAATTGCACGGATCTCGTCGGTATTGCAGCCCTTCGAAGCACGTTTCCGCCACGTTGTGACAGCGGATGGTCAACATGTGGAACATGTCATCCATTGATTACCTTTTGCCTACTCTTGTTCTTGTAAACTTCTTTTTTCCTCTTCCAATAAAGTAAGTTAACTTTATTGTCGCTTTCTTTTGTCACTACCCAGTGAAACTCCCGGTATGAGGAATCTGTGGTATAAATTTCATTTGAATAGCGCGATTTTTTCTTGGTGTTGCAATTTTCAGACACAGTAGTGTATTTTGGGACATTAATTTAAGTTTTTCATTTCCTCTGATCCACATCTCTCCTGTTGCCCGTAAATACAGCGAAATTTCAGCTCTCCCTCTTTCTGTCTTTCTCTATCTCTCCGTGCGCTGGAATTTCCCGTAATCTGAATATGCATTTCTGGCTACGTCCATGTGTTTCATTCAAGTATGAGAGCTGGAAATATATATTATACATACACTAGTACTCAGAATTAAAGTAACAACCACACAAATCTAGTTAAGAGAGGAAACGTGCCACGAAATCACACGTAAATGGTACAAAACAAGCCGGTTCTTTAAAGCATCAATTGCTATGCCCAATAAAAAGAACAACTGCTCTGTAGGAAGCCACGGTACAGCAAAATTTGCATATGCCAAATATGTAAATTTGAACTAGCCCAACATTTCAGATAAATTTCTATAGGAAAAGACTCCCCTGGTAAAGGAATTAAAATACCTTGGTCTAACCATATGGATCAAAAACATAGCTGGAACAATCCAATTGCTGAAGCAATTAGGGAAGTTTAGAGGACTTTGTCCCAGTTTAGCTCCTACACATACCGCCCACTGAATTAGAAACTTATATTCAATACCAGCTGGACCTTCTTTAGCCCAAATTACAGCACATATGCACTTTGGCATAGACTCCGCAAGGTGTTGAAATGCATCTTCGTCTACAGCATATACCAGACGTTCACCAGGCAGTCCTTTAATTGGCTCAGATTTGACGGAAGAAGACTTTGTTCCCGGATCTGTTTTTCTAACATGCCCCATACATTCTCAATGGGGTTCAGTTCCGGGCTTTGTGGTGCTCAAGAAAGACTATGAAAGTCGTTGTCATGCGTACCGAACCACCGTTGAACGCTTTTTGCACATGGGCAGTAGCAATGTCGTCCATGAAACAGCCATCGCCTGCTGGATAGAAAGCCAACATTGCAGCATGGACTTGATCGGCATCAATGCTCAGATAATCCTTGGAGAACACACGACCTTTCAGCAATATGAGGGGACCCGTACCAGCAGAACGCGTCCCACTCCAGAACACCACCTTGAGTTGTGTTTGCAAGGCAAGTTGGGTCCATTCCTCCAGAGGGCTCCAGCCAAACTCTATGCCTACCATCGGTACAGAGCGAGGTGTATCCCGACTCGACGGACCACATGACTCTTTCCTAGTCTTCCAGTGATCAATCACTGTCTTCGTGACTCCACTATAAACCAAGTTTTCGTTTCTTCGCAGAAATCAGTGATTTCGGTTTAGGCAGGCGATTGCCAATACCAGAGAACTGAAGAGTATTAACATAATATATTGATCCTCTTCAATTCTCTGCGCATTGTCCGCTGAGAAATGAGTCGGGAACAGACTTCATTGAATGCTTCGTTAATTGTTGTACGCAGGAAGTCCTGTTTCTCCATACAAGCTTTCTCAGACGACGGTGATCTCGTTCTTGACAGATTTTCGTCGCGCACGCCTCTTAGACAAGCAATGTGAGTTATTTTTCCACTCATTAAAGAGTCGGGAAATCTCGCCTTTGGAGAAACCGGTCAGCACTGCTGTTTTCAAAATCGTCGCTCCAGCCGGACGAGCACCCGAAATAAGCTTTAGCGAACTCTGAAAGATCCTTCGTTTGTCCCATTGTGATCAGCACTACTGACGAGTCCGTAAATCAAAACTACGGACGATTTACTGACGTCTTAAATAGCTGCCTAGATCATGAAGTGGAGCACATGACCACGCATTTTGTATATGCGCCGCGTAAGTGACGTTTACGTATATCTGTTTAAGGGTTTCTAATTCAATGGCCGGTGTGTGTGTATAATTAAAAATAATAAACTTAGTCAAAAAATAAAGCATCGCTATAGAAAGTCTGATTTAGGGCTATTTTAATGTATGACAGCGCAATTTAGGGTATCTGTGCTGAAACTCACAGAAAAAAATATCATCTCATTTCAAAATAACACTGTTAGAACAATAACGAGTTTTGATGGTATTACTCGTAATAATGAAACTAGATGTTTACTTGACTATATTCTATTAATTACACAATTTATGAATCGGCCAAAAGGTACTACGAAAAAGCCAAGAAACATCCAAACCCTGTGGTTAGAGAAAGCCCTTAATTATGATATTAAGACCCCACAAAACTATAAAAGACCGAAACATATTCTGGAAAATGTACCAGAAAAAATCCGCTTGAAACAAAATCAAGAAACCCAGGTGCTAAATGCAGGAGAAAAAACGTTTGTTTGTTCTTCAAGCTTGTAAATGATGGACACTTTTCTCCCGTAAATAATAAATAACAGCGCTCGTACGTTCGGATCTCTTCGCCCAATGAAAATGAAACTCCTAATCAAACCAAGGGACTGAGCAACTTGTATACATCGCCCTTGGCGTAAAATATGGGAGAAAACTACTGTTTTAAGAGCCGACCTTTGTGGTTTTGTTTAGTTATTTTGCGGTGTTCTCTTTTATTTTCTTTCTTAGGTTCTTTCCTTCCCTGGACTTTTCCTTTTTAGCCTCTTCCATATGAGTTTGAAGCTGTTGAGAAGTGATGTGCCAATAATAGTTCCAAGTAAGTATGTAGGACAGCTTAGAACTTCACGTACTTAACGGAAACCCGTATACTCCAAAAACTCTAATATTTCTTTACCTTTCCGGGGATCTTTCGTATCAGGGCATCCTACTTCCACTTCTAATTTTTTTTTCCTTCTGTCAAAAGACTTATCGAGTCGTCGGTGTACAGGGCCAAAATCTTTTTAGGGTCGTCGTTATACGTGTGCGATCTTGAGGATTGTACTATGTGACGTATTACAGAAGTGAAGCACATGTCAAGACGGCAAGTAACCGTGATAAGCCCTTGCCAACGTAGCTTCATTGAGAAAGCATTCGGCTCCGGAGCAGAAAAGGATGTAGGTCCGAGTAGGCCACCGGGAAATTTGCGTTTCACATTGGCGCACGAACGTAAAATGAATCTACTGGCCGTTAGGTTCTTCGAAAAATGTGTGATGTTCTTTCCACACGTCGTCTGGAATTAATGAGAATTCCTTCTACAGTCAGCTCCTTCAAGCAATGTTTGCGGAGGACCCAAAACCTGCTATTTCGTACCTTCGCTTTTCTCAAGAGGGAGGATATATTGACGTACTACAGAGATGACGCACATGTCAAATAGAAGTGATAAGCCCGTGTGGCATAGCTTAAATGGGAAAGCATTCGGCTCCGTAGCAGAACGCTGTGGCGTTCGAATCCCGCCACCGGCAAATTTGGGTCTCACAATTGTCAGATGGAGTGATAAGACGTTACCATGTCTCAGAGATTCGTTTAAATTCATTTCGTTTAGATGATTCATTTATAGGGATATGTAATGTTCTTGTATGTATAGGTGACTGGACATACAATAACATTACATATGCTCTGATTTATGTAGATACTGTATGTATCTACATAAATCAGTTCTCAAAAACTTCACGTACAGTGAAACATGAGTCGAGAAAACGTCGAGGAAAATTTACTTACGACTAGTCTTTACTCAGTCACTAATCCTTTGGCACTTCAACAAGGCGTAACTAAAACTCTTTTTTAATATTACTATCTTAATCAAACGAACGTGAGTTAATAACAATAGCACTCGGTTGAAAAAACAACAGCAACACTAAAATATAACACGTAGTGTAGCTCAAACTTCAATTTGACAACGTCTCTTCCACAATTAACATTACAATTCCCATCATCTCTAAACACTGCTGCTGCTCAAACATTATATACAGAGTATTCCACTCGCTACCGAACTCGGCATTTCTTTAATAATATTAACACCAATGAAGATAATGCAACGAAATTTCAAGTGGACTTACCCCATTTCGTGCGAATTGTGATGATATCAGAACATGTGCTGGAAGTAACCACCATTTGCTTCCAGACAGCATTGAATCCGGCGCACCATATTATGGAAAGTCCTTGCCAGTACGTCCGCCGTCACTACCTGAATTTCTTAGGTGATGTTTGCTTTGAAGGTATCTATGGTTCGCGGTTTCTTTTGGTAAACTCTCCCTTTTAGATATCCCCTATAAAAAGTAATCAGGAGGCGTCAGATCGGGCAAGCGTGGCGACCATAGACCCTTTGAAATGACGCGGTCGCCGAAAAAGGACTGAATTTCGGCCACACTGGTGTGTGATGTGTGTGATGTCGCTCCATCATGCTGGTAATATCCAATGGAGAGTGCTTCGTCGTCCAATTGATTTACAAAGGTGTTCAAGATTTCCATATATGCAGCTGTTGTGATGGTTGTATCGAAGATGGGGCCAATTATGCGGCGCCGGGTCGTCCCACACCAAGCACCAATTTTCTGTGAATGAAGGGGTTCTTCGTGTATCGCGCTGGTATTTTCACTGGCCCAAATACGGGAATTTCGAGAATTGACGTATCCGGGCCAGTGAAACTACGCCTCGTCCGAGAACCACGTGTAGTCCAGAATGCCCCGATTTTCCTGAAGAAATGTCTGAAACCATCGACATTATGTCACTCGTGTGGTCAGGCTCTTTCAGTTCATGGGCCACAGAGATACGGTACGCCTGAAGCTTCGCTTTTTTCACAGCACGTTGACAAGTGCTTTTGGACAACCCTGTTTCCTGTGACAGTCGGCGAAGTGACTTCCTGGGAGACGCAAGTAGTCGACCCTTTACATTCTGGGTCGTTTCCTCGGAGATTTGTGGACGACCTCCTGCATGGTCGTCTAATAAAGTCCCCTTGGTTTCCCATTTCTTCGACAATGCCCAAATGGTGGACTTGCTCGGCGGATGTCTGCCTGCAAACCTCTCCAGGAATTGCTGTTCACAAGACTTTATCGATTGTTTTCCAGTAAGAGCGAACAATAAACACTCGCTCCACCAGAGAATACCGATACATTTTCACACGTACGCAAATAGCCACGAGCACTCACTGTCAACAACCGTACTATGTAGACACGCTCAGAGAAAAGGCATCACAAAACAGACGAGAGGCAGCGTCCGGCTGACTGGCGGACTTCTCCTCAGTGGCACAACACTTAGAAATGTGCATGCCACTAAACAGCACTCCGGCTGACTGGCGGACTTCTTCTCAGTGGCGCAACACTTAGAACTGTGTCAGCCACTAAGCAGCACTCCGGCTGACTGGCGGACTCCTTCTCAGTGGCGCAACACTTAGAAATGTGTCTGCCACTAAGCAGAACTCCGGCTGACTGGCGGACTTCTTCTCAGTGACGCAACACTTAGAAATGTGTCTACCACTAAGCAGCACTCCGGCTGACTGGCGGACTTCTTCTCAGTGGCGCAACACTTAGAACTGTGTCAGCCACTAAGCAGCACTCCGGCTAGCTGGCGGACTTCTTCTCAGTGGCGCAACACTTAGAACTGTGTCAGCCACTAAGCAGCATTCCGGCTAGCTGGCGGACTTCTTCTCAGTGGCGCAACACTTAGAAATGTGTCTGCCACTAAGCAGCACTACGGCTGACTGGCGGACTTCTTCTCAGTGGCGCAACACTTAGAACTGTGTCAGCCACTAAGCAGCACTCCGGCTAGCTGGCGGACTTCTTCTCAGTGGCGCAACACTTAGAACTGTGTCAGCCACTAAGCAGCATTCCGGCTAGCTGGCGGACTTCTTCTCAGTGGCGCAACACTTAGAAATGTGTCTGCCACTAAGCAGCACTCCGGCTGAGTGGCGGACTTCTTCTCAGTGGCGCAACACTTAGAATTCTGTCTGCCACTAAGCAGAACTCCGGCTGACTGCCGGACTTCTTCTCAGTGGCGCAACACTTAGAAATTTGTCTGCCACTAAACAGCACTCCAGCTGACTGGCGGACTTCTCCTCACTGGCGCAATACTTAGAAATGTGTCTGCCACTAAGCAGCACTCCGGCTGACTGGTGGACTTCTCGTTGGCGCAACGCTTAGAACTGTGTCTGCCACTAAGCAGCACTCCGGCTAGCTGACGGACTTCTCAGTGGCGCAACACTTAGAAATGTGTCTGCCACTAAGCAGCACACGGGCGGATTTCTCAGTAGCGCAACACTTAGAAATGTGTCTGCCGCTAAGCAGCATTCCGGCTGGCTGGCGGACTTCTTCTCAGTGGCGCAACACTTAGAAATTTGTCTGCCACTAAGCAGCACTCCGGCTGACTGGCGGACTCCTTCTCAGTGGCGCAACACTTAGAAATGTGTCTGCCACTAAGCAGCACTCCGGCTGACTGACGGACTTCTTCTCAGTGACGCAACACTTAGAAATGTGTCTACCACTAAGCAGCACTCCGGCTGACTGGCGGACTTCTCCTCAGTGGCGCAACACTTAGAAATGTGTCTGCCGCTAAGCAGCATTCCGGCTAGGCTGGCGGACTTCTTCTCAGTGGCGCAACACTTAGAAATTTGTCTGCCACTAAGCAGCACTCCGGCTGACTGGCGGACTTCTTCTCAGTGGCGCAACACTTAGAAATGTGTCTGCCACTAAGCAGCACTCCGGCTGACTGGCGGACTTCTCCTCAGTGGCGCAACACTTAGAACTGTGTCAGCCACTAAGCTGCACTCCGGCTAGCTGGCGGACTTCTTCTCAGTGGCGCAACACTTAGAACTGTGTCAGCCACTAAGCAGCATTCCGGCTAGCTGGCGGACTTCTTCTCAGTGGCGCAACACTTAGAAATGTGTCTGCCACTAAGCAGCACTCCGGCTGAGTGGCGGACTTCTTCTCAGTGGCGCAACACTTAGAATTCTGTCTGCCACCAAGCAGAACTCCGGCTGACTGCCGGACTTCTTCTCAGTGGCGCAACACTTAGAAATTTGTCTGCCACTAAGCAGCACTCCGGCTGACTGGCGGACTTCTCCTCACTGGCGCAATACTTAGAAATGTGTCTGCCACTAAGCAGCACTCCGGCTAGCTGACGGACTTCTCAGTGGCGCAACACTTAGAAATGTGTCTGCCACTAAGCAGCACACGGGCGGATTTCTCAGTGGCGCAACACTTAGAAATGTGTCTGCCGCTAAGCAGCATTCCGGCTGGCTGGCGGACTTCTTCTCAGTGGCGCAACACTTAGAAATTTGTCTGCCACTAAGCAGCACTCCGGCTGACTGGCGGACTCCTTCTCAGTGGCGCAACACTTAGAAATGTGTCTGCCACTAAGCAGCACTCCGGCTGACTGGCGGACTTCTTCTCAGTGACGCAACACTTAGAAATGTGTCGGCCACTAAGCCGCACTCCGGCTGACTGGCGGACTTCTTCTCAGTGGCGCAACACTTAGAAATGTGTTTGCCACTAAGCAGCATTCCGGCTGGCTGGCGGACAGCGCCGTGTTCAATGCTGTCGCGCGAAATGTGATGACATCACAACATGTGCTGGAAGTGGCCACCATTTGCGTCCAGACAGCATTGAAGCCGGCACTGTCCGCAAATGGTGGCCACTTCCAGCGCATGTTGTGATGTCATCACATTTCGCGCGAAATGAGGTAAGTCCACTTCAAATTTCGTTGCAATATCTTCATAGGTATTAATATTATTAAAGAAATGCCGGGTTCGGTAGCGAGTGGGACACCATGTATAACGTTCAATTTTCATTGGACACATACACACGTCATACGTTCCGACCTCAAGGTGTTGCCAACCATACTCTTGCGAGAGAGAAGATATCCAGTTAAGTTTGAGAAATGCTAAAGAGAATGAACTCAAATTTTCATAAAGTAACTGAAAAAGAAAGTTAAATTAGAAAATACGTCACAGAGACTAGAAACAGGACAGTCTCAAGCTGAAGTGGCGAGATGGTTACATGTGGTTATCCGTCGTCTGCCGTCTTTGGAGACAATTTCAAGAAACTGAAATATGCCGAGAAGATATGGGCAAAGACATGGGAGTGTTACTTCTGTTCGACAAGACAGTTAATTGATATTCACTGCTAATCACAATCCAAGCAACACAACATGTGAACTGGCACAGACGCTAGCTGCAGAAACTGGGCTGGCTGTGTCCCGATATATCGAATGGTGTCGCAAAGATGTTCATTGAACCCACCAAGAATGGACACGCACGCGTACTCTTGACCGATGAGAACAGATTCTGTTCGCTACCAGATTCTCAGCTTGGCGCCCTTTGGCCCTTCGAGGCCTTTGCGCCACTAAACATTAATCAACCAATCAACCAACATTCATAGGGCGAGAAAGTGGGACACGAGATCAGCCGATGAACGTTCGGGAGCGGAGCCATTTCGGTCGTGGTGAAACAGTGATTTGTCCAGAATCTGTATCAACGGTCGTTCGCCTCTCCACGTAATAAACAAGGAAAACCGTGTAAGTCTAAAAGCTTCCCAATATCGCGATGAGACCCTAGATCTTCATGTTCGTCTTTATAGAGGTGCAGTGGATCTGGATTTCCTGTTAATAAACGAGAACGCTCGAACCCATAGATGTTTGCTGGTCAATAAATATCTTGAAAGCGAAGATATTGCACTTGGGCGGTACGGCCACTAGATCTTAATCCCATTGAGTATCTTTCGGATACTTTAGGTTGACGGATTTCTGCTCGCTCTCCTCCCCTACATCTCTAGACATGATGTAAGTCATGTTCTGGAAGAATGGGAATTTATTCTACAATCTGTCTGACCTTCGGGAAGAACCACTTTTTTTATCTTCCACCCGATGTTACGTTTCAGGGCGAGTTATGAACTACGTAGTACGGAGTGCCATCCTGAAATACCAACTTTCATATCGATTACAACCAGAGCTGAACTTTTTGATAATCTACGCATTTATTTTCATCTGTAACTTGAAGACTGAAACTTCTTTTGTACTTTCAATGATACCTAAGAAGATTATTGGCATCCCTTTTGGGGATTTAGTGTTCACACATCGTGCGCCTCGAAGGCACCATTGCTTAATTTTACCTTTTGATGCCGTTTAGCGGTTTTCAAATTGGGATTGTCATTATAAGGCGACTTTGTCATGTTTCTTTGTAAATATCCTGATTGCTTGCCTTTGTTCCGTCATATTGACTTTTTCATACATTGTAGCAACTAAGTGCATACATTTTACTCTCCGCGTTGTAATTTGCTTCTATATCTTACACTTTCAAAATATGTTTCTTTTAATTTTGTTGTTGAAGGTTAAGTTTTATGTAGAATTGTTGTTTATTGGCAAATTCATCGTAAACAACCCATCATAAACCAGGCATTTGCCTGCAGTTATTCATTCAAAGTATGGTCCTGCAGTATGAAACTAATAAGAATAAAAAGACAGCTGTTTAAGCATGTAGATTGAAGTATGAAACTACATTGCTGTCGTTGGGGATCACATTCCCTATTGATTATGTAACATCATTTCATGCCTTATTTCGCTTATTTTTTTTCACAGACCCATACTCTGTGCGCATTTGCCTACATCTTAGGTCTTTTGTGCTCACAAGTGCGAAACACTGTACTACATACCATATATGAAATTCCTGTCCTTATGTTCATCACTTTATCAGTCATTATATGTTAACTAGGTTTATGTGGTAGATGCCTTGATTTTGAGTACCAGTTTATATACAGTCTTACAATATTGATATGTGAATGTGCACCGAGATGCCAGTTTATTAGGTACATTTGCCCTCGTCACATAAATGCTCACTCCAAGTGGTAAAGCAGAAGGTGAGTGCAGGGTGTGGTATAAATCAGGCAAAACCGCTCGTCAAGCATCAAGCAGCGTTTGAGTTTGAGTAGGAATAGGCAAAACGACAGATCCGAGTGACTTTGACTGCGGCATGATAGTTGGCGCCAGGTGTGCCGGTTCATGCATCTCCTAAACGGCCGTTCTCTTGGGATTCTCACGAACAACCATACCAAGGGTTTACCGTCAGTGGTGTGTCACACAAAGAACAATCTGCGACCCTGTGGACGAAAACAGCTGGAGGATCATAGGGGCAAAGGAGACTGGCGAAGAACATTTGGAGGATCATAGGGGTCAAAGGAAACGGGAGAAAAACAGATGACGAATCGCAGGTGTCAAAGGAGACTGGCGAAAAAATCTAGCTGATCATAGGGTTACAGGAAACTGCCAAAACAGCTGGAAGATCATAGGGATCAAAGGAGACTGGCGAAAAACAGTTGGCGGATCACAGGGTTCAAAAGAGAATGCCAAAAAACTGCTAGAAGATCACAGGGATCAAAGAAGACTGGAGAAAAACAGCAAGAAGATTGTTGGGGTCAAAGGAGACTGGAGAGAAACAGTTAGAAGATGATAGGGGTCAAAGGAGACTAGAGGGAAACAGTAGAAGATCATAGAGGTCAAAGGGGAGTGGAGGGAAACTGCTTGAAAGTCATAGGGATCTAAGGAGACTGGAGAGAAACAGTTAAAAGATCATAGGGTCAAAGGAAACTGGAAAGAAACAGCCAGAAGATCATAGGGTCTTAGAAGACCAGAGAGAAACAGCTAGAAGATCATAGGGTCTTAGAAGACCAGAGAGAAACAGCTAGAAGATCATAGGAGTCAAAGAAGACTGGAGAGAAACAGCTAGCTGATCATAGAGGTCAAAGGAAACTAGAGAGAAACATATAGATGATCATAGGGGTCAAAGGAGACTGTAGCTAGAAGATCATAGGGGTCAAAGGGGACTAGAGAGAAACATATAGATGATCATAGGGGTCAAAGGAGACTGCCAAAACAGCTGGCGGATCATAGGTATCAAAGGAGACTGGCGACATGGTCTGATACGTGGTGTGTACGAATATGATCTGCGGCTCACGAGTGCTGAATTGTGCAGTAATTTGCCGATTTGTGGCCCGTTTGTTTGCTTGTACGATTCTCACCAGTCACTGTGGCCATATCAACACTGTGAGAACTCGACACTGAAATCGTGCTACCCAGAAGGAAGGAATGAGCTGAACCACCTGAAAATCAATACAGACACATGATCAGATGGATAAGATATTATTTCATCTTTAGCTGAGTGCAAAGAATCGAACGGGAAAACGTACCATCTCTCAGTACGTTTTATTAACACCACATTTTGCGATCCGTCACGAATCTGTCGTTGTAAACTTTGGTGGTTAGTGTTCTGAGGGCTATCGCACTACAGATCAACTAGGTCTCACAGATCAATCCTGTTCCGGGTCGACTGAGGAATGCATTGCAAGCTTCGCTCGATCGTGTGAATCATACGTTCGATGGGTATGAAATCTAAAGGTCTTGCTGGCAATTGAAGTATTTAAATGCTTTGTATACACACCTTCGTAATGGCAGCGGTATGGGGGCAAGCCTTGTCGTGCTAGAAATGGTGTAAGGGATACACGCTAGTAACTGACCGTAGGACATCGTCGGCGTATTGACGGGCTGTCGCTGTTGGAAGGGCCAGAGGGATGTGCTGTGGTATCTAAAAGCACTCAAACTAGGACACACTCTCTGCGAGCGAACGCTTGGGGAATTATTGTTCGAGTACATCAAAATTTATAACAACACGAATAATTATAAAGTTTTAACAAGACCGAAAAAGCTCAACAAAACGACCTAACTGGATGATAAAATTAAAAGCAGATGGATACTAAAAAAGTTGTTGAGCATTTTCCCCAAAGCATATTTAGTTGCCATAAATTTTTATCTGTGCGATTTCACATGTCGAAAATTCTCGATTGTAACTGAAAGTAAGATGTACAGTGCTCATATAATGCTCGAAACTTAGACGTTTTCCGTCCGGTTTCCTTCTCCATGAGAGGCATTTTTGAATGTGAAAATATGTGCTTACAATACTAGAGACTGAGTTGCCTGCTTATCCTGTTTTCTTCCCCGCGAAAAATAAAAAAAATAAAAACATTTTTATTTCCTCTCTTTTTAAATCAGTGTTGCGCTACTTTGCCTTGCTTGTCATCGTTATGTTCACTTGAATTATCACGTCATTATCGCATTATAATATTTATCATTATTATTATTGTTGTCTTTTTATGCTTTTGAGATAACTGTGAGAGAGCATGTCCGCGTAGCTTAGTTGGGAGAGCGACTTACTCCCGAGTGGTTGTGTTGGGGGGGGGGTGCCCGGTTTCGATGCCCGGCGCGGAAAAACTTGTACATTATATTGGCGCGCGACGCACATGAGATAAAAGGCAGATAGCAGTGAAAGCACATGTCCGCAAAGCTCAGTTGGGAGAGCGACTTACTCCGGAGTGAGGATGCCCGGCACGGAAAAACTTGTACGTTATAACTTTCAATGTAAAATCACTGATCCCAAGTGCTCATTTCAAAACACATACCAATAATTTTTTCCTGTTAGCAAAAGGACTGTTGTAATCAAACGGGTCGTATTAACTCTACCCTCTTTGTATCTGTTTCCAGAGCTAGAAGGAACATCTGTCTCTTCCACAGTGACAGATACGCATTCCTTCTTTGTATTCCAAGACGAATACTCAATATTCTTTAAGCATAGTGTATTAATTTCATTTTCGTTTTGCTTAATTCCCAAACGTACAATATAAGTGACGTGAATTCACGGAAAATTGCTGAAAGTAACGCACAGCAAAGTTACCGGTGGGTATCGTCTTTTAAAGAGATTTCCGTTTTTAAAAGTTCTCGTTTATTTTTTAATTTTCACAGATTTTCCGTAGTCAGTAATTCCGTTTATTTCAGAAACGTCCTCCCCGGGTTTCTCCGTATTTATGCAGAAATTCCGCAAAATCGAATATACTTAATTTCTTCAGCCTTTACACCAGCGAATCCTTTCTTACGGACTGCTGGAATCGTTCCGACATCGATTGGATTGGCTCAACAGAAGCAACGCATCTTAACCACTAAGCTAAAAAGACTCCGGGCTTGCCGCCTTCCTCAAGGGAGGAATGTATGTGACGTACAACAGAGCGCATGTCAAGACGGCAAGTAGCAGTGATAAGCCCTGACCGGCGTAACTTAACTGGGAAAGCATTCGGCTCCGGAGCAGAAGGATGTGGCTTAAAAGTTTGCCACCGGCAAATTTGGGTTTCACAATGCGGGTGGACAGGCCGATGAGTTGTGCTGAGATACACAAATTACTAAGAAACGGAACTAATCGAACTGAAGTTTCGGCCGATATAAACATAGACGCTGTCTTCGTACATATCACCCATTGCATCGATTACCACTGCCTATCGTCAACAGCATCTGGAATTAATTCAAACACTCGGGGTGGATCAGAAACATCAAACAGAAATCATCGCTCTTTCCACGTTAATAAGTGAGTCTCGTAAAAACTCTCAGCGGCCGCCACCGGGAATCGAACCCAGGGTACTCCAGTTACGCACCGGATAACTGGAAGAACCTGGGTTTGATTCCCGGTGGCGGCCGCTGATAATTTTTCCGAGACTCACTTATTAACGTGGAAAGAGCGATGATTTCTGTTTGATGTTTGAAGCATCTGGAATGGTGCCGAGCATAGGCCACACGGCGTACAGAATGGCATCAAGTGGTGTTCCGCGATGAATCTCGCTTGTGCTTGCAGCCATATACATGTGGTGACGACGTCATGACCGCAGCGAACCTACAGCGGTTGTAGAGAGGCGTACTGCACGACTTGCTGGTGTTGTGGGTTGGAGAACGATCAGTTTCGATAGTCGTTCATCGTTGGTATTCGTCAATGGCAATCCGACTGCTCACCCCAAATTTGGCACCCAGCGTTCTTCTCTTTATTACACTGTAAAAAATTAGTGGTGTGAATTCATGGGAAATTTCTGAAAATAACGTGCAGCAAATTTGCCGGTAGGTATCCGTCTTTTTCAGAAATTTCCGTTGCTAAAAGTGCCTGTTTAAAAAGTGTCAGATTTTTTTCCGTAGACAGAAATTCCGTTTATTTCAGAAAAGTCCATTTCAGGTTTTTCCGTATTTAAACTGAAATTCCGCAAAATGGACGGCACTGCACTTATCACCCCGATAATACTCCCGCTGAGGTAAGATCGAACCTCTGACGTTGGAACCGGCTCAATAGGTACCTGACGCCTTTAACCACTGAGCTACAAATGCTCGGCGATTAGCTTCACGTATTGGGTTGTCGGAAAAGTCATGACGTATTTTAGTCATGTTTTGCAAAGGTCATTTATTGATAGAAAGAACAAAGATTAATCAATGATATAATGCCCGTTTTGTCCGATAGCCTTTTGCCATCAGAGAAACCAACTGTTCCTTCAGAACGACAACAGGTACATATAAAGACTTTTCTGTAAAATATATTTTGGTATCTTTCAGGTCTCGCATAAACCTTATTTCCCTTTATCGTATTAACGCTGCTCTTTATCTTTGTTTCAGAGACAGAGAAAGCAACTGTTCCTTCAACGACAACAGGTACATATAAAGACTTTTCTGTTGATTTCATGATGTATTTTCAGTGTCTATTTCTAAGGAATCTTAAGCTCACGTTATTTCTCTTCATTGATTTCTACCAAAGGAGCATTTCGTCTAGAATAGTCTGAAACCAAAACGGATTTTCTTTGTCCCGGGAAGCAATAACGCCAAAGCATGCAACAAACACTTCAGTAATACAACCTGTGTCACAACCAAACTATTTGGAAAAACACTCTTGCCGATGGCGAAGTGGTCTATGCGATGGCCTCTGATCATTCGTCCGAACGGGGTCCGGGTTCGAATCCCGGTGAGGCATGGATGTTGTGTTTGTCTTAGCTCTCTCCGTTCCCTGGAGCCAGTGACCCTAAATTAGGGACGGGTGACTGCTTATAGCCCATTGAGTTGCTCACGGTGGTCGTTAAACTTCCAAAAAAAAAAAAAAAAAAAAACACGCATTCTAAACTCTTATTAATGCAGTTAGAAACACAATGTAACAACAGTTCGTAATATGCGGAAGACACCCAGTAACTTCGTAGTAGTATTTTTTTTTATTGGAGGTTTAACGACCACCGTGAGCAACTCAATGGGCTATAAGCAGTCGCCCGTCCCTAATTTAGGTCACTGGTTCCAGAAAAGGGAAAGAGCCAGTGCCGTAAGACAAAACACAACATCCATGCCTCACCGGTATTCGAACCCGGACCCCTTTCGAATAATCAGAGGCCATCGCTCAGACCACTGCGCCACCGGGGCGGCTAATTTCGTAGTATAATAAAGTTCACAATGTAGAAGAAATTGGACAAGGCAATGCCGAAGATCAAAAATGTGCTAGAAGGGATGTTAATAATGCGTCTCAGTAATGCATTGTATCTTGAACTGATGTATTGGGGCAATATAAAAATGTAAAGGTAGTACTTATAAATCATTTATTGCAGGTATCCAGTATTGATGACTTCGCGAGTAATGGTAGGGAAAACGTTAAACGTCAAGTACCGTATAGTGTTTGAAGTTTTAATGAAAATAAAAGAGCTGTACATACCAATGTTCATGAGGTTATGGTGAGAATTTACTGGAATTTATTGTTATATTGTGATCAACGACGTAATGTCTACGGAAATGTTAATGCTCTCGTTAGCAGTCTAACACCCTTACTCTTTAGAAAAATATAGCATCAAAAGCTTTACAATGAGAAAAGTCTTTTCCAAATATTTTGTATTCAGTGCTTTTAAGGTGGACGCCAAGTAATTTTGCTTCCTGTACTTCTAATGGAAAAACTTTTGTACACATTTCCTTCACAATTAGTGTGTTCCCAAAGATGAAAATCGATTAAAATAACTTCATATTATAACTTGGAATACTTAATATTTTCTAAAACATAACCATAATTACATTAAAAATCAATAACTTTTCCTTTGGTGGTGTTGAAACCAGAAAAAAGATGGCGTGGCCTATACTTTGATGACGTCAGTAGACAAATGTTGGATTGCATAATTATGGTTATGTTTTAGAAAATATTAAGTATTCCAAGTTATAAAATGAAGCTGTTTTAATCGTTGTTCAAATTTTCATCCTTGAGAACGCATTAACTGTGAAGAAAATGTGTACAGAAGTTTTTACATTGGAAGTATAGGAAGCAAAATTACTTGATGTCCACCTTAACAGGAATCCATAATTGAGACTGTTGAGGTAAAAAACATAAAAATATATTTGCACAACCGATGCATGCTTATTTCGGCAGAAAGAGAGCACTATTGTGTACAGTACGAAAGTTCTACTTTTTTATTTTTATTTTTCATTTTATAGTGAACTTCTGGTTGTTTGGTCAGTCTTTTTACCCGCCTGTAAAACAATGTCTAACGTGAGAGACAGGTTTTGAGCCAAATGGAATTGTTTCATTGGACAAAGGGTGGCTAATGTGCGAACTTCTGGCAGGTTGTATTTTTCGAGCTGGTTTCGAGCCCGAGCGAGTAAGACGATATTCACGTTTTACCCGTGTGATGACACGTGGGTATTGTATTCCTTCTAACGTATCCAGTTTTCCCTTTCTCTGGGAAAAGGCTGAAAATGTTGACAAGTAACTCCCTCTTAGCACCAAATACCTAAATTTTCATGGAAGGGAAGAGCTCTCACGCTGAAAAATAATTCTTGGTAATCATAGATGTTTTAATCAACTTTAACGTTCCCATTTTTTTCCTCTTCCTAGGGACTGTGACCTTAAATTTGGGAGGGAATACTCCATTTTAACCGTAGATGTTGTGGTGTTCTTTGGTTCTAAGAACCTAAATAAACGTGAAAAATGTTAGTTTACCTAGAACACCAAAATAACCTGAAGCTTGATTGATTTTCGTAGCTGGTTCGTTTTACCTGACACCCTGGATAACTTAACCTTTAATGTCCTTAATCAAACACAGGAAATATCACTTTCAGAATGTGAGATTCAGTGAAAACAAAGTACTTTACGGAAACTTTCACTTCCTTTATTTTATCTAAGATTGCTTACTTCAGCAATTAGCTTACTGTCATAACTCATAACATTGGTAGCGTGAAACACTCTCCAAATAAAATAATAAACTCGTCAGCAGGTTAATATTGTAATCGTCAAGTAATATAACAATCGGCTTTTAGCAAACTCGATCTTCAGAAATGAGAGACTCAAAACACCAAAGTAACCACTAAACAGCAATTTTAGATAGATAGATAACAGCAGTTTTAGGTAAAACAGCAATTTTAGATAGATAGATAACAGCAGTTTTAGGTAAAACAGCAATTTTAGATAGATCAATAAGAAAGCATCGGACGACAGCCAGCAAGATCGCTATCCAGTTCATAAAAGAACCTAACGAAAGTCCTCCTCAACACAGACAGTGCGGTAATTAAGTAGTGAGACTGAATTTTTAAAAACAAATTCAGGTAAAACACACGAATCGGGAAAGCCAAAATTTTTTGATAAGTTATTTATCAGCTTTGCGGTGGCAACAGCGTTTGTTTGCCTGAGAATGGACCTTACATCATGTGACGTCAGAAGTGGATTTCTGCGGACCAACATGGCTGCTGATTCAATGTTGTCGCTGTTTGATTACCCCTTACTATTGTCCAATTTTTACAATCTTAACGTCATGGAGTGTGAAAATGGACTAATAGAACTATAGGTCGAAGAAGAAGAATTTGCCGCCCCGGTGGCGCAGTGGTCTAAGGCGTTGGCCTCTGATCATTCGTCCGTAAGGGGTACGGGTTCGAATCCCGGTCAGGCATGGATGTTGTGTTTGTCTTACGGCACTGGCTCTCTCCCTTCCCTAGGAACCAGTGACCCTAAATTAGGGACGGGCGACTGCTTATAGCCCATTGAGTTGCTCACGGTGGTCGTTAAACCTCCAATCAAAAAAAAAAAAAAAAGAAGAATTTAATTTCTTAGAAGAACAAATCAAGGTTACAATGATATAACAAAGCGATTTTGCGTTCGATGATTGTTTGGCATGATGCAGAACATCGCTGCCGCAGGTGGCGCAGTGGTCTAAGTGATGGATTCTGATCATTCGTCCGAACGGGGTCCGGGTTCAAATCCCGGTGAGGCATGGATATTGTGTTTGTCTTACGGCACTGGCTCTCTCCCTTCCCTGGAACCAGTAGCCCTAAATTAGGGACGGAAGACTGCTTATAGCCCATTGAGTTGCTCACGGTGGTCGTTAAACCTCCAATAAAAAGAAAAAACTGGGATTAAAACAAAAACAACAGAAATCTTCTCATTGTCGCGCGCTAGGCAATCTACTTAAAATTAAAATGAATGGATAACATTAAAAAAAGGAAGAATTATAGATATGCGTCGCTCTTTGGGGAAAGAACGTAGAAGTTAATACTCAACTTGCCAATCTAGATATACAATTCGTTTTCCCTTTTTCACATTTTAAAAAAATTAAACTTCCAAGGAATACTACCAGGTTTGAACCGCCTTCTATTCATAGTGGTAGGATATTCAAAATCTTCCTGGTCAAAGTGGGGAGAACATATTCGAGAATGCACATTGGGATGAAAATCGTCGCGTTTCATTTTACACAGCCATTTCTTTAACAGTTTCGGCCTTTTCAGAGGAAAATTATAGAAAGTTATTCCTTCTTCTGTACATTTTAGGTCACAGGATTTATTAGCACAACCATATGATGAGAAGAAGTTAGACATGACGTTAATAAATTTACGAAAATCGCGATTTTCCTGAATCCCTGCAACGTAACGCCTTGTTAAGCAATGGGAAAAAGCATGTGAACAAACTATTGTTGGTCGCGGCCATGGAAAAACTTTCCCATGATGCAGTGCAAGGTGAGTAAGGTCCATTAGTTTCGCTGTGCGTGACGTCATTTCTTGGAAGAACATTGTCACGGCTCTGTCATGTAGCCCAGAGCATACATCCAGTTCTGTTTGAAAATCAGTAAAATTGCATCTGAGACAGCTGAATTGTTGCGGGATGTGTATGGGATTAATTGCCTATGTTGTGCACAAATATTTCGATGGTGTGCACATTTCAAGGAAGGGTGGGAAGATTTGGAAAATGACAAAAGTTCCGGACACTCGGTTTCGGTGCGCATGTATGTACTCATTGAGAAAGTTCGCGGAAGGATAAAAAGTGATCGTTTTGTGATCTTGAGAATGCTGGAATGTGAGTTCGGTGTTAATAAGGAGACGATTCGTCAAATTTCAGCGCAAGAGGGGGTGGGTGCTCTTTTACGCTATATCGGCGTCCGAACGTAAAATGGATCTACTGCCCCTTTAGGTTTTTAAAAAAATGTGTAATGTTGGTTCCACACATCATCTGGAATTAATGAGAATTTGTTCTTCGCTACGAAAACTGTGTAATGCTTCTTCCACACATCGTGTGGAATTAGAATTCCTTCTTCTACAGTGATCTCTTCTTCAAACGTGGTTTGCCGGCTGACTCGGAAACCTACGATTCCGTCCCAGCTTTTCTCAAGGAGGGGGATATATGTGACCTTAGAGGCAGGGCGTGGGAGGAAAGGGAATGTTTCAAGTTCGAAAACGCCGTTGCACAACAGTCCTTATCGCTTAACCCCACCCCCTGATACACGCAGCCAAGGTTGATGACGTAGCTGCGGTGGCCCTTCTGAAGCCAAGACCCACGGGGAGCAAGGAAAGGCACTTTCAGTCAATGTTATTACTGTATTTAACAGACTGCAGTGTTTCATCTGTCGCAGTGCGCACTCAAATATCAGAAATAGCCTTTTTTCGAAAACAAAAGTTAAGGATTTGGGGTCCTGAAATCAGAAAACATAGATGAAATAGTATAAATACGATAATTTTAAATGAACAATTTCGATCATGCACGTTTTATCTTTAAAAAGTAGTTTGCTTAATATACTAACTATATTTTTTCTGATGTCAAAAACTCAGTGCATATTACTTTTTTTTTATAAGTTAATTTCCTAGAAAAGGTTAGTGGTTTAAAACCTTTTTCTCTCTGTCACAAATATCAGTTGTTTAAAACTTCTAAGACGCGGAAAGTTACTGAGTTCTTGAAACTCCGTAAAAGCAGTTCAAACACTCTGTTAATGTATAAAATATTTACTTACATGTTATATCCATCATGATTTCTGAAGTTCACTGAGTTTAAAAAGTCGTGAGCAAAATTTACTTCATGAAATGAAGACATGTTGCTTATTGCACAAACTGGAAAATGCTTTCTTAATGGCACAAAATACGAAATTCTTTTCTTCATTGCCCAAAATGTAAAATTGTTTCCTTCATTGCCCAAAATGTGATTGTTTTCTTCATTGCCCAAACGGAGGGGGAAAAAAACTTATGTTTTTCTCACTGCGTTTGAGTCAATCCATTTTTTTTCATTTTCTGCCGAATTTAACCGCGTGGCACTAAATAATGAATTTCTGTTCAGAAAACGAATTCGAATAAATGTTCGGATTCTGCAAAACAGACAAATATCGTCTTCGTTGACAGATGGAAAAGATTTTTCCAGCTCATTTATGAGTTCCCGAATAACACCTTTCCAAGGTGAAAATCATCTAAATACGTGCGTCAGTTGAATAAATAAATTCATCGCTCTTTCCACGTTAAGCAACGCACAGCAACCGAAAAATTGTTATTTTAATAAATGTTCATAAATGTTCCCCGACGGCTGCTGAATAACAATTTTTCGGTTGCTGTGCGTTGCTTAACGTGGAAAGAGCGATGGAATTATTTATTCAACAGATTTCCGTTTTTCTAAATGTCCTGTTGTGAACTGAGCAGAAAATCTGTTCGTGTTCTTGGGATAATTTGTATTACAGTATTATCCCAAGAACATGATGGTACTGTCAAACAGCCATCAGATATTAGTCTTAGTTTCAGAATTAGTTTCGGGGCAGTTTTTAGAAATAGTTCCTAAAGGAGAATCTACCGTATATCGGAACGCGATAAAGATTTTTTCTGCCGCCCCGGTGGCGCAGTGGTCTAAGGCGCTGGCCTCTGATCGTTCGTCCGTAAGGGGTCCGGGTTCGAATCCCGGTCAGGCATGGATGTTGTGTTTGTCTTACGGCACTGGCTCTCTCCCTTCCCTGGAACCAGTGACCCTAAATTAGGGACGGGCGACTGCTTATAGCCCATTGAGTTGCTCACGGTGGTCGTTCAACCTCCAACAAAAAAAAAAAAAAAAAAAAAAGATTTTTCTTATAAACACGAAAGGACGTGGAAAATAATGTCCCGTCCTTTTGTGTTTATATGCGTATTTCGGCACGTTGCATCGGCACACGACATTTCGTTAAAAAAACGGAAATAAAAATCCACACTGAGTGTACAACTTAAATAACACACAACGGGAAACAAATACTACAAAGTACAGGGTGATGCATAAAGAAGTATACAGTTTCAACGCACTGTAAAACAAGAACAATGTAAGATATTTTATGTTACCTGTAACAGAATTGCAGGGGAATGTTTCAAGGTTATTTAGAGGCAGTCATAGATGTTTTATGTGTGCACCCTTAGTCACACGACACACATCGAGCCGGTAATCCATTTTCGCCCAAACGCGAGGTAAGGTATCTGAATCAAATGCAGTGATAGTGGCTGTGATACGATGTTTCAGCTCCGCTAGATCAACAGGAAGGGGAGGGGCGAATACCTTGTCCTTTACGTACCCCCACAGGAAAAGTAACAAGGTGTTAAGTCAGGACTTCTGGCTGGCCATTGGACCAGTGGCATGTTATAGTCCGCGGCTTGTCTAATCCATCGGTAAGGAAAATGTTCATCGAGATAATCTCGCACGTCGCCTAACCAGCGCGGTGGTGCACCATCCAATTGGAGAATAAAGTTGTCACTGTCGTCCAGACAGTGGGCTGTGAAATCTGCACTTCACGACTCAACCTCCGCGTTGATTTTCCCATGCTTCGTTGAATGGCGGTGCAAACACTATCGACGACTTCTTCCGATACACGCGGTCGTCCAGGACTTTTAAGTTTGCACAAACAGCCCGTAGTTTCAAATTTTTTATGCCAATCGTAGATAGATTTTCTGGTTGGAGGTTCTTTTCCGAATCGTGATCGAAAATGCCATTCCACAACAGTTACAGATTCCGTTTTGCTCAATTCAAGAACACAAAGCGCCTTCTCCACTGCAGACGCTACTGTTTTGACTGACTAGTCACGTGACACGCGCGCTATCAGCTACATCACTTCCCTCAGTAGCGGGACACAAATTTTATGAGTACATCCACCTAACGGTTCGCAGTTGTGGTCCGTGTCTTCAACTGTTACTGTTTTACAGCATCTGGAAACTGTGTACTTCTTTATGAATCACCCTGTATAAACTAAGAAAAGGTTATACAGGGTGATTCGTAAGAAGTATACAGTTTTTCACCCACCCTTTTAGACATGGGTCGGCATTCAGTTCCTCAAAGGGACGGACCAGCAGCCCTTTCCTCTGTAAAGCCCTGCCTTAGAGGTGACGTACATGCCAAGACGATAAAGCTGCAGCGACAAACTCCGTCGGTGTAGCTTAACTGAGAAAGCATTTGGCTACGGAACAGAAGGATGCTGGTTCGATTCTCGCCACTGGGGAATGGATTTTACGCTATACTGTCCGCATGCATCTGTGAAGCTACATCAGTGGTTACCTTTGACCTCTGAGCAGACGACAATTACTTATGCTATGAAAGATATTATGTATAGCCTGAATACAAAGTATCTTTTCACGATTCGCAATGTTTCTTTTGTTTCTGTTAAATATATTTTGATATCTTCTAATTCTTCCACGAACCTTAGTCCCATATATCGTATTAAAAGCTGCACTCCATTTTTTTGGTTTTGGAAACAAAGAAAGCAACTGCTTCTTCAACACCAGCAGGTACATAGAAAGACATTTCTGTAAAATACATTGGTCACAAAAAAATAGGGATATTTTGTTTCGAAGGTAAAACGTGATAATATGCAGATTTAACGACTACTGGAGACCGGTCATCAGCGTGGGTAGTTACGTCATGTGCAAATTAGCATCATAACAACACAGCACACGGCGTGCAATCTCTGATAAAAGCACCCTGAGAGAAGTCGGAAAAGGGTCGTTTCACCGCTTGTTCAGAAATTTGTTTAATGTATTGCCTGCAGTGTGCAATTAACGTGAAATGATATCCAGACGACGTTTAAGCATTGACCACAGAAATAAGGCTGTTGGTATGTTACATGCAGGTGTACAGCAGGTCGATGTGGCAGCACTGCTTTAGGAGTTCCGCAACGTGTAGTAAGTCGGCCACACACAAAATTTCTATGGCATGGAAATGTTGCAGGTTGACCAAGGAGTAGTCGTCCGAGGATAACCACCAGGAGGCATGATCGCTACCTGACAGCAAGTTCGCGAAGAAGGCGAAGTGTCAAACTTCGGAAATCACTTCGAGCTGCTTCGGATGTCACAGTATGTATACGTAAACGGTACGAAACCGTCTTCATGAGTACAGACGTAAAAGAGGGAGGCCGATGAGATGTATAGTATGTCTGGTATACGTAGAATACATTTTTTAAAGCGTCCTGCAACTTTGATATTTTTGAATAAAATTGGTATAAACCCATGGGACTATGTGGCAGAATCGGCTTTTTCTCTCTACTACATCAGCCTTTTCTCTCTACTACTGAGGCAGAATCGACCTTTTCTCTCACCGTAGTCAAAGAAGTACTTGGGTCCAATACTACATGTCATAGAATACAGAGTGGCATCATGTACTTCTCACAAACGAATCCCATTTCGCTCTTCATCCCGATACTCGATGAGGACACGCGTGGTGGAGATCCGCCACACGAATGCAACGGCACTATGTGTAGTTCGTCCACCCTTACCAGTGGCAGTCAGTTCTGGAATGGGCAGTAGTGTGTTTTAATGGTCGCACTTCCTTGTATGTTTGTCAATGCAGCATGAATGCCTCAGTGTACCAAAACGAGATCATTGTGCCCATTACGGCACTGTTTCATGCTGTTTTTGGATGTGCATTCCGTTTTCTCGATGACAGTGCGACCAGTCACCGTGCTTGGATTGTGTTTCAAGAGCTGGAAAATCATGGTATTGAATCGTTACAACTGCCGGCGAGGTCTTCTGACCTTAATCCTATTGAGCACACTGGGTACGTTGTACATCGACGTCTGGATAGCCATGTTCTATACCCCAGTACACTGGCAGAACTCCGTAACGTGTTGTCTGTAATATGGGACGAGTTGCTCTAGAAACTCATCAATAATGGCATTTCAAGTATGCATCGTAGGCGGCAATACCTTCTTCGACATAGAGGTGATGTTACCAGGAACTGAAATCCAGATATATGGACATTCCCCAAATTTACGATTTTGTAGTGCTACTTTGTTGTGTGTAGAAATTGCACAGTAAATGTTTTTTTTTTGTAAATGCACTCTTTATCATTTGTGTTACGTAGCCTCATTGATGCTATTTCAGTGCGAGTTACTTAAATGAGATACAGGCATCCTTCATTTTATACAATATCCCTAACTTTTGTGACCAGCGTATACAGGGTGATTGTAAACTCCTTCAACAAAACAATAGAGGTGATGGTACACATCAAGACGAACAGTATTTGCAGTGGAACCTAGGGTCGCATTCCACTCCTAGTACCAGAAAAGAGTAAAGTTACATATCCACGTTGAGCCTTCAACAGTGAAAACAAGGAGACATACCTAATTTATGAGTTGCACAATTCCAATCGCATTAGAGAAAGACTCAAAGGAGCTGCTCAACCTGGCATCCAAGGGCGTCGTTGCACAGCCCACACCGGCGAATGAAGGACTGTCGCACCCTCTCGTAGACTCCCGGTGTGGTGTTGATCTTGTCTGCAGCAACAACGATTCGCCAGACGAGATCTTCCAGGGAGTCTACTGGTGTCTCGTACACCAATGTTTACATGTGCCCCCAGAAGAAGAAGTCCAGTGGATTAAGATCCGGGGAGCGTGGAGGCCAAGCCACAGGTCCACCGCGTCCGACCCACCGCCCGAGATGTGTCGCATTTAGAAAGTATCGGATCTCGGTGTCAAAGTGTGCTGGGACCCCATCATGCATAAACCACATGTCCCTCCGTGTGGTGAGCGGAATATCCTGCAGCAGACCAGGAAACACTTGCTTCAGGAACACACGGTACGCTGCGCCGGTCAGACGTATACGTCAATTATCATGTGATGTTCTCGCGGTAATATCGCTGAACGGGTTCGGCTGCGTTTTTAAATGTTTGCTCCTCATCGTCTACGCACGTGTTCAACGCACCTGATCTGCATCTTGTGCTTCTCATTCACTGGTTGGAACTCCGTGTGCCTGCTGGACGTTTTTCGAACGTGCTCTTTTCTGGCACTAGGAGTGGAATGCGGCCCTAGGTTCCATTGCAAATATTATTCGTCTTGATGCGTACTATCACCTGTCTTGATTTGTTGAAGGAGTTTACAATCACCCTGTATTTTGATATCTTTTAGGTTTCTCATGAACCTTACTTCCCTATATCGTGGTAACACTCCATTTTTGTTTTAGAGACAGAGAAACCAACTGCTCCTTCAAGGACAACAGGTAGGCATTTCTGTTTATTTCATGATGTATTTTTAGTGCCTATTTCTAAGGAATCGTAAGCTCATGTTATTTCTTTTCACTGATTTTCAAACCGAAGGAGCGTTTTACCAAAGATAGTCTGGTATAAAAACGGCGGAGTTTCTTTGTCCAGAGAAGCAACAACACCAAAGTATACAACAAACGCTTCAGTAACAAAACTTGTATCATATATATATATATATATATATATATATATATATATATATATATATATATATATATATATATATATATATATATATATATATATATATATATATATATATATATATATATATATATATATATAAGGGATGTAAGGTCAGGTGATGCGTAACATCACAGCCTCTCCTTGACAAATGTCAACCCCGCCTTCTCGTGGTGCATCCTGTTCCCACTAAAGGGGCTCTGACGACCGCAAATAGCGGTATAACTATACCATCGGGATCAGAGGAAATGCTATCCCACACTCACCAACCCGCTTGGCCAGCGTGGTGAGTTATGGCCAAACACCTCCAAAATGACTCTACAACTTAAATCTTGGCCCTCAGTCTCCGGCAGTTGGAATGTACCTGGTCAAGGCAGCGGCCAGTGCGACATGAAGGCAGAGGGTGCTAAGAATTCCCGAGGACCGGACTAGGCTGCCATTTGATGCTGACCTTGGCTACCTACAACGGGCGCTCCCTATCTTCTGATTCAAGGCTTCTTGAATTGGAAGAGGAACTACAAAGGATCAAGTGGGACATCGTCGGGCTAAGTGAGGTAAGGAGAAAAGGAGAAGATCTCATTGAACTGAAAAGTGGACATCTCTTCTATTATCGTGGGACAGATACTGGCAGAACTAGTGGTGTTGGATTTATAATAAACAAGAAACTGAAGGATAAAGTGGTAGAAGTTGAAAGTTCCTCTGACAGAGCTGCACGACTCGTTATCCAACTATCGAGAAGATACCAGGCTCAGATTATTCAAACTTATGCACCCACCACAAGTCATCCTGAAGAAGAAATTGAAGAATTTTATGAGGAAATTCGTGATCTAAATAATAAAGGTAAGCAGCACTTGAGGATAATTATGGGAGATTTCAATGCAAAAATAGGGCACCGGCAACAGAATGAAACTTCAGTAGGTAAATTCGGTCACGGCAACAGAAACCAGCGTGGAAATACTCTCGTTGAGTTTGCAGAGGCAGAAGGATTTTTCATCTTGAATTCCTTTTTCAAGAAAAAGCCACACAGGAAATGGACATGGAGACATCCAATTGGGACGACAAGTGAAATTGATTTTATTATGTGTAACAAAAAATTCGTCATCGAAGACTGCAGTGTGCTGAACAAGTTCAACACAGGTAGTGACCATAGATTGGTGAGATGTAAGATGCACCTCAACACTAAACTGGAACGTGGCAAGCTCATAAGACAAACAAAATGTATTGACATAACCAACCTTAAAAAACACCATAATACTTTCAAGTTGGAACTGAAGAACAGATTCTCTGCTTTAGAAGGCCTAACATCGGAAGAAGTGGATATTTCGAAAGTTAACAGAAAAGTAACCAAAGCTCTTATGGAAACAGCAACAAAATTAGCTGGGTCTAAGAACAAGTTGCATGTAAACAAATTATCAGGAAAACCAAAATGTTGATGCAAAAAAGAAGAGAGATGAGGACAACTAAAGAAGATGTGACTTCCAAAGTGGAATATATAGAGCTATGCAAGACAGCACGAAAAAGTATCACTGAAGACGTAAGGAAATTCAACTGTGAGCTAGTGAGGAAAGCAATTGAAAACAACCAAAGCCTAAAGATAGCAAAGGGACATCTCAGTAAGGGAAGAAAACAGATTATGGCTCTGAGAAAAAGAAGATGGTTCTATAACAAGAAATAGAGGCGAAATTTTGACAAGAGTGAAAGATTTCTACTCCAAATTATATGAAAGGGATGATACATGTACTCCAGACATCATGAAAGGTACCAGAGTTCTTCCAGTCCTCCCAGCAGAAGTTGCTCATGCAATCAAGAACATGAAGGGGGGAAAGCTCCAGGAGAAGATGGAATTACTATAGACATCATACAAGAAGCAAGTGGAGAAATTGAAACAGTACTCGCCCAAATTTTCACTCGATGCCTTAATGAAGGGAAGATTCCTGAGGATTGGAACAATGCTACAATGATCCTGCTACATAAAAAAGGTGACTGAGGATCTCAGGAACTACAGACCTATCAGCCTCCTATCAGTGGTTTATAAAATCTTCACTAAAGTTCTTTCACACCGCTTGAAGGTAACACTGGACATGGTTCAACTGGAGAGAACAAGCTGATTCAGGAGTGGCTACAGCACAATAGATCATATCCACGTACTGAGAGAACTAATTGAAAGAGCGAGGGAATATGAACTTCCATTGTGCATGGCTTTTATCGATTATGAAAAAGCCTTTGATTCGGTGAAACCATCAGCAGTTACCACGGCTCTGAAATCCTGCGGTATTGAAGATGCATACATTAATATTATTAATAACATCTATGAAAATGCAAGTGCAAAGATTCGGCTGTTTGAAAATACAACACACATAAAAATTGGAAAGGGAGTGAGACAAGGTGACACCATATCTCCGAAGCTCTTTAATGCCACATTGGAAAATGTCTTTCAATCACTGAACTGGGAAAACAAAGGATAAAGATTAATGGAGATTATCTAACCCACCTTCGTTTTGCTGATGACGTAGTCATTTTTGCAACTACCCCATCAGAGCTGCAGAGTATGATCCAGGAACTTGCTGACAAGAGTAAAGAAGTGGGATTAAAAATGAACTTTCAGAAGACAAAAGTGATGTTCAATGCTTTTACAAGAAATGAAGATTTATCGATTGATGGAGAAAAACTGGAGATAACAGATACGTATGTTTATCTTGGACAGCAGATATCAAGTGAGGGTCACATTGATGAAGAAATTAATCGGCGTACAAAACTTGCCTGGAGAGTTTTTGAAGAAACAGCATAATTTTCAAGAGCAATATGCCATTATGTCTTAAAAGAAAAGTGTTTGATCAATGCATCCTTCCAGTGCTTACGTATGGTGCAGAGACGTGGACCTTAACTAAAAGAGACATACAAAGGCTGCAGACAACTCAAAGAAGCATGGAGAGGTGCATGCTTGGTATAACCAGGAGAGATAAGAAGAGGAACTCGTGGATCCGAAAAATGACGAGAGTGGAAGACATCATGATCAGAGCAACTGAAATGGCAATGGGCTGGACATACTGCCAGAAGGACAGACCATAGATGGACAGCTGAAATTTTAGATTGGATTCCAAGGGACAGGAAAAGACCCAGAAAAAGACCACATGGGAGATGGGTGGATGAAATTCGTAAATATGCGGGAGTGACATGGAGGAGACTGGCACAAGACAGACCGTTGTGGAGGAAACTTGGGGAGACCTTCGTCCAGCAGTGGATTGATAATGGTTGACAATGATGATGATGATGATGATATATATATTAGCAGCAGGAGATACTGAAAATTACCCCGTATTAGCCACGCTGCCTCCCTCCCAGCCCATTCCACCCAAGCGGGAATTGACTTTGGAGTGGGTGGAACAACAGGGAGCGCTCGTGAGGCGTGAGGAAGCAGAAAAAATAAGAAAAAGAAAGAAGTCCTAATAAAACCATCTGGGATGAAGCGGTGGGGACATTTTTACGAATTTTCTGTATGACCTTATTAAGATACGTACGTAGATCAGAATGTTATTCACAGTCTCTGCCACCTACTCTGATTTCAGTACCAAGCTCTGCCTTACCCTGTTTCGAGACGTTACAGATGCTAGACAATATGACAATAGCAAAGAACTAACAAATGATATCGCTATATTTTTCACCCCCGCTGTTCCTGTTTTTCCTTTATCTTTTGCGCGCTCTCTCTCTCTCTCTTTATTCTATTCCCTTTTCTTTCTTTTTTTACTGAACCTAAATCAATGCAATAAGTATTTCAAATCCTCCGTGCTAAGTTTAATTGTTAATTTTTTTTAGAAAAACTGAAAACCAAATTTGCAAAGTTAATCATTTACGATCTTTGCTACTTTAAACGTAAAAACTTCGTTAGGGTTTAGGGGGCGATCGCCCCAGTCGCCCCCGCTGGATCCGCCACTGCTCTCGTTAACAGTCTAATATCCTTACTCTTTTGAAAAATATAGAATGAAAAGCTTTACAATGAGAAACGTCTGAAATTTAAGTTTACCTAAAACACCAACATCACGTAAAGCTCGATTAACTATCGTAGCTGGTTCATTTTAGCTGAAACAATGGATAACATAACTTTTAATGTCATTAATTAAACACAGAGAATGTCACTTCCAAAATACACTGGAACCTCGGTTATATGTTTCTCAGTTATATGTTTATAACTTTTATACAAATTCTGCACCAGTTCCAATATTTTATTATAGTTCCTATCGCTTTTTTAAACTCGGTTATACACTGATGAACTTAAGTGATGTGAATTCCCGGAAAATTTCTGAAGATAACGCGCATGAAATTTGCCGGTGATTGTCCGTCTTTTAACGTACGCTGTAAAACAATTTCTGAGATTTACGTCCCAGTTTTCACGATTTCTTTCGTGAATTAACGAATCATATTTCTGATACAACTTTTTCCGTGAAATGACGGAAAAAACAAAACTCTGAATTTCACGGATTTTTTCGTACGCCAGAAAAATTCCGAACTTTCAGAAACCTTTCTGCAATTTCTTTCTTTTATTGATGGTAAAATACCGTTTTCAAGAGGTTTTAATGGAAAATTCTGAATTTTCAGAAACCTTTCCGCAATTACTTTCTTATACACTGCCGGACAATTGCTAAGGACGGATGACAATAGCAACGATAGCAACCATAAAATGGAAGGCAGGAAAATGTGGAAATTAGCATAAGTGCGGGATACAGTAAGACGTGTTGTGCGTATGCAAATTTTGGATTGCCGAACTTGTTCGTGACGTTATAGCGCTGATAAGAGATATAAAGGATTTGACGCGTATTGACCGTTGTTGTTCAAACGCAAAGTTGAAAGGGAAAGAATCAATTGACGAACTTGCAATTTTCAGTATGTCTTCCCGACATCACCTAGATGATTTTACGTGTGGCCGTATTATTGGCAAGATTGAAGAAGGGCGAAAAATAACAGATGTTGCCAGGGAGTTCGACGTCAGCCACAGTGTTGTTTCAAGGCTTTGGAAATCATTTCAAACAAATGGAGAGTGTAGCAAATGTCACGGGGGAGGTCGTGTTCGCAGTACGACACCTGCAGAAGATCGGTACATAGTGCTATCAACAAAAAGACACCGGCGCAGCACAGCTAGTGAGGTAGCAAATCAGTTTATGGCTGCTACTGGCAAGCGGATCTCCCGAAAAACTATCGCCAGACGTTTGCATGAAGGAGGACTATACGCCTGCCGTCCTGTTTTGTGCATCCCATTGTCCAGACGTCACCGTACCGCCCGTTTGCAATGGTGCCATCAACATCGCAATTGGACTGATAACGACTGGTCTGCTGTCCTCTTCCCAGATGAGAGTAGATACAGTCTATCGTCTGATTGTCGACGACAAAAGATCTGGCGTGATAGTGGTACTGCATATTGTCCAGCAAACATACAGGAAAGGGACCGATATCCGACATGTAGTGTCATGGTATGGGCTGGCATCATGATCAATGGCCGTACGTCCCTCTATGTGCTTCCAACTGGGACTATGACTGGCCAACGATACATTAATGATGTTCTGCTACCTCATGTTCGCATGTTCTGTGGTGCTGTCGGTGATAGATTCATTTTCATGGACGACAACGCAACATGTCATCGAACAGTTGTTGTCCTAGAGTGTCTTGAGAGCGAGGATATCCAACGCCTCGTATGGCCAGCACGTTCTCCAGATCTGAATCTCATTGAAAATGTGTGGGATGCTTTGGGGAGGAGTCTTGCTGGTCGCCAATGCCCTCCAATAAACAAGAACACCCTCATCCGTGCACTGACAGAGGAATGGGATAAATTACCCCAACAGCTGCTTGATAATGTTGTGCAAAGCATGACACGACGTGTGGAATCTTGCATCGCCCTCCATGGTGGCCATATCCCGTATTGACATCTTACGCCGGAACGCCTGCGGACGGTAATTGCATTTCTTTCATGTTTACGTATTCTGCACAAAATGGCCTGTTTGTCCCTTGAACACGTTCCAAAGCCTTCTGGATTTCAGAGCACAATAAATTGTCTTTCTTGTAATATCCTGGTATTCTGACATTATTTTAATTCGCTTGGCATCCAACCACACTTACTTTTCTATGCGCTATATAGCCGTTTATGATCCGTCCTTAGCAATTGTCCAGCAGTGTATTAACGAAAACTCTCCGTTCTCACTTTTTCCGTATCCATATGAGGAAAAATTTCCGGTAATTGGAGAGATTCACGGGAATTTTTAGGGGTTTGATTAACTGTTAAATTTCCATAGTCTGTTGAAGAATTTGATTTGGATGTTCTGTAGCGAGATCGGATATTGTGGGTAGTACATATCGCATGAATTTTTGTTATTATGTCACAGGATATTTTTTCTTCTTTCTCCCATCTCGTGCACCAGCTATCATATATTGTGTTTCTGTAATCGACCGGATACTTAATTTATTGCACAGATGACTGTATTGTAGTTTGTCTATGTATCATCAGTCTGCGGGGTTCTTAAGACAAAAGCAGTATAGCTATCTAGAGTAAATTTTATATTTAGAAGTTTCGGGAAATAATATTATAAAACAGTAAATTGCACCTTTTCTTATAGATAATTGAAAGTTATTAAGCAGTTGAAAAGAAAATCTCTAATTCCAAATCATTATGTTGCTTCGAAAAATCACGATGGAAAAAAAAAAAACCTAATTTGTAATTAGGCCTCGTACAGAAAAAATAAAATTATTAGAAACGTATTCAAAAAAAATAACAAATAAAATGACAAAATCACTCACTAGCATTACTGAAAAAAAAAATCCTTATCGCGCAGTTAAGTGCTACCTTGAACGTGAGCCAGGTAGCATTTGGCTAAGTGGTTAAGGCGCGCGGATTCAACCTAAAAGTTCAACCTGTAGCATTTTGGCTCAGTGGTTAAGACGCGCGGCTTCAACTTAAAAGTTCGACCTGTAGCATTTTGGCTCAGTGGTTAAGGCGCGCGGCTTCAACTTAAAAGTTCGACCTGTAGCATTTTGGCTCAGTGGTTAAGGCGCGCGGCTTCAACTTAAAAGTTCAACCTGTTGCATTTTGGCTCAGTGGTTAAGGCGCGCGGCTTCAACTTAAAAGTTCGACCTGTAGCATTTTGGCTCAGTGGTTAAGGCGCGCGGCTTCAACTTAAAAGTTCGACCTGTAGCATTTTGGCTCAGTGGTTAAGGCGCGCGGCTTCAACTTAAAAGTTCAACCTGTTGCATTTTGGCTCAGTGGTTAAGGCGCGCGGCTTCAACCTAAAAGTTCAACCTGTTGCATTTTGGCTCAGTGGTTAAGGCGCGCGGCTTCAACTTAAAAGTTCGACCTGTAGCATTTTGGCTCAGTGGTTAAGGCGCGCGGCTTCAACTTAAAAGTTCGACCTGTAGCATTTTGGCTCAGTGGTTAAGGCGCGCGGCTTCAACTTAAAAGTTCAACCTGTTGCATTTTGGCTCAGTGGTTAAGGCGCGCGGCTTCAACTTAAAAGTTCAACCTGTTGCATTTTGGCTCAGTGGTTAAGGCGCGCGGCTTCAACTTAAAAGTTCAACCTGTTGCATTTTGGCTCAGTGGTTAAGGCGCGCGGCTTCAACTTAAAAGTTCGACCTGTAGCATTTTGGCTCAGTGGTTAAGGCGCGCGGCTTCAACTTAAAAGTTCAACCTGTTGCATTTTGGCTCAGTGGTTAAGGCGCGCGGCTTCAACTTAAAAGTTCAACCTGTTGCATTTTGGCTCAGTGGTTAAGGCGCGCGGCTTCAACTTAAAAGTTCAACCTGTTGCATTTTGGCTCAGTGGTTAAGGCGCGCGGCTTCAACTTAAAAGTTCAACCTGTTGCATTTTGGCTCAGTGGTTAAGGCGCGCGGCTTCAACTTAAAAGTTCGACCTGTAGCATTTTGGCTCAGTGGTTAAGGCGCGCGGCTTCAACTTAAAAGTTCGACCTGTAGCATTTTGGCTCAGTGGTTAAGGCGCGCGGCTTCAACTTAAAAGTTCAACCTGTTGCATTTTGGCTCAGTGGTTAAGGCGCGCGGCTTCAACTTAAAAGTTCAACCTGTTGCATTTTGGCTCAGTGGTTAAGGCGCGCGGCTTCAACTTAAAAGTTCGACCTGTAGCATTTTGGCTCAGTGGTTAAGGCGCGCGGCTTCAACTTAAAAGTTCGACCTGTAGCATTTTGGCTCAGTGGTTAAGGCGCGCGGCTTCAACTTAAAAGTTCAACCTGTTGCATTTTTGGCTCAGTGGTTAAGGCGCGCGGCTTCAACTTAAAAGTTCGACCTGTAGCATCTTGGCTCAGTGGTTAAGACGCGCGGCTTCAACTTAAAAGTTCGACCTGTAGCATTTTGGCTCAGTGGTTAAGGCGCGCGGCTTCAACTTAAAAGTTCGACCTGTAGCATTTTGGCTCAGTGGTTAAGGCGCGCGGCTTCAACTTAAAGTTCGACCTGTAGCATCTTGGCTCAGTGGTTAAGACGCGCGGCTTCAACTTAAAAGTTCGACCTGTAGCATTTTGGCTCAGTGGTTAAGGCGCGCGGCTTCAACTTAAAAGTTCGACCTGTAGCATTTTGGCTCAGTGGTTAAGGCGCGCGGCTTCAACTTAAAAGTTCGACCTGTAGCATCTTGGCTCAGTGGTTAAGACGCGCGGCTTCAACTTAAAAGTTCGACCTGTAGCATCTTGGCTCAGTGGTTAAGACGCGCGGCTTCAACTTAAAAAGTTCGACCTGTAGCATCTTGGCTCAGTGGTTAAGACGCGCGGCTTCAACTTAAAAGTTCGACCTGTAGCATTTTGGCTCAGTGGTTAAGGCGCGCGGCTTCAACTTAAAAGTTCGACCTGTAGCATCTTGGCTCAGTGGTTAAGACGCGCGGCTTCAACTTAAAAGTTCGACCTGTAGCATCTTGGCTCAGTGGTTAAGACGCGCGGCTTCAACTTAAAAGTTCGACCTGTAGCATCTTGGCTCAGTGGTTAAGACGCGCGGCTTCAACTTAAAAGTTCGACCTGTAGCATCTTGGCTCAGTGGTTAAGACGCGCGGCTTCAACTTAAAAGTTCGACCTGTAGCATTTTGGCTCAGTGGTTAAGACGCGCGGCTTCAACTTAAAAGTTCGACCTGTAGCATCTTGGCTCAGTGGTTAAGACGCGCGGCTTCAACTTAAAAGTTCGACCTGTAGCATTTTGGCTCAGTGGTTAAGGCGCGCGGCTTCAACTTAAAAGTTCGACCTGTAGCATTTTGGCTCAGTGGTTAAGGCGCGCGGCTTCAACTTAAAAGTTCGACCTGTAGCATCTTGGCTCAGTGGTTAAGACGCGCGGCTTCAACTTAAAAGTTCGACCTGTAGCATTTTGGCTCAGTGGTTAAGGCGCGCGGCTTCAACTTAAAAGTTCGACCTGTAGCATTTTGGCTCAGTGGTTAAGGCGCGCGGCTTCAACTTAAAAGTTCGACCTGTAGCATCTTGGCTCAGTGGTTAAGACGCCCGGCTTCAACTTAAAAGTTCGACCTGTAGCATCTTGGCTCAGTGGTTAAGACGCGCGGCTTCAACTTAAAGTTCGACCTGTAGCATTTTGGCTCAGTGGTTAAGGCGCGCGGCTTCAACTTAAAAGTTCGACCTGTAGCATCTTGGCTCAGTGGTTAAGACGCGCGGCTTCAACTTAAAAGTTCGACCTGTAGCATTTTGGCTCAGTGGTTAAGGCGCGCGGCTTCAACTTAAAGTTCGACCTGTAGCATTTTGGCTCAGTGGTTAAGGCGCGCGGCTTCAACTTAAAAGTTCAACCTGTTGCATTTTGGCTCAGTGGTTAAGGCGCGCGGCTTCAACTTAAAAGTTCGACCTGTAGCATTTTGGCTCAGTGGTTAAGGCGCGCGGCTTCAACTTAAAAGTTCGACCTGTAGCATTTTGGCTCAGTGGTTAAGGCGCGCGGCTTCAACTTAAAAGTTCGACCTGTAGCATCTTGGCTCAGTGGTTAAGACGCGCGGCTTCAACTTAAAAGTTCGACCTGTAGCATTTTGGCTCAGTGGTTAAGGCGCGCGGCTTCAACTTAAAAGTTCGACCTGTAGCATTTTGGCTCAGTGGTTAAGGCGCGCGGCTTCAACTTAAAAGTTCAACCTGTTGCATTTTGGCTCAGTGGTTAAGGCGCGCGGCTTCAACTTAAAAGTTCGACCTGTAGCATTTTGGCTCAGTGGTTAAGGCGCGCGGCTTCAACTTAAAAGTTCGACCTGTAGCATTTTGGCTCAGTGGTTAAGGCGCGCGGCTTCAACTTAAAGTTCAACCTGTTGCATTTTGGCTCAGTGGTTAAGGCGCGCGTCTTCAACTTAAAAGTTCAACCTGTTGCATTTTGGCTCAGTGGTTAAGGCGCGCGGCTTCAACTTAAAAGTTCGACCTGTAGCATTTTTGGCTCAGTGGTTAAGGCGCGCGGCTTCAACTTAAAAGTTCGACCTGTAGCATTTTGGCTCAGTGGTTAAGGCGCGCGGCTTCAACTTAAAAAGTTCAACCTGTTGCATTTTGGCTCAGTGGTTAAGGCGCGCGGCTTCAACTTAAAAGTTCAACCTGTTGCATTTTGGCTCAGTGGTTAAGGCGCGCGGCTTCAACTTAAAAGTTCAACCTGTTGCATTTTGGCTCAGTGGTTAAGGCGCGCGGCTTCAACTTAAAAGTTCGACCTGTAGCATTTTGGCTCAGTGGTTAAGGCGCGCGGCTTCAACTTAAAAGTTCAACCTGTTGCATTTTGGCTCAGTGGTTAAGGCGCGCGGCTTCAACTTAAAAGTTCAACCTGTTGCATTTTGGCTCAGTGGTTAAGGCGCGCGGCTTCAACTTAAAAGTTCAACCTGTTGCATTTTGGCTCAGTGGTTAAGGCGCGCGGCTTCAACTTAAAAGTTCAACCTGTTGCATTTTGGCTCAGTGGTTAAGGCGCGCGGCTTCAACTTAAAAGTTCGACCTGTAGCATTTTGGCTCAGTGGTTAAGGCGCGCGGCTTCAACTTAAAAGTTCGACCTGTAGCATTTTGGCTCAGTGGTTAAGGCGCGCGGCTTCAACTTAAAAGTTCAACCTGTTGCATTTTGGCTCAGTGGTTAAGGCGCGCGGCTTCAACTTAAAAGTTCAACCTGTTGCATTTTGGCTCAGTGGTTAAGGCGCGCGGCTTCAACTTAAAAGTTCGACCTGTAGCATTTTGGCTCAGTGGTTAAGGCGCGCGGCTTCAACCTAAAAGTTCAACCTGTAGCATTTTGGCTCAGTGGTTAAGGCGCGCGGATTCAACCTAAAAGTTCAACCTGTTGCATTTTGGCTCAGTGGTTAAGGCGCGCGGCTTCAACTTAAAAGTTCGACCTGTAGCATTTTGGCTCAGTGGTTAAGGCGCCTGGCTTCAACCTAAAAGTTCAACCTGTAGCATTTTGGCTCAGAGGTTTAGGCGCGCGGATTCAACCTAAAAGTTCAACCTGTAGCATTTTGGCTCAGTGGTTAAGGCGCGCGGCCTCAACCTAAAAGATCCGGGCTAGATCCTCACTACTGGCATGGCCTAGTGGTCAACGTTTGCGACTGCCACGAAAGAATTTTAGGTTTGATCCCAGCATCAGGTACGAACGCTCGAGCCGCTAAATATCCGCCGTGCATCGGATGGGCACATTAAGTCGTCGGAGCCCTGGCGGGTACTGCCCCCCCCTCGGTAATAAGTAAGGAGGTCTTCCTACCTCTTTCTACCTCGTTTCCGTGTCACTTTCCTGTTGGGCACTCTAGCCCAAATCTCCTAGCCTCCTATTTCTAAGGGTTCTTTAAGATCTGGAGTCAGACACTCTTTTCTTAAAATCCTCTGCACGTGATCTGTATGATCTCACTAGCGGCGCAAAATAATTTTCTCACGTAAGGGCTGAAATATTCAGCGTATTGGATTTTGCGAAATTTCAGTCTAAATACGGAAAAACTTGAAACGGACTTTTCTGAAATAAACGGAATTACTGATTGCACGAAAAATCTAAGAAAAAAACAGGAACTTTTAATCCACTAAGAGACGGGCAGTTTCCGGTACGTTATTTTCAGAAATTTTCCGTGAAATCATACCGATTATTTTTTACAGTGTGATTTCCGTTTTTAAAAGTGACCCCCTTCCCCCTTTTTTTTTTACTTTCGTAATTTCGCAGATTTTACGTAGTCAGAAATTCTGTTTTTTTCAGAAAAGTCCGTTTCGAATTTTTCCGTATTTATGTAGAAATTTCACAAAGTCGAAGACGCTGAACTTTTTAGTCTTTACACCAGACAATCCTTTTGCAGCGGTGGGAATCGAATCGACGGCGTTTGGGGTGGTTCAAGAGTTAACGCGCGTCTTAACTACTGTGCCAGAAATACTCAGGAATCTACGCGTTCATGATAAAATTTATATGAGATGATGATTTTTTTCTTTTTTTGTCATCCGTGCGGGTCATTTTATTTTCTGTTGGAGCTTATTATTTTTTTGAACAACCGTCTTCCATAATCGTTCCAAAATGGATGTGTAAGCATTTGCCAGTGACTTTCAAGAATGAATCCGTGATGCAGAATTGTCTTCCTGCCGTAAAAGCACACAAGCATTGTCTTGATTTTTGGACTTCTGTAACCTGACCTTTCCTTTGGGTGACTCTGGCGACTTCCACTTAGCAGAGTTGGAAAAGGGTCAAAAATTTTGGACCCCGACCCGGCCGTCACATAATTCGACCTGACCGGGACAAATTTGCTTTGAACTATAAATTGGAATATATCATCATTGTCAATCATCATCAATCCACTGCTGGATGAAGATCTCCTCAACTTTCTTCCTCAACGTTCTATCTTGAGCCAGTCTCCTCCATCCACCCATCTCCCACGTGGTCTTCTTCTGAGTCTTTTCCAGTCCCTTGGAATCCAATCTAAAATTTCGGTTGTTCACCGGTGGTCCGTTCTCCTGGCAATATGTCCACCCCATTGCCATTTCAGGGATTTTTCTCTGATCATGATGTCTTCCATTCTTGTCATTTCCCTTATTCACGAGTTCCTCGTTTTATCTTTCTTGGCTAGAACAAGCATGCATCTCTCCATACTTATTTCAGTTGGCTGCAGTCTTTGTATGTCTTCTTTAGTTAAGGTCCAAGTCGGCTCCAAACGTTAAGCACTGGAAGGATGCATTGATTAAACACTTTTCTTTTAAGTCATAATGGAGCATTGCTCTTAAAAATTGTACTGTTTCTTCCAAAAGCTCTCCAACCAAGTTTTATACGCCAATAAATTTCCTCATCAATGTGACCCTTGCTTGATATCGGTTGTCCATGGTAAATGTAGGTATTGATTATCTCCAGCTTTTCCCCGTCAATTGATAAATCTTCATTTTTTTTTCTTTTTTTTTTATTGGAGGTTTAAAAAAAATGATGTATTGGACCTGGTGGTACAGACATGACAAACATGATACAGGTATTCCACAGGATACAGAGATTACACAGCAACAAGTACAAATCACACATGGTTTACAGCATGTCAAATGATCAATGTACACAGATACAGACATTGTTGATCATGTAACACATTGTGAACAAGTATACATCAAACATGGATTTTACAGTATGCTAAATGACCAATGTACACAGATAACCAGTGTTGGACAAGTATGTACATATTGAGAGCCAGTGCCTTAAGACAAACACAAACATCCATGCCTCACCGGGATTCGAACCCTGACCCAACTAGGGCGAATCATCATAAGCCAGCACCTTAGACCAATACGGCAAAAACACCGCTATGTGGATATAATGTACTCATCCATGGGTTTTTTTTTTTTTTTAATTGAGGGTTTAACGACCACCGTGAGCAACTCAATGGGCTATAAGCAGTCGCCCGTCCCTAATTTAGGGTCACTGGTTTCAGGGAAGGGAGAGAGGCAGTGCCGTAAGACATACGCAACATCCATGCCTCAATGGGATTCGAACCCGGCCCCCTTTCGGACGAATAATCAGAGGCCATCGCTTAGACCACTGTGCCAAAAAAATCTTCATTCCTTGTAAAAGCATTGTGCTTCAGTTTTGCCTTCTGAAAGTTCATTTCTAAACCCATTTCTTTACACTTCTCAGTAAGTTCCTGGATCATACTTTGCAGCTCTCAAGCATTATTTCAAAAACCTCTGAAGGGTTGTTTGAAATATTTCTTTTCTTTTCAAAAATAAAACGGAAATAAGACCGGGTCGAAATTGGATCAGGAACACCTAGACCCGACCTGTTTGACCAGCAAGAAATTTGCCGACTCGTGACCCGTTTCCATCTCTGCCACTGACGTTTTATTTCAGGATCATAACAAAAAACAGCATGCCTCTTTAACCGCCACAATGCTTTGGAGAAAATTTTTGCATTGTTTCTGCAATCTCCAGGATGCATGTTTCTGGTCGTCTGACAAAGTATGAGGAACAAAACGAGCACAAACTGT
This sequence comes from Macrothele yani, assembly GCA_039090855.1. Classification (NCBI taxonomy): domain Eukaryota; kingdom Metazoa; phylum Arthropoda; class Arachnida; order Araneae; family Macrothelidae; genus Macrothele; species Macrothele yani. Next base: position 91,406,587 of record CM077009.1, read on the forward strand.
TTTCCCCCAGATCTTGCACTGAAATTTGACGAAACCACCGAGATCACACCCCTGCATCCGCAAGTTCACACAACGATCACTTTTTATCCTTTCGGGAACTTTCTCAATGAGTTCAGACATGCGTACTGAAATCAGGCGTACGGATTTTTTGTCATTTTCCAAATCTTCCCGCCTATCCTTGAAACGTGCACACCATCGGAATATTTGTGCATGACATAGGCAGTTAATCTCATACACATCACGCAACAATCCAACTGTCTCAGATGCAGTTTTACCGATCTTCAAACAGAACCGGATACTTGCCCTTTATGACAGAGGTGTGACAATATTCTTCTAGAGAATGACGTCACGCACAGCGTAAATAATCATCTGCACAATTTGTATGTTTTACCGGGATTTTTGAAAAACACCAGTCTCATTACTTAACCATTTAACTGGCTGGGACGAGTTAACTCGGGGTTAACAGGATGGGCTGAACTCACCACCAACGAATGTATTCGCTGTCTAAGAAATGGGCCGAACACTACTGGAAAGAATTAGGGTATGTTTAGTGGTCCCAAATCTGCTCGTACGAGTTACCTTCAAGTGTAGAGCATCGAAAAAAGTTGCTTTCGCCCTTTGATTTATTATTCAGACTGGTCATTCACGCGTATGATTGACACCAATCCCTTCTGGCAAATTAACTAATAAAGGGTAATGTCAATGGAGACGAATTTAAGAAAGGAGAGAGAAGACATTTGAGTAATTTTTTACACAGTTGCATGATGTTCGTTTCAGGGAGACTATCCCTTCCCTATCATGTTTCAGGTTATGGAACAGGGAATATAGGACTAGAAGGGAGGGCTTTATCACCTGCGATATGTTCATTTTCCCGGCTGCTGAAATCAGCGGGGTAAAGATAAATTATTTTACCGTAGCTTTCGGAAAACACCGTCGCTATGTGATCATTTCTGTTTGGAAGGAGCAAACGTTTTGGGCACCGATTAGTTCAAACATAGTACATCAGCCGCTTAATGTGGTTCTACCCAAAATCTCTGCCTTATGTTTCCAATGATAAAACTTCTTTACATAGTTTCTTCGCAATTAATGTATTATCAAAAATTGAAATTTGCAAATCGATAAAACTAGCTTTAAGTTATAGCATGGGATACTTAATAGCTGTATAGTAGCGTATATAGTCTCACTTGCTAAAACATAACCATAAATATATTAAAATTCAATATTTTTTTGTGTAATGTTCAGACATGTTAATAGATGGCGTGACCTGTACATTGATGACGTCAGTAGACAAACAATTGTTGGATTGCTTAATCATGGTTATGTTTTAGCAAGTATTAAGTATCCCATGCTATAACTTAAAGTTAGTTTTATCGATGTGAAAATTTTCATCCTTGGGAATACACTAATTACAAAGGAAATATGCAAAGAAATTTTACCATTGGAAAACATAAGGCAGATCAAAACCAATATAATCAAACATGCGCGAACGTCGTGTTCTACATATCATATCTTTTTATTTATGTGCATGCGTATTCATCTATTAGTTTGATTCTAGTATTAACGGTAGACACTATAATTCGTGCATGAATACTAGTATTAAAAGAAATCCGTCTTGTTGCACGATGATATTTATTCAGCTAAAAAATGAAGTCTATATACAGTTTAAAAACACATGAGCACTTTCGGTGTCACATAGTTTGATTCTGTTTTCCTTTGTAACCGTCTGAAGAAGTCGTCCGTTGACGGGGAAAGATTGCGAGAAGATTATTTTCCTACACCAATAAATACGGATTATATTATATTGGTTTTGTTATTACTTTGGTGTTGACAACCCATAATTTACTCATCATAAGGCATTTTAGGTGGAACCATCTTAAAGGGTTAATTGTCGCACTATGTACATTCGGTTGCGTTGATTTCCCACCATTTCGCTTACCCCGAGGTAATTCGCATCAACGGGTTAAAGGGTAACAGTTTTTGAATGGCTGTATAGTTGCGTATATAGTCTCAGAGAATTGCAATAATTTCACAGCAGCATTCTATCGCCCTCTCTCTCTCACACAGCCTTTTTTTTTTTTTTTTTTTTTTCGGAAACAGAAGTAACAACTTTTTTTACTGCATTATCAGGTATACGTATTCACAGAAATTCATTTCTTTTTATTTTCTCACGTATCATCATGTTAATCGATACAATGGCAAGATAAAGTGTTTTTGAACTGTTCCTAAGTGAAGGCATTTATTTATACGCACACGATAGTACTTTGTTCTCAAATCATGTACAGCATGCGTACATAAAAGTATGATGGCCTCTGCACCAGTCGTACTTTTTGCAATTACGGAACTCCACCTGTGACGTACCCACTTCAGATGTGACAAACATATCATAACGGCAAAGTCGCAACAATAAGTTCCGTCGGTGCAGAATAAATGGGAAAGCATTCGGCTCCGGAGCAGAAGGATGCAGGTTTGAGCTGCTCCACCGGCAAATTTGGATTTTACCCAAACGCAAAATGAATCGCTTGGCCGTTGGGTACTTCGAAAAATGTGTGATGTTTCAAAAGCCGGCAGCACTGTCCACACAACCAGCATCACCTAATGCACGACTATATTACATCCACCTGGTGCAGTAGACGTCATGGATAAAATATAGACGTCCAGTGGACGTTTATGTATAAACATCCATTACACATCACGTATAGATGTCCAGTGGACGTCCTTATAATGGACGAATTCTGGAGCTACCACATCTGGACATCATTCATAGGACATCTAATGGACGTTCTTTATGGATGAATTGTGGAGCTATTCACGCATGCGCACCTTAAATATCAATAAAGTACGAAACCATTGAGCCAAGCGGAATAGAAGTTTGAAGTTAATAATAATTGTGTGAAGTTGTTCATTTATTAGCACTAAGTCCGTTGTTATCTTCTTTTTTTTTTTTTTTTCTTTTTTTTTTTTTTTTTGATTGAAGGTTTAACGACCACCGTGAGCAACTCAATGGGCTATAAGCAGTCTCCCGTCCCTAATTTAAGGTCACTGGTTCCAGATAAGGGAGAAAGCCAGTGCCGTAAGACAAACACAACATCCATGGCTCACTGGAATTCGTACCCGGACCCCTTTCGGATGAATGATCAGAGGCCATCGCTTAGACCACTGCGCCACCAGGGCGGGGCAGTGCATTTGTGGTCGTGTTTAAAGTTGGCAGGAAGCAGTTCTGTTCAACCTGCCAAGTGCTCTGATTATAGACTTCTAACGAATTCAAATCTTGTAAAAATTTCATACATTATCAATGTGATATAGTTAGTAAATAGTAACGCTGTACTAGTGATCCGATTTATTGGCGTATAAAATAAACACATAAGCGTTTCCAAGCTTTCGCACATCAACCAGATGGCTTTTTCAAGGAAGTTAGACAGAAACTGCAAACTTAAAAATAGAACGCTTAACAATTTGAACGCGGGAACTTGACAATAAATAGATGCGACGTTATATTCATTTAAAGATACGAGGCATCACGTTGGTTGCACGCGGGATCCTGGTAGAGAAAAGGCGTTACTTGAAGAATTGGTTCCAAATTCGTGGCAACTCGAGCGAGACACAATCATTGCAAGCCTCGCTGTTGGTAATGATCTCCAAGGTTTCCCGAATGGCTGTACATTTAGGGGTAGAGTAGCTAGCTAATTTCTTTATATCATCCCACATGGGAGTAGCTGACTTGAATTTTACTTCTCTGGATAGAGCCGTGGTTACTTTACCGTATTTTGTGTCCCTTTTATGTTCGTTGACTCTGATTCCAAACGAACGCTTGGTCATTCCAATGTAGTATCGTTTAGAGCCGTTCGGATACTGTAGGGGGATCGCATAAACGCCTGCTTCGCAGGAGAGAGGTGGTTTTTCACTATTTCTCTTTAGTATAGTATGTAAAGATGCAGGGGACCTTATGCCGACGCCGTAGTTCATCTTCTTGAGGGCGTTTTTGAGTTTGTAAGACACACTTGGAATGTAGGGAATTGAGCCTATATAACGTAGCTGCGGCGCAGAAAGACCGGAATGTTTGGCTCTGGCTTTTTGGATAAAGCTACGTATCTGATTCAATGAATATCCTGCAGCAGTGGCTAGCTTGATGACGCTTTCAATTTCGTGTTGTCTAGAATGGGTATCAGAAGAAACGGCGAAGGCTCTTTGAATTCGAGAACGGAAGATAGCTGCTTTGTATTCTGCGGGACAGAAAGAGCTGCGGAGCATCAGGTTGGGGACGGACGTGGGTTTATAGTTGACTTGTGTGCCGAGGCGGTTGTCAGACGATTTCCTCAATAAAACATCCAGATAAGGTAAAGCGTTGTTGTTTTCTAGCTCCATCGTGAAATTGATCGTAGGATGTATCATCATCATCATCATTGTCAACCATTATCAATCCACTGCTGGACGAAGGTCTCCCCAAGTTTCCTCCACAACGGTCTGTCTTGTGCCAGTCTCCTCCATGTCACTCCCGCATATTTACGAATTTCATCCACCCATCTCCCATGTGGTCTTTTTCTGGGTCTTTTCCTGTCCCTTGGAATCCAATCTAAAATTTCGGCTGTCCATCTATGGTCTGTCCTTCTGGCAGTATGTCCAGCCCATTGCCATTTCAGGGATTTAACTCTGATCATGATGTCTTCCACTCTCGTCATTTTTCGGATCCACGAGTTCCTCTTCTTATCTCTCCTGGTTATACCAAGCATGCACCTCTCCATGCTTCTTTGAGTTGTCTGCAGCCTTTGTATGTCTCTTTTAGTTAAGGTCCACGTCTCTGCACCATACGTAAGCACTGGAAGGATGCATTGATCAAACACTTTTCTTTTAAGACATAATGGCATATTGCTCTTGAAAATTATGCTGTTTCTTCCAAAAAGCTCTCCAGGCAAGTTTTGTACGCCGATTAATTTCTTCATCAATGTGACCCTCACTTGATATCTGCTGTCCAAGATAAACATATGTATCTGTTATCTCCAGTTTTTCTCCATCAATCGATAAATCTTCATTTCTTGTAAAAGCATTGAACATCACTTTTGTCTTCTGAAAGTTCATTTTTAATCCCACTTCTTTACTCTTGTCAGCAAGTTCCTGGATCATACTCTGCAGCTCTGATGGGGTAGTTGCAAAAATGACTACGTCATCAGCAAAACGAAGGTGGGTTAGATAATCTCCATTAATCTTTATCCCTTTGTTTTCCCAGTTCAGTGATTGAAAGACATTTTCCAATGTGGCATTAAAGAGCTTCGGAGATATGGTGTCACCTTGTCTCACTCCCTTTCCAATTTTTATGTGTGTTGTATTTTCAAACAGCCGAATCTTTGCACTTGCATTTTCATAGATGTTATTAATAATATTAATGTATGCATCCTCAATACCGCAGGATTTCAGAGCCGTGGTAACTGCTGATGGTTTCACCGAATCAAAGGCTTTTTCATAATCGATAAAAGCCATGCACAATGGAAGTTCATATTCCCTCGCTCTTTCAATTAGTTCTCTCAGTACATGGATATGATCTATTGTGCTGTAGCCACTCCTGAATCCAGCTTGTTCTCTCGGTTGAGCCATGTCCAGTGTTACCTTCAAGCGGTGTGAAAGAACTTTAGTGAAGATTTTATAAACCACTGATAGGAGGCTGATAGGTCTGTAGTTCCTGAGATCCTCAATGTCACCTTTTTTATGTAGCAGGATCATTGTAGCGTTGTTCCAATCCTCAGGAATCTTCCCTTCATTAAGGCATCGAGTGAAAATTTGGGCGAGTACTGTTTCAATTTCTCCACTTGCTTCTTGTATGATGTCTATAGTAATTCCATCTTCTCCTGGAGCTTTCCCCCGCTTCATGTTCTTGATTGCATGAGCAACTTCTGCTGGGAGGACTGGAAGAACTCTGGTACCTTTCATGATGTCTGGAGTACATGTATCATCCCTTTCATATAATTTGGAGTAGAAATCTTTCACTCTTGTCAAAATTTCGCCTCTATTTCTTGTTATAGAACCATCTTCTTTTCTCAGAGCCATAATCTGTTTTCTTCCCTTACTGAGATGTCCCTTTGCTATCTTAAGGCTTTGGTTGTTTTCAATTGCTTTCCTCACTAGCTCACAGTTGAATTTCCTTACGTCTTCAGTGATACTTTTTCGTGTTGTCTTGCATAGCTCTATATATTCCACTTTGGAAGTCACATCTTCTTTAGTTGTCCTCATCTCTCTTCTTTTTTTGCATCAACATTTTGGTTTTCCTGATAATTTGTTGACATGCAACTTGTTCTTAGACCCAGCTAATTTTGTTGCTGTTTCCATTAGAGCTTTGGTTACTTTTCTGTTAACTTCCGAAATATCCACTTCTTCCGATGTTAGGCCTTCTAAAGCAGAGAATCTGTTCTTCAGTTCCAACTTGAAAGTATTATGGTGTTTTTTAAGGTTGGTTATGTCAATACATTTGTTTGTCTTATGAGCTTGCCACGTTCCAGTTTAGTGTTGAGGTGCATCTTACATCTCACCAATCTATGGTCACTACCTGTGTTGAACTTGTTCAGCACACTGCAGTCTTCGATGACGAATTTTTTGTTACACATAATAAAATCAATTTCACTTGTCGTCCCAATTGGATGTCTCCATGTCCATTTCCTGTGTGGCTTTTTCTTGAAAAAGGAGTTCAAGATGAAAAATCCTTCTGCCTCTGCAAACTCAACGAGAGTATTTCCACGCTGGTTTCTGTTGCCGTGACCGAATTTACCAACTGAAGTTTCATTCTGTTGCCGTTGCCCTATTTTTGCATTGAAATCTCCCATAATTATCTTCAAGTGCTGCTTACCTTTATTATTTAGATGACGAATTTCCTCATAAAATTCTTCAATTTCTTCTTCAGGATGACTTGTGGTGGGTGCATAAGTTTGAATAATCTGAGCCTGGTATCTTCTCGATAGTTGGATAACGAGTCGTGCAGCTCTGTCAGAGGAACTTTCAACTTCTACCACTTTATCCTTCAGTTTCTTGTTTATTATAAATCCAACACCACTAGTTCTGCCAGTATCTGTCCCACGATAATAGAAGAGATGTCCACTTTTCAGTTCAATGAGATCTTCTCCTTTTCTCCTTACCTCACTTAGCCCGACGATGTCCCACTTGATCCTTTGTAGTTCCTCTTCTAATTCAAGAAGTCTTGAATCAGAAGATAGGAGCGTCCGTTATAGGTAGCCAAGGTCAGCATCAAATGGCAGCCTAGTCCGGTCCTCCGGGGATTCTTAGCACCCTCTGCCTTCATGTCGCACTGGCCGCTGCCTTGGCCAGGTACATTCCAGCTGCCGGAGACTGAGGGCCAAGATTTAAGTTGTAGAGTCATTTTGGAGGTGTTTGGCCATAACTCACCACGCTGGCCAAGCGGGTTGGTGAGTGTGGGATAGCATTTCCTCTGATCCCGATGGTATAGTTATACCGCTATTTGCGGTCGTCAGAGCCCCTTTAGTGGGAACAGGATGCACCACGAGAAGGCGGGGTTGACATTTGTCAAGGAGAGAGGCTGTGATGTTACGCATCACCTGACCTTACATCCCGTAGGATGTATATGATTGATTTTATCAAGGAAAATTGGAAGAGTCTCTTTTCCGTGGGGCCATACAAAAAATACGTCGTCAGCATAACGCAGCCAAGTGGTAGGCCGTGGGGTAATGCTGGAGAATATATTCCGCTCAATTGGGCGAAGTATTGCTTCTGCAAGGATGGGTGAAAGTGAGGATCCCATCGGAGCGCCATTATTCTGTTTATATACTAGTCCTTGGAAACTGTAGAAGCTAGTATTAGAGACCAAGTCTATTAATTTGAAGATGCTGAGGCATGCCTCCTGCGTATGAAATGTTGAATTAGATATGGCATCCTTTAATGTTCTGATGGCTTCTGGAACGGGGATTGAGGGGTAAAGGGAAACCACGTCGAAGCTGCCGATAATGTCGCTTGGCAAGACAGTGAGTTTCTTGACTTTCGTTATAAAATCCAGAGTGGAATTTATTACTAAGTCCGATTCAGGAAGAAAACTACGTAGGAATTTGGAAAGTGCTTTCTCTAAATGGTACGTTGGTGCAGACTTCCTGGATACGATGGGTCTCAGTGGGTTTCCTGGCTTATGGTGCTTAAGTCTTCCGAAAAGCTTTGGGATCTGAGGTCCTGGTGGTAATCTGGCGGCTTTCCTAAGATCGTCTGGAATAGCGGGTAACCGGGCTGCTCTTTGCACCTGCGTAATCCAAGAATTTAGAGGGTTCCTTTGAAGGGCTATAGAACCAGAGTCAGTGATAAAATCTTCAATTTTCGTATTGTAGTCTTCTGCGTCCATAATCGCTATCTGGCCAGATTTGTCCGTTAGAGTCAATATTATGGACGGATCATTTCTAAGGATCGAAACTGGCCTCGGAATTATAAATGTATTAGGTGTTTTAGTAGAATTATACCAAGATCGTAATTTGGAAGAGCAGAGCTGGCGTAGTTCATCTTTTGAGTCGTTTGGAACTCGCGATATTACACTTTCAAATTCGGAAACGACGCTTTAGAGAAAGCACTTTCCAAATTCCTACGTAGTTTTCTTCCTGAATCGGACTTAGTAATAAATTCCACTCTGGATTTTATAACGAAAGTCAAGAAACTCACTGTCTTGCCAAGCGACATTATCGGCAGCTTCGACGTGGTTTCCCTTTACCCCTCAATCCCCGTTCCAGAAGCCATCAGAACATTAAAGGATGCCATATCTAATTCAACATTTCATACGCAGGAGGCATGCCTCAGCATCTTCAAATTAATAGACTTGGTCTCTAATACTAGCTTCTACAGTTTCCAAGGACTAGTATATAAACAGAATAATGGCGCTCCGATGGGATCCTCACTTTCACCCATCCTTGCAGAAGCAATACTTCGCCCAATTGAGCGGAATATATTCTCCAGCATTACCCCACTGCCTACCACTTGGCTGCGTTATGCTGACGACGTATTTTTTGTATGGCCCCACGGAAAAGAGACTCTTCCAATTTTCCTTGATAAAATCAATCATATACATCCTACGATCAATTTCACGATGGAGCTAGAAAACAACAACGCTTTACCTTATCTGGATGTTTTATTGAGGAAATCGTCTGACAACCGCCTCGGCACACAAGTCTACTATAAACCCACGTCCGTCCCCAACCTGATGCTCCGCAGCTCTTTCTGTCCCGCAGAATACAAAGCAGCTATCTTCCGTTCTCGAATTCAAAGAGCCTTCGCCGTTTCTTCTGATACCCATTCTAGACAACACGAAATTGAAAGCGTCATCAAGCTAGCCACTGCTGCAGGATATTCATTGAATCAGATACGTAGCTTTATCCAAAAAGCCAGAGCCAAACATTCCGGTCTTTCTGCGCCGCAGCTACGTTATATAGGCTCAATTCCCTACATTCCAAGTGTGTCTTACAAACTCAAAAACGCCCTCAAGAAGATGAACTACGGCGTCGGCATAAGGTCCCCTGCATCTTTACATACTATACTAAAGAGAAATAGTGAAAAACCACCTCTCTCCTGCGAAGCAGGCGTTTATGCGATCCCCCTACAGTATCCGAACGGCTCTAAACGATACTACATTGGAATGACCAAGCGTTCGTTTGGAATCAGAGTCAACGAACATAAAAGGGACACAAAATACGGTAAAGTAACCACGGCTCTATCCAGAGAAGTAAAATTCAAGTCAGCTACTCCCATGTGGGATGATATAAAGAAATTAGCTAGCTACTCTACCCCTAAATGTACAGCCGTTCGGGAAACCTTGGAGATCATTACCAACAGCGAGGCTTGCAATGATTGTGTCTCGCTCGAGTTGCCACGAATTTGGAACCAATTCTTCAAGTAACGCCTTTTCTCTACCAGGATCCCGCGTGCAACCAACGTGATGCCTCGTATCTTTAAATGAATATAACGTCGCATCTATTTATTGTCAAGTTCCCGCGTTCAAATTGTTAAGCGTTCTATTTTTCAGTTTGCAGTTTCTGTCTAACTTCCTTGAAAAAGCCATCTGGTTGATGTGCGAAAGCTTGGAAACGCTTATGTGTTTATTTTATACGCCAATAAATCGGATCACTAGTACAGCGTTACTATTTACTACTTAATTGGTGTATTGTTCCTCGTTATAAATGTGATATAGTTGTTTGCAGCCTTGGTGGTGTGATCTGTAAATGTCAAGTTTTTTTAATACTTTTGTATGTACACTATAAAAAAGTTACTGAAATTCACGAACCATTTTTTGTGATTCCTTTCTTAAATTACCGAAGTATATTTCTGATGCAACCTTTTTCGTGAAATGAGGGGAGGGGGCGAATTTCGCGAATTTTTCGTACGCCAGGAACATTCTGAATTTTCAAAAAACTTTGTGCAATTCCTTCCTTACATTTACGGTAAACTGCCATTTCTGAGAGGTGTTAACAAACAATTCTGAAATTTCAGAAACTTTTCAGCTGTTCCTTTTGCATATTAACGGAAAATTATGTTATCACGTTTTCCTTATCCAAATGATGTAAAAAAATTCGGTAATAGGAACGATTCGCGGGATTACTTGAGGTTTGATTAACTACCAAATTAGTTGTATGATGTTTATGTATGTCTGTAGGTCTCTTAAAACGAAAGTTATATCTATCAAGAGTGAATTTTATACTCAGGATTTTTATGAAATACTATAAGGCAGAGCATTCGCCCTTTTCTTAAAGATAATGGGAGTCATTGTCAGTTTAAAAAGATCTCGGGTTTCAAAGCATTCCGTTATTTCGAAAAAAAAAACACGATGAAAAAAATATGTAATTTGTAAAAACCCTCCTGCAGAAAAAAAAAAAATTATGACAAACGTATTCAGAAAAATTATAAGGCCCAACAGAAAATAAAATCACTAACTCACCCACATTAATAACAACTAAATTAATAAATAAGCATCGTGAAATTAGTGTTGCACCTTGCACGCGAGTAGTGTTAACAGGAGCTCGTGGCTCCGTAGTAAGACACACGCTTTACAACCGCAAGGTCGTTGGTTCGAATCCCGGGATCGCGGGTGGCCTAGTGCTCAGCGTTCGTGACTGCCGTGGAGATAATTTCAGGTTCGATCCTGGGCAGGTACGAACTTTCGAACCACTAAACACCCGCCGTGCGTCGGACGGGCACGTTAAGCCGTCGGACCCCGGGTACTATCTCCCCGGTAATAAATAAGGGCGTCTTCCGCCTTGCTTCAGTGTCACTTTCCTAACGGGCACTCTAGACCAAATCTCCTAGCTTCCTATTTCTAAGGGTTGTTTAAGACCTGGGATCAGACACTCCCTTCCTAAAATCCTCTACATCTGATCTGACCTGACCTGATCTGGTTCAAATCCCACTGGAGCGAATGAGGAAGGTTTCTTTGTGTCAGACTGGTACGCTGGAAAGAGGAATTTCCCGTGAGTTCACGCCATATGATTTTTTTTTCAGTGTAGCACACATGATGGACGTATCGAGACTCGCGTCTATGCGTTACATCCAGTAAACGTAGATTAGACGTCATCGGGTAAGACTTTGGATAGCCATTGAACATCCCGATTACGTAGATTAAACGTAATCTGGACTTTCATGGTGGACGTCTATTAGATGTGACTGTGTTGTGTGGGTATGTGCTCCTTGGAGACGTGGAGATCAATTGAAAATTCAGCAATTTTTAGTACCGTACGCTTAATTTCATGTTACATAGCTAGTTTTCTTGCCTTGTTGTGGTTGTCTCTCTTTATTTCTCTTTATTTCTCTTAATTTTCCTTAACTTAGAATGCCCTGTCTCTCTTCGAAGTCTGGCACCCCAATAAACCAGATCGTCTCTGCCGTTAGTGCACACATGGCGGTCTTGAGGGCTTACAGCGCATTTCTTTTCGTCTCCTAGTTTAAAAGAAAAACAGAATCTGACGAACAAAAAGTTAAGCGAATCGTCATCAATTTACGAAACGACCTGCGTTTGCTTCGTTTTTTTTTTTTTTTTTTTTTTTTTTTTTTTACACTGAAAATGTTATGTGAAAACAGCAGGGGTGTAAATGAAAGAAAGGCGATCATCATGCGCATGCACTCTTCGGCATCTCTTAAACTAAGTAGACCACTGTTATCAGTGACCCTTTTAACTTAAGAGTTGCAGTATTACGTGGCATTAAAAATAGGGTGAGAAAATTCAACTTAGCCTTCCACTTTGAAAAATGATGAAGAGGAAATGTCACAGACATGGGAAATCCCAGCCCATCAGTAGGCAATCATGCGTCCATGTGGGAGCAATCGTAAGTAATCTGAAGGAAATCCCGAGTTCTTAAAGATAATTTAAGTAATGCGATGAAATTCAGGAAGGAGTAACAAATGGAACTGATTCTGAAAATTCTAGCAGTTCTGCGAACGACCACAGCAGGGCTTTCCAAACTTTTGGGGAAGATTACCCATTGACGCCTACAAACCTATTTTTAGTTACCCAAACTTACTTTTGAAACATTTTTTTGTGCATGACTACTAAGAACTCGCATACAATTTTGCATCTGTTAACTTCTTAGAAGCAGAATGCATTCAATGCTAAATCAAAAAGTAAAGGCAGTTTTTTTATGTTACCTATAACTAACTGAATCTTACATAGCTGTAGTTTTATTTTCCAGTGTAATAATTCTGAAGTTCCACATTCACCTTATAACGCTCTACAAGCTCCTCGATCGCTACGGGGAAGGTTTTTTCGCCTTTCTTGTGGCCGAGTGGTCGGAGGCACAGGTATCTGGGTAGGTGTTAAAGCTGGGCAGGATTTGATTCCCAAATGAGACATGGGTGGTACGTTTGTCTTATGGATGTCGGTCTGACCCAAATTAGAGACCGCCGACTGCCTAGAGCCCTAAAGACCGACGGCTGCCTAGAGCTATAGAGACCAACGACTGCCTAGAGTCCTAGAGATCGACGACTAGAGACTGACGACTGCCTGGAGCCCTAGAGATCGACGACTAGAGACTGACGACTGCCTAGAGCCCATCCATTCTCAATCCACTACAGGAAGAAGGCCACTTCAAGTTTCTTCCACACCTCTTCACCTCGGGCAATTATCCACAATCCCAGGTGAGGACGACCAAACTTAGCTAATTATATTGAGTGTAGCATCATCATCATCCATTCTCAATCCACTACAGGAAGAAGGCCACCTCAAGTTTTTTCCACACCTCTCTGCCTCGGGTAATTATCCACAATCCCAGGTGAGGACGACCAAACTTAGCTAATTATATTGAGTGTAGCATCAATATCATCATCCATTCTCAATCCACTACAGGAAGAAGGCCACCTCAAGTTTCTTCCACACCTCTCTGCCTTGGGTAATTATCCACAATCCCAGGTGAGGACGACCAAACTTAGCTAATTATATTGAGTGTAGCATCATCATCATCATCATCATCATCCATTCTCAATCCACTACAGGAAGAAGGCCACCTCAAGTTTCTTCCACACCTCTCTGCCTCGGGCAATTATCCACAATCCCAGGTGAGGACGACCAAACTTAGCTAAAATATATTGAGTGTAGCATCATCATCATCATCATCATCCATTCTCAATCCACTACAGGAAGAAGGCCACCTCAAGTTTCTTCCACACCTCTCTGCCTCGGGCAATTATCCACAATCCCAGGTGAGGACGACCAAACTTAGCTAATTATATTGAGTGTTGCATCATCATCATCATCATCATCCATTCTCAATCCACTACAGGAAGAAGGCCACCTCAAGTTTCTTCCACACCTCTCTGCCTCGGGCAATTATCCACAATCCTTGGTGAGGACGACCAAACTTAGCTAATTATATTGAGTGTAGCATCATCATCATCATCATCATCCATTCTCAATCCACTACAGGAAGAAGGCCACCTCAAGTTTCTTCCACGCCGCTCTGCCTCGGGCAATTATCCACAATCCCAGGGAGGACGACCAAGCTTAGCTAATTATATTGAGTGTTGCATTATCATCATCATCCATTCTCAATCCACTACAGGAAGAAGGCCACCTCAAGTTTCTTCCACACCTCTCTGCCTCGGGCAATTATCCACAATCCCAGGTGAGGACGACCAAACTTAGCTAATTAGCATCATCATTCATTCTCAATCCACTGCAGGAAGAAGGCTACCTCAAGTTTCTTCCTCACCTCTCTGCCTCGGGTAATTATCTCCTATGTCACCGCATCATGATTTGCATTTGCATCCACTCATTTCCCACATGGTCTTATAATGGGCCTTTCCATAAATATGGGCCTTGGTATCTACAGAAAAATAAGGGTTTTGTTGACCTATGAATGTTAATGTTAAAGGTTATTATTTGAATATGGCTACGTGAAGTGTCCGTATATTCCAATTTATATCTTTGTCGTAAAAGTCGTTGCTGAAAGCTGTGACGTACATGTCAAGACGGCAAATAGCAGTGTTAAACACTCGTCGGTGTAGCTTAATTGGGAAAGCATTCGGCTCCGCAGCAGAAGGATAGGGATTCGAGCTCCAGCCACCGACAATTTTGTGTTTCGCTGTAAAGCTTATTCAAGCAATGTCTTAAACATTTGAAAGTCATTACAGTCCAGGATTCAAAAATCACGGAGTTTTACTTACAACTTCAATGTCCTTTTATTCTTTGTCTGAACACATGAAGTATGCAGCACATCATTAATACGTCTCTTGTAAACAACACGATTTTTTTTTCGAGGGTTTAACGACCACCGTGAGCAACTCAGTGAACTATTTAGGGCCACTGGTTGCAGGGAAGGGAGACAGCCAGGTACGTAAGGCAAACACAATATCCATGCCTCACCGGGATTCGAACCCAGACCCATCTCGGACGAAAACAACAAGATGAATAGACTTCAAGTACTATTTCGTAATAACATACCTTTGACAGTTAACGCTCGCTCTCGTCAATGCATATAATTCGCTTAGATCGAATCCACAATATGTATTGTAATCCGCTCATATCCTATTCCTCTGATAGCATATGTCCTACTAACACACAGCTCTTACCTTACACAGAATTTTACTTAGTCTGTCCATCCCTCTTATTAATTACAGATGTGAGCAAAAAGTGTATCTGTAGACTGGATTTATTTAAAGAAAAGTACAAGACTTACAGATTTCAAACTTAATCGCCTTTCGAAATAGTCCCCTTCCAAAGCCGCCCACTAGGCCTTGCGCTGTTCCCACTGCTCGAAGCATTTTTTGAAGTAACCGTCCCATTGTGTCGTATCTCCGCAATATCTTGAAATCTTTTTCCTTTCAAGTGGTATTTGATTTTTGGGAAGGGAAAAGTCGCAGGGCGCGAGATCTGGCTAATAGGGTGGTTGTCAGACCTGTGCAATGCGGTGCTTAGCACAAAGCTACTGCACACGTTCCGATGTGTGTTCAGGCGCATTGTCATGGCGGAGTTTGCTACTCTCATGCAATGTCAGTGTTTTGCGACGACCTGTGTCCCTGAAATGCTGCAAAACTTGACTGTAGTACTCCTTGTTGCTTGTATGGCCTAATCGAGCTTGTTCAGGATGCACTATTCCAGTATGACTGAAAAAATAAATAAATAAATAAATAAATAAAAAATAAACCAGACACCATCGTCTTGACGTTGCTGTGACCCTGTCGCACTTTCTTGGGTCTGGGAGAGTTTGCGGTCTTCCACTGTGAAGACTGTGCCTTAGTTTTGGGGTAACACATATACCCAGGATTCATTGCCAATTAGGATAGTTTTTAAAAAGTTTTCGTCGTACTTAACCCACTCAAGCAGGTCATAGCAGCTGAAACACGGGCCTGTTTTTGCTCGACTGAGAGCGATTTTGGCACAAATTTGACTGAGACGCATCTCATACCCAGATCGTTCGTAACAATCGATTGAACTGAACCGAAACTAATGTTGAAGTCTTCAGATAACTCTGGAATAGTGATTCGGCGATTGCCCCTTACACAGCTATCCGCGCAAATTCGACATTGTTTTCCCTTTTGCTGGTTGTGGGCCGCCTAGACACTTCATCACTCTCAACTTCGACGGTGTTTTCCCTTTTGCTGGTTGTGGGCGGCCGGAGACTTCATCAGACACTTCATTACTCTCAACTTCGACATTGTTTTCCCTTTTGCTGGTTGCGGGCCGCCCAGACACTTCATCACTCTCAACTTGGACATTGTTTTCCCTTTTGCTGGTTGTGGGCCGCCCAGACACTTCATCACTCTCAACTTCGACACTGTTTTACCTTTTGCTGGTTGCGGGCCGCACAGCTACTTCATCACTCTCAACTTCGACATTGTTTTCCCTTTTGCTGGTTGTGGGCGGCCGGAGACTTCGTCAGACACTTCATCACTCTCAACTTCGACATTGTTTTCCCTTTTGCTGGTTGCGGGTCGCCCAGACACTTCATCACTCTCAACTTCGACATTGTTTTCCCTTTTGCTGGTTGTGCGCGGCCGGAGATTTCATCAGACACTTCATCACTCTCAACTTCGACGGTGTTTTCCCTTTTGCTGGTTGTGCGCGGCCGGAGACTTCATCAGACACTTCATCACTCTCAACTTCGACATTGTTTTCCCTTTTGCTGGTTGCCCAGACACTTCATCACTCTCAACTTCGACATTGTTTTCCCTTTTGCTGGTTGGCCAGACACTTCATCACTCTCAACTTCGACATTGTTTTCCATTTTGCTGGTTGCGGGCCACCCAGACACTTCATCACTCTCAACTTCGACATTGTTTTCCCTTTTGCTGGTTGTGGGCGGCCGGAGACTTCATCAGACACTTCATCACTCTCAACTTCGACATTGTTTTCCCTTTTGCTGGTTGTGGGCCGCTCGGACACTTCATCACTCTCAACTTCGGCATTGTTTT
Organism: Macrothele yani; assembly: GCA_039090855.1. Lineage (NCBI taxonomy): Eukaryota > Metazoa > Arthropoda > Arachnida > Araneae > Macrothelidae > Macrothele > Macrothele yani. The sequence continues at coordinate 91,423,462 of CM077009.1, forward strand.
CCCTTTTTCTGGTTGTGGGCGGCCGGAGACTTCATCAGACACTTCATCACTCTCAACTTCGACATTGTTTTCCCTTTTGCTGGTTGTGGGCGGCCGGAGACTTCATCAGACACTTCATCACTCTCAACTTCGACGGTGTTTTCCCTTTTGCTGGTTGTGGGCGGCCGGAGACTTCATCAGACACTTCATCACTCTCAACTTCGACATTGTTTTCCCTTTTGCTGGTTGCGGGCCACCCAGACACTTCATCACTCTCAACTTCGACATTGTTTTCCCTTTTGCTAGTTGCGGGCCGCCCAGACACTTCATCACTCTCAACTTCGACATTGTTTTCCCTTTTGCTGGTTGTGGGCCGCCCAGACACTTCATCACTCTCAACACTTTCACGACCATCTTTAAAAAGTTTATACCACTCATAAACTTGTGCATGACTCATACAATCCTCGCCATAGACTTCCTGTAACTTTAAGTACGAGTTCCGCAAAGTCTTTGACAAAATATGATGCAAAGTAATTGATCAATTTTTTCCGACATGAGAAATGCGACGAACAACTTCACACAGTAAGAACAAGGCAGTACTGTAAAATAAAAGGGGTGGGGGCGAGCAAGGGAGATATGACTCACGGTACATGCGTAGTAGGTTTCAAGTCAACCTGTGCTAAGCTGCGGTGTCCCGCGATTCCGAACGTATGCAACCATTATGGATACTTTTTTGATCACACCTCGTGTTTACCTTTGATTAAACTTTTGGGCTTCAGGTTGGCAACTTTGAGAAGCTCGTCGAAAGAAATAATGTGCCGTTAACTGAGATAATATTAGAAACCAAATTTACATGAGAATACAGAAACTCAAAGGGATGGCTAAATTAGAATTATGCATCACACATCTAATTTAGCATTTCAGTTGCCCAGTGATGGTCAGTTCTTCTGCCAATACGTCCATCCCATAACCACTTGAGGATCATTAATGTGATCATTATGTCATGAGATCTTGTCATTTTTTAGATCCATGAATTGATTTCCCTATCATTTTTGATATCATCTACCATGTCTCCATGCTCCTTTAAGTTCTCTGTATATGCATGTCTTTCTTTTTTAAAATAAAGTCAATGTCTCTGATCCCAAAATAGGGTGCCCCAGTATCCTATTTTCTCCGTGATACTGGTATCCTATGGTATCCTGGTCTAAGCGCTGGCTTATAGCCATTCGTCCAAGGAGAGTCTGGGTTCGAGTCTCGGTGGGACATGGATGTTGTGTTTATCTTACGGCGCTAGCTCTATCCCTTCCCTGGAACCAGTGGCCCTAATTTAGAGACGAACGACTGCTTATAGCCCATTAGTTGCTCACGGTGGGCGTTAAACCTCCAATAATAATTTAAAAAAAGATCCCAAAATAAGAACTCGAAGTGCGTTGATTAAACACATGTCTTTGAAGACCTAATGATAAACTACTCTTTGCCGCCCCGGTGGCGCAGTGATCTAAGGCGTTGGCCTCTGATCATTCGTCCGTAAGGGGTCCGGGTTCGAATCCCGGTGAGGCATGGATGTTGTGTTTGTCTTACGGCACTGGCTCTCTCCCTTCCCTGGAACCAGTGACCCTAAATTAGGGACGGGCGACTGCTAATAGCCCATTGAGTTGCTCACGGTGGTCGTTAAACCTCCAACCAAAAAAAAAAAAAAAAAACCTTGAACGGAATTTTTCCAAGCCCTACCCTTAAAACTTCTTCCTGCTGTTACGTTCACTATCCGATACCCATTCGTTCTGCACCGGGTTTGTTTTCATTCTGCATTTCTGTGGGGTGTTGTGTTGTCGGCGTTCCCATAAAGTGTACGCTTTACTTGGTATTTACAACCTGTGGTTCTTAGGTATTTTCTTAGTTTTTACATTCTGAATGAAATTATGTCAAAAACCTGAAATGCGATTTTTGAACCATCATATTACTTCCCTATAATGGTGGTGGTGTGTGAGAAAGTAAAAACCACTTATTATTTGAGTGGAACTCGAAAGGGCGTAATTTCAAGTCTCGCCCTCCTATATAAGAAAAGCTTGCTACGTTCCTGACGAAGACCTAGTACACAAGAGACTGGTGAACGGGCAAACCATTCACCTGGCATGAAGAGTGAGCAGCCGAATGTAAGTTCAACGAGTGACATGCTGATGAAAGAAGAACGTCAGACAGTCAGGAGGCACGTGCGAAGGTGAAAAACATGATGAGGAACACTGCAGAGATGATAAGAGGCTCCATACACAATAGGACACCTGATGGAAAGAAAATGATAAACTGAAGTCGGCATGCTCGAAGTATGATTATTGAGTGTCCAGTTGAAAGGAAGGAGAATGACATAGAGGAGAGAAGATGGGCGTCAATGAGTTCGAAGGCAAATCCGATTCTGGTGGACCGACTCCCGGATGGTTACCGTGTGCCATGTCCCCATGAGGAGTCACTTGGTCGAAGGCATATGTAAGCATCGTTACTTCTATAGATTTCCCATTTCAATCTCTAAAGCTTCAATTCTTGTTAAAGCACTGTACAATAATGTTGTTTTCTGTTAGCTCATTTTGAATCCCACTTATATAAAATGTATTTACTAATTTGTTAACATCTGTGTCTGCTTTTTGTCTCCTTAGGAACACCGGAAACCACTACAGGCACTTCTCCCGAACCAGAAGGTGTGTATAAGTGCAGCTGTTGATGTTTCATGATGTACAATTTTTAAGGGGCATTTTGATTTGTTTGTTTTGGGGTTTAACGACCCCTGCAAGCAACTCAGTGGGCTATACGCAGTCTTCCGTTCCTAATTTAGGGCCATTGGTTCCAGGGAAGGGAGAGAGCCAGTGCCGTAAGACAAACACAACATCCATGCCTCCACGTGATTCGAACTCCGACCCATCTCGGACGAATGATCAGGAGCCAGCGCTTATACCACTGCGCTACCGGGGTGGCGTTAATTTCTGTAAACTTCTGTGTCATGTCATGGACTGTGCTGCACCTTAACGCTGCTTCACACCACATTCGACATGTATTAGAGATGTCCACGCATATTGGTGTGAAATCTCCACCATAATATTCCACCCATATTTCAGACGCTGACTCCAATTGTTGGCATCACAAACCTGTAGCCAGACGAATCAGGGCATCCCAAGATAATTTAGGGGGCACTGAAGCCCCCAATAATCTTACAATAATCTTCAAATAAGTTTGTGAAAACACAAGTTTGTCCGTGTCCCCTCACTCCGGAGTAAGTCGCTCTCCCAACTGAGCTACACGGACAGAATGTCTCGCTGCATATTCGTCGTCTTGACACATGTTTTCACCTCTGTAGTACGTCACACGTTTTTTTAAGTTAAAAAACGCATTTCTAAACCTTTACTAAGTTCGGAATATTATTTTAAATCAATGGTTAAAAAAAAAAAAAAAAGGAAGAAGACAAAAAGTCAATGACAGATTTTCATTTGAACGTTTTATGCTACCGAAAGACGAGTAAGGAATCGTCATTTCCTTATGGACGTGCCCTGCGGATCGTCGAATGTGAAATGCGGTTTGTATATATTTTTTTTACTTTTTGGAGATAGGTTCTTTTCAAGATATTTTTCCTAATGGACGTGGAGATCAACTGGGTGCTCAGTGATTTTTTTTTTTTTTTTTTTTGATTGGAGGTTTAACGACCACCGTGAGCAACTCAGTGGGTTACAAGCAGTCGCCCGTCCCTAATTTAGGGCCACTGGTTCCAGGTAAGGGAGAGAGCCAGTGCCGTAAGACAAATACAACATCCATGCCTCACGAGGTTCGAACCCGGACCCTTCTTGGACGGATGGTCAGGAGCCAGCGCTTAGACCACTGCGCTACCGGGGCGGCGTTAATTTCTGCAAACTTCTGTGTCATGTCATGGACTGTGCTGCACCTTAACGCTGCTTCACACCACATTCGACATGTATTAGAGAGGTTCCACGCATATTGGTGTGAAATCTCCACCATAATATTCCACCCATATTTCAGACGCTGACTCCAATTGTTGGCATCACAAACCTGTAGCCAGACGACAGTGTTTAAAACGCCACGATTTCAGCGTCTCACAGTGGTTCCAAACACAAATCTAGCTGATAAAAAGTAATAACTCCTCTCCTATAAAACAGATTGTCATAGAATTTTATACGAATTTACAAGTTGCATTTTCAATTATTTTTTTTTTATTGTGTTAAAGATATCAACGAAATATTCGTATAGTTTTGTAAGATTTAGTGCAAATATTTTTTAAGTCTTTGTTCTTATTTTAAAAAATAACAAATTAATAGTATTTAAACAGAACACCAATTGCTGTCAGATAAACAGACATTTCAAATATTTACAGGCTTCAGAGAGGTGTGCATCTATTCATTTTCCAACAACATCATCATCATAATCGTTGCCACCTGGATCTTGGAGTAGTCTCAGTACATCAGGAGATATACTTTTACTTCTCTTTTGATGTTTGACTCGAAGACTGCTTACAATCGGGTCCGAGGAAAGTAATACGGTGTGCATCAAGTCCGTCATTGTATCGGCTCTTCAAAATTTACGAGTATGATGTTCCCTGAAATTCTTATAGTCCTTATTCCGGGCTTTTTGAGCTTCCTCTGACATCATCCCAACTGGAAGTACGGCTTCCTTTATCAACTGTGCACCATGGATAAGTATCTTATGCACACTTTGTGGCATATAATACCACTTATATTTTCGGATGTATAATTCTGCTGTGTCGAAACAGTATTTTTCAAACTCTCTATTGTTAATGCTGTACCCACTGGCGCTTGTTTTACGGATGGTTCCAAATAGCCAAATCAGCTCTTCATCTACTCCAGTAATATCTGATGCTAAAGCTGGATCTTCAAAGAACCTCCGCGCGCTATTTCCGTCATTTGTCGTACCAAATCCTGGTTTGGGTATGTCGACAAGAAGCCCAATTTCTTTGTGGAAGCGATCTTGTATTCTTTTTTTCTTTCTTCAACCTGAGCTTTGTTTTCTTTTCGTATTTGCTACGATTCAATGTCTAATCTACATGATATATGCAGGATGCACTCAAAAAATTTAATCCACGAGTGAAGGCTTGATAAGTCTAAGGTCAGTGCTGTTTCGTCTGGATGTTTTGTCCGAATAAGGCTAAGTTTGTTCATTTGTGAAGGAGTTGTTAAGTTTCTTACAAAATTCAGCACTTTTTTCTGTGTTAGTTCACGAATATGTCCCTCAGGATCTTCCAAGCCATATTTAGTCAATGTATAATCACACACACATGCTAATCTCCTTGAAATATTCTTTTCATTCCACCAAACATCAAACAGCTCTCTTCTTGGAATTCCGTCCGACATCACTAAAATATTAATAAAAAAAGTTGGTTAAAATTGGTCATAAAACAGTTATAATTACATACCTAAATGACTAACTTAAACGCTGAATATACTTTCACAATGGACTCTTACGGCCTTTGCTTTTGCAAGCCTGTTACTTCAATTACACCTTTAAAAAAATTCACGGAATACGTCCCTTATAACTAATGAACATAAGTACTAAATAACACAATGTTAAAGTTTTAAAATGCACTAAAACTGTATGCAGATACCTGTAGTTTTATTCACCGAAGACCCGAATAGGATCGAGAATAAATTACGTGTACACAGATCGTAGTTCCGAAGGCAACTGCTGGGCGGTGCTAAGGAGAAAACGATGGTTGCACTAAACACGTGACATCTACGTGCTCCTGCTAAGACCCAATTATTTCTTTTGTAAAACTGATTGTGAGTCGTAGCTACACAACTATTTAGGATTAAAGTACGATAGTATTTAAGTTGTTTTGAAGCTACAACAAATATACCTTTTGATCAGCTAGATTTGTATTTGGAACCACTGTGCGTCTGGCGGAAATCTTAGGGGAATTCTGTTACTGACGACCGATACTATACTCCAATTCACCCTAAAAGTGTACGATTGGTAAAGGCGGGAGAGCCTTATCACAACTCGTCGTGGAACGCAAGAACGGTATCCATCCGCGTTAGTGTACTCTTCTACTGTTTCCTTTCTGATCCCCCACACATCTCACAATCTGTGGGGATTGTGGGTAGGGATCTGGTGGAGGCCGAACTGGATCTACCTGTTTAAGTAACGCACCCTTCGAGTTTGTCAATTTATTATCTCTTTGTTGTTAATGTTAGGAGAGATCTTCCATTCCTTTCCCCTGTCCGAGTTGTATCCCAAGTCGGCAGAAATAGTCGAAAGTGAGAAGCTCTTGATTCAGCAACTTCTGACAACAAATTTATTTCTAAAAACGCTCTAACTTCTGGAATTTTTTTTTTTTTTTTTTTTAGATAGCAATTTTGTCTGATAAACTGTTGATCTAACAAAAATTGATTCTAAGCAATAATTCTACTGCTTTTCACTCTAAACGCTAGGGTCTATTTTTCGTAGCGGAGGTAGTTGTTTCGTACACTCTTAGGTTGACTCGGAGTATAGAAGGTTGGCTCAGAAGATCTCAATAGTACAGCGCTCTAGGGGACGGACATGGAACTGAAGAGCCGAAACCGTGGAAGTCTACCTTTTTTTTTTTTTTCAAGAGTTCATAACTCTCTCTGAGGTGCTGCTAATATTGCCACTGGTACTGTATCACGTGACAGATGCTAATGTGATTTCATGTCCGACCATTGGGGAGCTGTTAAAAGAGCGAGAGTTGAACCTCTGTGAGTCGACCCCTACTTGATTCTTTGCCCCGGAGGTTGATTCCCTACTCCCGCAAACTGCACCCTTAGGACATGGTACCTATACGCCACGTGGTCTACCCAAGAAATCAAATCTAGATAACGCCCTGGGAAAGAGTCAAAAGCAGAAATTTCATAACACATACATGATACAAGCAGTGTTTCTCTCAGGACTTTTTGGCCCGGGGGGGGGCAAATACAGCCTTAGAGGGGGGCAAGTTTTCCATTTCCTATATATATATATATAACTTTAACTACTATATTTACATATATAGAAGTAATTACTATATATCTATATATCTAGCACAGGAGCGCATTTAGAGGGGGACTTCCTCCCACCCCTCCCGGAAAATGTTTCATTTTTTTTGTTTTTGGTTAAAATGCGACTTATATTAGAAAAAATGCCTTAATTTAATAAAAAAAATGTATCAACTTACATTAGAAAAAAATGCTTTAATTTTTCTTCAATTTTTCATTAACTTTAATTTTGTTCCAGATGGTGGATTTCAAAAACTCCCTTTTTTCACCCACCCCCGAAGAAATATTCTATATACATCCTTGATATAACAATTACTTCTTCAAACATTTCAGGAATAACAACCTTTTTTCAGCTAAAGGAGGGGGAAGGGGGGTTCGCAGGCTTGAAATTTTTATCTATTAAAATGCATTCAACGCACTCTTGTTCCTGAATCACGATTCCTAGACAATTAGGTATTATTAGTCTACTTATTATATTTTGAAGAATACCATGCGTCGTAACACACTTTTTAATAAAATAAACTATAACTAGTACCTTCTGAACGAATACTTAAAAAAAATATAATTATAGAAATATTTGTAGCATAAAAAGAAACGAAACTTCCTTTTTCATCATAACCGGAATTTATTAAATTTTGGCTCGGTAACCTAAAATGTATCCGGGGGGGTCGTTTCCGGGGGGGGGGGTCGTTTCCGGGGGGGTCGTTTCCGGGGGGGGGTCGTTTCCGGGGGTCGTTTCCGGGGGGTCGTTTCCGGGGGTCGTTTCCGGGGGTCGTTTCCGGGGGGGGGGCTTCGCCCCCTTAGATGTATGCCTAAAAGAAACACTGGATACAAGTACAAACATGGATGGTACATTCACAGTCTGACAACTGTTGTAGGTGATTTTCTGGCCGTTAATCCAAGGTGATCGCTGGTCTCCTCAAGGTCGAGCCCTCCCTTAGGCGTCGACGCACCCTTGCTCATTACCCATCAGTATATGTATATATATATATATATGTGTCTTGTGACCTTTCGAAAAGAATGTTCACCTCGTTCATACAAGGTAAAGTGCATTGTTATGACGCTTTTAAAATGTCTAATAGGAAACGTTCCTTCTCATTTTTCTGAAAATGTGCGGGGACGCTTTAAGAACCTCTGAAACGATCCCGTCCACACCCCTCCTTCCGTCCCGCGAGAGCGCACGCACGCACGCATATTATTCCATTTATCATCTAAAACCTAAAAATATTGCTAAGTATGTCTTTCACTTTTCATCTCAAGAAAATACAATGAAATTTTCTTGCAGGGCATTTTAGCAATACATTTCCATATGTAATCGATATGCATATACTATAATGTTTACATAAAAAGTCCGTCATATAAATAAGATGCGAAAAGAGGAAACAATTATGTGACATTAATCCCGGACCTTAAAACGGTGGAGGTTAAGTAGAAGCACGTAGTTTATTTCAAAGTCAAGAGAAATTCAAGGTATTTGTACATTTTTGTGACTTTCGGCAGATCCACAACAAAACAATCAATATAAGTATTTACAGTAAATAAATCAAATAAATAAAGAAATGAATTTCTAAAAATATATTGAAAAAAATGTTCACTTGAATGTCTTCAAGTATGTGGCACATCGGTGGTATAATTGATTTAATGACCCAGACTATAAAGCCACGAGGTTTTGAGGAACGAAAATAATGTAAGGTTCAACAGTGGCTGTAAACTTACCGCTTTTGCTCATTTTGTTTGTTTGTTTTATTGGGGTTAATGGTGCAAGAGCCAGGGTTGGTCAAAAAGCTCCAGGTACAGTCAGAAGACAGTTACATGATCAGCCTGGGCCATCTGGACGCCATCCTCAATGAGCTGGAGCTCCAGCTGGCCCCCTGCGGGTTTGCTCATTTTCCACAACCGCCCATGGGGCACTGTGTTTAAATTTGCTTTAAACTACAATTTTTTTTATTTCCTTTCCGTATTTCTTTTCTCTCCCCTCTTTTAGATTCGGCAAATCTTAAAAGGGAAATAGAAAACACGCTCTCTGCAGTGTGAGTCGCAGCGGGAAAAATGGCGTAACACAGATATCTTGGTAGACTCAATCGAAACGGTGTTTGACGGAGGCCCCCGGCGAACGCGGGGTACGCCCATGCGATAAAACGTCTCTAAAAATGTCCATTTATTATTTACATATGTACATTTGACAATAAAATATTTTTTCACTTTCGGGCGACTCTTACAGCTGCATTGATCGACCACGATGTGCATACCTCATTCACAGACGCCACAGTTTAAGCAAACATCACAAATTCGTCGCGATTATTTCTTACACCCCAACCAAGGAGGATAGGACAAGGGGAGGGAGCACAACGAGCAATCCCTACGGAAAGCTCTGAAGCCGACGCTCCTGAGCGGTAGCCATCTTAGTCTACCCTTTGTGACGTGCCTGCCCCGCAGGACGCACACGACATAAAGGCAGATAGCAGCAAGAACGAACGTCTGCGTAGCTTAGTTGGTAGAGCTACTTGTTCCAGAATAAGTGAACTCGGGTTCGATCCCCGGCGTGGACCAAAAATGACGGAGAAATTTACTTGGTTATAATGGCGCCCGAACTTCCCGGATGACGCGGCCGTTAAAGATCTCGCAATGGTGTAATGTTATTTCCACACCGCGAGATACGAAAAATAAGAGAATCCCTTCTTCAGCGCTTCGAAAAATAAATGTGTGTGACGTTGCATTCCACACAACAGATTGACTGGGAGTTCTCAAGTGCACGTTTTACAACGGATGGCTACCTGCAACGATTCATGGTCACGGCTGACCCGTGGGCCATGTCACCTGCCCTCTTTCGGTGGGGGGAGATGTGACGTGCCTGCCCTGCACGACACACACGACATAAACGCAGATAGCAGCAAGAACGAACGTCTGCGTAGCTCAGTTGCTGAGCTACTTGTTCCGGAATAAGTGGACTCGGGTTCGATCCCCGGCGTGGACCAAAAATGACGAAGAAATTTACTTCGTTATACCTTCTGACTGAGTTTCCAATCCAGTTACTTACCTTACAACGTTAGACAGGTTAGTACTTTTGAAGCCTTACTGCGAAAGGAAAAAATATAATTTACATTTATGGATATGCTCTATAATATCAGCAATGTTTTCTTTTCTTCCAAAGCAATGCTAGGTCACGTTTTACAGCTCCGTACGACAGAAATCGCTTTAACTTACCACATGAAAATTGTATGCTGTTTAAAGCAGTGCATAAAGCAATTCACAAACTCTGTACCAAAAATAAAACACTCTATTAAATTTTGATGCATATTCACCACAGTTAAGTTTTAGAACTGTCATACATTACCACCGAAGCCATGAGGTGCTGTGAAAAACAAATCTCATCTCTTGCTTCAACTCTTCGATTTTGGTTCTACAACATAAAAACTATTGCGACGTTTAAAAGCACTACAGGAATATTCTTTCAACCAGCTGTAAGCATTGAGTCTTTTTTTTTTAAAGAAAATATGCATTTTGAAAGTACATGTGTGTAGCTCCGAAATACGGTATGATGTTCGTAAGTTGATAAATAATCTAACGCCTGCAGCAAAACGCACTCAAATTGTGGATGGCCGATTGTCAGCTTTCCATTGCTGCGATTCAACAATTTGTTCCGAATCCGTGTTCTTTTTTTCCTTTTTTTTTTACTCGAAACTACAATTTTCACGTCATAGCACCGTAAATGAATAACAGCCGTGAAATGTATATACATATAACACATCATGTAGACCGTCGTTTATTGCTAATGTCCCCCTTAATTCTTGATCCAGTTCATAAAATAGCTAACAATCAGTTAAAAGTGACATGGTCTTATACTGATTTCAGGTTTTTACGTTTTGCATTAAAATTATTAGATAGATAAGACTCACCAGTGGAAACATGATTCAAGGCAGTTCTTTATCTGCCTTATTGGTGCAGCCTAAGGCTGCGCACGCTGGCATTTCTAAGAAGCTCTTTTCGTGCAGAAACAACACACACACAAAAAAAAAATGAAAATCAGAAAACAAAACAAAAATACTGAACGCGAATTACCCTAGCGTTCACTCCCACAACTCAGAATACACAAGTGAGCAGCTGAGAGTAACGCAACATGGCGGACACGTAAATCAGCTGACTTCACGGGTGAGAACACATGTTCCATCCTCTTATTCTATTCTCTTCAAAACACAGACAGCACGTGACTTTTCTTACGTGTAATTACCGGGCTGTAAACAAGGTTAGAATAAGATATCGGGAGATGCCCTTGTTAATGAAGTAGTACTACTTTGCATGAAGCCTATAACCGCGAGCGACGGCCGTCGAAGTGTGGGAAAGCTCCTGGTTTTCAAAGCTATTGCAATGCATTTTGCGTTGGCCGAATCGCCTTCTTTCATCGCAAATGTTCCCAATTTCTCATCGTAGCTTGCCACCAATGTGTGAGAAAATGCTGAATTTATAAAGTTCTTAAATACGTATTTTGAGGCTCTTTCCCATTTTCATTTTAAATTAAAGAACACGAACGCTAATGTGAATTCTAAACAAAACATAATGTTAAAATTGAACACTTCATTTGTGTAAAAAGTATAATTCATTCCAGTTTGATATTAACACGGTTTCTGCAACCAAAGACCACGCAATTAATTCCAAAATAAACACAGTTGAAATTACATAGGTATAATGTATAAACAACGTTAAATTCCCACACCTTGCGGCTGCACGGTTAAGAGACTCGGGACATATCCAGAAGCATTATTATAACCTCCTTGGCCCTAATTTGGGGTCACTGGTTTCTATGAAGGGAGAGAGTACCGTAAGACAAACACAACATCCGTGCTTCACCGGGATTCGAACCCAGGCCCTACTCGGACGAAACGTCAGAATATATTAAGGATTTATTAAGGATTGTTCTTTATCTTCTGGTTTATGCAACACCGCTAGTATTTATTGTCAATGCGCATTTAATATTTTTTTTCTTTCTAGAGGCGGCAAAGATCAATAAAGAGGGCTCCAACATTATTAACATACAGAAAATACAACAAAAGGATGCCATTCTGTCGTGCAAAGCCAGCGGGTCTCCGAAGCCTGTCGTCACTTGGAAGAAGTGTAATTTTCCCGAAATGGACTACAGATTCAAACAATTGTCTAACAACTCGTTACTGATTCGCGATGTCCAGTGTAAGGACGAGGATTATTACTCTTGCGGAGCTCGCAATTCGTTTGGACATGACACTTTTCAAGTGGAAGTTTTGGTGTTTCATAGCGAGTGCCGACGATATCCGAATCTGGAATCGAAACAGAGATGCCGTTGAGTGCTAAGCAGGAAAAATCACGTGTTTCTCGTTATGAGTTCTAAGAATCAGAAGCTGGTTGACGCCTATATCTTCAAAACTCAAAAATAAATAAATAAATAAATAAATAAAAATAAAAAACAGATTTCAAAATTTCTCCCTCCACATCTTTTTATTTAAACAATTTATCTGATACACAGAGAGATAGTGTCGTTCATCTGTTCTCTTAGATTCAAAAATTAGCTTCTCAAGGAAAGGTACTCTATCGGGTTAAATTTCAGTTGCTGCTGTCGTATCAAACATTCTCTTTTGCGGCGATCTTGTAGCGCATATCGAGCTTTACACATATCCATCACACGTCTGACACATAGCCTTTGGTACTTCCCATTCATTAACTTTTTCTGGTTTGGGTATTCTTCAATGCGATCTTCCCTTGACTTTTCAGGTTTTAGTTGGATCTCCTTCTTGATGCTTGTGCTGAATAAATTATTTTATGTAGTCAGAGAGAACATCTCATCACTCTCTCTTTCAGCACAAACTCAGAATATTTGCCAACATTTCGCTAACAACATTCTGTTTCACATAGCAAGGATGCAAAATATCTCCATTCCATACATGTGCACAACAAGCCTCGTAGATCAAAAAAATGAGAGGGGTGGGAGGCACATCTAGGATCACCCTCAGACCTTGGCCCCGAGCCTCAGGGGCCTCCGCTCATCATAGGCAGAAAAACAATTAAAATAAACATGAAATATGCAGAATAAAACAAAATAACTATCAATGAGCACCACCAAGCAAATGTTATCTCATTTGTATAGGATATATTGAATAAACAAAGACAATAAACAAAGACTCTTTTACGTTTTAGCAAAGACACAGCAACCGAAAAATTGTTATTCTGCCACTGCTGGGGAATCGAATCCCAGATATCTCGATATCTAGCCGAGCGCGTTAGCCTTACACCACGGTGGCCAACAAGCCATGGCGCTATGTGTGTTTTTCCGTCAGCTTCTGACATGATCAATCCGTAAGATGGGCTCAGCTTATGGTGTCAAAAGTTGACAGAAAAACACACATAGCACCGTGGATTGTTGGCCACCGTAGTGTTAGCGCTATGTGTGTTTTTCTGTCAGCTTCTGACATAAATCCGTAAGATGGGCTCAGCTTATGGTGTCAGAAGCTGACAGAAAAACACACATAGCGCAGTGGATTGTTGGCAACCGTGGTGTTAGGCTAATGCGCTCGGCTAGATATCGAGAGATCTGGGATTCCATTCCCCAGCAGTGGCCGAATAACAATTTTTCGGTTGCTATGTGTTGCTCAAACGTGGAAAGAGCGATGTCTGTGCTTATTCACTGACGCCGCCACATATTTGGAGGATTTTCACTTAGGATATATTGTTTGGGAAACTGGAACTACTGAATGCACCTAAATCAAGCTAGGCAGTTGTCCTAGGTTAAACAGGATAGTTTCGGTTTCCAGGAGCCCCAGATCCATATTTGTACATTTTGTACTGATTCGTTTCCTGATTTCAGTATTCCTTTAAGAATTTGTGACGTGTAATCTAATTTAACCTTAATTTTTTATTGCTTTTTTCTATGTAAATTTTGAGTTCATTCTCTTTTAGGGTTTCACCCTTAACATTGTATTTTCTCACTCAACGAATGTTATCTGGCAACAGTCTTGAGGTCAAGGGTGAGTGACGTATGCATGGTTAACAAACAAGATCGCTGCATATATAATGTGTTGAACTAGCAATAAAAAGATGTGGTGTGGTAGTCGAGAAAGCCGTCTTACGTTGAAGCGGTCTTTATTGAAATCTGTGTGATCGAGTGGTTGCTATGTACCAGATAACCACAAAGGTACTTGCCGTTTTCGGAGACTGAGACAAAGAATAACGCGTGTGTAGTAGAAAAACAGTTTATTCATCAAAATGATTACCATGGGCATCAAAACCATTCTACCAAAGTGTTAACAACTTATATGCCTCTGCGATAAAATGCCAGGACATGAGAAGAGAAAAAGTTTTGGACGGCATTGTGCAGCTCATCAAAATTGGGGAAGTCGTGTCTGCGCAAATGATTGGTGAGTGAAAGAAACATGTGATAGCAGAGACCGACTTAAGACAAGTGGGGCCCTGGGCACAAACAACTTGGGGCCCCCTATCCCCGGGTATGAATCGTACTCTTATTAAATTAACAATGGTACTTGCGTATTAAGGCAGCACCCCTGGGGCTTCACGTAATTGTTCTATAATTACGCGTATAATTGTACAAAGCACAAGAAGTGCTGCCTTAATACACAAGTACTATCTACTTTAATAAATGCAAGAAACAATAATTGTTCAAAAATTGTAAATTAAAAGTAACCATTTTATCTCCATCTTTCAAACGGATATTAATAATCAATTTTTGAAGCAACATCGATGCATATTTACGCTCGCCGCCCCGGTGGCGCAGTGGTCTAAGGCGATGGCCTCTGATCATTCGTCCGAATGGGGTCTGGGTTCGAATCCCGGTGAGGCATGGATGTTGTGTTTGTCTTACGGCACTGGCTCTCTCCCTTCCCTGGAACCAGTGACCCTAAATTAGGGACGGGCGACTGCTTATAGCCCATTGAGTTGCTCACGGTTGTCGTTAAACCTCCAATCAAAAAAAAAATATATATATTTACGCTCGGTGAAAATTAACGGCGCCGCCGTCGCCGTTTTTGCTGCCCATAAAAAAAATTAAATGTTAGTGCTCAAATTGGGGGCCCCGAATTCATGGGGGCTATGGGCACGGGCCCCGTGTGCCCTTGCGTAAATAAGGCTCTGAGTGATAGTCTGAAGGAGTGATATCTAGTGAGTAAGCTGGATCACATAGAAGCTCACACCCAAGTTCTTTGATGGTGTTTCTGGTTAATGAAGCTGAGTGGGCACGAGCGTTATCTTGAAAGAGCAGAACTCTCTCTCTCTCTGTTGACCAGTGCTACTTCCTTCTTTTTCAAGTCTTCATGCATACGTTGCAGTTATTCACAATACACTGCAGCAGTGATCGTTTGGCCGCGTTCCAAGAGTTTATAATGAACACCACGTGCTGTCTACCATACACACTGCATAAATTTACGTTGATGCAGTGCTGGCTTTGATGTGTGAGGAACCAACATCTGGAACGTTTTGGGGTGCTCTGTTGGGCCCGCTTCTCATCACGTGTGTGTACCCTAAATGATTCCTTGTCATAGCGAGACAGCAATGCAAGACAAGCTGAGATACGTTGCTGTTTGTCCACTGCAGACAATTCGAGGGAGACCCACTTAGACAATTTGTATGCCTTAACTATGCAGATGTCTTTGAACAGTTTCACCACTAACACCAAATGACTGGGCTAGTTCCTGACATGTTTGGCTACTGTCCTGCTCAGTAGCAACTTTCAAGGCTTCTGTGTTATGACTGATAGGACGCCATTTCGGGACTTGTCTTCAATAGATTCATCTCCGTCTCTGAACTTTCAAAATCGATTCTGAGTTGTGCGTTCCTTCACATCATCTGCCCCGAATACTAAGCAAATGCGACGATTTGTTTCCGCAGCAGATGAACCGAATTTGAATTCGTGTAACAAACACCCATGAATAATCTCCACTGATGCCGCCATTGCAATCGCACGTCTCTTCACTTCCGAACTGCTTACTCATCTGATTCATATGCGCAGGGGATTTTGGAATTTCAGCTATCGCGGGGGAAACGCCATCTCTCCGCAAATTCAATCAATACAAGGTATTCCTTTTGCTTCTTCGAAAAACAGCAAACACTTTTGTGGTTACCTGATATTTAGTGTTAGATTTCGTTAATCTATTATTCTGTTTAGTAACTCACGTTAACAAGATTAAGTGGCTATTTCTGTTGTTAGAGTAATTAGCTAGAAGTTCTTCATTAGTGAAATGTCTATTGAGTTTCGGCTGAATAAAAGACGAAATGTAAGCAACTCTTTCTTGAACTTTACTTCAGCGACCCCTATTTCACTTAAAGTGAGCAAATGAGAACAAACATCCCGTAGTGTTCCCTAAGCTACATGCAAGTTGAATACACGTTTACACATTGAGGAACATTACAAATTTTATTGACAATTCCAGTTATTACTGCCTCTGCAGAGCAAAGTTTCTCTGCGTTAAAATCAATAAAAAACTATGTTAAATCTACAACGACTCAAGAAAGATGATCTCAATTTGGCATTTCTGTTAAGATGGACGTCTAGGGCTGCTGAGGGTCCGACTTATCTGATAGATGGCGCTAAAAAATACGGCTGGCTGCCTAAGGAAATTGGTTTCGCCATAGACTGTATGCATATGACGTCACAATGAGGTAAACCATCCTAGCAGACGCCCTGGTGATCAACTGGTGTACAAACACTGCTTGGATTTGCATTGTGGAGCGTTAAGGAAGATGGCATTATGTACTATTTTCGGCTGCAGTAAAAGAAGTGGGAGAGATAATGATGCGTCCTATTATAGATTATCATCTGAACAAACGAAGTGGGATCAGAATTATAAAAATTTAATTCAGAAGCGCCAAAATTTGCTGTTATCACGTATCAGCAGAGCTGACATTGATGATCGGAAACGAAAGAACATTAGAGTGTGTAGTTTACATTTTGTAACAGGTATGTTCATAAATTTACCGATGCATTATCTACAAAAACTCTATGAAGATCTTTAGACTAGAATAAACATTTCTTATGAATAAGAATTATGTTGTTCTTTATCATGAATGTATCCACTGCTATAGGGGAATGAATATCTTATGGAACCCTCGTATATTGGGTTCCCAGGCCGATTTTGGAAAAATGATCTCATGATAACATTCACCAGTTTATTATTATTGTCATTATTATATATAAGGTAGAGAGACTTAGTGCTACTCGCCAGAATGTTTGTTATTTTTATTATTATGATACATACACATAGCCTTACCTGTGTAAAGCTGAGGATTTTTACCTTAGCTTAAGTTTCGGGTTGGGGAATATCTAAATTTTTGAAAGGTAAACATTTTAAATTAAATAATCAGCCAAAGATGACAGGACGTTTTAATCTTAATTAACTGTCTAAATACGCTGTTGGCACAGAAACTGGTGGCTGTGCTGGAACGTAGAATTTTGAGTTCCTTTCAAGCAAAAACATTCCCCTTCCTGCAATATTGTTCAGAAAAAGTGAGTATGGAATTTCATATGGGTCACCACAATTGCCCAATAACTTTAATTTATCAGAATAAAGCTGTTTTTTATCACCAGATAACCCACTTACGTAGCCCATGAAATGCATCTTTGATCTCACTTGTACACCAGTTGTTCTGCAAGAAAGCAGCAGACGAAAAAGTGACGCGAACCGCGGTTTCGTGACGTCAATGCATACGGTCTATAGTTTGACCAGGAGGGAGTTCTGATAAGAACTTTTCAGTTAAAAATAACTTACTTAAACCCCAACTGGTCGAGAATTTTGAAAATTTTCTGAGGTCACTGAATGAAGTCAAGAAACACAGTGAGAATGCAAAGACAAAATATGCACTGTTACGTTTTAACCAATGATGTTATTTGGGGGTGGAGTTCAGTAAATGGGCGGAGTTTCCATAGCTCAAATTCAGGGGTCCTCTGTTCCAGATAATTATAAAAATAAGACATAAGTGAGAGATTTCATTTCTTCCACACAGAAACACTGTCAAGTTAACTTCTCGCGCCATCTAGCGCCAAACTGAAATACTTTCGAGCCAGACAAATTGAATTTAAAAAAAAAAAATCTAACAAATTATTCGGAATAACAACTGTGGCATATATTAGCTATGGGCCGTTTTTATTTGTGCTCAAAAGTTTAAACATAACAAAGCAATAAATAGTCTTCGAGAAAATGTGAACAAAAGAATTTCTCTTGAGGTCCCCTTAAGGTGGTTCCCCCTAAAATCTCAGCCTTATGTTTCCAATGGTAAAACTTTTTTTTTTTTTTTTTTTTGGAGGTTTAACGACCACCGTGAGCAACTCAATGGGCTATAAGCAGTCGCCCGTCCCTATTTTAGGGTCACTGGTTCCAGGGAAGGGAGAGAGCCAGTGCCATAAGACAAACACAACATCCATGCCTGACCGGGATTCGAACCCGGACCCCTTACGGACGAATGATCAGAGGCCAGCGCCTTAGACCACTGCGCACCGGGGCGGCTGGTAAAACTTCTCTACATATTTTCTTCGCAATTAATGTATTCCCAAGGATGAAAATTTGCACATCGATAAAACTAACTTCAAGTTATAGCATGGGATGCTTAATACTTTCTAAAACATAACCATAATTATATTAAAAATCAATCATTTTTGTTTGAGTAATGTTCAGACCTGTTAATAGATGGCGCGATCTGTACATTGATGACGTCAGTAGACAAACAAATGTTCGATTGCTTAGTTATGGTTATGTTCTAGCAAGTATTAAGTATCCCATGCTACAATTTAAAGTTAGTTTTATCGATGTGCAAATTTTCATCCTTTGGGAATATATTAATTACGAAGAAAATATGTAAAGAAGTTTTACCATTGGAAACATAAGGCAGAGATTTTAGGCGAAACCACCTTAATGGAACATATATTATGTGAAAATCTGGATTACAGCAATATAATTAATGATTTTACTGGAATGAATACAAGAAAAAGTAATTTTCCAGAAAAAACTTGTGATAATTTATGAATACTGTATGTCATTTTATATCTTATGTCCGCTGATCTATGAATAGAACATCGAAAGATACGCAGTCTTGTGTATAAAAGAAAAGCTATGTTTCGTAATCGGGATTTCAGCTTTACCTCCCTCCTATTTCATACTATTGCGTTCATATCAATGTGATGCATTGCAATAAACTTGCTGCTAATGAAATTGAAAAATTCTCCGTTGATATTCCGAAAACAAGCGAAAAGCCATTCTTTTGACATTGTCGAGCACTATGGAAGATGCCCGTGGTCATGGCTTTATATAAATCCGTAGAAATACCTGTGACGTACTACAGAGGAGAAGCACATGTCAGGACGGCAAAGTTGTAGCGGTCAATTCTGTCGGTGTAGCCTAATTGGAAAAAGCATTCGGTTCCGGAGCAGGAGGATGTGGATTTCAATCGGCGTCACCGGAAAATTTGGGTTTCCATATTGGCGGCCAATTGTGGAATTGGATGAACTGACTGCTGGGATCGTCGAAAAATGTGTGATGTTCCTTCCGCACATCGTCTGGAATTAATGAGAATTCCTTACTGAACGCTTCAAAAATGCGTGATTCCGCACATCGTCTAGAATTAAGGAAATTCCTTCTTGTTCAGTGATCTCCTTCAAGCATGATTTGCCGGCTGACTCGGAAACCTACGATTCCGTCCCAGCCTTTTCTCAAGGGACGTATCTACCTCAAAGGTGAAGCACATGTCAAGATGGTAAAGTTGCAGCGATAAACTTCGTCCGTGTAGCTTAACTGGGAAAGCATTCAGCTCCGGAGCAGAAGAATGCGGGTTCGAATACCCACCGGTAAATGGCTTTTAAGCTACATTGGCGCCCGAACGTATTAATAGAATGAATCTACTGGCGGTTGGGTTTTTCGAAAGATGTGTGATTCTCGTTCCACTCATCAACTGGAATTAATGAGAATTCCTTCTTCTACAGTGAGCTCTCCTTCAAGCGTGGTGCCCGGATATTTCTTGCGAAATTCCTTCGCAACAGATACGTATGAACGATTTGAGAAGTAACTTTCCAAAATGAAAACTCGTTGCCAGTGGCGGACGGCCCTGGAAGCTATTTTGTGCGGTCCCCTTTTGGGAAACATCATCGAGGTATTACATCCCTGAAAACATGGTATGTCGGAATCAGTGTTTACCATTTAAGCATCTTTTCGGCACAGGCTTACGAATTATTACAGTTCCTTTTTATTGAGGCAATAATTAACAATATTTTACCCATTTTCTTGGGCCGCAGGTCCCAAGTACGATTTAATGTATAAGAACAAAATTACTTCAGTTGCTGAGTAACAACGGACAAGGTACGTTCTCTGAGAGAGACTGTGTGACGTTTCTGCGCCGCAGGACGCACACGAGATAAAGGCAGATAGCAGTGAGAGCACATGCCAGTACAGCATTGTGGATAGCACTCGGAGCTCCGGAGAGTTGGGGGTTTGAACTCCTCCGATGGCATAAAAATCATGGAGAAATGTACTTCGTCAAATTGGCGCCCGAACTTCCGGATAATCTGGATGTTAGGTTTCTCGCAATGGTGAGATGTACTTTCCACACCGCGAGATACGAAATATGAAAATCCCTTCTTCAGCGCTTCGAAAAAAATAAATCAGTGTGATGTTACGTTCCACACACCATTTTTTTTAATTTTTATTGGAGGTTTAACGACCACCGTGAGCAACTCACCCGTCCCTAATTTAGGGTCACTGGTTCCAGGGAAGGGAGAAAGCCAGTGCCGTAAGCCAAACACAATATCCATGCCCTCACGGGATTCGAACCCGGACCCCCTTTCGGACGAATGATCAGAACCTATCGCTTAGACCACTGCGCCACTGGGACGGCCACATCAAATTGTCTGGGATTTCTCAAATGCACATTCTTCATAGGATGACTGCCTACAGCGATACATGGTCCCGGATGACCTGTGAACCATGGTCCCGGTCATCTTTCAGGGGGGGGGGGGTAAGACGTGCCTGCGCCGCCGCAGGACGCACACGAGATAAAGGCAGATAGCAGTAAGAGCACATGCTAGTGTAGTATAGTGGATAGCACTCCGGAGCAGAGAGTTGAGGGGTTCGAATCCTCTCCTGGCATAAAAATTATGAAGAAATTTACTTTGTCATAACTTTCGAAGACTTTATTAAATTCTTATGAATTTTGTTGTGATAACTGAACTCGGAATTTCTAATAGTTTCTTCACCTTTAGCGAGAACGGAAATCCAAAAACTGATTTCTTTTTCAAGATTTATCTATCATTAATAAAATAATTACTGAAAAATCTCTTGACAAACTGAAAATGTTCAGAACTGCAGGGATTCTAGAGCAAACTTATGAAGTGAGAGAAATAAAAAAAAAAAATGCGAAAACTTGTTTTAATTACCTTCAAATAGAAAAAAGTCTTTGTGTTGTATAGCTGAAACACACTTCCCAGAACCGCAGTTCAAGAATTCGTGTAACAGGAAGGCCCAAAAAAGTAGTAAATCAGATCCAAATCTCGTTAGAAATAAAATAAATAATAAATAAAGCCTATACATATAAAAAGCCGCAACCCCAAAATTTTACCGTAGGTGAACCTCAATGCATTAACTTACATAACGAATTTCGAGTTTCTATTCTAGACTATTGACAGCATATTTGATTAGACTGTATTGATTATTTGAGTACAAATGAAATTGGCAAAAGCTGACTGGGTAAAAGGACGAGACTTAAATTTGGAAAGAATGAGGCTAAGATTTGAAAGTCCAAAGGAAAGGGAATGTGTTAAAAACAGTGTTGGGACTTTTTTTTTTTTTCTGAAGCCGGCAAAGTGGTAAACAAATTTTCTCATTTTTAGTATAGCTTGATTTTCTTCTATAAGAATAACATGGAATGTATGCTTTTCTTTCTTCAGAAAGAAAGAAAAGCATATATTTCAATATTCCCGGTGGGCCGTCCTATTTTTGGTCTACCGGCCCAAAATGGGGAGGTCCGCCGGGATTTCTCCCGGTATCCCGGCAGTCCCGTCCGCGCTTGCTCGTTGCGGTTGGGAAAAAGGCATTTTACTTCCGCAAGAAGCAAAGCTACACTGAGAAGAATCTGTGCACGTCACAGTGAACTCGGCATCTCTGTTACTTTGTAATAGTATGGTAGTGACATCTAGTGGTGGAATGAACGATTATAACGATTTTGCAACAATTTTTACAAAGTCGAACTTCGGGTGGCATGACTTTTCGATCACCGTATACTTAGAGTTCAGTCAATATTTATTGTCCTTGCTACTCATTCTTCAGCCCAACATCACAAATGAATCGTTGCTTCGATACCCGGGTACAATACTCTATTAACATAGAATAATACCCTTCACGTCTTATGACTCGATAGTACACAATCGAGTCACATTATTGTGACCATCTCCTACTTTTGACGTCAACACCGCCTATCCAATGAAGGAAGGCACTGTCGTGAGCTGGTTTGGATGGTATATAAGGTGTGCTGTGGGCATTCTGAAAACATATGAGAGCCGCTGGTGGCCAAGTGGGCAACGTTCGTGACTGCCACGGAAAGGGCCTCAGGTTCGATCCCAGGCAGGTACGAACGCTCGATCCACTAAATGTCCGCCGTGCGTCAGATGGGCACGTTAAGCCGTTGAACCCCGGGTACTGGCCCCCTGGTAATAAATAAGGGCGTCTTCCTCCCCCTTTCTACTTCGCCTCCGTGTCACTTTCCTATGGGGCGCTCTAGCCCAAATCTCCTAGTTTCCTATTTCTAAGGGTTGTTTAAGACCTGGGGTCAGACACTCCCTTCCTAAAATCCTCTACATAGGATCATGATCTGAAAACATATCATTCGTTGCTGCCATGAATAAAAGGAGCGATTTATCAGATTTACAAAAAGGGATGATTATCAGCTTTCGGCCATGGGTGGCAGTATTTCGGAAACAGCGCCATTTGTGAACTGCTCGCGTGCTGCTGTAGTTAAAGTTTATCGTAATTGAGGAAATGGCATCATTGCGAATAAGCGATGTGGAAACTGCGGAGCACCACTTGCCATTGATATGAGAGGTGAACGTCGGCTTCGAAGGTGCGTGAAGGCCGATCGACACGCTACAGTGGAGCAACTCACTAGCCGAATGAACCGGGGTGTTACCGGAAGTGTGTCTAAAACGACAATTCAACGAACACTGCTGCGTTTGGGGCACCGATGCTTACGGATGGTCACTGCACCTATGCTAACGAAGGTGCATCGGCAGAAAAGGCTTATATTTGCACAGCAGTATCGGAATTGGACCTCCGCTGATTGGCAAAGGCTTGCCTTCTCCGATGAGTCACGTTTTCTGCTTCATAGAACGGATGGACGTTGGCGTATAAGGCGAGTAATATCGGAGAACAAACACTCTTTAACCATTGCTGGAAGAATACAAGATGGGGGTGGGGGGCAGCGTTATAGTCTGGAAAATGTTTTCGTGGCATTCCCTGGGTCCACTCATACCTGTAGAAGGCACTATGGACCGAATTCGTTATGAATCCCTTCTTGCAGACCACGTACACCCACCCATACATGCTGATTGTCTTCCCTGGGGCTGATGGGATCGTCCAGCACGACAGTGCGACGTGTCACACAGCTAGAAATGTCCGAGAGTGGTTGGAAGTACACGATGAAGACTTCAAAATACTTCCTTGGCCCCCTAATTCCTCAGACTTAGACCCAATTGAGCATCTGTGGGACCACCTCGATCGTGTTGTTCGCTTTATGGATCCTCCACCACGCACCCGCTAGCAGCTGTCAAATGCACTGCAGTCAGCATGACTCCGCATACCTGTGAACACCTTCCAGCACCTTATTGAGTCACTCCCAGCCCGTCTAGCTGCTGTCCGCGCTGCACACAGCGATTACTCTGGATATTAGCTGGTGGTCACAATAATGTGACTCGACCGTGTAATTTGACTTCCGCAATTAAACAGGTGTGTTAGTCAACGTGAAAGAATTAATCAGTTTATATAAGATCAAACACTAATCGCTTAACATCAAAGTAATCTGAGCTCTCTCAGCAATCTCTCTCCAAAACAAATACAACGTGGTTACGCTCTAACCAACTTCTAACCAGACTTTGATACAACCGTACACTTTATCAGTCTCGTTAACTACTACCACACCGGAAGTAAGAAGAAATGCAATAATTAAGGAAGATTAAGTTTTGTATAGGCAGAGAAAAGGAAAACAAAAGCTTAAAAAAACAAGGAAGTTTGTAAGAAAAATCGTGAAAACAGCCAAAAGAACAATGGAGTCGAATTAAGTATTAAAAAAGGAAAGAAAAAAGAAATGCGCAGAGAATTATCCAAGCGGTTAACAAACAGTGAAATATAAACATGACAGAGGGAATTCTGAAAAAGCAGCGCCGACCGGAAAAACTGGAAAGGCAAAGAGAAGTAAGATGATTCAAATCAATCGCACACCTGCATGGAGGTTAAAGAGCAGCGCGCTGCCATTCGACCAAACCAAGGCTCAGTTTAGCCTTGCCAAAACTTATTCCCGAAGCTCACAAACGTGATGAATGAGCATGCGCGGGTTTCGCTATGACACACAGAAAAGTGCCGTCGCTCAATGACATACTTACTGCGAAGGTGAATGTGTATTATTTTATACAGGGTCGTATTTGTTGCATAGGGACTATATTCTGTATAGGTAACGCCCACCAGATTTTGCGTCATCACTGAGAAGTTGAATCGCGAACATCGACGTAATATTTCGCTCAGAATTGGGCAAAAAGTTTCAGCCATCTTACGAAACCAAAATGGCTTGTTTTTGGCTCACATTGTCAGTCTCTGGCGACGTCAAATTTCTTATTAAAAATCTTATGACGAAGTAAATTTCAACGTCATTTTTGTCCACGCCGGGCATCGAACCCGGGTCCCCTCATTCCGGAATGAGTCGCTCTCCCAACTGAGCTACGCGGACGTATGCTCTCGCTGCTATCTGCCTTTATCTCATGTGCGTCCAGCGGGGCAGGCAAGTCGCAATCTTTAAATTAGCATCGACGCTAATGAGGTCGTTTCCAGGAAGCGAAGTAGATAATGTGTTCTTTCTCTCTCTCCCTCTCTCTCTCTCTCTTTTTAATCTACTCTTTTTTCTTTTTTTTTTTTTCTTTCTCTAAATTTTGATTTCATGTAATGTCGCATGAAACCGTTTCAAATTTACAGTCTGTCTGGTCTTCGGTTCTGAGAGTAGGCATTTATACAGGAATTTCAAATTGGAGGGGTGTTAAAAAAGGTTTTTTTTTTCCTTTTTTTGAGGGGGGGGGGTGAAAAATTGGAGGAGGTCAGATTTTTAAAACAGATTTTTCGCCCACCCTCGTGGTACAGTGGTCTAAGCTCTGGCTTACGACTATTCGTCCGTGACGGGTCCAAGTTTGAATCCCGGTGAGGCATGGATGCTGTGTTTGTCTTACGGCCAGTGGCCCTAACTTAGGGACCGGCGACTGCTTCAATAGCCCATCGAGTTGCTCACGGTAGTCGTTGACCCCCCCCCCCCCCTCCCAAACGAACAAATTAAATAAAAAAAGTATTCGCCTAAATACTAATATATATATATATTTTGAAAAATTAATATTTAGGCTTTAAACCTAGAATAAACATTAGGGTAAACTTCAAAACATGGAGCACCGTTGCATTTTTTTTTTTTTTTTTTTGTAATTATGAATGGTTAAAACTGGAAATCTTTTTCCCGAAAGTACACACAGTTTTTTCGTTTCAGAGCTGCTTTTATTTTTTACTTCTCATATCTATATGCCGCACTAAGCAAGGCAAAAGCAACTAAATATTAACGCTTCGGTTGCTGGAAAGGTCGACACTGATGTTTTCACGAATCTTTTGTATGCTGAAATTATTCACCTGCAGAATTTGTTACAGACTAAAATGAAGAGATACGCACATATGCTTTGTGGTTGCAGTGACTAAAACAACAAAAACTAAAAAATAAACATTAGACTGCTGTATACATGGACTTCTAATGTAAAACACAAGAGATATTATCGCATTACAGTAGAAGATACTTCAAGATAAAGCTGAAGGATTCACGTAAATTACAACTGCTACTGACTATTGTGCTATACCTTGAAATGGAGGGATCTTGAAATATTTTTATGGGGGTGTTTGCAGAAATTGGGTGAGGGTTGCCGGAGTGTGTGTATGTATAAATCCATGGCTGAGAGTCTTGGCTTACCATTAAAAGTTTCGATCATCCGTTTTTCAGTGCAACTGCCAAGGTTTCTTGCTCTGAAAGGCCGAGGATTGGCTAATTCAAATGGAAAAACCAACTAAAAGTAGCATTGTAACAAGCGTGACGTTCCAGAGGGGAAGAAATTAGTACGAAGAAAGTCAGTTTTTAATTTTTAAGAAATGAATTTCTTGAAAATGAAGTTGTTAAAGAAAAGTACGCAATTATTAGAGTTTATAGCATTCTGTCTATTGGTTTTGTACATTATACAGCATGTTAATCGAACTTAATGCAATGAATAACTGTCAGGACATTCAGTGTTTCTTTTTCTTTCGTTCTCCCTTTCCTTCGCATTGAGGATGTGCTGCTAACGATCTGTTTCCCTCTTCGTGATTTGATGATCACGTTTCCTTTTTTAGTTCCTGTTATCTATGTAAATTTTAGTTCGCTCTTCTTAAGCGTTTTCCAAACTGACGCCCCTTTTTCTCTCTCGAATGAATGTTTTGTGGCAACCTGAACTGAGGTCAGGAGTCGATTGACGTATGAGTTCAACAGAGATAAGAAGCATGTTTGTGATATATCGGAGCTTTGCTCTCGTTAGATATTCGGGGACTTTCGTTAGAATTCAGCTAGATCTTGTTTGTAATTGATTTGAAAAGAGATTCGTTACAGGAGCTTAGACTAGCTTAGACTAGTTCTATCGCTTTGATTATCACACATGTTTGATCATCGAAGACTTAAGTTATTGTCAAGTTAATGTGACTGGGAGATTATTTAATACAGTATTACGAGCATGGTGTTGTTCAGCTATTGAAGTGTTTTTCATGTGGTGCAAACATACATGCCTGAGATGGAATGAAAGATTGAGTTTGTAACTTTCACTAAATTTCTAGATGTATTCTCGAAGTGAGATTTCTGTTCTTAGTTAAGGACTTCTGCAACTACTATATTAATTAAAGCTATCCGGAGCATCACGCAAACGCTAACGGTATGTTGCAGTCAAAGTCCCATTCTTATTCACATAATGTTAATGTTCGGGGGAAGCATTGGAAGTCAGCTAAATTGATCAACCAAACACTTAAGAACCTTATACATGTCATGCAGGCACTAGGGAAGAAAACGATCCAGAAACGAAAAGTAAACATTAATTAATTAATGCAAACTTCTTTCGCGAGGATGAAGCTTAATTCTGAGGATTTTTTAAATCAATATCGATTATTCCGCTTTATCGCTATAATTAACGTATCAAGTATCGTAATTTTCTGTCTAAGCGTCACATACTTACACACTGAGTTACGCGTAGTTTTGCGTTAGGAACACCTACCTAATAATGCATTGGTCCACCTTTCTGTGCAATCACGACTCACAGACCCCTCGGAAACAGATTCTTCAAGGTGTCGAACATCCTCCTCGTGTAACTTGACCCATGTACTATGCAGCAGCTCCGCCAATTCACGCTCATTCCGTGAAAGAGGATCAGCAGTTCTCACTAAAGGTCTGCACGGGCTGCGTCGGGCCTGGTTTTAGTTTAGAGAACAAAGCAACGGGCCTGGACGGGGTTTTTCCCAGACATTTACGACCGGGCAGGACCAAGTCGACCCATTCTTTTTTTTTTTTTTTTTTTTTTTTGATTGGAAGTTTAACTACCACCGTGAGCAACTCAATGGGCTATAAGCAGTTGCCCATCCCTAATTTAGAGTCACTGGTTCCAGGGAATGGAGAAAACCAGCGCCGTAAGACAAACACAACATCCATGCCTCACCGGGATTCGAACCAGACCCATCTTGGACGAATGGCCAGAAGCCTTCGCTTAGACCACTGCGCCACCGGGCTGCCCCATTCTTTTTTATCGCAATGGTAAAGAAAGAAAAAAGTTGTGTTCCTCGATTTCCTGGTGTATTTAACTGTGGCTTAACTACTTCCATGACATAGCTCAGGACGTAATCAGAAAGGCAAAGAGAGACACTCACAGTGTTTTTTCCAATCTGTAGGTATTAAGATGGTAAAACCATTTTGGGGCTTGTTGACAAAAAAGATTCGACCCCGAGTGCGTGTGTGTGTGTGTTGTGCAGAGTAGGGGACGGAGGATGTCTGCAGTGGGGTGTGGGTGTGGGTGTTTTTGTATGAGAGAGTGGGACGACATGGATTTTTTCTCCTATCCCCAATCTGTACAGGGACTGACTTTTATAGTGTTACCGCTTACTAGTTTAGAGAAAGGGAGATTCTGAAAGCGCTTAGTCTTCCTTTTTCTCTTTTTAAAAGTTATATTTTTCGATAATTGTGAAAGTTTAGTTAATATTTTTAAGCTTACATTCAACTAAATATTTTCAATAATATCTCATTTCATTATTTAATTTTCACATTTTAATAAAATACAATAGAAAGATAAAATAATACCAAATGGCACATCACGGGCCTGGCCGAGTGTCTGATATTAGAAACGGTCCGGCCTGGGCCTTAAGCTCACGCGCGTGGGCTGGGCCAGGCTCACCAAATTAGGCCCGTGCAGTCCTCTAGTTCTCACACCCAGTTCTAGCATATCCCACAAATGTTCAGTTGGTCAGGGGAGCTTGGGGCCAAGGCAATGTGGCCAATTCGTTGTCGTGTTCCTCCAACCACTGAGCAGTTATACGAGCCCGATGATACGGTGCATTGCTCTGTTGAAAGGTGGTACTGTGGTACGGGTAAACCTCCTGCAGATATGGATGGAGACGGTCGGCTGACAGATCACTGTAGTGTCCACCATTCAGTGTTTATAGGAAGAAACCCAATGGACCTAAGGCTTACCAGGGAAAAGCTCCCCAGACCAGAACAGCACCTCCACCGGCCTGATGAAACCCAACTGTGCAACCAGAGGATGGTTGCATAGCTGTGGTTCATGTTCTTTACGCCATATGCAAACCCCGCCATCAGCATGGTGCAGTAGAAAACGAGATTTATCACTCCAGATGCCCTCCTTCCACTGTCGAGGGTCAATTGCCACATTCCTTGGCCCATGCGAGGCGTTGTTTGCTATGACTGGGCGTCATCGTGGATACCCTCTTTGGTCTCCGGCTGGGAAACCCTAGGCGGAGCAAGGTACGGCGCATGGTGCATGTGGAAATAGGTCGAACTGCACCGCTGTTGTACTGGTGGGAGAGCTGGATAACTTCTGTTGCACATCTTTGTTGGGATCCCGACGCTGACCACTAAGATCAACCGCGAGTATCTGACCAATGTGAGCCCTTCTACTGGATGTCTGTGCATGGTTAATCCAGTCCCGGCGCACCCTTGATACAGTAGTACAGGAGCAGGCAAGGCGGCTGTTTCCGAAATACTGGCACCTGCGCTCCGGGCCTCAACAATCTGGTAGCGGTCAAATTGGCTTACGTCACCAGGTTCCCCCATTACTGACAAACATTTACTGATTACGTACAGAGGATAGGAGTGAACAATTTATAGTAGCCGCACGTGACGTTGATGTCACGTGGTACTTCGTTATCGCTCCTAGTATATAAAACGGAAGATGTTCTTAATGAAATAGGAGTGTTCCTAATGGCCTCTATATTCACCTGCTCTGTGTCGTCCTTCTCACTGCTGTTGTTTTTATCTTCAATTTGATATCGCTCAATAATTTCGTCATGATCCTCATTACAAGTCTCGGTCGCCGTGTTGCTGTCGACAGTTGCAAAACTGGCCCGTCACTGTTCTGTAACCTTGTCTTTTCGCCTTAAAATGTCTTAAATTTGTAATTTTCTGGCATTGAATTTCTCTGTCAAATGCTTCACGACCATAATTTCTTTTTCGTGCATTTCAATAACTTCAATCTTTGTATCAAAATCTAGAACATTCTTCTTTGACGCCATGACAGAAGAACGAATGCAACTCACAACAAACAAGGGCTGGGAATGATCGTGTTAATTAATAAATAAATGCTACACAATTAAATCGAAATGTCTCATTGAAATCGGAACGAAACAGCCAGCTGCAAAGACTTTGGACTTTGCATCCAGCAAAGAGAGCAACGCCAGTCACATGACCCAAACCAGAGTTGCGTTACGTGCTTAAGAAGAAGCCAAACAGTGGATGTTTTGTAGTGTGTGTTCGTGTAAACAACGCAAAAGCAATTTCTCTCTGTTTAATTATGTTATCTTCAACCTCAAGCACGGGTGAATTCATCATTACACTTTTTCGTGTAATGTGTTGTATTCAGTTAAAATATCTGACCACATGAGATGATCTGGGAACTTTCCGTTGTTACAAGGTTCATATACTCTCTTACCATTTCCGCTTCCGAGTTAGGCAGGTTCCGTTTTAGACAAGTTAAATAAACAATAAAATTACAATTTACAATTTTTATCAGTTACAATTTTATAGTTACAATTTTTATCTGCTGATAAAAGTTACGGAATGTAAACTTTATTCCTTAATACGGAGTTATATCACCACCTGCTTTAATTGCAGCTTTAATTTTCTTCGGCATGCTATCAGTATGACTCGGTATCACATTCGTATCAAGTTTATTCAACTCCATGTTCAAAAGATCCCTTAATTCCGCCAAATTTTTAGGGTGTTGTTTTTTACTTCTTCACGACGCTCTCTAATATACACTATATTGACGGAAGTCGCCTGACACCTAGAAGAGAAACACAACATAACATTTATTGACGTCCACCTTTGGCCTTAATGCATGCACTGACCCTTCGAGACATGCTTTCGACAAGGTTTTGGAACACAGCGATAGGTGTGCGCTTCCATTCAGTACATAATGCTGCCGCTAACTGTTGCTTAGTGGTAGGCCTTGGTTCCAAACTCCTTATGCGGCGCTCTAATTCATCTCATAGGTTCTCTATGGGATTAAGATCAGCGCTATGTGCTGGCCGGTCCACACACGATACGGAATTATCTTCAAACCAAGACGTAACAGTCCTTGCTGTATGGCTCGGTGCATTATCTGCTGGTACCAACAAGGCTCGGTTCCACAGTATTGCCACAGAATTGATAGAGCATAATTGTCCAGAATATCGAGGTAGACATGCTGGTTAACAGGTTTGTCCAGGATAACCAATGGGCTGGGACCATACCAAGAAAACCATCCCCACACGAGTACACTGCGAGCTCCAAACTTGACCGTAGGAACAGTAAACTGTGGTAAACAGCGTTCCCCCAGCTGCCGCCATAACCAAACACGGCCATCACTGATGGATCGTGCACCTGGATTCATCAGTCAAAAGGACCCGTTTCCATTGATCTACGGTCCACGATAAATGTTCTTTAGACCATGCTAAACGACGAATGTTATTCTGAGTGGAGATGAAAGGCTCATGAGCAGCCGTACGACCACGGTAACCGATGGAATGAAGCTCTCTGCGAATCGTTCGTGTACATACCGAGGTTCCAGCATTTTTACTCACCTGTACACTGAGGTCTTGTGCAGTACTCCGTCGATTAGCTGTAACGACTGTCCTGAGGCTTCGACGTCCTCTATCACTGATTTTCTTTGGTCTGCCGGTACGTTTTGCTGCTTCAGGCACGCCATGTGTCTTCCACGTCTTCAGTATATGCAAAACAGTTGACTTGGGTATGTTTAAACGCCTTTCGGTTTTTCTTGTGGACAACCTACTAATATAACACCCAGCAATCTTTCCTTTCTCAAAGCCAGTTCTCTCCCGCCGCGACATTTTCACTCAACCTCACAGTGAGATATGATCGCGGTCAGCTGCAGTCTTGTTTTTATACCGTTTGCAGCTTTACCGCGCATCTTAACAACTCAGAGGATCCGTTCATTTATTTTTGAATAGGTGTCCGGTGACTTTTGTCAATATATATAGTACATGTCTTAGATTTTTTCGATCACATTTAGATCGGGTGCATTTGCAGGCCAATTGAGATGTAGAACGTCTTTCTCATGTTCTTCAAAACAATCCAGCCCATTTCTATTCTAGCTCGAGAGTTATCATCTTGAAACACAGGAGACACTATGTGTTCTTCTTGTTCCGAAAACTGGACAAATGGCAATAATTCC
This sequence comes from Macrothele yani, assembly GCA_039090855.1. Classification (NCBI taxonomy): domain Eukaryota; kingdom Metazoa; phylum Arthropoda; class Arachnida; order Araneae; family Macrothelidae; genus Macrothele; species Macrothele yani. The sequence continues at coordinate 91,455,646 of CM077009.1, forward strand.
TTATTTAAAAGTGGCACATAATGCATTGACTTCATTCGATTGGACACTTCAACGAGTGGTTCAACTCAGGGCTTTAAAAGAGAGAAGGGCTGGTTCATCGCTTTGAGAAAGCGAATGCCGACACGGTCCTCGGGGAAGAGGTTGGGGGACCATTTGTGACGTCACCGTGCTGCATGGAGCTCTCCCTCCCATGCTGCGAGGCTATCGTTGCGAGTAGTTTTCTAGCGTGTTATGTTTCATCGTACTAGATTGTTTTATCGTTTGCAATATACGAGTATTTATTTGTGTATATACTGTAATACATAGAGAGAGAGAGAGAGAGAGAGAGATACAAATAGATCGCGCGAATGTTTAAGAGTGTATGTATCTATTGTATGCGTGTACATAAATAGTTTACCTAGTCAATCCGATTGGATTAAATTACTCTCTTCAAGTGGACTTACCCTACCGTCCTGCTCATGGATGAATACGGTACAAAAATTTGAAAAACATTTTTATTCATTTCACGGCATCACTTTTCGAAAAGGAAAAGGTGTAATCCGCGAACTTGTCAGCGAACTGGAAAACCATTTCGCCGCCCCGGTGGCGCGGTGGTCTAAGCGATGGCCTCTGATTATTCGTCCGAACGGGGTCCGGGTTCAAATCCCGGTGAGGCATGGATGTTGTGTTTGTCTTACGGCACTGGCTCTCTCCCTTCCCTGGAACAAGTGACCCTAAATTAGGGACGGGCGACTGCTTATAGCCCATTGAGTTGCTCACGGCGGTCGTTAAACCTTCAATAAAAAAAAACATTACCCTTAAGTAAACAAAGATGCAATTCGCTTATTTTGTAGATTGCGAACGTTTATCAGAATTCGCTCTTTAAACAGAAATGCAGTACTAGTATCACAAAGAAAGGCCCAGCAGAAAACACAGAAATGGATACGTTCAAATACTGGGTAGAAAACCTATACCTGATTTTTAACGAACAAAGGTTGCTTCCCAAATCAAGCTGCAAATTTAAATGTAACTAAAAGTTTTTCACTTTTGGTTCAGAAGGTATTTGCATGTAAAATATTTACGATATTTATAAAATGGCACAATGTGTCCCGATCTGCATAATTAACCCTCAAGTAAACAAAGATATTCATACATACATACATATCACTAAGCTGTTCTCTGAGAATCAGAGGTTAGCTCCAAAAAGAAATACAAACGACCAGATATTTTTACTTACTGTTCAAAATATTGTAAACAAAATTTCTGGGGTATTGGGTTTAACTACGAGAATTTCAAATAATTTAACAATTAAAACATTACAAATGTTGTACTACAGTCGGATTTATCCATGTTTGACTTATTGTTTATTAGTATGGGGGCAAACTACTAAGACTAATTTTTTTTTTTTTTTTTTTGGAGGTTTAGCGACCACCGTGAGCAACTCAATGGGATATAAGCAGTCGCCCGTCCCTAATTTAGGGTCACTGGTTCCAGGGAAGGGAGAGAGCCAGTGCCGTAAGACAAACACAACATCCATACCTGACCGGGATTCGAACCCGGACCCCTTACGGACGAATGATCAGAGGCCAACGCCTTAGACCACTGCGCCACCGGGGCGGCCTACTAAGACTAATTTATATAAATTACAATCATTACAAAATAGGATGGTCAGAATTTTAAATAATTTTAGGGGAGTTAACTTGAATATGTGGCTACGGATAAATTCGTATGTATTTTTAGATATTGAAAAATTATGGAAATTTAGATAATTAGGATTCATGTACAAAAGAATAAAATAGAATAGGTATCAACATTTAATTCAACTGAACACTGTAGGTCACGACTGTTAAACAAGAGATAGAAATGCATTTTTGTTACCAATGCCTAACACTTTAACCCAAAAGAGATTTCTTGATTACCAGGGATTGATGTTATGGAATAACCTACCTTGTCAATTTACACATATTAATAATTATAATTATTTTCGAAAGCAACTAAAAAAATATTTGCTAACAAATTAAAGTATAACATTCTATGGTAAAATTTATTAATCAGACCAGATATGAGTAAATTTTATATGTGCAGGACGTTTGACTTGACTACGTACTTTAGGGGAAGTGTGATTCACTCAGGCTATATATACTGTATATAGCCTTTTACTCAATTTCCTGTTCTGTGGTTACCCTGTACATAAGTATGCACATTATATATGTTGTTTTTCTTAATACTATATGTTATAAAATTAATTTTGAAATGTAACATAGTCCAATGTAACCCCATAGCGAAATAAATGAGCCGCCCCGGTGGCGCAGTGGTCTAAGCGATGGCCTCTGATCATTCGTTCGTAGGGGGTCCGAGTTCGAATCCCGGTCAGGCATGGATGTTGTGGTTGTCTTACGGCACTGGCTCTCTCCCTTCCCTGGAACCAGTGACCCTAAATTAGGGACGGGCGACTGCTTATAGCCCATTGAGTTGCTCACGGTGGTCGTTAAACCTCCAATCAAAAAAAAAAAAAAATGAAATGAAATGCAAGCTGATTTTTGTTAGTTCGAAGCTCCTAAAATATAAACTTACTTAATTCAAAAATTGTGGTCTTAGAACGAAAAAAAAATATTAGAGAATACAATTAGAAACGTTTTTGGAGAAATAAGATATATCTTCTACAATGTGATTACAGAATTGTAGAAAACATAAAACTTAAATTCTATGATCAGCGCTTTAGAATGGCATAAATTTTCCCTAGATAAATATGTATTTAATAGGTGACACACAGAAAACAAGGTACAAGAGGAAAACAAGTATTATCATTTGTACAACTGCATTTTGATTTTTGTTACCGGCAAAACACAGTGTTCGGAAAAAATTTCCAATGCTGTGTTTTATAAATAATCAACTGTTAATTAGTCGCTGAGACTTTTGCGTAATACATAATGATGTGTTTATATGCCCAATACTGTAATGTTAAAAACATATGTTTAAAGTTTAAATAATGTTTTTTTTTTAACTACAGTGATGGTAGTTTAGTTCATTTTCATTCCCTTTACTGTAGTGCTTTACAATTATGTAGCATTTCCTTGACTTTTGAACTGATTATTTCGGATTTCCCGTGGAGCAGTGGCTTCTGAGAACCCCACTACCGACCCGCTGCTGCAGCATGACTACGTCATCATCTCCAGCTCGCGTCTTCAGGGGAGCCGGCTCTACGGACCAGCCCTTCTCGTCTATAGTCCTGGGTTCAACTGCAGTACTTGAAATATAGCCCCAAAACATGACACTTCCACCTTTTTTTTTTTTTTTTTTTTTTTTGCAGCCCTTTGGACACATTCTGGGTTAAATGCTCCTCCAGCCTTCAGCATGACCCTGGGGCGACCATCATTGGAATACAAGCAGAATCTGAATTCGTCGGACAACATTATTCGTCTCCACTGTTCAATGGTCCAATGACGATGCTGTTTTGGCAAGGCGATTTTTCTTCTGGACAGTTTTAAATTCAGACGTATCCGCGGAGAATACGACTGAAAATGTCCACACCATACCATACAGTTCTCCCCGTAGCGTTGGTTCTAAGACTGGTTTACTGAAGGAGGTCAGAATAAGATATCTGGAGATTCCCTTGCCAATGACTATGTACCACTTTTCGTGACGCCTATAACCGCGAAAGACGGCCGTCAAAGTGTGGAAAAGCTGATGGTTTGTGTTGGCCGAATCGCCTTTTTTCGTCGCAAATTTTCCAATTTCCCATCGTAACTTGTTGCTAATGTGTGAGAAAATGCTGAATTTATAAACTTCTTAATTATTTTGAGGCTCTTTCCTTTTTTTATTTTAAATTGAAATACACGAACATTAATGCGAATTCCAAACAAAACATAACGTTAAAATTGTAAACTTAACTTGTGTAAGAAGTATAATTCATTCCTGTTTGATATTAACACGGGTTTCTGCAACCCCAAACCTCGCAATTCCAAAATACAAACAGTTGAGATTACATACGTATCATGTAAACAACGGCAAATTCCAAGGAGGTTATATTACTGGAGGCACCACTCCTATCCACGCAGCATTGGCCGCCACAAGTCAACGTCTGTGCTGCAAATGACGTCATGAGCAGGCACGACGCAGCCGCAGAAGAGAAGCTGCTTGGAAACCAATGGAACAAAAGCTTCTAAGCGTATAAACAGATGAAAAATGAGTAATTCAATAATCTTTATCAATGATACACAAGCTTACTGTTTCATCAACGGTATAATTTAGTTCATTTTTGCCTGCTTGTGACGTCACACTACAGATTAGCTGTGACCAACGGCGGCAGAGCCAGTGGTGTCTCCAGTAATATAACCTCCTTGGCAAATTCCCACAGTTTGCGGCTTCACAATTAAGAGACCAGGGCATCTCCAGAAGTATTACTCTAACCTTCTTGGGTTTACTGGGTCCACCATTGTATTGTTGAAGCAGTTCTTGAGGAGTCTCGAAACGTGCAGCAGTTGCTAATGGTCCCAAACACCTGCGATCCCGACTTATCATCATAGAGATTTTGCCACAGTTGCTCCGCCTATAGTGATGGCTTCTACACTTCTTCCGCTGGAAATGGACACTACTGACTGTTGACTCGGACAATCCACCAAACTTCGCCACCTCTTGCAAGGAATGGCTATGTTCTCGGCCAAAAACAATGGCCCCCTTTGGCCACTCAGTAACGTCACTTTTGCGACCCATAGTTGTACTTGTAAAAGGAAATACCAAATGCTATACAGATGCTTTAACCACACACCTTAGGCATCCACAATCATAATCCAGAAGTTTCACTCTCCATATTTAGACAACTTGTTACGTTCACCAACTTTGTAATTACGTACATGTTTCAATCAGCATTCCATTTTTTTTTTGTCCTGTGTGTTTAGTACGTAGTTTTATATCTTTTGTTTCAGGACCTCAAATATAATTCCGTTTTGGTCAGGTTTCCGTTCCATGCAAGTTCCGTCCCAAACAGCTTTTACTTTATTGAATTTAGTGACGTAACAGTGCTGAATGTTGGGTATTTTTGATAGATTTTACTGTATTCTAAAACTTTTGTTCAGTACAGTTTTATAAGAAAAGTAGAAAACACAAGTCACTGAGGAACAAGTTAGTAAAATCATGCTATGTGTTGATTATGATACGTTTTCAACATACCAGAATTCGCGCGCAGAAAACCCTCCTCCCTACCCTGACTATTGATTGGTTCAGTATAGCTCCGGAACAACATACTAAAGTTTTGTCGCAATAGAAGCGTTTTTACTCAAATTATTACTCAAGATATGATGATAATGGTTGTGTAATAGATCTCGCTCCTGTGTCTTAAGCTTTGACCCCATTTCGATTATATTAAACAGAATTGGTTCAGTATACCACCGGAACAACATACTAAAGTTTTGTAGCAATAGAAGCATTTTTACTCAAGTTATGAGGATAATGGCTGTGGAATAAATCTCGCTCCTGTGCCCTGACCTTTGACCCCATTTTGATGGTATTAAACAGAATTGATTCAGTTTACCTCCGGAACAACATGATAAAGTTTTGTCGCAATCGAAGCATTTTTCATAAGTTATGACGCATAAGGGCGATCGAATGGATCCCACGATTATGTCCTGACCTTTGACCACATTTCGCTTATTTTCAATAGGGTTCGTCCCCAAGTTTTCCCTTACCACATACTAAAGTTTAATCGAAATCGAGCCATTTTTACGTGAGTTATCGTGCGGACAAGCATGCACCTCTCCATGCTTAATTGAGTTGTCTGCAGCCTTTGTATGTCTCTTTTAGTTGAGGTCCGCGTCTCTGCACCATACGTAAGCACTGGAAGGATGCATTGATCAAACACTTTTCTTTTAAGACATAATGGCATATTGCTCTTGAAAATTATGCTGTTTCTTCCAAAAGCTCTCCAGGCAACTACGCCGATTAATTTCTTCATCAATGTGACCCTCACTTGATATCTGCTGTCCAAGATAAACAACGTGTCTGTTATCTCTAGTTTTTCTCTATCAATCGATAAATCTTCATTTCTTGAAAAAGCATTGAACATCACTTTTGTCTTCTGAAAGTTCATTTTTAATCCCACTTCTTTACTCTTGTCAGCAAGTTCCTGGATCATACTCTGCAGCTCTGATGGGGTAGTTGCAAAAATGACTACGTCATCAGCAAAACGAAAGTGAGTTAGATAATCTCCATTAATCTTTATCCCCTTGTTTTTCCAGCTTAGCGACTGAAAGACACACTCCAATGTAGCATTAAAGAGCTTCCGAGATATGGTGTCACCTTGTCTCACTCCCTTTCCTACTTTTTTGTGTGCTTTATTCTCAAACAGCCGAATCTTTACACTTTCATTTTCATAGATGTTATTAATAATATTAATGTATGCATCTGCAATACCACAGGATTTCAGAGCCATTGTAACTGCTGATGGTTTCACCGAATCAAAGGCTTTTTCATAATCGATAAAAGACATGCACAATGGAAGTTCATATTCCCTCGCTCTTTCAATTAGTTCTCTCAGTACGTGGATATGATCTATTGTGCTGTAGCCACTCCTGAATCCAGCTTGTTCTCTCGGTTGAGCCATGTCAGTGTTACCTTCAAGCGGTGTGAAAGAACTTTAGTGAAGATTTTATAAGCCACTGATAGGACGCTGATAGGTCTGTAGTTCCTGAGATCCTCAATGTCACCTTTTTTATGTAGCAGGATCATTGTAGCGTTGTTCCAATCCTCAGGAATCTTCCTTTCATTAAGGCATCGAGTGAAAATTTGGGCGAGTACTGTTTCGATTTCTCCACTTGCTTCTTGTATGATGTCTACAGTAATTCCATCTTCTCCTGGAGCTTTTCCCCGCTTCATGTTCTTGATTTCATGTGCAACTTCTGCTGAGAGGACTGGAAGAACTCTGGTACCTTTCATGATGTCTGGAGTACATGTATCATCCCTTTCATATAATTTGGCGTAGAAGTCTTTCACTCTTGTCAAAATTTCGCCTCTATTTCTTGTTACAGAACCATCTTCTTTTCTCAGTGCCATAATCTGTTTTCTTCCCTTACTGAGATGTCCCTTTGCTATCTTTAGGCTTTGGTTGTTTTCAATTGCTTTCCTCACTAGTTCACAGTTGAACTTCCTTACGTCTTCAGTGATACTTTTTGTACTGTCTTGCATAGCTCTATATATTCCACTTTGGAAGTCACATCTTCTTTAGTTGTCCTCATCTCTTCTTTTTTGCATCAACATTTTGGCTTTTCCTGAAAATTTGTTCACACGCAACTTGTTCTTAAACCCAGCTAATTTTGTTGCTGTTTCCATAAGAGCTTTGGTTACTTTTCTGTTAACTTCAGAAATATCTACTTCTTCCGATGTTAGGCCCTCTAAGGCGGAGAATCTGTTCTTCAGTTCCAACTTGAAGGTATTACGGTGTTTTATAAGGTTGGTTATGTCAATGCATTTTGTTTGTCTAATGAGTTTGCCACGTTCAAGTTTAGTGTTGAGAAGCATTTTACATCTCACCAATCTACGGTCACTACCTGTGTTGAACTTGTTTAGCACACTGCAGTCTTCTATGACGAATTTTTTGTTACACATAATAAAATCAATTTCACTTGTCGTCCCATTTGGATGTCTCCATGTCCATTTCCTGTGTGGCTTTTTCTTGAAAAAGGAGTTCAAGATGAAAAACCCTTCTGCCTCTGCAAACTCTACGAGAGTATTTCCACGCTGGTTTCTGTTGCCATGACCGAATTTACCTACTGAAGTTTCATTCTGTTGCCGTTGCCCTATTTTTGCATTGAAATCTCAAATAATTATCTTCAAGTGCTGCTTACCTTTATTATTTAGATGACAAATTTCCTCATAAAATTCTTCAATTTCTTCTTCAGGATGACTTGTGGTGGGTGCATAACTTTGAATAATCTGAGCCTGGTATCTTCTCGAGAGTTGGATAACGAGTCGTGCAGCTCTGTCAGAGGTACTTTCAACTTCTACAACTTTATCCTTCAGTTTCTTGTTTATTATAAATCCAACACCACTAGTTCTGCCAGTATCTGTCCCACGATAGTAGAAGAGATGTCCACTTTTCAGTTCGATGAGATCTTCTCCTTTTCTCCTTACCTCACTTAGCCCCACGATGTCCCACTTGATCCTTTGTAGTTCCTCTTCCAATTCAAGAAGGCTTGAATCAGAAGATAGGGAGCGTCCATTGTACGTTGCCAAGGTCAGCATCAGATGGCAGCCTAGTCCGGTCCTCCGGGGATTCTTAGCACCCTCTGCCTTCATGTCGCACTGGCCGCTGCCTTGGCCTGGTACATTCCAGCTGCCGGAGACTGAGGGCCAAGATTTAAGTTGTGGAGTCATTTTGGAGGGGTTTGACCATAACTCACCACGCTGGCCAAGCGGGTTGGTGAGTGTGGGTTAGAATTTCCTCTGATCCCGATGGTATAGTTATACCGCTATTGGCGGTCGTCAGAGCCCCTTTAGTGGGAACAGGATGCACCACGAGAAGGCGGGGTTGACATTTGTCAAGGAGAGGCTGTGATGTTACGCATCACCTGACCTTACATCCCACATATACATATACATCATCATCATCATCATCATTGTCATCATGTACATATATATATTTATATATATATTGTATAAGGGATGTAAGGTCAGGTGATGCGTAACATCACAGTCTCTCCTTGACAAATGTCAACCCCACCTTCTCGTGGTGCATCCTGTTCCTACTAAAGGGGCCCTGACAACCGCCAATAGCGGTATAACTATACCATCGGGATTAGAGGAAATGCTATTCCACACTCACTAACCCGCTTGGCCAGCGTGGTGAGTTATGGCCAAACCCCTCCGAAATGACTCCACAACTTAAATCTTGGCCCTCAGTCTCCGGCAGCTGGAATGTACCTGGCCAAGGCAGCGGCCAGTGCGACATGAAGGCAGAGGGTGCTAAGAATCCCCGGAGGACCGGACTAGGCTGCCATCCGATGCTGACCTTGGCTACTTACAATGGACGCTCCCTATCTTCTGATTCAAGGCTTCTTGAATTGGAAGAGGAACTACAAAGGATCAAGTGGGACATCATCGAGCTAAGTGAGGTAAGGAGAAAAGGAGAAAATCTCATTGAACTGAAGAGTGGACATCTCTTCTACTATCGTGGGACAGATACTGGCAGAACTAGTGGTGTTGGATTTACAATAAACAAGAAACTGAAGGATAAAGTTGTAGAAGTTGAAAGTTCCTCTGTCAGAGCTGCACGACTCGTTATCCAAATCTCGAGAAACACAAGGCTCAGATTATTCAAACTTATGCACCCACCACAAGTTATCCTGAAGACGAAATTGAAGAATTTTATGAGGAAATTCGTTATCTAAATAATAAAGGTAAGCAGCACTTGAAGATAATTATGGGAGATTTCAATGCAAAAATAGGGCAACAGCAACAGAATGATACTTCAGTAGATAAATTCGGTCACGGCAACAGAAACCAGCGTGGAAATACTCTCCTTGAGTTTGCAGAGGCAGAAGGTTTTTTCATCTTGAACTCCTTTTTCAAGAAAAAGCCACACGAAAAATGGACATGAAGACATCCAAATGGGACGGCAAAGTGAAATTGGTTTTATGATGTATAACAAAAAATTCGTCATAGAAGACTGTAGTGTGCTAAACAAGCTCAACATAGGTAGTGACCATAGATTGGTGAGATGTAAGTAAGATGCACCTCAACACTAAACTCGAACGTATCAAGCTCATAAGACAAACAAAATGTATTGACATAACCAACCTTAAAAAACACCATAATACCTTCAAGTTGGAACTGAAGAACAGATTCTCTGCTTCAGAAAGCCTAACATCGGAAGAAGTGGATATTTATGAAGTTAACAGAAAAGTAACCAAAGCTCTTATGGAAACAGCAACAAAATTAGTTGGGTCTAAGAACAAGTTGCATGTGAACAAATTATCAGGAAAAACCAAAATGTTGATGCAAAAAAGAAGAGAGATGAGGACAACTAAAGAAGACGTGACTTCCAAAGTGGAATATATAGAGCTATGCAAGACAGTACGAAAAAGTATCACTGAAGATGTAAGGAAATTCAACTGTGAATATATTTTTTATCCTTTTGGACGGACGGACAGACTTGGGACGGATGGAACGTAATTTTGTATTGTATCTGATAGGTCTGAGGCATTGCTGAGTCGAAAGTAATAATTTCCGTGAAAATCGGTTGTTTATCAGCCGAGATATTTTTTATTCTTCTGGAAGGACGGACAGACGGCATACGGATGGAACGTAATTCTGCATCGTATCTAATGGGTAGTTCGTTCCTGAGTCGAAACAGACCATTTGTGTGCAAATCTGTTGTTTCTCAGTCCAGTTATGTGTTTTTATGCTTCCTGACGGACGGACGGACGGAAGGACGGAAAGACAGACTTAGGACGGATGGAACGTAATTTTGTAATGTATCTGATAGGCGTCAGGCGTCCCTGAGTCGAAAGAAATAAGTCCCGTGCAAATGGGTTGTTTATCGGCGGAGATATTTTTTATTCTTTTGGACGGACGGACGGACTTGGGACGGATGGAACGTAATTTTGTAGTGTATCTGATAGGTGTGAGGCGTCGCTGAGTCGAAAGTAACAATTTCCGTGCAAATCGGTTCTTTATCGGCGGAGATATTTTTTATTCTTCTGGAAGGACGGACAGACGGCGGACGGATGGAACGTAATTCTTGCATCGTATCTCATGGGTAGTTCGTTCCTGAGTCGAAACAGACCATTTGCGTGCAAATCTGTTGTTTTTCGGCCCAAATATGTGTTTTTGTGCTTCCTGACGGACGGACGGACGGACGGAAAGACAGACTTGGGACGGATGAAACGTAATTTTGTATTGTATCTGATAGGTGTGAGGCGTCCCTGAGTCGAAAGAAATAATTTTCGTGCAAATCGGTTGTTTATCGGTGGAGATATTTTTGTTATTTTTCTGGACCGACGGACAGACGGCGGACGGATGGAACGTAATTTTGTATTGTATCTGATAGGTGTCAGGCGTCCCTGAGTCGAAAGAAATAATTTTCGTGCAAATCGGTTGTTTATCGGTGGAGATATTTTTTTTATTTTTCTGGACGGACGGACAGACGGCGGACGGATGGAACATAATTTTGCATCGTATCTCATGGGTAGTTCGTTCCTGAGTCGAAACAGACCATTTGCATGCAAATCTGTTGTTTTTCGGACGAAATATGTGTTTTTGTGCTTCCTGACGGACGGACGGACGGAAAGACAGACTTGGGACGGATGAAACGTATTTTTGTATTGTATCTGATAGGTGTGAGGCGTCCCTGAATCGAAAGAAATAATTTTCGTGCAAATCGGTTGTTTATCGGTGGAGATATTTTTTTTATTTTTCTGGACGGACGGACAGACGGCGGACGGATGGAACGTCATTTTGTATTGTATCTGATAGGTGTGAGGCGTCCCTGTGTCGAAAGAAATAATTTCCGTGCAAATCGGTTGTTTAGCGGCGGATAATTTTTTTATTCTTTTGGACGGACGGACGGACAGACGGCGGCCGGATGGAACGTAATTATGTTTCGTATCGCATGGGCAATTCGTTCCTGAGTAGAAAGAGACCATTTGCCAATATCTCCAAAAACAACCCAAATAAATACTTACTTACTCATATACCTCAGCTGAAATTCACAGTGAAGATTGCTGTTTAGGGGTCGCAAATTGGCGCCCCCGTGTGACTGAAACGGCGTTTTTGCTCGTACACGGAATCCCGTAGGATCTGCGAAACTGACATAGTCTTGTATTATACGATTAAACGCAGAAAGCCATGTTAGAAGAGAAGGTTGCCTCGGTCACGGAAAATCTTGGAGCGGAGACGGAGAGGCGCGTAACGTCACTGACAGACCCATCGTAGGCTTGACCAAAACCCCCCTGAGGGGGCTGCAGGGGGTTTTGGTTTGACTCGAGGTCTCGCCAGCCCGTCCGGAGTGTGTAATCAACTGAGTTTTTTCTTAAAGCCTGTTTATTTTGAAAAAGTTTAGGATCCTTACAATAGACATAGCCATAACCTGCTTTAGATAAAAGACATTTAAAATGTTAGAAAACAAAAAGGAAAACATGCATAAGCATTACAAAAATTGAACATTTCCGACTGAAGCATAAAGTGTATTATTTTGTACTTATACTGTAGTTGCAGTTCTGTTTCTTTGGCTTTTCACAATTTAGGAACATAAGTTATAATCCAATTAATATATTTATAATTGATTTAATCATACCAATCCGCAGAACTAGAGGTTATTTTTAAATGGGTAGGTCTAAGTACGTGCTTTTTTTCCTAATTTACAACACTGCTGGCCACCCAAAATGCAACACCAAGAAGGACGCATCCGATTGGCCTGAAATTCGCAGCTTGCGTCGCCCGCGAGAGAGGACATGCAAACGATTAGCATTGCAGGGCATATGCAAATCATTTGCCCCCGGCACGCCACCGAGAAGCACTATAAGAAGGGTGCACAGAAGGCGGGGTGTAAGTAGTGGAAGTGTGTTGTGCTTCCGAACCTGTGCGTGGGAAGCTTCCTGATGCCTCGTCGCAGAATACGGCAGTCATTCCAGCACGTTTCGGAGTTCGACAGAGGACGAATAGTGGCTTATCGCGACAGCGGTTTATTGTACCGAGACATCGGCGCCCGTGTGGGACGACATCCAGCCACAGTGAGGCGAGTATGGATTCGGTGGGTGCAGGAGGGACGTACGGACCGACGTGAGCGATTGTCGCAGCCGCGGCACACCACCGAAAAAGGGTATGTTGCGCAACATCCTGTGTCAACACGTACCGTTCGACGTCGTCTGCAGGAGCGGGGACTTGTCGCACGGTGCCCATTGCGCCGATTACCATTGACGTTACACCACCGACGTGTGCGGCGACAGTGGGCCGTTGAACTCCGCACCTGGACTACGGAATGGCACGATATTGTCTTCTCCGACGAATCCCGCTTCTGCCTGCAACACCACGATGGTCGGATCCGCATGTGGCGGCACCGCGGCGAGAGACTGTATGAGGCCTGCATTATGCATCGCCATACCGGTCCATCGCCTGGCGTTATGGTTTGGGGCGCAATTGAAGATGACACCCGCACCCCTCTGGTACGCTTCGCCGGTACACTCAACAGCCACAGCTACATCTCCGACGTTTTGGAGCCTGTAGTCCTCCCTTACCTGCAGGACCAGCCAGCGGCCACGTTTCAACAGGACAATGCGCGCCCGCACGTGGCACGCATCGTGCAACAATTCTTCACGGCCCACCAGGTGTCACTGCTGCCGTGGCCAGCATGTTCTCCCGATATGTCGCCCATGGAACACGTCTGGTCTCTGATCGGCAACCGAGTGGCCCGGCAAGCACCACCCGCGGCTGCGCCTGATGAACTGTGGCAACGTGTGGAAGCAGCCTGGACCGACATACCCTAAACCCACATCCAAAGCTTCTTTTTTGCCGCCCCGGTGGCGCAATGGTCTGATCGATGGCCTCTGATCATTCGTCCGAACAGGGTCCGGGTTCGAATCCTGGTGAGGCATGGATGTTGTGTTTGTCTTTTGGCACTGGCTCTTTCCCTTCCCTGGAACCAGTGACTCTAAATTAGGGACGGGCGACTACTTATAGCTCATTGAGTTGCTCACGGTGGTCGTTAATGTTACTCATAGGCAGCAGCACATGAAGACAAAGCTACATTTTGATTTTGTTCTGCAATTTCAATGTGATTTCCTACAAGAAAAATATCTGAAGCCAAAAAATTACTGTACATGAGAAGGAATATTCCAAGTCCAGTAACTTTGCTTGAAGAAACAGTTTAATGAAAAAAATGTACTTAACAAAAGTTGTAGAACTCTCAATAGAAAATGCTACCAAATTTGGCATCATTTACTTATTTAATTGCAAGAAAGTGGATGCTGAAAAAGATGAGATTTATTCCTCATTCTAAAAATATTTCAGTTAAAAAAATTTTTTCATTAAACTGTTTCTTCAAGCAAAGTTACTGGACTTGGAATATTCCTTCTCGTGTACTGTAATTGTTTGGCTTCAGATATTTTTCTTGTACAGAATCACTTTGAAATTTCAGTACAAAATCAAAATGTAGCTTGGTTTTCATGTGCTGCCGCCTACGAGTAACATCTAAAATTTATCAGAAGTAATATTTTGCATGATAGCACTTTATTCCTATTTTTTACTTATTTCACGTGAAAATTATTCCTCAGATTCATCGCGATATGAAAACAAATGTACTTAACAAAAGTTGTAGAACTCTCAGTGGAACATGCAACCAAATTTGGCATCATTTACTTATTTAATTACAAGAAAATGGATGCTGAAAAAGATGAGATTTATTCCTCATTCTAAAAATATTTCAGTTAAAACAGAAACAAAATAACACCACAATTATTGAGATGACCTAGTTCGATGCTTCGGCATGTCTCCCATTAATATAGCATAATTTCTAAATTCAAGGAAAAATTCATCAGCTTCAGAAAATAGTTCCATACCCTTATGAGCCCATTTTCTTGCAATCAAATAAGTAATTGTTGCCAAATTTAGTTGCACTGGTATATTCAATTGAGTTCTGCGACATATGTTTAGCACATTCTTCCTATTTCAATTATTTTGGGAAATTTCAAAAATTGAGGACAAAAAAATAAGAAATTGAGGACATTTGATGTCCTCAATCAGTTCTGACGGAGTTGAGGACAAATCATGAAAATTGAGGACTGTCCCCAGAAAATGAGGACGTCTGGTCACCTTAAAGTATAGGGATCGAGGCAACCTTCTCTTCTATTAACCTTGAGCAGCACTGAACCTTGAGCAGCAAAGTCGCAGTCCTTCGTTACACAGAGCACTGCGACTTTTCGGAAGATTGTTACTTGTCTGCGAGCTAATAGTTTGGCTCGTAAATCAACAGGGGGAAAATATAAACAAAGCATCTTTAAGTTAGCACATGTAGCTGATAATGTCTCTAAAGCTGTACATTTTTTCTGCAAGGTTTACATGATTTCTTTCGTGCTCGAAATTCAAAGAATCTCGCTTAACTCTAGCTTCAAATAAACACGAAAACTAAAGTGATGCACACACATTACGAAGCGCATAATTACGTTAAATTAAAATACATATACAGTGAAGTGCCAGAAAAACTGGTGCCGCCCCGGTGGCGCAGTGGTGTAAGCGATGGCTACTGATCATTCGTCCAAAAGGGGTTCTGGTTCAAATCCCGGTGAAGCATGGATGTTGTGTTTGCCGTAATTACGGCACTGGATCTTTCCCTTCCATGGAATCAGTGACCATAAATTAGGGACGGGCGACTGCTGATAGCCCATTGAGTTGCTCACGGTGGTCGTTAAAGCTCCAATAAAAAAACTGGTACAGGCGAGCTTATGTAAAATACATAGCAACGTCATCAATGCGCGCACTCTGCTGCGTCCGCCACTGCGTATGTAAAGCGATAGATATCCTTGCCAGCTGTCATAGCTGTTATCGGCATGAGAACGACAAGTAATAACGATTTAAGCGATTTTCGACGCGGTGTCATAGTTGGCGCTCGTGAGATGGGCCATAGTATTTCGAAGGTAGAAACGAAGTTCGGATTTTCACGGACGACCATTGCAAGGGTGTACCGTGACTACAAGAATTCCGGCAAAACCTCCAACCTACGATACCAGTGTGGCTGTAGAAAGACATTGGGTGAACGTGACCATCGTAGGCTGTCAAGAATCGTTTCACGAGATAGGCGTGCAACACTCTCGCAAGTATCATCGGAATTCAATGCTGGAGCCTCAACAAGCATCAGCGTCCGGCCTGTGCAACGTATCCTGCACGATATGGGCTTTGGGATCCGACGTCCAACTAGAATCCCCTTGATGGGTGCACGACACAGAGCTGTGAGCCTCGCTTGGGCACAGCAACACCGCCACTGGGCAAATTGATGACTGGAAACAAGTAGCCTGGTCTGACGAGTCGGGTTTCCAACTGTATCGGGTAGATGGAAGGATTCGTGTGTGGGGTGAACCCCATGAAGCCATGGCTCCCGCCTGTCAACAGGAAACTGTACCGGGTGGGGTGAGGGTGGGGGGTCAGCAATGGCATAGGGTGTGTTTAGCTGAACTTCACAAGGACACCTGGTACGTCTAGAAACGTCTGTGACCCTGCCAACATAATTTGCGCATCCTTTCTGACGAGGTACACCCGTTCATGTCCTGCATTCATGCTGGTGGGTTGGGCCTGTTCCAACAGGACAATGCACCTCCACACAAGTGTCGGGAAGCCACATTATGGTTAGAGGAGCATTCATCTGAGTTTGGGTTGTTGCCATTCCCACCCAAGTCCCCGGATCTGAACGTGATAGAACACATTTGGGATGCCATGCAACGCGCTATCGAACACAGGAATCCGTGACCTCGGAATACACCCGAATTGTGTAAAGCTCTGCAGGCAGTATGTTGTGCATTGTCTACAGCATATTTCCAGAAGCTAGTGGAGTCCATGCCCCGTCGTATTTCTGCAGTCCTACGCTCCCGTGGGGGACCTACCAAGTATTAGACTGGTGTATCAGTTTTTCTGGCACTTCAGTGAATATACCTAATTAATTAAAGTAGCCGAATAATTTTAATCAAATTGTACAGTAATTAAACCACATCTCTTTAAAATAACATGTTTCGGAACCTTAATAGGTTTCAGAAAATTTGAATGATTTGCGTTTTCTTGATGTTTGATCGATACAAAATTTCTGGATTTTGATGTTCAGAAATTTGTTCCAAAAGACAAGGTTTCAATTAGGGCCGTACTTTAGACTGGGGGGGGGTCTCAGGGGGCATGCTCCCTCAAAAAGTGTTTCGTGTTTGTTTGTTTTTTTGTTAAAATGCGACTTACATTAGAAAAAATGCTTTGTATTTCCTTCTTCCCTCTTCGGTGTTTATGTTTTTGCATCTTCTTTCATTAATTTTTTTTATCATCTCATTTGTAATCCATGGGTTCTTAATTCTTTCCCCTTCCACGAAACATATCTAGGAGAACCAAAACAGTGGTCTGACGTAGTAGTTCTTCCCACCCCACAGGCCTTCATCTCGTTGGCCACGCCCCATCTGCACAGGTCAGAATATAAATGGCCTTCGGCTCATGCCTCTGTCCTTTTACAACGGAAATCAAGAGTAAAGTCATGGAAAAGATTTTACTGACTAGCATTTTGTTTCTCCTCGCTGTAGTCTCTTCTAACAGCGGTAAGTGTATGCAATTTTCTTTTATCTCCCACTTTAGCAGTTCGAAATAAACAAAAGGATTGCTAATATACTGTTGTGAAAATTAAATTTTTAGTTTTCGTTATGATATGCAACAAGCAGAGATGTATTTAAGAGAAGGATTTTCTATAACCAGTTCATGTTACGAACCTTTTTACCTACCGTATAATTATCCCTGTGTAGTATTTTTCTCCTCTGGTGCGTGCGATTAATGAGTTGAAGCAGCAGTTTTATAAATAAATTTAAGTATGCAATGTACCATAGGCACCAATTCAGACCCCTTCCCCTTCATAACCTAAAGCCGCCCAGAAATGTATGTATATTGCAACTGCCATTTAATTGATAGCCCAATTTTAATAGGTTTTGCAAAAAAAAAAAAAAAAACTGTTTGTCTGTCTTTCTATACGTGCACATCGAACATTTTTTGTTTTCTCCACATTTTTTGTAGATGATAAGGCAAAAACACATATTTTACTTTAAATACATCAAACATTTTACATTTTGTTATATGGTTCATAAATTTCTCTTTAAGATCTAACATCGGTATTTTTAAAGTTTTGAAGCAACCTTGTTGTATAAAGACTATTTCAGTTAACGCCTAAAAATCCTTTCGTAGATAACAGGACCTTCGAAACGGATGATCTCTGCGTGTTTTCACTGGGGGTTTTTTTTTTGGGGGGGGGGGGGGTCTCAACTTTTTCGATAGGAGCTACCCGCATTCTTGACTGGGCTATAAATATTCAGAACATTCGCTGTTCTTTTACTGTGCTTATCGAGAAATTTGAGGGACAAATAGAGAGCGGAAACACGCAAAACTTAGTGGTTTCGAAGGACCTGTTGGCAGGTGCTCAAATTGGGAAGGATGCTGAAAAAGTTGGAGAAGGGGTGGGGGAAGTTTGGATGAAGGCAAATTTTTCGAAGGTCGAAAATTTTTAGGCTTTAAAACTAGGATCAACAATGGGTAAAACTTCAAAAATGGAGAACTGTTGAATCTTTTATAGTTAAGAATGGTTACAACTGGGAATCTTTTCTCCAAAGCTACAAACTGCACATGGTTGCAAATTTTGAAGATGACAGTCCGTTTTTTGATGTAAATATGACAAGGCTGGTAGGTCAGATAAAATCCGAAAACTTGAAAATTCCGTTGCCGTGGAGCGGGAATCAAACCCGCATCTCCCGGATAGCGCCCTGGTATGCTAACCACTACACCACCCAGAAAGACCAAGTCTTAAGTTTCCGATTAATTTAATAACAAAATAATAATTAATTTAATAAAATTAATCGGAAATTTGAAACTTCGTCGTTCTGGTTGGTGTAGTGGTTAGCATACCTGGGTGCTATCTGGGAGACGCGGATTCGATTCCCGCTGCAGGACGACGAAATTTTAATAGTTTTCGGGTACTATTTTACTTACCAGCCTTGTCATATTTACACCAAAAAATAGACTGTCATCTTCAAAATTTGTATTGTATGGTGTATTCCATTCATGCACGTGGTTATTTTTTCTTTTGTGATGTTTTTATTTTTATCTCTCACGTCTACATGCTGCCCTAAACAAGGGTAAAGCAATCAGTGGTGGTCTGGCGATGCATGAATAGCCCTAAAAGCTATCTTGTGCGGCCCACTTTTGGGAAAATTTATTGATTTACTCCATTCGTAAAAAAACGGAATGTCAGCATCACCGTTTTCTGCTAAAACATCTTTTCAACACAAGTCAACGAATCACTGCAGCTTTTTGTATTGAGGCAATAATTAATTAACAAATTTTCCTTCGCCCCAGATCCCTAATATAGTTAATGTAAGGACAAAATATTACTTCCCTTGCTGAGGAGCAACAGACAAGGAACGTTCTCTGACGGAAACTGCCGAAGACTTTATTCCATTCTTTTAAATATTTTTCGCGATAACTGAATTTAGAATTTGTGATAGTTTCTTCGAGTTTAGTAAGAACGGAAATTCAAATGCGTCAAAAATTAATTTCTTTTTCAAGACTTACCTGCCATTAATAAAATAATTACGAAAAATCTCCTGAAAAACTGAAAATGTGGTGAAAACATAAATTTGTCGGTGATGGAAATCGAATGCGCGCCTCCTCGTTCCGGAGCCAGTTGTTCTAGTCGACTAAACTACACCGACGAGACGTATCGCTGCAGATTTGTCATATTGACACGTGCTTCACCTTTGTAGTACGTCACAGTGCCCAGAATTGCAAGAATTGCAGTACAAATTTTTAAAGCGAGAAAAAGAAAAGAATGCGAAAATTCATTTTTATTTGTTTACTGTCGAATCGAAAGAGTATTTTTGCTGTAGCTGGAACGGACTTTCCAGGATTGCAGTTCAAGAATTTCAATTTGTGTAACCGTAAAGCTCAAAAGGTAGTAAATCAGTTCAAGAAAAAAAAAAAAAAAAAAGGAAATACGTATAAAAAGCAGCACCCCCAAATTTTTCAGCACAGTTGAACCTCAATGCATTAACGTACACAATAAATTTCAAGATTCTGTCCCAGACAATTGACAGCATATTTAATTAGATTGTATTGATATTCAACTGTAATTGACAGAAGCGGACCGATGTAGAGGATATCAGACCAAAATGACGGGACTTGAATTTGAAAGTCAAGAAAGGGGAAGGCGGTATATCAAAAACTCTTTGGTTCAATAGAACATTTGCTGCATAAGGTTTTTGCTGTTGCTGTTTATTTTTTCTGAAAGCCGTCAAAATTGTAAATGAACTCTGCTGTTTTAATATAATTGGTTTTCTTTTACAAGACTGCTGAAGTACAAGTATATACAGAGGCATACGGGTTAATGGCATTCGTGTAGGCTACACTGGAAAAAAAGGTTGCGATTATGTATCGTTTCTTCGAATATATTCTCTATAGGTTGTACGTCAGTATAGTACAAGTTGTGTTCAGGAGCGGTTCGTACTAGTGGTCGGTGAAATGGGTGACTTCTTCAGACTTCTAAAGACTACAAATCGTGGCAACCCGTTTAGCAGGTGGTGTCTGTAATCATGACAGCTTAATTGTTTGGTGTTTCAAGAGCAACAGACGCCATGGTTCGCAAGGCATGGCAAATCTTCATCGGCGAAGAAGTATAGTGGGCGGAAACCGAGACTGATTGAGAGAAACCGTTGAAAAGCAACATGGATTGTGTCCGAAGAATACAGAATTATTGCAGGGTGACGTATACTCTAGATTCAGTTTCTTTTTGATTTTACTATCTCTTGTTATTTTATTTTCCTATGCAAATTATCTTCTCACTTAACGAGATATTGTTTCTCCCGCTGAATTATATATGGCAACGAGTGTAAATCATGACGTGGTGGTATGCAGTATATATAGGCGCGCTCAAGTATACCAGAGAGCTTCGTTTTATATGTGATAGGTTCTACCTGATTATTGATATGCGATTTACCTACATTTCTACGATATTACGAAAGTTCGGGCTATCAGTAGTTGTGTTATTTTGGAGTGTGTATTTGAGTAATACCAGGAGCTCCCCAATAAAAGGTTAAAAGTGAGTACGTTTACTTAGTTCATTTTATTGTCAGACCTCTGTCTGGCCGTTAAGTCTATTTCATTGAGTGTTTACGTTAAGTTCAGGGAATATTGTGTTTACCACTCTAATAAGGAGCCTTCAAGGTACTAATGTACTAAAACCGAAGTTATATTACTGATATTCAAGATAATGAGGAACGCTGAGTAAAAATAAATTCCATATTCTTGGAATTTATTGCACGTGCGTGTCTTACCTAAACAAACTCTATCACTTTGAAGATTAAGCACACTTTAGTTACGTCAAGTAACCTTTCAATAACCCTAACGTGACTTAACGTAAGCTTTCCTGCACTACACGTCCAGCCGGAGAATTCTATTCATTATAGCAGCAAATGGGACAGCAGAACTCAGAATCCACCTGAAAGACCCTGATTCCACAAAAACAGTCAGCAGAGAACTTCACAAAGCTAACATCCATAGAAGAGTTACAATTGCTAAACCTTTATATTTCAATGCGAAAAATATGGTGTCGTGACCATAAAAACTGAGCATCTAATTCTAATAACTGGAAACGTGTGATAAGGTCCGATGAATCCTCATTTACATTATTCCCAACAGTAGGTTGAGTAGATGGACGGAAAACCCCTCAAAAAAGCGTACACTTCGGAATGTCTGGTTTCAACTATCAAACATGGGGGGGGGCGAATCTCTGATGATTTGGGCTGCCATATCTTGATATTCGGCTGACCACATCATTACTCTACATGGTCGAGTTATTGCCCGCGAATACTTGGACATTCTAGGTGATGAGATGCATCCTATGGTCCAAATGTTGTTTCCCAAAAATGACGCCATATTTCAAGTGATAATGCGCCCGTACACAAATCTAGAACAGCTCATAGAAGCACCAAGATAAAATTCGACATCTGCCCTGGCCATCTCAATCACCTGGCTTGAATACCATCGAACTACTGTGAGTGGTTTCGGAAAACAGAGTGAGAAGCAGATTTCCACCTCCAACATATCTGAAGCAATTGGCTGATGTTCTGATCGATAAATGGTAAAACATTCCACTGGAGACTATTGAAAAGCTGAGTGAATCTGTTCCAAGGTTGAAAACTGCATTAAAGGCAAATAGTGGTCCAACCAAGAAGTTTAGAATAATACTTCCGGAGATGCCCTGAGTCTCTTAACCGTGAAGTCGCAAACTGTGGGAATTTGACATTGTTTACATGATACCTATGTAATTTCAACTGCGTGTATTTTCGAATAGTGTTGTTTTGGGTTGCAGAAACCGTATTGATATAAAAGCGGAATGAATTATACTTCTTACGCGAGTGAAGTTTTTAATTTTAATGCCATATTTTGTTTTGAATTCGCACTAAATTTCATGTACAAGGTTTGTCCGGAAAGTAATGAGACCACTTTTCCTGGGCCAATCAGAAGGGCCGGAGGGCCGAGTCTCCCGGCGTGACTGGTGGCAGGGTATGTTAGGTAAACGATCGATGTTTCGTCAGTTGGCTGTAAGCTTTTGCATAGCGAGGATAGCTTGCGAAGTGGACAGATGTGTGAGCGTCGCGTAACGGTCAAAATGCCGAAGAGTGTCAAACAGCGATACGCGGTACAGTTTTGTGTTAAACTAGAAAAATCCGCGACCGAGAAGCTTGCTATGATACTGAAAGCCTACGAGAAGGATGCTTTATCGAAAGCACAAGTGTTTCGGTGGCACAAAACGGTCACAAAGGGAAGAGAGAGCGTCGAGGATGAGCCACGCCCAGGGCGCCCTTCAACATTTCACACTTCGGACAATGTGGAAAAGGTGTAAGCGGTTTTGGACTCTGACCGACGTCTGAGTGTTAGATTGGTGGCAGAGCACGTGGGACTCGCGAAATCCATTGTGCGTGAAATCATCACGCAAGAATTGCAGATGCAGAAAGTTTGCGCCAAATTGGTTCCTAAGGTTTTGACCGATGAACAGAGGAACAACCGTGTGTCGATTTCTCGTGAGCTTGTAGACCGTGTGAGGAGTGGACCTGGTTTTTTTTTTTTTTTTTGGTAAAAGTGATAACAGGTGATGAAACGTGAGTCTTTGAGTACGATCCGGAGACGAAAAAACAGAGTGCAGAGTGGCACACTTCCGAGTCTCCTCGACCAAAGAAGACTCGAATGTGCAAATCGAATATGAAATCGATGCTCATTGTCTTCTTTGATTGTAAAGGTGTTGTCCATAAGGAGTTTGCACCACCCGGACAAACGGTCAACGCTGCATTTTACGTGGAAGTGCTTCAACGGCTGAAGAACAGAGTTGCGTGCGTCCGCCCGGAGATCACCAACACTTGGGTTCTTCACCACGATAATGCGCGGAGCCAAGCGTCACTGAGAGTGAGAGAGTTTCTGGCGAAACGCAACGTGGCAACGCTTCCCAACCTCCCTACAGCCCGGACTTGGCCCCGGCTGACTTCTTTTTCTTTCCCCGGCTCAAATCCAGGCTGAAAGGACACCATTTTGGGACTGTTACAAACGTGCAAACTGCCGTGACGAGTGCTTTGTAAGCGATCCCTGTTGTCGACTTCCAGGCAAGCTACGCGGCGTGGCAGAACCGCTGGCAGCGGTGTATTGATGTTTAAGGATGTTATTTCGAGGAATTTTAATGTTATGTAAGTATAACTTTAATTAAACGTATCTTATTGAATGAGTCTCGTTACTTTCCGGACAGACCTTGTATTTCAATTTAAAATAAAAATGGGAAGGAGCCTCAAAATAACTAAAAATTCATAAATTCAGGATTTTCTCACACATTTGCATCAAGTTACGATGCAAAATTGGAAATATTTGCGACGGAAGAAGGTGATTCTGCCAACACAAAATGCATTGCAATAGCCTTGAAAACCATCAGCTTTCCCACACTTTGACGGCCGTCTCTCGCGGTTATAGGCTTCAAGCAAAGTGGTAATGCTCCGTTAACAAGGGCATCTTCAGATATCTTATTCTAACATCCTCGGGTCCAACATCTTATTAATAAAGACAATATCGCCTATTTCCCAGGTGTTCACATTATGTTGTCCAACCCTTGTGCATACTTCTTTACATTTGAGTTGGCGTAAGGTCGTCTGGCTCAAAATTCGGCTGCCATCGAGAATGTTCCTGGTGACCCGACGGTCCAGTCCGGCCTGTCTCCCTTCCCTGGAACCAGTAGCCCTAAATTAGGAATGAGCGAAACTTAACGTTTACATTTTCTCATTCGCCGGAATCTCTCTTAGGCAATAAGTATTGAAGTCGGAGGTAGTGTGATGCTTGTAAGAAGATGAGATAACAATTTTAGATTCAATGTATGTTCACTAGCTTAATGGCTATAAGAGCTGTCTTGCTTTCGGCTGTCTTTCGTTGAACCGCCTACAGTTAATCTGATTTGCGTTAGGTAGACTTCAGTTAGGATATATTTCATTTAGGGAGTTTCGTTAAACTAATTTTGTATTTACTAACTCACGTTAATTAAAATTCAGTTCAAGCTCTTGCAGTCATGAAAGTGAGAAGGAACGGTGGAGAACGGCGTTTCCATAAATAGTACTGAACAAAATTACACAACATTTGGGGGAAATGTGCCACAGAACTACGCCGAGGAAAGTTTGGCTCGCGGTTGATTTATATCTATGAATTCTGCCCGTAATTTGTGTAAGATTCTTACATTTGAAACTTTTGCCTCTGATTTTACAGTTTTGAGATCTTTTGAGCTAAGACAATAAATTTTGTCCTTTAGACTCCTAGCTAAAGGCCTGTAGTAGCCAGAAAGAATGCTCGCATTCGACCGTTTTGCTTTCGTATCGTTTAGTACTTTATCTCGCAGGGAGGAATGTTGAACTAATAGCAACGTTGCAGGCTTGATTTAGAACAAGGCCAATAGCCTTCTAACCTTGACTGTAGAATACTAAACTCAGATTGACTCATAGTAACAATTCGGCACATAGCACCTGAACAAGACTGCACTATCTTCAGGAATAGACGGCATCCTCTAATTATAATTAGAAGATGCCGTTATTTTATTTAATTATTTAAAATGGTGTCTAACAGCAGCGGTTTCTCTGGTACCTTAAACTTAGAAATGAATACTCTCTGAGGTGTTCCTTTCTAAGCTTTAGCAGGGTGTGTAGTTTTTGTCCTTTTGATACTGCGTTACGTCGATGAACTAAATATGCTCATTTATTACGATAATTACAATTACGAAGGAAAACTATTCACTTAGTGAATTCCATATATTTTCACTATTTTTCAGCTGAGCAATTAACAAAAACGAAACTCCTTCAACTTACGCGTAACGTGCTCTTTGTGATATAGACATTTTTAGCTAAATTATAAATCTATTAGAGTTGTTTTTATTCATTGCAATATTTTTTATTTATTTATGTGATCATAAAAGAACACACATGTATAAAATGTGCGTGAGACACAGAGAATCCGCCCAGATTTTAAACACCAAATATATTGCGTTCCCTCGAAACAAACCGTCTACTTTCACCACTGTAGCCACTAAGTTGTTGTTCACATTGTTATGAGATAGTTGATGCTTAACGACTGAGCTGACTCTAGAATGATTACTAAAGGCTTTTGTGGAAACTACTGTATATTCGTTTCCAACGTGATGTGAATATGGACTACTGATTGGCTGACTCGAATAAAGAGTTAGTTGTAAATCTGCAAGTAGAACTATTGACTTTTTCTTGAAGTACAGTTTTAATGCTTAATTAACGATATTGAAGTTAAGCTATCCCGGGTTCATTCTAATTCGAACCAACTACGATATTGAAAAAGAAAACAAGCTTCACGTAAAGTGGCGTTCTAGGTAAACTCACTTTGCGTATATAGCTACATTCTTAACACCTAAGAACACTATAAGTTGGTCTGTAAACTCCCCAAATGGGGAAAAAAGTCGTAGGCAGTTTAATCGGAAAAAAGAAGATTGAGAAAAAGTTACTAAAGTAATTTACTTATTAACTTTTTTTTTGTGAGAAACAACCAAGGAGATTAGAATATTACCTCAAGAGATGCCCTGGTTCTCCTAACTGTGAATCCGCAAAATGTGGGAATTTTGATGTTGTATACATGACACCCACGGAATTTCATACGTTTCAGCTGGATGATATTCGTGGCTTTTAGTTGCAAAAACCAGGTTAGTACGAAACCGGAGAGCGTTACGCTCCACTGAGGAGTGAAGTTCCCAGTTTAACGTTTTGTTCTGTTTTGAACTTTCACTAACGTTTCATGTATTTCAATTTAAAATATAAATGGAAAGGTGACTCAAATTAAAAAACAATTTTATAAATTCAGCATTTTTTCACACATCAACAGCAAATTACGATGCAAAATTAAAAACATGTACGATGAAATAATGCTATTTGGCCAACACAAAATGCATTGCAATCAGAGAAGGTCCATTTCGATGCGCAGTAGGGGAGACATTTTGGGGTGACTCCCGTATGACGTAGCTGTGGAAGCAGATCATTTGCTTCGATGGTTTGTTTACATGCGGTTACAATTAGTCTTCCGTTTATTTAGTGGTATTAACCAGTTCTTTGATTAATACAACTAAATAAACGCAAGATTAATGGACCGAGAGTCTTGTGACCGAGTCATATTTTTATTGTGATAGAATAAAGACAACTATTGTGTTAACAAAAGGTAAGCGTTATAAGATAACCATTGTAGTAACAAAAGGTAAGCTTTATAAAATAACTATTGTGGAAACAAAAAGAAATCGTCCTATTGCTGTGTGTTTGTTTTCTAGAAAACTTCACTACCCCACCATTCTGTGCTATTATTTCTTAAAAAACTGTTTGCGAATCTTCGGAATTGAATTTGTTTCGAAGAACAACTGTTCAGTGTTCCAAACAAAAACGTTCATTCACTGCAGTAAAAGCGACTTTCTAAGTAAATTTCAGGCATAATTTCTATCCGAATTTTTAAAAATGCTCGCCATTTCGAAGTCGAAATGTAAAACGGAGATAAAAAAAAGTAACAATGCCGTGTGTATAAAAAAGTCGACAACATTTCGGTAGCGAAAAGAAACAGGTTAATTTCTGGTATAATTCTATGCAAACCTTTATTTTGTACTTAAATTTTATGTCCCATGGGCTATCTTTGAGAATAGTTTTAAAGCTAATTACTAAAACTGTGCAAATTAGAAAAGATCGCGGAATTTATTTACTTATTTTTTTTAGTCCATATAAATTCCTTATTTGTTTTGGTAAAAATCTCAGATTCCAACCGTGTTGTTTCACGAACGCATATGACAAACGGTGAACGTATACGTATAGAGTTTTGCTTCCACTCCGTACCTCCGGCGGCAAACGAGATTCAGCAATGAAGTCAAATGAAAGAGCCAACGAGAGCGTAGATCGCTAATGGATCCAACCTAAGAGGTATCTAAGAACCTTGATTGCAATTATATAGGAAAACACCAGCTTTCCCACACTGTAATGGCCGCCACTCGCGGTTATAGGCTTCATGCACAGTGGTACTGCTATCTTATCCTAACCATGTTGGAAACAACACAAACCTGTGCTATTGCTGTTGTTTTTCTTTCGGTTACGCTCTGTCCCTCTCTCGTAATTACAGTATTTCATCAAACATGCCGTCATTTGACGGTTGGCTGTGAGGAACTTTGATATTCTTCCGACTCGCAGTTCCTTCACCACATGCTCTTTCCGGTTTTGGTCATTAATTTCTTCTGAAATACAGTACGTAACCCAACCGCTATGGTTAGTTTCTGGAAAACCTTGAAGTTGATGAATTTGTGGTTGGTAAACTTAACATATTATCAGGCCCTGATTATCGACTAGGCCCGTAAGACACGGGCCTAGGGCCCTCAATTTTCAGGGGTCCCCAAAATCCCAGTATTTACCCCCAAGCTTTATATATATATATATATGGGATGTAAGGTCAGGTGATGCGTAACATCACAGCCTCTCCTTGACAAATGTCAACCCCGCCTTCTCGTGGTGCATCCTGTTCCTACTAAAGGGGCTCTGACGACCGCCAGTAGCGGTATAACTATACCATCGGGATTAGAGGAAATTCTATCCCACACTCACCAACCCGCTTGGCCAGCGTGGTGAGTTATGGCCAAACCCCTCCAAAATGACTCCACAACTTAAATCTTGGCCCTCAGTCTCCGGCAGCTGGAATGTACCTGGCCAAGGCAAGGCGGCCAGTGCGACATGAAGGCAGAGGGTGCTAAGAATCCCCGGAGGACCGGACTAGGCTGCCATCTGATGCTGACCTTGGCAACGTACAATGGACGCTCCCTTATCTTCTGATTCAAGGCTTCTTGAATTGGAAGAGGAACTACAAAGGATCAAGTGGGACATCGTGGGGCTAAGTGAGGTAAGGAGAAAGGAGAAGATCTCATCGAACTGAAAAGTGGACATCTCTTCTACTATCGTGGGACAGATACTGGCAGAACTAGTGGTGTTGGATTTATAATAAACAAGAAACTGAAGGATAAAGTTGTAGAAGTTGAAAGTTCCTCTGACAGAGCTGCACGGCTTGTTATCCAACTCTCGAAAAGATACCAGGCTCAGATTATTCAAACTTATGCACCCACCACAAGTCATGCTGAAGAAGAAATTGAAGAATTTTATGAGGAAATTGGTCATCTAAATAATAAAGGTAAGCAGCACTTGAAAATAATTATGGGAGATTTCAATGCAAAAATAGGGCAACAGCAACAGAATGAAACTTCAGTAGGTAAATTCGGTCACGGCAACAGAAACCAGCGTGGAAATACTCTCGTTGAGTTTGCAGAGGCAGAAGGGTTTTTCATCTTGAACTCCTTCTTCAAGAAAAAGCCACACAGGAAATGGACATGGAGACATCCAAATGGGACGACAAGTGAAATTGATTTTATTATGTGTAACAAAAAATTCGTCATAGAAGACTGCAGTGTGCTAAACAAGTTCAACACAGGTAGTGACCATAGATTGGTGAGATGTAAGATGCACCTCAACACTAAACTTGAACGTGGCAAGCTCATAAGACAAAACAAATCTATTGACATAACCAACCTTAAAAACACCATAATACCTTCAAGTTGGAACTGAAGAACAGGTTCTCTGCTTTAGAAAGCCTAACACTGGAAGAAGTGGACATCTCTGAAGTTAACAGAAAAGTAACCAAAGCTCTTATGGAAACAGCAACAAAATTAGCTGGGTCTAAGAACAAGTTGCATGTAAATAAATTATCAGGAAAAACGAAAATGTTGATGCAAAAAAGAAGAGAGATGAGGACAACTAAAGAAGATGTGACTTCCAAAGTGGAATATATAGAGCTATGCAAGACAGTACGAAAAAGTATCACTGAAGACGTAAGAAAATTCAACTGTGAACTAGTGAGGAAAGCAATTGAAAACAACCAAAGCCTAAAGATAGCAAAGGGACATCTCAGTAAGGGAAGAAAACAGATTATGGCACTGAGAAAAGAAGATGGTTCTGTAACAAGAAATAGAGGCGAAATTTTGACAAGAGTGAAAGATTTCTACTCCAAATTATATGAAAGGGATGATACATGCACTCCAGACATCATGAAAGATACCAGTACCAGAGTTCCTCCAGTCCTTCCAGCAGAAGTTGCACATGCAATCAAGAACATGAAGCGGGGA
The DNA here is from genome assembly GCA_039090855.1 of Macrothele yani. Lineage (NCBI taxonomy): Eukaryota > Metazoa > Arthropoda > Arachnida > Araneae > Macrothelidae > Macrothele > Macrothele yani. The sequence goes on from CM077009.1 coordinate 91,485,059, forward strand.
AAAGCTCCAGGAGAAGATGGAATTACTGTAGACATCATACAAGAAGCAAGTGGAGAAATCGAAACAGTACTCCCCCAAATTTTCACTCGATGCCTTAATGAAGGAAAGATTCCTGAGGATTGGAACACCGCTACAATGATCCTGCTACATAAGAAAGGTGACATTGAGGATCTCGGAAACTACAGACCTATCAGCCTCCTATCAGTAGTTTATAAAATCTTCACTAAAGTTCTTTCACACCGCTTGAAGGTAACACTGGACATGGCTCAACCGAGAGAACAAGCTGGATTCAGGAGTGGCTACAGCACAATAGATCATATCCATGTGCTTAGAGAACTAATTGAAAGAGCGAGGGAATATGAACTTCCATTGTGCATGGCTTTTATCGATTATGAAAAAGCCTTTGATTCGGTGAAACCATCAGAAGTTACAATGGCTCTGAAAACCTGCGGTATTGAAGATGCATACATTAACATTATTAATAACATCTATGAAAATGCAAGTGCAAGGATTAGGCTGTTTGAAAATACAACACACATAAAAATTGGAAAGGAGTGAGACAAGGTGACACCATATCTCCGAAGCTCTTTAATGCCACATTGGAGGGTGTTTTTCAGTCACTGAGCTGGGAAAACAAGGGGATAAAGATTAATGGAGATTATCTAACCAAAGAAGTGGGATTAAAAATTAACTTTCAGAAGACAAAGTGATGTTCAATGCTTTTACAAGAAATGAAGATTTATTGATTGATGGAGAAAAGCTGGAGATAACAGACACGTACGTTTATCTTGGACAGCAGATATCAAGTGAGGGTCACATTGATGAAGAAATTAATCGGCGTACAAAACTTGCCTGGAGAGCTTTTGGAAGAAACAGCATAATTTGCAAGAGCAATATGCCATTATGTCTTAAAAGAAAAGTGTTTGATCAATGCATCCTTCCAGTGCTTACGTATGGTGCAGAGACGTGGACCTTAACTAAAAGAGACATACAAAGGCTGCAGACAATTCAAAGCAGCATGGAGAGGTGCATACTTGGTGTAACCAGGAGAGATAAGAAGAGGAACTTGTGGATCCGAAAAATGACAAGAGTGGAAGACATCATGATCAGAGTTAAATCCCTGAAATGGCAATGGGCTGGACATACTGCCAGAAGGACAGATCATCGATGGACAGCCGAAATTTTAGATTGGATTCCAAGGGACAGGAAAAGACCCAGAAGAAGACCACATGGGAGATGGGTGGATGAAATTCGAAAGTATGCAGGGGTGACATGGAGGAGACTGGCACAAGACAGACCGTTGTGGAGGAAACTTGGGGAGACCTTCGTCCAGCAGTGGATTGATAATGGTTGACAATGATGATGATGATGATATATATATATATATTTTTTTTGTTATATTTAAACCACACGCGGGATAGAAAAACTTCTCTGCCTGTGTCCATAATCCCCGTTTGAAAACAAAATAGGAATAGCGAGGGATATTGCTCAATACAACGATAGTCCATGTGAAACGCGTATACGTAGGTTTAGCAGAGAGAGAAAACTGTAAAGAGTAAACAAAAAAGACATCGGAAAGTGTAGTACCAAGCCGTCATCCATTCGTAGAAGTAGGATCGGAAGAGGATGGAGTTCCAACTTCAATAATTATTAAAAAAAAAAAAAAAAAAACAAGAACCGACCCAACATAAGACCAACTATAACGAAGTGAATTTCTCCGTCATTTTTATCCACGCCGGGGTTCGAACCCGGGTCCACTCATTCCGGAATAAGTTGCTCTACCAATTAAGCTACGCGGACATTGATTCTAATTGCTATCTGCCTTTATGTCGTGTGCGTCCTTCTGGCAGGTACGTCACATCTCCTGGTACGTTACATCATCTCCCCCTTATTTTTCTTTTTTCGAAGTGCTGCTCATATTTTTCTTATCTCGCGGTGTGGAAATAACATCACACCAATGCGAGATTTTGAACGGTCGGGTCATCCGGATAGTTCGGGCGCCATTATAACGAAGTGAATTTCTCCGTCATTTTTATCCACGCCGGGGTTCGAACCCGGGTCCACTCATTCCGGAATAAGTTGCTCTACCAATTAAGCTACGCGGACATTGATTCTAATTGCTATCTGCCTTTATGTCGTGTGCGTCCTTCTGGCAGGTACGTCACATCTCCTGGTACGTTACACAACAGATATATTCATGGATGAAGAAGACAGTAATTATGGGCCAAAACACAAAGCCATGTAAGCGTGCGAAGTCGTCGTATAACGGAACCTCAGGTAGAAGTGTAGGGTAATTAATTTTTTAGTAAATGAGATAGCAACATAGAGAATATTATATAATAACAAAAGTGTAGGCAGAAAACTGTCCTGAGAAAATATAGAGTGGCACTATTGAGAATGGGATCATAATTTTGCTGTAGGGGCCCTGCAACGCTTACTGTGCCTAGGGCCCCATAAAACCTTAAGCGGGCCCTGCATATTATGGTAATACTTGGGTTTGAAGAACCGACGGCAAAAGCTCAACGCACCAGAATCCCTCTGACTCTTTTTCAGTGTAACCAATAATCAAGTAAAACAACGGCAGTAGGGATTTTTTTAAAATAAGTTCCTATTCATAATTTTGTTGTTGCTGAGATCACGCCCGTGTAGATAAGATATATGCGGGTACGGAGCAGCTTGATTGGTACTGAGAACAAAGGTAGGAATCTCATTTTTAAAAAATCAGGGTACGATTTTAAAAAGTGAGATTCCTACCTCTGTTTTTTTTTTTTAATGTGTCCAATTGAAGACTATTTCTTTCAACAATCTACAACGAATTCATTCGAAAGAAAACAAGTTTCACTGAAACATTTATTTAATCTCCGCATAGTGAGGCAAAAGCTTTATTACATTCAGTTATTTTTAAAGCTACGAAATAAAAAATGATCATAAGCATTATCATGCAGAAACGACGTATCTTTACCACTTTGGGAAAACCCACATTGTTCGCGACCCCGGGGAGGAGGCCTGGGGAATCCCAGCGTAAACGTTATTCTCACGTGGGAGTCATGGTATTCATTTTCACCGAGGCATGCAATGTTGGATTAACACATTGGCGGAAGAGGTATGTATGTATGTTGGTTAACACAGGTATGTAAACAATGTTGGATTAACACATTGGCGGAAGAGGTATGTATGTATGTTGGTTAACACAGGTATGTAAACAATGTTGGTTAACACATCTTAGCGGGAAAGGTTTGGGTGTGTAGTTAGTTCTTCATATCAAATGGAAAAGCTGAGCTTCCTGTTCCACCCACTAAGCAAAGAGGTTTTTGTCATGCAGAGCTACTCCATTTTAAGAAATTACTTCCCTTTTCAGTAGGCGTAAGTGGCAAACCTATCCCACGACCGAGATTACTCGAAGTGGTTGCAATGGTGTTTCTTAAGTGGCCACAGTTTTCTTTTTTTTTTTTTCGAAAGGACTAACAATAGAGAGTTATGAAACAAATGCTTTCAAAACTTCTTGACTCAAGGCGGCATTAGACTTTATTCTCCTCAGAAAAAAATAATCTGCGACCATGAAAAAGATTTTGCTGATGGGCGTTTTGTTTTTCATCGCCGCCGTCTCTTGCAAAACGAAAATTGAATAATTACTAATTATTAATGAAGTGAGTACTACTATTTATAGTTTTAATTAAATTACCATGCGCGTGCGCATCACTTAAGCAATCTCGGTTTTTGTGATTATCTCGCTCGAAATCATGTATGGTAACCCCCCCTCCCAAAAACTAATGATCCTCTGAGAGATTTTCGCATACATTTTTTATTTGTAGCTGAACATCACGGAAAATTTCTTCCACGAATAGTCACAAGGAAAAGTTTTCTAACCATATACAAGTAGCCCTAAACTTACGCCGGGATTGAAGTCCTGGAGGAATTGGCACAACTAGAATACCCGTAAATGTTTGTTTTTTATTTGTTTGGAGGTTTAACGACCACCGTGAGCAACTCGATTGGCTATAAGCAGTTGCCCGTTCCTAATTTAGGGTTACTGGTTCCAGGGAATGGAGAAAGCCAGTACCTTAAGTCAAACACAACGTCCATGCCTCAGCGGGATTCGAACCCGAACCCAACTCGGACGAATGGTCAGAAAGCAGTGCTTAGACCACTACGCCACCGGGGCTAGGTTTTGTGCTTGAAATATGCACAATGTGACCAATTTAACGTAGAATTAGGTATGAACTCAATGAGACGGAACATTTAATTCTGTTGATGTTTCAAATAGTACCAGTATCCACATACTACAATTCAACATGTAAATTCAAGTTCAAACCAATACGACCCTGGTTCATTTTTTTACAAAAAAACAACAACAACTAATGATTACCTTATAAAACATTGAACATAAATTAGTCACAGTCTTGTCAGTCGCATTTGCTTATGAGGTATACCTCTATTTAACCTTCCTCTTGAGTTTCAGTGTTCTAAAAATTTAATTTCTTTTTTATTACTGAACGATACATTATTTTCCGGAAGAGCTTTTCAAATTTTGTAACACTGGCAGTGGGTCAAAGCTAGATAAAATGATTTGATTGAATATACAGGGTGCATAGGAAAGTCCCTTTAGCCTGGAATAACTTGCGAACGGAGAGAGGTACAGTTATGCAAGCGAGACAACGGTATAGTAAAGCGACTACGCCCCATCGAATGCAATCAATAGCAGCGCTTCTAGTGGCGAAATGCGGAAGTTAGACATTGCAAATCGAAAACGAAAAGAGATAGAGTAAAATTTCCAAGCACAAAGTTGTAGAGCATCAATTAATTAGTACAAAACGACATTTGTTTCACACGGATTTGCACGACTTACCCAAACCCAAAGAAGGGCAGGTCATGATGTACGCATTGTCATCAGGTCCCTGAACAAAAGCATAGCAGTGAAGCTCCTCCAGGACTTTCTCTCTCAGCTGGAAACCTACTACACTGACTGGTGGATCAAGATCAATCCGTCTAAGAGCAGCGCGCTGTTCACTCCAAGGAATACTGAAACTCGTTATGTTTCAAGAGACAATCTCCTGGGCTACCTCCACTAAGTACCTAGGGCTCCAACTAGATTGTTTACTTTCGAGGGTGACGAACACCAGCTACCACACGAATAAAGCTAGACAATGCCTTGGGCAGCTAGCTCCACTACTCCACCGGAGAAGCTTCCTTACAACACGGCACAAAGTACTGCTGTATAAGACGGTCGTCAGGCAGGTGCTTACTTACGCCTCCTCCATCTGAATTGGTATTAGTAGGAATCAGCGAGAGAGAATCGAGAGGGTGCAGAGCCGAGCACTTCGAATGATCACTGGGTCTCCCCTTGGACCCCACTTCGGAACCTGAGGAACAGACTTGGAATCGAGAAGGTACATGAGTTTTCCAACAGACTCGCCAAGAAGTTTTTCAAGAAAGCAGAAAGCCACTCTAATGAACTTGTTAGGGACACGGTTGAATACAATCCCATCGAATTCCTTAGGTGTCCTAGAACTAAGGCGGCGATCGTTGACCCCTTGACGGAGAGAGTAAGTATCCGAACACTGGTGGGTGTTAGACAGACCACCACCCCCTTCTTTATCAGATTAGCATCGAGACGTTGAAAATGGATTCTGCTCGGACATTTGGATTTGGTCTCGTTGAGTTGCAGTGACCCCCAGGTGTGTCGGCGGCCGGGTGGTGTTGTGGTTCTCTGTGGTGTTGTGCGGTGCTTGGTTCTCCTTGCTCCCCTTCCCCCAGACTAGTGTCACGGTTTACAGTCGAAAGATATATCCCCCTCTCCTTTCCCTCAATTTTTTCTATTTGTCTTTCCTATTGAGTTCACTTACTCAAATCTCCTAGCTTCCTATTTCTAAGGGTAGTTTTAGACCTGGGGTCAGACACTCCCTTCCTAAAACGTCTTCAAATATTGTATTGTATTGTATTGTATTGTATTGTATTGTATTGTATTGTATTGTATTGTAATATTTAATCATTTTCATTCTTTGCTCCTCGAACAAGTACTGGTAAGTACTTTTACCAATTGAGTCATTAGGTGGTGAGTACTGAAAGGATGTGGACATGATTAGACAACATTTCCCCGAGTGATGTTAAATCAACCACACAGATAGTGACGTACCTGTCTTTTCCACCCCCAGTGTAGGGAAGAGTTACCTTTCCTGATATCTATCGACCCGCACACAAGACCCTGTCCCTCCTGACATCTGAGCGGAGGACAAGATTGACAGAACACTTTACTTTTTCTACCTTACCTCCAGTGTTTGTGCGTTTGCGCTTGTCAAGCACCAGTCCAAATCCCCTACCTTCCTACTTCTGAAAACTGTTTAAGACCTGGGGTTCAGACTCAAATTCTCTTGAACTGTACTAATTCATCACTCATTTTTAATGTGCTTACAAAAAAAAAAAAATAGGATTCACTTGAGCTAACTCTGGGATTTTTGATTTCTTTGAAACATTCGATAAAAGAAATCATAATAAATTGCTTCAAAAATTAAATACAAAATATAGTACTAATTTCAGAGGGGCATCATACAAATTATTTTAGTGTTTACAGGAAATAAGATCTGTCAAAATTTAAATATAAAGTTTTTGCTTTAAAACCGGGAAAAATCTGTACATTCCTATGGTTTACAAAAATCAGTAGATTAGTGGACAGGAATTAAAATCATTTCATCTACTAATAAATCAGTCGAGTGGCAACACGTATGCACACATGTACGTATACGGGTATTTATTTTTTCATTCCGCCTTGCCGTTGGAAGGCATCAAACAACCAAAGAATATAAACGCTTCGCGTGAAGAAGCTCAACTCTCGTAGAGATAATGTAAAACAGGCGACAGCAGCGCCACCATGTAATGCGGCAGCAGATGCTCTGCGGGAAAGTTAACATTCAGGCGCAAAAAGCGTAGGAGACACGGGACGGGAAGCCTATTTCACGGAAAGGAAGCTAAGCTTTGATCTGCGACTGTTTCCTTCGGTCTCATTGGGTCTACTAAAGCATTTTTTTTTGTTGTTCTTTTCTGAGTATCCCTCCTGTCCCTTCTTTTGGTGAAACAAATATATACATTAGCAATTAATATTATTTTAAGGAAATTTTAGCAGTTTTATTCTCACTTTAAGCACCGTAGTAATACCAGGTTGCTTGGCATGAATTTCATATTTACAATATACCTTAAATGTCAAAAATGCTGAGGCTGGTTTCCCAGTAGCAGCCATAATAATAATAAAAAAAAAAAAAAAAAAAGCAAAGACAACCGCAGTTTCCCAAAGCTACAATTTTTTTTTTCTACCCTTCCGAAGTTTGTAAATAAAACGCACTGCGCTGGAGAAATTTTCTCAACAGATCGGAAAAACATCCGTTCGTATCTGAGTAGGTTCGAACCTGGGCCGCAGGTGTGATAGCTGAGCTCTCTACCGACCGGACTAACTCGCCACGATTGAGTGCATGCTTAAAGCTGTCTGTTTGGTATGCATTGTGTAATCGAATGCTTCCCTCTTTCATTTTACAATATTACGAGGTATTTTTCATAAAAGTCAGTTTCATATAATTGATAAATTAATTTTTTCAACGTAACGATAGCTTTTTTTTTCAGCAAACGTTGTTTTAATGGTTTTCCAGGATATTTGTTTCAAACGGTTTCAAATTTGTTCTTGTTATTCATCCACTCCATTCCATGAATTGTTATTCATCGGAATGGAGTGGGTGTATTTCATGGCTGTAATATAAACGCAGATCTAGATGAGAACAACAAAACCTTTGAACAAAACGCCAACACAAACAAGCGTTTATATTCTTTGAACACAGACACTGTGCCACTAGGGAGGATGGTCGCTTCGTCCACTGTGTCACCCGGACGGTCGAGCTATATTAATACATCTCGCAGTTTTCTTTGAAAAACAATTGTTTAATTAAATTGACTGAATCTAACGTATAGTGCCGGGTCACTTTCCTATCGGGCACTCTAGCCCAAATCTCCTAGCTTCCTATTTCTAAGGGTTGTTTAAGACCTGGGGTCAGACACTCCTTCCTAAAATCCTCTACATATGATCTGATCTGATCTAACGTATAGTGTGACGCACAGAGAGACAGTTATTACAGCGCTCCAGTGGTCGGACATGAAACTACGATAGCATCTGTCAGGTGATACGGTACCAGTGGTTATATACACTGCTGGCCACATAAAATGCAACATCAAGAAGGGCACGAGATAGCAAAGCCAGATTTACTGGACACATAACAACAGATACAAAGATGAAATGATTGAGCTTATAGCCCCGTGCGACTTGTGGAACACGCAGATATCAATAGTTCGTGTGGCCCCCATGGCTGGCAATAACGGCCGCTACACGCCGCGGCATCAAACGAAAGAGGCTTTGGATGTAGCCTTGGGGTATGTCGGTGCGGGCTACTTCCACACATTGCCACAGTTAATCAGGCGCAGCCGCGGGTGGTGCTTGCCGGGCCACTCGGTTGCCGATCAGCGACCAGAAGTGTTCGATGGGCGACATATCGGGAAAACAGGCGGACCACGGTAGAAGTGACACCTAGTGGGCCGTGAAGAATTGTTGCACGATGCGTGCCACGTGCAGGCGCGCATTGTCCTGTTGAAACGTGGCCGCTGGCAGGTCATGCAGGTAAGGGAGGACTACGGGCTCCAAAACGTCGGAGATGTAGCGCTGGCTGTTGAGTGTACCGGCGATGCGTACCAAAGGGGTGCGGGTGTCATATCCAATTGCGCCCCAAACCATGACTCCAGGCGACGGACCAATATGGCGATGCATAATGCAGGCGTCATACAGTCTCTCGCTGCGGTGCCGCCACACGCGGATCCGACCATCGTGGTGTTGCAGGCAGAAGCGGGATTCGTCGGAGAGGACAATGTTGTGTCATTACGTAGTCCAGGTGCGGCGTTCAACGGCCCACTGCCGCCGCACTCGCCAGTGGTGTAACGTCAATGGTAATCGGAGCAATGGGCGCAGTGAGACAAGTCCCCGCTCCTGCAGACAACGTCGAACGGTACGTGCTGACACAGGTTGTTGCGTAACACACCGTAATTTCTGCGCTAACGTTCGTGATGTGGCGGTGCTAACCGTCAATGCCCGCCGCACAACATGTCGGTCCTCTCGTTCGGTGGTGTGCGGCGGCTGCTGCAATCACTCACGTCGGCCCGTCCGTCCCTCCTGCACCCACCGAATCCATACTCGCCTCACTGTGGCTGGATGTCGTCCCACACGGGCGCCGATGTCTCGGTACGATAAACGTCTGTCCCGATAAGTCACTATTCGTCCTCTGTCGAACTCCGAAACGTGCTGGAATGACTGCCGTATTCTGCGACGAAGCATCATGAAGCTACCCCACGCACAGGTCCGGCAGCATAACACACTTCCACTACTTACACCCCACCTTCTGTGCACCCTTCTTATAGTGCTTCTCGGTGGCGTGCCGGCCGCACATGATTTGCATATGCCCTGCAATGCTAATCGTTTGCATGTCCTCTCGCGGGCGACGCATGCTGCAATTTTCAGGCCAATCGGATGCTTCCTTCTTGGTGTTGCATTTTTGGTGGCCAACAGTGTATTAAAGAATATGAAAATATATTCACATACAGCATATCCGTATAAAAACACTTCACATGTTTAAGAATTTTAAAGTTTCACAACTTTCCAATAGTTATTTTTAAAGTTTCACAACTTTCAAATAGTTATTTTAAAAGTTTCACAACTTTCAAATAGTTTTTTTATGATGTGCTACGTAGGCACATCATAAAAAAATCAACGCTTCAAAAACTTCTACAATCCTTCCACTAATTTCCAGAAGTGAATATTTGCATCTGAAGTGATAGCTTTGCTTCCAAAATATCGAGTGTTCTTCTTTTCATACACTGTTAAAAATTTTGTGGCAGGTTTCACCAAAAACGTGGTGCTACACAAGCTGTACCACTTTCTGAGAAAATATATACCATCGTGTTTTGCAAAAAAAAAAAAAAAAAAAATAAAAACACAACGTGGTTCAACTTTTCACCACGTTATGGTACACGGTTGCAGCACATTATTGTGCCAGGTTGCACCATGCTTTTGGGTTTATATTGCACCACAGAATGGTACATTTTTTCTAGGAAAGTGGTGGGCTGGTGTAGCACCAAATTTTTGGGCAACCTACAACACAATTTTTAACAGCGTAGGGTCGCAATCTCACTGCGACAAAGATCTACATAACTACCTTATTTTACTGATGCACAGTTTTTCCGCTAGGGGCGTGAGTATTTATTTCTATTTGTGACCAAATTCCAATTTCTGAAAATGCGACAGGAAGAATGTATTTAGCTTTGGATAGATTTTGTGTGAATAACGTTTTCTGTAAATTCCAAGTACCGTAATTCTGCTTACTGGTAGGGGTGAAAATGGGCATTTCTGTTTCAAACGTTTCTGTGCTTCCAAAAAACTCATGTAAAAAGTTATTTTTGCGTCAAATTGTTATTCTGTGATTTACAGTCTGTTACGAGGCACATTCAGAAAATAAGTACCGTTTGGCTATGAAGTTACATGAAAATGCATCTGCAAAAATTATTATTTCTATCTGATTCGCCATACCTTAAACTACTTTTCTATGTTGTTTCCGCCCTTATTGAGGCATTTATCATAACGGGACACCAGTTTTTGTATCATACTTCATCGTATAGAAAGCGGTCGCATATGAAGTCAGCCATTTCTGCACTGCTCTATTGACTTCATCATCATCATCAAAGAAATACTGACCGGCCAGGAACTTCTTCGGATACAAGAACAGGTAACAGTCATTTGGCGCCTTGTCAGGGCAGTATAGGGTAAGGTGACCAGATATTGAAACACTGATTTGAGGACAAAATGGAGTGATGTCCTTAATTCACCAGATCATTTCGGGACACGTACATACTCAAAAGAAATATGAGATTTGTTTGTCACAAAATTGTATTGTTTATATAAGTGTGATATTACAGATGAAAATTTATGTCTTAAAAGGATATAGCTTGTATAATGTTGGTAATTTGTACTGACAAAGCAGAGCTATGATGACAACAACATATTAGCAAAAGTGAAATATACTTTACTTTAGGTATATCTGCTGAATGATGATAAAATCTAGCTGCAGAGTCGATGAACGAATCGCATGGCGAATTTTTCATTTTGCCAAAGTTTCTGGAGGTACTTAGAACAAGTACAGTCGAAATTTGGACGACACGGTAGTGCAGTGCTCTTAGTGCTTGCCACTGATCATTCCTATAAGTTGGTACGGGTTCGAGTCCCAGATGAGGCGTGGGCGGGGTGGTGTGTTTGTCTTACAACACTTGCTCTCTCCCATACCTAGAACGAATGTCCCTAAATTAGGGACAGGCGACTGCTTATAGCCTTCAGTGTTGCTCACGGTGGTCGTTAAACTCGGAACAAGTTAGTAAAATCATGCAATGTATTGATTATGATACGCTTTCCAACATACCAGAAATCGCACGCAGACGAACCTTCCTCCCTACTTTGACTACTGATTCGTTCAGTGTACTTTCAGAACAACATACTAAAAGTTTTGTCGCAATAGAAGCCTTTTTATTCAAGTTATTACTCAAGTTATGAGGATAATGGCTGTGGAATAAATCTCGCTCCTGTGCCCTAACTTTCGACCCCATTTCCATGATATTAAACAGAATTGGTTCAGTATACCTCCGGAACAACATACTTGTCACAATAGATTTTTTTTTAGTCAAGTTAAGAAATAATGGCTGTGGTACAAATCTCGCTCCTTTGTCCTGAACTTTGACCCCATTTCGATGATATTAAACAGAATTGGTTCAGCGTACCTCCGGAACAACATAATAAAAGTTTTGTCGCAATAGAAGCATTTTTACTGAAGTTATGAGGATAATGGCTGTGGAATAAATCTCGCTCCTGTGCCCTGACCTTTGACTCCATTTGCATGATATTAAACAGAATTGGTTCAGTATACCTCCGGAAACAACATGCTAAAGTTTTGTCGCAATAGAAACATTTTTAGTCAAGTTATGAGGATAATGGTTGTGGAATAAATCTCGCTCCTGTGCCCTGGCCTTAGATCCCATTTCGATGATATTCAACAGAACCGGTTCAGTATTCCTCCAGAACAACATGATAAAGTTTTGTCGCAATCGAGGCATTTTTACGTAAGTTATGACGCATAAGGGCGATGGAATGGATTCCGCTCCTATGTCCTGACCTTTGACCACATTTCGTCCATTTTAATAGGGTTCGTACCCAGGTTGCCACCTACCACATACTAAAATTTCATCGAAATCGAACCATTTTTACGCGAGTTATCGTCCGGACAGACAGACGGACAAAGCTGGAGCATATAAGCTTCTTCAAACTACGGTTGAAAAGCGTAAAAAAGGAAAAAAAAACAGTTAAAATTTGTTTTCACAATAAGCATGTTGGAAAATTATCACAACGAAAACTACACTGAAGTGCCAGGAAAACTGGTATGCCGCCCCGGTGGCGCAGTGGTCTAAGGCGCTGGTCTCTGATCATTCGTCCGTAAGGGGTCCGGGTTCGAATCCCGGTCAGGCATGGATGTTGTGTTTGTCTTACGACACTGGCTCTCTCCCTTCCCTGGAACCAGTGACCCTAAATTAGGGACGGGCGACTGCTTATAGCCCATTGAGTTGCTCACGGTGGTCGTTAAACCTCCAATAAAAAAAAAAAAAAAAAAACAGAAAACAGGTACACCAGTCTAATACTTGGTAGGACCCGCACGGGAGCGCAGGATTGCAGAAATACGACGGGGCATGGACTCCACTAGCTTCTGGAAATATACTGTAGGCAATGCACACCATACTTCCTGCAGAGCGTTCCACAATTCGGTTGTATTCCAAGGTCTCAGATTCCTGTGTTCGATAGTGCGTTGCATGGCATCCCAAATGTGTTCTATCACGTTCAGATCTGGGGACTTGAGTGGGAATGGCAACACCCCAAACTCAGATGAATGCTTCTCTAACAATAATGTGGCGTCCCGACACTTGTGTGGAGGTGCACTGTCCTGTTGGAACAGGCCCAACCCAGCAGCATGAATGCAGGACATGAACAGGTGTACCTCGTCAGAAAGGATGCGCACATAGCGTTGGCCGGTCACAGACGTTTGTAGACGTACCACGGGTCCCAGTGAAGTCCAGCTAAACACACCACATACCATTACGGAACCCCCACTAGCCGGTATACAGTTCCCTGTTGACAGGCCGGATCCATGGCTTCATGGGGTTTACGCCATACACGAATCGTTCCATCTGTCCGATACAGTTGGAAACGCGACTCGTCAGACCAGGCTACTTGTTTCTAGTCATCAAGTGTCCAGAGGCGGTGTTGCGGTGCCCAAGCGACGCGCATAGCTCTGCGTCGTGCATCCATCAAGGGGACTCGAGTTGGGCGTTGGCTCCCAAAGCCCATATCGTGCAGGGTACGTTGCACAGTCCGGACGCTGATGCTTGTTGAGGCTCCAGCATTGAATTCCGATGATACCTTGCGAGAGTGTTGCACGCCTATCTCGTGAAACGATTCTTGACAGTCGACGATGGTCATGTTCACCCAATGTCTTTTTACGGCCACACTGGTATCGTAGATTGAAGGTTTTGCCGGAATTCTTGTCGTCACGGTACACCCTTGCAATGGTCGTCCGTGAAAATCCGAACTTCGTTTCTACCTCCGAAATACTATGGCCCTTCTGACGAGCGCCAACTATGACACCGCGTTGAAAATCGCTTAAATCGTTATTACTTGTCATTCTGATGCCGATAACAGCTCTGACAGCTGGCAAGGATGTCTATCGCTTTATATACGCACTGGCGGACGCAACCGAGTACGCGTATTGGTGCCGTTGCTATGTATTTTGCATAAGCTCGTCTGTACTAGTATTTCTGGCCCTTCAGTGTATTTTTTCCATTCAAAAGACACGATCATAACATGTGAAAAATAGAAAAATAGGGTGTCATCTTTCTTTTCTTTTTTTTTTTCTCAAGAGACGTATTATTGCAGTTCAAATCGGCGGCATCGCTCACAGGTCCATTTAGAGATCCATTAAATTACATTAGAATAACAACAGCCACGAGATTCTGGAACGTTTGATCCGAAACCAATGCCTAAGACCGCTCGGGCACTGGGATGGTTTTTTCCTAGAGAAAAATCTGCACTGTTTTTAAAATCTAGCTTTAAATAGAATATTTACTTCACCGTTAAATTTTCTCTCGTGTAATGCAAAAATGTTTTTTTTTATCAGCTGTGGCTGCAAGTTTTCAGCTTTAGACCATGTCCGAGTTTAAAATTGTTGATAGCTACTTCTCTCGCGAGAGCTTGGACCCACCATTGCGTGTCATCACAGTGACGTCCTTGCTTGAGCGACAGATTCTTCCGCTTTCAAGGGTGGAGATTTGAGGGCACCTTGTCTTTCTGTTTAGCTTGGCAACACTCAAGCCTTAGCTTGAAAATCATTGGCTATGATTTTGCTTTTTTGTAACTTCTGTCTAACACCACCCCATCCCTAAGTAGGCTCTTAAATGTGACAGTATGAATTGTTCTTCCAGTCCTGACCTTGAACTGTCGGAGCTCAGCGTTCGCTTATTGTGCAATTTCCTCACAAACCGCCTATACCTACCTCCGCTTTTCAAACACTCTGGAGTATAATTACTTTGCCCAAGATGACACTCCCTAATCTTTACTGTAGATCCATCTAACCTAACGCATGACGCCATTTCACACTCACGAAGGTGTTTTTCAAGATACTGCGGTGCAACTGAAAAACAGACATTTTACTCGAACGTGGTACTCTCAAGTTTTTAATGACTTAGCACATTAGTTCTGAAAGTACTTTGTGATTATGGAGAGCAAAACACAGCTATTTTAAATTGATGAGAAAGACTGCGTTTCCAAAACCAGGTATTTGAAAAGGAGAAAAATATTTCCCTTTTCTTCATCATCATCATCATTGTCAACCATTATCAATCCACTGCTGGACGAAGGTCTCCCCAAGTTTCCTCCACAACGGTCTGTCTTGTGCCAGTCTCCTCCATGGCACTCCCGCATACTTTCGAATTGCATTCACCCATCTCCCATGTGGTCTTCTTCTGGGTATTTTCCTGTCCCTTGGAATCCAATCTAAAATTTCGGCTGTCCATTGATGGTCTGTCCTTCTGGCAGTATGTCCAGCCCATTGCCATTTCAGGGATTTACCTCTGATCATGATGTCTTCCACTCTTGTCATTTTTCGGATCCACGAGTTCCTCTTCTTATCTCTCTTGGTTACACCAAGCATGCACCTCTCCATGCTGCTTTGAGTTGTCTGCAGCCTTTGTATGTCTCTTTTAGTTAAGGTCCACGTCTCTGCACCATACGTAAGCACTAGAAGGATGCATTGATCAAACACTTTTCTTTTAAGACATAATGGCATATTGCTCTTGAAAATTATGCTGTTTCTTCCAAAAGCTCTCCAGGCAAGTTTTGTACGCCGATTAATTTCTTCATCAATGTGACCCTCACTTGATATCTGCTGTCCAAGATAAACGTACGTGTCTGTTATCTTCAGCTTTTCTCCATCAATCGATAAATTCTCATTTCTTGTAAAAGCATTGAACATCACTTTTGTCTTCTGAAAGTTCATTTTTATTTCCACTTCTTTACTCTTATCAGCAAGTTCCTGGATCATACTCTGTAGCTCTGATGGGGTAATTGGAAAAATGACTACGTCATCAGCAAAACGAAGGTGGGTTAGATAATTTCTATTAATCTTTATCCCTTTGTTTTCCCAGTTCAGTGATTGAAAGACATTTTCCAATGTCGCATTAAAGAGCTTCGGAGATATGGTGTCACCTTGTCTCACTCCCTTTCCAATTTTCATGTGTGTTGTATTTTCAAACAGCCGAATCTTTGCACTTGCATTTTCGTAAATGTTGTTATTAATGTATGCATCTTCAATACCGCAGGATTTCAGAACCATTGTAACTGCTGATGGTTTCACCGAATCAAAGGCTTTTTCATAATCGATAAAAGCCATGCACAATGGAATTTCATATTCTCTCGCTCTTTCAATATGCGCAGTTAAAAATTTATCCGGCACAATGGTGGTACGCTTTTTTGAGCGCTAGCTTCTGACCGTTCGTCCGAGTGGGCTTGGTTTCGAGTCTTGAATGCGGCATGGGTGGTGTGTTTTCCTCATGTCACTGGCTCACTCGGCTGCCCTGAACCAGAGGTCCTAAATCAGGAACGGGCGAAAGCTTATAGCTCATTGAATTGCTCACGTTGATCGTTAAATCTCAAATAAAACATACAGGGGTTGGACAGAACAATGTGAACACCTAGGAGAAGAAGGTTTTATGTACCTAGTACGGTGTAAGACCACCTCTGGCATTCAAAACCGCCTGAATCTTCCTTGGAATGGACGCATACAAATCTTGGATGGTGGATAGTGGGGTGTTACGCCATTTTTCTTGCAGAAACTGCTCCAAGTCCTTGAGAAATGCAGGAGGAGGATAACGAGATCTTACTCTGTTTTCCAACACAAGTGGCTCGATGATGTTTAAGTCTGGTGATTCGGGAGGCCAAGGAAAGCGTAAAACTTCGTCCTCATATTTCTCAAACCATGATTGGATATTCCGAGCTCTGTGAATTGGGATGTTATCATCTTGATAGATGGCATCCTCTGCAGGAAACAATGCCTGAGCCATTGGATAGACTTGGTCGGCCAGAACGGTTTCATACGCCCTGCAAATCATTCGTCCTTTCAAGGTGATCAGGAGAGCTACTGAAAACCACGATATGACCGCCCAGAGAACCACAGAACCACCACCATTCTGCACTGTTGGGAGCAGACAGTCTGGGTTGTACGCTTCTGATTGTGTTCTACGTAAACACGTCCTGCGTTGGGGAATAGTGTGAATGTGGATTCATCCGACCACATTGCACGCTTCCATGCATCGGCAGTCAACGTTGTATGCTCCTGAAACCACTTCCGTCGCCGTTGTTAATTCACACGGGTCACCAGAGGTTTTGCAATAACAGTTCTGCCACGAATATCTTGTTTGTAAAGTTCGCTGCGTACGGTTTTCGTTGATACTGGGGTCTGGAGATGCAGATTGAGCTCCGCACTAATTTTCGGCGCCGTGGTCTTCTTATCACATGTAACAATCCTCTTTAATGCTCTCCTGTCTCTATCAGTCAGGGTCGTTTTCCGGCCTCTCTTGTGTTTTGCAGACGAGGTTTTGCCACCAACACGGTACGCTGTCATCACGCTAGACACAGTAGCTCTCGATACCTCCACTACCCTGGCGACTGTTGTCACGGAGGCACTAACAAGCCGGCCACCAATAATTAGCCCTCTTTCGAAGTCCGTTAGGTCGCTCATTTCGTCGTCACCCTGCAAGAAATTTTCAACAAGACACTTCAAATGCACTTAAACAGGACCTTTGGGTTCTAAACAAAGTTATTACTGCCAGAAAGTTGTGGATATTACGACGTACGTAGCTACATTAAAAGTCACGTCTCTGAGCGTGGTGTTCACATTTCTGTCCAACTCCTGTATGTACATCAGTCTCATGCGCTAAGTTTTTTTACTGAGGATTTAACGACCTCCGTGAGTAACTCAGTGCCCAATAAGCAGTCGCCCGTCTCTAATTCAAGGCCACTGGTTCCAGGGAAAGGAGAGAGCCAGTACAGTAAGATAAACACAACATCCATGCCTCCTCACCAGTATTCGAACCTAGACCCATCTCGGAAGAATGATCAAAAACCATCGCTTAGACTACTGCGCCACCGAGGCGGCGCGTTAAGAGTTCCTTTCAGTTTTAGTGAGCGCTGAGACATGCACATGTGTTTTTAAAAAATCACTTACTTTATCTGTAAGCCCGTTTGTCAACTCAATGTCACCCATTCTAGGAATCATACTGCAAATTTGCAAGCTTCTGAGTTGCTTCACCGAAATTTGATTCACGTGGTACGTTTTCCCGGTGCGTACCTTCGTTTTCGAAGACGAATTAAAAGAGAGAAAAAAAGATAAATTATTTTCGTTTAATCTGATAGTCACAGAGACCAATTTGAATTTCTGCCTCCTTAAATTTTTTGCATCACAAAGAGAGAGAGAGAGAGAGAGAGAGAGAGAGAGAGAGAGAGAGAGAGAGAAAGAAAGCTAAGACACTTCAATTTAATTATACAGTTATTTAACTAATCCTGCCTTTTTATTATCATATTTAGTAATAAAAGTGTTAATGTAATGATTGTAATCACTGTCGCGTGTCCGTCTGTCTGCCCTTCATGCACGCCAAACTATTTTGCATGCAATTTGCAGAATATCGTTTCTTTTGTAGTTGACATATTACATTTAGTTAAATGCATCTAAAATGGGAACTCGTTTTTATTTTGTAATGCAGTTCATAATTTTCCGTTCGAGAACTATGAAAGCCAGAATTTAGAAAATTTTGAAGTGAGTTCGTAAAGTGGTTATTTCTATAAAAAAAAAAAAAACCGACTCACAGGTTGTGCAAAGCAATGATTTTTTTTTTTATTTTCTATTTACTTCTGGAATTTTCCGCTAGGAGCGCTGAAATTCATGTACCATTTTTAACTGCTTGCATCAAAACTCTTTATACTAGAGTTAATATCTTTCTATGCTTAACAACTCTTGGGAAGCAAATAAAAACTATATATTTTTGAACATTTTTAATACATCGAAGTGACCTTTGTTAAGCTGCTTTTTCAACAAGTCCAAAAATTCTATAATGCTACCTGGTTGATTGCAAAAAAACATTTCAATTGACGCAGATTTCTATTTTTCGTTAATAGATTTCCCGCCAAGACCTGAAAGTTATGAAGGTTTAAAACCTTTGAGATAAGAAAAGAAACAGCGCACGGGTTGAAATAATCCTTTTTAAACTGCGTTCGAGGTACAAATACCAACCCAATTTTTCATGTTTCTAACAGTTCCTTAAAAAAGTATTTTTGTTGCGATCAGGTGCATCCCCTCAGGCACCTGATCGTAACATCCAGAAGTTGACGTACAGACATGCGAATCGCAAGAGGCTAAGCGTTACCTTAGTCTCATTCTAAGTTAAAGAGTTGACGCTCTTTAACTCCTGTAAAGAAACTTCAACGTGACCGGAACATCAATACCACACAACTATACAAAATAACTAATAAAAGATACTTTTGTTAAACAGACATTTGGCACTGATGAAATCATAAACACTATACACTGAAGAGCAATTGAATTCGATACAGCTGGCGTTATGTAAATGTGGCGCTGTGGGCGGCCCAGTAAACGGAAACGACATGACGTATGCAGCGATCCGACAATATAAGGAGTGATGCGACGGAAATCAGTAAGGGTCGAACGCAGTATGGGTAAGACGAAGGATCTAAGCGCATTTGATCGTGGGCAAATTGTCGGGGCCCGACGAATGGGTCACTCCATCTTGGAAGTCGTGTGCAGGCACTGGGATTTTCACGAGCCACTGTGTCACGGGTGCACCGTACATACATACATATCACTAAGCTGTTCTCTGAGATTCAGATGTTAGCTCCAAAAAGAAATACAAACCTCCAGATATTTTTACTTATTGTTGTCGTATTAAACTTCTCCATTCACAGGGTTCTTGACATACAACTCGTGCTTCACTGATATCCATTACACGCCGTACACAAGATCCTTTATACTTCATACTCATAATCTTTTTCTCATGCAGACACTCCTGAATCTGATCCACCCATGTCTTCCTTGGCCTTCCTCTGCCTTTCCTTCCTGCCACTTGGGCTGAAAAGATTTTCTTAGTAAGCATTTCATCACTAATTTTTTCAACATGGCCAAACCACCGAAGCATATTGGTCTCCACCTTGCTAACAACATTTTGCTTCACATCACACAACTGCAATACATCTTTATTCCTCACACAATGAGATCGTGGCTTGGCACCGTGAGTACATTAAATCCAATAAAAACCATCCCTGCAAGGGCCAACTGCCGTGGACAACAGCGTGTGGATGAGCGAGGCCATCGTCGGCTAGCTCGCATTGTAACAGCGGATAGATGGGCCACAGTGCAAGAAATCACTCGGCAATTTAACGCTGGTGCACAAAAACGTGTAAGCAGCCACATCATCCAGAACCATCTCCTCGCTATGGGGTACAGAAGCCATCGTCCCACGAGGGTACCGCTGCTGACCGCACATCACAGGGTGCAAAGATTAGCTTGGTTACCGGAACATCGCGACTGGACCCTAGACATATGGAAAAATGTTGCCTGGACTGATGAGTCGAGATTCACGTTGGTACATGCGGATGACAGGATACGAGTACGGTGCAAACTACATGAAGCTATGGATCCTTCTTGCCAGTAGGGTACTCTTCACGCTGGTGGGGGTGGCATTCTCGTCTGGGGACTGTTTACGCGGACTGAAATGGGACCCCTGTTACGTGTGACATCGTCCCTCACAGGTCAACGTTACCGGGATATCGTGGGCGACCATTTGCTCCCATTTGTGCGTCTTCAACAACCCACTGGAGACCTCATCCTGCAACAAGAAAATGCAACGTGCCATCGCTTCCGAAATGTATCCGAATGGTTGGATGAACACTCCACCGACGTGACCTCGCTTCCTTGGCCATCTAGGTTACCTGACATCAATCCCATCGAGTACATCTGGGATACCATCGAGAGTGATATTCGAGGCCCTGACCTCCCTCCATCAAATTTTCGTGAACTGTGGGAGCTTGTTCAGGGGTCGTGGATCCGTTTGACTTCCCAACGCTTCCGGTGTCTTGTCGAGTCCATGCGGAGACGAATCGCCTCCGTCATCAGGGCGAAAGGTGGTGCTACACGTCACTAGACAGGTATCTAATTCAATTGCTCTTCAGTGTATATAAACAATCGGCCCACAACTATTGTACGTCCT
Source organism: Macrothele yani (assembly GCA_039090855.1). Classification (NCBI taxonomy): domain Eukaryota; kingdom Metazoa; phylum Arthropoda; class Arachnida; order Araneae; family Macrothelidae; genus Macrothele; species Macrothele yani. The sequence goes on from CM077009.1 coordinate 91,505,999, forward strand.
CTGGCGAGCTATGGCATTAATTATCCATTTTTCTTAGTGTTAACTGTACGGGGAGTTGTACCACCTGACTATCATATACCGTGACCAAGGCCGTCTAGTAAGTACAAGGTCATGACATTAGACAGAGGAGTTCCCTCTGTTGGTGACGTCCCTCTCGTGTTACACGGCCTGATACGTCGGCGTCGTGCTTGACATCATACATGACAGCATTGGAAACCAATCTGAAGCCTTCGTTTCCACGTGACGTCACTAAAAGAAGGAACTCATCTTTCTAATGTGAAGGTCTTGTGTTTTCTAGACGGTCTTGCTTTGACCGTGTGAAGGAATTCAGTTCTGACGCCATGATAATCATTTGGATGAGATGACGTTACAGCACGATTTCACGCAAGTGCATTTCAACCGGTTTCCTTTGCTACGGCAACAAAGCAGAGCATTAGTGTATGGAATTACAAAGGAAATTATGCATGAGCATAATGTTTGTGTATTTTAATTAATGCGTCTCAAAAATGTCTCCCATTTCGATGTTTAACACAGAATTTCTCAAATGTGTATTTGAGCTCACTTTGATTTAATTCGTAATAATGATCGTTAATTTTCTATGATAGAACAATTATTGCACATCGTTTCGGCGTAAGAATTTCAATGAAAAAATGGATTTAAAAATTTGGAACTTGACACTCAGCGTCGAAGACCACACACAGTACGAGACAAAACACAGCTAAACGTATCAAGTCATAGCAGTTTAATATGTGTTTTTTTAATAGGGAGATCATTCAACGTGTCGCCAATATCTGTTATTCATATCATGTACTGTTTATAGTGACACATAAACCATTCATGATGCTAATATGACGTGGCAAAGTTTATCTGCAACGGGTGTTGCAGATTTAGCGCCTATGCTACAAATACGCATCGCGAGTTTTTATAAACAAAGCATAATTCATTATGATAATCTGTCTTCATTTAAAGGTAAATATTACTACTTATAAACTTGCCTATGGCGTATATTGTATGAATGCCATCTCTGCTCTTATTTTTCAGAACCACAGGAAGAAAATATTTCATCCGGCACAAGTATGTATGGCTATATTTTTTGTACATTTCCAATTTCGAATTTTAATGTACGTGTGTATTTTTCGTGTTTCTCCAGAAGGTTTGCTAAATGCATGATTAAACCTATACAGAGGGATTCGAAACTCGCGTTGCCGGTAACTTAAGCGCATGTAAACGTACAGCAGAACTTGAGAATATTTTTTCCACACAGGAGAAGATACGGAGGTTCACCTCTTGCTTTTTGAACAGCGTTCCAGTGGTCGAACATGAAAGAACGATAACGTTTCTCACGTGATATGGTACCAGTGACTATATAAGCAGCACCGCGAAAAAAGTTGTAAACTCTTGAGAAAAAAAGAAAAGGTAGACTCTCGCGGTTACGGTTTCGACGCTTTACTTCCACGTCCGTCCACTGGCGCGCTGTTCCATTTAGACCTTCGGAGCTATATTGTTGCCATGAGCCTCTGTGGAAGATTTACCTCTGGGTTAATTTTTCCTAGTCGACTCACGGACACGTCTACCTGGATGTTACGATGGCTCCATTTTACTATCTAAAGAGCAGTGCCATCTGGCTATTAGCGTAGCAATTTGATTTGTGACTGAGCAATATAGTAGTTTTCCCACACTTTGCGTTTTCACGTCTCTGAACCGTAAAACCGCAAAGTGTGGGAATTTGGTGTTGTTTACATGATGCCCTACGGAGTTTCAGTTGTGTATGTTTTTGAGTTGAGTAGGGTTTGGTTGCAGAAATCATGTTTATATCAAACCGGAAGAAATTATACTTCATAAACGAATAAAGTTTTCAATTTTAACTTCATGTTTTGTTTTGAATTCGCACTAACGTTCATTTTAATATTTCAAATTAAAAAAAAATAGAAGGAACCTCAAGATAATTAAGAACTTTATAAATCCAACTTTTTATCACACATCCGGAAGAAGTTACGATACAAAAATGGAAACATTTCCTACGAAGAATGCATTTTGGCCAACACAAAATGCATTGCAATAGCCTTGGGAACCACCAACTTTCCCACACTTTAATGGCCGCCGCTCGCGGTTATTGGCTTCACGCAAACTGATGCTGCTGTGTTGATGAAAGCATCTCTAGATATCTTATTCTAACCTCCTATGGGTAAGGATGCGAAAAGCGTTACAACATAGGTATTTCGAGATTCCTCTTCTAAATAAGATGACGATTTGGCGATTGGTTGACCGTCTGCGTGCAAATGGAAATGTACACACAGGTGGTAATCTCGGTTAACGGTGGAAAACCCTTGCAATGACACAAGAAAAATTTAGGCACGGTCAGCAAGAAAATTTTTCATGAAACTTGCATCCCTAGCCAAATGAACTGCATAAGTGCAAAGAGGACTGTAAAATTTTTCACGTGCTGCCTGGCCGTATTCAGGCAGTCCAAGAATTGAGATCCAGGAATTCATAGAGCCTCACTGTGTTTAGGAAATCAAAGAATTATGATCCAAGAATTTAGTGAACCTTACTGAATTCAGGCTGTTCAACAGCTCAGAGAGACAGGCCGTATTCAGGCAGTCCAAAAATTGAGATTCAGGGATTTAGTGAACCTTACCGAATTTAGGCAGTCCAGCACCTCAGAGAGACTCGCCGTATCAAGCAGTCAAGAAATTGAGATTCAGGAATTTTGTGAACCTTACCGTATTCAGACAGTCCAGCAGCTTAAAGAGACTTGCCTTATTCAGGCAGTTCAAGAATTGAGATCCAGAAATTTAGTGAATCTTAACGAATTTAGGCAGTTTAGCAGATCAGACTCGCCATATTCAGGTAATTTAAGAATCGAGATCCAGGAATTAAGTGAGTCTCATCTTATTCAGCTGTAGTTCTACAATTCAGGGAGTCTGATCATATTCACGCAGTTCATTAATTGAAATCCAGGAACTTATAAAACCTCATCGCATCCAGGCAGTCCAAGAATTCAAAGAGTCTCACGTATACAGGAAGTCGAATAATCGTGACCCAAGAATTCGGAGAACCTCACCTTATTCAGACAGTCCAAGAGCAGAGCTCCTATGTTCAGAGAGCCTCAAAATATTCTTCTTCTTCTTCTTCTTCATTGGATTTTTAACGACCACCGTGAGCAACTCAATGGGCTATAAGCAGTCGCCCGTCCCTAATTTAGGGTCACTGGTTCCAGGGAAGGGAGAGAACCAGTGCCGTAAGGCAAACACAACATCCATTCCTCACCGGGATTCGAACCCGGACCCCGTTCGGACGAATGATCAGAGGCCATCGCTTAGACCACTGCGCCACCGGGGCGGCCAAAAATATTCGACACTCCGTATACAGTAGGGTGGAGCGAAAAACACTTTTTTTATTTGAAACGTCACCATGTGCAATAGTTGCGATTTTATTACTGAAATGATCCCCCGAAATATGGATGCCATTATTTGATATCTTAGGCTGCCCCAAGAACCTCGAAGTTTGAAAGTTATAGGGGAAAATGGTTTAGAAACACCCGCTTTCTCCATTTTGTAAATATAAAAAAAATTGTGTCACTATGTTATTTAATATCACCTTTGAGTGTATAAACACGGATAAAAGTTCATCAGAGATGAGTTAATTTCTTAGGCTTCCCCAAATCCCTCAAAGTATGTAATTTTTGCCAAAAATGGCATGGTAAGTTGCGTAAGCATTAAGTTCGACAGCAGTCTTATTGTTACCAATTTGGGCTTAACATTAACAACCCCCCCCTCCCTCTCTCATACTTTCTGGAAACCTCTTGTTGGATTTCAGAAACATAGCTTGCTGTTTTGGCGCTCTGCTTTGTTTTTGTTACCTTTTTCATCTCAGCCCACCCCATCTCTCACAGCGGAGCTCTGTTTGCGAACTCGCTGAGTTATCTCATCACAGTCGCACAGGTCCATTTGGGAGAGAGTGTTGGCGGGTTTGCGTCATAATGATGCAACAGTTTCTTTCACTCCTACTGACGTTGATTGGATCGTACCGGCATTTTCGTTTTGTCGTCCAACTACTTAAGATGGCTGAAACAAGAAATAAAGCTGATTGCCCTATCCTCGGGAGTTATAAGGAGATGCATGAAAATGTGTTGCCTACGTACGAAGATGTAATGCGCCATTACTACCTTGTGAGGAATACTCTTAAGCAGGAAGGTGCAAATTATGAGCCTGCTGCAGCAGAAATAGCAAGTATTGTCGCGGACAAAGTGCTAAGTATATGGAAGACAGCATCTCTTCCAACATCTCTCCACAAATCTGTTACAAAGCGTATTACCGCATACAGCACTGAAATCCGAAAGCTGATAAAACACGCTGCAAGAATAGATGAAACCTACCGAAAGAAGACTGTACAATTTCGTGCAGATTCCCAACGTATCTTTGACATATGCTCATGCAAGTGCAAATGTTTTAGAACCTGCAAATGCAGCTCTGCAAAAAAGGTACCCGTGAAAGAGCGAGACTTTCTGATGGACCAGAGAACAAACAGAAGAATGATAGTAGGTGGGCTTGACGCAAAAACCACCAGTGTACTGAAGAAAAGATCAGCTCGAAAGAGTAATATAGAAGAGCATGTCCGTAGGAAATTACAGAAAACTGCATCACTGAAATCGGCCCTGCGAGTCGAGGATGATCCTTTAGAAGAAGATACAAATACTAATTCTGCAGGAAAACTAGAAGCCGGGTCCAGTCATTTGTTGGCCTCGGAGAAAGATTAGGATTTCACTCCACGTCGTTTTTCGAAACTTAGGCGTCAGATGACACTGTCTGCATTTTCTAGAAAGTGCGATAGGCGAGGCATCAGCGACCGAGCGGCAGCTGATCTTGCTTCGGCGTTGTTTCATGATGTAAGTGAACCGGTTCATTCGAAAGAATATAATGTATCTGTTATTGACCGGCATAAAGTACGACGAGAAAGGGTAAAGACCCGTCAAACAATTCAAGATGAGGTAAACTTGACTGGTCGCAAGATTGTAGCTTTATTTTTGGACGGAAGAAGGGATGAAACTCTTACGAATACACAGACAGATGATGGCAAGTGGCAAAAGCGAAAAGAATGGGAGGAGAATATTACACTTGTTGAAGAACCGGGTTCAGTCTATTTGGGACATTTTGCACCGAAGAGCAGGAGTGCAAGGGACATTTCCGACGGTATCTTCAGCTTATTGAACCAGAAGGCATTTGACTTGTCGGAGTTAGTCTTTATTGGAAGTGACTAATACCGGCACAAATGCAGGTGTAATTAGGCGCCTTGGAGAGAAGCTCAATTCTCCCGTACACTGGATTATATGTCAACTTCATTTTAATGAACTGCTATTACGCAACCTCACTGAAGCACTTGATGGGAAAACATCAGGTCCAAGAGGATTTAGTAGATTGATTGGAAAGCGTCCGAAGACGTGTGCAAACCTTCCAATCGTTAATTTCCAGAAAAATTGAATTTTCGCTTCAGTCCGACATTAACTATGGAGATCTTAGCTCGGGTCAACTTTATTTGTGGGAAATTTGTAAGGAAGTCTCTGCAGGTGATTGCCCACAAGATCTGGCAAATCGGGATCCTGGAGCACTTGCACATTTCCGTTGGCTGACCCTCGCAAATCGCATTCTGCGTTTGTATGTTGGAACTAGTGATCCAACACCACAACTTGTCTCATTAGCCACCTTCATAATGAAAGTATACGCACCATCGTAGTTCACGATCAAATGTAACGGTACCTGTAAAGATGGTGCAAGAAATTTGCAGCTTTTTATATCTAGGTTTCAGTATCTTCCAGATAATTTAAAGGATATTGTAAAAAGAGTCGTCCAAGACAACGCGTATTTTGCCCATGCAGAAAACTTGCTCGCTGCAATGTTGTTTGAAGACAGAAGGTATGTCCGTGAGCTTGCTGTTCGACGTATCAGGAAGGCCAGGAAATCTTCCGAGCAAACAGCTACCATTAGGAAGTTTTGGATTCCTAAGCTGAATTTCCCGAGCAATGATAACATCGACCTAATCGACTGGCAAGAGTTTAATGTGACTGAGCCTCCTATCACACGCAAATGGAAAGACGATGAGCTTCTGGAATTACTACAGTCGGATAAATATCCAAGTTCTTGCCACGAATTACAAAAATGCCCTGCCATTTTCAGGCAGTAGAGAGGATGGTTAAGATTGTAACAGATTCTTCTGCTCATGTGTGCGGCCTTCTTGCAAGAGATGGATTCATCAGAGCAAAAATTTTGGATAGGAAGCTGATGCCAAGTTTTGAAAAAAAAACCTGATTTCCAAGTGAAATAAACTCACTCCTCAAGTTATGCTACTAGGTAAGGCTGGTGTCTATCATATTTACATAACTTATGCCATTTTTGGAGAAATATGATAAATCTTGAGCTCTTTGGGGAAGCCTAAGAAATTAACTCACGTCTGCTGAATTTTTACCCGTGTATATACACTCAAAGTTGATATTCAATAACATTGTGACACAGACTTTTTTATATCTACAAAATGGAGAAAGCGGGTGTTTTTAAACCATTTTCCCCTATAACTTTCAAACTTCGAGGTTCTTGGGGCAGCTTAAGATATCAAATAATGTCATCCATATTTCGGGGGGTCATTTCAGTAATAAAATCGCAACTATTGCACATGGTGACGTTTCAAATTAAAAAAAAAAGTGTTTTTCGCTCCACCTTAGTATACAGGCAGCCGAAGAATTGAAATCCAAGCATTCAGTGCACCTCACCTTATCCGGAGAGTCCAAGAACCGAGATCCCAATGTTCGTTTCAGGGACTGTCCGATTATTCCTCCGTTGTCAGTGAAAAATACTCACAACGAAAAAGGGAATCGTATGAAGCTTAGCTAACCACGTAATGCTAGTAGCCATTTCTTGTTCTCTGAGCTGTGACTGTATTTCGTGACAAACAAAAGTCCATTGTTAAATGTTTTAACATCGACTATAGTTTCTCAAAGCGTTTGGCTCGGCACCATCAGGACCACGGTGTACGTTACTCAGGTGGTACGACTCTGGAAACAAATATTGCCCGTTAATGTAACTTATCACTAGATGGCGCGAACAACGTGTGGGCCGATGACTGGACACAACCTATGTTTTCTTGCGGAAGGAAGGTGTGACGTGCCTGCCCCGCAGGACGCACACGACATAAAGGCAGATAGCAGCGAGAACGAACGTCTGCGTAGCTCAGTTGGTAGAGCGACTTGTTCCGGAATAAATGGACTCGGGTTCGTTTCCCGGCGTGGACCAAAAATGACAGAGAAATTTACTTCGTTATAATGGCGCCCGTACTTCCCGGATGACCCGGCCGTTCAAGATCTCGCAGTGGTGTGATGTTCTTTTCACACCGCAAGATAGGAAAAATAAGAGAATCCCTTCTTCAGCGCTTCGGAAAATAAAAAGTGTGTGACGTTGCATTCCACACACCAGATTGCCTGGGAGTTCTCAAGTGCACGTTCTACAGCGGATGGCTGCTTACGACAATCCATGGTCACGGCTGACCCGTGGGCTATGCCCCGGCCCTCTTTCGGGGGGGGGGGGAGATGTGATGTGCTGCCCCGCAGGACGCACATGACATAAAGGCAGATAGCAGCGAGAAGGAACGTCTGCGTAGCTCAGTTGGTAAAGCGACTTGTTCCGGAATAAGTGGACTCGGGTTCGTTTCCCGGCGTGGACAAAAATGACGGAGAAATTTACTTCGTTATAAAAGGCCAGAAGTATTCGTGTTTTAAGAATGCTGTTTTGCTTGGAATTGAAAAAAACTAAAACGCTTCGTAAACATGCACTTTTTTGCTTACCAGATGGGATATCGTCAATTATAGCGATATACAGGGTGATCAGAATCGACTGTACAATAAACCTACCGGGCGATTCCTCGTGGAGAAAGAAGCCAAAAACCGTTTTCCGATCGGACGTCGCATTCCGGAGATATACGCGCCGAAAGTTCGTGACGTCACATCCGGTAAGAATACAGACATTAGAAATAATTTACCCAATCACTTTGACAGAAAACATGTAATTTACTGATGTGTACCACTACAACACAAATGATAAAACACGTGGATTCGTGTCAGATTACAACATGTGTTCAAAATGACCACCTTGCAGTGAGGAACAGGCCCGAGGAATAAACATCTGAACGCGTTGCAGCATACCAGGGGTTACAGTTGTGAGGGCCGCGTGTAAGGTGGCCACTAGGTCATGCAGGCTGTTGACAGGCCGTCGATATACCAGTTCCTTTAGATGACCCCAGAGGAAGAAGTCCAATGGGTTAAGATCCGGCGATCTAGCGGGCCACGCGACAGGACCACCACGGCCAAGCCATCGACCGGGATATTCCATATCCAGCCACTGGTGAACATTTGCAGCGTAATGCGCCGGTGCTCCATTATGCTGGAGCCATAGATTGCTGAGAACTGCCAATGGTACGTTTTCCAGTAAGTCCGGCAGAACAACACGTAGGAACACTATGTAGTTGACAGCTGTGACACGTTCGGGAAGAAGATATGGTCCCACTAGGATATCGCTCATAATACCACACCAGATATTAACACCCCACCGGACCTGGTGAGCGTGCGGATTGTCCAATGCCCAAGCACGACTATTATAGGTGTTGTAGATACCCTGCAGTGTAAACCTTACTTCATCAGTCCACAAGATCCGGCGGATGAAACTATTATCGGCAGGATGTTGCTGTAGCAGCCACTGACAGTATGCCTGTTTTCTAGGATAATCCTGTGGTAATAGGCCATGCACCCGTGTGATGTAATATGGATGCAGGTCTTCGTCGTGTAGAACGGCAAGTACGGTACTTTGGTGCACACCGAACTGTCGCGCGCTCGCACGGCTGCTGGTGGTTGGCTCCTTCTCTATGAACTCTAGTATGGCGTCCTCGATGGATGGTGTTCTCACAGAGGGTCCAGCGCCACTGTCTACACTTGGACGTGGTGCGACATTGCCTGTGTCGCGCATTCGAGCGTCAAACCGCCGTATGACCTGGGCGTCCGGGTGCCGTCATGCTTGGTATCGCTCGCTGTAGGCCCTTGCTGCACGCAATGCTGAACCATGGCATTCCCCCAATAGGAGATACATGACGCAATACTCTCTCAAACTGTACGACACATCGCTACCAACACTACTGTCAAATGTACCAACGCAGTATGAGCTTACCTGCTACCGTCGCCAACCCTTTTTATCCCTACCTGCCGTATCGCGCAGGCGTACAACTGATGCTTTCACGTCACCACTTCCTTCGAATTTGCATACCCTGCCCCGTGGCACATTTTAAAATGTTGATTGCATTTCTCCCCCCTTTATTTTTTATTTTAATTGAAGGTTTAACTACCACCGTGAGCAACTCAGTGGGCTATAAGTAGTTGCCCGTCTTGAATTTAGGACCACTGGTTCCAGGGAAGGGAGAGAGTCAGTGCCGTAGGACAAAAACAACATCCATGCTTCACCGGGATTCGAACCCGGACCCCCTTTCGGACAAATGATCAGAAGCCATCGCCTTAGACCACTGCGCCACCGGGGCGACTTGATTGCCTTGTGATACGTGCGTCTGTATATAACTATCCACGTCGCTCTTCAACGAGCATGTGCGTCACCGGATGTGACGTCACGAAACTTTCGGCGCGTATATCTCCGGAATGCGACGTCCGATCGGACAACAGTTTTCGCCTTTTTTCTCCACGAAGAATCGTCCTGTAGGTTCATTGTGCGGTCGATTGTGATCACCCTGTATATGCATATTTATGTTTGATAATCGCATTGATTAGTAGGCACGTACTGAATTTCATGTTTCCACACCTTTATGTAGGATAATTTCATTTTTTCATATGTAGAACAGCAAGTTGAAAGCGGCGGTCAATAGTTTTTTCCATCGTAAAATAGTTTTTTTAATTAGAAAAAAAAAAGAAATGTTTATCTATGCGCGATTGCTATGGTTTCATGCTGGCCGCCATTTATACATTTAAAAATAGTGGTACGCATGTATAACGTAAACAACTTACACTCCCAGAGTTCTGTTGATATCAAAGGGCAAATCAGTGATCACTTTCATCTTCTGGGGCTTCAAAAGTTGATACACGTTCTCTACATGTCGAATAATTTGCCCGATAGTTCGATACAAAACGCTTTCGTCTCGTATCAAAAATGTAAGAATTGGACTGATCCTATTCCGACACACAGCTGCACTATAAATTTTAGTCTCCTTTTAAATATAAATGAGTTGACGTGCTTTAACTTCTGCAGAGAAACTTTAACGTTTCTGGAATTTCTATACCACACAACTACACAATGTAATTAATAAAAAATACTTGTGATAAACACAGATTTGGCACTGATGAAATCATAAACGCTATGTATTCCTATGATGATTAGGGTAAAGGATCGGCCCACAACCCCAGCACGCCCCATGGCGAGTTATGACATTAACCATCCATTTTTCTAACTGTTAACTCTATGGGGAATTGTATCACCGGACTATCATACACCGTGATCAGGACGAATGGAGAGTAAACATTCAAATCATTGTGACATCATCAGAGTTCCGGCGGTCACGGATTTTGAGTTGTTTCCACGCGCTTGAAAAAATGAAATAGGCGTCATGTCGTTGTCAAGTCGTGAAGAATTCCGGTATATGTGGAAAGCTTTTAATATACAGTGTGACGTACCTGCCAGCAGGTCGCACACGACATAAAGGCAGATAGCAATCAGAATGAACGTCTGCGTAGCTCAGTTGGTAGAGCGACTTGTTCCGGAATAAGCGGACTCGGCTTCGAATCCCGGCGTAGACCTAAAATGACGGAGAAATTTACTTCGTTATAACAGTTATAAATTAGATGGACAAAAAAAACCTTTATTGAGCAAAGTTATAAGGATACATATGATAATAAGTACGAATAATATATAGTTAAAAACACCAAGTTTACCTTTTTTCGCAAATGTTTGACGTGGCTTCCCTTGGTTACTCTGCAAATCAGTTCTTCCCACATTGCTGTCAGTATGTCGGCATTGACCAATGCGAGTGCAGCGTTGATTCTTGATTTCAGTTCAAGAAGGGACTTGGGAAGCGGCGGAAGGTAAGCCTGATCTTTAACAAAACCCCATGAACTGAAATCTAGGGACGTTAGGTCCGGTGATGGAGGAGGCATGCAATTGGGTCGTCGCGACCAATCCAAATTGGGACTTCAGCATCGAGGTAAGAAATGAAGTCCCCGTGGTAGTGAGGAGGCACCCATTTTTGTCACTGTTGATTTTGGAACTCCAAGCTCCGGAACTGCTCGTGCCGTCGATTTACGGGGGCTTCGCAGAAATGCTGCTCGCATTGCATCCACAGTCTCCTCGGAAATTCCAGGTCTGCCTTGGCCGCTGTTACTATGAGCCACACATATATTCTCGATATATCGTTTACACCACGCTACAATCGTGTCTCTTTTTGGTGCAGTTTTCCCGTATTCTCGGCGAAAATGTTACACTTGTGCTTCTGAATGCGTCTCGTGAAACCACAGACAGCATTTCGCTTTTTCTGCGCCGCTGAACGTCGCCATCGTACCGGGAACAATGCAACAATAGTGATGGGAGCAATCGCGCGTTCTCTGCTGGCGATACATGACCTTGCATAACTCAGCGCCATCTGTCCACAAAAGGTAAACTTGGTGTGTTTAACTATATATTATTCGTACTTATTAGCTGGCGCTGTTCGGCCGCGAGTCTGCTCATACGTTCTTTCAGGATACCGTCATTTGTAAACCGCCCGCAGAGGTAGTAGGATGGCTGAGTTCACGAACTCGGAAATGGCTGGTATGCACCTCGCGTACGGAGCAGCGGACTGCAACGGACGAGCCGTCGTGCGACTGTACCAGGAACGGTACCCGATGAGACGAGTGCCAAACCACCAAGTGTCTGCACGGCTGCATCAAAGGCTATGAGACACTGGTTCTTTCCAAGGGACTGCCAGGTGTCGGAAGCGATGGGTACGCACTCCTGCCATCGAAGAGAATGTGGATCGGGCGTGGTGGTCCCGTTCATTGGCCTGCAAGATCGCCGGACTTAACATGCCTTGATTACTTCTTCTGGGGTAACATCAAAGGACTGGTGTACGACACCCCCATTGAAAATGATGTGGACTTTGTAGCACGCATCTCTGTAGCTGCTTCGGAAGTCCAAAACACGCCAGGAATTTTTTATGATGTACGTGATTCCATGCGCCGACGATGTCAAGCATGTGTTACAGCTCATGGTCGGAACTTTTGAACACCTTCTGTAACCTCAATGCATTTTGCAAATGTCTTGTGAGTAATAAAAAGCATTTTGTTCTCTTACGTGTTCTTTCATTTCTCGTCCTCTCTGTACACTAGCACATGAAGATGGCGTTTCCGACCCTGCATTGCTATGTGATTCCGATTTGTCTTTGTGCGACCTACCCCTCCCAGAAGTGTGTAAACGCTTAGCTGAATTACCCTGTATATGAAGTCCACATTCACAAGGTATCTAATAAATTCCCCAGAAATTTATGTCTTCGACGTAATCTTTTGTTCCGTAAAAAAAACACTTTTGAGAATTTTTGAAATTCCAAAGCAAATCTGAGAAGCAAATGGGATAACCGCCCAATTCGTTCGCACTGGGAGGTCTATTGGCGTGAGCGAGCAGAACATATATGCTCAACTGAGGATTCTTTACAGAAAGAGCTTGATTTTCTTAAACGAATTGCAGTACATAGAGGATATATCCAAAAATTTAGGAAACCGAAGCCTTTCTGCTCGCTGACGCCAATAGACCTCCAGTACGAACAAATTGGGCGGTAATCCCATTTGCTCCTCAGATCAGCTTCGGAATTTTAAAAATTCTCAAAATTTTTAATTTCAAAGTTATTTTCAAACCCATAAATAAAGGGAATTTTTACGGAACAAAAGATTACGTCGAAGACATAAATTCCTGGGGAATTTATCAGATACCTTGTGAATGTGGACTTTCATACACATAGGACAGGCCGGCAGGGCTTTAAGTTTCCGTGTGAAGTAACACAAGACTTACGTAAGAAACCATGAACTGAAGAAGATATCAATAGCCCAACATTGTCACAAAAATAACAATAAAGTTTTGTTTGGAAATGCTACGCTTATTAATAAACCTGATTCGACTATTAAGCTTAATATATTAGAAGCTTTCCACGTATACCGGAATTCTTCACGACTTGCCAATGACATGGCGTCTTTGCCGTTTCTTTTCAGCGCATGGAAACAACTTATCAAAATCCGTGACCGTCAGAATTTTGATGATATCACAATGATTTGAATGCTTACACTCCATTCATTCTGATGATGCAGAGACAAATGCTCTGCGAAACTCTAGTCAAAGTTAATAAAGCATTTACTTGTGAATAAATGTTGATAATTTATTCTAACGCAACATCACAAGTGTGTAGTCTTAAATCATAAGTAAAAGTCCATTGTTTGAGATGCAACTTTTGGATCACCGATGCTTTTAGTTAACAAGTTTTTATACAACCTTGTTTGTTTGTTGACGCATTCTCTAATTTAAGCTTCCTTTTGAATTTCTGCGTTCTTAGATAAATTTAGTTTCTTCTCGTTAAACATTTCTTTTTGACTTGATACATTATTTTCGCTTAAGAGCTTTCTACGTGTGGCAGCAGTGACAGTTAGTCAGAGGTAAATGAAGTGTGGCAGCAGTGACAGTTAGTCAGAGGTAAATGAAACGTAAAGATTAAATGTATCAAGTGTGTGTTGTTGAGATAACGTCCTGTTAGCGATCGTTGTAATTGGATAGAGCGACTTGCTAACGATAACGGCATTTGATATACCATCTTGGTATTGTGCATGTTGGAGATAACGTCTTGTCAGATAATAGTCATTTTAATTAGAGGCATTTGAAGCAGAAATTATGATCATGATGATCATATGTAGAGGATTTTAGGAAGGGAGTGTCTGACCCCAGGTCTTAAACAACCCTTAGAAATAGGAAGCTAGGAGATTTGGGCTAGAGTGCCCGATAGGAAAGTGACACGGAAGCGAAGTAGAAAGGGGGAGGAAGACGCCCTTATTTATTACCGGGGGCCAGTGCCCGGGGTCCGACGACTTAACGTGCCCATCCGACGCACGGCAGATATTTAGTGGATCGCGCGTTCGTACCTGCCTGGGATCGAACCTGAGGTCCTTTCCGTGGCAGTCACGAACGTTGCCCACTAGGCCACCCGCGGTCCTATTTGAAACAGAAACCTGCCATAAACGCATTTTAAGATTTCGAAGTGTTGTGACTAAGAGATGATTTGAAACCAGAAAATATATATATTCTAGCTAAAGTTGTTCAACTGTTTTGCAGTTCAAGTGACGAATAAATAAACATGGACTCACGTAAGTGGCTTTATGTTGATTCATTACTTCGGTCGTTACTGTTTTCTACACTATGGCCGGAAATAAAGTACACCGGAAAGTGGCAGCACTTTACAGCGTCATTCCCAAGAGCGCGGCGTGACGAAGCTTCAGGGTGACCTTGGTTCATGAAGAGAACGGTTGTATTGCACGGTGATACGTAATGGATCTAAGTGTTCGTGAAAAGGCTTTTATTGGAAGCATTATTTTCGTTCATACGGAATCAGCCGTTCCGAGGGACCAGGTGTGAATTATGTTTCTGAACTTTTCAAAAAAAGTTTCACAAAACACCACCAATGAAGCGAACAGTGTTTTTGTTGGTGAAAAACTTTAGGCAGACAGGATCTGTTCTGTGTCAACAAAAATCGCTGTGGACGAAAACGCGCGTCCGCAGACGATGAGAATGTGCTGGATAAGATTTTGCGATCACCAAAGAAAACTCAGCTGGGTATTGCTAAAGAACTTGGTATGAAGAAGAAAACGTCTGTACAGACACTTGTTCCAAACAAACCAACATCAGACGTGTGTTGTATTCAATTTCACAGGACACAATTGCAGCAATGTTTGTAAATCTCTGGTGTGGGTATGAAAAATATCTTGAGTAGAATGGTTCACACCTGCAACATGCCATCTGAACCTTGTACGTGCACGGTAAGATCTTTGTTGCCTGAATTTTATACACATCCAGTGGCGTACCTGCCCCCCCCCCGCAAAAATATCTTCGAGTCCCTTTTGCAAAAACCTATTTGTTTTCAATAACTGAAATGTTTAAAGTCCACATTATTCACTAGGTTTTACGAGCGTTTTAATAATTCAAATCCTTCGGAACCTATAGGTATTTTTCGTAAAACCAAAATTGTTACACTTTATTGCGTGTAACACAAATGCACACGTTGAAAGTAAAATGCTTGTCCTCGTTTCACGTCAATACAAGGTAATACAAAACACTTACGCCAAGCTTAATTATATCATGCAAATTTTATTCGTTTAGAGAATTAAAGCCAGCCTCTTTGAAATGCTTCACGATCACACACACACACAACACCTTGCCGTATGGCAGATTCTTAATGTCACAATGTTTTGCCTACAGTAAAAATCTTTTCTTTTGACTCTGTTGTAAAAAAAAGTAACACAGGTCTCGATTTTTTCGTTCCTGAGGACACCTTTTAGCTCATTATATTCTGAAGCATGCGTAGTTATGTGCAACCTCAGATCCTCTGGAATAACTGCTTTCCTGTCACCCAGTTTTTATAAACTAAGGCGAAAAGGATTTCTTGAAGATTTTACTTATTTACTGAAAAAAAAAACAACAACCAATTATTGCTTTTCTTTTTAATACTTCATTCAAAGCTGCCGTCAAATATTCCTGGCTATTTCTTTAATCAGTTTCATACGGAGTTCCCGCAAATTATTTTTTTCGAAAATCCATCTATTGAGGCTGGTGGCCCTCTAAGCCGTCAGGTCCCCCCCCCCGCATTGCGAGGGTTGCAGGGGCTATCAGTAAAGCACATGCACATGTCATTTGAATCTTGTTCACGAACGGTAAGATCTTTATTACGTACTATTCTGAAATTAAACACGTATTCTTTTCAATCCTTGCTTTATGACTCAACATAACGTTCGGTATACTTTTATTACCGCCCAAACTGTATATTTGTGAAAACACAAATTTGCCGATGGTAAAGATTTAACCCTCATCCTTCTGCTCCAGAGCCGAATGCTTTTCTAGTTAAGCTACACCGACAAGTATTTATCACTGCCACTTGCCATATACGTCACCTATGTAGTGCATCACATATATCCCACCTCTCGGGAAAAGGCTGGGACGGAATCGTAGGTTTCCCGGTCAGCCGGCAAACCATGCTTGAAGGAGCTCACACTAGGAGGAGGAATTCTAGTTCCCTCGATGTGTGGAGCAAGCATCACACGATTTTCGAAGCGAAGAAGGGATTCTCATTCATTTCAGACGATGTGTGGAAGGAAAGCTGAAGGATGTTTCAAAGAATGGATTCCAGGAATGCTTTAAGCAGCTTTACGGTTGTTGGCAAAAGTGTGCAGCTGCCCAAATAAAGTACTTCGAAGAAAGTGACGTGTAAATAGCAGTAATGTTATTGCTTTCTACATAAAAAGGAATTTCCGGGAACTTTTTGAACCTATTTTGTAGAGTGGCACATTAGTATAATCATAAAAAATTCTCAATCCACTGCGGGATGAAGGTATCCTCCAAGTCTCTTCCATAGCTCCCTACCTTCAGTAATTGTCTTCCATGTCATTCCAGCATGCTTTCTGAATTTCATCCATCCACCTTTAACGTGGTCTTCAGAGTCTTTTCATGTCTCTTGATACCTAGCGTAGTATTTCAGTTTTCCAACGATGGTCACTTCTTCTAGCGTATAGGTCCTACCAATTGATGGTCTTTACTTTGATCATGATCTCATCAACTCTTGATCCACGAGTTCCTTTTCCCATCTTTCCTCGTTATACGAAGCATGCATCTCTCCATGTTTCTTTCAGTATACTTCTTTCAGTAGTTTGCAGCCTTTGTATGTCTTTTTAGTTAAGGCTCCATGCCTCTGATCCATAAGTAGGAATCGGAATGATGCCTTGATTAAACACATTGTTTTTAATATAAATAGCGGTATAACTATACCATAGGGATTACAGCAAATGCCATGCCACACTCACGACCAGTAATGACCCCTCCCCCCCATGACTTTTTTTTATTCGAGGTTTAGCGACCACCGTGGGCAACTCAGTGGGCTATAAGCAGTTGCCCGTCCCTAATTTCAGGTCACTGGTTCCAGGGAAAGGAGTGAGCCAGCGCCGTAAGACAAACACAACATCCATGCCTTACGGGTTTCGAACCCGGACCCATCTCGGACGAATGGTCAGAAGCCATCGCTAAGACCACTGCGTCACCTGGGCGGCCCCCAATGAGTTCAAAACTTAGCATCTTTATATGTACAGTATATAACATATATGACAGCATGTATTATAAGGGACGAGTCCATTTCTTGACGGTGATACTTCCTTCTCCGGAGTCGGACATTCTGCCAACTGAGCTACGCCGGCAAAGCCATATCGCTGCAACTTGCCGTTTTGAGTCTTGCGTCACCTCAGTGGTACACCACAGTGTAAATAGGTGGGATTATATTCAAAACTTAAGTTCAATAGGAAAAATAATAGCGCCAATTTTTTGATGCTTTGAAGACAAGGAAAGGGGGTTTCAGAGCTATTTGGGAGGGGGCGGAGAACGGGACTTAACGACTATACCGAATTAACCCTTATTTGCCGTTGGTGGAGTTCGAACTCACGTCTTCTACCTCCGGAGCGGGGTATTCTCATAACTGAACTACGCCGGCGTAGTTCAATCAGGAGAACATCCCGCTCCGGATGTAGGAGGAAGTGAATTCGAAACCACCACCGGCAAAAACGCTCCATGTACTGGCGCCTGAATGTTGAATCTCCTGGCCGTGAGGTTCGATAAAATGTTTGATTATTCCACACATCGAATGGATATCGTTTGTTGGAGTTAGCTGTCGAAGCACGATACTACAGGATACACATGCCTTAGTTGAAATACTTTAAAATTTAATGATTAAAATATATACAAGGCTAAAAACACACAAGATCTTTCACACGGGCGCCCCGTGCATCATCAGGTGAAGAAAACTGGGGGAACAAAGAGTCTACTTGCTTTATATATACAGTATATAGGATGGATTCATAATGTGCATTTCGAATGCAGCAATCCTGGTGGACAGGGTAACAGTTGGTATAGCTCAAGATAAGGTGTAGTACCTACATACCTATACAACATGGCATAAGGTTGTTAAGAAACTCATAATGCAAAACATAAAATGGGACTCTGGAAGGGTTTAATGTGAAAAATGACGGATTGTTTACCATAGTGAAACGTGGGTGGCGGGAGGGTTATGTGAAGTGGAAGAGGGATTGTTTATATAAGATAAATTATTCAATAATTGTTTCCAAGGGGGTGGAACAAATACAGGAGTTTCTTCATTACAACATCAATTTATATTATAGTGTATATATAAACTTTCTGCAAACAGTCATAGATTTTGTTTTAGTTTTTAATAGTAGATAGGTGTCAGTCCATGATGGGTGGTAAACAGAGTCATAGATTTTGTTTTAGTTTTTAATAGTAGATAGGCGGACTGACATCTATCTACTATTAAAAACTAAAAAAAAATCTATGACTCTGTTTGCAGAAAGTTTATATATACACTACAATATAAACCGATGTTGTAATGAAGAAACTCCTGTATTTGTTCACCCCCTTCGAAACAATTATTGAATAATTCACTGGTCGGCATGAAAATCGGCCCTGACACCATTTCTGCTGATTCTTATGTGAAACGACCTCCTGAAGCCGAATATGACCCCCGTTTTCCCTCATCACCAACCGTTTTCAGGGGGAGCCCCCCCCCCCCCCCCCACCTAATTTTATCACTTTCCGATAATTTGGAGGGATGAAA
This sequence comes from Macrothele yani, assembly GCA_039090855.1. NCBI lineage: Eukaryota > Metazoa > Arthropoda > Arachnida > Araneae > Macrothelidae > Macrothele > Macrothele yani. Next base: position 91,524,923 of record CM077009.1, read on the forward strand.
AGGATTACTTCAGTCTTTACATTTGTTCTGAAGGGATACAGAGGTGAAAAGTTAAAAAACATGAACATCTGTATCAAGGAGGTAGATATGGGGGATTTGCCCCCCCCAAATTGTAAAGAAATCATTACAAATGATTGATTTTTCCGTTTTTTGGCAATTTTTTCACTTATTTGTTACATACTCCAGCTTCCAGCCCCTCTCATCCTCCCCCAAAAAACCAACAAATAATAAAAATATATAGCAACAGTTCGGAACATTCGCTCTACCACGGTGGCTCTCTCAATATCTCACGCGAACAGGTTCCCACGGAAATCGCGCACAGGTTTGCACGGGCTTTGACAAGGTCAAACTTGCATTGCTCTTATCACGATAATCCTGCACTGTAAGCATTATCCTCCCTCAGTTGATCTGTAGCGATCGTTGAGTCTACTTGTCGGTGTTCTATGCGGGGATTCTGTGTTTCCAAGTTGTTTAAATTGTGTCAAACGGTAGAAATTTGTTTACACCGGCCTTTTCCAAGTGAATTACAGTACGTGAGTGTAATTTGTGATTAATATAGGGCATTTATTTACTGTTTAATTATGCCACGCGAGTGTATAAATCATCCCGATAGATTCTGCAATGTTTGCGGGGAATTGACTTTTAAAGCGCAACGAAAACCCCTTTCTCCGCTTCTTAAAACTGCTTATAAATTTTACTTTGATTGCAAAGTTGACGATCAGGACAAGAATTGAGCTCCCACAGTTTGCTGCACTACTTGTTACAGTAGTTTTGACCAAATGGCTCAAAGGTACCCGTAAACAATGCTATTTGCTGTGCCCATGGTTTGGCGCGAACCTCGCTGTCATCCCACAGATTTTTACTTTTGTATGACTTCCACCGTCGGGTTATCTAGCAACAAAAGTAAACATACAATTCAGTATCCTAATATCCCTTCAGCTCTAAGACCAGTTCCTCACAACGAATCATTGCCAATCCCAGTGCCCCCCAAAACCTATACTCTTGTATGAAACCATCCAGAAACGGATGTGACATACTTTGAGCCACAGCTTGGACCATCACATGATACGTCCACCAATGATGAAGAGTGTTCTGCTGATTCAGCTCATCGAAAACCTCACCTCGTTACTCAGTCGGAATTGAATGATCTCGTCAGAGATTTGGAGTTACCTAAGACTAAATCTCAACTTCTTGGATCTCGACTTTAGCAGTGGAATCTCTTAGAAAAGGGCGTAAAAATCTCTTCTTACAGAACCAGACAGTCAACCCTGCAATTACTTTTTTCGGAAGATGAAGGCTTGGTGTTCTGCCCTAATTCAAATGCATTGATGATAGAACTGAAGATGACATGTGACCCAGACAAATGGCGACTGTTTATAGACTCATCAAAGACAAGCTTGAAAGTTGCCCTGTTGGCCAATGGGAATGAGTTACCATCAGTCCCGGTTGCATATTCTGTGGATATGAAGGAGACGTACGAAAACATCAGCCGAATTCTTGATAAAATCTGTTATCATGATTATAATTGGAAACTTTGCGCTGACTTAAAAGTTGTTGCTGTACTCGCGGGCCTGCAATCAGGCTTCACAAAATACTGCTGCTTCCTATGCGAATGGGACAGCCGAGCACGAGGCAAACATTACATCGTACGGAACTGGCCTCTGCGAGAAAGTTTTACTTCCGGTCAGAAAAATGTCGTTCATGATCCTCTGGTCCCGAAGGAAAATATTTACTTGCCGCCTTTGCACATCAAACTGGGATTGATCAAACAGTTTGTGAAAGCATTGGACAAGACAGGTGATGCATTTCAATTTTTGAAAAATAAATTTCCTCGTCTTAGTGAGACGAAAATCAAGGAAGGAGTTTTCGTGGGCCCCCAGATTAGACAACTTTTCAAAGATTCGACGTTTATTGAACACCTGAATTGAAAAGAAAAAAGAGCTTGGCTTGCATTCCAAAACGTGTGTAAGAACTTTTTGGGTAACAACAAAAGTGATGATTATGCCGCTCATGTCGAGGAATTGCTGTCAGCGTACAAGGCCATGGGGTGTAACATGTCTCTTAAAGTGCATTTCCTGCACTCACACCTGGACTTGAACACGGGGAACGATTCCATCAAGACATCAATAAGATCGAGAGAAGATTTTCAGGGAAGTGGAATACGAGCATGTTAGCAGAGTACCGCTGGTGTTTGGTACGAGAAACTTCTAACTCAGGGTACAAAAGGAAAGCAAGCACCAAATGAAGGTACTTATCTTATTTATTTATTATACTTTACATTTGTATTTAACTTTTTATATATTATTCTTTACAGCTAAAATAAATAATCCTTTTCACCCCTCCAAATAAAATTCATGTCCATAACATATTACCGAAAATTGATAAAAAAAATCCTAAAAAATCGATCATTTTTAATGATTTCTTTACAATTGGGGGGGGGGGCAAATCCCCCAAATCTACACATCCTTGCTACAGATGTTCATGTTTTATAACTTTTCACCTCTGTAGCCCCTCAGAAGAAATGTAAAGGCTGAAATAATCCCTTTCATCCCTCCAAATTATCTGAAAGTGATAAAATTAGGTGGGGAGGGGGCCTCCCCCGAAAATGGTGGGTGATGGGGGGAAACAGAGGTCATATTCGGCTTCAGGAGGTCGTTTTACATAAGAATCAGCAGGAATGGTGTCAGGGCTTAAAAAAATATTTTTTTTGCTGACAAGTGATAATTTATCTTGTAAAAACAATCCCTCTTCCACTCCACATAAAATTCCCGCCACCCACGTTTCACTATGGTAAATATTCCGTCATTTTTCACATTAAACCCTTCCAGAGTCCCATTTTATATTTTGCATTATGAGTTTCTCAACCTTATACCATGTTGTATAGGTATGTAGGTACTACACCTTATCTTGAGCTATATCAACTGTTACCCTGTCCACCAGGATTGCTGCATTCGAAATGCACATCATGAATCCATCCTATATATATAAAGCAAGTAGACTCTTTGTTCCGCCAGTTTTCTTCGTCTGATGACGCCCATGTGAAAGATCTTGTGTGTTTTTAGCCTTGTATATATTTTAATCATTAAATTTTAAAGTATTTCAACTAAGGCATGTGTATCCTGTAGTATCGTGCTTCGACAGCTAACTCCAACAAACGATATTCTTTTAGCACGAAATATTTCTTCTACCTTGACATCGAATGGAATTAATAAAAAATTGTTTCTTTTACAGTGAGTTGGTCGTTCAAACATGGCTGTCGGTGGACCCGAAAAAAAACCTGTGATTTCGTCCCTCCTCCCCTTGGTGGGTAATGTAACGTACTACGTAACATTACGCATTAATGCGGTGATGTATGAAGCAAATCTACAAGTTGCAGCAATAAGCCTTGTCGGCATAGCTCAGTTGGGAGAATCTCCCGCTCATGAGTAGGAAGACGTGTTTCGAATTCCACCACTGGCAAAAAGGTTAAAAAGCTATACGACCAGCGTGAGTAACTGATGTCTATAAGCAGCTGCTCATCCTTAATTTGGAGCCACTAGTTCCAGGAAAGGGAGAGAGACAGTGACGTAAGACCAAAATACACCATTCCTGACTCATCCGGGACTCCAACCAGAACTCATTCGGACAAGCAACCAACGATTATACCGCTGCGTCACCTGAACGGCAGGGAATGAAGTTTAAGCATTGGCATTAATTAACTCGCAGCTTTCACGCATGGGTATGAAGTCGCCCCGGTGACAGAGTTGTATGAGGCATTGGCTTTTGGCAATTCGTAAGAGATGGTCTGGGTTCGAGTTCCGGATGAGCGGTATGTTCGTCTCACTGAGCTGCATCTCTTCCTTCCCTGGAACCAATGGCCCGAAATAAGGCACGAGTGACTGCTTATAACGCTTACAGCCAGCTGCTCCTGGTGGTCATTAAACTCCCACACACCACACACACGAGTATATATAATTTATGACTACAAAATTTGTGGTTTTGAGATAAAATAAAAATACCAACGTTTACCACAATCAAAGGTTTATTATATATCGACTATAGTTTCTCAGAGCTATTGGCTCGGCATCATTAGGACGAAATCTAAGCCATTCGTCTTGATGATGCCGAGCCAATAGCTCTGCGAAACTATAGTCTATATATAATAAACATTTGATTGTGGTAAACGTTGGTATTTTTATTTTAACACACACACGAGGTTTATAGAAATTTCGGGAAGAGCTCTTTTTCGCACGTTTCAAAAACAGATTCCACATTTCAATCATGGATCACGTTTCAAAGGCGATGGAACAGTTTCAGAATGCTGTAGCAATAACCTGTGTGTAAGAACTGCAAGAACTTAAATTCGAGCTACAGCATTCTTACTTTACCTGCTTTCATCTGACAGCTACTGTTAAGCTTTCAGTTCTCTGTCATCTGCTGTTAGAATTTAACTGGGCTGTCAATCTGTTATTTCCACGGGAAGATTTAAAGAAAACTATCAACTCTTAGCAATAGAGTTAAAGCAAACCTGACAGCTACATATGAATTATGGTAACTCCTCTAAAGAAAAGTTACATGGATGATCTCGCCGACTGTATGTGGATATCTAAAATCACCACTACGTTTCTTAGCCCACAGAATAGTCGTTAATTGAAAACAAAACGTGGGACATATTGAGCATGCGTGAAAAATTCTACCGAACATCTTTTCAACGAACAGCTCACTCTGCTTTAACTGTTTTCTGTAGCTTGTTGTAATTTATGCAATTCTCTGATACTGTTAGTTAGTTCTACTTTTCATTTACGTAACTCTTTTTTCAGAGCCTGCAAGCATTAATACTGAAGGTAAAAATATTGTTTTTAAAAGATATGGAGAAAATGCTGAACTGCCATGCTTTGCAACAGGAAATCCAAATCCCAAGGTTACGTGGAAGAGAAATAACACTTTGCTAGATATGGATAATCCTCGCTACACACTACTTCCGAATTACTCATTGAGCATTAATTCTGTTACTCTTAAAGATGAGGACATCTACTTGTGTGAAGCTACCAATGGTATTGGGCCAACCGCTACGTTTAAAGTAAGTCTTCTGGTTGGAAAACTCGGTTGAGCTTCGGAAATCAAGTTTGATAATTCAGCGGAACTATAAACTACATATAAAGAAGAACGCAAATGTATTGTAAATGAACTACAGAATGTATGATACCAAATAATTTCTTCCAGAAACCAGAAGTAAAAGTTTTTCTGAAAAAAGAGTGCACTTTTTTTTTTGTCTGTGAGTGTAAAAGAAGACATTTCTACGTAAAAACAGCAACACAGACAATACATTCATGTTTAAGTTTCATTATGCAAATTACCCAAAGAGAACCCAAATGGATGTCGAACTTTCCCTCGGGCACTGACCTCGTTCACACAGAGAATGGTATAACCATTCCAGAGGTAAAAAGTGGTAGTATTTTCTTCTTCGGTGAGGGTGTTGAGGGACGGACACACCCTGTTTCATCCCTATTATTTGGAAATCTCTTCTGGCAACTGGAAAATAAAATACTACCCCGTCAATTTTTTTATTGGAGGTTTAACGACCACCGTGGGCAACTCGGTGGGCTTTAAGTAGTCGCACGTCCCTATTTTAGGCCCACCGGTTCCAGAGAAGGGAGACAGATAGGGCCACTGGTTCCAGAGAATGGAGACAGCTAAGGCCATTGATTCCAGAGAAGGGAGACAGCCAGAGCCGTAAGACAAACACAACATACATGCCTCACCGGGATTCGAACCCAGAACTGCGCCACCGGGACGGCCTGTCAACTTTAGAGCTGTTACGCTATATTGCGTTTTTTGAAATAAGATTTGTTTCAGATTAAAATTTTTGGCAACATTCGTATTTTATATGTAGAATTCACATAACAAAAATTTAAGCCAGGAACACACGGTTAGTTTTCTCTCTCGTATTTTACGAAGTTTGGTTTTAAGGTGGATCCACCTAAAATCTTTGCCTTGTATTTCCAATGGGAAAACTTCTGTAGCCATTTTCTTCACAATTAATGGGTTCCCAAGGATAATTTTTTTTGTTTTATTGGAGACTTGACCACCATGAGCAACTCAATGGGCTATAGCAGCCGCCCGTCCCTAATTTAGGTTCACTGGTTCTGGGGAAGGGTAAGAGCTAGTGCCGTAAGACAAACACAACATCCGTGCCTCACCGGGATACGAACCCGGACCCCTTTCGGACGAATGATCAGAGGAGAAGTTAATATTTTCTAAAATTTAACCATAATTAAGCAATCCAACATTTGTTTGTCTACTGACGTCATTAATGTACAGGTCGCGCCATCTATTTTCAGGTTTCAACACCACCAAAGGAAAAGTTATTGATTTTTAATATAAGTATAGTTAAGTTTTAGAAAATATTAAGAATACTAGGCTATAATATGAAGTTGTTTTAATCGATGTAAAAATTTACATCTTTGGGAACGCATTAATCGGGAAGAAAATGGTTACAGAAGTTCGCCCATTGGAAATACAAGGCAAAGATTTTAGGTGGATCCGCCTTTTTTTTCTTTTTTTTTTTTTGATTGGGTTTTTTTTTTTTTTTGATTGAAGGTTTAACGACCACCGTGAGCAACTCAATGGGCTATAAGCAGTCGCCCGTCAATAATTTAGGGCCACTGGTTCCAGGGAAGGGAGAGAACCAGTGCCGTAAGACAAACACAACATCCATGCCTCACCGGGATTCGAACCCGGACCCCTTTCAGACGAATGATCAGAGGCCATCGCTTAGACCACTGCGCAACCGGGGCGGCGATTGGAGGTTTAACGACCACCGTGAGCAACTCAATGCGCTAAAAGCAGTCGCCCGTCCCTAATTTAAGGTCACTGGTTCCAGGGAAGGGAGAGAACCAGTGCCGTAAGACAAACACAACATCCATGCCTCAACGGGATTCGAACCCGGACCCCGTTCGGACGAATCATCATAGGCCATCGCTTAGACCACTGCGCCACCGGGGCGGCTGGATCCACCTTAATAAATCTTTTAAAAAAATTGAAACCTCAAACAAATTTTCAACTATTTGAATATATTTCTTTCTAAAACGGCGCTAAGTACATATTTATTACGCTTCATCCAGTGTCCACGCATGAGAGGAAAAGAAATGGAAAGTAATCCTGGTGGTCGCGTAGTCAGAGGCGTGGGCTTCTGGCTGATTGTCTGAGCTGTACCTAGATCTAGTCCCAGATGATACATGGATGGTATGTTTGTCCTACGGCGGTCGTTCTTTCCCTTCCTTGGAACCAGTGGATCCAAATAGGGAACGGGCGGCTATCGCCCTGCTCATTTAACAACTAAACAGAAAATAGACTCTGATTTTATAACTTCCCTTTGTTCTACGTGCAGACACATTCGCAAAGCAACATGGTGGCACCACCTTTGTAGTCCAGTAGCTTGAGGGGTCCTGGCTTTTGACTATTCGTCCAAGATGCTTCCGGGTTCGAGTCCCGAATGAGGCATGTGTGGTGCATTTGTCTTACGACACTGGCTCTCCCCTTTCTATGGAACCAGTGGCCCCCAAATTAGGGATGGGCAACTGCTGATATACCTTAGATGCTCATTAAACAACAAAACAGAAAATAGACTGAGTGAATTTTGCAGACATATTCACAAAGCAACCCAGTGCCACCGCCTATGTGGTCGAGTAGTTTGAAGCCCTAGCTTTTGAGCATTCCTTCAAGATGCGCCAGAGTTTGAGTCCCAGATAAGGCATGGTTGTCTTACTGTACCGGAACCAGTGGCCCCAAATTAAGGACGAGCAACTGCTTATAGCTGAAGGTGGTTGTATAGCGTTTTAAGCTTTTTGCTGGTGTTGGCATACGAATCCACATCTGCCGCCCTGATGGAGCAGTGGTCTGGCTTCTGCTCGTTCTTCCGAGATAGGTCCAAGTTTGAATCCCGGCCAAGCACGGGATTCAAACTTGGACCTATCTCGGCACTGGCTCTCTCCCTGGAACTAGTGGCCCTAAATTAGGGACAGGCGATTGCTTATAGCCCATTGAGTTGCTCACGGCGGTCATTAAACCCTCAAACAAACACGTCTTTTTACTCCGGAGCGGGATATTCGCCCAACTGAACTACGCCGACAAGGCTTATCGCGGCAACATATTCCCAGGTGATTTCTGGCATGGGATGAAGAACTTTCCACTGGATTATTGCCTAATGGGTCATCAAAATTTTTATACGTGTTTCATAATATCAATAAGCTGCTGAGGGAACGTTACGATTATTACAGAAGATCGACGGCAAATAAAGCAACTGCATGCATTTAATTACGGAGAAAGCAGGACACAAAACACACACACACACACACAAGTAATGATCACAAACGGACGCAGGGTGATACTCCCTACGTTCAAACAAAAGAATACCTCACTGACTCAGAAGAGAGAAGCACACAAACCTTACCTTTATCTGCGAATACACTGTAAAAATATTCTGAAATTCACGAACCATTTTCCGTGTTTCCCTTTCATAAATTAATGAAGCACATTTCCACCTTTTCTAATTGCAAAGAAAATGTCTGCAGCAGTTTTTACCATTGGGAACATAGGGAAAAGTTTTTAGGTACATCCACCGTAACATATTCATGCATAATTTGTGGCACCATCCTCATTCATCAACCCCATTTCTCATACAATGGAATTACTTTTCTTCAATTTCATAGTAAAACGCCATGTTCCCCATTGCTGTGCTTATATTTTCCAAACGTTTGCTTGTTAAATATGATCTATATCTATTGCAAAAACAGTTTTTCTCTCAGGCAGTACTTTACATCAGAAGAAAGGCTCCCCATAATTGTGTATACTTTTACTTTGCAAAACAACAGTTTGATTGCAGCTCAGGCGTTCTTCCAATTTGTTCTTATCTTTTTGAGTAGAAGCATACTTTTCATTTGCTCTGATAAGTGTTGTGGCATCACCAACACTTCTAAAAGAACTTGTGAAACACGTTTGCCTTCAGAACAACAAACAGCATGAAAGACACCACGAATTTTGAAATTTCACCAAATTTGTAAGTGTTCACACCTATGTTAGAAAACCTAAGCATTATGTAAACATCATAGAAACAAACTCCTATTCAGTTTCCAAAGTACACCACAACAGTGGAGGCTCATGGCTCCAAAAATAGGGTGTTGCTCACATACATAACTTTGTCCTTAGAAACACTGCTCGCGAACGGTTATTGTTTGTTGTTGCTGTTTTTTGTTGGTGTACTTGGAGGAGGAGGATACTATGAAGGCAGAGTTTAACATTATTAAACGCAACGTAATGTGGTAACAAGAAATTGTCTGCATAATTACCACATTCCAAAATTTTATATTACAGTGAAACTTCTCAAGAACGACCACCCTCCGTACCAATAAAAAGTGGTCGTTGGGAGGAAGGGTCGCTTAAAGAGGTGTTGATACTAAGTATCGGATTCTCCTCAGTCATCAAGAACGAGTTAAATTGCAATGTGTGAGGTATCTAAGTAAAATAGTACATATGTATAAAAATCGTTTTAAAAGACCAATATTTAGTAAGAAGAAAACATAAATCAATCTGTTTTGAAAAAAAAGATGTAAGTTCAGTTTGTCTTAAATTTTTGAACTTCTCGCTAACTACAGATTTTTCGATTGCCTGTTTTATCTGGGAAAATAACGTAGATAAATGCTCATCGGCCATACATTCAGAATGAATCATTAGTTCATGTATAGTCTTTAAGGTCTCTTGGGCTGAAATAAATGGCTTGGATTCGTCATTAACCCCATCTTCTTCAGAATCAGCGCCTGAAAGGCACACACATTTTCTAATACACTGCTGGCCACCCAAAATGCAACACCAAGAAGGACACGAGATAGCAAAGCCAGATTTACTGGACACATAACAACAGATACAAAGATGAAACGATTAAGCTTACAGGCCCGTGCGACTTGCGGAACACGCAGACATCAAAAGTTCGTGTGGCCCCCATGGCTGGCAATAACGGCCGCCGCTACACGCCGCGGCTTCGAACGAAAGAGGCTTTGGATATGGGCTTGGGGTATGTTGGTCCAGGCTGCTTCCACACGTTGCCACAGTTCATCAGGCGTAGCCGCGGGTGGTACTTGCCGGGCCACTCGGTTGTCGATAAGCGACCAGACGTGTTCGATGGGCGACATATCGGGAGAACAGGCGGGCCACGGCAGCAGTGACACCTGGTGGGCCGTGAAGAATTGTTGCACGATGCGTGCCACGTGCGTGCGCGCATTGTCCTGTTGAAACGTGGCCGCTGGCAGGTCCTGAAGGTTAGGGAAGAGGACTACAGGCTCCAAAACGTCGGAGACGGTGCGGTGGCTGTTGAATGTACCGGTGATACGTACCAGAGGGGTGCGGGTGTCATATCCAATTGCGCCCCAAACCATGACTCCAGGCGACGGACCGGTATGGCGATGCATAATGCAGGCGTCATACAGTCTCTCGCCGTGGTGCCGCTACATGCAGATCCGACCATCGTGGTGTTGCATGCAGAAGCGGGATTCGTTGGAGACGTCGTGCCATTTCGTAGTCCAGGTGCGGCGTTCAACCGCCCACTGACGCCGCACTCGCCGGTGGTGTAACGTCAATGGTAATGGGAGCAACGGGGGCCGTGCGACAAGTCCCCGCTCCTGCAGACGACGTCGAACGGTACGTGCTGACACAGGTTGTAGCACAACACACCTCAATTTCTGCGCTAACGTTCGTGATGTGGTGGTACGAGCCGTCAATGCCCGCTGCACAACATGCCAGTTCTCTCGTTCGGTGGTGTGCCGCGGCTGCGGCAATCGCTCACGTCTGTCCGTCCGTCCTGCTTGCACCCACCGAATCCATACTCGCCTCACTGTGGCTAGATGTCGTCTCACACGGGCGGCGATGTCTCGGTACGATAAATCCCTGTCGCGATAAGCCACTATTCGTCCTCTGTCGAACTCCGAAACGTGCTGGAATGACTGCCGTATTCTGCGACGAGGCATCAGGAAGCTTCCCGCGCACAGGTCCGGCAGCAAAACACACTTCCACTACTTACACCATGCCTTCTGTGCACCCTCCTCATAGTGCTTCTCGGTAGCGTGCCGGGCGCACATGATTTGTATATGCCCTGTAATGCTAATCGCTTGCATGTCCTCTCGCGGGCGACGCATGCTGCGAATTTCAGGCCAATCGGATGTTTCCTTCTAAGTGTTGCATTTTAGGTGGCCAGCAGTGTAGGCAAGACCTTGTGAATCGGAAAAACATCTCGGTACAATACATACGTTAAAACAATTTTAATGTAATCTACTTACCTTGCGCAGCGGGTTTTCCAAAAGTCGTGCTTCCCAATTTTCACGTAGGTCATCGAAGCACTCGATGTTTTCCTCATACTCCAATTATGTTTGATCGCATTCGATGACAACCTTGGGGAGTTCAACTGATATCTCATCGCTGATGCTCATTTTATCAAGAGGCTTAGTTTGGTTTTCAAGTTTTGAATTCGTCATTTCACAACTATCAAACACTTTTTGATAAGATCTGGACTAACATCCCTCCAGACAGATTTTATCCACTCGTCGGCAACTGTGATTTTCTTGGCCAGTTCCGAAGCAGTTGCGCTTTCATAAATTCGAGCCAGGATCGATTGCAATAAGTAACGCCGGTATTCATTTTTGAACCATTTAACACCGCGATACAAAGGTCGTAAATTAGCAGTAGTGAGTAGTATAAAAGGGCGGGTTCTGGACCAAGGAGCAGCTCCTTCTAGAGAAGGAGCAAGGGGCGTGGCTTGCGGCAGAAGGATGGGGGGCGTGGCATGTGACCGAAGGATGTGGGGTGTGGCAGATGACGCTAGTGTGTTGGGTCGATGCTGCCCCCTAGTGGTGATTCTTGGAACTTTCAATGGATCTTTGAGGGATGGCAACGACGGAGAGGGAGAAAGGGGGTGGATATAGGGGGATGTCAACTAAATGTGCTGCCCCCTAGCGGTGCTTCTTGGAACTTTTAATGGACCTTTGAGAGATGGCAACGACCGAGTCTGGGAAAGGAGATGTGCTGCCCCTAGCGGTGCTTCTTGGAACTTTTAATGGATCTTTGAGGGATGGCAACGACCGAGAGGGAAAGGGGGTGGATATAGGGGGATGTCAACTCAATGTGCTGCCCCCTAGCGGTGCTTCTTGGAACTTTTAATAGACCTTTGAGGGATGGCAACGACCGAGCGGGAGAAAGGGGGTGGATGTAGGGGGATGTCAACTAAATGTGCTGCCCCCTAGCGGTGCTTCTTGGAACTTTTAATGGACCTTTGAGAGATGGCAACGACCGAGTCGGGGAAAGGAGATGTGCTGCCCCTAGCGGTGCTTCTTGGAACTTTTAATGGATCTTTGAGGGATGGCAACGACCGAGAGGGAAAGGGGTGGATATAGGGGGATGTCAACTCGATGTGCTGCCCCCTAGCGGTGCTTTCTGGAACTTTTATTGGATCTTTGAGAGATGGCAACGACCGAGTGGGGGAAAAGGGGTGTGTACGTTGCCCCCCTAGCGGTGCTGTTTCGAACTTTTCTCGGGAGATTTATTGGACGTTGACAAATTTTGGGGAAGTCTTTCCAATATTTATTTTTTAATTTTCTCGGGAGATTTCCTGGACTTTGTCAAATTTTTGAAGGAAAGTTTTTTGTCGTTTCTAATTTTTTTTACTCATATTTTTTTTTTGTCCTATTTTTTCTCTTTAATTTATTTTATTAAATTTATATTTTCAGGAATTCCCTGAGGTATTATAATTTTTATAGACGTTGCAGTATTTTTTTTATTTTCTCGGGAGATTTATTAGACTTTATCAAATTTTCGAAGGAAGTCTTTCCAATATGTTTTTTTTTATTAAATTTATATTTTCAGGAATTCCCTGAGGTGTTATAATTTTTATAGACGTTGCATTATTTTTTAATTCTTATATTTGTCCCCCCTCCAATTTTAATTTAGGCGAGGAAAGGCTTTGTTTGAAAAGATTTCGTTCCCGTTGATTCATGTTCCGCCATTTTAGTTTCACCACGTTGTCATTTTGTGAGCCATGTGTTTTGGGATGAGTCACAATTTTCTCTTTGACTAAGAAAATTTTGTATGACACGTGTTTTGGGATGAGTCATTATGATGAGTGACGCATTCGTGATAGCAGACATGACATCAGCCAACGTCGTTTTCTCCTCAGCGGGGTCGGCTTAATTTATTTTTTTTTATTTTCTCGGGAGATTTACTGGACTTTGTCAAATTTTTGAAGGAAGTCTTTCCAATATGTTTTTTTATTAAATTTATATTTTCAGGACTTCCGTGAGGTGTTATAATTGTTATAGACGTTGCATTATTTTTTAATTCTTATATTTTTCTTCCCTCCAATTTTAATTTAGACGAGGAAAGGCTTTGTTTGAAAAGATTTCGTTCCCGTTGATTCATGTTCCGCTATCTTTTGTCCGACATGTGTTTTGGGATGACTCACCATTTTCTCTTTGACTCAGAAAACTTTGTATGACACGTGTTTTGGGAAGAGTGACTATGATGTGTGACGCATGTCGTGATAGCAGACATGACATCAGCCAACGCCATTTCCTCCGCGGGGTCGGCGGTTGACGTCATTTGAGATTCTGTTAGACGCCTTAAGTTCCAAGACTGATTTTTTTCAATAACTTGATCATTTTGCAACGAATTTATTCCTTATTTTTTCCTCATAATTTCCCATTTTATATTCATAATTTTTCAACGTAACGATTTTTTTATTTTCTTTGAGGAGACTTCACGCATTTTCAACGGACGTTTCAACATAAAAACGTTTTCCAAAGTTTTGTGCTGCAGACATAATCTTAAAACACGATTGTTTATTAACGTATTTACGTGTTCATGGCATTTTTTTTAACGTTGTACCGTTTTCCACCGTACAAAGCCACAATTTTTTATGCATAGTTAAAATGTTTATTTTTTATTTCTTCATGATTATTCAGTGAAATGTACCCTTTAATGCATTATCTTAATCTTTTTTTACTAAATGCTTGCATACTCGTTAAACTTCTCGATGTACCAACATTATTTTATTTTCAAACTAACAACTACTTTTATCGAGGCTTTATTTTTTCTGTCTATGAAGAATTTTTTAGTTTATTCTCTCAAGATATGAAAATTAATTATAACGAAATCCCTTCACTTTTCTATCGCTAAGAATTTTCCTTAAAATAAGTCCTGGACTACAGTTCGCTTTGTCTGGTTAGAGGTGATTCATCAATAGCATGTTTGTGACCAGATAAGGTATCCATGCAGTTACTGCCTGAAGCGATGACGCATGGGTGACGGGTACGTCGTGATGTCATCCTTGTGAACTTGGAATGTCATCATACTGCTTGAAGCGATGACGCACGGTGACGGGTTTTTCGTGATGTCATCCTTGCGAACAGATGCCAGAAGAATTTCAGAAACTGTTTCAACTTCGAACCAATGTCGGGGGGTCAAAAAGGCATCCTGTTTGCTATAATAAAATTTCATACTTTCACCAAAAATCATATTCTTAAACGCGCTTTTTTTCATGTATATAACTAAATTTTCATTGTCTCAGCAGAAAAAGCTTTCATTCTGGAGACATAGCGACTAAGTCCGTACTTCCTCTAAACATTTTTATTTCACGTTTTACTAATTGTTCAGAAAAGCAGTTGTTTCCAAACTCCCATAGTGAAAATATCGTATTCCCCTTATAGTACTTATTATATTTTTCCTTCTATTCACTATTATATGATTCTTCAAACTTTGGTTTATTTTTATGAAACTTCTTTTTTTCTTAGTTTTTTTCTGATCCAGACTATCAATCTTTTCCTATCGATTTAATTACTCTTATTTTCCCATTCGACTTTACTTTTGAACAGAAATGTATCTAAAATCTTCAGATGTATTTTAGTCTACAAGGCCGATTCTTCCCTGTTTCAAATAAAGTCATGTAGGATTTTAGTGTAAATGCCCCCAAATCTTTAGAACTTACTTTTCATAGTTAGATACTAATTCCTCGAGGTTTAAATTAAAACATGAAAGAAGAGTGTTTTTACGCTCTCTCCAGTGTGTGACCTTTCCCCAAGAAATTAACTTTGAATTCCCCCCTGTTTCTGTCGGAAACTGACAATCTCCTGCAACTGTTTTCACGCGTCTACTGCTTACAGGAAAACCTCATATGGCATGAAATCACTTTGCTTGGGAGATTAAACTAAATTCTGGTTTTGAACTTTGAATGCAAACTCAAGCTCGCAAAAGCATAGTTTTCTGAGTGAATTTAAACTGTCTAAGATGACAAAAATCTAAAACTGCTGACTCAATGGCACAGAGCGTTTGAACTTTGCCCTTCATTCTCCATTTAAGAGATCCGTCGTGAACCACTAGAAGGGAAGTAAGCAGACCCTGATTTAGTCCACTGTTTCCAAGGAAGGTAGAAAGCTAGTGTCGTAATTCAAAAGCTCATAACTCAAGCCTCCCCAGGATTCAATTTCGGACGAACGAATACTCAGATGTCAATGCTTAGACATTGAAAAATTACTTCAGACAAATATTTTCTTACTTAAAGTGCTTCAATTCAGAATTTGTACTACTTAAGATTTCCCTTAGTCAACATTTTTTCTATCTTAAAAACTTCTAAAGTTAGAGGGAAAAGTATATGAATATTAAAAAAAACCTTCCTTAGATTTACAAATAGAGTATTTGAAGTAGAAAGAGGGATTGAATGCTTTGAATAGGAATTTCTTGTTTCAGTGAAGGGATTCTTATTCTGGAATTTTTTTAAAAGAGAAACTATCATTTTCAGAAAATTTCTGGGGGAGTCGAACTTGGACATTTAACAAAATTCTTGGATATATAGGAATTTGAAGAAAGTTTATGGAATGAAACATGAAGAGAAAGAAATGGTTAACATTCAAGCTTCATCAATTTTTTTGGTTCCTCATACAATCTGAGGAAATTTTACATTTTTGTGGGAACTCGTTTTGTTTTTTGTTTTTTTGTTTTTTCAAAATCAACCCTTTAGAAGTTTTTAAGATAGAAAAAATGTTGACTAAGGGAAATCTTAAGTAGTACAAATTCTGAATTGAAGCACTTTAAGTAAGAAAATATTTGTCTGAAGTAATTTTTCAATGTCTAAGCATTGACATCTGAGTATTCGTTCATCCGAAATTGAATCCTGGGGAGGCTTGAGTTATGAGCTTTTGAATTACGACACTAGCTTTCTACCTTCCTTGGAAACAGTGGACTAAATCAGGGTCTGCTTACTTCCCTTCTAGTGGTTCACGACGGATTTCTTAAATGGAGAATGAAGGGCAAAGTTCAAACGCTCTGTCCCATTGAGTCAGCAGTTTTAGATTTTTGTCATCTGAGACAGTTTAAGTTCACTCAGAAAACTATGCTTTTGCGAGCTTGAGTTTGCATTCAAAGTTCAAAACCAGAATTTAGTTTAATCTCCCAAGCAAAGTGATTTCATGCCATATGAGGTTTTCCTGTAAGCAGTAGACGCGTGAAAACAGTTGCAGGAGATTGTCAGTTTCCGACAGAAACAGGGGGGAATTCAAAGTTAATTTTTGGGGGAAAGGTCACACACTGGAGAGAGCGTAAAAACACTCTTCTTTCATGTTTTAATTTAAACCTCGAGGAATTAGTATCTAACTATGAAAAGTAAGTTCTAAAGATTTGGGGGCATTTACACTAAAATCCTACATGACTTTATGTGAAACAGGGAAGAATCGGCCTTGTAGACTAAAATACATCTGAAGATTTTAGATACATTTCTGTTCAAAAGTAAAGTCGAATGGGAAAATAAGAGTAATTAAATCGATAGGAAAAGATTGATAGTCTGGATCAGAAAAAAAACTAAGAAAAAAAGAAGTTTCATAAAAATAAACCAAAGTTTGAAGAATCATATAACAGTGAATAGAAGGAAAAATATAATAAGTACTATAAGGGGAATACGATATTTTCACTATGGGAGTTTGGAAACAACTGCTTTTCTGAACAATTAGTAAAACGTGAAATAAAAATGTTTAGAGGAAGTACGGACTTAGTCGCTATGTCTCCAGAATGAAAGCTTTTTCTGCTGAGACAATGAAAATTTAGTTATATACATGAAAAAAAAAGCGCGTTTAAGAATATGATTTTTGGTGAAAGTATGAAATTTTATTATAGCAAACAGGATGCCTTTTTGACCCCCGACATTGGTTCGAAGTTGAAACAGTTTCTGAAATTCTTCTGGCATCTGTTCGCAAGGATGACATCACGAAAAACCCGTCACCGTGCGTCATCGCTTCAAGCAGTATGATGACATTCCAAGTTCACAAGGATGACATCACGACGTACCCGTCACCCATGCGTCATCGCTTCAGGCAGTAACTGCATGGATACCTTATCTGGTCACAAACATGCTATTGATGAATCACCTCTAACCAGACAAAGCGAACTGTAGTCCAGGACTTATTTTAAGGAAAATTCTTAGCGATAGAAAAGTGAAGGGATTTCGTTATAATTAATTTTCATATCTTGAGAGAATAAACTAAAAAATTCTTCATAGACAGAAAAAATAAAGCCTCGATAAAAGTAGTTGTTAGTTTGAAAATAAAATAATGTTGGTACATCGAGAAGTTTAACGAGTATGCAAGCATTTAGTAAAAAAAGATTAAGATAATGCATTAAAGGGTACATTTCACTGAATAATCATGAAGAAATAAAAAATAAACATTTTAACTATGCATAAAAAATTGTGGCTTTGTACGGTGGAAAACGGTACAACGTTAAAAAAATGCCATGAACACGTAAATACGTTAATAAACAATCGTGTTTTAAGATTATGTCTGCAGCACAAAACTTTGGAAAACGTTTTTATGTTGAAACGTCCGTTGAAAATGCGTGAAGTCTCCTCAAAGAAAATAAAAAAATCGTTACGTTGAAAAATTATGAATATAAAATGGGAAATTATGAGGAAAAAATAAGGAATAAATTCGTTGCAAAATGATCAAGTTATTGAAAAAGAAATCAGTCTTGGAACTTAAGGCGTCTAACAGAATCTCAAATGACGTCAACCGCCGACCCCGCGGAGGAAATGGCGTTGGCTGATGTCATGTCTGCTATCACGACATGCGTAACACATCATAGTAACTCTTCCCAAAACACGTGTCATACAAAGTTTTCTGAGTCAAAGAGAAAATGGTGAGTCATCCCAAAACACATGTCGGACAAAAGATAGCGGAACATGAATCAACGGGAACGAAATCTTTTCAAACAAAGCCTTTCCTCGTCTAAATTAAAATTGGAGGGAAGAAAAATATAAGAATTAAAAAATAATGCAACGTCTATAACAATTATAACACCTCACGGAAGTCCTGAAAATATAAATTTAATAAAAAAAAAACATATTGGAAAGACTTCCTTCAAAAATTTGACAAAGTCCAGTAAATCTCCCGAGAAAATAAAAAAAAAATTAAGCCGACCCCGCTGAGGAGAAAACGACGTTGGCTGATGTCATGTCTGCTATCACGAATGCGTCACTCATCATAATGACTCATCCCAAAACACGTGTCATACAAAATTTTCTTAGTCAAAGAGAAAATTGTGACTCATCCCAAAACACATGGCTCACAAAATGACAACGTGGTGAAACTAAAATGGCGGAACATGAATCAACGGGAACGAAATCTTTTCAAACAAAGCCTTTCCTCGCCTAAATTAAAATTGGAGGGGGGACAAATATAAGAATTAAAAAAATAATGCAACGTCTATAAAAATTATAACACCTCAGGGAATTCCTGAAAATATAAATTTAATAAAAAAAAACATATTGGAAAGACTTCCTTCGAAAATTTGATAAAGTCTAATAAATCTCCCGAGAAAATAAAAAAAATACTGCAACGTCTATAAAAATTATAATACCTCAGGGAATTCCTGAAAATATAATTTAATAAAATAAATTAAAGAGAAAAAATAGGACAAAAAAAAATATGAGTAAAAAAAATTGGAAACGACAAAAAACTTTTCTTCAAAAATTTGACAAAGTCCAGGAAATCTCCCGAGAAAATTAAAAAAATAAATATTGGAAAGACTTCCCCAAAATTTGTCAACGTCCAATAAATCTCCCGAGAAAAGTTCGAAAAAGCACCGCTAGGGGGGGGCAACGTACACACCCCTTTTCCCCCACTCGGTCGTTGCCATCTCTCAAAGATCCAATAAAAGTTCCAGAAAGCACCGCTAGGGGGCAGCACATCGAGTTGACATCCCCCTATATCCACCCCCTTTCTCCCACTCGGTCGTTGCCATCACTCAAAAACAAAGATCTAACATAATAATAAAGTTCCAAGAAGCACCGCTAGGGAGGCAGCACATTGAGTTGACATCCCCCTATATCCACCCCTTTCCCTCTCGGTCGTTGCCATCCCTCAAAGATCCATTAAAAGTTCCAAGAAGCACCGCTAGGGGGGCAGCACATCTCCTTTCCCCGACTCGGTCGTTGCCATCTCTCAAAGGTCCATTACAAGTTCCAAGAAGCACCGCTAGGGGGCAGCACATTTAGTTGACATCCCCTAATCCACCCCCTTTCTCCCACTCGGTCGTTGCCATCCCTCAAAGGTCTATTAAAAGTTCCAAGAAGCACCGCTAGGGGCAGCACATTGAGTTGACATCCCCCTATATCCACCCCCTTTCCCTCTCGGTCGTTGCCATCCCTCAAAGATCCATTGAAAGTTCCAAGAATCACCGCTAGGGGGCAGCAT
The DNA here is from genome assembly GCA_039090855.1 of Macrothele yani. Lineage (NCBI taxonomy): Eukaryota > Metazoa > Arthropoda > Arachnida > Araneae > Macrothelidae > Macrothele > Macrothele yani. The sequence continues at coordinate 91,544,674 of CM077009.1, forward strand.
CGACCCAACACACTAGCGTCATCTGCCACGCCCCACATCCTTCTGTCACATGCCACGCCCCCCCTCCTTCTGCCGCAAGCCACGCCCCTTGCTCCTTCTCTAGAAGGAGCTGCTCCTTGGTCCAGAACCCGCCCTTTTATACTACTGTAGTGTTTGGGGGTAAAAAGAGCAATTTTACATTTTTAGACTTGCTTCACGTGCATGGCAAGTGAAGTTGTCTAACACAAGCAGAACACTTCTATGATTTCTCATCTTTTGATCAAAATTTATGAGCCACTCTTTAAATGTAGGGAGAGTCATCCACACCTTTGAATTTGATTTCCAAATTACACCCATATTTGCAATGTTTTCTTCCTTTAAACATCTTGGTCTTTGGTATTTCCAGATCACCAACGGTTTCTCTTTTTTGCCTGCAGCACTAACACAAAATGCAAGCGTTAAGCGTTGTTTCGCAATTTGGCCTCCTTGTGATTCTTCCAATTTTTGCATCATGCTTTTCGTCGGCAGAGCACGGAAAAAAGTCCTGTTTTGTCCATATTGAAAGTTTCCTTGTCTTCATAACCGGCCAAAAGCAATGGGAGTCTCGTAACCCATTTCTCACATATTTGCTGATCTACATCTGCCGCTTCACCACTCAATGCACGAAAAACGATGTTATGTCGGGTCTGAAATTTGTTCAACCATCCGTTGCTAGCAGAAAAGCCTTCAACCCCGAGAGCATCTTCTATCTGGATAGCCTTTTGCTTAATCGAAGGTCCACTGATCGAAACGTTCTTTTGCCCTTGCGATTTTGAACCACTCCAAACACAGCTTCGTTGATATCCGAAAACTTTGCGAGGCGAATCCGCTTGACTCCACGAAACTTGAAGTACTCCCATTCTTTTAAAATTGTAACTCTGTCCTTTATAATCTTGTTTATTTGAGTCTTACCGCAGTTAAATGTTTCTGATAACTTCCTTTCAGGTTTTCCAATTTCATGCAATTTTATGACTTCAACACGCTGTTAAAACCCCTGTTTTTTAGACATTGTAAGAAGCGAAAATTATCCACTTGAATTCGTGAATGAACACTAGATTCACCACTGGCCCCTGACGACAAGAATTTCTTTCTTTCGTCCGAAAATGCAATGCTCGCCCTCGAATGAGCAATCACACGTGTACACGTCAAAGTCAGACAGCTGTCTCCTCTCCACAATTCTTCTTATAGGGAGGGAAGGAGGGAAAACCGGTTTCTCGTGGAAGTTGGCTTGGTCGTTCATAGGGGCTTTTTAACATTACGTCTATGGTATAAAATTCCGTGCCTAAGAAAATAGGTCGTTAGGGGAGGTGGTTGTTATATAGGGGTGGTCGCTCGAAGCGGTTTCACTGTATTTAATTACAATTAATGGAAAAGAAAGTGAAAGCAGTTCTTACCATAAGTTATTTAAAGCGAAAATCCACCCTTCTCTCTTTCTGAGTAGCGAATTTCGGGAATATCCATGATAAGATCCTTTTCAATAGAAAGCATGGCCTAGGCTGACAACCTTTCCTGTATCATTGAGTTCCTCAAAACTATTTTCATTCTTTTTAAAGTCGAAAAAACACCGTCCTGTTTCTACTGATGTCATAGGAATTGTTAGGATAAGTTTCAGTGATGTGCAACATCCATTAAATGTTTTTCCTAAATTGTTCCCCATGATGAACCCGAATAATCTAACAGCCCCTGAGTGTTCTGAAATCTTCTGCACAGTAGATAGACAAAAGTTCATGGCGGAGTTTCGTTTTATCAATAAATGGATATATAGCAAACACTGTTTTCAATGTCACTTCTGGGAATTTAATGGCATAATGAGGGAACATTTGTGGTACAAATAATAAAGCTGCAACTAGATGCCCTGTGAAAGTGAACCTTTCCTTAGCCTGAGAAATAATGCCCTCACAGACTTTTTTTGCTTCCCTTATCCACTCAGAGTGATAAATTTTCAGTTTTTTAAATGAAGCAGATGTACCCTGTGTCGTTGCACTGTTATAAAGACCAATTTGTTCCTTATTTGCCACTACATTTGCCTCAAGAGAAGTACTAGCTTTCTTCACTGTAGATGGATCAAGGTCCCTTCTTTAGAAGTTGACCGAACAGTTTCTACAAGAGGCATGATTTTAGCAAAAAATGAACGCCATAAGCTGAAGCTGTAATCTGTGAGAACCTTTAAAATGACCATTAGCCCGGCAAATACTGTAGTATTTTCACTTTTAATGTCATTAGATTTGAAAATGGTTTTCAGTCATTCGATATCTCTCTTTTTATTAAAAACCATACTTACACTGTGTGAGAGAAAATTCCATCTTGTGGTGCCAGTCTGGGGTAAACGGGGTTTTTTTACAACTTGATCAAGTACTGCAGTTTGTTGTGGACTATTTGTAAAAAACGTACAGATGCCTTGCAAACTAGAAAAAAAAATGCGTAAAATGCTATTATTGAAGCAGCTTTCATCATAACTAAATTTATTTGATGAGAATAGCAACGTATGTATTCAGCAGCTGGATAAGATTCCTTCACAACTGCTTGCACGCCGTGGGAAGAACCGTTCCAAAACTGATGTTCTGACATACGTTTGTGAGATTAATTTTTGGGAATTTTCATCAACTTTATGTTCCCTTAGCTCTTCTAGTAAACAAGAAGCCAAGTTTTGTGCGTCATGTTGTGACAGAGAAATAAAATCCCAAAATCTTTCAACTGGTTTTCCTTTTACCATGTACCGATAAACAATGGCCATTTGAAATATATTTGAAATGTGACTTGTTTCATCCGCAGTAGTGGCTAAAAACTTTAATTTCTGTTATTTCGTCATGACACACTTATGTCATTTGCAAAATTTCATTTTGAATTGTTTTTTATGTTCCTTTAAAGACAGTTTGCTTTTCTAAATGAGTTTTAACGCGGCACCTAGTTAAGAACTAAAATAAAACCTTTAAATATTCCAGGGTTAGGCGATGTTTCAGTTTCATCATGATCGCTCAACACTAACTCTAAAACCCCGCAGAACCTAACACAATTTATTAAAATATTTAAAACATATCTGTTATGTCTTAACTTTTTCTTGTACTCTAAAAATTTTCTTCTTTACCTTTCGTCTAACTGTTCAGCTAAACTAACAGTGCCCAAAAGTAACAATTTTAAAACATTTTAAATGTGCGTCTCTGAAGCTTCGTGTTTTTTAATGCGAGGGGTCATTAATGATTATCTGTAATGCCTGATTTTGTCCACGAATCCTCGACTCCAAACAATAAACATGGGAAAGAAAATACTGCATTTTTTACATCACACCCACACTATCACTCATTATTTACATAGAATTCTCTTTAAAAAATCTTTTAAATTGTCGCTTACTAGTTATGTTCTAGACAATACTCAAGTCAAGTACTAGCCATCCAAATTTACTTATATTTTGCTTTTCTTCATAGGAAAGTCCACAAAAAAGAATTTGATGAAAGATTTTCAACTCGCTTCATTTTAAATTTACAAAAAAATTAATTAATTTATCAATAACAACGAAGCTAATTACGCATTTTTCATTGGTACAATAAAAAAATGACGGATTAGAAATTAACAATCACTACACAGTACACTCATAACTTATCTTCAATCCAATCGTTCGTTGTCAGACTATATTAGGTATACATGTGGTGACTAAATCTTTTGAGGGGAAACAGCAATCGAAGACTGCTTTCAAAATTATTGAAGCTTTGCTTCAAAGTTTCGAAACTTCGATTCATGGGATATCTATCTACAAAACAAGAACGCTGAATTTATCTGCAAGTTTCAGGTTACCTGTGATCACAAGAGGTAACTGCGCTTGCTCTAGCGGGAGAAAGGGTGAAACGAAATCATTGGTAGTGGGTGGTGCAGAGCGTTTGTAACAACCACGCATCTCACTGGTTGGGAATGCCATGACTGGGTCTAACATTTCTCATCATACCTAGGACATTGCAGCTCGCCGGCAACAACCACTCAAGCTACAGCTAGTTCATACGCTACTTCCAACATCGCATCGCTTATTGGAATGCTTGGGCTGACTGCACTACTTATTTTTGAAAGATTTCAAGCTGAATAAACCAATTTCTCTTAAAATAAAAATTGTTTTATTGACAAAATTTTATTGTTCTTTATGATGAAACTGGTTGTTGCGCAACACTGCAACTTGATCACCAGCTGTCCTTGTACCATAATATTAAAATATCATTAAATGAAATGACTCAACATTTTCAGTGAATCTAAAATGTATTTAGACAGAAATTAAGGCATGTCAGTTAGATTTCCACTCTCGAGAAATGTTCACCTTTTCTGAGGGGTCCATCACACAACAGGAGGTGAGGAACACAATACTGTGCTGAAAATAAAGATTCTAAGTTCAGTGGTGTGTACACATAAATATAAAACTAATAAAAGCCTGATGCATCTGAGCAGGTAAGAGATATCACAACTTAAACAGTCAAATAACTATTTCATAAAACCATTTATTTAAAACACCAATTTAGAATATAATGTAATCATGTTTTAAAAGTTAGTCCTTTATTGATAAATATATACATCGCATGAAAAACATGGAGGAAATCATATGATATTGTGAAAATTAACTACATATTCAAAGATATATGATACAAATACTATAACTTCTTTTAAATGATTTAATTAACTACACACTTATATCAAGAATTCTCACATATGATGACGAGCATACTCCCACATCAAAATTGCCCCACTTACGTGACCGTTGAGTGATCGAATAATGATGTGTTGTAGAATTTGAACACACATGTCCAACACTTGAATGAGGTCAACAGGTGAACCTTCTTCCTTCCTGGATACAAAAAAAAATCAAAATGGTACACAATGTTTATATTGATTGAAAGAAACACTACTGTAACCTCAAATAAAATAGAAGTACAAACTGTGTTACCACAATTACCCCTTTTTTCTTCAAATATAAATAATAAGAGTACATTTTTCAGCCTTCATACTTGCCCATAACATCCTCTTTTATGTAAAATAGTAAACAATGTAGCCATCAAACATTTGAGAGCCTACCCTCCATTTAGGAAATTGAAAAAAAAAAAAAAGTTGCATTTACTAGCACTTCAAAAAAGTAATTTCTATGTTATCTCCTCCCAAGATCTTTAAAATTTTCTATTCAACTTTTCTTTGAAATTCTTTTTTTAATGCACGCAAATACCCAGCCAGCACTAAGATTAACAATGACTCCATAAGCTGACATCTTACTTTGTTTTATTTAGGGTTGTGAAAGGAAAACAGTTACGCGTTTAAGTAGTTACCTCAGATTCAAGAGATGGAAAAACAAAAAGCTGTTATAATAATATTATTTCAAAGCAGTGGTACATCTAATGTAACTGGGAACATCAACAACAAATATATATATATATATCATCATCATCATTGTCTACCATTATCAATCCACTGCTGGACGAAGGTCTCCCCAAGTTTCCTCCACAACGGTCTGTCTTGTGCCAGTCTCTTCCATGTCACTCCCGCATACTTTCGAATTTCATCCACCCATCTTCCATGTGGTCTTCTTCTGGGTCTTTTCCTGTCCCTTGGAATCCAATCTAAAATTTCGGCTGTCCATCGATGGTCTGTTCTTCTGGCAGTATGTCCAGCCCATTGCCATTTCAGGGATTTAACTCTGATCATGATGTCCTCCACTCTTGTCATTTTTCGGATCCACGTGTTCCTCTTCTTATTTCTCCTGGTTACACCAAGCATGCACCTCTCCATGCTGCTTTGAGTTGTCTGCAGCCTTTGTATGTCTCTTTTAGCTAAGGTCCACGTCTCTGCACCATACGTAAGCACTGGAAGGATGCATTGATCAAACACTTTTCTTTTAAGACATAATGGCATATTGCTCTTGAAAATTATGCTGTTTCTTCCAAAAGCTCTCCAGGCAAGTTTTGTACGCCGATTAATTTCTTCACCAATGTGACCCTCACTTGATATGTGCTGTCCAAGATAAACGTACGTGTCTGTTATCTCCAGCTTTTCTCCATCAATCGATAAATCTTCATTTCTTGTAAAAGCATTGAACATCACTTTTGTCTTCTGAAAGTTCATTTTTAATCCCACTTCTTTACTCTTGTCAGCAAGTTCCTGGATCATACTCTGTAGCTCTGATGGGGTAGTTGCAAAAATGACTATGTCATCAGCAAAACGAAGGTGGGTTAGATAATCTCCATTAATCTTTATCCCTTTGTTTTCCCAGTTCAGTGATTGAAAGACATTTTCCAATGTGGTGTTAAAGAGCTTCGGAGATATGGTGTCACCTTGTCTCACTCCTTTTCCAATTTTTATGTGTGTTGTATTTTCAAACAGCCGAATCTTTGCACTTGCATTTTCATAGATGTTATTAATAATATTAATGTATGCATCTTCAATACCGCAGGATTTCAGAGCCATTGCAACTGCTGATGGTTTCACCGAATCAAAGGCTTTTTCATAATCGATAAAAGCCATGCACAATGGAAGTTCATATTCCCTCGCTCTTTCAATTAGTTCTCTCAGTACGTGGATATGATCTATTGTGCTGTAGCCACTCCTGAATCCAGCTTGTTCTCTCGGTTGAGCCATGTCCAGTGTCACCTTCAAGCGGTGTGAAAGAACTTTAGTGAAGATTTTATAAACCACTGATAGGAGGCTGATAGGTCTGTAGTTCCTGAGATCCTCAATGTCACCTTTCTTATGTAGCAGGATCATTGTAGCGGTGTTCCAATCCTCAGGAATCTTTCCTTCATTAAGGCATCGAGTGAAAATTTGGGCGAGTACTGTTTCGATTTCTCCACTTGCTTCTTGTATGATGTCTACAGTAATTCCATCTTCTCCTGGAGCTTTTCCTTGCTTCATGTTCTTGATTGCATGTGCAACTTCTGCTGGAAGGACTGGAAGAACTCTGGTACCTTTCATGATGTCTGGAGTACATGTATCATCCCTTTCATATAATTTGGAGTAGAAATCTTTCACTCTTGTCAAAATTTCGCCTCTATTTCTTGTTACAGAACCATCTTCTTTTCTCAGTGCCATAATCTGTTTTTTTCCCTTACTGAGATGTCCCTTTGCTATCTTTAGGCTTTGGTTGTTTTCAATTGCTTTCCTTACTAGTTCACAGTTGAATTTCCTTACGTCTTCAGTGATACTTTTTCGTACTGTCTTGCATAGCTCTATATATTCCACTTTGGAAGTCACATCTTCTTTAATTGTCCTCATCGCTCTTCTTTTTTGCATCAACATTTTGGTTTTTCCTGATAATTTGTTCACATGCAATTTGTTCTTAGACCCAGCTAATTTTGTTGCTGTTTCCATAAGAGCTTTGGTTACTTTTCTGTTAACTTCAGAAATATCCACTTCTTCCGATGTTAGGCCTTCTAAAGCAGAGAATCTGTTCTTCAGTTCCAACTTGAAGGTATTTTGGTGTGTTTTAAGGTTGGTTATGCCAATACATTTTGTTTGTCTTATGAGCTTGCTACGTTCGAGTTTAGTGTTGAGGTGCATCTTACATCTCACCAATCTATGGTCACTGCCTGTGTTGAACTTGTTTAGCACACTGCAGTCTTCTATGACGAATTTTTCGTTACGCATAATAAAATCAATTTCACTTGTCGTCCCATTTGGATGTCTCCATGTCCATTTCCTGTGTGGCTTTTTCTTGAAAAAGGAGTTCAAGATGAAAAACCCTTCTGCCTCTGCAAACTCTACGAGAGTATTTCCACGCTGGATTCTGTTGCCGTGACCGAATTTACCTACTGAAGTTTCATTCTGTTGCCGTTGCCCTATTTTTGCATTGAAATCTCCCATAATTATCTTCAAGTGCTGCTTACCTTCATTATTTAGATCACGAATTTCCTCATAAAATTCTTCAATTTCTTCTTCAGCATGACTTGTGGTGGGTGCATAAGTTTGAATGATCTGAGCCTGGTATCTTCTCGAGAGTTGGATAACGAGTCGTGCAGCTCTGTCAGAGGAACTTTCAACTTCTACAACTTTATCCTTCAGTTTCTTGTTTATTATAAATCCAACACCACTAGTTCTGCCAGTATCTGTCCCACGATAGTAGAAGAGATGCCCACTTTTCAGTTCAATGAGATCTTCTCCTTTTCTCCTTACCTCACTTAGCCCGACGATGTCCCACTTGATCCTTTGTAGTTCCTCTTCCAATTCAAGAAGCCTTGAATCAGAAGATAGAGAGCGTCCGTTATACGTAGCCAAGGTCAGCATCAGATGGCAGCCTAGTCCGGTCCTCCGGGGATTCTTAGCACCCTCTGCCTTCATGTCGCACTGGCCGCTGCCTTGGCCAGGTTCATTCCAGCTGCCGGAGACTGAGGGGCCAAGATTTAAGTTGTGGAGTCATTTTGGAGGGGTTTGGCCATAACTCACCACGCTGGCCAAGCGGGTTGGTGAGTGTGGGATAGCATTTCCTCTAATCCCGATGGTATAGTTATACCGCTATTGGCGGTCGTCAGAGCCCCTTTAGTGGGAACAGGATGTACCACGAGAAGGCGGGGTTGACATTTGTCAAGGAGAGGCTGTGATGTTACGCATCACCTGACCTTACATCCCATGCATACATTAATATATATATATATATATATATTAATGTATGCATCTATATCCATATATATATCATCATCATCATCATTGTCAACCATTATCAATCCACTGCTGGACGAAGGTCTCCCCAAGTTTCCTCCACAACAGTCTGTCTTGTGCCAGTCTCCTCCATGTCACCCCTGCATACTTTCGAATTTCATCCACCCATCTCCCATGTGGTCTTCTTCTGGGTCTTTTCCTGTCCCTTGGAATCCAATCTAAAATTTCGGCTGTCCATCGATGATCTGTCCTTCTGGCAGTATGTCCAGCCCATTGCCATTTCAGGGATTTAACTCTGATCATGATGTCTTCCACTCTTGTCATTTTTCGGATCCACGAGTTCCTCTTCTTATCTCTCCTGGTTACACCAAGCATGCACCTCTCCATGCTTCTTTGAGTTGTCTGCAGCCTTTGTATGTCTCTTTTAGTTAAGGTCCACGTCTCTGCACCATACGTAAGCACTGGAAGGATGCATTGATCAAACACTTTTCTTTTAAGACATAATGGCATATTGCTCTTGAAAATTATGCTGTTTCTTCCAAAAGCTCTCCAGGCAAGTTTTGTACGCCGATTAATTTCTTCATCAATGTGACCCTCACTAGATATCTGCTGTCCAAGATAAACGTACGTGTCTGTTATCTCCAGCTTTTCTCCATCAATCGATAAATCTTCATTTCTTGTAAAAGCATTGAACATCACTTTTGTCTTCTGAAAGTTCATTTTTAATCCCACTTCTTTACTCGTGTCAGCAAGTTCCTGGATCATACTCTGCAGCTCTGATGGGGTAGTTGCAAAAATGACTACGTCATCAGCAAAACGAAGGTGGGTTAGATAATCTCCATTAATCTTTATCCCCTTGTTTTCCCAGCTCAGCGACTGAAAAACACCCTCCAATGTGGCATTAAAGAGCTTCGGAGATATGGTGTCACCTTGTCTCACTCCCTTTCCAATTTTTACGTGTGTTGTATTTTCAAACAGCCTAATCTTTGCACTTGCATTTTCATAGATGTTATTAATAATATTAATGTATGCATCTTCAATACCGCAGGTTTTCAGAGCCATTGTAACTGCTGATGGTTTCACCGAATCAAAGGCTTTTTCATAATCGATAAAAGCCATGCACAATGGAAGTTCATATTCCCTCGCTCTTTCAATTAGTTCTCTCAGTACGTGGATATGATCTATTGTGCTGTAGCCACTCCTGAATCCAGCTTGTTCTCTCGGTTGAGCCATGTCCAGTGTTACCTTCAAGCGGTGTGAAAGAACTTTAGTGAAGATTTTATAAACTACTGATAGGAGGCTGATAGGTCTGTAGTTTCCGAGATCCTCAATGTCACCTTTCTTATGTAGCAGGATCATTGTAGCGGTGTTCCAATCCTCAGGAATCTTTCCTTCATTAAGGCATCGAGTGAAAATTTGGGCGAGTACTGTTTCGATTTCTCCACTTGCTTCTTGTATGATGTCTACAGTAATTCCATCTTCTCCTGGAGCTTTTCCCGCTTCATGTTCTTGATTGCATGTGCAACTTCTGCTGGAAGGACTGGAGGAACTCTGGTACTGGTATCTTTCATGATGTCTGGAGTGCATGTATCATCCCTTTCATATAATTTGGAGTAGAAATCTTTCACTCTTGTCAAAATTTCGCCTCTATTTCTTGTTACAGAACCATCTTCTTTTCTCAGTGCCATAATCTGTTTTCTTCCCTTACTGAGATGTCCCTTTGCTATCTTTAGGCTTTGGTTGTTTTCAATTGCTTTCCTCACTAGTTCACAGTTGAATTTTCTTACGTCTTCAGTGATACTTTTTCGTACTGTCTTGCATAGCTCTATATATTCCACTTTGGAAGTCACATCTTCTTTAGTTGTCCTCATCTCTCTTCTTTTTTGCATCAACATTTTCGTTTTTCCTGATAATTTATTTACATGCAACTTGTTCTTAGACCCAGCTAATTTTGTTGCTGTTTCCATAAGAGCTTTGGTTACTTTTCTGTTAACTTCAGAGATGTCCACTTCTTCCGATGTTAGGCCTTCTAAAGCAGAGAACCTGTTCTTCAGTTCCAACTTGAAGGTATTATGGTGTTTTTTAAGGTTGGTTATGTCAATAGATTTTGTTTGTCTTATGAGCTTGCCACGTTCAAGTTTAGTGTTGAGGTGCATCTTACATCTCACCAATCTATGGTCACTACCTGTGTTGAACTTGTTTAGCACACTGCAGTCTTCTATGACGAATTTTTTGTTACACATAATAAAATCAATTTCACTTGTCGTCCCATTTGGATGTCTCCACGTCCATTTCCTGTGTGGCTTTTTCTTGAAGAAGGAGTTCAAGATGAAAAACCCTTCTGCCTCTGCAAACTCAACGAGAGTATTTCCACGCTGGTTTCTGTTGCCGTGACCGAATTTACCTACTGAAGTTTCATTCTGTTGCCGTTGCCCTATTTTTGCATTGAAATCTCCCATAATTATTTTCAAGTGCTGCTTACCTTTATTATTTAGATGACAAATTTCCTCATAAAATTCTTCAATTTCTTCTTCAGGATGACTTGTGGTGGGTGCATAAGTTTGAATAATCTGAGCCTGGTATCTTTTCGAGAGTTGGATAACAAGTCGTGCAGCTCTGTCAGAGGAACTTTCAACTTCTACAACTTTATCCTTCAGTTTCTTGTTTATTATAAATCCAACACCACTAGTTCTGCCAGTATCTGTCCCACGATAGTAGAAGAGATGCCCACTTTTCAGTTCAATGAGATCTTCTCCTTTTCTCCTTACCTCACTTAGCCCGACGATGTCCCACTTGATCCTTTGTAGTTCCTCTTCCAATTCAAGAAGCCTTGAATCAGAAGATAGAGAGCGTCCGTTATACGTAGCCAAGGTCAGCATCAGATGGCAGCCTAGTCCGGTCCTCCGGGGATTCTTAGCACCCTCTGCCTTCATGTCGCACTGGCCGCTGCCTTGGCCAGGTACATTCCAGCTGCCGGAGACTGAGGGGCCAAGATTTAAGTTGTGGAGTCATTTTGGAGGGGTTTGGCCATAACTCACCACGCTGGCCAAGCGGGTTGGTGAGTGTGGGATAGCATTTCCTCTAATCCCGATGGTATAGTTATACCGCTATTGGCGGTCGTCAGAGCCCCTTTAGTGGGAACAGGATGTACCACGAGAAGGCGGGGTTGACATTTGTCAAGGAGAGGCTGTGATGTTACGCATCACCTGACCTTACATCCCATGCATACATTAATATATATATATATATATATATATATATATTAATGTATGCATCTTCAATACCGCAGGATTTCAGAGCCATTGCAACTGCTGATGGTTTCACAAAAAAATTAGAAAAGGAGTGAGACAAGGTGACACCATATCTCCGAAGCTCTTTAATGCCACATTGGAAAACGTCTTTCAATCACTGAACTGGGAAAACAAAGGGATAACGATTAATGGAGATTATCTAACCCACCTTCGTTTTGCTGATGACGTAGTCATTTTTGCAACTACCCCATCAGAGCTACAGAGTATGATCCAGGAACTTGCTGACAAGAGTAAAGAAGTGGGATTAAAAATGAACTTTCAGAAGACAAAAGTGATGTTCAATGCTTTTACAAGAAATGAAGATTTATCGACTGATGGAGAAAAGCTGGAGATAACAGACACATACGTTTATCTTGGACAGCAGATATCAAGTGAGGGTCACATTGGTGAAGAAATTAATCGGCGTACAAAACTTGCCTGGAGAGCTTTTGGAAGAAACAGCATAATTTTCAAGAGCAATATGCCATTATGTCTTAAAAGAAAAGTGTTTGATCAATGCATCCTTCCAGTGCTTACGTATGGTGCAGAGACGTGGACCTTAGCTAAAAGAGACATACAAAGGCTGCAGACAACTCAAAGTAGCATGGAGAGGTGCATGCTTGGTGTAACCAGGAGAGATAAGAAGAGGAACACGTGGATCCGAAAAATGACAAGAGTGGAAGACATCATGATCAGAGTTAAATCCCTGAAATGGCAATGGGCTGGACATACTGCCAGAAGAACAGACCATCGATGGACAGCCGAAATTTTAGATTGGATTCCAAGGGACAAGAAAAGACCCAGAAGAAGACCACATGGAAGATGGGTGGATGAAATTCGAAAGTATGCGGGAGTGACATGGAGGAGACTGGCTCAAGACAGACCGTTGTGGAGGAAACTTGGGGAGACCTTCGTCCAGCAGTGGATTGATAATGGTTGACAATGATGATGATGATGATGATGATGATATATATATATATATTTGTAAAATGGACATCAAAATTTCCTTTGAGCTCAAAGTGACTGCTTTGAGTCAGATATGATAATTCTGAATATAAAGTTATTGTTATTGTTGTACTCAGATATCAGTTCACTTTGAAACACTGATGGCTGTACAACTAAAAATCAAAACTTTGGACATAATTTGAAAAAAAACAACTATTTGCTGTAAATTGGACATTGAAGTTTTTAACAAAAACTAAAACAAAAAGGGATTAACATATCCCATATATTTGAATATCACAACTTTAAACAAAAGATGATCATTTTACATTGCACATTAGATTTTTGAACAAAAAATGATTGCTACCTATCAGATATTAATTTTCTCAACAAGAAATGACCCAATTGTGTTATTAAATACCTATTCTACTGCACAAAAGTGAATATTACAGGTTTCCTGAGCATAAACGATGCAGTACACGGGATAAGAGAGTTTTGGACAAACAGTGGTTTCTGCAGACAGCACACAAACATTTTTGGTTATCCATTATGATACTTCTTAAAAGTGCTTTTGGTTGCTTGATGCAAACAAAACTCATTCTAAAACACATATTTCACCAGACATATATATGTGGGTACTAGTTACTATTAACTATATGTAGTTCTTTTTAATACAAAATTCTAAATTTTTTTTAATATCTTATTTCTTAGAATGAACATAAGAATAAAACAGTCAGAATTTTCAGATTTTGACAGCAGTTTGTTGTAAGCAGTTTTTGTAATTCTAAATTTTCACATGAATGTGAATTGTGGACCATACAGAAAAAAGTAAGAACATAGGAACTCTTAAGACACACAATTTTTTTTAATTTCAGAGCTGGTTTTCGAATAAAACTATGTCTGAAAATTTAGGAACTTATTTCCAAATATGATTTCTCAGCTGACTATTCTCCAAAACATTTTAAGAACTACATTTTCCAGCTTGATCACCTCAGCTGAGTGTTTTACAGCTGATGATACATTTATAATACCCCTTATCCCGTGATGATCGGCCCACCAGAATACCGGGACATTCCCCTGTAGACCATTCGAGAGATGTATGCTGTGTGTTGGCTCCAAAATAAAATAGCAAAGTTTTCTGCATGTCTGTGAGAAAAATTCCTCCTGACCAAGCAAACTGCAATAAATTATTTAAGCTAAGGCAAACCAGTCACACGTAGGTTTAGCTGGGTTTTGGAACCCAAGATCATTGGTGTCCCTTACCTTCATGTGGTAGTATATCGTCCCCACCCACTTATCCGCAGACTGACACAGAGCCTGCTTCTTCAGCACAGATATTCCGAAATCTGTGTCACATACACACACATGTATCTTGAAAGAACCAAAGGTTTGCCTGTACTAGCTTATGGGTCAGAATAATAGGTAGAATTAGCAAAGGCCTCTACTCAAGGACGAGATGCCAATATTATTGCGTAGTAGGTGATCAGTGAGAAAATAATACGCACAGAGAAACAGCAATGTCAGGGTGACTACCAAATTTGGGAAATTCAATTTCATGATCAAATGACAATTTTCATGACTTTTTTTAAAGGACTTATGCATATATGTTTGTCTGTTTTCACTACCATTTTCGACATGTTCATATGTATACACTGAGTGACCACTTTATTATGACCACCCCCTCAGTACTTCGTTGGGCCATCTTTTGCCTTTAATACTGCGTTTATTCTTCGTGGCATGGACTACACAAGATGTTGATAGGTGGTTTGTGGAATCTGAGACCATGCTTGATAAACAGCACTTTCCAGGAGTGTGAGACTGCAGGGTTGTGGATCCAGCTGTCTGATGGCTAGTTCAACATCATCCCACAAATTCTCAATGGGGTTGAGATCTGGAGATTGTGGGGGCCACCTAAGCAAAGTAAACTCACCGGCATGTTCCTGAAACCAATCCTGTACAATACGAGCACTACGGCAGGACGCATTATCTTGTTGAAAGTAGCCATCGCCATTGGGATAAACCATCCACATGACAGGATGCACTTGGTCCGCAACGATGTTTAGATATGATGTGCCAGTCAGACGTTGATCAACGCGAATTAAAGGGCCCAAAGCATGCCAGGAAAACATTCCCCAAACCATAACGTTGCCTCTACCAGCTTGAAGGGTTGTAGCAATGAATTTGGGGTCCATGCTTTCATGCTGTTTCTGCCAAATTCTCACTCGGCCATCGGCATGGTGCAACTGAAAACGTGATTCATCGGACCACATAATTTGTTTCCAATTATCGACTGTCCAATCCTTGTGCTCCTGTGCGAACTAGAGACGTTTTCTCTTGTTAACTGCAGACAGCAAAGGTGTTCGAATAGGCCTTCGGCTGCCATATCCCGTCCGATGCAGTGTACGGCAAACAGTGCGTGCAGAGATCGTTTAAGGGGATCCTTGATTAAGATGGTCTGTAATTTGCTGCAGTGTTGCCCTTCTGTTGTCTGTTACCAGTCTGGACACTCTCCGTTCCGCCCGAGCAGTCACTAGTGGATGACGACCACACGTTGCATGTAGAGACCCAGTTTTTTGGCTGACAATCCAGTCTTTAAACACTTTAACAACAGCTGCTCTGGAACATTTCACGAATGCGGCAGTTTCTGTGATACTTGCTCCATGGCTCCGAGCTCCTACAGTCATCCCACGTTGAAAGTCCGTCAAATCGCATTTTTTACCCATCTCGTCACTCAAAAATCACTCTACTACTGTAGCAAGGACTAAGCTTTCCCTTTTTATACTAGCCTCGTTCTCCGGCGGCAACAGCGTGCAGCCATAGCTCATTTGCTTAAAACTGTCAGGTGGTCATAATAAAGTGGCCACTCAGTGTATATGTATATCCCTACCTACGGATCCAAGACAACAGTATGCGGACACATGCAAACACAAGTATTAAGGAATGGGGAAACTGCCACCTTTTTTTCTACAAATAAATCATTCTGCCCTTCTGTTAGTAACAAAAATCTGAGTCACATTTTGACTGTGCCTAAAAGTAAGTTGGAATAATCATCACTATGCTACACGATTTCATTACACACCTTTCTTTAACATTTAAATTTGAAAAATGTTATATCTCCATAAGCAGCATAATATAAATTGCTAAATTGATTTCAAAAATTTGCAAACAACCTTTTTTACATACCAGGTGTTTCACTGGGTAATGACAACTTTCCTGTGGAATAAATCGTTAAAGAGTAACTAGATGGCGCTGTAAGTCAGAGATGTCGATCAGCAGGAGACAGGCATCCGCAAGGAAGTAGTGGGACGGTGGACATGCGATTTCGGATATGCAGCGATATACCACGGATGAAAGAGTTTTCTTGGTGAAAAATTGGTATGCGGAGGGCGAAAACCCCACAAAGGCATTACGAAAGTGGGGTACAGCATTTAAGAATCGCCGTAAGCTATCCCATGCGAACCTGACGAAATTGGTAGCAAAATTCGAACGAACCGGCAGTGTCACAGATGATGTGGCAAGTATGGCGAAGAGAAGAACAGCGCGGACGGCGGAAAACATCGAAGCCGCACGAGAACTCCTGCACGAAGAAGCCGGTACGTCAACATGAAGACTTGAGCAGCAACTAGACGTTAGGCCAGCGTCCGCATGGCGCATTGTGACGTCAGATTTGGACGTCTCCCTACAAAATCCAGGTGCACCAGCCTTTGAGCTCAACAGCCGTCCAGCAGCGTTATGAGTTTGCAAATGACATGTGATCAATGAGCACAACTTTGATGTTAAAAGAATTGTCTTCAGCGATGAAGCGCACTTCTAGTCGGACGGCTACATTAACCAGCCAAATTACTGCATCCGGGGAAGTGAGAAGCCGGCAGTCTGTGTTGTGAAGCCTGTTTATCCGCTGAAGCTAACCGTTTGGTGTGCTTAGTAATGACCTCATTGGACCATTTTTCCTGGAGTCCACAATTACCGCTGCCGCCTACAGTGACCTTTTAAAGAATCATTTTGACCCCGCTGCAATCCAGAAAAACTGGATTTACAACCACACATTTCAACAGGACGGAGCACCGCCACACTCCACAAAAGCTGTTTTTGATTTGCTTCAGCAGCAGTTTGGCCCATGGGTCATCGCCACACGATTCCCCTAACGTTTTTTAGCCGGTCTCTCTTGGCGTCCGTACAGCCCCGATTTAACGCCGCTCGACTTCTTGTGGGGCTATCTGAAAGATCGGGTACACCAGGACAGCCCGCGAACATTGCCTGACTACCGACGTGGCGTCTAACAGGAAATTGCACGGATCCTGTCGAACATTTTCCCGGCGGTACTGCAGCACTTTTTTTTTTTTTGATTGGAGGTTTAACGATCACCGTGAGCAACTCAATGGACTATAAGCAGTCGCCCGTCCCTAATTTAGGGTCACTGGTTCCAGGAAAGGGAGAGAGCCAGTGCCGTAAGACAAACACAACATCCATGCCTCACCGGGATTCGAAACCGAACCCCGTTCGGACGAATGATCAGAGGCCATCGCTTAGACCACTGCGCCACCGGGGCGGCGCTGCAGCACTTCGAAGCACGTATACGCCACTTCGTGACAGCAGATGGTCATCATGTGGAACATGTCATCCATTAATTACCTTTTGCCTACTCTTCCTCCTGTGAACGTATTTTTCCTCTTCCAATAAAGCAAGTTCACTTTATTGTCTTTTTTGTCACTACCCAGTGAAACACCCGCATATTGGTATATTTTTATGATAAGTATTTTCTGCTTTAACAGTTTTCATTTTGAGGGAGGGCACAAGAGCCCCCCCCCTTTTTTGACACATGGATTGTTAGTGGATGTCACGTGTTTTAAGTGGTCGGTGCATGGAAAATTACTCAGATTTTTGTCAGAAAATGAACAGTTACTAAAAATAAAAAGAAATTCATAACCTCAAAGAAAAATTCGTGACTTTTTCATGACCAGTAGACACCTTGTATGTTGCATGTGTACATTTTAACTTTCAGGATGATCTTCATAGTGATTTAGTTGGAAATAGGGGTCTTTAAGAAACGATTTTTTTCTGTTTTGTTTTTGTTAAAATCAATTTTCTAAAGGATCATAATAATCTGGTACGACACCCCATCCATTTTTGAGCGGGATTTGACGCAACATTCAATCACAAAAGTATTTTAAAACTGTTTTATCGTTAAACTGTCGTAAAAAAATTTCATAATTGAAAATCATTTTACGATGCACATTTCAACAGTTCTACTGCATCCAGGATCTAACAGAAATTTTTTTCATGAGGGAATCTATAACGTATTTTCCTGTATGTATGCGTGTTTTTATAGTGGTGTGCAAGACTAAAATTCTCGGCCTGGTTTGGTCCTACAAATCCACCCATTTTTCACACCCCTCTCTTGCAGCAGTCTTCTGAGTTGATCGCCTCCACTACGCATTTCCAAAGGTGGTTCTCAATCCAGTTCTCACTCCTCAAGCAGTGCAGAGCTCGGATCTCACTCTGATTACATTTGCTTGATATTTTCAGAGATTCGTTTTTCATGCCTATCACCTCTTTTATTAAAAAATTGCAAATTTTTTCTGGGTTTTTTTTTTCCGGATGATTCATTACAAATTAACTATAAATTTAAATAGGGAACTCAAGTACTGTACACTGAAAATGAGAAGCAACATATGTACAGTACCAAAGCAGTATAAGACAAAGCACTTTTTTTATTGGAGGTTTAACTACTGTGAGCAACTCAGTGGGCTATACGCAGTTGCCTGTCCCTAATTTAGAGCCACTGGTTCCAGGGAAGGGAGAGAGCCAGTGCCGTAAGACAAACAGAACATCCATACCTTACAGGGATTCGAACCTGGACCAGTCTCGGACGAATGATCAGAAGCCATTGCTTAGACCACTGCAGGACAAAGCACCTCCCTCCCTTATGGTGATCCATTTGTCAGCTGTAACTGCCAAATTCTGGAACATCAAGGTATCCTCAAGCAGTGCAGAGCTCGGATCTCACTCTGATTACATTTGCTTGATATTTTCAGAGATTCGTTTTTCATGCCTATCACCTCTTTTATTAAAAAATTGCAAATTTTTTTCTGGGTTTTTTTTTCCGGATGATTCATTACAAATTAACTATAAATTTAAATAGGGAACTCAAGTACTGTACACTGAAAATGAGAAGCAACATATGTACAGTACCAAAGCAGTATAAGACAAAGCACTTTTTTTTATTGGAGGTTTAACTACTGTGAGCAACTCAGTGGGCTATACGCAGTTGCCTGTCCCTAATTTAGGGCCACTGGTTCCAGGGAAGGGAGAGAGCCAGTGCCGTAAGACAAACAGAACATCCATACCTTACAGGGATTCGAACCTGGACCAGTCTCGTACGAATGATCAGAAGCCATTGCTTAGACCACTGCAGGACAAAGCACCTCCCTCCCTTATGGTGATCCATTTGTCAGCTGTAACTGCCAAGTTCTGGAACATCAAGGTATAACTCATATTCCCGATGACAAACTGACTAACTCCAAACACTTCAGATACATGACAAAGTCCTGAAATGAAAATAATACAAAGCACATTGATGGCTTTACACTTGAGGCTGTGCAAAAAGTAAGAGCACATCTTCAGTATTAGATAATTATAATGCAAAACAAAGTACTGGCTTCATATTTTAATGCAGATGCATTTGATATTGCTGGGGAATTGCATACAACATACTGGCATGTTAGCACAGTCTGTGGACCATGTGGTTAATTCTCTTTACAATTTCTGTTGCGGAAGTTCATTTTTTGCTAATCACATGTTTGAGTAAACTAATTATTGAGCTCTTAAGACAAAATAATGTACTGAGTGGAATAAAATTTTCAACATTTAAGAACACTTTGTTTTGTGGGTGAAATTAATTTTTTTTGTCTTTTCATATAATAAATTTTCATTGCAATCCTCTGACACCACTTTCTCACAAACATACCCAACACATTTTTAGTGACTGACCTATTTACACACAATACGAGGTGTGGTGAAAAAAGTATCCAGACAGGTTGCTTAAGTTCCGAATCATGCGACACAGCAGCTTAGCACAGGTTGACCTTGGAACCTACTATGCATGTGCTATGAGACACTTTTCCCCTGCTCATCTGGTATTTTTTACAGTAGTGCTTTGGTCTTACGTGCGAGGAGTTGCTCGTTGCATTTGTCACAACAGAAAAAATTGATCAACGAATTTGCATCAAGTTTTGTCAAAAACTTGGCAAAACTTGCCAAGACACTACTTTAAGTTACAGAATGTCTATGGGGAGTATTGTATGCGTTGTGCACAAGTTTATGAGTGGTATAAACGTTTTAAAGATGGTCGTCAAAGCGATCAATGGTCTGGAAGGCGTGCAACCAGCAAAAGTGAATGCAATGTCGAACTTGTGAGCACAGCTGCACAGGAAAATCACGGAATCGTTATTCCTGAGTTATCTGAAGATTTCAACATTAGTTTCAGTTCATGGGCGATCTGGGTATGAGATGCATCTCAGCCAAGTTTGTGCCAAAACTACTCTCAGCCAAGCAAAAACAGGCCCGTGTTTCAGGCCTGTTTTTGCTTGGCTGAGAGTAGTTAAACTACTGAAACTGCTGATGAATCATGGATTTATGGGTATGATGCTGAAACTATGGCACAGTCTTCACAGTGGAAGACTCCAAACTCTTTTTAAGACCCCCCCCCAAAAAACTACGGCAGTCTTCACAGTGGAAGACTCCAAACTCTTCCAGACCCCCCAAAAAAAAACCCCAAACAAACTAAGGCACAGTCTCCACAGTGGAAGACTCCAAACTCTTCCAGACCCCCCCCCCCCAAAAAAAAAAAAAAAACTAAGACACAGTCTTCACAGTGGAAGACTCCTAACTTTTCCAGACCCTCCCAAAAAACATGACAAAGTTGCAGCAATGTCAAGACGACACTGACTGGTTTTTGTTGTTTTTTGAATCATGAGGGAATTGTGCATATAAATACACTATGCTGGCAAAAGTCACCTGACACCTAGAAGAGAAACACAACATAGCATTTATTGACATACATTAGTAAGGTGTCAGCCTACCTTTGGCCTTAATGCATGCACTGACCCTTTGAGACATGCTTTCTACAAGGTTTTGGAACACAGCGATAGGTATGCGCTTCCATTCAGTACATAATGCTGCCGCTAACTGTTGCTTAGTAATGGGCCTTGGTTCCAAACTTCTTATGCTGCGCTCTAATTCATCCCATAGGTGCTCTATGGGATTAAGATCAGGGTTCTGTGCTGGTCAGTCCACACACAATACGGAATTATCGTCAAACCACGCGGTAACAGTCCTTGCTTTATTGATCGGTGCATTATCCTGCTGGTACCAACAAGGCTCAGTTCTATAGTATTGTCACAGAGTTGGTAGGGTATAATTGTCCAGAATATCGAAGTAGACGTGCTGGTTAACAGGTTTATCCATGATAATCAATAGGCCGGGACCGTACAACAAAAATCTCCTCCACACGAGTACACTTCCAGCTCCAAACTTGACCATAGGAACAGTACGCTGTGGTAAATAACGTTCCCCCTGCTGCCGCCATATCCACACATGGCCATCAGACTGATGGATCGTGTATCTGGACTCATCAGTCCATAGGATCCGTTTCCATTGAATTACGTCCCACGATAAATGTTCTTTATACCATGGTAAACGACGAGTAGCATTCTGAGTGGAGATGAAAGGCATATGAGCAGCCGCACTACCTTGTTAACCCATGGAATGAAGTTCTCTGAGAATGGTACGTGCACATACGGAGGTTCCAGCATTTTTACTCACCTGTACATTGAGGTCTTGCGCAGTACTCTGTCGATTAGCTGTAACGACTCTCCTGAGGCTTCGACGTCCTCTATCACTGATTTTCTTTGGTCTGCTGGTACGTTTTGCTGCTTCAGGCTCGCCATGTGTCTTCCATTTATTCAGTACATGCAAAACAGTTGACTTGGGTATGTTTAAACGCCTCTCGGTTTCTCTTATGGACAACCCACTAATATAACACCCAACAGTCTTTCCTTACTCAAAGTCAGTTCTCTCCCGCCGCAACATTTTTACTCAACTTCACAGTGCGATATGATCGTGGTCAGCTGCAGGCTTGTTTTTATACTGTTTGCAGCTGCACCGCACATCTTAACAATGCAGCGGATCAGTTCATGTGCTTTTGAAGGGGTCTGGTGACTTTTGTCAATATAGTGTTGTTCCATCAGGTCATACAATCAACAAGGGGTACTACGGTCAAGTTTTCCAGCACTTGAGGAACGCAGCTCATTGTAAAAAGCTGGAACTGCATGAGAGTGACAACTCCACCATGACAATGTGCATCGCAACTTGTGCAGCAGTTTGTTGCTAAGCACCTCATTGCACAGGTCTAACACAGCCATCCTATTCGCCAGATCTCACTCCCTGCAACTTTTCCCTCTTCCCATTAATCAAATACCATTTGAAAGGAAAGAGATTTCAAGATATTGAGAAGATACAACAGAATGAAATGAAGCAGCTATTCTCTATTTCAGAAGATGACTTCAAAAATGCTTCGAACAGTGGAAACATTGGGCTAAGTGTGTTGTGTGTGGCACTGGAAGGGGTTTCCTTCAAAGGCATTAAGTTTCAAACCTGAAATCCAGTCTGGACACTTTTTGATCGCACCTTATACCGAGAGAACCAAAAGCCTTGCACATTTTGAAAACGTAATAACTCGCGAAGTTTTGAGAGTAGGGCAACGCGGTTTGCGTAGAAATGATCAGAATGACATCAGTTTTTTATGAAATCACAAATTTTTACTCATTTTACATCGCCAGATGGCGCAGCAACCACAGGTTGGAAGTGTCGAAAAAAATAGACACCTGATTGTACCAGGTTAGGCACCTCATTGTACTAGGTGTTCAATGTGATGGCAGTCCTTTTTCAGCACTGCCTGCAGACGAGAGAAAACACCATGGACGGCATTGAAAAGCATGTCCGGTGGTATAGCTGCCACATGGTGTCGAATGGCATCTTTCAGCATGGCCAATGAAGTGGAACGACACCTGTACACTTGTGATTTTAGGTAGCCCCACGGCCAGAAATCGCAGGGTGTCAGGTCTGGTGACCGAGGAGGCCAGGCCTTTGAAAAGTGTCGGCTCAACACGAGATTTGCGCCAAACGTCTCTTGCAGCAGTTGCTTAACGGAACGTGCGATGTGGGGTGGTGCTCTATCCTGCATACATGTGCACAGATTCGCTGCATCCTGCTCTTGCAACCTAGGAATAACGTACGTTCGTAACATGTTCGCACAACGTGCACGTGTCTCTGAAACGGTTTCGAAGGAGGTGCTGCGGACCTCTTTAAACAAAAAAGGACCGATAATGAAGGAAGTCGTGAATCCATACCACACTGTCACTTTCGGCTGATGAAGTGGTGCTTCAACGACCACTCGGGGATGTTTCGTGGCCCAGATGCGGCAGTTGTGTGTTTACCGCTCCGTTTAGGGAAAAGTGTGCCTCATCAGTCCATAAAACGTTCATCAGCCAGTTCTCGTCGACATCCATTTGTCGAAAAAAACATGCTGCGAACTCCTGACGCTGCACGTAATCGCCAGCTTGCAGTTTGTACGGGTATCTGTGGAGAATCCGTTGTAGTGTTCGCCATACAGTCCCGTATGAAATGCCTGTTTGCCGAGCACTGGAGTCGTCATGTGCGGATGACATTGCAATGACATCCATTTCCTGCGTAATCAATCGCCTCTGGTGCAGCAGCACGTGTTCATGGTCTACCGCTTTGTGGGCGTGCTGCCAAAGATCCTGTTTCCTCGAATTTTTTTCACCATTCGCCACAGCGCAGCACTTTCCATCGGTCCTATCCCACTGCGATCACCTTTCAGTGGCAGGTAGGCTCTCAAAGCAGCACTCGCACATTCAGCGTTGCAATAGAACAATTTCACCAAGAGCGCTTTGTCCGGTAATGACAGCATACTGACACGGACCGCTGTGACTTGTGGTTGCTTTCCAGCTGCTGCTTTTATACCCACTATCACAGACCTGTTCGCCTGTGGGCTGTGGCGCCAACTGGCAATGAAAAATGTAAGTAAAATGAGTAAAAATTTATATGATTTCATAAAAACCCCGATGTCATTCTGATCATTTCAACGCAAACCGTGTTGCCCTACTCTCAAAACTCCGCGAGTTATTACGTTTTCAAAATGTGCAAGACTTTTGGACCACCCGGTATATATGTACAGATGGAGAAAGAATGATTGTTTAATAATAAAAAAAGGAATGTACAAAAAGATTTACTCTTATTTTATTCTTCAAATATTCACTATAAAATTATAATTTTAAGTACTAGAAATATGTCCTGAAAACCAGCTAAAAATAATTGGTTGTGTGATACACAAACGAGAAGGAAAAGAACATCATAAAATCAATGAAGAAGTTGAGCTGATATAAATGCAGTGTTTAAGATGAAAATAATATGTTTTAATGCTCCCCTCCCCCAAATGCATTTTATTTAAAATTTCGAATCCCTACTTAACCCTGAAGGATTTCTTGATATTTATGAAAACCATCAAAGAAGTACCTATTTTTATTATTCAAGAAATTTAAGTTACTGAGCTCCTAAATGGAATGTACAATGATTTTTAATTTTTGGACAAAATGTATGCTGTTATAGAAAGATATTAAATTTTAAGAAAAAGACATCACACCAGCATTCACAAAATCCTCAAAATATTGCATAACACCCAAACTTGGGTCAAAACTGACGTTTACTTTAAGGTGTTCCGAAAAATCCAAAATGTGGGGAGTATGATCACTAACACAGCAGGAAAAATTTTGTGTCATTCATGTCCAGGTGGCTCCATCACTCTGTCATTAGATTCATTAATATAACAAAACTCACTTCAGTATCATTGCCTGATTCACTAATATTAAAATTATCATCCACATCGCTTGCATCATCCAATTCCAGAACATGTACAAACAGAAAACAAAAACAGCAAACCTTTTTCACAAACCAACAAATCAAGTACGTCTTCTGCAAACAAAATACAAAAATCTGCTGAAATCACAGAGATATACTCTATAATAAAATGCATGCATGCTTAAAGCTGCTTTCTAGTGTTATGGGCATGATAAATCAGTTGTGTTTGCGCTATTTAGTATCTAAATTCTTTAACGCTTTGGCCTGGCAATATCACAGGTGCGGAAGATAGGGATTGATACCTCAGCCTGTCATACTGATAGGAATGGTTCTTAAGGGGTTAATGAATTGTTAGGACAAATCTTGTTCCTTCTTCAGGTCAAGGATAATGCTTTTAGGTCCTTGATCCAATTTCTGATGAAGTGCTTCTGATGGAGTGCAATACCATGTGATCACTGATGAGACAGTATCTCCTGTAATTCTTGTAATTTCTGATGAAGTGCCATACCATGTGCTGCTAATGAAAATATCTTCTTGTGTCCCCCTGGTTTCAAATCTTGTAATTTGCTCTATATAGATGTCACCAATTTTGAGTAATAAGTTACATACTGGTGGCATAATTTCAACTGATTCTCACCATATTTCACGTGGAGTTATTAATGTAATCCAATATTATTAGACATATTTCTTCTAGGTGATTTGTGAAATGCTGATCAAAAATAATAATAATAATAATTCATTGGCTCTCAGTTCCTCCAATACAGGCAAAGTACCCAGTGACATTCAGAATTTTGTACTATTGATACTAAGCGAACATACCTTCAAGTGTCTCAAACAAATCTGTTTACTTTTTTAACTTAATTTTGTGAAGATACAGCTACCAATTAATGATTATATCAGTAGTGGAATGAAAAAGAAAAGAATGGTCACTTCATTAGTAATGAAACCAAGCACTAAATCAAAATGACCACTGACTTGACAATCCGAAAAGATTTGTTCCAAAAACTTTAGTCTAAAAGATATATTAAAAAGCTCTATAGCTGAACATTTTAACAGATGTTACAACACCACACACAATGGCTTCAACACATCAGCTGTCTTAAGAAATTTCCCATTATAAAACCACTTAACGTGATGAGTATGAGAAGGATTTCCACCATGCGAATTCTTGGACTGTCTTATTCTTATGCAATGCAACAAAGACTGATGTCCGACTGAAAGATCTTATCTGTTTATTGTTCAACACTTACATAATAAATTAAACTAGAAAAAAAAAAGCATTTGTTAGTATTAATGAAATTTGTCTACAACAGAATCCAAGGGTCTGGAACTATTTTTTGTTCTATACAGGTACATTCATGGAAGCAAATGAAATGTAAACATTTAAGTTTTTTTTTTTTTTTTTTTGTCATGCTAATAACACATTTTAAATGACACTCACACTTTCCTTTTCATACATTTTAAAAACTTTATCTTTCATATTCAGATTAAAAACATTCTTCTTTGATGCCATGGCAACAGGCAATTGAACAAATGCAACTCAAAAGAAGCAAGGGCTGTAAATGATCATTCCAACGCATTAAATCATAGTGTTTTGTTGAAATCCATACAAAACAGCTATGAAGATTTCGGTTTCGCATCTAGCAAAGACAGCAATGTTGGTCACATAACCTAAACCTGAGTCACACTATGTGCTTCAAAGAAGGAAAACAGCAAATGTGTTGTAGTGCATAGTTGTGTAAAGAACCCAAAATTAGAATCTCTGTTTAATTACACAGACCCAAAAAAAAAAAAAAAAAAAAAAATTCTGATGCCTCGAAAGTTAGACCTATTTTTGGGTATATATATTTAGGGTGCTGATACCAAAAATGGCATCAGTTTTGCCCTATCAGCTCTAGTTTTGGAGATAGGGCATACCCGCCCGGCGTAAAGTCAGTGTATATTGTTATTTTATAAGTGTAAAGCCAGTGTCTGCTAGTCTAATTGGTAGTTTGTGAACAACTATACAACCAGATAATCTAATGTGATCAAATTTTGTTTGCAGATTGAGTAGACGCCATGGCTTCCCCACGAAGTAGTTGCTTGAATTATCCAGATGTCTTTTGCTACATTTGTGGTGAGTACACCCTTAAAGAAAGTAGGAAACCTATTTCTGAGTTTGTGAAGAGGGCATATCTTGGTTATTTTGGTGTTCAGCTTGGAGACCAAGATAAGTCGTGGGCTCCCCATATTGTATACAAAACTTGCACGGAGCATTTACAGCAGTGAACAAATGGAAAAAGGAGCTCTCCGAAATTTGGAATACCAATGGTGTAGAGAGAACCTAAAAACCACCATGATGACTGTTATTTTTGTCTTGGCAGCATCAAGGGCATCAATCGAAACGATTGGACATATCCTGACCTCGATTCAGCAAGACGACTGCATCCACACTCAATTGAGGTACCCATTCCATCTTTCATCCACCTACCAGAGCTGCCAGAGGATGAGGAATCAAGCATGTCTGATCGCATACAAGGTAACAGCAGTGGAGAAAGTGACAGTGATTTCGTAGGAACTTCATCTAGTGCTCAACCTTTTAACCAACATGACCTGAGTGACCTTATCAGGGATCTGAACCTTTCAAAGGAGTCTTCAGAACTGCTGGCCTCCAGGTTGAATGAAAAGAATTTACTTCAATCTAGAACCAACATTACATTTTACCGCAGCAGAGAAAAGGATTTGCTGCCCTTTTTCTCTAAGGACAACAACCTAGTGTTCTGCAATGATGTCAGTGGCCTTCTCAGGAAAATGGGTCTATCATCATGCATGACAAATGAATGGCATGTCAGTGGCCTTCTCAGAAAAATGGGTCTATCATCATGCATGACAAATGAATGGCATGTCAGTGGTCTTCTTAGAAAAATGGGTCTATCATCATGCATGACAAATAAATGGCATGTCAGTGGCCTTCTCAGGAAAATGGGTCTATCATCATGCATGACAAATGAATGGCGTGTCAGTGGTCTTCTTAGAAAAATGGGTATATCAGCATGCATGACAAATGAATGGCATGTCAGTGGTCATCTCAGGAAAATGGGTCTATCATCATGCATGACAAATGAATGGCATGCCAGTGGCCTCAGGAAAATGGGTATATCATCATGCATGACCAATGAATGGCATGTCAGTGGCCTTCTCAGGAAAATGGGTCTATCATCATGCATGACAAATGAATGGCACCTTTTCATTGATAGCTCCAAGTAGAGTTTAAAATGTGTTCTTTACACAACGGCAACAGATACGGCTCGATTCCAATTGGCCACTCAGCCAGTATGACAGAGATGTACAAGACAATCTCTTTAGTCTTGGAAAACCTGAAGCGTCAAGAACATCAATGGATGATTTGTGTAGACCTAAAGATAGTGAACTTTCTCCTTGGTCAGCAAAGTGGCTACACAAAATATTCGTGCTTTATATGTCTTCGGGACAGCAGTGCCAAACATGACCACAGCATAAGAAAGGTGTGGCCTCTCAGAAAAAATATAGTAGTTGGAGAACAAAATGTCATTAAGGAACCTTTGGTAAGCAGAGACAAAATCATCCTGTCATCTTTACATATCTAGCTAGGCCTAATGAAACAATTCGTAAAGGTGTTGAACACAGAAGGTTTGTGCTTTGGCTATTTATCACGTACATTCCCTGGACTGAGGACGGAAAAAGTTAAAGCAGGGATTTTCGACGATCCTCAGATCAGGCAGCTTAAAAACGATCCATATTTCATAGATTCAATGGGCAACATTGAGTCTTGTGCCTGGACTTCGTTTGTTTTAGTTGTCAAAAACTTTCTTGGCAGACATAAGGCAGACAACTACTCTGAATTAGTTGATGACAAGCTCTCCAATTTTAATAAGCTCGGCTGTAATATGAGTATCAAGGTCCATTACCTACACAGCCACCTAGATCGCTTTCCGGAAAACCTTGGTGATTTAAGCGAAGAGCCAGGTGAAAGATTTCACCAGGACAAAAACTAAGGAAGACGGATACCAGAGTAGATGGGATACCCACATGATGGCGGATCACTGCTGGAACCTTCAGCAGGACTGTCCTCATAGATCTCACTCAAGAAAGTCCTATAAAAGACATTTATTATATGTTGAATGACTGATCAGTTTATATGCTCTTGTGTTGAAATATACAGATTTAGTAATATGTGTTTGTTTCAATAGTATGTATATAGTATCAGTTTTTATCAAGATCATGTCAAAAATAGTTCTATAAAAGACGTTTTTCATACGTAGAATGACTGATCATTTTATATGCTCATGTGTTGAAATATAGAGATTTAGTAATATGTGCTTATTTCAATAGTATGTATATAATATCAATATTTATCAAGATCATGTAAAAAATAGCAGATCATGCAATGTATGATCCTGAAATTTGATGGATGACCAGTGAAATCAGCATATAAGGTGGGTATGCCCTATCTCCAAAACTAGAGTTGATAGGGCAAAACTGATGCCATTTATGGACTCTGCACTTCAAATATTTCCAAACATATCCAAGATTTTGTAATATGTGCTTGTTTAAATAGTATGTGATATTAATAGCATCAATATTTGTCAAAATCATGTCAAAAATAGCAGATCATGCAATGTAGGATCCTGAATTTTGACGAATGACCGATGGAATCATCATATAGGGTGGGTATGCCCTATCTCCAAAACTAGAGCTGATAAGCAAAACTGAGGCCATTTTTGGAATCAGCGTCCCAAATATATCCATGAATAGGTTTAACTTTCAAGGAACCAAAATGTGTGTTGGGCAGTGTTATGTTATCTCCAACCTCAAGTACATTTGTTTCATGTGAATTTGTCATTACACTTTATCATATAAACTTTTGTATTCAATTGAAATACTTGACTGCACAGGAACATCTAGGAGCTTTTTGTCGTTACAACGTTCATTTACTCTCTCACCATTTCTGTGCTAGGCAGGTTCCATTTTAGAGAGGTTTAATAGCACTTAATTTTATATCTTTCATTTGAGGGGGGGGCCTTCCACTTTGGGCAAGTTTCCATTTTATGGAGGCTCCATCTCAAACAGGTTTTACTGTATTATTTTAAAAATAAGAGAAAACCCTTCCTTCTGCTACGCTTACATGCATGTGGATGGAATCCTGGGGATTCACATCTGGGTATTTTTATAAAGGCCATTCAAATGAAATGTGGACTGAGGCTGTGCTTCAATGTTGGTTTATTAGGTTTCACCAAAGGTTGATACAGTAAGCATACAATGAACATGGTTGCTGATCAAAGAAAAAGGTGAGTGTGCATGGACTTGTCTAGACTAGCAGAGACATGGACTTTCTTTGGTGGCAAAGAAAGCCTATGTCTTCAGTAGTGACATTGTATTTCGACTCCGAAAAAATTTCCAACAGAAACTCGTTTGCTGCTTCCTGGTAGCACATAAGGTGTTCTAATGTGACACCAATATGCTCTGACACCTAAAATGACCACCGGTTGAACTGCTGAGCAATATTTAAGCTGTAACTTACATTTTCACCAAATCATGATAAAAAGAGTAATTTTGCAACAAAATGTCCCCACTGCATTGCCAAAAAGCGAATATTTTCCGTCATTTTTTCTTTTGTCATACCACCCACTCGTCTTTGCTCTTGCATTGTTTTTCATTCCTGTCATGTTTCTGTTCCATCATCGCTGCTTCCCCTTGCTGTCCTGGTTTCCTTCCCTTTTGTTTTTTCTTTTTGTCATCCTGCCCAACCCTGCTTTGCCCTTACGTTATGTTTTTCATCTCCATCACACTTTTATGTCATCACACCCATCCCTGCTTTGTCATTTTCCCACCTCCCTGTTGTTTTTTTGTTCCATCATTGCTGCTTCACCCAGGCGACCTGGTATCCTTCCCGTATTTTTTTTCTTTTTGTCATTGCTGTTGCATGCTGCTAAACCCTGTTGTCATTTTTCTACCCCTGTTGTCTTTCCCCCTATTGCAGAAAAGCACCGGTGATTCTTGAGTACACCTTTCACAAGGGCTTTGCTTTGATGGATAAGGAAAGGCATTTTGTTTATTGCTTTGGCAGTTCACTGCCATCACAGCATGCACCATTTTGGCTATGGTCATCGGTCGTGGCTTTTTTTAATCCTGGTCTTTGTATATATTTTCACAAACTGCAAGTATCAGCAAACGTAAGTATTTTTTTTTATTAAAATTAGAAGTGTAAAAGCCTATTTGTTTTTATTCTTGAATTCTATTTAAAGTATAAAATTTTATTTAGCCACTGCATTGTGCTTGTATTTTTATACATAAATATAGCCAAAAATAAAACTGTAAATTTGACTAATCTGCATAGGTCATTTTGTGTCCCATGTTCTCCAGTCTAATATTTCAGTTATCCATCAGCAGTCCATTTCCAAGCAGTATGTCAGCTCATTGCAATTTCAGACTGCTTTGATTGTGATGCCTTCCACTCTTAAAATGGCCACTGCAGCAAGACCCTACAAACTTTATTTTAGAGGAGCCATGGGTGATGCCACCTGCACTGTTTATTTAAATTATTTTGCTTGCAGTTTAAGTCTTACACTAAATATCCTTAATATGCATTCTAAAGCTAAATATTTTTTTCATCATTTTACATGAAGTTCTACATATTTAAGTGAGGAATGAATTCTAAATTTAACACTAATTTCAACCTGCCTCTGCAAAAAGTTAACTAATAAGTAAGGTGATGCACATAAGCTACCATTCAAAATCAAACCTAAAAATAAAGCTAAGTAAAGAATTGCTAAGAATGAACTGAAAAAAGGAGGAAAGTGCAAAAAACATTGTTTCTTTGGTAAGCACTAAGCACCAACAATGAACATCACAAAATACCCCCAAAACTGTTAGGGATAAATTTATTTGTACCAGCTTGACTATACAAGGACATTGGACGCATGAATGCATAAGAGTGCAGCATGGGCTCATCATGCGGTACTATGCTAAGCAGCACATCACATGCTACACTCTTATGTATTCTATATGTCCAACATCCACGTTGATAGCTCACTGGTACAAATAAAATCATCTCCAATAGTTTTTGTGGCTTGTTGTTCACTCAAGAATACTGCTTGTTCTTGCAAAAGTAAAAGAATGCCTTTGCATTATTTTTTGTGTAACTCTCGGTATGTTCTAAGAAACTCATAATTTAGCTTTAGATATATATGCATACACTATGTGATTTAAAACTAACCTGGACCTTTTTTCTAAAAAAAAAAAAAAAAATGGGAATTCACTTACTAAACTATGGGTTTTTGCTTTCTTTTTACATTTGGAGTTAAAGGTGTAGTTCAATGCCCTAAATTATTTGGAAAATTTTGATAAAAAATTATGTATTTGATATAAATGGGAAGTATCAGCTATATAACACATTTCAAGGATGTTCACTGTAAAACTGACCTCTGAGCACAATGATGTAAGCAAGTATTGGTGCCAAAATCACTAATGATTTCACTAAAACAAAAGCCATCAGGTCTTGACAATTTTAATTGCCTTTGAAAGGAGAGAGAGAGAGAGAGAGAAGGGGGGGGGGGTAATCTATAACTTTTTTCTAGAGCAGATTGCTGTAAGATGCCTAGGTTTGTTGCACACAATATGACAACCATTTTCTCTTGTAGTGTTCAACCCATAAAATTGTCATTGCAGCAAGGCCCAATGACTTTCGTTTCGGCAGAGTAATGGGTGATGTCCTCACAGTACTTGTTTAAGTCCTTGTGCTTGTAATTAAGTTTTCTAGTAAAAATGCCCACATATGTTGCAAAGTTGATTATTTTTACACTATTTCACATCAAATTACACATTTTCAAATATGTATACCATTTTCTGCCAAATAATTTAGGACACTAAACGACATACACTTTACCCACTTGGAAATCGAGGATGAAACATTCCTCATAAATATGTGGGATAAGCATATAATGACTAAGATAGCAATCAGAATGTGACTCTGAATTGCCATAGTTTACTTCTCACCATCTACGTAACATCATATCAGAAACATTGAAAATTGCATCATGTTGGGGCAGGAATTGAACCCACACCTCCAGATTTTAAATCAGATTATTTAATCATGTGTGGACTACCTAGAAACTCAGTAACTCTTTAGTTCCCAAACTTTCACTGACTGACAACTTCTACAAGAAGCCTGCCAAAAACTACAAAAAACTGCTTTTGAACATAAAAAACAAACAAACAAATAAAAAAACCTAAAATATTAAACACTATTGTATAGAACCTTTTTAATCCACAAAAATCAACACCAAATTTGTCTGAATTATAAATGTTACCCTTTTTTTTACTAGCATTAAGTAATAAACCAAAAATACTCCAAGAATACAATCCAGAAACATTTACCTTCATGAACTCTGTACATCAAGTTCGTCATATAACAAATATTTCTTAAACATTTGTGGAAAGCAAAGATTATAAATGGCTGTTCTAAAACACGAATAACCATGTTTGGAAATCATCGATTGTCGTATTTTGATACGGCACAAGTTCTTCAGAGATGGTGGTTTATCAACTTCCTTTAAAATTTCATTCCACCTTTGAATATTGTACTCTGCCTTAAGGATTTCTTGACACTTTGCAGAAACAGCATGGAAAGAACTTTGAACTGGTCCAGTGATTGCAGTGAATTGAAGCAAAAGCTCTAAAATATCCAGAATGTTACTCTGAGTCAACTGCCTCTGATAATCAGTCAAACTACAAACAAAGTATTGTTGACTCTTAACATTTCCCTTCCAAAAAGCAGATGCGGATCAGAACCCCACTTCAGCAAATTCAGGGTGGAACCACACTTATCAAAAGAGAACAACAGACATTCGTTGGTCGGAGCATCTTCACGATGGTAGCTGATGTCACAGCCATGCTCAATTAGGAAGTCTGGTATCCTCTCTTTACATAACAATGCATTGAAGATTGGAGGATAGGAGTAGTGTAGACGCACACCATCATCAATGTTTGTATTATAACATACTGTATTCACACTGGCTCCATGCTCCAATAAAATTTTCATGGACACTAAATCTCTAATTTTTATAGCCAATGATAAGGCAGTTTCACGACCAGAAAGTGATAAAGTCCTATAATCATTTGGTAAGTTATGTCGACCATGAAACACAACTGTCCCTCTGTAATGTAAGCTATCTACTGGAAAACCACATGAAAGAAGAGTTTTTAAACACTCATGCCTTCTATGCATGACAGCCACTTGAAGTGGACAAAACCAATTCAAGGAAATAAGACAATGAATTAGGAACTTGAGATCTATTTTGTCTAACAACAGTTTCACACAAGCAGAATTATTGTGAAAAACAGCCAAATGCAGAGCTTGGACTTTGCCACTAAAATATGATACACGCACAAACAAATTAGGATCAGCATTGTAATCAAGGAGAAGTTTTACACATTCTGTGTTACCACACTGAACAGCAGCAGTAAGTGGGGTCATATTAAATCCATTCATTCCCAAGTTTGGATCTGCACTGCAATTAAGGAGAAATTTTACACACTCTGTGTGACCATTCTTAGCAGCAGCAATAAGTGGGGTCTCATGAAAATTGCTCATTCTCAAGTTTGGATCAGCACTGTAAAGAAGGAGAAGTTCTACACATTTTGTGTGACCATACTCAGCTGCAACAACGAGTGGAGTGTCTTGCAATTGATCCTTTCCTAAGTTCGGGTCAGCATTGTTATCAAGGAGAATTTTTAAACATTCTGTATGACCATTCATAGCAGCAGCAATAAGTGGAGTCTCAGGAAATCCACACATGCACACGTTTGGATCAGCACCATAATGAAGGAGAATTTTTACACATTCTGTATGACCACACATTGCAGCAGCAATAAGTGGAGTCTCAGGAAATTCATATATGCTCAAGCTTGAAACAGATTTGCAATCAGGCAGAAGTTTTATACATTCTTCAAGACCACTCTTGGCAGCAACAATGAGTGCAGTGGGTTGCAATTGATCCTTTTTCAAGTTTGGATCAGCAATGTAATCAAGAAGTATTTTTACACATTCTGCATGATCAGTCTTATCAGCACAAAGGAAGGGTTCCTCTAGAAATTTATGTATGTACAAGTTTGGATCAGCATGGCAATCAAGGAGTACTTTTACACATGCTGTATGACCATTTTCAGAAGCAACCATGAGCAAAATCTCTAATAATTCAGTGTTCAAGTTTGAATCAACACTGTAGTCAAGGAGTACTTTTAAACATTCCACGCAGCCATTCTTTGCAGCAGTAATGAGTAAGAACCTCAGTAATTTGCCCATGTGCAAATTCTGATTTGCATTGTAATCAAGCAGTATCTTTACACACTCTGAGTAACCATTTCTAGCAGCTGCTATGAGTGGAATCGCACACAACGTCATGCTCACACTGGGATCAGCATTGCAGGCAAGTAATATTTTTAAACATTCCGCATGTCCATCTTTCGCAGCAGCAATCAGTAAGAACTTCAAAAAAAATTTCAAGTTTTGATTAGCATTGTACTCTAGAATGATTTGCATACATTCTCTGCATCTCAAGTTTACACCAGCTCCATTCTGTAAACATAATAGAACTGCCTTTTCTGCTTCTTCCTCAGGCTTTTCGTTGCCTGCTACGAGCAGAGTTTGATCAGAATGCATCTGATTGTCTTCAGTAGAATCATATTTCAGTTCTGAATCTTGTGCATCACTGGAATGAGCTGCTGCTTCACATAGAAGTATCTGACAACAGCTATCAACCACCCCTACTGGGTAAATGCTTTGAGTCCTGTGTGGTAAATCTTCATTTCTTATCTCAGTAGCCTTGCTAGAAAGTGAAGTGATATCACAGTGAAACCTACTACTCTTCATATTGTCTAGAGAAGTAGAAGAAAAAAATAAAACTGCAGAATAATGCAAAATAATGAATGGTAACATTTCAGTACTTTTCTACTTTGAAATATAACATGTTCAGATCTTCAACAAATAACTAATGAAAATTAAGTGGAGACAACATTAAACAGTGTCAAAACTACTACTAACTACAATTAAATGTTGCTTGAGTTGTTGGATTGAGACATATAAACACATATATTATTGGATTGAGGGCCCCCAATGTTAAGGCTGCAAAGATGATTAAGAAAATATATTTTTTTTATCTCAAATCCAACAATAAAACATGACATTGAGATGAAGTTTTAAAAGAATGGGAGGCAGCAAGTCACAGGCAGAGAAATCTTTTCAGTTTGCTTACCTGCTATGACAACAGCAGTGCTCCATAGAAGACCTTGTTGTCATGAAGCCAAATGCAGGGGAGAAGAAACCAGGCTGCCATAAGCAATGTCCTGCCTGCCAATTTGTGCAAAGCATGGCACTTGAGACAGTCAAAAACTTCATAACAGTGAAGAGACCTTGAAGCCTGTATATCATAGATCTGTTTTGATGCACTAGCATCAGTGTTTATTTCTGTCATATAAAGTGATTTCTACACTACAACTGTTGAATCTTGATGGACATAATATAGGGTATCACAAGGGAGGCAGAAAGCGAAGTTCGTTGACCGGGCCCGAAATTTTGAATCGTGGTACACCTTCTACTTTCCCACTTCCCGGAACAAACAGAAGAAAAACAATGCCTAAGGAGCTTTGTTGGGAATTAGGACCACCCAACCACTTACCTAGAGGAACTTTCTAAGTCACATCACAACAATCGCACATATGCCAAATAAAAATCTTGGCTAAAATTATTGACCGGGCCCGGGCGGTTCCGCCGCCACTGGGGTATCACAATTCTTAAATGATGATACGTACAGCATTTTTTGTACTGCTGTTTTTTCACCCATCGATGCTTGTAGTTTTACAAGATGTCTCCTGGTGTTAGGGATGCCAATCTTCCGCTTTTTTTTTTTTTGCATTTTCGGACAAATTTCTTCCATGTTTTGGGGGGTGGTTTTCTTCTGTTTTTTTTTTTTTTTTTTTTCGCGTTCTCGCAATGCTGTTTGGTTACCATGCCCAAAGGAGTTAAAATCTAATTTCCTTTCCTTGCAAGCAAATGTTCCTTTCCTCTCCCCTCCCACTACTGACAAATTCTGAGAACATGGGAGAGCAGGAACAGCATCCCACCCATTTTTCCATCAGGGTAGGGTAAGTGTGTGTGTGGGGGGGGCAGAATTCCTAAACAAAAGGAAAGTTGTCCTGCCTTTCAGCCCCCTGTGCTCTTCCTTGCTTTGTTCCTCCCTGGGATTTTAATCCCCACCCATCCACCTCCCTTCCTCTCTGGAAAAAGCTCTCAACCTTTTGACTCGCCCCTTTTCAAACACATGAATTAGATTAGTGGTTAATGTGGACATAAGACATCTTTTTGTTAGCTCTGTCCTAGTGTGTTTCAGCTTTCAGTGTTGTTTGATTCTCCTATATTCAGTTATCTGAACCATGATGGCAACTGCTCAGACAGACAGAGTTGGTCGCTTCCAAGATGTTGATGTCAAAGTTATTGACAAGGGTGTTAAGAATCATTGGAGGTGGGACTGGTTAGAAAAACAAGTGGAAGTGTGCCTATGTGAAGTAATTCGGAATCTGGAAGCTGCTGGTAAAGCTTATTGCATTCTGTGCCATAGAGTACTGGTGTATGGGTCTTGAGGATTTATTGCGCTCGTCGACCACGTAAAGTCCTCCAAGCAAAGTCTTGCTTTCAAGTGCGAAGAAGTCACTTTGCATTACCTGGTAAGTATGCTTTCCACTTATTTTATATTATTTTCTCATGTGATTTGTATATGTATTTCTTATATTTTAGTATGCATTTATACAAAAACTAAAAGTGATAGTGAAATAAATAAAATTAAAAATTAAGTCTTTTTATGAAAATTAGAGAATTTTACATATCAAATAAAATTTAACTTTTGTAACACTTAACTTTTGTAACACTTTTCCACCACACTTTTTAATTAAGAAATATTTAATTTATGCTCTGGCTTTGTCTGTCATGGCGTCTGCACAGCACTTTGCGTATTTTCCAGTTCATAATCCAGAAAGCCTTTACACTGAAAGAAGTTTCAGACTATAAATGGTTCGCAATTATAAGGTGTGAGGGTTTTGCTGTAGATCGCATTTAGTGAGTAATTTGTTTTCCATTTCAGCGATTGCAAGTTGTGGCAATAAAACATGTTTAATTCTGATTTGCATTCCTAAAAAACCTTTTATGACACAATGACTGTTTGAATTGAATTAAAATATTACACATGATGTAACATTACCGGAAGATTTCTTTGTGATGAAAATGGATTACGTAAAAATATGTATAGGCATCACGGATGGGCATCTTTGATACTGACACCAGTTTACTACCAAAAAATCAGTAGTTTGTCAATAACAAATACAGTGAAGTGTACAAAAAATTCCAATTGATAATTATTTGAAACTAACTTCAGTGGTAGTTGTTGCATATGCACCATCCTACCAAAAAGTATTTAGACATTGTTTAGGTTTTTTAGCACATTTTGTAAAATAAAAAAACAGTACTAACTCTGCAGGGTTTGAGAATATGTGATGCAACAGGGTTGCTGTGCAGTTTTGCATTTGATCAACTGCTTCGATTACTTTGCGAAGCTTGCTGAAACGATAAATACAAGCACAAAACATATCTCCCTCCAACATCAGGACTTGTTCCGTGAAAGAAGATTCCAGCTGTGTTAAACATGTATTATAATGTCAAAGTAGGCTAAACATTCACGGTATAAGGTGTATAAAGTCATCAAATCCCATGTGAAAAGATTAGGAATGGAAAAAATTGAAATTACACAGAACTGTTTGTTTAAAAAGTGCTTAATTTTCATTTTCAAAATGAGCATGAACCCTGTAAACTGAAATGTTTCAAAAATTCCCTTTTTAATAAAATTTTAGCACCAAATATTTTATCACTGTTTTGCATTAGGCTTCATGCTGTGAAGCTCTGAGATGAAGTTTATGATTTTACATGGTTTCTTCATTGTAATCTAGCTTCACAAGTTTAACAGAAAATCTCATCACTAATTATTTAAGCACACACAATGCAAAACTTAGGTCATTTGTTTTGCCCATTACTACACACAAGAAATTAGAAACATTCCCCAGTGTATGATTTATATCACAAGCCACCGCACAGGACTATGTCTGCTGAAGTGATCCATTTTTGTGAAAGACAATGTTATACCTAATAAACTGATTACTCAGAGTATAATATATATTGGAGAATAGCTTGTTGGATAATTTTGTCAAATATAAATCTATAGTAAACAACATTAACCAGCAGCTGATTTTGTTATTTTCCATTTCACTTTATAATTTTAGCATGTCTGCAGTCAATGTAATAATATTGTTAAACTAAATACTGGTTTTTATGACTTTCAGGTACTGGTGATTGTGGAATTAAAAAACCTGGTGATCCATATGGGTTACATCCAATGTTTTCAAGGACTGTGTCATCAGCGGTGCAGAATATTCCTCAGCCACTGACACCACTAGTTGACGTGTAGCAACATCTAAAGCAATGCTACTGAGTTTTCTTGCAGAGAAGTCAATTCTGTTTGCTGTAGCACCGGACCTTCTAGACTTGGCAAAAGCACTGTCCAAGGATAAGAAAGCTTTGAATCAGCTTTCCATGAATCAGACATCAGCCTCCTACAAATTGCATTTTGGTGTTGCAAAAACATTTCAGGAAAAACTAGTTCAGGATTTGAACAATACGTTTTTTTCATTAAATATCGATGAAAGCACTAGCAATAACAATCAGCGCATGTGACAGTGCTTGTCAACTATGTCAGTAAAGAGCAAACGATTTTGAAAAGGCATCTGTCATCTTTCTCTGCTACTAGAGTTGATAGTAACTCCTTGTTTCAAGGCATTGTTACTCTTTTTACTGAAAACCAAATTTCTTGTAAGAATCTGATGTCTGTACTCTTGGATTCGTGCAACGTTATGGGAGGCCGTAAATCAGGGCTGAAGATGAGAATTTGTGCCAAATGTCCCTATCTTCTTGACATTGATGGGGACACCTGCCATCATGCAGCAAAAGCATTTTGCAAACCATTTCAGATACATCTGAAAAAATCTGTACCACAGATGTTCACAACGACTTAAAATGGTCATCTGACTATATCGTTGTTCAAATTTCGCCAATTTGCGATGAACATACTTTTTACGTGGCCACGATAATGTAACTTGATTGACACTAAATGTCAGCCATTACTGTTTCACACGTTATGCAAGTTCTGCAATCGGGAGATTATTAAATTATGTTAGATACGTATGGGGCATAGTATCGGCAATTAAAATCAAGAAACAATGAACTATATATCTACTTACAATATTTGTAGTGGCTGTCGGGGCTTCATATGTACGCCTTCAAAGAATGTGAACTTTTTTCAATTGTGAAGTTTAGAAAAATAAAATTCATGATATTGTAAAATCTGCACCAGATAAAATTGAACAAGATGAATTGTTACAATGAAGGTAAATAATTCCTTTAACAACACCGAAATGTGAAACTGAATTAAAACCTTGTCGATTTTTTTTTTTTTAGGCGAACTATAATCTTGAAGAGGAAATTATCTTGACTGTGAAGCACCATGATAACAACGAAACATGAAAACGAATTATAACTTTGCCGAAATTTTAAAAAATGAACATTCTTGAAAAAGAAATAATCATCTTCATTGCAAAGCATAAAGAAATAAATCTCCCGACAGCAAAGCACCAAACTAGTTTCTGCTAATATTCATAGCTATCATCAGTGGTAGGTGCACGGACGCTGTAATTACTGCACTCACTCGTTCAGGTATGCTGCTCAACCCGAATGCATGTTCAGCCCTGTCGTGTAGATATTTGCACATCATGATTTGGGTTTTACTGTGCACATCTATGGTGTCGCCATCTGTAGTTAAACAAAATAAACAAGTAGCATTTGTGGAGTAGAAATATGCACTTGTATTTTTAAGTAATATTTTATGTAAGCTGTTCTATGTTATTGTTTTTCTTCTTAAAATGTTTTTTCTCCTGTTCAATAAGGTACCTCCATGCAAACTGAAGCTCTACTGGACTAATAGCATTACAGTTGTATCTTTTGGTTTTCTCAATGACTACAGCCTCGGAGGTCAGAATCTGGGCATGCGATCTATGCGATGTTATAATTTTCGTGTTAGTCCAATCAGGAGTTACATGATTTCTGATACAATGTTGTATTAATGAAGTTTTTTCATCACTTCTTGTCCAATTCATAATATGTTTATTTAATCTAGTCAAAAATCTTCTACGTGTACTTCCAATATATACTGTCTTTTTGGTTATCATCTTTAACTGTTGGAATGACATAAAAGCCAGATTTATTTAGAAATGATCTATTATTAGTAGTAGTAAGTATACCTCCATTATCAATGACTGTTTCTGCGATGTTATAATTGTGGTTGTAACATTCTTTTTTTAAATAGTACTAATAGGAGGTTAAGTATGGAAATTTTCCATAATATTGCTTTTTTTCTTTTTCAATATTATTTTCGGAACGATGTATACTGGCTGTAATGCTGTTATATAAAGATTTGACTAATCCTTTATTATATCCAAACTCTTCCACAGTCTTTTCAATCCATTTTAGCTCTTTGATCTCTGATATTTTATTGGATAAGTGCCTAATGGCTCTTTTAATATAAAAGTGGAACGCTGCAGTCTTGTATTTCCAAGGGTGTGTAGAATCCTTTGGGATAATTACCTGTACATATGACGGCTTCTGGTAAACTGAATATTCTATAATTCCGTTATCCTTGTGTATAGAGATATCCAAGAAGTTTAGCTGGCCATTAACTTCAATTTCTTTACTAACCTGTATTGATGAATAACAACTGTTAAATTTATTAATGAAGTTATCCAGTTCAAGATTGGAGTGCTGCCAAAATAGTAAAATATCATCAACGTTTCGGAGATATACATACGGTAAGTATATATTAGAATGATCAAATATACCATTTTCAATGTCTTGCAGAACAACTTCAGCCAGTAGCCCTGAAATTGAGGACCCCATTGGGGCGCCATATTGCTGTTTATAAATTGTCCCATTAAATGTGAAAAAAATATTATTTGTAACAAACAATAATGCAGATATAATACTGTTTCTGACATTATCTGTAAAATTTTCATCTTCTAATCTGGAATTAATTAAGTCGATAGCAATATTGGTTGGGGTATTGGGATATAGAGAGATGACATCTAAACTGGCCATTATGAAATTGGCCATTATGATTTTAATTGTTTTTAACTTGTTGATAACTTCAGTAGCATTAGTAATACTGGCTTCATGGCTATTGTAGAATGGTTTGAGATAGTTAAATAGTGCTCACTCCAAGTTAATGGTTGGAGATAAATTCTTATTAACAATAGGCCTAATAGGTCTGTCTTATGCATTTTTATTTTACCAAAAATATTTGGTCAGACCCCTACTGGTGGAATACATTTGCTTTTAATAATTGTAGGCAAGTCACTGTGATTTTTTATATTAGCCAAGTTCCTAATCATACTGTCAACGGGGTCTTTATTGACGATGATGGCATCCAACTTATTGATTGCATCTGGCATCTTGTTATTATATTCATCTGTATTTAAGACGAGTATCTGCTTAGATTTGTCTGCCATAATATACTTAACCGTAGAGTTGTTTCTCAACTCATTAGGACTTCACACTCATATGTGATTCTTGTATTTTCATTGGTGTTGTACATGTTGTTGATGGCACAGACCATTTTAAATCTTGTAGGATCTTTATTTGCATTAGGCAATCTTTGGATGACATTCTCAATTTGTGAAATGAGGTATTCCATTTTTGGCACTTTTTGCCGATACGCAAACCTTATACCTCTTTTAAGTGCCTTCTTTTGTAGACTTGATAGTTCCAAATAGGATTCATTAATATAAAGATTTATGTTATTAATCTCTACTCTATGTTTTTTCTTGTGCTTGTCATTTACTAGATTTTATGAAAGCACTTTTCTTGCTGTCTGTCCAAAATTGCATAAAGTTTTATAAACTCAATCTTGATCTTGTTGTCCTTATCTTCATGCTGTATGCATTGATTGTACAGTTCGTAGTTTTTCACACTCAGTTTATCAATATACTTGCGTTTATTGCGAATTATAGCTCTCAATCTCTTCAGTTCGCATGTTTCGATGATATTACGATCTTTGTAGTTGATAGGGTTAACTCTAATTTGAAGAAATTTTGGCATAATATTATTCTTACAGGTAGTTAGGAAGTTCAAATGTTCTACTTCTTTGCAAAGTTTAATTCGATTCATTTTAAAAGTTCGAATTTCTTGCGCAATATATCGTGATAACATTTAATAATCTCCCGATTGCAGAACTTGCATAACCTGTGAAACAGTAATGACAGACATTTAATTAGTGTTCTCCCTAGAGCTTTTTGCCGGGCGACCCACCCAGCTAATTTTCTCTGCCGCCCAGCTAAATTTCATTTAATGAAAGCTTTTACAATGTACAAGAGTGGAAAACTTACTTTAATACACCATAAATATTGATGAAAACTTCCTGAAATCTGTGTTGAACATGATTTATTAGTTAAGAATTCATTTTTTTTACCATTTATATGCAATTTTCTAATGTTTTTTAGTCATGTTATGTTGCATTAATGCCTATCACACTGCTAAAGATGTTTAATAAGTATAATAATGTTAAGCAAAACAACATTCTTTTTCTTCTCGATTGGGGAGGGTTCATTAAAAGTACCATCCAGCTAAAATTTCTTGCCACCCAGCTGTAAAAAATATCTAGGGAGAACACTATTTAATGTCAATCAAGTTGCATGGTCATCCGACATTCATGCAGCCCTAAATGAAATCTGTCAAGCACTGAATGTGAGATATACGATGCCTCAGTCCTTCATCAGCTTTCGGTGGTTGTCAGTGTATGATGCAGTATTGGATTTCTGCCGTATGTTAATGCTTTAATTTTGTTTTATTTTTCATTTTTACAGAGAAAAGAAAAAGATCGGTTTCTTCACATCATAGTCACCATCTATAAGCATCACAACATTGGTGAAACTACTAGAAACCACATTCGTGCACTCCAAGCTACTCTAGCTGCAAAAAAATGTGACTGAACAAGGATTAGCTCGCAAAAATCGCATAACAAAGAAGCTCTTTGAAAACTGGTAATGGGTATTTTTCTTTCAGTTTTACCTTTACTGAAGTTGTGAAGGAATATATCAAAATGTTTCAGTCTGGCACACCCCTGATTCACAAGTTGCACAATCAGCAAAGGGAGCTCCTGAAGGCATTTTTGGCGTGCTTTGTTAAAGCTGAAGTTTTACATGAAATTGGTGAGTCAATGAAGAGACTTCAGCATTGTAGGTTGAAGACATTTCAGTGCAACTTCCTGCTG
Organism: Macrothele yani; assembly: GCA_039090855.1. NCBI lineage: Eukaryota > Metazoa > Arthropoda > Arachnida > Araneae > Macrothelidae > Macrothele > Macrothele yani. The sequence continues at coordinate 91,588,901 of CM077009.1, forward strand.
CTAAATCTGTCTTTGTGGGCGAAATGGTGAATTTTCAGAAATGCATTTTAGAAGCCTATGTTGATTGTGCTAAGTTGCTGCAAAAAAAAAAAAAAAATGCCTATTACAAATACCTTTTTAAAGGATGTATCAGCTACTGACTCTTTGTGTAAGCAGCATTCCCTGTCTTTGAAACTAATGAAGGACTTGCCTCAGTATGTGACAAATGTTCTGACTGCTGAGGAGAAAGAAAAATATGAACTGGAAGTTCATTGCTTCTATAGTGACTATTCAGCAGCCTCTAGATGGTGAGACTGTGGAGAAGTGGTGGATGGAAGTGAAAAAATCAGGAAAATATCCGTTGCTCTGTAGGATGACATTTTCATTGTTGACTTGCTTCCATGATCCAAAGGTGGAATCAAGTTTCAAGTTTCCCCTTTTGTTGCAATTCAATCAGTGAAGTATAAACTTCTGGCACAACAGAAGTCTTCAGTGGCCCTCTTCAGCAAAGAAGATTTTTTGCATGAGCCAGTAAAGCATAGTCTTTGCAAAAACTTAAAGGCTTCAGCTAAACTGTACAAAGAAGAGCTGATGAGAAACAGAACTGTAGAAGGAGAAAAAGGAAAGAGCTTCACCTGTTGCAAAAGAATTCCTTGTCATGGAAAGCTGCAAAACAGTTATCTGCTAATGCAACCGACTGAAGCACGAAAAGTTCTTGCCCTATAATATATGTACATTCAACTAAAAAAATGCAGCCAGAAGAAACTAATATTGTTAAAAGCCGCAAATCCAATAGAACTACAGTTCCATAAAAACAATTGGTGTGAGCCACAAAAGCAAGTAAAGTGTAAGATTTGTGTAGATCTCAGTGGTGTATCTTGGGTCAGAGACCTGGGCTATTTGACCCCCCCCCCCAGTACTGTTTTTGTAAAAAAATTTCTAAATTTTGGGTACATGCTGTTGCTAACATGATACCAAATATTTATGAGGATTAGGATTTGAACACTTATTCATGCATGAACTCCTTTCTTCTTTCCTTTTGTGTGAACTTGAGTGTTACATTTTCACAAAAATGTTTCTTCTGAGTACTTTTTCATATTTAAAAATAACGTTTAAATTCTCTATTGACAAACCAGCCAAGTTGCTCAAATGTGCATGTGCTTGTGTGGCTCTAAGATATATCTTGATTATTTTTATCGGAAAAACTTCTTTCAGCAGTTGCAGTTGTTGATGGAAAGTTTAATATTAGATCTGCTAATTTGTATACCTCAATAAACCCTATGTCCAATTATTCAAATTTATGTAACAAGTAGTGTCTCTTATTGATTTGTTTTGTATTCATCAAGGGAATTAAACACCTTCAATTCATTTTTTAATCGAGCTGTATCAAAATTTGAAGCATAGAGTTCTTTAAGCGCTGATAGTAGACGTTCAGGGAAGCTTTCACAAAATTTATCAAAACAGTTCAAATCCAACAAAGCCACGAATTTAAGATATAATATCACTGATTTTAATTCATTGACACTTCACACAAACTGAAACAACTCTCGCAAAACACGCGCTGTTAAAGGTGGAAGCATGGAGGGACTGAGGTAGTCCAAAGTCTTCTCTTTTCTGAGCAAACCGTTGCGCAAATTCACCTCCATACGCTCACTCATGTTGTCATGGATACGCTAGCATGCGATCGTATCGAAGTTCTTCGCGTCAGAACAGCGAAGACTCTCGAAGACCTGCAAGCTTGCGTTATGCAGTTGGACTGCTCGCCAGACTGATTCTCATAATTGAAAGAAGCAAATCCGCTCATTTTTTTCGCACCGAAAGCATCGACATACCTTAATATTATTGACTTTTATTTGTGCATTCTCTGGGCTTCACAGCTAGCCTCGAATATACGCCACTGGTGTAGATGCATCAAAGGGAACAGAGTTGAAAACTGAAAAAAATTAAAATTGACCCTAAAAGGAAAGGTCTTGGTGTTGTTACAATACAAGATATGTTTGAGAAGCAGGGAAAAAAAAAAAAACTAGTAGAAAGAGGTGGTTTCCTTATTTCTAAAAATTTGCTAAATTTTTTTAATTTTTTAGATAATACAACATTCTTAATTTTCACGGTGCTAAAATTTTTTTTAATCTTTTAGATAATACAACATTCTTAATTTTTTTTCATTCCCACATTAAAGTAGGATGCACAAATTCATTTCTTATAATTGTTGAATTTTTTTTTAAATGATGCCCTTCAACAAATATTTTAAAATTGGAGTAACCTGTTTATTTTGCTCAGTTATGAATTTTAGTTCTAAATTCCTAAGGTATATAATATATTTCAAAGTAATTCAGCTTGAAACTCATAATAAAAGTTGTAAATAATCATGAAACTAGTAATTATTGTTTTAAATAATAATCACCCAGACAAGGAAATGAAATAAGTCACTATTTTTAATTTAGGCAATTTTGTTAGATATCATGAGTCAAGCTACAATTTTCCCTACTTCTTGGTTCATCATTTTAAACTAAATCAATTAGATGAACATACTGTACAGCTATCAATCGATCTTTCAGTTTTGCAGGTTTTAAGTATAAATCTGCATAAACATTATAGTTCCATATTTTCACCCGGAAACTGTAAAAAAAACAACCCATCTAATGTACCTTGTTATAAGGCAAGCACTGCTTCTCCATGGACACACTACTGAAACATCTTCCTGTATGTGGCTTCAGTTAAATGACCTTCTGAGGTAAGTAAACCCTGCTTTTTTCCCCTTGCTTATAACTTGCTAATCAATTGCAAATCTAGTTAATGCTATTGATAAATGAGGTAACACAAATGAAACCAAAAATGTTTAGCAAAAGTGAGGTGGTTGAATATTAATTGTGCTCATTTTTGTTTTGTTGTAGCTTTGTATCCCATCTAATAACAGGACAAAATATCATTTTTATGGAACTTACATTTATATAATATAATGAAACTTCATCCCCTTTTTTATTTTAGGAGGTTGAAAGAAAAACAAAATCATTGACCTGAGAATTTCAAATGGAAAATTTTCACCCTCTCTGCAAATATTATAAAACTCAGAAAAAAAGTATAAATGATGATCCTACATCATATGTACTAAATTAGGATTGCTAGCATATTTCAGAGCAAAAATTTAGTTTCACATTCCATAGTATAGTTATTCTGTTTTAAATATGGGAGTTGGAAAAGGAGAGTCACAGTGTCTTTTATTGCCGTGTTTTGTTACTCCCACAACCCATGTGTTTCTTCTTTGAAAGTGTCATTCAAAGCCCATTGTGAGTCCAATAGTTGTACAAATAAAGCAGATATTTAAGCCAAACATTAAAAAACTTATTTATAACACTAAAATAACTGGGTCTTTCATGTGCGTAAATGTAATTAACTTGATCAATATTAATTTATTTTTCCTGAGCTGCTTTTACCCATTGGTTTCCTATACAAATATTTCTGTTATGTGGTGGTCTTTGTCACTTGGCAACATGTGGTGGCTGGCTTGGAGCTGGTAAAGTTCAGTGACATGGGAAAACATGTCTCGGTAGCTTTATGTCCAAAGCATTCGGCATGTAATTGGAAGTTCCTGGTTCGTTTCCAGGTCGAGACGAGTGCAAAATTTTTTAAGTCGCTGAAAATCAATGTGGATGAAGCAAGTTATTGCCTTATTGGTTTCCTCTTTTTTGCAAATTGTACATTTTCATCCCTGTAGTGTTGACAGTTTCTGCCGTGGCTGGACATGGGTGTTACATCTACATCAACATATTAAGCTTGTCCTGCATTTTATTATACATTTGGATACTTTGAGCTTGTTCTGTCTTTTATTATGCATTTGGATACTTTTAGACTATATTGTTAGAGCAATCATGAATATCTTCAATGAACATTAATGCTGGATGCATTTATGTAACCATGTTCAGTAATAAAAATGCATTCAAAAATTTAAGGGGCTGTGTTGACAGACAATAAGATATTAACTCTTCATTCACAAACTTGTAAACAGCAACAACAACAAAAATTCCATACTTGCCAACATTGGCAAGACCTTTGTCAGTAGTAACTAGTATTATTAAGCAGCATACATTGATGCTTCTTTGCAAAAAGATCCCTCTCTTTATGAAAAAAAAAAAACATGCGCCACACCTAAATGTTACAACAAACGAGGACTCTAATGAAGCAAACTTAATAGTGCGAAACACAAAGTTGATTCCCCTGGCAAGGAAACGATAGGTAACATTGTGAGATTTGAGTTCGAAACTTCCAGTGTAAAAATCAGTCAGATGAAATTCTCGTCATTCTAAATCAGTCAGATAATCACGATTCTCTCCCTATTTCTTCGTTATTGCTTTTCTTTCTTTTCACACCCTCTGATAACAATAATTTCATCCATCATGCTCAAAGAACTTTCAGCCTGAAGACCATGATATCAAAGCTTTAACTATTTTAGATAAATGGTATAACTTTGGGAATATTAATACTTTTGAATACCAGGCATCAATTTTTACAAATTTTCCAACTTCAAGACTTACGTTTTTGGTAATTTCCACATTCCCTTATCAAGCTTAAATACAAGAAATTTATGGGACAGGAGATATTTAACAACACAGAAGAGTGGGAACATTGCAGGTGGGGGGGAGGGGTTTCTAGGAGAAACCTTTGCTCTGTCCGACTTCCAGTTTTGGTTGGAAAATTTCCCCCAATTTTCAAGCTGAAATACAAATATTTATGTAGTAAAATGTTATTTAACAACAATATTGGACAGAGGCAACATCGCAAGAAAAAGAAATTATGATTACGGAAGAAATCTGAACTCTATTGACTTTCTGTTTTCGAAAGTTTCGTAAAGATGGAATTCCGTTCTCCAAAGAACGTCCCATCATCCCCACTCTCCAATTTCTGTTCCCTTGTGCATCAATCTCGTAAATGACCATAATAATAACATAAATGGTGGAATTTCTTGAATTCAAAGAAGAATCTTATGCCTGAAGATTATGGGGAAACTTTACAGGCGTCTAATATCCGTCTTCCCAAAATGTTGCCTACAGTTCCAAGCTGAAATAAAAACATTTATGCAATAAAATGATATTTAACAATACTGGACACAAAGGCAACATCGGACAAAAAAAATTGTGATGACGGCAAAAATTTTTACTTCGTTTAACTACCATTTACGGAAGTTTTGAAACACGAAATACTGTTCCCAAATGGAAAACGTCATCCCCCCACAAAACTTCTCTGCAGTTTTGCATCAAACTTAAACATGATCTAAATGTTTAAAAAAAAAAAAACAATAAATAAAAAAAAAAAAACAGAATTCCACAGAGAATCTCATGTATATCATAAAATAACATAAAAAAAATGAAAATTCGTAGTTTCAACAGTGAGTACTGTAGTCAGGTAACAAAATCCGTAGAAATTGCAGACATTCTATTGTAGTTGACAGGCACAGGACATTACTTTTCTTGCTACAACACACAATTTTTGAGGTTCAAATATGGCATTTTATCCATCCAGTAAACTTGCACCTATTTGTAAAGGGAGCACCATTTTTTGGTAAATTGCTCAGAAGGTATAAATTCAGTAGCAGTTTTACTTTTTTAACACACAATTTTTTTCAATTGCTTTATCAGCACCATCTTTTCACTTCTTAACGATTTTTCCCCATAGCAACGGCAGGACCTGTATGATAAATGGCACCAAGGGTGGCGAGCAGTCTCTAGCAGGCACTTTTCTTTCCTAATCTATGTTCCATCTCTGTGTGATCTGCAAGAGTTTGAAAGGTCACTCTGGCCATGAATGCACTAAAAATAGGGAGTTGCTTATGGCCTTGGGAGGAGGAGGAGGAGGGGGATGCCAGAGAAAGAAACATAACAGCTGACTCTGATTTAAACTTGAACTTTTATACCCAGTCTTAGCATAAATACTGTTACAAACATTTGACAGATGGCACGCTATCTGTCAAATGTTTGTAACAGTATTTATGCTAAGACTGGGTATAAATCTGTCAAATGTTACAAACATTTGACAGATGCACGTCACCGACCAGCCAGGAGGCATGAAGCAGCTAGTGAATCATTGTGCGTTCAGTCACAGAGGAGATAACGTGTTGCATGAAATACTGGCCATGGAATGGGGTGATTATGAGAAACGTGTTGCTGTAATAGCATTGCACAAAGTTGGAAAATCAGCTTCTGAGATTTCCAACATGTTGAAGAAGCTGAAAATCAGCCAAATTTTTGTCTACCGGACCACAAAAGGTTCCTTGAGACCATTGCTGACCACTCCAGAATGGGTTGGCCATGTACCGTGAGGACTGCTTGTCTGCTGAAAGCAGTGGCAGCCTGTATTCAACAAAATTGTGTCAGAAAACAATCGGTGATGGCTTGCAAGCTGAACATTTTGAGAATGTCAATGTCACATGTGCTGCGGAGTGACCTAAGTGTGAGAGCTTACTGGTGACGTACAGGGCACTTCCTCACACAATTGAAACAGCAGAGGGTGCTAAAAGCAAAATGTTTGTTGCAGCATTACCAGGGATCATAGCATACTTCTGGAAAATTTTAGGTAGGAATTTTAGGAATTTTTAAAAAAATTTTAGGAAAATTTTAGGAGTGTATTTCAATAAAAACTAGATATATATTTGTATACATCTAGTAAAACAACTTTGTATACATTGTAAAGAGTTTGCTTCACACCCTTCAACCATATATACTGATAGACTGCGCATGACATCAAAATTTCTGGCTCCAACATAAAATCACATGACATCAGTCAAAAAGATGGGTTACACCTGCTGTGCTTATGGTTGCTCTGAGCGATATAGTAAAGGAAGTTCTATGATTTTTCATGGGTAAGAAACGAATTAAATACCTATGTCAATAAAGTTCAATTACTAAACCAGAAACTTGCAGCTATTGATATAAAAATATAGTAACTTAAGAAAAAAATGGAATGCATGTTCCAAATTCTTTGCAAATGTTCATCACATTATAAATCACGAAATGTAAACAACACGATCATGCATGTATATAGCTCATAAGTAAACTTACCTGAAGAGTTTTCATTATATATGAGGCGCATTCACATAATACACCGAAAACACTGAAGTTCTGCAGCGTAAATTAGTAATCATAACAGCATTTTTACACGAAATTTGGAGTCTGATGATGACGTGCCCAATGTTGGAGCCATGGCGGCTTTGATGCAGCTATTGTCAATGCGCAGTCCATTAGTATATATGGTCGAAGTTCACACCCAAATTTTTTGCATAACGTCTAATGACTAAAGTTTAAGTATGATTTACTTCTAATGTTCAGTTCTTACCTTTTCACGTGTTATTATCAGATTCAAGTATATTTACCACATTCAAGTTTCACTTTGAACATTAATATGCTGTTGAACCAGAAGCAATTCACGATTTTCACAGTAAAGTTTTCAGGTTTCACATTAAATTATAATATCCTAAAAAGGTAATTGAAAACCAAGAACTATGTACAATTGTTCACTGAATTACTTTTTTCATATTATTGTTTTAACCGTTACCTGATAAGCCTATCTTTTTCTGCTTCCACCACAACTAATTTACTTTCAGTTTTCTTTATTTCAGCTGAACCTTGTATGATCAAGTTAGAGGCAACTGCTATTTCAACAGTATTTTGTTTTTCTACAGCTTTTCTCATTCTTTCTGTTCCCTCTTGAATTACTGCTAGGGAGGCTTCTTTATCTTTTTTAAGCCTATTTATTTCTGCATCATTTTCTTTTATTTTGTCATCAAACTCAGCTTCTCTTTTTTTCTCTATCTGCTTTTCCTTATTTTCCCTCTCTTCCTGCTTCCTTTCTTTTACCTTTTTTGATTCTTCTTCCTTCAGCTTATCAACATACTCTTTATAAAATGTATGTGAATCACGAACACTATTTAACAAATTTCTTGTTATGGGAACTTTACTTACACATCCATAGTGTTTAATGGCCCCTTTAACTATTCTTAATGATGTTATAGTTGAGTCTTTTAAGTTAGTCTTGTCCTTCCTTAACAGAGCAGTGTTAACCGAAAATCCCCTTTCTGCATCAGCATTACCATGAGGTAAAACTAAAATTGACTTGATGAGTTTAGCAAGATTTGAGTATTTTTCTTTTCCGCTAGAGTCTTTAATACTAAATATATTACGCCAGTAATGATCAATCCGCACTGGAATATGCCCTTCCTCTGAAAATTTCACTAGTTTATCTAGAGTTGGCTTATCGCAATTTAAAAGTTTCCACTCTTCTCTTACTCTATCAATCTGTTCCTCAGAAAGATGCAAAACACTTGAAATTCTGGTTATTTCTGAAAGTCCTTCAGTGACTGAAAGTTGAGTTGACTCTTTCTTTGGTTCTTTTACCTTTAAAACTTCTATGTCTCTTAGCTTTTGATTGCAGAATGGCAAATTTGACTTTAAATATTTTGTGGTTGCAATTAGTGATGATCTTACATCTAAGAGAAATAATTTCTGCCTGGTCTCCCGAACATTCCTGAGGAGATTTTTTGTCTTCATACCAACTTCTAACTTCCCTAGTTTTTTCCATGAATTTTTGTTTTCAAAATCTACATTCTTTAGGTCTTCTCCAAATTTCCCTGCAATAACATCATCTTGGATAAACTGAACCATAACATTTCTCATTAAAGTATTTAAATCAGAATATAACTGGTGTATTTTTGGTTCTTCACTCTGATAACATAATAAAAACTTTTCAAAATTTTGGTGTGAAAATGAAATTAATGCTAAATAGCAAGGAATTAGCTCATTTTTCAGGAAACAGTGAATTCTTTTATACCTTGCCGAATTGCGTAGTTGTTTTTCAAATATTTTTTGAGATGGCAAGAAGTTTAATAAATATTCTGTAATATTTAGCCATTGATCCAAGAGCCTCTGGGCTACAGAACCAACGGTTAACCATCTGTTGCTGACATGACGCAAAAGAAATTTGGCTGTGACCAATGTTATATCCTCGACAGATTTATAATCCTCTCGTCTTGCAGCACTACTCTTTAAAAAGTAATGCATATCAGTAGCAAATTCGTCAAAATCTATATTTAAGCTTGTCAAAAAAATTTTAAATGCATTACTAACAACATGCAGGTTGCAAAATCCTAGTTCCAAAGATTTCTGGCCTGTTTCTTGTTTTACAACTTCATTGAATTTGCGTAAAAAAGCACTTATTTACATTTGGGCTGTCCATGGATACACAAATAATTCTGTTCAACAAAATATTGAAGGATGATAACACATCAAGAATTTCTTTTAGCAAAATATCTGCTGTTGCATGACCCAGAAAAACGCTGGTTAGGTATCGGCAAGAAACTGAATTTATTTCTGAAGACCAGTACCTGAGATACACATCCAACTGCCGTTTCACTTGTGTATTTGTAGTTTCATCAAATGCTATAGTAACCTTTCCTGGGCTACTAGATGCAATGTCTTTTTTCAAATCCTCTTCAAAATATTTTGACAATCCATGTGATATCACATAAGCAACTTTTTTTTCTTTAAGTTGCATTTTGGTTGCAATAGCAGAATCAGGAAACATTTCTTTGAAAAGTTCATCTGTTTCAGTGCATGAAACAAAAGACATATTGTCCTTAGCAACTTTCATGGCCCATAATGCTTCAGCTTTAGCCAACTGTAAATCATGACTCAGTACTTCACTAATATTTGTTTTGGGCTGAAGATCCCGTCCTCCAAAGGCTTTCAGGATGGACTTATTTTGAAATTTCTGCAAATGTTTTTTCCCTTTATGATGCGCTTTTACTTGTGAAAAGCCACTATTAGAAATATTGAAAATTTCTGAACACAATATACACTTAGCTGAAAATATTGTTTCAGTTGCAGAACACCATTCTTTCAACTTCACTCCGTCCAATTCTTTGGCGAGCCACGCGTCTTGAAATTTCGTTTTGGATTTAGGCATCTTAAACACTTGTATTACTAACCAGAAAATGAAAGGGAAGTACAAAAACACATTCCAATATTACAAAACCAGACAACTTCCCGAAGTTTGGCTGCGAGGATGTCAGAAGATAGAAAAAAAAAAAAAAAAGCAAGTCACCACTAGAGAACTGAACCTGCACACAGCACAGAGAACACCATAAAAGACGCAAAACCAGAAACTATCATACGCATCTCACGCAAGTTCAGTCAAAGCGAGTCGGAGCCGAGATATATTGCGCATCGCAGGTCAATGATCACGTGCTCTACTGCCTGCCACGATAACACTCAGCTACCATCCCATCGTCATTACCAGAGGTTACGGAAGGAGACCACATGTTTCCTCTTTGCTTCCACCCACCTGCGGTTTACAATAACAAAACATCAGCAGAAAGAGGAGGTTCCACGAGGCATGTCCAAAAATAAAGTACGATCTTCTGCGTGCCACGGAGTTCGTCTGCAAAGCGCAAACCAGGGGTGAAAATGACCCCTTCCCTTTTCCCTTAGATCTGTTACTCTCGAAAACTGTCCAAAGGCACAAAATTGGAGCGCCCGCCCCGAAGCAAATGCATCTCGATGGCGTCATTTTCCCTCCTTCAGCAGCACAGCATATAGGCTGTGTTTCTACAATAACAGGTCTTTTTACCTTACCGTAATGGTAAATTTATTGGCGTTAATAACGGTTGTATTTTTAATAAATAAGCTTACGAAAAATTTAGGAAGAATAGCAAATTTTAGGTATAATTTTAGGAATTTAAGGAGGGTCACAAAATATTAGGAATTTTAGGAGGAATATGATCCCTGCATTACGTATACAATCGCCACAGACAGATTCTTTTCTCTGATGAAAAAATTTTCACATATTGAAGAGACTTTCAACCGCCAAAATGACAGGGTGTATGTGTTAACCTCACGAGAAGCTGAGGAGAAAGCTCCAAGGATGAAAGGCCATCATCCTGCTTCTGTCATGGTTTGGTGAGGAGTCTAATACGAGGGTGTCACGGAGCTCCATTTCTGTTAGAAAGGAGTGAAAACATCCAGCAAAGTCTACCAGAACAGTGTTTTGGAGCCAGTGGTCCAAAATGTGAGTCGCACCCTCTTGCAAAACCGACAGTGGAGCTTTCAGCAGGATTCTGCACCTGCTCACAAGGCCAAGTCAACCCAGGAGTGGCTTCAGGCAATTTCTTTAGCTGATTGGCCTTGAAACAGCCCAGACCTCAACCCATTGGACTACAAGTTGTGAGCCACAGTGGAGGACATGACCTGCAAAAAGAGAGACCCCAGTATTGACAGTCTCAAGTGCTCTTTGGTGCGGATTAGCAGCTTTCTCTGTGGAGACCCTGCGCAAAGCTATTGATGAGTCACCACAGAGACTGAAGGACTGTGAGAAGAGGCAAAAGGATGTCATTTTGAAAAGTAATTACTGCCATGTATTCACAAGTGCATTACTAACGTCATATCATAGGTATATTAAAATATACTTTTGTTACTTCATTGAATACTTTATAGCTCAGTATTTATGGTAAGACTAAGTAGTGCGTAATGGGGGAGGAGGTTGATTGAGCCAACAGGTGCTGTAGAAACATATCTTAAGTTTTAAGAAAATAACAGCGGAGTGTGAATCACTCACCAGAATTTCGAGTGGAGGGAGGGGGTTGATTGAGCCAACAGGTGCTGTAGAAACATATCTTAAGTTTTAAGAAAATAACAGCGGAGTGTGAATCACTCACCAGAATTTCGAGTGGAGGGAGGGGGTTGATTGAGCCAACAGGTGCTGTAGAAACAAATCTTAAGTATTAAGAAAATAACAGCGGAGTGTGAATCACTGCCAGAATTTCGAGTGGTGGGGAGGGGGTTGATTGAGCCAACAGGTGCTGTAGAAACATATCTAAGTATTAAGAAAATAACAGCGGAGTGTGAATCACAGCCAGAATTTCAGAAACTAGTTTTTACTGAAATAGAAAAGCTAGAACAGAGTCTGCAAATCAGTTGAAATTTAAACAGCTGGTGCCATTTTGCAATAGACCCTAATTTTTCTGTCACATTTTAGATTAATTCATTGCATTTCGCATAAATAAACCGTAGCTTAACCTTTGGCAAAACATCGATGAACAGAATTTTACACCCATTTATTATGATAATTACTATGTACATTTTGGTAGGAAAACAATTAGTGAATTTTAAATGTTTTCACTAATTTTCAGCTAAGTAATTAAGAAAAACAAAACTCCTTCAGCTAATGCGCAACCTGCTCTTTGTGATATAGACATTTTCAGCTCAATTATAAATTTATTAGGGTTTATTTTTTATCCATTGTAATATTTTCATTTTTTTTTATTTATGTGCATATAAAAGACATAAAATGTGTCTGTATGTGAGGTAATTTGCCCAGTCTTTAGACATTACACACTGCATTCCTCCAAGCAAACCTAAACTGAGCATTCATTATCCATTACAGTAGTTACTTCTGAAAGATCAATGTTCAGCATGCTGAAAGTAGTCACAAATTATTTGTTAAACACAATCTGTCAGGAGCGATTGAAATATCTTTCAGTGAAGCCAAAAAGGCAGATAAATACCAAAGATTTAATTAGTCTAGGCCAATACAAAAAAGGAAGAATTTTTCTTTTATTTTGGCATGTAAAATCTACCAATAAAAAACATAAGATTTTTTTTTTTTGCTAATGAAATGAATGTTTTCACAAGTTGTAATGCATTTCATTTGCTTTTCTTTCTTGGTTTTGCAAACAGAACAGAAATTTGCTTAAGGGCTGAAAATCAGTAATTATCTTACTGCCATCAAGTAAGTCCCATTCAACTTTTAGCAGGTCTAAATGTTTCCATTTAAACACTTCAAAAAATGTGTTTGCGACTGCTTATGCCTCATTGATTTGATCACAGTGGTCTTCAAACCTCAAACGAAAAAATAAAAAAAAAACTGTTTAAACCAACACAATTTAACACAATTGCTAAAATTTCAGATGTCTGATGATCTTACCTTAAAACAAATATCCCATACTAACTTTCTTAATTTCAATGTTCATGTTCGCATTAAACTGTCTGTATACAGCCTTCTCAGTAAAAAATATGATATGCCGACCGAATAGCCGATTCTGATTGAAAAGGGAGGAAGTGGGAATTGGACTCGAAAAATTAAACAGCTTATAAAAAGTAGAAAGACGAAAGAACGTACCTTCAGAGTGATTTCGAAGTAGACGATCGACACACACAGTAACAAAATCCCACGTCTTACAAACCACGTGCACACGAAAGGGCTGATGACAACAAGTAACACATCACGAACACAACAACAAGCACTGCCAACGCCAAGTGCCAACATGCTCACAACAGCTGAAGCACACAACGGTCACGGGTCACCACGTTTTGGTCAATTCACCAACAGTGTTGCCAACTATTTATAGAACAATAAGCTAAAAATGAAAACACTAGTGTCTCGAGGCAGGCCAGGGGTTGACCCCCTATTGATCATTCGGCAACACTAAAGTGTCGTGGACCAATTAGATAACAAATGGACCTTATTCACCTCCAATTGCATCAAGGGAAAGGTTTTCCGTGGCCGAGGACCAACAATGAGGTTGTAGCAGACACGTGACTTTAGCATGGCAACGAGCCTTAGTAACGTAAGTGAAGGACAACCAGTCCCTGTTGAAATGATGGCGTCCTAGTTTGAAAATTTAACTTCCGAGTACAAAATGCGGTTTTTGGAAAAAAATTAAGAGATTGAAGGAAAATATCTGTATGTGCTGAATGCAAGTAACTTCGAAGGTGACGCGAAAAGTTTTCCGAAAGTACAAATCGTAAATATTTTCTATTATTTTGTTTTGGTCGAACCGCCTTTACCATACAACAGCTCGAGGCATATAAAAGTCTTGAAGCAAATAACATTTTATTATCGTGGATATTCTTTTACATAGTAATTTAGTGTGATCACTAATTAGTGAGTAATTAGGAACTCTTCAATAAAAAGTGTTTCTCTTAGTTCTGGGAAACGTTTTCCAAGGCTTAGAAAAATTTAGAGCAAAATCTGCTTTCCACGTAAAATTGTGGTGAAAAAAAACAATAATTTTTATTTGTGCCCTACGTTATTTATCCGTAAATAAATTTAGCAGCATAATCCCAGTCCGTAAACAGACCTAGACACCAAAAAAAAAAAATTCATTTGGAAATAGTTTAATCCATTATTTGCATTTTTCCACAAAAGCTCCAGCTCCAGTTAAAAATCCAGGTTACTAAAAATAAAATCAACGGTGGTTTGGGGAGGAAATATATAGAACGAAATATTAAATTAAAATACAAAAATCTCCCAACACTGAGAATCAAATAATCTTAAAAGTGAAAAGCCGAAAATTCGCAAAAAAATGGGTCAAGCTCTCCTAAAAAATCCAGAACAGCCGAAGATATTTGATTCTGACTAACAGTCAGATTGGCTAACATATTAACTTTCAGCTCTATAAAAAGTTTCAACACCTCCTTGATCAGCCAGGAACCTTCTGAATAGAAATCCCTGAAGGTGAAAAACCCAAGCTCACAGAAGTGCAGATTGGATACCGAAGCGTTGATTTAGGAATTTTTTTGACTAAGAGAAACTCTGAAGGATGTTCTATCAGAAAATAGTCAGTAGCAATAAAACCTACACAAAACAAAAGCCAACACCTTTTAAATTCAACTTGAAAACTTCGAATCAGCAAGTGAAACGAATGGCCTAATAAGTACAAGCACTGCACGCCAAAAGCATTTGAAAAAGTAAAAGATAGGTTCCCAGCCTTACCAGAAATCACTGACTTATAGATAAAACTAACCTTTAAAAGATTTTTTTATCTTTGAAGAGTTATTTTTGTTAACATTGATCGCTAATGATCGCATTTTACACAATAACTGCAGAAGAGACAGCTCTGTTTGTCCTTCAGGAACTTGCAAGGACTGTTGCGACTTCACTGAAATTTTTCGATGACGTCACGTGCTACAACTTCATAGTTTGTTTACGTGCATGAGCGCCGACAGGGAGGTCACAGGGGTCACTTGACCCTCCCTGTAGAATTATTTTTCCTTTTATTTTATTTTATTTATTACTTTTTTTTTTTTTACACTCACAGAACTGGACCACAAGGAAAGATGGAGTTTCGGGCGTTTAATTTAATATCACAATTTTATTGGAAATTTGGAATTGGAAAATGATAACGTGAAAGCGGAAAATCTAGCAAACCGTAAGGTACTACGTCCAAACAAGTTCCGCTCAGGGTGGTGTGTGCTGAACTTTTTTTTTTTTTGATTCGAGGTTTAACGACCACCGTGACCAACTCAATGGGCTATGAGCAGTCGCCCGTCCCTAATTTAGGGTCACTGGTTACAGTGAAGGGACAGAGAGCCAGTACCGTAAGACAAACACAACATCCATGCCTCACCGGGATTCGAACCCGGACCCCGTTCGGACGAATGATCAGAGGCCATCGCTTAGACCACTGTGCCACCGGGGCGGCCGTGCTGAACTTAAAAGGCTTGGAGTGGCCCTGCTCGACATGTTCATTATTTTGAAAACAGTTACCAATGTACATGATAATACATGATTGTTACTAACATACACTTTCTTCAAGGGCAGCATCAATTAATAGTAGTAGTAGTAGTAGTAGTAGTAGTAGTAGTAGTAGTAGTGTTCTAGTGTAGTAAGTAAGTAATAGTATTAATCTTTCATTTTCACGAATAACTGTTTTCTACATATTAATCAAAACTTAGTTAATTACACTTGACCCCCTTCAAAAATTTCCTGCCGCAGTGGTCTAAGCGATAGCCTCTGATCATTCGTCTGAAAGGGGTCTGAGTTCGAACCCCGATGAGGCATGGATGTAGTGTTTGTCTTACGGCACTGGCTCTCTCCCTTCCCTAGAACCAGTGACCCTAAAGTAGGGACGGGCGACTGCTTATAGTTATAGCCCATTGAGTTGCTCGTAGTGGTCGTTAAAACTCTAATAAAAAATTTTCCTTGCAGGCGCACATGTTTACATGCGTTCTCCCATTGCTTAACAAAGGGTTACGTACAGTGCTCCAGGAAAATCGCGATTTTCGCAAATTTATTAAGGACATTTTTTTTATGATTGGAGGTTTAACGACCAACATGGCAACTCAATGGGCTACAAGCAGTCGTCAGTCATTTATTTAGGGCCACTGGTTTCAGGGAAGGGAGAGAGCCAATGCCGTAAGAAAAACACAAAACCCATGTCTTACCGTAATTCGAACCCGGACCCCTTACGGACGAATGATCAGAAGTCATCGCTTAGACCACTGTGCCACCGGAGCTGCTATTATAAGGACATGACTCGCTTTTGCTCATCGTATAGTTGTACTAATAAATCCTGCCACCTAAAATGTATAGAGGAAGGAATAACTTTCCATGATTTTTCTCTGAAAAGGCCAAAATTCTTAAAGGAATGGCTGTGTAAAATCAAACACGATGATTTCCATCCCAGAGTGCATTCTCGAATATGTTTTGCCCACTTTAACGAAGAACTTACATATTATGGCACTATGGTCAAAGGCAATTGAAACCTCGTTGTTCCTTCGAATTTCAATTTTCAAAGGAAAAAAATGTATTTGAATCGGCAATTTACGAATTAAGTTCTACGTTGTTTCTCCAAAGAATGAACACACTCCTCTATAATTTTTCTTTTGTTTAATGTTACACAAACATTTTTGGTTTGTTGTTTTTTTAACCTTAGTTGTTTTATTTTTATTGGAGGTTTAACGACCACCGTGAGCAACTCAATGGGCTATAAGCAGTCGCCCGTCCCTAATTTAGGGTCACTGGTTCCAGGGAAGGGAGAGAGCCAGTGCCGTAAGACAAACACAACATCCATGCCTGACCGGGATTCGAACCCGGACCCCTTACGGACGAATGATCAGAGGCCAGCGCCTTAGACCACTGCGCCACCGGGGCGGTTTAGTTTGTTTCCATACTACATGTTCGTCTGGGCTCCTAAATATTTTGTTATGCAAAAACAAGTTTAAAAGTTTCTGTTTCAGATATTTTAACAATGTCTGTCAATAAGAACCTAAGGCCGCCCCGGTGGCGCAGTGGTCTAAGGCGTTGGCCTCTGATCATTCGTCCGAACGGGGTCCGGGTTCGAATCCCGGTGAGGCATGGATGTTGTTTGTCTTACGGCACTGGCTCTCTCCCTTCCCTGGGACCAGTGACCCTAAATAAGGGACGGGCGACTGCTTATAGCCCATTGAGTTGCTCACGGTGGTCGTTAAACCTCCAATCAAAAAAAAAAAAAAAAATAAGAACCTAAAAATTTAATTTACCGTGTATGAGAAATGCTTCATTAAAATATTCAGCATAAATAATGGCGATGTTGTCCTGCATCATGCGAAATAAACATCGAGCACAAAATTGTCTTGGCATACTTTTGCAACCTTGATTTGTTCTTCTAAGAAATTAATTTCTTCTTCTTCGACCGGTAGCTCTATTAATTCGTTGCCACACTCCATGACGTTAAGATTGTAAAAATTGGCCAGCAGTAAGGGGTAATCAAATAGCGACCACAATTTTTTTTTTGGAGGTTTAACGACCACCATGAGCAACTCAATGCGCTATAAGCAGTCGCCCGTCCCTAATTTAGGGTCACTGGTTCCAGGGAAGGGAGAGATCCAGTGCCGAAAGACACACACAACATCCATGCCTCACCAGGATTCGAACCCGGATCCCTTCGGACGAGTGATCAGAGGATATCGCTTAGACCACTGCGCCGTGGTTTTAAGGCGTTGGCCTCTGATCGTTCGTCCGTAAGGGCTCCGGGTTCGAATCCCGGTCAGGCATGGATGTTGTGTTTGTCTTACGGCACCGGTTCTCTCCTTCCTGGAACCAGTGACCCTAAATTAGGGACGGGCGACTGCTTATAGCCCATTGAGTTGCTCACGGTGGTCGTTAAACCTCCAATCTAAAAAAGACCACTGCGCCACCGGGGCGGCAGCGACAACAATGAATCAGAAGCATGGCAGCTATGTTGGTCCGCAGAAATCCACTTCTGACGTCACATGAATAAGGTCCATTGGCGTGTTCGTTTGAAATGTGCCTCCATTCTTTTCAATATTCATTCATCTTTCGTCTGGTGAGGACGTCTTTCGTCGCGCTTCTGAAGTCTCACAGTTGCCTTCAAAAAAGAAGTCTCACAGTTGCTTTCAAAAAAGAATATCGTGCTCTTTTTTTTTCAGGCTTTTACGCTGTGAGTGAAAATGTCGCAGGTTCCGTTGTTCATGGAATTGAGTGAGAAGTCTAGTGGACGTTCGTCCATTGCTGGCACTTCGTCGGCAAATTAAGAAATTTAAAGAAATAAAAGAAATTAAGGACTCTCAAACGTATTTCCGAAGAAGCCGTCCAGAAGTCAAGCCACACCAGCCTGAATTAGCTGCAAGAGTGAGAGAAGTAAGCCAACACCAGACAGAGTCAGTTCCCACCAGTAGGAGAGATCTTAAAGCCACCCCCAATGCCGCAGGATGAGTCGGAAGTTGCAAACGACCAAAAAAAAAATTTTTTTTTTGATTGGAGGTTTAACGACCACCGTGAGCAACTCAATGGGCTATAAGCAGTCGCCCGTCCCTAATTTAAAGTCACTGGTTCCAGGGAAGGAAGAGAGCCAGTGCCGTAAGACAAACACAACATCCATGCCTGACCGGGATTCGAACCCGGACCCCTTACGGACGAATGATCAGCGGCCAGCGCCTTAGACCACTGCGCCACCCGGGGCGGCCCAAAAATTTACCCCGACTCCACCACGATACAAGGAAGCAAAAGAACTAACACCAGAAAATTAGGCAGGCAAAGGACAAGATGCAAGAAAAGAAGAACCAGCAAAGACATATTCGCCGCCCCGGTGGCGCAGTGGTCTAAGCGATGGCCTCTGATCATTCGTCCGAAGGAGTCCGGGTTCGAATCCCGGTGAGGCATGGATATTGTGTTTGTCTTACGGCACTGGCTCTCTCCCTTCCCTGGAACCAGTGACCCTAAATTAGGGACGGGCGACTGCTTATAGCCCATTGAGTTGCTCACGGTGGTCGTTAAACCTTCAATAAAAAAAAAAAAAAAAAAGACATATTCTTATTAACATCGTACTGCAGGAACTACTAGGCTTTGCTATTAGGTAAAAACTTTTTGTCATCTGCGGAAGCAAACGGACATGGAGTAAAAGAAGCAGTTCGAGAACAAGTAAAATCGTATAGGAAAACAAGGCGCTTTTTAGAGAAACGCTCGTAGAAGAAAAAACTTATCAAAAAGAATTACCAACCTGCAAAAGAAATAACGCATCGTACAGATATCTCTGACACCAACAGCAAGGCACACCAACACTATAGGGAACTTAAAGGTGGCAAATATAAATATAGACAGACAGTCTCAACATGCAAGTAAATTAGATAGGTATCATTAATACAGACATTTAACGTGGACCAGGAACTTCAAACAAAGATCTTCGCTCTTTCCACGTTTATAAGTGAGCCACGGAAAAATTCCTATTGGTTGCCACCGGGAGTCAACCCAGGGTCTTCCAGTTACGCGCCGGATATGCTTCCGCTACACCACAGCGGCCTCGAATTCCTCCAGACTCACACACGCTAACTGCCAAGCCAATTTGGCAGGTTGCTTTTTGGAGCCCCGCACAATGCTAGGGATTCACCAAAGATGGTACGCAGCAACTGAAGAAATAATTAGAAGGCGAATGAATAATTAATACAGACATTTAACGTGGACCAGGAACTTCAAACAAAGATCTTCGCTCTTTCCACGTTTATAAGTGAGTCACGGAAAAATTCTCAGCCGCCCCGGTGGCGCAGTGGTCTAAGGTGCTGGCCTAGGATCATTCGTCCATAAGGGGTCCGGGTTCGAATCCCGGTCAGGCATGGATGTTGTGTTTGTCTTACGGCCCTGGCTCTCTCCCTTCCCTGGAACCAGTGACCCTAAATTAGGGACGGGCGACTGCTTATAGCCCATTGAGTTGCTCACGGTGGTCGTTAAACCTCCAATCAAAAAAAAAAATTCTCATTGGCCGCCACCGGGAGTCGAACCCAGGGTCTTCCAGTTACGCGCCGGATATGCTTCAGTTGCTGCTTACCATCTTTGGTGAGTCCTCAGCATTGTGCGGGGCTCCAAGAAGCAACCTGCCAAATTGGCTTGGCAGTTAGCGTGTGTGAGTCTGGAGGAATTAGAGACCGCTGTGGTGTAGCGGAAGCATATCCGGCGCGTAACTGGAAGACCCTGGGTTCGACTCCCGGTGGCGGCCAATGATAATTTTTCCGTGTCTCACTTATAAACGTGGAAAGAGCGAAGATCTTTGTTTGAAGTTCCTGGTCTACGTTAAATGTCTGTATTAATTATTTATTCGCCTTCTAATTATTTCTTCAGTTGCTGCTTACCATTTTTGGTGAATCCCCAGCATTGTGCGGCGCTCCAAGAAGCAACCTGCCAAATTGGCTTGGCCGCCCCGGTGTCGCAGTGGTCTAAGCGATGGCCTCTGATCATTCGTCCGAAAGGGGTCCGGGTTCGAATCCCGATGAGGCATGATGTTGTGTTTGTCTTACGGCACTGGCTCTCTCCCTTCCCTGGAGCCAGTGACTCTAAATTAGGGACGGGCGACTGTTTATAGCCCATTGAGTTGCTCACGGTGGTCGTTAAACCTTCAATCAACAAAAAAAATTGGCTTGGCAGTTAGCGTGTGTGAGTCTGTTGAAATTCAAGACCGCTGTGGTGTAGAGGAAGCATATCCTGCGCGTAACTGGAAGACCCTGGGTTCGACTCCCGGTGGCGGCCAATGAGAATTTTTCCGTGACTCACTTATAAACGTGGAAAGAGCGAAGATCTTTGTTTGAAGTAGATAGGCATCAACAAGGCAAACTAACGTCTGTAAGAAATAACAAGGCAAACTGTCGTGCGTCTGTACGCAACAAGGCGAACCAAACATACCGTCTTACACAAATAGAAAATATCAGTTGAAAACACATGGAATAATTAATAAAGATATACGTTAAGCTGTTCTTCTATGTAATGTAATCGCAGAAATTTGAAAATTTCATTGTCTGGAAACGGAAATCGAATCCTCTCTCGATTTGCGCTCCAGTTACTCATTTGCTGGTGATATTACTTAGCGCTACGATGGGACACGTTTGTTTCGACTAGTGCAGCGAAAGTCTGACGTCTCAGATAAGCTTCAGTTGGATTTTTTTTTTTTTTTTTTTTTTTTTTTTTTTGATTGGAGGTTTAACGACCACCGTGAGCAACTCAATGGGCTATAAGCAGTCGCCCGTCCCTAATTTAGGGTCACTGGTTCCAGGGAAGGGAGAGAGCCAGTGCCGTAAGACAAACACAACATCCATGCCTCACCGGGATTCGAACCCGGACCCCTTACGGACGAATGATCAGAGGCCAGCGCCCTAGACCACTGCGCCACCGGGGCGGTCTTTTTTTTTTTTTTTTTTTTTTTTTTTTTTTTTTTTTGATTGAAGGTTTAAAATTTTAAAGGATTTTTTTTTTGATTGGAGGTTTAACGACCACCGTGAGCAACTCAATGGGCTATAAGCAGTCACCCGTCCCTAATTTAGGGTCACTGGTTCCAGAGAAGGGAGAGAGCCAGTGCCGTAAGACAAACACAACATCCATGCCTGACCGGGATTCGAACCCGGACCCCTTTCGGACGAATGATCAGAGGCCATCGCTTAGACCACTGCGCCACCGGGGCGGCAAAGGATTTATTGGACCTGGTGGTACAGAGACATGACAAACAGGCAGACATAGACAGGAGACATAAGTTTCACATCAACAAGTACATATCAAACATGGTTTTTACAGTATGCTAAATGACCAATGTACACAGAAAGCCATTGTTGATCAAGTAACACATTATGAACAAGTACATATCAAACGTGGTTGTAACACTATGCTAAATGACCAATGTACACAGAGAGCCAATGTTGGACAAGTAACACATTGAGAGCCACTAAGCCAGTGTCGAAAGACAAACACAAACATCCCTGCCTGCCGGGATTCGAACCCGGACCCTTCACGAACGAATGATCATAAGCCAGCGCTTAGACCACTGCGCCACCGGGGTGGCATTTTTTTTATTGGAGGTTTAACGACCACCGTGAGCTATAAAGGAGTCCCCGTCCTTATTTAGGGTCAGTGGTTCCAGGGAAGGGAGAGCCGCCCCGGTGGCGCAGTGGTCTAAGCGATGGCCTCTGATCATTCGTCCGTAAGGGGTCCGGGTTCGAATCCCGGTGAGGCATGGATGTTGTGTTTGTCTTACGGCACTGGCTCTCTCCCTTCCCTGGAATCAGTGACCCAAAATTAGGGACGGGCGACTGCTTATAGCCCATTGAGTTGCTCACGGTTGCCGTTAAACCTCCAATCAAAAAAAGGGGGGGGAGAGAACCAGTGACGTAAGACAAACACAACATCCATGCCTCACCGGGATTCGAACCCGGACCTTTTTTAGACGAATGATCAAAAGCCATTGCTTAGACCACTGCGCCACCGTCAGTTTGGATTTCATTGTCCTGAGTTGTGTAATGGTTAGCATACTAGAGCCAATAGCGCGCCGCCCCGGTGGCGCAGTGGTCTAAGCGATGGCCTCTGATCATTCGTCTGAACGGGGTCCGGGTTCGAATCCCGTGAGGCATGGATGTTGTGTTTGTCTTACGGCACTGGCTCTTTCCCTTCCCTGGAACCAGTGACCCTAAATTAGGGACGGGCGACTGCTTATAGCCCATTGAGTTGCTCACGGTGGTCGTTAAACCTCCAAACAAAAAAAAAAAAAAAAAAAAGCCAATAGCGCAGCCAGGATTTTCTGTTACGGGGGGAGGGGGCTTACTATCAGAAGGGCGCATTAGCCGTAATCAGGTCAGTTACGCTAGCCCAGATGCAAACAGCATAATATCAAAATATCATTAAATGATATAGCTCAACACAGGGTTGTACACTTTTAAAGAAAATAAATTCCAGGAGTTTTTCAGGAGTCCGTAAAAAAAATTCCAGGAGCCCAAACTTTTGCTAAAATCACAGTGCGTTGTTGCCTATATTGCAAATCACGGTGAAGTTTACTACTTATTTTCTTCTTCTTGTGTTTTAAGGTTTTTTTTTTTTTTTGATTGGAGGTTTATCGACCACCGTGAGCAACTCAATGGGCTATAAGCAGTCGCCCGTCCCTAATTCAGGGCCACCGGTTCCAGGTAAGGGAGAGAGCCAGTGCCGTAAGACAAACACAACATCCATGCCTCACCGGGATTCAAACCCGGGCCCCTTACGGACGAATGATCAGAGGCCATCGCTTAGACCACTGGGCCACCGGGGCGGCGGTTTTAAGGTTTATTGACCATCATTGCAACTCTGAGTGCTATAAGCAGTCGCACATCTCTAATCTAAGGCCACTTGTTGCAGAGAAGGGACAGAGCTAATGCCATCAGACTAATACACCACCTTATATGGGACTCAAAATCACACCTACCTCGGGCAAATGGTCAGACCATTTGGCCACCGGCGCAGTACTACACATTTACAATACATCGACTGAAAGCAGAAAAGATATATACACATCAGAGCTGAGCCCGAGCCCGAAGCAGAGCCTGGGCCCGATCGGGAATATAATATTATATTCTTATAATGTAGAATATTTACTGCTGTTCGGGCTCGGGCTCTTAGAGAGAGAGCCAGAAATTTGTTTTATATTGGCAATCTCAGCGGTCCGCTCTCCCTCTAGCGGCAAAAGGAAGAATTACTGTAGTACGGGTAACGATTTTGGCTGAATGCTTGGCTGTTGGTAGATCGCTCATTACGTTCAGTTGTCGTAGTGTGGTGTATTTTTGCATTCATTCTGGAATTAGAGAGTTGTATAATGGAGAATTCCGTGAAGAACAAATCATATTGCTGTGTTCCGCAATGTCGTTCCCAAGGTTTCGGCTATGTTTTTCACAAGTTAGTATAAACGTTTGTGCCTTGCGTTTGTAATCCTTCCAGTGAAATGCTACTAACCTAGTAACGTCTTTGAATGAATAATAAACAAGGCAGCATGTTTTTATTGCATAGTAGTAATTAAAAAATCCGCATTTCTACATAATCTTGAAAACAAATAATTGCTGTTATCCATATAAATTTAAACTTCATTATGGAACAAGATTTGCAATGTTCTGTCAACAGTCATCAGTTCAAAAACGCAGAACCCAATGATGGTCAACAATTACCAATTCACAAACATTTTTAGGAACAGAATGTTCAAAAATTACAAATGTTATTGTTGACAGTATTGAAAATGGGTCCTGGGAAACGTCAAGTGAAACGAAATGTCAGATTTTAATAGTAATCCGGATTAGAACACCCCTGTCGGTATCACTATATCACTTGCCTGAAAATGTAAAAATAAAAATTACCTGTTACAGTAAAGCATTACTGCTACACAGTGCTTACACGTTCCATTTCTGCCCGCTTTACAAGAGCACTCAAATGACTTTATAGAAATTTCACTGTTACTTGTACCTAAAACACCGTTGATGGAGTGATGCGACGACGTTATTGCCGTGGACTGAATGCAGTGCGAAACTATAAGAATTTCTCTTCCATCTTCCTTCTTAATTCTACAAGAAATTATATGGCCTACATTAACAATCACTTCCCCTTCTTTCACGCATCTTGAATTTTTGGAAGCGTCCACAAATTTCATTATTTCAAGGATTGAAAGCGACAAACCAGCCATTCTAACATTCGACTTTATGGAAACACGTGCGACGTTACCCGTACTAGAGAAGTTTGTTTACGTTTGCGCAGCGCCCCCTATAGTTCGTTGAGGTTCCCAATATAAATGTGATTTTATATGATTCAGCAAATGAAACACTTTGTAGTTGGTAAAGGGAATTCTTTGGCAACTGGTTCTGGCTGGTGAGCAGGCTTTAGAGATGACTATTTCTTCCGGGCTTGGGCAAAATGCCATATGCCGCGCATTGGTGTGTTTCTGCAGAGAAGAAAAAGCTTTTTGAAAAACTACAGATATTGGATAGTTGATAGCATGCCGATGATAATTTACCTTCTATCTCCAGGCAGTAGCTCCCTGCTAATTCTATTTCGCAACGTACATACTGCAGGGCATTATGACGCAATAATAGTAGCATTCCTTCAGCAACATAAAATTACAACACCGCCCGAAGCACTTAAAGTGGAAACGAACGGTCAAAGAAAATCGCAGAGTTACACTATAAAAATAGATAGAGGTCCCTTCTCTACTCACTATTTGAGAATACATTGGTTAATTGCAGTTGGAGGAGAGAGTGGAAGTGTGGAAAAGGAGATGTTTTTTTATTAATGGTTGAACAGGTTAGCCAGTTCTCGAGCTCGTTCTGGCCCGGGCTCTATCTTGCAATATAAAATTCGGGCTCGGGTGGGCTGGGGCTGATATACCACGGGCTCAGGCTCCGAAACTGAGCCCAAACTCAGCTCTGATACACATTAGTAAAGATGGGAAACCTTAAACACGCTTCCTTGCATTTCTGAAACAAACAAAATAAAATACATGCACGATACTAATAATTTTCTTCCCTGTAACACAATATTTATTTTTACAGTGCCTACATATCAGAAAGCAGGCACTGAGCTAAAGTAAAAGACCCCAAATCATTCACAGAGCATGAATCATGTAAACCTCAATAATGACACTGTGTATCACCAAGCTTCACAGGATTTAATTTTTTTTTTATCCAGTTTGATACAAACCTAAAAGGCAGGATATTCCATGCTCTAGAATTCAAGAAACTAAATAGAAACAAGAACCTGAAAAGCTAGAATGCCAACCCTTTGGATAACCAGGAACAAAAAAAAAAAAAAAAGATTCTGTTTTTACTTGTATAAAAATACTCTGAACTTTCTATTTACAATAATAAATTCATTGGATGGCAGACAGTGAAATACTGATGTTTCTGTATGCCTACTTAGTACAAGGGAAACATTTAAATGCATATTTTTGCAATATGTACTTTACCTTCTCTATCTGGATTTATTGTTTCTTTTTGATATTTTTGAAAAATGGCTACTGGTTAAAAATTTTAGGTAATTTAATACATGAAAATGTTTGACCAACTTTTTGAAAGCACCCTGTATATGTCCAACTATTTAGAAAGCTAAGAAAAAGCAATGATCGAAGTGCTTAAAAATGTTTTTTGATTACGCGCTTTTTCTGGAAATTTGTCATTTTATTCCAGAAATTTCTATCTGGTTTCAGTACGTTCTTCGAAACTTAATGCATGATAATACACATACAAAAGCCTTCAATTCCGTCGAAATTTTAGTTTGTTCTTAGGGACCCCGAGGAGGGGATCTTTTACTTAAAAACTCGATGGGGGGAAATGGTGTATATCGAAGGAATGTGTTGAAAATGGCTGGAATCTTATTAATACGCAGTGTGCACGAGCTTGATCAATTCTTCCACAGATTTTCATGCCGCTAACTGTTATGAAAGAAACCGGGTGAATTCCTTTCAAAAGGTATACTTCTCTTTTCTAGCAGGTAAAGTTTCCCCCGTTTTATGGATGCAAGCCGTATTGGAATAAAGTTCGATTGAGAATTGCTGTTCACTTACATTTCCTCTCCCCACTTCACAGCCACTAATGACCACAATATAAACGAGAGGGGAAATAAAGCAGAATGGGAAGACAGAAATTTGTTATCTAAAAAGTTCATTAAGAAAAAGGTACATTCAGGTAGACATATAACTTCAAGAGATAGGATGTTCCCTACCCCTTTAACAATTCTTATGTTGCATGAGTTTTTCATGAAGTTCATCAGCAACAAGCAACAGAGCTTTTTCTTTGACACTGTGTCCCAGGGCATTTGATTTTGCAAGCAATGTTAGTGAGCTTTTTATTCTGCCTCATCAGCATACATTTCAGAGGATATTTTAAATTCAGAAATGTCTGTTTCAAGTCTTTCCTTCTTTGATTTAAGACATGATATGGCTTCCATTAGCAGCATTCTTTTTTCTCCCTGCATACCTTTCTTTTGCTGGGGTTTCTTCTGTTCATCCAGGTAAGCTACATACTTTTGATGAGCACAGGAAACACTCAGTAATAGCTCTTTTGACAATTCAACATCTCCTATTTTCCCAACTGTATTTACATGGTCAACAATAATTCTTCTTGCTACAACAGTATTTTCTGTTAAGTTCTCCACCATGATTTGTTTATTTGTAGAAAATCCTCTTTCAACAGTGGCCTACCCATGGGATAGAAGCAGAAGTATCTTCATGACTTCCCAAAGGTGTCTATACTTATTAGCAACAGTAGCATGGTAAAACTCATCTAGTCTGTGAATTCTTGGATCAAAATTTGTGAGCTCAGCCTTCCTTTCATTGACAAGTTCCTGTACTAAATCACTATACTCCTTTATGATATTATCACAATTTGCTTCCAAAACTTTCTTTGCATCGACAAGGATGAGTAATATTCTGCTGAACTTTTGAACCATATCTTCTGAATTTCCCAAAACCTTTCTCTGGTCTAAACACGTCATTAACCTAACCAACGGATACTGTAAAGGGGATTTTACGAGCAACTTCTTAGTAACTTGGATAAAAAAATGCCTACATTGTAACTTAAATTCCATAATCTGTCACTGACATTTTGGCTTTTCTTTAGTTTCGTTATTAATTTGCTTGCAACAAAACCATTCATGATTTTACTCGTATCTTTGTAATTTGTTTCATTTATTTCAATTTTCAGCAGTTTAAGAGGACTATTTACACTGCTCATTATGTTATCCTTTATGAATCTTTGCATCACTTCTTCTAACAAACTATATAAGTCATGAGCCAAAAAGGGAAGCATTGGTTGGCCAGTCTGATAAACAGTCAAAAATATTCAACACTTTTAGTTACACTAACAAAAAAATTACATTTGACAAGAAAAAGTGGGTCTTTAACATGTTTCTTCACCACATCAAATGACTTGTTTTGAGGGTCAGGTAATATCTTTTGCTGAACCTTGCTGACATATAATGAAATACTTGGCAAAATGTCAATAGCTCTCTCAACAACACTCACATTTTCAAGCCAACGGTGTTTGCAAAACTTTAGCGGAAAGACGTTGCAGTTTGTCACTTTTGAAAAGGCTTCACGTCTAGCTGGCGAGTCCTTGAATATATAATACAATGCTTGAATCGTCTCACCAAGTTCTGGCATTATTTTGCAGCGATTGTTGAAAGCATTGTGAACAATATGCAATTCACAACTGCCAACATTCAACAAAAAGGCATGTCCCTCTAGTTTTAATGCATTCAGCATCATATCATAAACTTTCCAATTGATATGGGGTCCATTCATGGACAACTGATGCAAGTTACTAGAACCTAAGCCGGAACACTTTTCTTAAATTTTACTACACAATACATCAGCAGTAGCATGTCATAAAAAGTAAGAACCTAAGCATCTTGTACAAACCTGCCCACCATCCCAAAACCGAACATGAGAATCCAACTGTATTTTGCTAGTTTCCTTGTTAAGGGTCTCGTCAAACAGTAACACATATCCATCTTGAGATTTGACTCTTCCCTTTAAAAGTGACATAAAAAATGGTGTAATACCAAAAACAGAATAATATGCACATATTTTTTCACCACAAGTGAACTGTTTTGCAATGCTACCTGTCAGGGAACATTAAAGTCAGTACAGATTGGATGCTTTCATATGACTTATATGAATAATGTGAAGTAATGACTTTTAATGTCCATAAAATTTCTGCTTTTAGCACATTGTTTTGGGAAAACGAATTTTCAAGACTTATGTCAGATACTGCAGGTTTTTTTAATAGGAACAGCACCATGTGACTTCTGGTAAAAATCTTGGATATCTACTGTTTGCTTTTGTTTAGCTGCCAATCAAGAAATATGCTTTTTAATAGCCACATGACTAGTAATGGCAGACTCATCCATATTTGAAATATCAAAGCAACGATCACATACTTTGCACTTTGCTTTAAACTTAGAAGTATCTTTCAGCAAAAAATCCTTATACTTGACATTATCTAGCCAAGCTGGATTCAATATACACTTATCACCTGGCATAACTACACAACAATAATTTATTCTGACTAATAAAACAGAACAATGTTCTCATTACCATTACAAGGAAGACAGCCAAATGCCTCTGCAATCAGCGTTACATATAGGTCACTATAATCTTGAGTTAATGTAAAACTGTAACACTGTTTAAAATAGAACAGCCTGATTAAAAAGTCTGGGGAACACACAACAGCGGTACCAGTCCATCTGCATCTCACTTCCACGATTACCCCTCACCTCATTTACAGCTTTATAACCTAACATTTAACTCTCCTTTCCTACCTAAGGAAAAAAGTGCCGAAAAATTTATTTTCTGAATTTTCAATTAAAAGATCTGAATTTTTCACAGATGTCTTAACTGTGTCACATAAGGTTACCTTGCAAATTTCACTACAATCAAAGGAAAACTTTTTGAATCGCGCATAATTTTTTTTTTATTATGACGTTAAGAGCGGGAAAACTGCTGTCGTACGTGATTAAAAATTTTATTGGCTAATTTTCAGTTTTTATCCGATTCACACGAAATTTGGTGGGTTCGTTCCTTTTGGCAATTTAGTGAGTGCATTAAGTTTTCAGTCAGTTTTGCTGAAATTCTGCGAAGATAGAAAATCATATTTTTTATCCCAGTAGGGTGCAGGAGATACTTATTAGTCAACAGCCCTGCTGGCCCCGCCCACCCATTCAGGCAAGGAAGTTTCTGCAATCCCCTTCTCCCTCCCCTTACACACACACACTCTCTTTATCCCTCCAGTTCACAGCTGGAGATGAGCTAACTTTTATGGTAAAACACTGGCTGCCAAACCACCAAACTAGTTCAGCATAAAAAGAAATACAAAAATACCAGGAGTTTTCCAGGAGTCATTAAAAATTGCCTTTTTTCCAGGGTCCTGGAAAATAAAAATTTAATTCCAGGAAATCCAGGAGGCGTACGAACCCTGTCAACATTTTCAGTTGATCTAAAGTTGAAATGTATTTGGATAGAAATTAAGAGATGTCAGATAGATTCCCACTCTCAAAAAATGTTCATGATATCTGAGGGGTCTGTTTGCACTACATCAGCCACGGAACACAAAACCATACTAAAAATAATAATTCTAAGCCATGTGTTCAGTGGAAATGAGGTAGGATCCAAAAGTTTGGGGACTTGGTGTATAGTTCGTTACCTTGAATACTTTAAAACACCAATGCACAACCACCTTCAAAATAATCCCCTTGGTGACGATGCACTTTTGCCAGTGCTCGTAAAGCTTCTGGAAGCATTGCTGAGAGCCATGTTTTGCAACCCCTCGTAATGCCTCCGCATTGCTGTTTTTACTTCATTTGTTGACACAAAACATTCCTGCAGATTTTGTTTCATCAGTGGAAAGAGGTAAAAATTGCAGGGGACTCAGTTGGGCGGGACATGGGAGCACATTAACACGATTTCTGGCAAGAAACTCCATGACCAGTAGGACTAGGAACCGATAAGCAGGCTTGTTGTCATGGAGAAAGTACCATTGTCCATTTTGCTACATCTCCAGCCATTCATGATGGATTGACTCCCGTAAGTGATGTAAAATGTACAGATAATGTTCCTTGTTAACTGTTGTGCCCTCAGGAATAAATTCGGAATGGACAATGCCGTGAGAATCCAACACCTCCATCATGATTTTCCCTTTGCTGCGATCCTGCCTGAATTTCTTTGATCACAATGAAGACAGTGATTTCCATGTTGAAGAAGTACACTTTGGTTGAATGTCAAACATGCAGCACCACGTTTCAGCACCTGTGATGATGTTATCCAAAAACACAGGATCGCTATCAATTTTGTCGATAAATTCGCCCAATATCCGTATTTGTTCATCCTTTAGTTCCGAGGTTAAAATGTGAAGGACAATGTGCTGATGCACATGGTACACGTCAAGATCCTTCATCAAAATGCGCTGGCATGTGATCTCCAATAAAGTAGCTGCATTAGCGATTTTCTCAATGGTTCAGTGACAATTCTGACGAACACACTGCGCCACCATCGTAATGTTTTCCTCACTCCGTGCAGTCACAGGTCGACCACAGTGCTTATTATCTGTGATGGATTCTCGGCCCTCTTTGAAATGCCAATACCACTCGTACACCTTCGATCTCGCCATCGTAGAGTGACCGTACACTTTCGATCTCGCCATCCTAGAGTGACCGTACACCTTCGATCTCGCCATCGTAGAGTGACCGTACACCTTCGATCTCGCCATCGTAGAGTGACCGTACACCTTCGATTTCGCCATCGTAGAGTGACCGTACACCTTCGATCTCGCCATCGTAGAGTGACCGTACACCTTCGATCTCGCCATCGTAGAGTGACCGTACACCTTCGATCTCGCCATCGTAGAGTGACCGTACACCTTCGATCTCGCCATCGTAGAGTGACCGTACACCTTCGATCTCGCCATCGTAGAGTGACCGTACACCTTCGATCTCGCCATCGTAGAGTGACCGTACACTTTTGAAAGCATTTCTAAGGTCTCTGCAGCTGCTTTACTCAAACGCTGACAAAATTTAATGTTACAACGTTGCTCTTCAAAAGCCATGTTTTCTCACATCACAGAAGACTAACCACAGCAGCAAGGCACGTGCATTCCAATCACTTTCCATGGGCCAAACCATTCTGACTACAGACAGGAGGGATGGTGGGATGTATTTCAGACACTGTAACTTTAACTACATGCTTGGCATTGTCACAGGTAGGCGCTGTCCCCATACTTTTGGATCCTATCTGTATACACATAAATATGAAACTAATAAAAGCCTGACACATCTGAACAGGTAAGAGAGCTCACAACTTAAACAGTCAAACAAATATTCCATAAAACCATTTATTTAAAACACCAATTTAGTATAAAATGAAAACATAATGTAATCATGTTTCAAAAGTTAGCTCTTTATTCATAAATATATACATTGCATAAAAAATGGGAGCAAATCGCATGATATTGTAAAAATTAACTATATATTCAAAGATATACAGTATGTTACAAATACTTAAATTTCTTTTTAAAATGATTTGAATAATTATAAACTCTCATTAAGAAGTCTCACAAAAGATATGTTGACGAGCATACTCCCAGATCAAAATTGCTCCACTAACGTGAACATTGAGTGATCGAATAATGCCGTGTTGTGGGATCTGAACACACATGTCAAGCACTTGAATGAGGTCAACAGGTAAGCCTTCCTTTTCATTCCTGGAATTAAAAAAAAAAAAAAAAAAACGCACGTATTGTATATGATGTTTCTGATGAGTACAGCATAATATTATATATTTGCCAATAATTCTGATAATCAAAGAGTAAACAAAAATAGAGTAATATATATTGATTAAAATAAAAGTTACTGTAACTTCAAATAAAACAGAAGTACAAACTACATATGTTAGCACAATAACCCCCTTTTTTCACATATAAATAAAGGAGTACATTTGTAGCATGCATATTTGTGCTTTACATTCTTTTTTATGTAACATATTAAACAACATGCAGCCATCCAAATATCTGAAAAACCTTCTATTTGTTTAGAAAATTGGAAAAAAAAAAAAAGTGGATTTTACTAGCATTTTAAAAAAGTAATTTCCTTGTTTTCTCCTCCTAAGATCTTTAAAATTTTCCATTCAACTTTTCTTTGAAATTCTTTTCTTAATGCACACAAATAACTGAGCACTAAGAGTCCAGAAAATTGATGTTATATTGTGTTTGGTAGCACAGGTTTCAGCCTTTTACTTTCTTGTCTGCCCATTTACTGACCAGGACCTCTGAAATTGCTTGATATGTATCTAGCACTTATTCCTATCACACAAGTGATTCTCATAAACTGACAGAAGGCATTAAAAGGGTGGATCCACCTAAAATTTTTGCCCTGTGTTCTCAATGGTAAAAACTTCTGCAGACATTTTCTTCACAATAAATGTATTCCCAAGAATAAAAAAATTCACATTGATAAAAATAGCTTTATAATATAGCCTGACATACTTAGTATTTTCTAAAACTTAACCATAATCATATTAAAAATAAATAACTTTTCCTTTGGTGGTGTTGATATCTGCAAACTGATTGTGCCACATGTACATGTGCCTTGCTAAATGCAATCACATCACATTTTTAAAAATCAAAATTTTAAAAATAATTTTATTAATTTTTGGAATAGAGTCAAAATTTGAGTCTATTCATGCAATAGTCTGGAATGTTTAGAATTATTTGAGCCACTTAAATTAAATTTTCTGACAATAATTTAGCTAAAAATGTAAACAGAAGTATAGGTACTGCTGATTCTTAATTCCAAAATAAACCACTAAACTCTCTCACTGTGACCTTTTCAGATAAATTATTGTCAGAACATTTAATCTAAGTGGCACAAATCATTCTAAACATTCCAGATTACTGCATGGATAGACTTAAGTGTTGATTCAATTTCAAAAATTAATAAAATTATTGAAAAAAATGCAACATGACTGCATTTAGCAAGGCATATGTACATGTGGTGCTATCTATTTGCAGATATCAACACCACCAAAGGAACAGTTATTGATTCTGAATATAATTATGGTTGAGTTTTAGCAAATATTAAGTATACTAGACTATAATATAAAGTTATTTTTATTGATGTGCAAATTTTGATCTTTGGGAATACATTAATTGTGAAGAAAATGTCTACAGAAGTTTTTACCACTGGAAACACAGATCAAAGTTTTTAGGTGGATCCACCTCAACACTCTCTGTGAAAATACACAGGTGTTCCATTGTTGACCTAACCTGATTTTTTAATTTAAAAAAAAAATATTACATGCTTTAATATTTGTTCTTTGTAAGTTTGCAGGCTGGCACTAAATCATACCCTATCATGAATCTTCTTTTAAAGCTTAAACTGCAGCTATGTTTTTGAACAGTTCTTCAGAATCTAATCAAGTGCTGCATCAAAGGAGTTCTTGCCTTGATATTGAAATGGCATATCCTACTTTCAGGTTGTTCAGACATAACTCCAAAAGATATCAAACATGTTTCAATATGAATAATTTATACATATATTGCTTCTAAATTTTTGCACGAAATACAACTGACTTGATGCAATGCTGTTTATTTGCACATGTGCGTGGTGAATAGATGAAAAAACTAGTTTTAAATATATTCAGATGCACACATAATATACAACAAAGTGAATTTTATATAAATTGAAATTCTAATTTAACTAAGGGAAAACTTTTCAAATTTTAAAAGTGCCATGACAAACTAGTGTAGAAAATGAATTGCTAAAGATACTAACTTTGTACATATTTATTAAAAACAACAGAAAACAGCCTCAAAACAGAAAACATTCAGTGCCAACCATCACACAATGCAAACGGAAGCAAAGAACGATCACACAGTCAGAGTAAAAGATCTTGAGTCTTACGGCACAGATGAGATGCAGGAAAAAGTATCAGAATTAATCAAAAGTAAAAGATCTTGAAACTTGTGGCACACACAAAAACGTACACGACTAATAGTCAATGTTACTGTCTGAGATCTTTCTGCAAGGTAATAATCAATCTTTGGTAGAGTTAACACGATTTAACTTTTCCTCAGAAGACTATAAGAAGTGGCTTCTTTGAGATTTTTTTATGGTATAAGTAAAAGGGAAAAGTTTCTTTTAGATACTTTTTAAGAAGAAATCAGTTTTGGTTCAAAACAACAAATCTAAAACGGAGGTTCCCATTTAGTGAAGATGTACTTGACACATCAATAAAATTTATTAACTTCCCTTATAAATTAAGTACCATAAAAGTTTAAAAATGATTTTTAATACTTCATCATTTTTCTCCCCCCCCCCCCCCATTTGTACATAAGACACAGTATGGTCAGGAGATAAATTTTTAAACTTCCTAAGAGAAATTTCTTTAAGAACATCATTTCATGTTAGTTGTTTGTTGTGACTCGATGAGTTTCTTTATCTTCTTGAAAAGTCACACTACCCAAACCAGTAGGTAACAGCTGGGGTCGTGCTACCGATTGCATTCTTCGCAGTTTGCAAAAAAAAGTTTTGGCAGAAATATTGGTGATTACTTATTTTTAATGATGTCCGAGCAAAAACGGTCTTTAATTTTTATTCGATTTGGTATTTGAAAGATAAAATTCGAATGTTAGTTACTTTTTTCATTGCTTACATCACGCATGAGATGGAAAGCGATTATGTGAAAAGAGTGACACAACTGTTGATGTAAGACCTTTATGTTTTTATAGTTTTTATACAAAGGATGTTCACACATTTTTAGAACAATTTCTCAGCAATATTTATTTTTCCAGCAAATTTTAGAATGATTTTCCAGCTTTTCCAGCAATATAATTAATGTTCAAAATAAAATTATTTATTTCTTAAATGTTCTATCTGATAGCTTTTTTCTCTGGACTATAAACCTACATCTAGATTTCCAAAATAATGGGGCATTTCTTAAAATCAGTAGTTGTATTTCATTACACTTCTCTTCCACTGCTTTCCATAGTCCTATCATTATTTTAGGACTGCATTGAAAAAGTACTCTTTTTAGCAGTCCAAAGACACAATAGACATTGGTGAAACATCAGAAGACTTTGAAGGAATATGAGCAAAAGGTATAGACTTGATACCCACCTCTTTTTCATTTTTCAAGAAATAGAGTGATAGATTTGGATATATGATTCTACTCTTTGAAGGCTCTGTGCATAAAGGAATGGTATTATGATAAAGGAATTGAAAAAAATATTTTGGTAATATGCAGAATTAATTTAACATTCTTTTCAACTTTTCTTAACTTTAATTTCCCAACAACCATGAATGCTTTGCCAAAACTTTCTTTGGTTCTTGGAACCAAGTTTTCAAGTCGTTTAGGTAGATCCATGCTTCATCAATAGTCACAATAAATTTCCATCTGTCTCCAGCTAAGTGATTTTCATAAAGAAATCAACACCATGTTCTGCACTCAGCCACATGCCTAGGCAAAAGGCAGTGAACATTTTGTTTTTTCGATTTTTTTAGATTCAAATCTTTGTTTATGACCTTGTTTACAGTTGATAGAGATTTTTCTTGACTTAGCGATTGGTTTTTTGGTCGGTGGATTTTCTTTTAAGACAAGAGACCTTACTTTTAAAATAGTGGCAAAAGTACATACCTTCTTTGGATATTTGTTTGGTGTTCTTTTTCCTGTTAAAAGCCATGTTAGATGATCTTTCCCTCTATTATTAATAATATTGCTTATTTTACATTTAGAAATGGTAATTCCTTGATTTTCACATCATTTTTATTTACAGAATATGAATATTTCTCTTTGTAAAGAACAAAAACATGACCTTCTATCCACAGCTTGTTAACATACCCCATTTTCTTAGCAGATGAAATTTAACTGCAGCATATGTTTTTTTGTGTTCATATAACATGCTGTTGGCAGTTTCAATTCTTTGAACTTCTTTTATCTTCTGTAATTTCTTATCAAAAACATTCTAAAAATGTGTGAACATCCTCTGTAATTCCAACAGAGGATGAAA
Source organism: Macrothele yani (assembly GCA_039090855.1). NCBI lineage: Eukaryota > Metazoa > Arthropoda > Arachnida > Araneae > Macrothelidae > Macrothele > Macrothele yani. The sequence goes on from CM077009.1 coordinate 91,625,455, forward strand.
AAAATTGATGACTTCAGATTGCATTTGGCGAAAAAAATTGAATTTTGCAAATGGGTTGGCTAAAACTTAAAAATAAGCCTGAGCAACCGCTGGGTGATAGGTTTCATTGATGAAATAGAACTGGATCTACAGGAAAGCAGGAAATAGGAAGTGGACTGAACTGGGCACAGACTTCGTGAAAGAATTCATCTTGTATTTACATAATTTGTCTGCAAAAATTTGCTGAAAAGACCATGTATGGGGTAACTTGATAGACAGAATAATGGCAGATTGAACTGACCGCTGACTTGTGAAGGAATTCATCTTGTATTTACATAATTGTCAGAAAATTTTCCTGAAAAGACCATGTATGGGATAACTTGACAGGCAGAATAATGGCAGATTTTTGCATATATACACACAGTATAGTTTTAATAGCTTTAAAACATTCTACATGCTATGACATCATCGAAGCTCCACCTTTTTTCAGGAGCAAACTAAACGCAGTATGCAATGTCAACAAACAGTAAACATAGAAAGGCATGCAACAAAGGGAAATTTTCAAATTATGTACTTCGTATGCAGATACACTCATCATCTGAACATATCTATATGAAAATACAGGTTTCTGAACACTAGATATCATCAACAACCATCATTATTGATATAAAAGTATGGAGTAACTACACTGAAGAGCAATTGAATTAGAGACAGCTGGCGTTATGCAAATGTGGCGCTGTGGGCGGCCCTGTAAATGGGAACGACATGACGTATGCAGCGATCTGACAATGTAAGGAGTGATGCAATGGGAATCGGTAAGAGTCGGACGCAGTATGGGTAAGACAAAGGATCTAAGCGCATTTGATTGTGGGCAAATTGTCGGGGCCCGACGAATGGGTCACTCCATCTCGGAAGTCATGCAGGCACTGGGATTTTCACGAGCCACTGTGTCACGGGTGCACCGTGAGTACATCGAATCCGGTAAAACCATCCCTACAAGGGCCAACTGCCGTGGACAACAGCGTGTGGATGAGTGGGGTCATTGTCGGCTAGCTCGCATTGCAACAGCGGATAGACGGGCCACAGTGCAAGAAATCACTCGGCAATTTAACGCTGGTGCACAAAAACGTGTAAGCACACACACCATCCAGAACCATCTCCTTGCTATGGGGTACAGAAGCCATCATCCCACGAGGGTACCGCTGCTGACCGCACATCACAGGGTGCAAAGATTAGCATGGGTGCAGGAACATCGCCACTGGACCCTAGACATGTGGGAAAATGTTGCCTGGACTGATGAGTCGAGATTCACGTTGGTACATGTGGATGGCAGGATACGAGTACGGCGCAAACCACATGAAGCGATGGATCCTTCTTGCCAGCAGGGTACTCTTCAAGCTGGTGGGGGTGGCATTCTCATCTGGGGAAATGGGATCCCTGGTACGTGTGACATCATCCCTCACAGATCAACGTTACCGGAATATCCTGGATGACCATTTGCTCCCGTTTGTACGTCTTCAACATCCCACTGGGGACCTCATCCTGCAACAAGACAATGCACCGTGCCATCGCTCCTGAATTGTATCCAAATGGTTGGATGAACACTCCACCGATGTGACCTCGCTTCCTTGGCCAGCTAGGTCACCTGATCTCAATCCCATCGAGCACATCTGGGATGCCATCGAGAGAGATGTTCGAGACTCTGACACCCTCCATGAAATCTTCGTGAACTGTGGGAGCTTGTTCAGGGGTCGTGGATCAGTATGGCTTCCCAACGCTTCTGGTGTCTTGTCGAGTCCATGCCGAGACGAATCGCCGCCGTCATCAGGGCAAAAGGTGGTGGTACACGTTACTAGACAGGTATCTCTAATTCAGTTGCTCTTCAGTGTATAATAATGTAGAAAAAAACTAGGTAAAGTTCAAGGAATTCTGCTCATCACATTTTAAAATATAACCCTGAAGTCCACATTAAGGCAAGGTCAATAATGTGTTCTAAAATAGTATTATAAAAAAATATACAATATGTAGGCAGAAAAGGGTTGCTACATACCCTAAAACAAGTTTTGACATTACAGAAAGAATGACCATATCCTTAGTTGTATTCATCAAGTACCAGTGTTCAGCAAAATATCAATATCGATAGTCAGACATTTATTTTGTCTGTTGGGCCCATCTGACTATTGATATTTTGCCGAATTCAATTGATATTTGTTATAATTAAAAACATAATTTCTGTTCCTTGAAATAAATATGCTCTTAATGTGGAAACATATAGAGAACTTTGGGAGTACACAAAGAATAATAGCACTTTAATTAAATAAAAAAACTTAACTGACCCAAGTAAAATAACAGATTTCTTGGGGAAGATGCATTTCATAAGTGGTTCACTGTCATCAGTCTGTTCAGCTCCAATCAGGGTGTAACCTTTCTTCTTCAAAGATAACAAATAATCCTTCAGATGAAATGGTTTCACCTGCAAGAAGAAAAATATTAATTGAGTCATGTTACTGTTTTGTAATGAGCTTAAGAATAAATTACATCAATACTGCAACAGATATAATAGATTTTATTCTAGGTTCTTACAGAGTTCTGTTTCTACAGCACAGTGTCATAAAATAGTGGCCAAATATTCTTAGTGTTTCATATCATTTGCACTGTCTCCTTCCAACATGAATGCATGTGTGTATGAGGTGTGATAAAAAAGTATCCAGGCTGGTTGCATAAGTTTGGAATTGTGGAACACTGCAGAAAGCGGTTTGGCACAGGTTGACCTTGGAACCTACTACACACCCAGTTTTTTTGCTCACCCAGTTTTTGTACAGTACTTCTTTCTTTTTATGTGTGTGAAGTTGTTCGTCACATTTGTCATGTTGGAAAAAATTGATCAACGAATTTGCATGAGATTTGTCAAAAACTTGGTGAAACTTGTAAAGACACATACTTAAAGTTACAGAAAGTTTATGGAGAGGACTGTATGAGTTGTGCACAAGTTTATGAGTAGTATAAGCATTTTAAAGATGGTTGTTGAGAGTGATGAATGATATGGGAGTCCCACATCCAGCAAAAGTGAAAACGATGTCGAACTTGTGTGCACAGCTGTGCAGTAAAATCGCCGAATCACTATTCCTGAGTTATCTGAAGACTTCAATATTAGTTTTGGTTCAGTTTAGTCAATTGTTATGAACGATTTGAGTATGAGATGAGTATTAGCCAAATTTGTGCCAAAACTGCTTTCAGCTGAGCAAAAATGGGCCAGCTGTTAGTGACTTGCTTGAGTGTGTTGAAGATGAAAACTTTTTAAGCTATCATAACTTTTGATGAATTGTGGGTTTAAACTTTACAGGTATGACCCCAAAACTAAGGCCCACTCTTCACAGTGGAAGATCCTAAATTCTACCAGACCCAAAAAAGCGCGACAAAGCTGCAGCAATGTCAAAACGGTGCTGACCATTTTTTTCAATCATGAGGGAATTGGGCATCATGAATAAGTTCCACCAAGCCAGACAATCAAGAAGGAGTACTACTGTCAAGTTTTGCTGCGTTTGAGGGATGCAGTTTGTTGCAAAAGGCCAGCATTGCATGAGAATGGGGAGGGGCGACACCACCATGACAATGTGCCTTCCCATGCATTGCAACTTTTGCAGCAGTTTTTTGCCAAGCACCACATTTCAAAGGGCTAACAGCTTCCCTATTCTCCAAATCTCACATCCTGTGACTTTTTTCTCTTCCCAAAAATCAAATACCACTTGAAAAGAAAAATATAGTAATAATTGAAGTCATGGCTGTTCCTAGAGCATATACACTAGAATATATAACTGATTATGGGGTTTACTTAGGAATAAAAATTGTTTTTTAATGGTCAAATTTTTGGGCAGAACCCCTACCCTTCATCAGGACTACACTATAGTAAGTGTTGCCAACCTTGGGTGAAACTCCAGCCTTTAAAATCATTTAATGTAGTGCCTCTTCTTTTCTCTATTTCTAGACTTTCCAAGAGTTTTCTTTTGAAGAAGAGCTGCTGGAGGGATAGAAATTCTACTGAGTCCCAAAGGATTTTATGTTCAGTAGCTTGAACATGTCTGTCCAGTCCAGTCTTGTTAGTCATGTTTCTAATAGCTGCTTTATGCTCTGCCAGCCTCGTCTTAAGCTTTCTACCTTTCTCTCTCACATAACTGAGACCACCTTTGCATTTGACATTGTAGACTACTCCTTCCTGTAATAAGATATTAGTTTCTTTCTGTTTTAATTTTGGAAGGTAGTTGCTGATTTTATTTACCAAACCTGGCACTACATGCCAAAATTAAAACAGAAAGAAATTAATATCTTATTACAAGGAGTAGTAGTCTATAATGTCAAATGCAGATGTGGTCTCAGTGATGTGGGAGAGACAGGCAGACAGCTTAAGACCAGGCTGGCAGAGTATAAAGCAGCCATTAGAAACATGACTAACAAGACTGGACTGGACAGACATGTTCAAGCTACTGTACATAAAATTTTTGGGGACTCAGTAGAAGTTCTATCCCACCAGCAGCACTCCTTCAAGTAAAAGCTTGGTGTTTTTATTGAAACTACACAGAAATCTCTTATACAACTTTTTAGCACAAACAATTATTTTACACATGCTCTTTCACATCATTACTTTAAAAAAAAAAAAATTCAAGTACTATTTACAAAATCTTAAACCTTTTCAAGTATTTTCAAGAACTTGAAAATGAACTTTTTTAATTCAAGGACTTTTCAAGGTTTTCAAGGAGCATAAGAACCATGTGTTATTGTTCTACTCAGATATCAGTTCACTTTTGAGAAATGATTACTGTACCATTAGAAATCAAAACTTTGGGCATAATTTTGAACAAAAATTATTTCCTGTAAATTAGACATTAAAGTTTATAACAAAAGTTAAAACAAAAAGTGATAAATGTACACCAGATATCGCAACTCTAAACAAAAGATGGTCATTTTAAATTGCACATTAGTACTTTGAACAAAAAATTATAGCTACATATCTGATATTAGTTTTATCTAAAAAAGAAATTATAACTATGTTATTAAGTACCTACTCCAGGGTTCGTACTCTTTTTTGGGGAAAAAATTCAAGGACTTTCCAGGCCTTTTCCAGGCCATATACAAAAAATTCCAGGATGATTACTACGCTTTACAGTATCATGCTCAAATTAGTTTTTAAAAGCAATTTCAGTTTTAAGTAATAAAAATGATGAAAGATGCAAATGGATGAGTGTGCTTTTTTACCCATTACATTTCTTTTTAATGTTTTTAATTGGCAAATTACCCAATAATGCTAAATTGAATCATGATGCAATTACCACAAGGCTATTCAGAAAATCCTTTCCCTCAATCAGAAAATGATTAATTCAATCAGTCATTTTAGCTGCATCACTATTCTGCACTATCTTCCATGTAATCAGACTATTATTGATAACAACTGAAATTATTATAAAATAAAGTGAGGGCAGATTCAGAATTTAAGAATGGGGAGGGCGCACGTCTAACAGAGGACTGGTAAAAAAATCTCTGAGATTTATTTCCTCCAAAAAAACACGGTGGTAAAACATGGAGGACCCATAAGGGGGAGATGGGGTGCTTGCCTGTCAGAGTACATCACAAACAGCAGTTCTGAAGTACTGCTGTGTGGATCACTGAAAAGTTCGGGCCAATGTAAGACAAAATGTGGAGTTGCAAATCCATAAGTGAAAAAGTGTGATGTCTGAAAACAAGAAACGTGAGACAAAGCAAAGCACTTATCTATTTACTCACCCCCCCCCTTTTTTTTTGAAATGGGGCATGTGCCTGTTATGCCCACAGGTGGATTCTAGCTCTGATAAAAAGTGTTTCCAATCCATACATGGGAATGATTTTTTTTTCTTTTTAACATTCCCAATGACTGCCACTGGTGGATGCATATTGGGATGTGACTTTTGAAGGCAATGAAAATCTTAATTACTAGACAGAATATGTTCCAGACTTGAGGAAAATTTCATCCAATTGTAGTACAGTTATGTTAAATCAAAAAGCATAAGCCACGGAATCACTATGCACCTCAAGAAATGATTCGGGAGTATGCCAATCAGTAGACAGAGTGTTGTGCTAAAAGTCTGTTACAAAGCATCACCTCTTACAGCTGGGCTCCAAACCAGAGGAAAGGAAATGTTAACAAACACTTAGTGCCTGAGGGAAGCAAAACTTTGTACTGGGTCTCCTCCTCCAAGTCTCAAATCTTTCATACTTACCCAGCTGGAGAGTGGACATAGGGCTTCAAGCTTGGAGAATGAATACTGCTCTTATATCTATGCCTTTGAATTTAATTTCGACCATTTTCAACAGGGTAGGTTCCTAGGTTGTACCTAACAGCATACTAAAATTTCGCCAAAATCCAACCCCTTTTACGTGAATTATCGTACGGACAAATGGAAAAACCAAAGCATAAACGTTTCTGCAACCTACAGTTCGAAAGGGTTAGTAATTTCTAAAATAAAAACATAACGAACAGCGTGAAAACTAGCTCATACACAGAATATTTGAAACTACAGTATGCGCTCTCAATTATTAGGGATGATAGGGGGGAAGGGAATAGAACTGTCCATAATTAGCATGTTCTCGTTGCGCTAGGCGCTTAAGCACTGCTGAATTCCGTCAGACCCCCAATGGTCAAATGATTGAAATGTGCTGATGTTCATGGAATGAAATGGTTGATCAGCTATGATAACCGCATAAAAGTTCAAAGGGGGAGGAGGGGGCGATTTTTTTTTTTACTTTATGCAACATTCCTCCAGTATTTATCTTGTCATCATCAACAATAGCAATGTAACTACCACTTACGATCGCGGATATCGCCCAACTGAAAATCTGCCATACAACTAAGGGATACAACACACAGGTATCATGTTACAACAGTGTATTGTAATTGGGGAAAAAAAAAAAAAAAAGATTTCAGAAATTAAAATCGAAAAAAAAAAAAAACTTTCAGAAATTAATATCATCAAGTCATGGTGTTTCAAAAATCCGCTTTCCTTTATAATGTTTAAAAACATGTAATGTTATTTCTTTTTTACCTGTCTTGTATAATAAAATGGGTTGATTTTTTTATGGAATCAGACGTCCATATGTCTGATTGTCTTCGTCTGAGTTCACACGTTAGCTACTGTGTACAAGTAGACATATTTTTTCAGCTCAAAAATATGTAGTTTTGTATGTATTCACAGTATAACTCATTCCGTATTCCCACAGAACAAAATTCAGCAGATACAAATAGAAGAACATCAAGACCCACCCAACACCATGTTTCCGATTGTCTGCTGTTTATATTCAAGAAATGCGAATATGGATCAATGGTGAATGCAGCAACTATGGTTTTTATTTATTACCAAGAAAAAAAAAAGGAGCCTGAAAGCTGTAAAGCTGAAACGGATATTTCTCCCCCTCCCGAAAACATTCCGATTAAGTTCAAACAGCAGGAGCACGCGTCCACGCACACTCAACCTCTCTGGAATGTCCTGATGGAACGGCTTCTTTTCATTTGGCACATCGCCATAAATCACCACCTGCAGCTCACTGAAGTGTCTTCCTCCTTCACCCTAACTATAGGAGAAACGTAAAAAAAAAAAAAAAAAAAATGCTGCCCAATTTTCGACAAAATGACCAAATTTACGTCATAACATTGCAATTTACTAAAATACGTTTATCTGCTGAATTTCGCCTAAATCCATTGAAAACTTTTTAATTATAGATTTTTTATTAAAACAGTAGCTCAGACATCTGAATAAAAATGTATGTTTGTAATTAAAATAGAGTCCATATCATCACAGAAACAAAATTTAAGGATCACTCTGTTTAAATAAACCATGGCATCTAAAAAAAATAATTTGCTTGCTTTTCCCGTAATTTATAATTGCAGTTTCTTTTTTTTGAATCCGATTTTGCAACGGAAGATTTTTTTTTTTTTTTTTTTTTTTTTCATCTGCTAAAGTTTCAAACGGAATTCGGCGAAATTTGCACTAGAACTTTATTGTGATGTATATTAACCACTGTAAAAATTTTACTGTGTTATTTTCAAAATTCCGGAAAATGGATTTCTGAAAATATCTTAGTCCTTTTGAGCCGTGGAAGTGATAAACAGGTGTTTGCTTTCTTCCCAACCAAGGGCTTCGGATCAGCGCTCCCAGCTGTCAATCAACCGTTGCTATGGTAACACACTTTCTGCTCAAGGCTCACTGTCTAAAGAGGCACACATAATAAAAATTTCCAATGCTAACTTTTTAAGTTTTAAACCGATTCAAATGGAATTTTGGGAGTGAGCTTCTGTAATCCAATTATAGTAAATGTAAAAATTTCAGCCACTTTTGTGAAAAATTCGCAAAGATAGTTTTCTTATTTTTTTATCATAAGTAGCCGAAGTCTCTTGAGGGGTGGGCCGGAAGCAAGCGTCTTAATGCAATAAACAAGGAGCAGATGAATGTGTTGTTCAGGCATACTCTTCACTGGTGGATGCCAGCTGACTTGGTAAACACGCGACCGCCTTGCAAATGCTAAATGTCTCTTCTTTCCCCTTCTGTTGTTCTCAGTAGTTGTCGGACGGACATCAAGCTCAGGGCTAGAGAATGCATCAAGCTCCCCTTCCCTAACAGACCTGCTAGTAATCATCCAATTTTATTGCACTGGAAGTAGTGCTTCCCCCCCCCCAGCCAAATTAGGATTTGGGCACATCCGAAACACCACTGTAGCCGGCGGTTTCTTTGAGAACAGAGGAGAGGAACTTAAAAAAATTAAGGGGTAACAGTCAGTAACACGGTTTCCTAAAAGGGCATTTTTTTAAGCACTAATTTCAAATTTCAAGGCTTTTCAAGACAGCATTAAAAAAATACCGTTTTTCCAGGATATTCCAGGCCTTGAAAACGTAATCATGATTTTCCAGGACTTTCCAGGTTTTCAAGCACGCGTGCGCACCCTGCTACTCATTTTAGTTCCCAAAAGTGAATACAGGTTTTCTGAACAGAAATGATGCAGTGCACGGGACAAACCGTGATTGCTTCAGACTGCACACTAGAATTTTTGTTTATCTATTGCGTTACTTTCTAAAAATGCTTCTAGTTTCTTGACACAAACTCATTTTAAAGCACATATTTTCCCAGACATAAATATGTATACTAATTACTATTAACTGCATGTATTTCTTTTTAATCCACATTTCTAAATTTCCTTTATTATCATATTTCTTGGTATGAGACAGCGTCATCATTTTCAGATTTTGACAGCAGTTTGGTGTATGCAGCTTTTGTAATTCTAAATTTTCACATGAATGTAAATTGTGAACTCATACAGAAAAAATAAGAGCATAGAAACTCTAAGACACACATGTTTTTTAAATTTCAGAGCTGTTTTCATATATAGCTATATCTGAAAATTCGGTAACATATTTCTAAAGATGATTTCTCAGCTGACTATTCTCCAACATTTTTCAGATCTACATTTTCCAGCTTGATCACCTCATCTGGGCGTTTTAGATCTGATGATACATTTACGATACCCCTCACTCCCCCTCCACCCCCTCCTCATCTCTTTCAGCTAGTCTTTCATGGTTTTCATGTTGATTACTTCCACTGTGCATTTCTAAAGGTTTTTCCTAATCCAGTTTTCACTCCTCAGGCAAGTTCAGAGCTGGTTTTTACTCTGATTACTTTTGCTGGATATTTACAGAGATTCGTTTCTCATGCCAATTGCCTCTTCCATTAAAAACTGCAAGTTTTTGGCTGATTCATTAGAAATTGATTATAAACTTAAATGGGAAACGCAAGTACTGTACACAGAAAACGAAAAGCAACATATGTAAGATAGTACCAGAGAGTACAAGACAAGAGGACCTACCTCCCTTATAGGGATCCATTTGTCAGCTGTAACTGCCAAGTTCTGAAATTGCTTATCATCAAGATAACTCATATTCCCAATGACAAATTGACTAACTCCAAATACTTCAGATGTACGACAAAGTCCTGAAATGAAAATTATACAAAGCACATTGAAGACTTTATCCTTAAAGCAGTGCAAAAAGTAAGTGCACATCTTCAGTATTTGATAATTATAATGCAAAACACAGTACTGGCTTTATATTTTAATGTAGATACATTTGATTGCTGAGGAAGTATATACCATACTGGCAGGTTAGCACAGTCTGTAGACCATGTGGCTAATTCCCTTTAAAATTTCCATTGTGGAAGTTCATTCTCCGCTAATCACATATTTGAGTAAACTAATGATTGAGCCCTTAAAGCAAAATTATGTACTAAGTGAGATATAATTTTTCACCAATTAGGAGCACTTTGTTTTGTGGGTTTAATTAAATTTTCACCCTTAGTAAATTTTCATTGCAATCCCCTGATACCACTTTCTCACAAACAAACAGAACACATCTTTAGTGACTAACCTATCTACACACAATATGTACAAGAGATAGATAGAGGAAGAATGAAATGATTGTTTAATAATAAAAGAAAGTACTGTGCAAAAAAGTTTACTCTTATTTTATTCTTCAAATATTCTCTACAAAATAAAAAATTTTATGAATGAGGAGTATCTCCCAAAAAACCAGATAAGAATAACTGGACATACGATATGCTATCACAAGACCTAAATTTCTGAAAATTATTACAAAAAAAAAAAAAAAAACGCAAGAAAGAAAAGAACATCACAGAATCAATGCATAAGTTGAATTGATATAAAAGCAGGGTTTAACACAAAAATAATATGTTTTAATATCCCGCTCCCCTCGCACATACACATTTTTAAAAATTTTAAAACTTTACTTAATAGGACAAATCCTATTCCTTCTTTCAGTGACAATGTTTAGGTCTTTGATCCAACTTCTGATGAAATGCCATACCATGTTCACTGAGAGGATATCTTCTGGCCTCTCCTCTTGTTTTAATTCTGGTAATTTCTGATGAAGTGCCATACCATGTGCTCACTGATGAGAATATCTTCTTTTGTCTCCTCTGGTTTCAGTTCTTGTAATTTTCTCTGCATATATGTCACCAGTCTCGAGTTATACACTGGATACTGATAACATAATTTCAACGAATCTCACAATATTTCATGCAGAGTTATTAAGTTGAAATCCAATATTATTAGACATATTTCTTCTTGGTGACTTGTGACGTGATGATCAATCTTAAATTGGTTCCCGGTTTCTACGATACAGGAAAAGTACCCAGTGACATTCAATGTTCTGTACTATTGATACTAAACGAAGATATATTCAAGTGTCTCAAAAGAATCCGTTTACCTTTTTACTAAGTCTTGATGCTGATCTTCTACAGAAATCTCAACACAGAAGACAGAACGTACAGTTACCAATCAATGATTACATCAATAATGGAATCAAGAAAAAAAAAGTGGTCACTTCATCAGAATGGAACCAAGCACAAAATCAAAACCATCACCCACTTAAAGATGAGAAAAGATTTGTTCCAAAAACTAGTCAAAAGGTTTATTAGAAATGTTCCATGTTCCATAGCTAAACAAACATTTTTAATAGTTATCACCACACAATACTATGGACAATGTATTCCACACATCAGTTATCTGAAGAGATTTTCCATTATATTAAAACCTCTTAAGGCTGTCTTTGAATGAGTGTTAGGGTTCATCTTCTACTCCAGTGGTCTCAAACTGAGACCCTTGGAAGGGCCACTTTCCAGTTTTGAAGGAACTTAGGGGGCTGCATGAATATTAATAAATTTCTTATGACTTAATATGAAATTTACAAAATTACACCAATGGCTTGGCACTAGAGTGGAATATTATTTTTAATTATTGGTAAATATTAAAAACAAATGCTTCATCAATCACTGTAAACAATCACCTTTATGTAACAATTATTTTCACTTAATTCTTAAACAATCACATTTTACCAACTGAACACAGCACACAAGATATTACATGTTCTGACCAGAAACTTGGGCTCACCTTTCTGTCACTAACTTATCAATATTTGTAATAATATTTATGCTACTTTTAAAAGTGAGCATAAATGACTGTCACTTAACCTATTTTTTTCAAGACATTTTACTTGGTTCATTCTTCAAAAACAACTATTCACATGAGTTATGCTGTTCTGAACATAGACATAACACATGCAGCTAGGCTATGAATGTTTACATTCTTGTCTTTTGAAACTAACTGGTAAAACTCTGTTAGATTGCAGCTGTTGAATTTTTCTTTCAGGAAAGAATCACACTAAAAGTCTATTAATTCAAGCTGAAGTTCTTCAGGTGCATTGTCAGCATTATAGGAAAATGGAGACTTGAATATATTGAAAATATGTATTTTGATTAATACAGTTATGTTCTTCGTAAATAAACTTGTTACTAATAAAGAAGATGGCTTTCCTAAGCATTACTATGTTTATGTTATATGTAATATGTTATAATACACTTGAAAAAAGGGTGATTTACTTTTATTTTGTAATAATTCATGCAGGCCGCGAGTTTTAGACCACTGTTCTACCTAATATCTGCAATGTAAATTCTTTTGTACACATTTTCTCAAAGACTATTATTCTGTAGTGTTTGAAATTTTGAGCACAAATAAAAACGACCCATAGCTAATGTATGACACAGTTATTATTCTGAAAAATTTGTTAGATTTTTTTTTTAATTCAATTTATCTGACTGGAAAGTATTCCAATTTGGCACTAGATGATGCGATAAGTTAGCACAGCAGTGTTTCTGTCAGGAAGCAACAAAATCTCTCTTATTTCTGTTTGATTTTTCTAATTATCTGAACAAATAGAAATCAATGAATAGGGGTAAAAGTGAGATTGCAATCTTGTCTTCTATAGATCATCTTAAATCCTACTGTGCATTCATTTTTTGAAGAGAAAAGGTGCACATTAGCAGTAAACCTCAGAATTTGAGCTATAGAAACTTCACCTACCTACTGAGCTCCACCCCAAATAACATCATTGGTAAAACGTAACAGCACATATTTTGTCTTTTCATTGTGGAGCCAATGAGAGACTGCTCCCATTCTGAATATGGTGAGATTTGCACTGATTTGCTGACGCTCACTTTTGGGACAGTCACTCAAGACCAAAAAGCCATGCCCAAGGAGTGATTTTTTGCGCTATCTATTGTAGAAGATGAACCCTAACACTCATTCAAAGACAGCCTTAACGAGACAAGTATGAGAAGGACTTCCATCACGTTGACTCTTGGATTATCTTATTCTTATGCAATCCAAGAAAGACTAATGTACAACTAAAAGTTATCTTTTGTTTATTGTTCAACACTTACATAATAAATTAAACAAGAAAAGAAAGCATTTTTTAGTACAGTGAAACCTGTCACAGACGGAATCCAAGGGACTGGAACTATTTGCTGTTTCAGACAGGTTTCTGTTTTATACAAACAGGTGAATCCATGGAAGCCATTGAAATGTCAGCATTTGAATTTTTGTCATGCTAATAACAGATTCTACACGACATTCACACTTTCTTTTTTACACACATTTTAATATCTTTGACTTTTGTATTCAAATTGAGAATGTTCTTCTTTGACAACATGGCAAATGAATGAATGCAACTCACAAGAAGCATGGTCTGTGCATGATCATCTCAATGAACAAATGTTAGGGAATTAAACCGGAGCGTCTTGTTGAAATCCATACAAACAGCCAGCTGCGAAGACTTTATACTTTGCATTCAGGAAAGACAACTATGTTGGTCACATGGCTTAAACCTGAGTTATGCTACATGTGTAAGGAGAAGCCAAACAGGGAACATGCTACAGTGAATGTTTGTGTAAAGAACCCAAATTTAATCTCTCTCTGTTTAATTAGGTTATCTCTAACCTCAAGCAAATTTGTTTCTTGTAAATTCATCATTAGACTATCGTGCAATGCTTTGCATTCAATTGAAATACTTGAAGACACAGGAACATCTGGGAACTTTCCATTGCTACAAGGGTCATTTACTTTCTTACCATTTCCATTTCTGCTTGCAGGTTCCACTTTAGACAGGTTAAATAGTATGTAATTTTCCATTTTTCATTTTGGGACAAAACAACAACAAAAAAACTTCCATTTTGGGCAGGTTCCATCTCAAACAGGTTTTACTGCATTACTTTAAAAATAAGAGAAAATGCTTCCTTCTGCTATGCTACATGCATGTCGATGGAATCCTGGGGATTTACATCTGGGTATTTTCATTATTTTCATAAGAGTCATTCAAATGAAAAGTGGACTGCTTCAATGTTGGCTTATTAGGTTTCACCATAGGGTCATTTTAATCATAAATGTACACCAGTGTGAATGATCAGTCTACAGCTGACAGTTCCAGTGGTCATTCAACCTAAGGGTTCTGGAGCAACCTGCTTTAGGAGGATTTCACAGGATTGACGGGTTCTCAAAAAAGTCTTCAATGGCTGTACAGGAAAGTGCAATTGTTCCTACTCTGATGTACGGCAGTGAAACCTGGGTACTACAACAGAGACCTAGGAATTGTTTGTGTGCAGGAGAGATGCGTTACTTACAGGAGTTGGGGGGGGGGGTGTGTCAAAACACACTCTGATCATGTGAGGAATGAAGATGTGTAATGTGAGGCAAAATTTTGTTAGCAAGGTGTGGACAAATAAATATTCTTAGGTGGTTTGGCTATGTTGAAAGAATGAGTGATGTGATGCTTACTAAGATAATTTTTTTCAGCCTAAGTAGCAGAAAAGAAAGATAAAGGAAGGAAAGGAAATCATGGGAGGACCAGATTCAGGAATGCTTTCTTAAAAAAAAGATTATGAGTATGAAGTACAAGTCTTGTGTATGCCGTGTGATAGATGTCAATAAAGGTCAAGCTGTATGCCAAGATCGCAGTAAATGGAGACATTTGATACATCAACATTAAGTAAAATCTAAAAGTTAAACATTAAACTTCTCCCAAGGGCAGTTGCAGAGGAAAGACACAGAAGCCCATGTCCCACTTCCCACCAAATTTTGTTCCTTTCACTATGATGGAACAAAATTTTTAATTTTCTGGATTTTTATGATGACTAGAAATTATACTTTTTTTTTTTTTACTGTTAAGTTTGTAAAATAATCCAAGTAACTCTTGAAACTCTTGATGTCGTCTGTTGTCTTTTCCATTTCATTGTATTGATAGTGGTAAAAATGTGCCCCTTTCAAATTTCTGCAACTGCCACTTATCCCTCCCACATTCCTTTCATAAGTGGGATGAATTCTGTCACTTTTTTGTCTAATTAGAGATGCAGTGTAATATCATGGTTTTCATTCTTCTTACAAACAAACTCCATCTTTAGAGGAAAAGATATTACTGCAAAATCCTCTGGTAAGAGTTTCAAGCATTTAGAGATGTTAGAAATTCAGTGTAAATAAATAAAAAAAATTAGATTCATTGAGTTCATTTAAAAAAATTAGTTCAACACTCAACTGCAGAATTGATGAAATTACGAGTACACAAAAATAAACACAAAGAAATCTTTTCCAAAAATGATTATCCAACTGCAATTATAAAGATTGTGGAATAACTTTTTTACGGGTCTTATAGAGGTTATTTTTCATGAAAGTTGGTTGTCAAATTTTCGAACTAAAGCCTAGTTCGTCATCAGGACTATGTCACTGGAGTAGTTGCTGCCACTCAATTGGAAGAGTTCATCCGCAATTATCGTTAATTGTGGTACTTTTTCTTGTTGCTATTTCGATCCCTTCTTCTAGTTTCCTCTTTACTAAGTTTGACTGGTGGGCGATTATTTCCACTGAGTTCCAATTTATGGAGTGTCCACTTGCTTGTATATGTCTGTCTAGCCCTGTTTTGTTCCCAATGTTCCTAATAGCTGCTTGGTGTTCTTTCATTCGGACCTTAATACTTCTCCCTGTTTCTCCAATATAGCTGAGTCCGCAGTTACAGTCGATGCAGTAAATTACTCCTTCCTGCAATTGAATGTCCAATTCTTTCTGCTTTAAAGCTGGCAGGAATTTCTTTATTTTGTTATTAAGATCTGGAGCTAGCCTGATATTATATTTTGCTCCGATCCTTTTCAGTTTCTTGAAAAGTCCCTTGTGGTACGTAATTTTGCTGGTGAATTCGAAGTTGGTTTTTTCCTGCTTCTTTTTTGGCACTTGTTTAAATATTTTCTCAACATATGGGGAGGGGTAATTGTTTTCTGCCAATATTTCCTTTAATTCTTCTTTGTGAAGATCTTTTTGAGTAGCTGAAGAGACCAGGATTTCAATTTTTCCAAAAATTGTCTCGCCGTATTCGATTTAATATAATCAGGGTGGAATGAGCAGAAGTCTAACATCTTCCCTGTGTTGGTGGGTTTTCTAAAAAGCTGAGTGAATATTTTCCCCTCTCTTGAGGTCAAGGTTAAATCTAGGTAATTGATGCAATGGTATTTTTCCTGTTCCAGGGTGTACTGCAAGGTATTCTCTAGTAAGTTAAATTCTGCCAGAATCTGAGAGGGTAGAGATTGGTCCACAGTATCTACTATAATTAGGACATCATCCATGTACCTTACATAGAGAGCAAACAAGGAGGGTTGTATAAGGATTTTTGCCTCTAGTTTACTTATATAATAATTTGCTAGCAGAGGTGCTAGTGGAGAACCCATTGCAAGTCCCAAAGTTTGCCTGTAATATTTCTTTCCAAACTGGAAGAAATTATTCTTGAAGGAAAATAGGAGCAGTTCATATATGCCAAGTAGTATTTCTCTATTGTGATTATGGAATACTATTTTTTCCACAAGGTCATCTGCAATGAATTCCAGTAGGAGGTCCAGGTTAATGTTGGTATACATAGAGACTATATCCAGGCTTGCCATTACTGGATGAATTAATTCTGGCAAGTTGTCCAGTTCTCCTTTTAGCTGCATAGAATTTTTTAGTAGGTAGGGAGGAGAAGGGAAAATATCTCTGAGGTGACCAAGTAAATAATAATTAATGTTGGAGAGTGGCAAATTTCTAGTGTCTGTTATAGGTCTTACTGGATGGCCTTCTTTGTGAACTTTTATCGTACCATAGATCTGTGGAATTCTTGACTGGATTTTGGAGAAGCTTTTGAAGAGCTCATTAAGCTGTTTTTTATTTCTTAAAGAGCTGATTAATTTCTTAAGATTTTTGACAGTTTGATCTATAGGGTTACCATTGAGTTCTTCATAATAAGGCTTGCTCAATTCAGCTTCCATTTTATTGTAATACTTCTCTTTTTCTACCAATACCAAAACTTTGCTCTTATCTGCTCTCAGTGCTACAACTTTATCATTGGCTTTGAATTTTTTAAGGTCAGCAATGGCATTTCTATTAAAATTGTAATCAACTTTTACTGGCTTTTTTTAGAAATTTTGAGATGCAGTCTGAGAATTTTTTCCTTAAAGTAACTGCTGTATTTTCATCTTCTCTTTCTACCTTACTACAGATGCCACCTTCTTTGAGACTCACGAAAAACATCGCGGAAAATCTGTCAAGAAATTTTATTAAAAAAATAGAACTAAAAATGGTGAATGGTGCGATTCGTAATAAATTCGAAACTATTGAGCAATGCGAACGAATAGAAGCTCGTATTTGGACCTCTTCATTAGGTGAAATTCCGGAAGCAGAAAAGAAAAATATTGATAATTGGTTAGCTAAAGCAGTGAGAGATAAAAACAAAAAGTTTAAGGAAAAATTGAAGATTAAAGAGAATAAGTGGTTGAATCCAAAGTTAATGTCTACAGCACCTGGCCCACAGTTAATACCATCCCCCACTAACAAACATGTCATAGATCTGACGGAAGAAGGAGTAGATGAAAACCTGATTAATCTCCTCAATAAGGGATATAATTACAACCTTTCCTCCGCAACACTTGACAAAAACGTATGCTGATTGATTTAGAAAGCATCTGTAGTAAGGTAGAAAGAGAAGATGAAAATACAGCAGTTACTTTAAGGAAAGAATTCTCAGACTGCATCTCAAAATTTGTAAAAAAGCCAGTAAAAGTTGATTACAATTTTAATAGAAATGCCATTACTGACCTTAAAAAATTCAAAGCCAATGATAAAGTTGTAGCACTGAGAGCAGATAAGAGCAAAGTTTTGGTATTGGTAGAAAAAGAGAAGTATTACAATAAAACAGAAGCTGAATTGAGCAAGCCTTATTATGAAGAACTCAATGGTAACCCTATAGATCAAACTGTCAAAAATCTTAAGAAATTAATCAGCTCTTTAAGAAATAAAAAACAGCTTAATGAGCTCTTCAAAAACTTCTCCAAAATCCAGTCAAGAATTCCACAGATCTATGGTAAGATAAAAGTTCACAAAGAAGGCCATCCAGTAAGACCTATAATAGACACTAGAAATTCACCACTCTCCAACATTAATTATTATTTACTTGGTCACCTCAGAGATATTTTCCCTTCTCCTCCCTACCTACTAAAAAATTCCATGCAGCTAAAAGGAAAACTGGACAACTTGCCAGAATTAATTCATCCAGTAATGGCAAGCCTGGATATAGTCTCTATGTATACCAACATTAACCTGGACCTCCTACTGAAATTCATTGCAGATGACCTTGCGGAAAAAATAGTATTCCATAATCACAATAGAGAAATACTACTTGGCATATATGAACTGCTCCTATTTTCCTTCAAGAATAATTTCTTCCAGTTTGGAAAGAAATATTACAGGCAAACTTCAGGACTTGCAACGGGTTCTCCACTAGCACCTCTGCTAGCAAATTATTATATAAGTAAACTAGAGGCAAAAATCCTTATACAACCCTCCTTGTTTGCTCTCTATGTAAGGTACATGGATGATGTCCTAATTATAGTAGATACTGTGGACCAATCTCTACCCTCTCAGATTCTGGCAGAATTTAACTTACTAGAGAATACCTTGCAGTACACCCTGGAACAGGAAAAAGACCATAGCATCAATTACCTAGATTTAACCTTGACCTCAAGAGAGGGGAAAATATTCATTCAGCTTTTTAGAAAACCCACCAACACAGGGAAGATGTTAGACTTCTGCTCATTCCACCCTGATTATATTATAATCGAATACGGCGAGACAATTTTTGGAAAAAATTGAAATCCTGGTCTCTTCAGCTACTCAAAAAGATCTTCACAAAGAAGAATTAAAGGAAATATTGGCAGAAAACAATTACCCCTCCCCATATGTTGAGAAAATATTTAAACAAGTGCCAAAAAAGAAGCAGGAAAAAACCAACTTCAAATTCACCAGCAAAATTACGTACCACAAGGGACTTTTCAAGAAACTGAAAAGGATCGGAGCAAAATATAATATCAGGCTAGCTCCAGATCTTAATAACAAAATAAAGAAATTCCTGCCAGCTTTAAAGCAGAAAGAATTGGACATCCAATTGTAGGAAGGAGTAATTTACTGCATCGACTGTAACTGCGGACTCAGCTATATTGGAGAAACAGGGAGAAGTATTAAGGTCCGAATGAAAGAACACCAAGCAGCTATTAGGAACATTGGGAACAATACAGGGCTAGACAGACATATACAAGCAAGTGGACACTCCATAAATTGGAACTCAGTGAAAATAATCGCCCACCAGTCAAACTTAATAAAGAGGAAACTAGAAGAAGGGATCGAAATAGCAAGAAGAAGAAGTACCACAATTAACGATAATTGCGGATGGACTCTTCCAATTGAGTGGCAGCAACTACTCCAGTGATATAGTCCTGATGACGAACTAGGCTTTAGTTCGAAAATTTGACAATCAACTTTCATGAAAAATAACCTCTATAAGACCCGTAAAAAAGTTATTCCACAATCACTATGAATAGAGGTGCCATAAATGCATTTACAACTAGGATTATAAAGATGTTATTTAATGAGAAGAAAAATGAATGATGATAAAAAGAAATAAAACTTAACAGAAAAGTCTTTTACTATAGAGATTAATTTGAAACTCTCATAAAAAAAAAAAAAGAAGTTCAACATGAGATCAGCACCAGTCTAAACAATAAGATAAATAAAATATTTTCCACACAACTGAATAATATGAAAAATATATTTAACTTAAATAAAAAAATATTTATGATACTGAAAGCAGATGTGGATTTCCATATGCAGAAGTCTGCTGACAAATGAATTTGGTGTTCTAAAAAATGTCTAATAAAACTGAATTACATGGCCACATGCAAAATTTTGGTCATAAAAAATGAAGTGATATTCACTTAAAATTATTAGTCACCTGCAGGATATTATAAATAGGGAATTGAAAAAAAAAAGACTTTGAAACAAAGAATGACTGCGGTGTCAACGCATAGGTTGCTATTCTCTTTGTAACATACTGGGTAACATGCAATCTCCAAATGTTTTGAGTCTCCAGTCTTCCTACAAAAAAAAAAAAAAAAAAAAAAAAAATGCACAATTTTTAGTTAACTACCAAAACATCCCACCCTCTCCTCTTTGCACCTACAATATGATTTTTTGAAACAATGCAACAGAATATCATCATACCCTATATGCATCACTAAACATATCACAGTCATTTCTGGGCATCTGAAAGTCTCTGCAATTGAAGACCCTTCACCTGCAGGCTTAGTATGCAGGTGAAGGTTGCAGAGACTTTCAGAAGAAAACAAGCAATTTTGATGATGATCATGAAGGCTAAAATCCTTCACGATTGTTATCAAAATCACTTGTTTTCTTCTTGAGGTTCTACCTTTTCATTTGGTGCTTTTTGTGATCACCGGCTCAATCAAGGCTTAGTCCACAGAGTCACATGCATTGCTTTCTATTATGATGTTCTTTACATTCCCAGAAATCTGGAATTTTTCTTAGCTTTAATTCCATGATATTTACACCTTTTTCTGCATCACTGATGATATGTTTTATTTGTCCATGTCCTCAACTGAAACAATCTGAACTATTTTTCTGTGACTTTTGTAGTCTAGATTTTTTTATGAAACTGGATTCTTCAGCTACCATGAAACAATATTCTCAAAAATTAATGCATCCATATAAATATGGAGCAAATAATAAACACTTTACTACACAAACTTATGAGGATTAACCATTAAGAGTAACCAATTTCTAATTTAAGCTAACTAGCTTTGCAAAATGGTGAGAATCAGATCCACAAGACATCTATATTACACCCAGGACTCAAACACAATCTCACAGTATGAAAGGTTATCATCACTAACCACTTAGTAATCAAAGATCAGTTAATTTTTCTGAATATTACTACCCTAACCAAGTTTTTCCATCCTAAGGAAAACAAACAATTGCACATCTATACATCACACATGCTTTAATAGTATTACTGGAAAATATCCATATTCCATATCAGCAACAGTCATTTTACTTCCACTCATCATGCATTGTGATGAGTGGAAGTAAAATGAGAAGGACTTCCCCTACCTACACATTTGTGGTAAGATGTTAGATTATTCAATTTGTGATTTCAGCAAACAGTTCATTTTCATTATGTTTAAGCAGTAATATGTTTGTACAGCTTAAGGATACATCATTCTGAAATGGATCTTTTCATATCCTGTTCCAGATGCATCAATTTTCAGGTTTCTGTTGAAAATTGTGCATTATGTCCATGTGTTTCATTTAGTTTCTTACATCTATTCCAGCCATTTTGCAACTTTCTTATTTAAATTTTTTCTTTCTAACTTTTACGAACAAATTGCTGAGTACCCTTCATAATGAAATGCAGTTTTTCATATATTTTCTGCTTTCAGACTTGTAAAAAAAAAAAAAAAATGTGTTTCCAGCAGCAGTTTGTATTTCTACACTTAAACTCTTTAAATTACATAGGCCTTTGTAAGAAAATCATCATTTTCTAGCATGTGATAATCGGTATTCAAATAATTTCCTTAATCCAACTACCAGAATATCTTTTGTGATCCATCTCACCTCCTAAATTGGGAGATTTGTCAATAAGAGAAGCAACAACCACAAGACCATCAGGAATATGTTTCTTTTTCAGAGTAATATCTGTCTCTGAAATCATCTGAGTCCATGGTGTGATTTTCTTTTGGAAATTCACAGTACCTTTCATGTCCTCATTAGGGTCAGCATCCACTGAAATAAAAATAAATAAAAATATGTGACAGAGTAAATTATTCCTAAAACAGTGAATCAAGTATAAAACATTATTTTACAATTTTCAAAATACAAAAACTGTTCCTTGAGACATGTAAAAAAAAATTACCTAATATTTCCCTCCCACAACATTAATGCAACAGCTTAAAAAACCGAAACACAACCTAATATCACTTTTCTTGACAAAAAAAAAAACAAACAAAAAAAACATGAATAACCATCAAACTACTTAGCATGCCAATCAAGGAAGAAATATTCTTCATAATACATGGAATATGATAGAATATTCATAGCAAACAGCTTATAAACTCTGAATTTAGTTGTAATTTTTACTGGTCATTCATACAACATCTCTCAGAAAACTTGAAAATTTCATCATCCTGGAGTGGGAATTGAACCTGCCTCCCCCAATTTCCATTCGAGTATGCAATCCATTACACCACCCAGGACAGTGAAGTTCAAGCAACTGAGACAAAGCAACCTTAACTTTGGAATGTGAACACACTTCAGATTTAGAATCCTGCTTGATTCCGCTCCAGGGCAATGAAATTAAAATTTTTCTGAGAGATGTTACATGGATGACCAGTAAGAGGTACAAGCAAATTCAGAGTTTATAATCTGTTTGGCATGAATATTCTACTTAGCATATGTTACAAAAATTTTGAATGAAGGCCTTCTATCAGTTAAAGATTCCAAAACATTCTCCTTCCTGGAGTTGCTCAATTATATGCACTATTATTGACAAAAGTCACCGGACACCTAGAAAAGAAACACAACATAGCATTTATTGGCATACATTAGTACAGTGTCGGTCCATCTTCAGCCTTAATGCATGCACTGACCCTTCGCAACATGCTTTTGACAAGGTTTTGGAACACAGTGTTAGGTATGTGCTTCCATTCAGTACATAATGCTGCCGCTAACTGTTGCTTAGTAGTATGCCTTGGTTCCAAACTTCTTATGCTGCACTCCAATTCATCCCATAGGTGCTCTATGGGATTAAGATCAGGGCTCTGTGCTGGCCAGTCCACACACGATACAGAATTATTGTCAAACCACGCCATAACAGTCCTTGCTTTATGGCTCGGTGCATTATCCTGCTGGTACCAACAAGACTCGGTTCCATAGTATTGCCACAGAGTTGGTAGGGCATAATTGTCCAGAATATTGAGGTAGACGTGCTGGTCAACAGGTTTGTCTACGATAACAAATGAGCTGGGAGCATACCATGAAAAACACCCCCACACGAGTACACTGCTAGCTCCAAACTTGACCATAGGAACAGTACACTGTGGTAAATAGCATTTCCCTGGCTGCCGCCATACCCACACATGGCCATCAGACTGATAAATCATGAATCTGAATTCGTCAGTTCATAGGATCCATTTCCATTGATCTATGGTCCACGATAAATGTTCTTTACACCATGCTAGACGACGAGTAGCATTCCAAGTAGAGATGAAGGCTTGTGAGCAGCCGCACAACCACAGTAACCCACGGAATGAAGTTCTCTGCAAATGGTACATTTACATACCAAGGTTTCGGCATTTTTACTCACCTATACACTGAGGGTCTTGCGCAGTACTCAGTCGATTAGCTGTAACAACCCTCCTGAGGCTTCAACACCCTCTATCACTGATTTTCTTTGGTCTGCCGGTATGTTTTGCTGCTTCAGGCATGCCATGTGTTTTCCACTTATTCAGTACATCCAAAACAGTTGGCTTGGGTATGTTTAAATGTCTTTTGGTTTCTCTTATGGACAACCCACTAATATAACACCCAACAATCTTTCCTTTCTCAAAGTCAGTTCTCTCCCGCAGCGACATTTCACTCAACCTCACAGTGCGATATGATCACGGTCAGCTGCAGGCTTGTTTTTATATCATTTGCAGCTGTACCACGTATCTTAACAATGCAGCGGATCCGTTCATTTGCTTTTGAACGGGTGTCCAGTGTCTTTTGTCAATATATTGTATGTACAAGTATATATATATTTGCTGCCAGTTCTATATAAATGATTAAAACTATAGCATCAAAGTTTTCAACAAACAACAGCATATTTTGAAAACTGTTGCCATACCCTCAAATTACAAATTAAGCCTTACATAATGATCCTACCATACCAAAGTGCAAAAATAAATATATGCAAAATTTGTGGAAAAGGACTAAACTGCTGTCTGTGTGACATATTACCACCAAAATGGGAAGGAAAATAACAGTTGAAACATTAACTGGTAATTATTTTCTCAAAACAGCAATAAACAATGTACAAAGAAATATAGGATGGCTAATGTTAACAGCATAACCACAATTACAGAACAGAAAAAAAAAAAACAACAACTATGTAACATATTTAACTTTCAATAATGAAATACTAAGCAACAACATAAAAAAATGTGTGAGGAAAACAAAGTAATAACAGGATTATTGCTAGGAATGAACAAAAGCAACACAAACTTAAGTTTTGGGGTGTTTCTTAACCATGTGAACTCGAGCTCCACCTTAATTTGTGCTCTACAACTTCAGTATCTTCTTGAACCGACTTATTAAGAAATATACAACACCAAGTCACACGTTTGAAAGAATAAGTTTGAATTATTCACATATTAACTAAGCTATAGCTTACTTTCTTGGGGGAGGGGGGCACTGAAACTTGCCCAAGCTGAGGGTCTCAGGCTTAGTTCAAACACTGATTTGGAAGCCTTGTGACTTAAAACCCAATGCATTTGGATGAAAATGCATGCTAATACAAAAATAGGGAGTACATATAAGCATGATAAACAAAAAAACTGAAGGTACAAGCACACACATCATGCTTTTCCCAGGGTAATCTCATTGAAGTTTCAAATGTGATGAACTTGTCTGTGATGACAAAGGTTTCCTTTTAGAGCATTCACACTGTGACAGAATTGTGTAAGTGCTTTAGAGTAGCAGTTCTTTTCACACTGTGACAGTGTACCAGTTCATCACCTCTTGATTTCTACAGGGCCCCACTGAATAATCGCTGGAAGCCACAGACCTTTAATTCATTGATTACAACCTCAAAACAATGTACAATAAACAAATATACAAACATCATAGATATCAATGCAAAAGGAACCTCCCAGAAAAAAACAAAAAAACTTCACAATTACATGGAAGGCAAAAGCAAATATCAGCACAGAGGCACCAAAATTTCTACTGTTTACCATGTAGCCATCCCTCCAGAAAACTTTAAAATCAAACTGCCATGGAGTGGAAATTGAACCTGCATCTCCTGATAGCTGTTTGAGTACACTACCATTACGCCACCCAGGACAATGAAGTTCCAAGCAATGGAAGTGAAGTAGATACAGCTTTGGAATCTGAATCCTGCTATCGTTACACCACCAGTGGTTGAAAGAAATTTTAGCATGGCATGCTCAAACAGAAATCAAGAGATACAGGTTCAATTCCTGCTCCTGAGAGGATATATACATGGAAAACACTTGAAAAACAGCACCTCTGTGCTGCTAATGAAAAAAACAAATCATGAAATAATTTATGTAATTTAGTTCTTTTAAGTAAGAGAACCTCGTACTGAAAAGGCATAAGATGTAGTGATGGGTCGGTACTTCCGTACTCGTTGGAATGTAACGAGTATAGAAGATCGATACTTTCACATTTCAGTCGTTACTTGTTACTTTTTTCTATCTCGGGAAAGGTACCGATTTGCAGCAGTCGTTCCTTGGACCTGGTTACTAGTGATGAGTTGGTACATCCGTAACCGTTACAATGTAATGAGTACAGAAAATCGGCACTTTCCTATTTCGTTACTTGTTACATTTTCTTTCTCTGGACAAGTACCGATTTACAACAGTCTTTCCTTGGACCTGGTTGTGTCGGTACATCCTAACCGTTACAACGTAACGAGTATAGAAGATCGATACTTTCCTACTTCGTTACTTGTTACATTTTCTTTCTTGGGACAAGTACCAATTCACAGTAGCTAATCCTTATATCTGAATACAGGAAGTCCTTTATTTTTATTTTTTGGGAAGAAGAACTGCTTTACAGAAGTAGTCGAGAAAAAAATAACAACCTGAGTTTGAAAACCATGATGAAATATATACCTGATTTATCTCATCTGTTTTATTTTATTTTTATTATAATTATTTTGTTATTGCTTAATAACAAAAGGGGATGTGAAGTTTTAAAATAAATTTTCTTGGCAAATTTTTTTTTTTTTTTTGAGGGTTTAACGATTACCACGAGCAACACAATACGTTATAAGCAGTATCCTGTCCCTAATTTAGGCCTACTGATGCCAGGGAAGGGAGAGAGCCAGTTCCGTAAAACAAAAACAACATCCATGCCACACCGGGAACCGAACCCAGATCTTTCTTGGCCGAATTATCAGAAGCCAGCGCTTAGATCATAGAGCCACTGGGGCTGCCTGGGCAGAAAGAGAGCAGTTGAAACTATACTTTAGGTACAGACAGTCATGAAACTTAAACACATTTTCCCGTTTAATTTAAAGCTACTGGTCCCAGGGAAGGGAAAGAAGCAGTACAGTAAAACAAACAATATCCATGCCTCACCGGGATTCGAACCTGGCTCGGACCCATCTTGAACGAATGGTGATAAGCCAGCGCTTAAACTATTGTGCCACCGGGCGACAAACTTTTAAAATTTCACGCTGCCCATGTGAAGCAGTAGTCTGACCTTTCGTCCGAGATGGGTCCGGTCCATGGAGGTAGGAGTAAGGGGAGAAAGTATGAGGTCACAAACAAAACGGCCATCTTAAGATTCTGATAGTGTTTTTTTTTTTTTTTTTTTTTTTTTTTTTATTGGAGATGTAATGACCACAGTGAGCAACTCAGTGGGATATAAGCAGTCGCCTGTCCCTAATTTAGGGTCACTGGTTCCAGGGAAGGGAAAGAGCTAGTGCCGTAAGACAAGCACAACATCCATGCCTCACTGGATTCGAACCCGGACCCATCTCAGACGAATGATCAGAAGCTATCGCTTAGACCACTGCGCCACTGGGGCAAATAGTTGTTTTGAGCCATTGGGATAAGTGACAAGTTTGATTTTCGAAATTTGAAGGTTTTTTTTGGTTTTTTTTTTTAGAACTTGTGTGTTTGTTGCGCTTACAGATGTCACAATGATTCTGGGCGATCGCCTCCTGGAGTTACTTTTCACAGGTAAGTAAGGGAGAAACATTTAATATGAAATTTTTCAATTTCCGAAGGGCGGATAGTAGTCAAGCGCGTATATGAAGTCAATTTAGATATGACCACTTTAACTTTCCATTTTGATTGACAGAATGACACTGAACAATATGACATTTTGTTGTGCTAACAGAGGGAAAAATTTCTAATAGAATGAAAAGTCATCTTTCAGAGCATATGCTTGCACACAGGTGAAAAGCCTTACTAATATGATGTACAGTATGTTCCAAGCAATTTGCTCGAAAAAGTGATCTTTCGAAGCATCTAGTCATTCACACTGGGGAAAAGCCTCACCAACGTGATGTACGCTCCAAACGATTTGCTTGGAAAAGTCTTTTTTCACAGCATATGCTTATGCACACAGGTGAAAAACCTTACCAATGTGATGTATGTTCCAAGCAATTTGCTTGAAAAAGTGATATTTCGAAGCATTTAGTAATTCACACTGGGGAAAAGCCTCACCAATGTGATGTACGCTCCAAACGATTTGCTTGGAAAAGTCTTTTTTCACAGCATATGCTTATGCACACAGGTGAGAAGCTTTACCAATGTGATGTACAGTATGTTCCAAGCAATTTGCCCGAAAAAGTGATCTTTCGGAGCATTTACTCCTTCACATGGGGGAGAATCCTCACTAATGTGATGTATGCTCCAAACGATTTGCTTGGAAAAATCTTTTTTCACAGCATATGCGTATGCACACAGGTGAAAAGCCTTACCAATGTGATGTATGTTCGAAGCAATTTGCTCAAAAAAGTTATCTTTTGAAGCATTTAGTCATTCACATCGGGAAAAAGCCTCACCAATATTATGTACGCCCAAACGATTTGCTTGGAAAAGCCTTTTTTCACAGCATATGCTTATGAACACAGGTGAAAAGCTTTACCAATGTGATGTATGTTCCAAGCAATTTGCTCAAAAAAGTGATCTTTCGGAGCATTTACTCATTCACACGGGGAAAAGCCTCACCAATGTGATGTATGCTCTAAGCAATTTGCTCAGAAAAGTAATCTTTTAAGGCATATGTTTGTTCATTCAGGTCAAAAGCCTTATCAATGGGTTGTACCTTCCAAGCAATTTCCTTGGAAACGTCATTTTTCAAGGCATATGCTTGTTTACAGGTGAAAAGACATTTTCCCATTTACATTGTATAGTCAAGGTATATTATAAAGCTGGGGGATATGTAACTTAACCCTGCATGCACTTTTAAAGTTTCATTTAGTGGTGTTGAAATGTAAGGATTTGGTATTGCTTTTCCAAATACCTTCCTGCAAAAATATGTTCATCAGCCCTAAATTAAAAATCTAGGAGCTCTTGTACAACAACGGATGGTTGTCTGGGTGCATATTAGCATAAATAAGTGAAATATAAAATAAAAACCCACAACACTGTCTGGCAAATAGCATTAAAATTAAGATTACTGAATAGAACACATGGAAATTCTGCTCAGGAGCCAATGTGCTCTAACTATTCTGGAAAAAATCAGAAGAGTTAATGAGATCTGATTACTACCAAAAGGTAAAAGAAATCATACACTACATTTTTGGTCCAAAAAGTTTCATCGTCCTCCAAAAATACCTCATACAGAGGGTATTGGGAGGGGAACACCTAGGTGCACCAAAATGCTGACTGAACATTAAACAGTAAATATAATACATTTTACCAAACCTGAACGCGGAAATGAAGGCGATTCATATGATAACGGTCAGTAGAAATAATAATAGCCCAAAACAGCAATAAATATTAAATAGTTTTTGATATAAAACTAGAAACAAGCAACCTTCTTGGTACTTTCGCTGATCCTCCAGAAGCCAGCCGAAATATTCCTAAATTCTAGATAGCTGGAAGTAGCTGTAACACCCTAAACATTGATAAATAAACTACCGTAATTTTTGGGCTAAGAGCCGCGGCTCTTACATTACTAAAAGTGAAATTTTTCGGGTGTGCGGCTCTTATGCCGAATTTGTTTTCAAAATGACTGTTTCTGCGCTCCTTTTTTTTTTTTTTTTTTTGCATGCAGATGCTTAGTAAATTTTTTCAAAGAATGTTTTTTTTACAAACTCGACTGTGATCGTTTTTTTCCCTCTTTCTACTTATACGTTAGACACGTCTATTGAAAAGATAACTTTGCTCCGCTGATGGTTTAGGAGGGAAAGTATGTTTTTTTTTTACAAACTCGACTGTGATCGTTTTTTTCCCTCTTTCTACTTATACGTTAGACACGTCTATTGAAAAGATAACTTCGCTCCGCTGATGGTTTAGGAGGGAAAGTGTGTGCGGGGGGACGGGAAAACACTCTGGTAGGTGTACGTCTTAAGGTCAGGAGGTTTGTTTGTGAAAGGAATGTCTGATCCAAATGCCCTTTGCATGAGAGTGGAAACGCATCCCGTGGCGGTAGCATGGAATGTTAATAGATGGGGGGATGGAATGGAGACATAAGCACACAAACCAGTAGCGTGACTTCCGAGCTTAAGAACATGAACAATGCAAAAGCCTGCCCCAGGATGATTCCAGCGATTCCATTAGCAGTGACCTTGACCTATTCCAAACAATACTGGCGGGACGAAAGACAAATTCTGTTCACTCTTCTTGGTTCATCTGTCAATAAATTTGTTAAATATTTAGAAAGCTGCATTGAAGCCGCAAAACGTTCTTCTGATTTAAAGCGGAGAACATGAAAAAGATTGTTACAAGTAACGATGTTAATAAATATTTAGAAAGCTGCACTGAAGCCGCAAAACGTTCTCCTGATTTAAAGCGGAGAACATGAAAAAGATTGTGACAAGTAATGATGTTAACAATGGGTAATTAATTTAATACTTGGCTGAAGATAAAATCTTTTCACAAACACAAAAGGGAGAGTTTCCTATTCATGTAAAAGTGGACGGAGCTCAACGCGAAGGCTGAGTGAAAGTAGGTCAGACCACTTAAAAGAAAAAGAGCGAGAAAGCGGAGCCCGCTGTTTCGAAGTGATTGGCGTGGGGGGGGATCAGCGAACACGTGCCAGGCAGCTAGTGGGTGGGACGTGTTAACTACCCCATTTAGCAGATGCATACAGAAAAGCAAAACAAAAACATCTGTAGATGAGAAAAAAGCATAACAAAAATAGAAGGAACATATTATTAAATAAAACATTAATCGAAAGCATTACAAGTGATAATTTATAAGTTAATTACTTTTAAGACGGAGGATTCTATTGCGGTGGACAGAGAACCATCCTGTAGCAGACATCCACATTGAATGGAATTTAGACAATTGTGCGGTTTTACGAGCAATGCAATATTCTAATAGGAGTCTTAAGATTAACTGTGATTTATTTTGATTACATAAATGGTTCTGAGCATTCAATAAGGGCAAACAAATAACATCATTAGCATTATTAAAAAAAATGCATAAATAAAAGCTTTTGCCAGTATGAAAAAATAAGTGCATAAAGCAGATCGACACTGAGTTTCAGAATTAGCCTTGAAGTATACATATAATTACTTTGGGTGCGAGTTAATTCATGAAAATAAGGAAGATAATTTAGTTTTCTGAGCAGCACCACGATTTCATAGCTGCGGCCCTTATGCCGGTGCGGCCCTTACGGCAACTTTTGCTTCAAAGACTTTTTTTTTATTGGATTTTTAACGACTACTGTGAGCAACTCAATGGGCTATAAGCAGTCACCCGTCTTTAATTTAGGGTCACTGGTTCCAGGGAAGGGAGAGAGCCACTGCCGCATGACAAACACAACATTTATGCCTCACCGGGATTCGAACCCAGACCCCGTTCGGACAAAATGATCAGAGGCCATCGCTTAGACCACTGCGCCACCGGGGCGGCCTTCCAAGATTGCAAAATTTCTCACCTGCAGCCCTTATGTCGTGCGGCTCTTAGTCCAAAAATTATGGTAATAATATCCTTAAGAACAGTGTATCAATGATTAATATAATAAAGAAAGGCAAATTTATTAATATTAAAAGCAAATTGCCAACTGCCAATTGGGTACGGGTTTGAATCCCAGTGAGGCATGGATGTTGTCTTTGTCTTACGGCACTGGCTCTCTCCCTTCCCTGGAACCCGTGGCCCTAAACTAGGGATGAGCGACTGCTTATTTAGTTGCTCACGGTAGGCATTAAACCTCCAACACACACACCCCCCAAAAAAATTGCCAACTTCATACCTTGCACAGTGTTAACACTATTGTATAGTCGGCTCACGTCAGTCTTAAGATAGCTGTCGTGACGTCACATGCATGACGTTATATATACACTGGCGGAAAGTGAAAAAAGAACTCCAAGAAGGAATTGGCAGACGATCATGAAATTTACATATGTTAATGGGGTCGAGTTTACGTAGGTGTGATGTTAATTTCGGGACCAACCGGTGAGCGCTTACGCCACAGCATGGCATAATATGCAAATTATCGTCGGTGGTATTTAAGGAGTACAGCGAAGTGAATGTAATCAGTTGTCAGCGTACGGACACGTGCAAAGACCCTGAAGAAGCTGAAAAGCCTGGACATGGAAGACGGGTACGACTTCAGCAGTTATCGGACTTTGAGCGAGGTCGTCTAGTCGGACTTCGCGAGGCCGGGTGATCGTATCGTCGTATTGCGGAGCGAACTGGACGGAAAGTATCAGTGGTGGTACGATGGTAGCGTAGATGGTCCGAGGAACATTCCCACACGAGAAGACGTGGAGTCACAGACGGAGTGATGAGCGGACAGATCAACGCATAAGAAGAGCGGCGTTGTCAAGCAGAACATCCACTGCAACGCAAATCCAAGCTGCCGTTGCACCTGAGGTGACTGTGCGAACAATCCGCAACGTCTACTGGATGCAGAACTACGTGCACGTGTGCCTCTGGCATGTGTACCTCTGACTCCAGCCCACTGTCAGGAATCGCTGCAGTGGTGTTGCCAACATCTGCACTGGAGAACGCAATGGCGATCTGTCATGTTCAGCGACAAAAGCAGATTCTGCTTGGGAGCCTCTGATGGCCGTATGCGTGTTCGCAGATGCACAGGGGAGCGTCTCCACCCTTCTTGCATCTGCCAGCGACACACAGGGCCTACACCTGGTCTCCTGGTGTGGGGAGCGTACACAACTAGTGTTTGTAGTGGGTATGTTAAACAGCACCTCCTACATCAACAACATCATTCAGCCCGTTGTTGTGCCATTTGTAAGGTCGGTCCGTCACGGTGTTTGCCAGCAAGATAACACACGCCCACACACTGCACGTGCAACACAACATGCACTTCAGGGTGTGAGACAACTTCCAAGGCCTGCACGTTCACCGGATTTGTCCCCCATTGAACATGTGTGGGATTTTATGGGACAACGACTTATCCGGTCTCCAGGGCCAGCCACGACCATCCTCGATTTACGCGTCCAGGTTGAGGATGCTTGGAACTCAATACCCCAAACTTACATCCAACATCTGTATGACAGACTCCATGCCAGAATTGCACAGTGTGACGCAACCTCGTACTAACCATGTTACATGGAAATGTTATTTTTCAGTTTACCAGCAAATACAGCTGTATTTTGCCATAATGTTTTGATCACGTTATCCTCTGTATTCCGTTATTATGCTGTATAAATTTCGTTGGTATCAGACGTCTCCTTCTTGGTGTTCTTTTTTCACTTTCCGCCAGTGTATATATATTAACAAAGTACGATGTCAGTACTTGAACTTGTTACAAAAAAGTACCGTACAGAAAGTAACGAGTACCGAAAAGTACCGATTTTGCCCATCTCTAATAAGATGTCTCAAACTGTCTGGCAGTTTCAAAGCTTCATAGAAACTCTCATCAAAAAACGATCAAAAATAGATTTAGTGTTGTGCTAAGGTGTGAAACTTAATTTTTAACCTCCAAATGAATCACCTTTACACAGCATTTTATAATTTTCAATTTCAGATTTTGCTTTTTAATTTATTGGCTGTACCTGTTCATAACGAAGTCCAAGGGACCTGATGGAAACTTAGTCAAAAAAAGAAAAACAAACAAACTATTGATCAAATGCAGTAGTACAATGAAGTATATAACAACAGTACAGATTTCATATAGACACAAAACACGCTTTAGACATGAATTTTCAACACTTCATTACATTCATAACTGGGAATTTTGACTTCATTATAAATACCTAGTGTATCATGCAGCTTTCTTCCTAAATCAAGGGGATTGGCAGTTTTTTGCTGTACCCATAAATTTGCTATAAATGACTTAATTAAAAATGCGTGCAACTGTATAAACTTTAGAATTCTGATTATTTAATTTCTTAAAAAGTGGTGGTTCCCTTGAATGGATATCATGTACCTCTTCACAAGATAAGTACTGCTGTTCTAGTGAAATTTGTTTGTTTGTTTGGGATTTTAACAACCACAGTGAGCAACTTGATGGCCTGTAAACAATCACCCTTCTCTAATTTAGGGCCACTGTTTCCAGGGAAGGGAGAGAGCCAGTGCCATAAGACAAACCCAACCTCCATGCCTCACCAGGTTTCAAACTTGGACGCATCTTGGGCGAATCGTCAGAAGCCAGCATTTAGACCACTTAGCCACCTGGAAGGCTAATGTCATTTCAAGGCAAACAAAATGTAGCAACCACAGATATGATATCTAGTACTTTCCTTTTAATCACATTAGATGCCACTTTCAATTATAGGGAAGCACAAAAATGCTACATCATGTGAAACTGAAAAACCTTGCTCTTTATGATTCAATAAGAAGTAATCCAATATGTCTTCCACAAACAGTGTTGTCATGACATACACAAATGTAAATTTATACCATCCGGTGTTTGTCTCTCACAAACAACTTTTGGTCAGAAGTCAGCATGTATGACCATAAAACACAAATTTATGCAACCAGGAGAGAACACTGTACACCTAGAAAAAATGGCAAACATATAGAACAAATAATTCCTAAAATAATTTCCTTTGGTTTACTCAACAACACACAACATTTGTTGCAGAAGGAAAGCAAGAAAACAAATCATTCTGTTTTTTTTTTTTTGTTTTTTTTGTAGAAAATAGATGTGTTTCATTTATGTGGCACTTCTTTAAACACATCTCCTGAGTGCTTTGCTAATCAGCTTGAAAATCGAGAGCAAATCATTCTGCAATTGAATTTCAAAGCATCACAGAGAGGTCTTGATGATGAACAAGAGATGAAAAACATGTTTCCTTAAAAAAGAAAAAAAATGATGTACATATATTGAAACCTTGGTAAATTTATATGGCAATCTGATCATAAAAGAGATTTTTTATAATTCATCATCAAAAATCAGAAATGTTATTAAATAAGGAACTGGAAACCCAAACCAAAGAACAAAACACAGTACCCATGCCTTACTTGCAACTGAACAACAACCCTTTTCAAAACAGAACTACCATAATCTTGGGGATAAATTTTTTAAGGACTCTTGGGATTTTACACACACACACACACACACACACACTGAAACAACAATTTATTATACTAGTACATACCCACATAATGATGTGCAAGTCTACCTTTTGCTTTCACAACAGTGGTAAGCCACCAGTTCCATGCCACAACAACATTGTGGCATGGAATCTACAATTGTTGGAAATGTTCTGGTGGTATTTTGGCCAACGATTCCAGGACAGCAGACAGTAAAGTGATGAAAGTTGCCAGCAGTGGGTTTCAGGCTCTAATGCATTGCTCAGCCACAATCAGGTATATGCTAACAGGCTCCATTTCTTTTAATACTATACATATACACTGAAGTGCCAGAAAAACTGGTACAGACGAGCTTATGCAAAATACATAGCAACATCACCTATGCACATACTCGGTTGTGTCCGCCAATGCGTATATAAAGCGACAGACATCCTTGCCAGCTGTCAGAGATGTTTTCAGCATGACAATGACAAGTAATAACGATTTTGGCGATTTTCAATGAGGAGTCATAGTTGACACTCGTGAGATGGGCCATAATATTTCGGAGGTAGAAACAAAGTTCGGATTTTCACGGATGACTATTGCAAGGGTGTACCGTGACTACAAGAATTCCGGCAAAACCTCCAACCTATGATACCAGTGTGGCCGTAAAAAGACATGGGGTGAACGTGACCATCGTCGGCTGTCAAGAATTGTTTCACGCGATAGGCATGCAACACCTTCGCAGGTATCATCGGAATTCAATGCTGGGGCCTCAACAAGCATCAGCTTCCGGACTGTGTAACATACCCTGCACAATGTGGGCTTTGGGAGCCGACACCCAACTCAAGTCCCCTTGATGGGTGCACGACACAGAGCTATGCGCCTCGCTTGGGCATGGCAACACCGCCACTGGACACTTGATGACTGGAAACAAGTAGCCTGGTTTGACGAGTCACGTTTCCAACTGTGTCGGGCAGATGGAAGAATTTGTGTGTGGTACAAACCCCATGAAGCCATGGATCCCGCCCGTCAACAGGGAACTGTACTGGCTGATGGGGGTCCGTAATAGTATGGTGTGTATTTAGCTGGACTTCTGGGACCCCTGGTACGTCTACAAATGTCTGTGACCAGCCAACGCTATGTGCGCATCCTTTTCTGACGAGGTACACCCGTTCATGTCCTGCATTCATGCTGATGGGTTGGGCCTGTTCCAACAGGACAATGCACCTCCACACAAGTGTCGGGACGCCACATTATGGTTAGAGGAGCATTCATCTGAGTTTGGGGTGTTGCCATCCCACTCAAGTCCCCAGATCTGAACATGACAGAACACATTTGGGATGCCATGCACCGCGCTATCGAACACAGGAATCCGAGCCCTCGGAATACACCCGAATTGTGGAACGCTCTGCAGGAAGTATGGTGTGCATTGTCTACAGCATATTTCCAGAATCTAGTGGAGTCCATGCCCCATCATATTTCTGCAGTCCTGCACTCTCAAGTATACCAAGTATTAGACTAGTGTACCAGTTTTTCTGGCATTTCAGTGTATGAAATGCCAGATTCACCCAAATCTGCATAAAAACTCAGCTACAGACCTCCTTGTTGTAAAATCAAATTCTACTGTCATTTAACTTCTTCACAAAGACCGATATCCTTTTGCTTCTCCAGAAGTTTATGTGCCATTTCAGTATTGTCTGTAAATGGGAACATGCTTTACTTATAAACAGCTCTTATCAAAATGTCAACAAAAGAATTGGACACAAAACTGATGACACAACACATACAAAGAAAATTAAAAGTAGTTCTGATAATTCGTAACTAATAAAACGGTCGATGATCAAACGAAATCAAAACCACTCATCATCACCAGAGCCTCCACTAAGAACAATGACGACATTACCACAGAAGCGCATTTTTTTTTTTTTTTTTTTTATGTTGTAATATCAACACCCCAGATCGTGAGAAATTTCCCATCATCTCACGCTGTGCGGTCTTACAAAGTGACACAACATACACACGAGAAAAAATGAAGAAGCACTCCGTTTATAAGTTGGAGGAAGTTTACTTGGCCATGAAAATCACGAATCAGACATTCCGAGTTATGAACGCAAAATTAAGGACTTTTGAAGGACTTGGTAAAATATTTAGTACTTCTAAGGGCCCTTAAAAAATAAAAAAATATATTTAGCACTTTTGAGCAGTTTGACCTCTGCAAACCCTGCCCTTATACTGATGTGGCACTAACCCAGATTTTTTTTCTAAACAACTGCTTAGCAAACAATAATTGTTAAGTTTGTGTGTGATATCACTCCCACAGTAAATAGCCACGAATTTTGCCCCGTTTTGGGGAAAATCAAACACTTATCTCTGCAAGGTTATTGAGAATGAGAGGATTTACCACTCCTTTTTCATTTCCCCCACTGACTTGTATTTTACATTTTGTTTACAAAACTGCACTGAGAAAAAGTTTTAAAACACAGCAAAACTGCTAACACCATAGGGTGATCAACTCCTTCATTTCCTCCCTATCTGGAATGTAAAAGCCAAGAACAGTGACTACTATTCATGATGCAGTTGGGGGATATTTCTCTCATACATGATCGGCAGCAATTTAACCCTGAGTGGGCGATGTACCTGAACCAAAAAATGTCTAAAATTTTCCACAATCCTCAAACAAAAATATTTACATAGCAGTCAGAATTTAAGATAGCTACAGCAAAATAATTCCTTTTCCTGTCTCAATTAAGCAGTACTGACCACCAGTGTTGCATTTAGAGAGTTTTTTCCGGAAGGGGGGGGGGCAAATACAAATTATGAAGGGGGTAAAACTTGTTGACTGTGATTATATACTTATATACATATAATCCCAATGTTGTTATATATATATATATATATATATATATATAAATTTTAAATAGAGTACAACAATTTTCTTATGCTCTTATATCGTAAATGCAAATTCCAAGAAATCTCCACATACAAGTGATTAAAAATGTAAAAATGTTATACCTCTTTGCTTTAATTCAGTAATACAACACAGATGTCACCATGGGGTGGTGTAAAATATTGAGGATGCTAGTGAGGTCTTAAGGCTGTACTGGAGAAAATCCCGCCAAGACAGGAGTGGCAAAAATGTCCTCGCCTTACCACAAGTGTTTCTGATTATTAAGGAATCATTACAGTGTTACCTGAAAACGTATGGTGTAAGCCATTACCCTGCCATTTGGTTTCAGCCTCCTTTAGATTATTTAGATTAGCAAATAGTAGTAAAAAAAAACAAAAACTAATTAACCGTTTGGATGCCAGTTTGACGTGCCTCGATTTTTTTCTCACAGAGTGTAAACTACCACTGCCAAAAAAAAAAAAAACCTTATTATGGGAACAATTTCTAATAACTTGTGTTAAAAATTAGGTAGCAAATGTTTTGTTGCATTGGAAGCACTAACGCGACGTTAGCTATACTGAGGCTTAACCATATACATCGAAAGTCGGCATCCAGATGACTAAAATTAAGCTGAATGCCAGCATCCAAAACATGATGATGTATCGCAGTTTAAACATCTCTACTCTGTGGAATTAGGTTTTTATTGCGGAAGTAAGGTAAAGGTCCAAGTTGTCAGTGCCTGTAAAATTTCACCCTTCAGCAAGGACTGTTTGATGTTTTGTAGAAGGATGATAGAAATTTTGGGATTGAACTCTATGTAGAATGTTTTTTTTTTTATCATTATAATATTTTCCCTCATTTTCTTAATTTTTGAAATTATTTTCTACATAAATTCAGCTATAAACGAACACAAACTAAATATAAGAAGAGATCGCTCAAAAACCTACAGGGGGTTCATGGATTTTTTTTTGGGGGGGGGGGCTAGGCACCCACGAGAAGATGCCTGAATACATCACTGCTGACCACAAACCTATATTCTAGTTATCTGTGCTCCATGATTCAAGGCATGACAAGGAAAGGCTAACTCTCCTGACATGAACATCATACCACTTGGCAAAAACATAAGTGACTCAAACATTTTCTCTCTCCTTTCTTAGGCTCAACACCATGGTTAAAAACCTTGTTAGCAAGAAATCAGCCAGAAAGGATTAGTGTCAATACTCCCCCTTTGACCATTATGAATTACAAAGCTAATGAGAAAGCAATGCTTTCTGATGCTCAGGTTCACTTACTCCAGTCATGTTCAGCCCACTGCTTAGACTGCAGGTATATTCTTTTGAGCTCATTTCAGCCCATTCTGCTAACCTGAGTTAATTTGTTCTAGCCAGTTAAAGGGTTAAAAGCCATTTATATGTATAACAGGAACCTGCAGCAGTGATCCCATATTTCTGTCATGTCATATCCTGCAGCACTTTTAATAATTTAGTGTTGTTCTACTAAACCGGGTTAAAACTGTTATCAAAAGTAAAAGCACTTGAAATTAAAGACAGAATTGATTTTTATTTTGTCCGTTCAGCACATTTTCGCTTCATTCATCCATTTGTTTTCACATTTTCGTTAAGATTCTTTTAAAAGGAATCGTTATTTAATATTTCTTACTTCATTTCCATTCAAATATTTTTTTAAAAGCACAAATAAGTTTTTTCAATTAAAAATACCCACAATTCATGCAGTGAGAACTGTATTACAAGTGGGAATTCATAACAAGTATCACCCACTGAGAACAATTGTTAAGAACAAATAAATAAATGAGATAATAAAGGAAAGATCATTCAGGACTTTCAATGCCATACGTTTCATTTCTGTATTATTTTATAAAATCATTCAAAAATACCTTAAATGATTTATGGAAAACTGACTTTATAAATATGCAGTTAGTCCAGGTAGTGGTCCAAATGTGTTATGATGTTATTTGTGGAAGCTCTTAGATTGATGGCTAAGAGATTACAAAATTTCATGGTGTGACACTTATGTTGGTGTGGCTCTTACACCAAAGAGATGCTTATCCTGAAAATTTAAATTATTAACAATACATTCAACACTGTCCTAATACAGGACTATTTTCAAGAATAAGAATTTGTCTTCCTGTCATCTCTTTTGCCTTTTAAAATTACAATCATTGTAGAAACAGCTCCTTTGGTAACCAGTATTCCCCCATTCCCTAGAGGCTGAACAATAATACAGTAGAACATGCTTATTACAAGGAGCTCAGGATCGACAGAAATTCTCATTAAATCTGGACGATTGCTAAATCCATTTTGGGGTGAAAATCCCACCATGTAAAAACATGTGCATGTGATAATATGCATATACATTTATATTATATATTCATAACAGTTGAATATACTTGAAACAATTATTTAACTACAATAGAAGAAATTAAAATGAAATAAGTACTTACATGAACACATAGTAGCAGTGAATCCTGAAGCAGACATCAGAAGACGACACAGTCTGTTGCTTCATAAGAAAAAAAAAAAAAGTTGGAGATTTTCCATATATATGTTCTTCAGACGAAGACGAAAGTCCATACTTTTTGGCATATTGCAACATTTTCTTCTCCATCTTTTAGCTCTCTAATGTTGGCTACATTGTCTTTCATGGATAACACTTTTCTCTCAGACATTTTGTCAAAGTTTAAGATTTCTTACTTGATGGCCACTATTTACACACATGAAGCAAAAGCAGCACTGATCCTCCCAATGCAATGCTCATTTAGGAAGGTAAAATGAGCAAGTGACATTCCCATTCCATTACTTCCCTACCTCTCTTCGCAATCGTCATGCAGATATCAACTTAATACATGTGCATGAAACCCACCCATTCTCTTTTTGCCTGGGAGTGGGTGTCTTCTTTTTCCACCCTGCTGACACGATACTCTCAGTGCATAACTACTTGGAGTGGATAGAGGAGAAAGTCTCTTAAACAAGTTGCTTGTTGAGCATTTGATGTACTTTTCCCCCATTACTTTCTATCTATCTTTTCTATCTACTTCCTTCCATTAGCACAGAAAGACTGCCCTCTGCTGCATGATGATTGCTCTGTGCTGCTGCAGTTTCATACTGTATTCCACCATTTCTATACTTCCATTCTCATACAGTGCACAAAAGATTTT
Organism: Macrothele yani; assembly: GCA_039090855.1. Taxonomy (NCBI): domain Eukaryota; kingdom Metazoa; phylum Arthropoda; class Arachnida; order Araneae; family Macrothelidae; genus Macrothele; species Macrothele yani. The sequence continues at coordinate 91,666,169 of CM077009.1, forward strand.
TTCTACCTCTTCACATATGAATTTCATTAAATTTTTCTACTTTGCTTGTTAAAAGTGAACATCTTAGCTTTTCTCTCACTCATTAAATCCCAGGATTTTGTTAAATTTTGTATGTTAAAAACGATCAAATTAGCTTTGAATAAACATTATACCAAACAAAAGTTCCTGTTTTGCTTATTAAATCTAGGATCACATTAAAGATGGGCTTGACATAAGCAGGTTCTGCTGTGTATTCCTTGACAATCTTATTCAGCAACCGTTTCTATCTTAAAGTACAATGACAGTTGAAGTAGGTTTAATGGCTCAATAATAATCATAATTCTTATGTGAGATTGCTGGATCATAAGAAATGCATCCTACAAAAGCCTATTACATTCTACAGAGAAATAGAGCATGTTAAAAAAAAATTGTTGGCCAGTAATTTTGTCATAATAACTCACATGTGGTGGATATATATTTTTCTTTCGTCTCATCTGAGCAAAACCAAAGAAGGTTCTTACTTTTCTTCTGAAATGAATTTTACAAAATATGACAAGCTGTATAAAATTTGGGGTAATAAAATAAGATCAATTTTAAGGACAAAATTTTCTTGCTAGATTTTTCTTCAAAGCTCAACACATTTGCTGTCACTGTGCTATTTTAGCGGTAAGCACAAGGTGCCAGTAAGAAACCTGGGCAAAACTCCCATGATACCACAAGGCGCCACGCTGCACCACAAATGAACTTTTATGCATTTGGATCAACTTATCCATGTGTTTGCATCTCATAGCTTTGAATGACTTGACTATTTTGAAATATGAGAAAATTTATTCACAATTGATATTCGTAACTGAACGGAATTCTTCTCATGATGTTGGGACCATCAGACAAATGTGTGGTCAGACTTTGTTGAGGTAGAGTATGACAGAGAAGTTCACGTTGTTAATTTTCACTTTCACTGCTGGTCATATTACAGCTACTAAAAGAATACATTTCTGTACTTGATGGCAGATTATTGGGATAACACCCTTTTTCCATGGCAGGATGTGCCAGCTGAGGAACTTTTGGCTGAGAGGGAACAGCAATAGCAAGTCCAAATTTATCCATTGTTTCCACAAAACTAAGTATTGAACAGTATGGGTTTCCTTGAAATCCATTTAACCACCTCAATATGCCGCCCTGTTACATATAAACTCTAAGTACCAAATGCTTTTTATTGCCACTCAAGCATTTATTTCTTGATAGTTCCCTTCACCACAAAAGCAGTGACATTCAAAGGCAGCAAAAAGTGAATGCTGTGTTTTGTTAATGGGAAGTCTTGTTATTTTCCCTTCCTTGAACCATGTGGAAAAAAATCTGCTACACTAAAACTGTGGTCATTTTTATACAGTTGGAGATTCATTCTTAGTGCCAATAGTATGATGCCACAAGGTGTCATACAGCAGTGAAAGTGTTAAGCAAAACCTAAAGATCTGGTTTTTCATTCATTTACACAGATGATAACATATATTTCAAGAATTACATTTTCCTGCTATTTTAATGTTACCAGAATGAAATTAAGTCAAAATTATACATCTTTACTCACAGATAATTTCATTCAGTTAATAAAAGTATTAAGTTTTTTTTAAAAAGTGCAATGTCATTTTCATGAGAGCAATTTCAAAGACATTTCACTTTTACTTAACTATGATTAACACTGAATCCATGAATGAAAAAAATGCAATCATTAACATGAATAATAATAACTGTTACAAATTACCATGTGATGCATTTTGTTTTAATTAAAAAAGCAACCGAATGTACTTTGTCTGCCTTACTTGCCGATCTTGTGCTCCAGCCACTCGGAACGCAGTCTTGCAATCTGGTGTCATGGTTCTGTACGGTTATGAAACTTGATGTAGAATGTGATTGAAAAACTGAAGACTGAATCCACTCTTCATGTGTCACGTTTGATAAACGAGGAAGTTCATAAAACAAGGTCTGGAAAAGTTAACAGAAAATTAAGAACTACACTGTCACTAGTATTATTTTTACATAATATATAGAATGAGATGTTTCAAACTACATGATATATATGTACACTGAATGTACTACATCAAAACAATACAATTCTTTTAGTTTTGTAAGAAGTTGGTCACATAGATTCAGGGCTCGATTTACTACATGCGAGGCCCAGGGCACAAAACATTTCCGGGGCCCCCTCCTTATTCTCTATCGACCAAATAATAGTCACTGTGTGCAGAGTAGCAGAATGTAGACGTACATGCATACGCTGATAGTTTCCAAATCATTAGCAGGTTTGCAGATAGTTTTTGCATGTAGATTAAAAATATTAAAATGTTAGGCCTATATACAGCAATTAAAACACTCAACGCTTTACTCAGATTAATATACTTAATTCTATTTTAATTGAAGAACTTAATTATTTTTCACATCTTCTCAGTTCTTTTGTTTTTGCAGACATTTCTGGCCTCTAGATTTTATCAAGGCCTGTTTCCAATGTATACGAACTGTATTAAAAGTTTTGTTTACACAGAATTTAAATTTTATTGCCAGGTTCCTCTTTCAGTTGCCAATGAAATAAAAATAATCTCCTTAAGCATTTTGTAAAGTCCAGTATTTTTGAATTAACTTGTTGAAAATCATATTTATAATTTTTGAAGGTTCATTGATAGAACTGTTTTTCTGGATATAAAAACTTTAATTAATCTCTTGTTTTTATGAGGTTTGTAGTCCAATATATTAATATTTTGTCATAAAAGTCCATTTTACACACATTGTTGCACATTCAATTGGAATATACTTATTTTGTCCTCATTGGAATCTGTAATGTTCTAATAATTATTTGTTTTATTAATTTTCCTTTAAATTATCTTATTCTATAGTTATCATGGTTTGCGGGTTGGCAGCAAGTTTTCTGTTTCAATAGCTGTGTACGCAGATACATTTTATTTTTATACAACTCTGGCTGTGCGGGGATAACTTTTTGATCAGCTGTTTGTGGTGTTAATGACCCCCATAGATTCTAACTATAACAATATCATCATCATCATCATTGTCAACCATTATCAATCCACTGCTGGACGAAGGTCTCCCCAAATTTCCTCCACAACGGTCTGTCTTGTGCCAGTCTCCTCCATGTCACCCCTGCATACTTTCGAATTTCATCCACCCATCTCCCATGTGGTCTTCTTCTGGGTCTTTTCCTGTCCCTTGGAATCCAATCTAAAATTTCGGCTGTCCATCGATGATCTGTCCTTCTGGCAGTATGTCCAGCCCATTGCCATTTCAGGGATTTAACTCTGATCATGATGTCTTCCACTCTTGTCATTTTCGGATCCACGAGTTCCTCTTTTTATCTCTCCTGGTTACACGAAGCATGCACCTCTCCATGCTTCTTTGAGTTGTCTGCAGTCTTTGTATATCCCTTTTAGTTAAGGTCCACGTCTCTGCACCATACGTAAGCACTGGAAGGATGCATTGATCAAACACTTTTCTTTTTAAGACATAATGGCATATTGCTCTTGAAAATTATGCTGTTTCTTCCAAAAAGCTCTCCAGGCAAGTTTTGTACGCCGATTAATTTCTTCATCAATGTGACCCTCACTTGATATCTGCTGTCCAAGATAAACGTACGTGTCTGTTATCTCCAGCTTTTCTCCATCAATCGATAAATCTTCATTTCTTGTAAAAGCATTGAACATCACTTTTGTCTTCTGAAAGTTCATTTTTAATCCCACTTCTTTACTCTTGTCAGCAAGTTCCTGGATCATACTCTGCAGCTCTGATGGGGTAGTTGCAAAAATGACTACATCATCAGCAAAACGAAGGTGGGTTAGATAATCTCCATTAATCTTTATCCCTTGTTTTCCCAGCTCAGCGACTGAAAAACACCCTCCAATGTGGCATTAAAGAGCTTCGGAGATATGGTGTCACCTTGTCTCACTCCCTTTCCAATTTTTACGTGTGTTGTATTTTCAAACAGCCTAATCTTTGCACTTGCATTTTCATAGATGTTATTAATAATATTAATGTATGCATCTTCAATACCGTAGGTTTTCAGAGCCATTGTAACTGCTGATGGTTTCACCGAATCAAAGGCTTTTTCATAATCGATAAAAGCCATGCACAATGGAAGTTCATATTCCTCGCTCTTTCAATTAGTTCTCTCAGCACGTGGATATGATCTATTGTGCTGTAGCCACTCCTGAATCCAGCTTGTTCTCTCGGTTGAGCCATGTCCAGTGTTACCTTCAAGCGGTGTGAAAGAACTTTAGTGAAGATTTTATAAACTACTGATAGGAGGCTGATAGGTCTGTAGTTTCCGAGATCCTCAATGTCACCTTTCTTATGTAGCAGGATCATTGTAGCGGTGTTCCAATCCTCAGGAATCTTTCCTTCATTAAGGCATCGAGTGAAAATTTGGGCGAGTACTGTTTCGATTTCTCCACTTGCTTCTTGTATGATGTCTACAGTAATTCCATCTTCTCCTGGAGCTTTTCCCCGCTTCATGTTCTTGATTGCATGTGCAACTTCTGCTGGAAGGACTGGAGGAACTCTGGTACTGGTATCTTTCATGATGTCTGGAGTGCATGTATCATCCCTTTCATATAATTTGGAGTAGAAATCTTTCACTCTTGTCAAAATTTCGCCTCTATTTCTTGTTACAGAACCATCTTCTTTTCTCAGTGCCATAATCTGTTTTCTTCCCTTACTGAGATGTCCCTTTGCTATCTTTAGGCTTTGGTTGTTTTCAATTGCTTTCCTCACTAGTTCACAGTTGAATTTTCTTACGTCTTCAGTGATACTTTTTCTTACAGTCTTGCATAGCTCTATATATTCCACTTTGGAAGTCACATCTTCTTTAGTTGTCCTCATCTCTCTTCTTTTTTGCATCAACATTTTCGTTTTTCCTGATAATTTGTTTACATGCAACTTGTTCTTAGACCCAGCTAATTTTGTTGCTGTTTCCATAAGAGCTTTGGTTACTTTTCTGTTAACTTCAGAGATGTCCACTTCTTCTGATGTTAGGCCTTCTAAAGCAGAGAACCTGTTCTTCAGTTCCAACTTGAAGGTATTATGGTGTTTTTTAAGGTTGGTTATGTCAATAGATTTTGTTTGTCTTATGAGCTTGCCACGTTCAAGTTTAGTGTTGAGGTGCATCTTACATCTCACCAATCTATGGTCACTACCTGTGTTGAACTTGTTTAGCACACTGCAGTCTTCTATGACGAATTTTTTGTTACACATAATAAAATCAATTTCACTTGTCGTCCCGTTTGGATGTCTCCATGTCCATTTCCTGTGTGGCTTTTTCTTGAAGAAGGAGTTCAAGATGAAAAACCCTTCTGCCTCTGCAAACTCAACGAGAGTATTTCCACGCTGGTTTCTGTTGCCGTGACCGAATTTACCTACTGAAGTTTCATTCTGTTGCCGTTGCCCTATTTTTGCATTGAAATCTCCCATAATTATTTTCAAGTGCTGCTTACCTTTATTATTTAGATGACAAATTTCCTCATAAAATTCTTCAATTTCTTCTTCAGGATGACTTGTGGTGGGTGCATAAGTTTGAATAATCTGAGCCTGGTATCTTTTCGAGAGTTGGATAACAAGTCGTGCAGCTCTGTCAGAGGAACTTTCAACTTCTACAACTTTATCCTTCAGTTTCTTGTTTATTATAAATCCAACACCACTAGTTCTGCCAGTATCTGTCCCACGATAGTAGAAGAGATGTCCACTTTTCAGTTCGATGAGATCTTCTCCTTTTCTCCTTACCTCACTTAGCCCCACGATGTCCCAGTTGATCCTTTGTAGTTCCTCTTCCAATTCAAGAAGCCTTGAATCAGAAGATAGGGAGCGTCCATTGTACGTAGCCAAGGTCAGCATCAGATGGCAGCCTAGTCCGGTCCTCCGGGGATTCTTAGCACCCTCTGCCTTCATGTCGCACTGGCCGCTGCCTTGGCCAGGTACATTCCAGCTGCCGGAGACTGAGGGCCAAGATTTAAGTTGTGGAATCATTTTGGAGGGGTTTGGCCATAACTCACCACGCTGGCCAAGCGGGTTGGTGAGTGTGGGATAGAATTTCCCTCTAATCCCGATGGTATAGTTATACCGCTATTGGCGGTCGTCAGAGCCCTTTAGTGGGAACAGGATGCACCACGAGAAGGCGGGGTTGACATTTGTCAAGGAGAGGCTGTGATGTTACGCATCACCTGACCTTACATCCCTATAACAATATATCTATGACAAAATGGATGGACATCTTAATTTTAGTGAACATTGTGGTCTTGCAATGTACTGATTCTTGCGTCTAGAACATGAGAACAATGCATCCAACAAAAAATGAACTAAAACAAGAAAAAAAAATATCCATGGTGACCTTCACTGGACTTCCTCATAAATAGAGATGTGAAGCTGCATAAAAAATTGAAACAGTTCTATGGGAACTCCTACTTCCAGCTTGCCGGTTTCTACCAAGATCAAATCAGCGCTCATGATCAATACATCACAAAACTGCAAAACATAAAATTGTGTTGATGGGGAAGAGTCTGAGTTATACAAAAAAAAAAAACAACATAATAATCTGAAAAGCTGAGGGGAACACCTAGGCCGGTTCAATTTTTGGTAAATGTGTTGTACTTCGGCGTCCTAAATTATTTGGTCAGAAAAGTTGTAAAATTAAAAAAAAAAAAAAAAAAAAAAGCATATTAAAGATGTTTACCGAAAGACTTACCTCCAAGTAGTCCAAGTAGGATGAGTAAACACACGCTGCAGCAACGACCTGAAGCTTTGCTCCGTTGAAAGGAAGGTTTGCTGCGGCAGGGAATTCATGGGCAGAAGAGTACAACACGAATCAGGTACGCTCTTGTCAGGAAAGAGTAACACAATATACTGCTACGCTAAAGAATGTAGTTTGTAATTTCTGTCTCACTTTTTAAAGAAACATGCAGAGATTGTCTTCATTCTTTGGCATGTAATTCCGTGATAAGAAATAGTAAGTATGCATATGCCTTTCTTGTTTCTAGAAAAGCGTAAGAGTAGGTGTTGCATTCTCTCTAACGGAAGTTAGAGGGCAAGTCTCAAAGTGAAAGTTTGATTACTAAATAATAAAAAGGCTTCCACGGAGAAATGAGTTCATACATTCAGCATCAAAGAATCCCATGTGAAAAAAACAAGAAACTGTCCGATTACGATGTCAAGAACTGACACCGAAATTAACTATTTTCTGTAGCGTAGCACTACACTCTTTCCCGACAACAGCGTACCCGGCTCCTTTTGTACTATTTGGCCTATGAATATCCTGGCTGCAGCGATCCTTCCTTTCAACGGAGAACAGCTTCATGTCAACGCCACAGCGTTGTTTAAGGCCACCGCAGCGTCTGCTGACTCGTCATACTTGGAGTTCAAGTTTTTCAGTAAACATCTTTAATATTCATTCTAACGATGAAATTTTTTCACCATTTCCCCACAAATTGCATATTTTAGAATCTGTACGTCACACTTTTTAGAAATTTTACAACTTTTCCGACCAAATAATTTAGGACGCTAAACTACACATTTACCCAATTTTTACCAAAATCTAATGAGCACATAATGACATGAATGTATAAATTGTCCAGTGTCAAACAAAACTGGCAATATGATGACAAAGTGCTGTGTTTGGGCACCAGTTCTTTTTATTTGTAATAACTCATTTACTATTCTTTATTTTTAGGAATGAATAAAAAGAATTGAAAATTTACCTCCTATATCAGGACGAAACAGTTGGGTTGAATATTTTTCTTCTACATTTCCTCGATGCAAAGTCATGTATCAGAGAATCATAATTTAAAGACTGTATCACATCAATCTCTAAAGACAGCACAGCTAATGATGACAGTTCCGTTTGTCGCATGGTTGATCGTAAGGGATTTTTAAGTCTTTTCAGCAAAGAAAATGATCTCTCACTTGTACAATTTGAAATCGGTAATGAAATGAACATTCTAAGTGCAGTCTCAGTGTTCGGAAATGTGGCTTCTAAATTGTTTACCTTCAAAGTTTGCAGCATCTGGGGAATGGTTGCATGCTCCCCCATCACTGAGGAGAATTGCGAAAACTCATCTGCAAACTGGTCATCAAGGTTATTGTTATAGTATTCCTGCAATGCTTTTGCCTCTTCAAAAATTTCAGATTTTGATTTTTTTGTAAAAAATTCAAATTTTCTCATATTTTCATAAGCACTTTTTCTGCTTGAAAGCTGAATGACTAAAGCATCACAAAGCACATAATGAACCTGAGTTCTAAATATATCCCTTGCACTGAGTTCTATATGTTCACTGTTACATATATCTAGGTGTTTATTCTTGGGCACTTTCTTTCTTTGGGAATCATGACCATGGTATTGCACATTTTCAGACACTAATGTTTTAGCTTCCTCTTCATAGACTTCAAAATTTTCCCTCACGAACTGAATGAGTTTAATTTAACGACTGGAAAATGTTAGGTACTTCAGAAATATTTCCTTTTGGATTCTGGCAAGTTTGATTTGCACAGTTTAATCTCTGAAGTTATTGTGTCCCAAACTACTGTGTTGATCGATATTTCCATTGTTCGCATTTTCTTCAGCAGTGATTTTGCTTCATCTCTTGTCTGTGGAGAATCATCTACATTTTCTGACAGAAATACTAAAACTTTCTCTATTTCACGATAATTTTCCCTCACTGATCGTGTAGCTGCAGCATCTGCACACCATCTGGTAACTGACCGACTCTTCAGTGTGAGTGATGAATTTCCATGTGCTTCCTGGACTTTCTCCTGAAGCATCTTCCAATGGTGAGTTGATGCAGAAAAAAAGTATAGTGTTTTTGCAAAAATGTGAAAAAAGAAAGAACTTTACCACAACTATCTATGCTATTCACACCAACTAAATTTAAAGTGTGAGCAGAACATGGCACATATTCTGCTACTGGATTGATTTCCCTAATGCGTGTTTGAACACCAGAATACTTCCCAGACATGTTGCTGGCATTGTCGTAGCTTTGGCCTCTAACATTCATAATATCCAGTCCAGCCTCCTGTAGAAAAGATATCATGGTATTTGTAATGTTTTCTGCAGTATGTCCATGGAATGGAATAAATGTCAAAAACTGTTCTTTTGCTTCACAATCTTTGTTGACATACCTTATGATAAAAGCCAGTTGATCTATGTGTGTAATGTCTGGAGTAGAGTCAACTATGACAAAAAACTATTTTGACATTTTTATTTCATCAGTGATGGCATTAAAAACACATACAGCCATTAATTCAACAAATTCATCCACACATGTTGAAGATAAGTAACTGGTGTTACCACTTCCTGGATTCCCACATTTTTCCAAGTGTTGAGCTAAGAATGGATCAAATTCTGCAATTAATTCTAAGCAGCCCAGGAAATTTCCATTCTGAACTGATCCAATGGTTTGATCATCACCATACATTGGCAACCCACGAACTGAGAGATACTTAACTGTTGCAACAACTCTATGCAAAACATCTTGCCAGTACTTGGATTCATTCCGATACTGCATAACTATCTGACAGTCAATGCGTGCAGAAGCATTCATGCCTGATGAATAGTCACATACTGCTTGCCTGTGTATGTGTGAATTTTCATGCTCTGTAAAACATTCACTTGCATGCTTCCAGTCAGAAAAACCTGTGGATCCTAATGCTGTAGTGCTCCTAGCATACAATTTGCATATTCAGCAGAATATTAAACAAGTTGATGGGGATAAAAGAAGCCAGTCGCGTTTTACCTTCTCATTATTTTTTTGTCGTAGTGAGCGATGGGTTTGCCTCCTCGGGGCACTCCGTGGTAACAATGGCACACACAACAGCAACTAGGGCCTCTGTGAATCTTGGAGAGGTGCAAGCTAGTTCTGTGTGACATTGGCGAAAAGACCCCAACTCACTGGGTTTTGTTCCAGAATCCTTAGGTTGAATGACCAACTGGAACCCTCAGCTGTGGGCTAATCCCTCACACTGATGTACTTACCTGATTAAAAAGACAAAAAGAAATATTAAGAATGACTCAAGTGTGGGATATGGTGGACCTACCACACTTGAGAAGGACGGTCCACCACGGAATCGACCTGGACTTTCTAAACGGCGTATGAGAAAGAGATCTCGGCTGAGTGAATGTAAGATTGGTGTATGGAATACTAGAGGTATAAATGGCAAGATGAGTGAGGTGATTGAGGAGATGAATAAGTATAGACTGGATGTGCTGTGTGTAAGTGAAATCAAAAAGAAGGAAATTGGGGTAGAAGAAGTGAATGGCACGGTGAATGTGTGGTCTGGAGTATTGGATAATATGAGAGGACAGGCTGGTGTAGGTGTGATTTTAAGTGAAAAGATGAAGAACAACTTGATTCACTATAGTTGTGTAAGTGAGAGAATTCTCTGGATTTGTTTCAAAGTGAAACTTCAGAGAATTGTAATTGTTGTAGTGTATGCTCCTTGTAACTCGGAACCTTCTGATAAGAAAGAAGATTTCTGGAATGAGCTAAAAGCTGTTTTGAGCCAGTTTGGTGCTAAAGAAAAAGTTATAACAGCAGGGGATTTCAATGCTAGAGTAGGTGTACAGAATGCAATTTCTGACAATGTTCTGGGTAAGTTTAATGATCCTTGTGTGAATGATAATGGTGAAAGATCAATTGAACTCTGCATTGAGAATGGTTTGTGTGTATCTAATAAATTTTTCAACCACAAGTATATCCACACATATACTTGGGAAAATCGTACTCTTGGTCAAAAGAGTGTGATTGATTTTGTTGTCTACGATCAGCGTTTGAAACACTTAGTTGTTGACACCTGTGTGATGAGAGGTGCGGATGTTGGTTCTGATCATTACTTGGTAGTGTCACGATTGAAACTTAATGTTGGTTGGAGGAAAAGAAATAGGAAGAGACCCAGGATAGAAAGAATAAAGGTTGATAGGCTCCTTGAAGATAATCAGCAGTATTCTGACTTACTCAGAGAACGACTGAAGGATCTGAAGTCTGGTGAGAGGGATGTAGAAAAAAAGTGGGAATGTTTTAAGAACTGTGTTGTCACTTTGGCTAAAGAGGTCTGTGGCACCACAATAGTGGGTAACAATAGAGATGATGCTTGGTGGAATAGTGAGATTGAAGAGGCAGTAAAGAGAATGAAAGAAGCCTATTTGGGGATGTTGCAAGGTAGAGTCTCTATGGATGAATATCGCTGTAAGAAGCGTGAAGCTGCTAAGCTGGTTCGTCACAGTAAGGCAAAAGATAGGAAGGAGAAAGTGGAAAGGCACGAATTGGCGTTTTGGAAAGATAGGAAGTCCTTCTGGAAGTACATGAGATTCAGGAAAAATAGGGAAAACAAAGTTGTAATTTGTGAGAAGAATGAGATCGGGGAAATGATATGGGAGCCCAATGAGTTAAGTGACAGATGGGGTGAATACTTCTGTGAGTTATTAGATCAGGAAAGCAAAGATGATTCTGAGACAGACGCAGATGATGTCACAATGAGGGATGAAAACACAGGAGGGATCTCAAGAGAAGAAGTGTGTAAAGCTCTAAAATCTCTTCAGAATGGTAAAGCTACGGGAGTTGATGGCATAACTGCAGAGATGTTGAAATATGGTGGTGACTCTATAATTGACTGGTTAACTGAAATTTGCCAGTTGTGCTGGGAGTTAGGAATGGTTCCTCGGGATTGGAAGGATGCTATTATTGTTCCCTTGTATAAGGGAAAAGGTGATCAGACCGAATGCAAGAACTATCGTGGTATTAGCCTACTGAGTGTGCCAGGGAAAGTGTTTGGTAAGGTTGTTATTGAAAAAGTACGGGGTCTTACATCATTGAAAGTGTGAGATGTTCAGAGTGGTTTTATGCCTGGTAAAGGCTGCACTAACCAGATTTTTGCATTACGCATGATGATTGAAAAGTATCTGGCTGTTGGGAAGAAAGTTTTTACTGCCTTCATAGATTTAGAGAAAGCTTACGACCGAGTGAATAGGACACTTTTGTGGAAGGTATTGAATGAATATGGTGTTACTAGGAATCTACTTAATAGTGTAAAAGCCATGTATGCTGATAGTAGAGCTTGTGTACGAGTGAATGGTGTTTTATCAAAATGATTTTCCATTGGTGCAGGAGTTAGACAAGGTTGTGTAATGTCACCATGGCTGTTTAATATTTTAATATATTTATGGATGTATGCATGTGTGATGCCAAAATAGATAATAGTGGTTTATGTCTTGGTAATATCCGTGTGTGCAGATTGCTGTATGCTGACGACACTGTCCTGTTGGCAGAGAGCAAAAGTGAGTTGCAGAGTATGTTGACTTGGATGCACGAAGCTTGCATGAAATTCAAACTGAGTATAAATAAGGGAAAAACCAAAGTCATGGTGTTTGAGAGAGGAATGGGTAGCACTGAGTGTAATGTAAGTACAAATGGCACTGTGATTGACCAGGTGAGTGAGTTTGTGTATTTAGGAAGCATGTTTGACAGAGAGAACCAGTTGGATGGTGAAATCAGTAGGCGAGTGAATTCTTCTTTGAAAGTCATAGCTGCTCTGGGAGGTTTTCACAGGAATGATGGGTTCTTTAGAGAGTCCCGCATGGCTGTGTATGAAACTGTAATTGTTCCTACTCTGATGTATGGCAGTGAAACCTGGGTACTGCAGAAGAAACATAGGAGTCGTTTGTGTGCTGGAGAAATGCGTTACTTACGTGGGGTTTGTGGCAAGACACGATATGATTGTGTGAGAAATGAAGATGTATTGCAGTTGTGTGATGTGAAGCAAAATGTTGTTAGCAAGGTGGAGACCAATATGCTTCGGTGGTTTGGCCATGTTGAAAGAATGGGTGATGAAATGCTTACGAAGAAAATCTTTTCAGCCAAAGTGGCAGGAAGGAAAGGCAGAGGAAGGCCAAGGAAGACATGGGTGGATCAGATTCAGGAGTGTCTGCATGAGAAAAAGAATATGAGTATGAAGTATAAAAGATCTTGTGTACGGCATGTAATGGATATCAGTGAAGCACGAGTTGTATGTCAAGATCGCTGTAAATGGAGAAGTTTGATACAACAACAATAAGTAAAAATATCTGGAAGTTTGTATTTCTTTTTGGAGCTAACCTCTGAATCTCAGAGAACAGCTTAGTGATATGTATGTATGTATTTTTTTTATTCTAAAAAAATTACCTTCTGTTAGGAAACGTTTTTTACCATAGATATCCTTCCCTGTGAATGCCAGCAACTTCAAATCTTGGACTGGTGGATTGCTCAAAAAGCATCTGCACATTTCTTCTGTAATTTCTCCCCATAAGGCAGGATCCACTGCATTCATTGTGGAACTTGTGCTCTCTTCATTAGATGAATTCAAAAGATTTCCCAAATATTCTGAAGTCAGATTACTGGCTTCCAAAGACAAATTACACTCAAGAGACTCACCAGTAGTAAAATTAGAGGAATGTGTAGAACTTTTGGGACCAAGTGAAATATCCAATTTGTTCAATGTTCAATGCTACCATGCTGCAGGTCATCATCCTTCAGTTTCAATTGTTTGGCTTTCCGCTTAGCATTGTCAGATAAATATGTTCGTTTTGACATAATTTAACTATTAGGAACATTGGGAACAAAACAGGGCTAGACAGACATATACAAGCAAGTGGACACTCCATAAATTGGGACTCAGTGAAAATAATCGCCCACCAGTCAAACTTAGTAAGGAGGAAACTAGAAGAAGGGATCGAAATAGCAAGAAGAAGAAGTACCACAATTAACGATAATTGCAGATGGACTCTTCCAATTGAGTGGCAGCAACTACTCCAGTGACATAGTCCTGATGACGAACTAGGCTTTAGTTCGAAAATTTGACAACCAACTTTGAAGAAAAATAACCTCTATAAGACCCGTAAAAGAGTTATTCCACAATAATTTAACTGTTAAATAATTAAACTTAAATATATTGTTACAACTAACTAAATTTGATTATATAAAAAATTAACATACATTCAATATTCCATCAGACTACAAGAAACGCAATGCAAAATTCAACCAAGCCAAGCCATCGCGTTCGCGGTTACAGTTACGACAACGACAAGCCGTGTGAGGGAAGTTGAAGGATCAATTCAGTTTAGGTGCGTTCGAAGAAGCAAGAAAAGGCCACGTGAATCAATGGAAGCGATCTTCCTTCTCAATGGCCCCCTGAAGGTTATTAAACCACTGAAACTCATTAATGGCCACATGTTTATGTGACACTCGAAACTCAAACTCACTGCATGTAAGTACCACATTTATAAGCACATGACTCATGAGCATGCAAAAGTAAAAAAATAAATTTTAAATATACACACACAAAATTCCCATTAACTAAGTACACATTTAATTCAAATTTGGGGGCCCCAAAAATCGGGGGCCCTGGGCACGTGCCCCGTGTGCCCTCCCATAAATCAGGGCCTGCATAGATTAGCTAATTATGTCATTTATATATCAAAATTTAACAAACATTTGCGCCAAAAGTTTGTTTGGAGATTAATTCTTCAATGATTTATTCTCATCAATGTATTACTTCTTAAATTAAAATGAAGTTTACAATTTTTGCATTTCTTTGAAATTTTGGAATTTTTAACAGAAAATAATATCTACACATTAAATGAGTATATCATATCATTCTTACATGTATATTTAATGAGTCTTTAAAAATTTGGTATGAAAAATAAAATACTTCACAAAAATAACATTTTTTATATCACTATGTCCAATAATGACATTTAAAAAGTGGGCGTTTCTTTTTTAAGAAAATAAAAAAACCAACTTATTACTAATTTCCCATTTCACAGAGTAATGATTATGTTGCCCAAACATTTTGATAAACAGAAAGGGATTTGAAGCAAAATAAGAAAAAATGCCTCCCACTAGTGTGTTTGTTGTTGCAACCCAGTCATGATAAAAATTCAAAGATTACTACAGGGTTAAAGTTATTAAAGTTGTTGCTCTCCAAAAGTTACCTTATAATAGTGTGATACCTCAATTATGGCTGTCTAAGGAATTTGTTAATTTATTAAGTAATCTGAAAGTTCTTTAAATGCTGAGGCTATGATAGTACAAAAGCTGTATGTTATTGCCTATTGAAAGTAAACTTTCAGCAGTACTATAGATAGTTTATGGCTGTCTCAAGCTGTTTGATTATTATGTAATCCATCAAGTTTCATGTTACTGATAAGTGTGTTAAAAATTCAACTTTCATATTTTTGAATTTTCATAACAATGCAGTAATGCCACATAAAGATTTCTTTCATTTACTTATGAATCTCAAAATCAAAATATCTAAGTTCCGATTCAATCTCGATGACATAAAATAAACTATTGTATAAACTAAAAAAATTATTACATCCCAGTCTTGCTATCTCAAAAGGTCCGCAGATTCAATCTCAACAGCATGAAATAAACTTTTGTATAAACTGAAAGAATGATTACATCCCAGTCATGCTGTCTCAGAGATTCAATCTCAATGACATGACATGAAATAGACTTTTGTATACACTGAAAAAATTACATCCCAGTCACGTTATCTCAAAGTTCCCATAGATCCAATCTCAATGACATGAAATAAGCTCTTGTATAAACTGAAAGAATTATTACATCCCAGTCATGCTGTCTCAAAGGTTCCACAGATTTAATATCAGTGACATGAAATAAACTCCTGTATAAACTGAATGATTACATCCTGATCATATTATCTCAAAGGTTTACCTTATGTTGCCAGACACCACTTACTTGCAATGTAAAATCTTTGACAGGATCAAAAATTTTAAAATAAAAGTCTTCCACCAACTTCTGCCTGTTTTTCTCAGCATTCCTGCAGAAAAGGAAAACTATAATCAGTTCTTAATATATCATCAGCATTATATGCCTCAAAATCAAAGAGTTTGGGGGAATATACAAATAAATTTTAATGTACCCTACAAGAAAAAAAAGTATGAGGTTGAGTTTTTTTAATTGAAAAACTGAAAAACATGAGAATATGTACTGAAAGCAGCTTAAGGTTACATGCCAAATTTATGGTAGAGATACCTGGATACTGCAGAGTACATGCAAGTGTTATTTAGATTACTTACACATAATAAATGCTTTATGGAGAGATGCATTACTTATGAGTAAGGATGTGTGACAAGACTAATTCTGACAATGTGCAAGTATTTTGGTTTGGCCATGTTGAAAGAATGAATGACAAGGAACTATTTTATTCAGTCAAAGTGAAAGGAAAGAAAAGACAGAGGAAGGCCAAGGAAATCGTTGGAAGACCAGATCGAAGAATGCCTGAAAGAAGAAAAGATAATGAGTATGAACTACAAAAGGTATCATGTCAGATGTGTCATGGATATCAAGGAATCATAAGTTGTGTGCCAAACTTGCCGTAAATGGATACATTTGATACATCAACAGTAAGTACAATCTAACACTATCAGTAAATTTGAATTGACAGATGATCTTGCTTTAAGGATCTAATCTTTTCAAATTCAAAGCACAGCTTAATGATACGTATGTGCAAAGCTAAAGCTAAATAAATGTGAAATGATATCAATATTTAAAAAAAAAACATTTTATTACATATTTTTACATGACATAAAATGTATATATTATACTTTTTATTTTGCATAATGATAAATCATTAAAATTCGAAATCTGCTGTATTAAAATGAAGCAATTTGTGTTTAATTACTTACAAGGCACAAAAGTTCAACAATGAGTTAGAATTAGACAACAGAATTAAAATGCTTATCAGTTGTATAAAGTGATTTCCTTAAACATACAGTTTGCCAGAAACCTATGACTACATGCAATGCAGTACTTAAACATATCTTTTTATTTTTTTTATTTTTTTACAATGAGAGTAGTCCAAAGCAGTGGAAGTAGTCTTTTGCATTATGGCAGGAATTGAGGAGGAACTCTTAAAAGTTAACTCAATGGGCTATAAATCTAAAAATTAGCAAGTCCATATTACAAAAAGAACAAAAACCACTTAACTCTTTAACAAGGGAAACACTGTCTCATGACACTGCAGCAATTCAAAAATGTAAAAGACCTCAATGTATTTTAGATGAAATATCAAAACACTTGTTGAAAAAAAAACTAAGATGGAATCAGCTGAGACATCCATGGAAATTTCACACTCAGGCAAAAAAAAAAAAAAAGGGGGGGGGGGGATGACCAGTATTCTTAAAGCAAACTTTATCTTTTTTTTTTTTTTTTTTTTTTCACAAATCCTTTTCCCATTTATCTTTCCTATTTAGATCATTCTCTGTATTGATCATTCTCTGTATTCTTTAAAATTTTCTACTTTAATTTAAAAAACTTAGCTATCCAACCAGTGACAAGCACTATTAAGTGTGAAAGCAATTTTATTTGGTGACCAAAATCACACATTTCTGTGTTCATTATGTTTGGAACTTGACCTGAAGAGAGCAAAGAAATGAGATTTCTCTCTGCAGGTAAAAAGGAATAAAATAAAAATAAAGTGATACTTTACAGAAGTTATTGGGTTTGTTCCTTGTTGTTTTTGTGTAAACTTGGTTTTCTTTTTATTTCATTTCAAGTGCTGCCCTAGCCAGGACCCTTTTCTCCTTTGCATGTATGGGAGTCTTTAAAGCAAATATTGCAGAGAAAAGTGTGCCTGTGCCATAAGAAACAGTTGAGCAAAGTCTTTACGTCAACTTATAACTCCCTTTCTTAATGCAAAATGGCATACTCCTACAACTGCTATTTTTCCATATATTTTTTTCTTAATGGAAAATGATATACTCCCACAACTCTAATTTTGGCATAACATTTTCTTCTTTTTTTCCCTTAATGGGAAACGGTACACTCCTAAAACTAATTTTTCTATATTTTTATTTTTTACTTTCCTATCAGGGCATCCCACTCCTGCATCTATTTTTTATATTTTTCCCCTCCGACAAAATACCAGGTAGGTTCCATGTATGCTGGGACTAAACCATGTTTAGACCTCATCAGTTTAATAGCAGTGAGAGTTGGGTGCAAAGGAAAGGAAGGGGATCTCTTGGAGGTTAGAAACTGCTGACATGAGAGTAGTAAGCAGAACATTTGAAGGAAACAGGTATATTCAGTAGCAGAACAGATTTAGTGATGTAGAACATTAGAAATGAGCTAAGAACTTCTTCCATAGAAGAAAAAAGTTGATGATATCAAGGTATTTTAGACATGCATACCACAGAATAAAAAATGAAGATGAGAGATTAAACAAACAGATGCTACAATTCATGATGTCAGGCAACTTACCAATGGGTTAACACAGAACCAGGTACACTGAGGATGTGAAGCAAAACATCAGCGAGTGAGAAAACAATATGGTAGTGCCAGAAAATTTTGCAATAGGTGAACAGAGTTTGTGGTCTGTGTGAAAAATGTGTGTGAACACCGTACTGGTATACAGATGCAAGATGATGACCAAAAAAGAAAAAAAAAAGAAAAGCCATAGAAGTTTTTTTACTGTATAAGCTCTGTTACGAGAGTATCTCTTAATTAACTTCCTTCGTCAAATCACTCAGTTTATGGAAAAAAACAGTGGATCATAATTCTGTCTTTGGTTAATGAAATGAGCAAACTAATGTGTATTACAGTATTGCTGCTTTCCAAACTGAATAATAAAAGCCAGTGAATAACAGACATAATGGAACAGTAATGAACACTGTTACCTGAACTGCAAGATTAGCAGTTCAGGAAACTGTGAAAACTATTTAGAAAAACTGAACACAATAATAAACAGTGTTATATAAAATCCACGAGGTGAAGGAAAATGTAATTGCAAACTGTACTGAAAATGTGTACAAACTGAAATGCTTGCACTAAATTAAAAAAAAAAAAAAAACCCGTCCAATCTGGTGGCACAAAAAGTGCACTATTTTTAGAGAAGCTATAGATCCCATTCCCACTTTATGATGATACAGTTTAAGAAATCTCCACAGGAATGGTTGTTCTAAGCACATTGCCACACTTGTTGAAAAGCTCTACTGGGATATTAATAATCATAATTTCATAAGTAACGAAGACTGTTACCTGAACTGCAAGATTAGCAGTTCAGGAAACTGTGAACACTATTTAGAGACACTGAACAACAGTATTATACAAATTCCATGAGGTGAAGGAAAATGTAATTGCAAACTGTACTGAAAGTGTGTATCAACTGAAATGCTTGCATTAAATTTAAAAATAAAAAAAAAGTCCAGTCTGGTGACACAAAAAGTGCACTATTTTTAGAGAAAATATAGATCCCATTCCCACTTTATGATGATACAGTTTAAGAACTCTCCACAGGAATGATAGTTCCTAAGCACATTGCCACACTTGTTGCAACGCTCTACTGGGATATTAATAATCATAATTTCCATATTTTGTTTGCATCAAGAGAGCTGCAAGATTTTAGAATGGATGGATGGGGAACACATATGTACAACACAATTAAAGGCATGGAACATAAAGTAGTTCAGTACAAAATGAAACACCATGCCAATGTTGAAAAACCAGCTGGAACTAGCATGCTGATATAATGTACATCTTTACAGAGAGCTATGAAGCAGTACTGAAAGTGCACTACTTGTAAATGCCTGATACTTTACAATTTGCTCTTACAGAACATAATATTTTCCAATAATTAATTACTTCATGGCTTCCTCTTATTACTTTCAGTATTATAAATATTTAACGGAAATTACCGAGGATAAATTTATTAAGGTACATTACCTCTCAAATTTTCGATCTATACACTAGATCATCATTACAAGTTCTTGCGTCTTACTACTTCCACAGGTCTGGCGACCATTGCTTGCATCAGGAGAGCTGCAAGATTTCAGAATGGATGGATGGGGAACACATATAGGCTTGGTCGCCAGACCTGTGGAAGTAGTAAGACACAAGAACTCCTGACGATGATCTAGTGCATAGATCGAAAATTTGAGAATTTTGTACCTTAATAAATTTATCTTCAATAATTCCCGTTAAATATTTATAATACTGATAATATTTTCTCCATGACACATGTGAGATAAATTCATCACATTATGTGCTTATCTACAAAGCACACTGTTACCTGAGTGGCACTAATACAAAAGATTTTTTTTTTTTTTGTGCTATGTCTCATCACAAAATTACTCACAAAATGCTGTTAAACATACCCTGAATTAGCAGCGCTAGCAAAAGACTGCAGACAAGTGCTAACCAAAGCATACTTTTCAAGAATGGCATCCAACTTTCTGCTTTCACAAAGACTCCACAACTTTCTTAATGCAACATGTGCATAAATTCGAATGTTGAAGTTCTGTGTCATGCAATAGGAGATGATATTTGGTAGCCAATCATCTGCCAGAGACTCCAGATCATTTACATGATGGCTGAAGAACACCAGAACTGAAAGAATGGAGGTGATAATGCCAGGACGATTTCCAGCAGCCTGAAAGAGAAATAGTCATGAAAGTAACATATGATTTCCAGCAGCCTGAAAGAGAAATAGTCATGAAAGTAACATATCATACACTAAAAATATTCTCAGCACATATCAACCATGTCTAACAAAAATAAACTGAAATTAGATAAATTCAAAATATTAACTATTATCTTTTAACATATTGTTATGATAAAATTAAAAAAATACATATAAAAAAATGTAACTTTTGCGTGTTTTTTAGCAATTTCTTTTGGCTGAGGAGACAATTTTCTTGATGCCACAGCATCCACGCATGTCATGTTTTCCCCTGTCTGCTCATGCCAGACTAATAATGAAATAATCCCTTTTTGCAATTTCTGCTGGAAAATTAATTCATTAAAACTTTTTCTAACCTTCCTTTTCACCAAAAATAACAACACTTACTTACAAGTGTTATAATAAGGGTATTCCAGTTGATAAAGTAGAAATGTAAAGGGAAAAAAATGAATTTCAATTTTAAAGAGAAATTTCCACATCAGAAAAAGTGAGACTCCAAGATAAAAAAAATTTTCACTTTTGTTTATTTTTCTGGAGAGCACATGGTCAAAATAAATGCCATATTCTGAGCCCCCATATCAGCAATGTAGTGTATTACCAGCCAAATAATTAGTAAAACCATATTAAATATTTACCTTTCATTTGTGTATTCTTCAATGCTCTCATAATATTATAATATATCGATTGAATGAAGGGCAGGAGGTTGTTGGCTGAAACTTTTTTTCACTATTCTTTTAAGAGCAGCTTCATAAAATTTACATAATTGTTGTTCAAGGTACTGTATTCAACATTTGAGTGCCTTTTTAAATGAATACCTCTGATTTTCACCAAAAAAACATGCAATTGTACTGCACAAACTAATTCACTTCAAAGCAACTAAACCATTTACCATATTTACTCGAATCTAACATGCACCTTACTTCTCAGCTACAAAAATGTGTATTTTTTCTTAATACTTGTATACTAAGATGCAAGAAAACTTGAAAGAAATACAAACTTATGAAACTTATGAAATATGGCAATTCTTGAATTTATCTGAATTCCACGTATTCCAAATTATGCATTGCTCACAGACATCTCTCCATCTACATCCACAGATATTTCACTGTATGAATCTTCATTGCTTCTGTCAGCTGTGGTTTCACTGTTGAATTGTTCGAAGATAGCGTAGTCTTCAGTGTCATCCATCGCATTGGAAATGCAGCACTTCAGAAAAGACCGCTTAACTAAGTCATTAGGAATGAAATCCCAGGCATCTACAATCCACTGTACTACTACAGAGAGTGGAGGTTTTTTAACTCATCAAGTTTTTGTCAGTTCTGTCTCCCGATGTAAGCCACGCTTTAATAGCATGATCGAATTGCTGCTTTAAAAGGCATATTTATGCAGACATCAAGAGGCTGAAGTTAGGAAGTCATTCCTCCAGGCACAACCACTAGATCAGTTCTGTTTTCATCAATCCTGGTTTTCACCGAGTTGGTAACATGCCCCTTGAATGAATCCAATACAAGCATGGACCGCAGCCCAGCACCTGGTCGTCGTTAAACTACACTTTTTGAAGCCAGTCCGTTACCAGTTCTTCGGTCATCCAGCCATTTTCTTGAACTCTGACATGAATTTTCTGAAGAAAAGTCTCTTTATTCGAAAATGTTTTTCTCTTGAAAATAACATATGGTGGTAGCTCGTTCCCATCGGCGGTAGTGGAAAGCATGAATGTCATTCGGAACTTCTCGTTTGCTGTTGTTAGCACTTTAACTTGCTTTGCACCAATACTTTCTACAGTGTAATTTGATGGCATATAAAAATACAATGGTGTTTGGTCAGCATTCCCAATCTGGCTTAAAACATGGTGCCCTTGCTTTTTTACTGATATGACGTACTTGAGAGAACTGTCTAGCTTTTCTTCAAAGTCAGGTGGCATTCTCTGACATATTGAAGCACACCGCCTCAGAGAAAATCCTTTCTCTTCATAAAATGGCAAATCCATCCTCTTGAAGCAGTGAACCTTACACTGGATCCAAGTTCAAGATAAATTTCTCATGCTTTTGCCTGGAAAATTTCTACAGTAACAGGAAAACCTGATGCACATTGCTGCTTAACGAAATGATCTAGATGATAATCAATCTCAGGAAATCTACATGTCTTAGGTCCTGAGAACGCCTTTCTTGTTTTGGAGCACTGATTCAGCTTTTCCTTTTGCTTCCTCCAAAGCCTTACATTCACTTCTGAAACTCCATACTCCCTAAAACAAGCACGATTGCCACTTTTCTCTGCACAGGAAACCACCTGCAGTTTAAACTTTGCTGGATAATGCTGCCGTTTAGAACACATCTCTGGACAGGATACTCCACGTTCAAGTAACAAAATGCAGTGTTTGTTTCAGAGAACAATACCATGAGGCAAGCGACTGTCCATATTTTATATGTTTTGTTGAAGCTTCTCAAGGAATGTAGAAGAATAGGGAAAGTTGGAGATTGTTGGTGGCCATAGCAACGATCAGATGCTCAGAGAAAATTCCATCTGCTGGCGCGCCACAACAGTGACATCTAGACAGTCAGGCATTTGTAAGACCGCCAATGTAGGTAGGTGTCACCAATTCTAACGCGCACCCGGATAAACAGGTTCAATTTTGGAGAGGGAAAGTACGTGTTAGATTCAAGTAAATATGGTAAGCTGATTTTACTGGCTTGTACATGAAAATGATGTCTCCGCTTTAAGCACTTTATGTCCACATTAATAAAAGTTTGGCACATCTTGAAGAAATAACAACTTCATGTGACCACTGCAGCTGCAAGCAGGTGCTAACTGTTTGTGTATTGTATCCAAATGCATTGTAATTCATCATACAGACAATTCTGCTTCACAGAGACCAATGAAACAACCTTGCTTAAACTTACTTTTGATTAAACAAAGACCCATCTGTGATGTATGAATGGCATTAGTCTTCAATTGCAAACAGATTTATAGGCTGCATTTGATTTCATTATTCTACATTGTACAGTTTTCCACAAACTTACTTAACTCATGATATAATAGCAGACTCTCGGCTGCCCATAATTTCTGTTCAACAAGTTAGAGTTCACCTACATCTGGCATGCTGGTGTCCACCTGCAAAGTTCCCCTGCTTGCACTCAGATGGCCCAATATACGTTGACACAAATAGTATATTCATAACGATCAAAATCCTTACCTTTTTTATCTCTGTGCACCACGTTCTTGGTTCATTGCTATATCATTTACAAATTGTCATTTTTGCTTTGACGATACCTATATCTTTATTTACACATTATAGCCATTCCGCGCTGGTATTGATATCAGGCACGTGTAGATCTTGTGTTCGATACTTATAAACCAGAAAGACATGAGGTATTATAATTTAATTAAAATATCTAAAATAGTATGACCTCTGTTCTTAAGTCCATCTCGAACTATTAAAATCTATGATAGACTAAAGAACTTTAAGAAATGGAATGGAATATAAAATATCATATAAAAACATCAAAGGACACAACAGAAGCTCTTGGACCCCAGACAGTCATCTACACAGAGCTACCCAAGCACAGTGCAAACCATCCCGCACATATACGCACTTGCACATTCCGCAACATAGGCCTAAAAACGCCCTTTCTCCGAACGCGTTTCGCACATGAGGAATTCACTGCATCTTTCATTATCAGTGATGGAAAGTTTGCGCCAATTGCGCCAATTTCATTGTCTTGCGCCAAACTGCTACAAATTACGAAAAATTTAATATTTGTGCCCAACTGCGCTGAAACGGCAATCCACAGCAAAAATTGCTAAGCGAAAAAAATGTTTTCACGGCAAAAATTCCGTTTGAAACGTCGAATTGAATGACACTTTTTTAAGGTCTATGCGTATTTTGGTGAAAACGACACTTAATCAACACGTACTGTGCCGCCAATCCCAAAATTTCGGAATGTTTTTCACCTACCTTCTAATTCGTTGTTTTTTTGGCAAAAGTGACGAAAAAACAACAATTTTCGTGATGTACGAAATTAAATTGTTTTTGCATATGGAGGAGGAGTTTTATTGTAATCACGTGGTATGTAGGGAAAACGATGCTGTACGTTTTGAAATCCTGATGAAGATTGCTTGCTGATAGTTTGGTGGTCTTTCGGAGTGCAGTGCAATTGAGATTGTTTATATGTCATTCCCTGCTCTTTGGGATAGCGCAGTTATTTCATTCCGGGCGAGGTGCGCGATTACGTAAATACAGCGTAAGGTCAATTATTAGCTATTTCGCCGACGCGGAGGACGACTGAAAATGGCTCTCCCATGGCAGGATACAATGGTTCTGTTTCTAAAGGATTCATAGGTATTCAGAGATGCCAACTTTTACGGATTTTCACTCCATCCTACGGTTTTACTGAAGTCACCCGAAAAAACTACGGAAAAGCCCTCGCAAGATCCCTGCACACAATTTCTATTTTTTTTTACCGTTTATAGGTCGAAAAAATGCACTTTACGGATAGTCCCTTATGCGCCTTCGATGTTCTGACTTCCTCCATAACGGAGGCGAAGTTTGTCACGTGATTCCTCATACAGCCATTTGAGAGTACTGTGCGCAAAAGTTGAGAGGGAACTCAGCTCAGCGCCTTTTGACAACTCTTTACAATGATTGCATGTGGCTTTGTGCTTGTGAAAATTTTGGTGCAAACGTGTTTTAACTCCTTCCACTCGACTGTCGGGTGATACCCAACATTACGAAATCGCTGAATAGCTCATCCGCCACTCCGATGACGCCTTTATAGCTTGCTTGTAGGTGGTCACGAGACATTTCTTTTTCGTTGAATAGGTCAGGTGTCACTCGCCACGCCGATGATGCTCCTATAGCTCGCATGTCGAGGCTCTCAAGACATTTCTTTTTTACCGGATAAAGTAAAAGAAACATCATCTGCGTGTCGGGTGTCACCCGCCTTGCCGATGACGCCTCTGTGGCTCGCATGTCAGCGCTCGCGAGGAATTTCGTTTTCATCGAATAGGTCGGCTGTTATCTGAGACGCCTACGACGCCTCTATAGCTCGGATGTCGGCGGTTGCGAGGAATTTCTTTTTTGCCGAATAGGTCGGGTGTCATCCGCCACGTCTATGACGCCTCTATAGCTCATTTGTCGGGGCTTGCAAGACATTTCTTTTTCGCCAAATACGTCGCGTGTTGGGTGTCAACCTCCATGCCAATGATGCCTCTATATCTCGCTAATTGGCACCCACGAGACATTACTTTTTCGCCGAATAGCTTGCGTGTCGGGTGTCATCCGGCGCACTCATTACGCCTCTATAGCTCGTGGGTCGGGCTTGCGAGAAATTTATTTTCCGTCGAATATCGCATGTGTCGGGTGGCCTCCTCCATGCCGATGACGGCTCTATAGCTCGCATGTAGGTGCTCGCGAGACATTTATTTTTTTGTCAAATAGATCGGGTGTCAGTCGCCACGCCAATAACGCCCCTATAGCTCGCATGTTGGGGCTCACGAGACGTTTCTTTTTCACCGGATAAAGAAAAAGAAACGTCATATGCGTGTCGGGTGTCACCCGCCATGCCGATGACGGCTCTATGGCTCGCATGTCAGTGTTCGCGAGGAATTTCGTTTTCACCGAATAGCTCGTTGTCTAGTGTGATCTGCTACACCTATGACGCTTCTATAGCTTGGATGTCGGCGCTCGCGAGGAATTTCTTTTTCGCCGAATAGGTCGGGTGTCATCCTACATGTCTATGACGCCTTTATAGCTCGTATGTCGGGGCTTGTGAGACATTTTTTTTCGCCGAATATCTCACGTGTCGGGTCTCACCCTCCATGCCAATGATGCCTCTATAGCTCGCATCTTGGCGCTGGCGAGACATTTCTTTTTCGCCGAATAGCTTGCGTGTCGGGTGTCGTCCTCTGTGCTCATTACGCCTCTATAGCTCGTGGGTCGGGGCTTGCAAGACATTTCTTTTTCGTCGAATATCGCACGTGTTGGGTGGCACCCTCCATTCCGATGACGTCTCTATAGCTCGCATGTCGACGCTTGTGAGACATTTCTTTTGCCGAATAGGTAGGGTGGCAGCCGCCACGCTGATGATGCCTCTATAGCTCGTATGTCGGGGCTGGCGAGCTAAAGCTGAGCTTTCACTGCTAAGTTGTGGCCTCTACTGCAGAAAAAAATAAATAAAAATGTGAGTTCTGTGTGAGTATGGGTGAAAAGTTATGAGTGGTAAGGGTTAATTTAGATTAAAACGAAACGATACATAGCAGTGAAACAGCTATGATGACAAAAAGAATGAAGTCAGATAAAACTTATCGTCAAGTGTATCGCAGTATGTATAGTAAAGAATGGCCTTTTTATGAAGCATCTAAAGTTGTGCTGAATCACGTTTTATAAGCCATGTGGCTGCTATTTTAGCCTGTTGCAAGGCGGCCGCGATAATTGTAGGTGTCATGCAGAGAGCAAGAAGCACAAAAATCATGTCAAAAAATTAAATGGAGATGTGAGTAAAATTAATGTAACCAAAAAACTTCTGACAGCTTATCACATCTCTATATATATTAAAGCTTATAAAGAATCCTAGAAAAAATATCAAGAGCAGATTAGTGCTGGAAAAATGCAGCAAAACAAGCAAAAAAGAGAAAATTGAATGTTCACAAGGTGATTTGAAATGGGAGGAAGCTGAACATTTGCAGCAGTTGGATTCTCTCATAAATTGCTAAACAATGCTGAGATGAACATTGAATGTGGCATAAAAAAGACATGAGTGTAATAAAAAGTGGACAGATACTATTAAAAGAAGCAAAACAAAACATTGCTAACTATCTTAAAAAATTAGAAAAGAATAGAAGTGAACAATTAAATATTGAAAAAAGTAGCAAAAAATTAGATATTTTTTGTAAAATAAATTATTAATAATAGAATCCTGCTTTGGTTACAAATTTTTTTATCTATTTGAAAACTAAAATGTTTGCATATGTGTGTGTGTATTTCAATGCAAGATGTTTTAAATTTGAGTAGGGTGCATCTATTTCCAAAACATTTTATGCTTAAAAGTTTGTTCTATCTACTAATATTTTACCTGCTCAAAAAAATGTTTTCTTACACCAAAAATGTGTTTTATCTGTTCCAAAAACACATTTTGCTGCTCCAAAAATGCATTTTACCTGCTCCAAAAAATGTATTTTACCTGCTCTAAAAAATATATTTTACCTGCTCCAAAAATGCATTTTGCTGCTCCCAAAATGTATTTCACCTGCTCCAAAAATGCATTTTGCTGCTCCAAAAAGGTATTTTACCTGCTCCAAAAATGGTTTTGCAACTTTCCATCACTGCATTATGAATGAAAATAACAATTATTTACAACTGATGAATTCTATGTCATTAACTGCATCATAAATGCAGCCAGACTGCTAATTTTCCCTTTATTTGCAAGAAGTTCTGAGGTTCCATACTAATGAATGAACTGTAATTCTTCCAGATAGAGTTTGTGTTTGTGTGTGTGTCTGAGATATGAGGGTGATAGGTGATATCCCTGTGTAGGTCACACATTTTTCAAATTTCCTGAAAAATTTTCCTCATGAGCTACAGCCACTAGAGACAATGCTATATGCAAATTCAGTACCTTGAATAATGTTTGCACTGACCTTTAGAAGATTGATTAGTTGTTTCTTAACCCCTAAATGCAACTATTTATGCTTCAAAAAGGACAAAATGGTCCTGTATGTAGCACAAGAGAAAGGATGTAAGCTTGTTCATAATAAGGAGCATAAATAAGCATAATACTCCAGGACCAACAGCTTCATGTGACTTTTGAACCACAAAGGGGTTTGGTGGCAGTGGGTCAAAAACCAGGGACCCTCTCTGTCTTGCTCCAAGCTATGAATGTTAACCAGAAGGCCACTCATGGCTGGTCCTTAGAAAATGTTTGTATTTTATGTCAACAGTAATAGCTAAGACAGGACTTTAAGAATCCCATTGCTATTAGGAAATGAAATATAATAACTCTTAAGTTTCAACTTAATGGACACTGCTGAAATTTGCACTCTACTGTGATTAAACAATGATTGATAAGATCAGCATAAATACTTTAGCTGCTAAAAATACAAATACCACAGATTTCTTAAAGATCTTCAACAGAGACAATGCTAATAATTAATAGCTAGTGGCATGGTAAGTTCTGGCTCTCTGCATGTCCACACATAATTTTAAAATTAAACATTAATTAATAAAAAAAAATTTCATGTGTTATTTAGCTTGCCCTTTGTACTCAGTCTCAGTAAGCTTTAAAGTTTTCAGAAGAATCTATCTGGGAATTACTCTGAAAACTAAGAGATGACACTCAATTCAGCCATGAAGGAATGATGAATTGCAGTGAAACAAATCAGAGCATCATTCATCAAGAAAGCAGCTCCTGCTGAGCATTTTCTAGACTGAGAAAAGGAAAAAAAAAAAATGTTCCTGTATCATGAAATGCTTTGCCCTTTTTCTTTTCTTTTAAAAAATGTAGTGCATATACATGATTATTCAAAATGATTCATCTGATTTCAAAACAGCATAATTCTATAACTATAAACTGCGTGTAACCTTGGAATATACTGCATACACCAAATGAAATAGAAAATCTCCGAGTTTTAATAGGTCACTGCGAGAGGGCTCCACTGTTGTTGTGGCTTTGTGACAGATAGTCTGTCAGAAAATAGTGACCATACAGCAGAAGGCATTTTGTGTGCTGCAGTTTTTGAGATGTGAATTGGTAGTCACAATGTAGCGTAAGTTTCATAAACATCATGGAAACGATCCATTGTGCAAAAAATCAGAGAGAATTTCATATGTAGCATGAGGAAGTCAACCAATTGTGCCAGTTGAGAACTGGGAATTCCTCAGATGACTGTTAGGTGTGTTTTGAGACTATGCTTGATTATGAATCCATACATGTTGCAACTGTTGCAGGTGTTAAGGCCAGGGTACAAGTTTAAGTGACAGAACTTTTGCCAACTCATGCAGGATGTTATGGAAGATGGCAATTTAGCTCCCTGCCTGGTATTCAGTGATGTAGCAACTTTTCATTTGAAGTGGCAAGGTGAACCCACATGCAACAATCTAACATGAACGCAGCTCACCTAAAGTTAACATCTTCTGTGCCACTGCCCAAGCAAAGGTTTATGGACCTTTCTTTTTCATGGAAAGCACAGTGACTGGTAACTCTTATTTGGTTATACTTTAAAACTGGCTATTTTCACAATTGAACAAAGATTCCAGCAACTGCATCTTCCAGTAAGATGGGGGTGGCCTCATTGGCACTGCTCTGTTTGCTGTTTCCTCAATGAAGTACTCCCTTGTCATTGGATTGGTTGCAGTGGACCCCATGACTTGGTGTTCTACAGCTGGCTGCCTAGGTCAACAAATCTTACGCCATGCAACTTCTTTTTTTGAGGGTGTTTTAAGGATACTGTGTACATGCCAGCATTGCCTACAAACCTGGACAAGCTCAAAAACACATTGTTACTGTGGTGGAGTCAGTGACAATGGACATGCTGGAGCGAGTATGGGACAAAATATACTATCGTCTTGACATTGCTCGGGTAACTAAGAGAAGTTACATAGATCACTTATGAGGTGAGATACAAAATTCAGACAGTTTTTCTTTTGGATGATGTATCATTACTCAATCTGTATTTGCACACTTCGAAAATATAGTCATTTGAAATCGGATGAATCATTTTGAATAACCCTACTTAATGTCGAAGAAAATCAGTCACCATTAGTAATATCTTCAAGAGTCTTTCATTTGTCTCTTCCCATTCACATAGGTCAGACTTCATATACAAAAGGTTTGTTCATAGAATTATTTCTAATTTAAGTGTACAAATACTGGCTCACCACAATATAAAGTTGCCTTTTTTTATGGCATGAAATATTGAAAAAAAGATTAATAAGAATAATTACTGTACTATATTTTAACTCAGAGGAAGGACTTAAAATGAATGTTACTAGATGAAACCCATCAGAATCAATGGTAAGTTTTTTTGTTTGTTTTTTTGCTGTTGTTTTTTGAAAATAATAAACTGATATGAAACAACAAATGTTAACTTTATTTGATTGACAAATTCATTCAACCACTTCAGTAAAGACAACAGTCCAGGTTCGTGATTTTTTGTGTGTGTGTCTGTGTGTGACTGAAGATTTAACGACTACCATGAGCAACTCAATGGGCTATAAGCAGCCGCCTGTCCCTAATTTAGGGTCAGTGATTCCAGGGAAGGCAGAGAGCCAGTGGCGTAAGACAAACACAACATCCATGCCTCACCGGGATTCGAACCCGGACCCTTCATGAACGAATGATCATAAGCCAACGCTTGGGCTATAAGCAGTCACCCGTCCCTAATTTAGGGTCACTGGTTTCAGGGAAGGGAGAGAGTCAGTGCCGTAAGACAAACACAACATCCATGCCTCACCAGGATTCGAACCCAGTAGACGAAACCCGTCAGAATCGACGATAAGTTTTTTTGTTTTTTTTAAAGAATAAACTCATATGAAACGTTTATTTACATCTTTTCATAATGGGAAACGTCTTACCTACGTGAAAAAACTGGATCGAATGAATGTTAAATTGTATATACACTGAAGTGCCAGAAAAACTGGTACAGACGAGCTTATGCAAAATACATAGCAACATCACCTATGCGCGTGCTCGGTTGCGTTTGCCAGTGCGTATATAAAGCGATAGACATCCTTGCCAGCTATCAGAGTTGTTTTGGGCATGAGAATGACAAGTAATAACGATTTAAGCGATTTTCAACGTGGTATCGTAGTTGGCGCTCGTGAGATGGGCCATAGTATTTCGGAGGTAGAAATGAAGTTCGGATTTTCACGGATGACTACAAGAATTTTGACTACAAGAATTTTAGCAAAACCTCCAACCTACGATACCAGTGTGGCCGTAAAAAGACATTGAGTGAACGTGACCTTTGTCGGCTGTCGAGAATCGTTTCACGCGATAGGCACACAACACTCTCGCAGGTATCATCAGAATTCAATGCTGGGGCCTCAACAAGCATCAGCGTCCGGACTGGTCAACGTACCCTGCACGATATGGGTTTTGGGAGCCGACACCCAACTCAAGTCTCCTTGATGGGTGCACGACACAGAGCTATGCGCCTCGCTTGGGCACGGCAACATTCCCACTGAACATTTGATGACTGGAAACAAGTAGCTTGGTCTGATGAGTCGCATTTCCAACTGTATCGGTCAGATGGAAGGATTCGTTTATGGTGCAAACTCCATGAAACCATGGATCCCGCCTGTCAACAGGGAACTGTACCGGCTGGTGGGAGGTCCGTAATGGTATGAGGTGTGTTTAGCTGGACTTCACTGGGAATCCTGGTATGTCCAGAAACGTCTGTGACTGGCCAACGCTATGTGCACATCCTGTCTGACGAGGAACACCCGTTCATGTCCTGCATTCGTGCTGATGGGTTGGGCCTGTTCCAACAGGACAATGCACCTCCACACAAGTGTTGGGACGCCACATTATGGTTGGAGGAGCATTCATCTGAGTTTGTGGTTTTGCCATTCCCCCCCAAGTCCCCAGATCTGAACTTGATAGAAAACATTTGGGATGCCATGCAATGCGCCATCGAACACAGGAATCCGAGACCTCGGAATACACCCGAATTGTGGAACGCTCTGCAGGAAGTATGGTGTGCATTGCCTACAGCATATTTCCAGAAGCTAGTGGAGTCCATGCCCCGTCGTATTTCTGCAGTCCTGCGCTCCCGTGGGGGACCTACCAAGTATTAGACTAGTGTATCAGTTTTTCTGGCACTTCAGTGAATACATCACACAGTCCAATGGCACAACACAATCAGGTCTTCGAGTGTTTGCTGTTCCGATAAGAACTTTCAAACAAATTCCTGCTAGCGCTGTTTTGCACAATGGTTTGCTGAGAAGAGAGACTTAGGACTTTGGACTGTCTGAGTCCCCCCATACTTCCATCTTCAACAGAGCACGAGTCAACAACAGGCGATCGGATGTCAACTGCGCACTTCTCCCATTGACTTTACATGAGAACTTTGCTGCCCCGCAATACCTGAACCGTTGCCCTGATTTCATTTTTCTCTTCGACTGACACATCTACATGGTAAGACCTTTATTTTGATACCTCAACCATATGTTTATGTTCAGCCATTCTCTCACAACTGGTCTTACAGTAAAAAACCCTTATAGAATTAATATATAGATGCCCAAAAGGAGATCATCCTTTCCTGTTTAGCAGAGCAATGAAGCTGCACAGTAATGTCCTACTAGACAATACAGTTGGACATTCATGATACCCTCTCTCTCGTGCTGAGTTCCAAAACTTTTAGAAACAAAAGCCTCTACTCCCTTGTGATGAGGTGGGAGAACATTTCGTTTACTATTTGAATGAACATTCCATGTTTAAAATGTGTAAAAAATCGGGGTGTGACCACTAAGGGCCAATTCCACAGAACTGGGACAAACAACTACGGATCATGCATGCCACTGATGAAGCAGTAGATTATCACACTTTTTTTCCATACACTGAAGTGACAAAAGTCATGGGATAGCAGTATGCAAATCTTTAACTAGCATTGCCGTAATATAAAGGCTTCAATGCATGCCACGATTTTTATCCATTGTGAGGTGTCATCTCGTGAGTCAGGCTGAACAACCACCAGTAAGATTATGGCAAGCCGACGTGAATTATCTGAGTTTGAACGAGGCATGGTAGTAGGAGCCAGATGGATAGGACATTCAATTTCTGAAGTTGTGCAAACATTCAGCATTCCTCAATCCATGGTGTTATGTGTGTACCAAGAATACCACACGGAAGGCATTACCACCTACTGTTGACAGAGCAGTAGCCGAACACGGGTGCTGAATGACCATGACCATTGGCATCTGACCAGGATTGTCCATGCTAACAGACAAGTGACACTGGCTCAAATGACATCCACATTCAATGCAGGAGGTACCAGAGATATATCCATCAGGTCAGTGCAACATAATTTAGTGCCCATGGGGTATGGGAGCAGAAGACCCACCAGAGTGCCTCTGTTAACACCACGACATTCGACACAGCACCTCACCTGGGCTTGTGAACATGATAATTGGACCCTGGAAGACTGACAACATGTGGCATGCTCCGATGAGTTACGCTACCAATTGTTACGAGCTGGTGGTAGGATTCGGGTGTGATGCAGACCCCATAAAGACTATGGACCAAAGCTGTCAACAAAGCATTGTGCAAGCTGGTGGTGGTTTCCATACATGTGTGGGGTGTCTTTATGTGGCACGGTTTGGGTCCTCCGGTCCTCATAAACACGTCATTAACCAGTAATCGCTTTGTTGCTCTGCTGGGTGACCATTTGCAGCCCTTCATGGACTTCATGTACCCCAACAATGACAGGATTTTTCAGGTGCACATGCAGACTTGCCAAACTAAATCCTGCAATTTTCTATGAAAATCCTGCAAGCATACTTTCGTATGTTTGAAATATCAATGGATATAATTTGAAGCACTAATGTTACATAAATGCATATAAAAAATATAAAAAAATTTCTGTTAAAAAATATTAAAAAAAAATCTGTTCAGTTATGCATTGATCTCGAGGATAACCAAAATTATGACGGAAAAGGAGAAATTCCTCGAAGACGTCACACTCTCATGCCTAAAGATTACGGCAAAATTTTTTTGCCGTCTAATTTCCGTTTTCAGAAATTTTTCCTCCATTTTCAAACTGAAATACAAATATTTATGGAATAAAATTATATATAACAACACTGGACAGAGGCTAACGGCAAAATTTTTTGCCGTCTAATTTCCGTTTTCAGAAATTTTTCCTCCATTTTCAAACTGAAATACAAATATTTATGGAATAAAATTATATATAACAACACTGGACAGAGGCTACGGTCACAGGAAAAAGAAATTATGATTACGAAAAAAATCTTTATTTCGTTTACTTCCATTTCTGAAAGACGAAGTACCGTCCCGATGCATATTTTTACGAATTGGCACAATTATTCGATGCATAGTCTTACGCATGGAGAAAAATTTCCGATGCGTATTTTTATGCGTCAAGAAAAATTCCCAACACATATTTTTACACATAGACAAAAAATCCCAATGCGTATTTTCATGCGTCAAGAAAATTCCCAACACATATTTTTACACATCGACAAAAATCCCAATGCGTATTTTCATGCGTCAAGAAAAATTCCTGACGCATATTTTTTCGCATCGAGAAAAAAATCCGATGTGTATTTTTATGCGTTGGTAAAATTTTGATACATACTAACATAATTACGCATTTTGGCGAACTCTGGACTTGGCGCATCACTTGAGCACTCCCGTGGAAAGAGAGCTACCGCACGACGCCAGTGAGTCAAAGATGACATCATCGTGTGACACAGCACTCGTAAGGTCTGGTAGAAAATCTTAGTGGGTGGTTGCGTCAGTATGTACAGTGCCCCTCAACGCCAAACCTGTTCCTGCAGCGCCAGAGATCATTAGCAGACAGAAGAGTAAACAATGGACAATTGTTTACTCTTTTTGGACAACAGGGCAGAACTGCTGACTCAGAGAAGAAAGGTCGCTTTTCCGCTAATGAGCCGATGCCTTGGAGAACTTCAAACTTTTCTCCTCATTACTTTTTAATTTACGCTACGGAAATCATGATGGAATCTGGCAATATTAATTTATAATCCGGAATTCCGGGAAATGTAATGAAATCCTGCATTGCCGGCCTAAACCTGGAGGGTTGGCAGGCCTGCACCATGTCATCTGGCCCAAGTTGTCCAAAATGGGTTTGAGGAGCATTCTGGACAGTTCTGAGGGATGGTGTGGCCACCACATTCGCTCGACATGAACTTAACAGAGCACTTACAGGATGTGGTGGAAAGGTCCATTCGCATCCAAGATCCTGTACCTACAAATACCAGGGAACTGTAGGCAGCTGTTCAGATGCCATGGCTCAACATCTCTCCAGAAGTCTTCTGGCCACTTGGGGAATTGATGCCACGTCGAACTGTTGCACTTCACCAGGCTAGAGGAGGTACTACAAGATACTAGGTACTTATCGCATGACTTTTGGCACTTTAGTGCCAAAAGTCATGGGTACTACTCTTAAGTAACAATAATTCCCATTGGCTGATAATGCACTTAGTAGTCATGCATACATGTTACATCTTGCACCAAATGAATGTAGCTACAAATATTTCCTAATGTAGGAAAATGCCACCCCAGTGGCACAGTGGTCAAAGCGATGACTTCTGACCATTCGTCCAAGATGGGTCCGGGTTCGAATCCCAGTGAGGCATGGATGTTGTGTTTGCTTGTCATATGGCACTGGCTGTCTCCCTTCCCTGGAGTCAGTGGCCCTAAATTAGGGACGAGCGACTGTTATAGCTCATTGAGTTGCTCGTGGTGGTCGTTAAACCTCAAATTGAAAAAAAAAAAAAAAAAAAAAATGTACGAAAATACTGGTTCCAAGGAAGTGCCAAAACCAGAATCAAGAGAATAAACATGATATACATGTCTTGTTCAAGGACCCAAAACCTGATTCCATATCATGAGAAATCAGAAGCCTGTACCATTTGATCATTTAGTGAGAAATCAATTATACCCACACTGCCCTCAGAAAAATGTCTCAAAATGCATGTAAGTTAAAGACTACATACAAAAAATAATTTTAGGCTTTTAACCAAGAGGTTTTTCCCAAAATAAAATAAAATGTCAATGTAGTGTTTTGGCAATTCCAACAGAAATTTGGGGAGAGGGACAGGATCAATAATTACTGAAAAATGTTGAAGTGCATTCGCAAATAAGAAGCAAGTACGTCATTAACATTAAGCCTTTAACCAACAGCCTAGAATATGTTTGCATTATACACTGGTGTGCAAAAATTAAGGACGAAGAGGAGAAATTAGCATAACAGCGCAACGAGCAGGCAGAATGGACCGAAAGACCACTCAGGAGATATAGACTAGGGTCTGGTACGGTAGGGCATGCGCATATATGCAGCATGAAGTGGGGGGCAGTGTCAGAAGGGTATAAAGCACACGGGCGGTGTACGCTCAGCAATTCAGTGAAAGCTGTTGCACGGTGTACATCGGTTTGAACGATGTCGAGTTGCTGCCACCGTGTGATATGGCCAACAGGCAATCCAGTAGACGACATCTGGATGACTTTACCCGAGGTCGCGTCATTGGGAAATTGGAAGAAGGTCAAAGTGTGACTAGTGTGGCCGAGGAGTTCGGGATCGCTCAAAGCATCATTTCACGAGCTTGGAGAGCATTTCAAATGACAGGAACAGCTGTCCGAGAGTTTAGCAGTGGTCGTCCACGAGCAATCACGGCGGCGGACAACCGGTATATTTTCCTACAGGCGAGAAGAGACAGACAGCAGACAGCAGGAGAAATCGCAAGGCACATGCAACAGACAACTAGATGTCCGTTATCGCCTTTTACCGTGGCCAGGAGGCTGCACAAAGGTGGTCTATTTGCATGATGACCAGTACAGTGTGTGCCATTAACGCCTGCTCATCAGAGACGTCGGTTTCTGTGTTGCCAGGAACACAAGAACTGGACACATCAGCAATGGGGTCGAGTTCTCTTTACGGATGAGAGCCGATTTAGTCTGACGAGTGATTCTGGACGTATACACATCAGGAGAGAGCAGGGAACACACAATCACACCTCCAACATCATCGAAAGGGACCGGTTTGGAGGTGGCAGAGTTCTCGTTTGGGGCAGTATCATGCTTGATAGCTGTACTGACCTCCACATCTTCCAAGGAGGTTCTTTTTTTTTTTTTTTTTTTTTTTTTTTTAATTGGAGGTTTAACGACCACTGTGAGCAACTCAATGGGCTATAAGCAGTCGCCCGTCCCTAATTTAGGGTCACTGGTTCCAGGGAAGGGAGAGAGCCAGTGCCGTAAGACAAACACAACATCCATGCCTCACCGGAATTCGAACCCGGACCCCGTTCGGACGAATGATCAGAGGCCAGCGACTTAGACCACTACGCCACCGGGGCGGCCCAAGGAGGTTCAGTCACTGGTGTCTGCTATTGTACCAAGGTTCTCCTGCCTGACGTACGTCCATTTAGAGGTGCTGTGGGTCCTGAGTTCCTCTTCATGGACGACAATGCTACACCTCGTCGTACAGTGGCTGTCACAGAGCTGTTGGAGAGTGAAGATATTCAATGCATGGATAGGCCCACAAGGTCCCCGGACCTAAATCCAATCGAACACATGTGGGACCTTCTCGGGAGATGCTTGGCAGCACGTCACCAGCCGCCAGCAATGATTCCGCAACTGCGATTGGGACTACAAGAGGAATGGGCCGCGATGCCTCATCGTCTTGACAACCTCGTCCTCAGCATGGACAGACATTGTAAATCCTGCAATGCAGTCAAGGGTGATCATATCCCCTATTAAAGACTGGATTTTTCTTGGCAGCCGCCTGTTACATGGACGTTTCGGTCTTCTGTCCAGTTGTGCTCGAAGCTACCTTTTCAATAAAGTGCCTTTGTATCCTTTGGATTCCTTGTTTGGACGGTTTTGCTCACTTGTCCCATATTCTTACATCTTGGGGATCTTATGGTATGATTTGAGTCGATGTGGAGCACTTCTGCATGACGTTACATTCGAAAAACCATCTCGTCCTTAATTTTTGCACATCAGTGTATTACATTGGACACTCATATTCCACGCAAATTTTCTAGGCATGTGAATTCAAGGAACACATATGTTGACATAAATATGAAATCAAATACTGATAACAAAATATGATAATACCTTTTTGGCAAAAATCTTCATTGTATCACTGAGGGCTGGACAAGAATAGATGATTTGAAAGACAACCCACTCCTCAAGATAGCGAACAGATGTTTGCTGGTTGCTGATAGCAAGGCAGTCGTATGTTCTTATTAGAAGTGACTCTTTATCACCCTTTAAATAAAATGCAAAAAGAAATAAAACAAAACAAAACGAAACTGGTAATACTTCTAATGCAGGAAATATGTTGCAATAAGAAACAAAACATACAAACAACATGACAGAATTTTTTTACGGCCCTATTAAAGCACATGACACACAAACTATGTTAATTGTATATATGGGGTGTTCCTACAATGTGCACATTAAGAATTCCAAGACAGACAGACTCACCATAAAAAAATATATACATATTGGGTATATAAATAAGTTTTGAGGGATTCGAGGTGAAAAAAACACGTTGGAGAACTGAAACAATATTTTTATATTAATCGAAGTATGCTCCCTCTGAAGCCACAACTTTACCCCATCTTTCGGGCAGTGAACGTTTGCCCTGAAGGAAGAATTCCGGTTCCTTGGAAGAGATCCAGTTGTGCAGCCAATTTTTGATGTGTTTATAAGAACTAAACCATTCTCCAGAAAGTGCTGACTGCATCGATCGGAACAAATGGTAATCCGATAGGGCAATATCTGGTGAATATGGCGGGTGGGGTAGAACTTCCCAGTCAGATCTTTCTAAGTACTTTTTCACAGGTCGAGAAACATGTGGTCTTGCGTTGTCATGCTGTAAGATGACTTTGTTGTGTCTATTCTCCCATTGCGGCTGTTTTTGTGTGAGAGCTCGTTTTAAACGCATTAATTGGGTTCGATACCGATCACCAGTAATAGTTTCTAACGGTTTCAGCAGTTCATAGTGGATCACACCCTTCTGGTCCCACCAGATACACAGCATTACCTTTGAACCATGGATATTGCGTTTTGGCGTTGAAGGACCTGGTTCACCTGGCTTCACCCATGCTTCCTGCCGTTTAGGGCTATCGTACTATATCGATTTCTTGTTGACAGTAATAATGCGATGCAAAAACCTTTCTTTTTGCCTTTGAAGCAGTAATTCGCAAATGGTTTTTCGACATTACAGTCTCTTTCCCGCAAAGCATGTGGAACCCAATTCCCTTCTTTTTGCACCATTCCCATGACAGCTAAACATTGTGAAATGCATGATTGACTAACATTTAATGCTGCTGCTAGTTCTTTTGGGTCTGGCACTGATCCTTGTCGAGTAAAGCTTCCAATTCGGCATCAGCAATTTTTTTGGGTGGTCTAGAACGTTCTTTATCACTGACATCGAAATTGTTCCTTTTGAATTGTCTAAACCAATACTTATGTTTTTATGGATGGGGAATGTTCACCATAGATTTCTGACATTAAGCGATAGCTGTCGGCAGC
The DNA here is from genome assembly GCA_039090855.1 of Macrothele yani. Taxonomy (NCBI): domain Eukaryota; kingdom Metazoa; phylum Arthropoda; class Arachnida; order Araneae; family Macrothelidae; genus Macrothele; species Macrothele yani. Next base: position 91,705,873 of record CM077009.1, read on the forward strand.
ACTTCTTGACAATAAAGTAATGTACTAACACTTTCTGCGCAAATGCTGTTTTGTCGGGACGAAAGTTGCCATTTTCCATAGAGTAAAACAAATATGTCTTCGCACCTCAATCGAACGTTGCATACCGACTCTGACAGCTGGCATCTCGTACTGCGATGTCGCAGTGTTGCCACCTTAAAATACGTGCGAGGAGTAATAAATATGGCACCGAACGAAAATCCCTCAAAACTTACTTATATACCCAATATATATATATACACTATCTACCAACAAGTAATTGGACACCCCTGCAATCGACGATATCTGCGGCCCTGATACACGTCACGGCCACCACCATTAAATATCGTGGGGGAAACAACAACGCAACCAGTTGCATGCAAGATGCCACGCAGTTCGGAGCACTCTGATTTTGAGAAAGGTGTAATCATCGGGTATCACAGAAATGGCCGATCCATACGTGACATATCCAGCAAGTTGAAGTACCCAAAATCGACAGTGGCCTACGTGATTGGAAAGTACAACATGAGAGGTTACTGTCAGAATGTGCCCCGACCCGGCAGACCCACAAAACTGGGAGTTAGAGACCGATGGGTGCTGGCCAGAGAAATTCGGAAGAACCGCACCAAATCGATGGGCCACATCCGCGAGGAATTTCAACAGGCATCCGGGAGTGTTTTTTCAATGAATACCATCCATAAGGAAGCCAATTTGCTCGGTTATCATGGACGTGCTGCCGCCCACAAGCCTTTGATCACCAAGTCCAATAGCGCTGCTCGGCTAACGTGGTGCAAAGAATGTCAACAGTGGACCGTTGAACAGTGGAAACAGGTTCTCTGGAGCGACGAACCAAGGTTCACCCTCTACCATTCGGATGGCAGGGTCTGGGTTTGGCGTCTGCCTGGAGAACGCCTCCTGCTGGAATGTATTGTGCCAACTGTGAAGTTCGGTGGCAGTGGAATTATGCTATGGGGGTGTTTCTCCTGGTATGGCATGGGACCCTTGGTCGTTATTCCTGGTAGACCAAACGCCGAGACCTACTGCACCATTTTGGATGACCATGCGCTTCCTACGTTGTGACAGTTTTACGGGGTGGACCCATGTTACTTTCAGGATGACAATGCCACCTGTCATGTTGCGAGGTCCACCATGGCTTGGCATGGTGACAATGGGGTTAATGGAATGGACTGGCCTGCGCAGAGCCCGGACCTTAACCCTATCGAGCACCTCTGGGACGAGTTGGAGCATCGACTTAAGGGGTGCCCCACTGTCCGAAATGGGTGAAGGAACTGACCTGTCTTCTCCAAGCCGAGTGGAAGAAAATACTGCTAGCTGTCGTACAACGCCTGGTTGAGAGTATGCCTCGGAGGGTCGCAGCTATAATCGCCGCTCGTGGAGGCTCCACCAACTATTGAAGGTGAATGAACTTTGTTTTCCTTTGCTATCACAGGTGTCCAATTACTTGTTGGTAGATAGTGTATATATTAAACTATGTTAATTGCATATGGGGTATTTTTACAATGTGCACATTAAGAATTCATAGACGAACTTCTTCCTGCACAAAAAAAAATATTTTGTTTCATCACATTGTAGTTGATTCTATAGTAATATCTGGTCAAAAATCTTTAAAATTTTACTAGTAAAAAGTATTTGGATAGTAGGATGAAGTAGCATTAAATAAACAAGAACTTAGTAATTACAGTTTGACATGAGTGATTTATGTTCTAAATTTACTGAGACTGCTCGGTGTTTTTCAAAATCAGCTGCAGTGAGAGATCTCAATAAGTCCCAATAACATGAAAGTATTGCAAAATAACAATAATTCTGGCAACCACTTCCCTATCAAAAAAAGGAAAAAGGAGTCACTTATCCCTAAATCAGGGCCACTGGTACCAGGGAAGTGAAAGGGACCTACCAAGCAAAAAAAAAAAAAAAAGTCATGGTGGTTAACCATTTACTGAATAACCACCCAAGGGAGATAAAAATATATATATTACACATGTTTTGCACATAACAGATAACAGCACTTTTTGCGAATCTTATGCTCCAAGCTCTTGAAACAGTTCTATGTTTTAATATAACTTTCTCCTCAAATTCTCATATAAAAGTCATTTGTTACTGTGGTAAAAATAACCGAGTTAAGTTTCATTCTTGAAAAACTCCATCCTGCAATCTGGTAACTGCTCTTTTATTTTAATAGGAACACAGCTTCAACTTAACAGCCACTCACTTTTCACTTAACTGAGTAAAAATTTAACTGTAAGAGTTTGCTAGCACATTTTTACAGTTACACTGTGGCTGATTTATAGAATTGACCCCATTTCTTGTGTCTGCAAGAGGTGACACTAGATGCTGCCAAGTCTGTGTGCTCACATCATGCCTGAGACATGTTGGTTTCTTAGTTTCTATTATGAAATGGTGGCAGCTAAAAGGACATTTTATATGTTAAAGGAACAAAAAGTATTTCTTCAACAGAAGAAGCATTATTTCATATGGGAATCAAGGGAGAAATATTCCTCATAAATATATGGGATAACCACATAATTATTTACACAGCAGTCAGAATGTGACTTGAAATTGCTTTAGTTTACTGTTCACCATGTAACTAGAAAACTTGAACATTACATTGACCTGGAGAGGAAATTGAATCTGCATCTCCCAATATCCGTTTGAAACTGCATCAGTGGCACCACCCAGGACAACAAAGTTCCAAGTAACTGAAACTAAGCAATTACAACTTAGAGATCTGAATAACTACAGTACTATTTGAAGCAATCCTCCTTCGTCGTAGCATAGTAAATTACCAGTACCTCAGATATGGAAATCAAGGACAAAAATATGTCCAGGATTTATAGGCATTTACAGAAAATAAATTTTAGAATTTTTCCAGGGGTTCATTAAAAAATTCCAGGAGCTTGAATGTTTGCTAGAATCATAGGGCTTTGTTTTATATTTTGCAAACTAGGATGAAATTTACTATGCATTCAGAATTCTTATGAAGTTCTATGGATTCTGCTGTTTTAGTTTGTGTTACAACTCCAATGAAATGGCAAAATTTCCTCAAGTAAAAATTTCCTCTGTATAAAATGTATATGAAGCAATATGGAACTTAGCACAATGATAATAATACAAAACAAGTCTGCCATGGCACTGAAGATTCCCTATTCCATAGTCATCTATTCTCATGTACAATGGTGTCAGGGAGGCCAGATATCAATTTTCTTCAGTGAGGAAAGTACATGCTAGAAGGAACAGCCATCTTGGACTCACAGGAAGGCTTCCACAAGCTGTTGTTACTCCAACTGCATGCAACAGCAATATCACAAACCAAGGCGGCTGGAAACACTACACAAAAGGAAGTGACACCATAACAAGCAGACACAGCAGGGAGCTAGAACAAAATTATGCAATCAATCCAAACATTTCTGCCATTTTAATTTCATCAGAAAGAAAAATTCATCACACACAAGGACTTGTGTGCAATGTGTGACAGATGTTAGTGAAGCTCAAATTGTGTGTTAACATAATTGTGAATGGAAACATTTGATACATCATCAATACATAAAACACTAATATGCAAGGTTTTGTTGTTTTGAAATGAATAGGTGTATCTGAATGGATTTCTTGCGCAGATTCCGAAAATGACCTTCAAAATTTCGTATCACGTCAAGTTTTTCACAAATGACGGAAATGTGAAAATTAAAAAAAAATTTACTAAGAGCAATGAGAGTAAACTTACCCCTACCAGTTGGTCCGTTCTCTCAGAAAAACACATTTCTTTACACGTTAACTTCCATTTTAATATCTACGGTTGGTTTGGGCTGCTGGTGCGGCGGTTTTATGTTGTCTTCAACTTGTTCATTTATTTGACTGAGTGAGCAATTTATTAATCCATACTGCTGGAATGATACTTGATCCAAGAAACCTCATTTTTTACTTTAAAACCCTATATAAACCGTATATGAGGTTTCTTGGATCAAGTATCATTCCAGCAGTATGGATTAATAAATTGCTCACTCAGTCAAATAAAAGAACAAGTTGAAGACAACATAAAACCGCCGCACCAGCAGCCCAAACCAACCGTAGATATTAAAATGGAAGTTAACGTGTAAAGAAATGTGTTTTTTCTGAGAGAACGGACCAACTGGAAGGGGTAAGTTTACTCTCATTGCTCTTATTAAAGTAATTGTAGGCACATAAATTTTTGAATAATTATAGTGATACTGTGACTTATCAAACAAGGAATTAAAAAAAACGTTATTTTTTAATGACGTTGTTACATGGCAACGTCTGTAACGTGTGAAAATGTTTTCTGGAGGGGCGGAATGATTGTTTAAGGAATAGATAAACATAAATATATAACTGATAATGGAAATGCAACTGTTTTATCTGTATGATGTCACGATTTGCGCCACTCACAAAGGCGGAACATGAGAGAATGTTATCTTGGTACGGCAGTATGACTCATACCTCACGCCACTGCTCCCTTCTTTCTATTGGTCACATATGGCGCCATTCAGGGCAGATCATGTTACACTAGTCGGTGCAAAGAAGGGACTGGTCCCGTTCGGTTGTTTCTTTGTGGCGTGTGCAATGGCTTCACGTGGTTGTGTAAATCATCCAGACATATTTTGCTACATATGTGGCTGTTATACGACAGAAAAAAACAGAGGCAAAATATTACGTCTTTCGTGAAAAATGCTTATTTTCAATACTTCGGCATTAAACTAGCAGATCAGGACAAAATTTGGCCTCCTCACAATGTGTGCCGTGCATGTGTGGAGGGGTTTAAGGAACTGGAAAAGTGGAAAAAAGGCATCAATGCCGTTCGGTGTACCCCTGGTGTGGCGTGAGCCAAAAAATCACAGTGACGACTGCTACTTCTGCACAGTGAATATCGTGGGCCATACCAGAACCAGTAAGCGTAACATTGTGTATCCCAATATCCCATCTGCCATAAGACCAGTGCCCCATAGTGAATCCATCCCTGTGCCATCCCCGTCCAATATCAAGCCCCCAACAGACACTGATTCAGAAGGTGATACAAGTGATGAGATGTACCAATCAGACAGCATGGAGGATGAAACCCCAGTGCCATTTACCCAGCATGAACTGAATGATTTGGTTTGTGATCTGAATTTACCTAAACATGCAGCAGAGCTTTTAGGATCACGACTTCAGGAAAAGAATTTACTATGTCCTAATATGAGATTCTCCTGGTACAGACACCGAGAAGCAGAATTGGTTCCGTTTTTTGCTGAGGAAGGCGGTTTGGTATATTGTTGAGACATTCCGGCAGTCATGAAATACTTCAACATTAATTACAATTCAGGACAGTGGAGGTTGTTCATAGATGCCAGCAAATCCAGTTTAAAAGGTGTTTCATTACACAATACTAACATCCATCCATCCATTCCAGTAGCACATTCTGTGACTTTGATAGAGACATACGAGAACCTTAAATTACTGCTAGAAAGTGTGCAGTACAAGTTTCATGAATGGTCTTTGTGCGGGGATTTCAAGGTGATTGGAATATTGCTCGGCCAACAAGCATGCTACACCAAATTTCCTTGCTTTTTGTGTGAATGGGACTCCAGAGCAAGGACGGAACATTGGGTTCAGCAGCAGTGGCCAGTCAGAAGTACATTCACACCTGGCGAAAAACATTGTTTCACTTCCACTGGTTGATCCCTAGAAAATACTGTTGCCACCTTTACACATCAAACTTGGCTTAATGAAGCAATTCGTGACAGCTTTAAGCAGGGACAGTAAATGCTTTCAGTATCTTGGTGGTAAGTTTCCATCAATCACGTCTGAAAAAATTAAAGCTGGCATTTTCATAGGCCCTCAAATACGAAAATTAATGGCAGACAACATATTCGAGGAAACCATGAGTGAGTGCGAATTGCAAGCATGGACTGCATTAAAAAATGTGGTACACAACTTTTTGGGGAACACGAAGGCTTTAAATTACACCACTTTAGTTGAGGACATGCTGGAATCCTATGAACTGCTTGGTTGCAACATGAGCGCCAAAGTTCACTTTCTTCATACTCATCTAAAACAATCATTCCGCCCCTCCAGAGAACATATTCACACGTTACAAACGTTGCCAATATAGCAATGTCATTAAAAAATAACGTTTTTTTTTAATTTTCACATTTCCGTCATTTGTGAAAAAACCTGACGATATGGAATTTTGAAGGTCATTTTCGGAATCTGCACAAAAATTCCATTCAGATACACCTATTCATTTGAAAACAACAGAAAAAAGTTGAAAAATTGCAGATCAGTGAAATCTAGCAGCATCAGTAACTTTGATACAGCAGATGATCTTGCTTTGAGAAGCTAACCTCTGAAACTCAGGAAAAAGCTTAGTGGTGTGCATGCATGTATGTACAAGGTAGGTAGGTTCAAAAAGTTTCCTGAATGTTCCCAACTGTGGGAATGAAGAATTGTGCGGATATTTCTTGGTTTCGCAGCTTGACAGCACCCATGATGTGATCTGATGGCAAGAAGCACCACACCATTGCCTCTAAGTATTGAACACTGATAGTTTCTTTGTGTACCATGTGCTTAGTAGCATTACAGTTGAAAATGTCAACAACTGAGTAATGTACAAGCATCAAATTTGATGTTTTGTTTTGAAAATCACCATCCGAGACATTATCCATGCTTCAGTTGGCATACGGTGAAAAGACAATGGAGAAATCACAAGTTTACATGTGGCATAGGGGTTTCTGTGATAGTCATGTGAGAGTTGATGAAGTGCCCTTTAATCTCTTCAACTGCTGAAGAGATTGAGTGTGTATGCAACATTGTCCGACATGAGCAAAGGAAGACTGTACAAGAAATGGCGTCAGAGGTGGGAATATCAGTTGGAAGTGTTCACAGCATTCTCCACAATGATTTGAACACACATTACATTTGTCAACACTTGGCTCCAAAGTGCCGACTCCCAAAGAGCAAAAAATATGAATGACCAGAGACCTAATCACCATGGCTGATTAAGACAACCATTTCCTAAGCAACATAAACAGAGGAGACAAGATATGGTGATTTTTGTACAATCCACAAATGAAATGTCAATCCTGTGAATGGAAATCAACATCATCACCTTGAAAATAGGAATTCCATTTGGACATAAGTGAAAGAAAAATAATGCAAGTTTTTTTTGGCTCTCAGGCCCTTGTCAAGTATGAATAAAGAAATGTACATCGATATCTTCCATCACCTCATGGATGCAATCCAAAGGAAACCTAAAAAAATGAAGAAAAACAGTTGGTTTCTTCTTCATGAAAATGCGCCTGCACATCAATGTCTAATTTGTTCAACAATACCTCACAAAGCACAAAGTGATGTGACTGGAGTGTCCTCCATATTCTCTAGACTAGACCATGGGCGACTCCCGGTTTTTATGGTGTGTAGGATGTAAAGGGACGATGCCTGGGGGCTTGGGAAAGGATATACGGAAATTCTAAAAACATTAAATATTGTATATCCCAAAGCTAAATGCATAGAAACCTAAGTTACCTAACAATAAGAACAATAAAACAAAACGAATAACAACATAACAATAAAAAGAAACAAAAATTCACCTAAATGGCTTTTGAAAAAGTTGTTCAATAGTACAGTCACAAGAATTACTTACGCCTGGTTTTGCGCTGCTATCTGGAACGGGATTAACCCCCCCCCCCCCCCCATGCTTTCTAATCGGGTACCAAAGCACAACAGTAAATTTAATGACTGGTAAATTAAAATACAAAATGGAACAACACACGTTGAAGCTTCAAAAACTTAGCAGAACATGCTTTCTTTCCCTTGTAATGCTCCCTCACGTGAGCAGCTGAAGTTGAGCTGTACGTTGGCCAGTAGGCGTCACGTGACAACAGCTTGCCGTGCATTTCAGGAGGACTGTCAACCATGAGAACGAGAGCAAGGACCGTAGGATGATTCGAGTCGTCCTTAGAATGACTTTCAGTTCTGCGACCTTCTGCTGTAAATACCCTCGGCCCAGCCATCTGCGCACTCAATTGACAAGGTGCTGGTAAGTGAGGCCGAGGACGGTTGATCGAAATCCTCACTCTCCCTTCAGAGCTTGCACACAAGACAATCGTGCGTCGGCATCCCCTTGTACGCACGTGAATGCCTCGAGAATCATTCACGACTGCAGTTGTTCCTCATTTTCGTTTTTTCTTGCATGTTAATAAAATAAATATTTTCCAATATTTCATTATGAATGTTATTTTCTAATATTAAAATGTAGGATGATCCTCATGTCCTACATGGAGGAGTCGCCACTGGACTAGACACCACTAAATTTTCACTAGTTTCTGTGGTTGAAATCTGCCCTAAATGAATGATGATTCATGAGTACTGAGGACTTAATCAAAAATGCAACAAAGAAGAGGTTTCAAAGAATGAATTCCAGGAATGCTTCAAACAGGTTTATGACTCTCTCTCTTAGTCAGCAAAAGTGTGTAGCAGCAGATGGAAACTATTTCAAAGGAAATGCAGCATAAATAACTGTAACATTATTGCTTTCTCTATAAAAAAACATATACAAGTATGTTGTAGGAACTTTTTGAACCTACCTTGTACAAAACAATATGTTGAACTCTTTATTCCTTTTTTCTTCTCCATATACCTCAGAGGAGGGAAAAAAGGAATTTTCCAAACAAAAAGATTTACAGCTGACAGTAATATTTTTCACAAATGTATTACAATATTTCAAGCTTTAGCCTTGCTGATCTTTATTCCTTTTTTTTTTCTCTCAGGGCTTGCAAGGATGTCATTCCATACCAAACTGCCCATCCCCCCCCCCTCTCTCTCTCTCTCTCTCTCTCTCTCTCTCTCTCTCTCTCTCTCTCTCTCTTTCTTTCTCTCTCTCTCTCTCTCTCCCTCCCTCTCTCTCTCTCACACACACACATCTTCTGTACATTTGTACATTTCTCATACAATTTATCTCTGCCATTAGGCCCTTTACATTTTACCACACATGTGCTTCCAACCAAGTCATAGAGGACTGTTTCCATTCAATATGTGACAATGGCATTTTTCATTTTCTTTCTTTTTTAAGGAAAATAACAAAAACAAACAGTATACACATATAAAATTGAGAAGGTGCCTACTTTCAAACCATATATAAATTCTCTTAGTCAGCAACTCATCACTCATTCTTTCAACATTGCCAAACCACCTGAGAATATTAGTCTCCACCTTACTAACAACATTTTGCCTCACATTACACATCTGCAACACATCTTCATTCCTCACATGATCAGCGTATGTCTTACCACAAACCCCCCATACGTAAGGCATCTCCCCAGTACACAAATGACTCCTATGTCTTTCGGGCAGTCTTACTGAAAGATGGGTTTGCCTTCTCGGTGCTCCATGGGCAACAATGGCACACAGAACAGCAACAAGGGTTTCTGTTATTCTATGAGAGGTACCAGCTAGTTCTGTGTGACATTGGCAATAAGACCCCAACTCACTGGGTTATGTTCCAGAATCCTTAGGTGGAATGACCAACTGGAATTGTCAGCTGTGGGCTAATCATCCACACTGATGTACTCCCCTGATTACAAAGACTCAAAGAAGGCCAAGATAACTTTTGATCTCTATAAATCATGATTTTGTGGTTTACTGTCACTACAGCATGCACTTTCTCTATCCTTTCAGTGTTACTGCTCATAGAGAGCCTTCCTGAACACTCAATACACTCAACAGATGTTTGTCCATCTTGGAAGGCTGACACCACTCCTAGACTTGTGTTACATTCATAGCTTTTTCACCAAACATTTTTCTAATCATTTGAATTGTTTTAGCTGATGTGTGGCCGAGTTGGTGGAAAAATTTGATGCAGATACTCTTCTCATTTCCCTCAGTCATTGTAGCACAAGATATGAATGCAACCATCATGAAGTTCACAATATCAAACTTTCATTGTCAGGCAGCAAATGAGTCAGCCGACAGCGTGGCAAAACTCCACGCATAGAGTCCAAGTTCACATGCTACTGATTCTTGTCACAATGCTCTGCCTAATTTGGGGAGGGAGAGGGGTTGGATACTTTCTGATTAGACTTCATGCATATTCATGCTCCATATATATTCTATCAGTCTTTCTTTGTTTGTTTTTCCCTCCAGGTATTTTAAGGCAACTGGATAGTAAACTTTTACAGTTCTAATAATTTAACCCCCCCCCGACCCCCCTGCAAAATCCAACTTTTCAATTGAATTACACACATGCTGAAAATTTCAATTAAGTTATACGAAACAGCAGGATTATAGCAATGACAAAATACAGAAGATTTTAGTTCAAGCATCTTCCTTTCTGTTTTTCACAATAAGTTCACAAAAAATGGAAAGAACAATTCAAAACAACTGATTTCCAACAGTTATCTTTAATGTAATTCCTACACATTTTTTCAATGTTCAATTAGAATGAGAAAATCAGTTAATTTTTTTACCTCCGAAAGGAATGGCAACAAAAGAAGAACTGCTTGCCAGATCCTGTTTTTAATGCGATGGGTGAGAGAATTCCCATAATATACAGACTGAGACTGACTCAGTTTCTCATCAGTTTCCACGAGTGCTGTCACCAAGCTCTTCGCAAAATGTTGGTCTTCTGGATTTTCAGGTTTCATGGAAAGGATAAAATTCACAGCTTTCACTCGAACTGAGGTGTCAGATTTGTGATCACTACATAGAAGAAAAAAGTTATTGATAACTGCGAGATAATTAGTCTACAAAAATAAAATGAGATGTCTGGGTGTGCCTGTCAGTCATCTACAAAAAAAAAAAAAAAAAAAACCCTTCTGATTGTTGAGGTTTAAGTTTGAAGGTAGAGGTTTAAACTCACAGAAGTACCAGTGCATGTATGCACATCACAGCCTTCTTTGAAAATTTGAATTAATTTTATGCTAATCTGAATAGGAACATTGCAACAAATTCCTTCAACAGATAGCAGCACATTCATTCTTCAAAAACCAGCACAATTTGTAACCACAGTTTTATTAATTTCAACATGATAGTGCAAATTGTCCCAAAAAAAAGGATATTTTTAATTTATTTACTTTTTTGCATATTTTAAAGCAAAATCAAGTGTACACACCAATTCAGAAAGTTACTTCATTGTGGTGAATCATATTTTGTGAACAATATTTTTTCTTCTCTGCAACAGAAGTCAAGGAAGAGGCTGCCAACTGGATTAAAAAAAACTTCTTGAACGAAAGTGCATACGAAACACTTCTGGTGTCACAGAAGTATGCCAGAAAAAGTCAACAGTTTATTATTATTTTTTTAATATTGGAAGACATTAAAATTTAATGTTTAGGTGAAAAATAACCTTATTGACAATATTTGAAAAATCCAGACAATGCTTGCCAAATCATCAATTTTTAAAAATTAGATCTGGGCAAAGGACGGGACCTGAGTTAGTAAATGATCCCACAAGAAACAAAGACAATCTACTCAAAGTGTTACAGATGGTAATCCAGTTGAATAAAATGCTCACGAAGCGCCATTTATATGTATGGAAAAAAGATAGAAATGCCTTCAGCTGCATTACGTTACTTTGCTGCCTGTCACCATTTACAATTGGTGATTACATTGCTGAAATATTTACACTGAAAAACACAGAATTTTCAGCTGGACACTTAAATAAAATCAAACTCTCACTTTGTTAAAGCATGAAGGTTAAGAGGAACAGGTACAAAAACTGAATGACAAAATCTGCACAGAGGAGTGCAATGAATGAATTGAATGGATAGAATTTAAAAAGAGAAAGCTTCTGCAGTTCACTTGCATACTATCTTGGAAAGCTAGTATCAGAAATGATAGCATAAAACTGACAGGAAGATTTGAGGGCATTATATGATAAATTTATACAGCCAAAATATATTTTGAAAACTGATGAAAAAAAAATCAGAAGCCAACAGTACAAGCTTTATATAAATGAACAGCTAACATACAAAAAAAAAAACACAATAGATAGGATTGAATATTTTTGATTCCTGCTGAACAGAAACTGAGGGACAAGAGCAGCAGGCTAAAAATTGAAATGTAAGCAATGAACACTGCGACTGAAATTGGATGGTATGTGTCTTCATGAAGTAAGAAATGCATATACACACACAATTCCGTTTCTCAACATTTAGATGGAATCATGGTAAAATAATTATGAACACAGGACAGCTGGCATTCTTTGGTTATGTTCGATCATCCAATGAACATAAGATACCAGTTCAATTCCTGGTAACTGGAAGGAGTTGTTTGACAGTCTGCATAGACCATAATTTGGAACGGCCAGCCCAGCTCCAAACTTTAGGGGTCCCAGCTTAGCCCATTTCAGACTTTCATCCGGCATTTTATGCCATTTATTGCAAATAAGCAAGGCTTGCTCTGGTGAAACAAAGCTGCTCTGTTTGAACTGAACAACCTCAGTAGTAAACGAAAAAACAACAACAACAAAAAACTGCTCTATATGAATTGAACTACCACAGCAGTAAAGGCACTGGCATACTGGAAAAACTTGGGACCTCCCCGCAAAAAATATCTCCGAGGCCCTTTTGCAAAAATCTATTAGCTTTCAATTACTGAAAATTTAAAATTCCATATTTTTAACTATGTTTTATGGATTTTTTAATAATTCAAATTCTGTGGAACCTACAGGTAATTTTCGTAAAACCAAAATTATTGCACTTTGTTGCATAAAACACAAATGTGTGCATTATAATTAAAATCATTGTATATCATTACAAAGTACTACAAAAAAGACTTGTAAGTATCATAGAACTATGCCCAAGTTAATCATATCATGCAAATTTTATTCTTTTTGAGAACTAAGGCCATCCTCTTGAAATATCTCATGATCTTACACACAAAACACCTAACTGCGGTGTGACTGCATCAAATGATCTTTTCCAATTTATATGAAAATAAGAAACATAAGCAAAAAATAAATGACAATTAAGAATTATGTCATCATCATCATCATTGTCAACCATTATCAATCCACTGCTGGACGAAGGTCTCCCCAAGTTTCCTCCACAACGGTCTGTCTTGTGCCAGTCTCCTCCATGTCACCCCTGCATACTTTCGAATTTCATCCACCCATCTCCTATGTGGTCTTCTTCTGGGTCTTTTCCTCAGAATTATGTACTCTGGAATATATAAAAAATACATTAAATTCTTTTAATTCTTATATGTATAAATAAAACGCTTCACAAAATACCAAAATATTTTGAACATTGTACATTTTTTTCTCGTGACTGTTATAAAAAATGACACAGGTTTTCATTTCTTGACACCCCCCCCCCCCCAAAGAACACCTTCCAGTTCATTATATTATAAACGATGCGTAGTTATGTGCAAACACCTGTAATACATGACATCTTATCCTCACTGATATAAAAATTACATTCATTGAACTGATATTTCTTTCACATACATGTATAGGGACTATTGTTTGGCTGTGAAAAGGGCCCTCCAGTTGTCCAGAATAGCTACTTTTCCCTCATCCAGTTTTTATAAATTAAAATTGCACAGATGATTTTCAAATGCTTACTACTTATTTAATGAAAAAAAAATACAAATTTTTTTTTTTTTTAATACTTCAAAAGCTCCTGCAAAACATTTATTTAACCAGCTTCATATGCAGTTTCCGTAAAAATTTTTTTTCATTTTTCCAGAGTTTGGAGGCCCTCCTACCTGCGATGCAGGGTTTGCGGTGGCTATCAGTATGCCCCTGAGTAAATGAGTAAAGGGAATGTAATGCACAGAGATGTGCCATTTCTCATAGGAATTCCTCCTACAGATGACATTTAGACCTGACTACCTATTTCTGTTACAAATGTAAATGAATTTCCTCTTCCATACTTAAGCACAAACAAAGTAGCCATGATCTCCAAACATGTAAATAAATACTTTAAACTTCTTTATCTCCATTGCAGCAGTGAATTGCCACAGAAGCTCAATTATCTGGTTTCATGAAGTTGAAAAAATTGTTTATGTACACATTTCTTGGAAAAGAAAACAAAAACTCTGCATTTTAATCACTAACTCCACAAATATATACATAGCTCAGAAACAACAATCATGTGTTGCATGACATTCAGACTTTGACTAATGTCAAACCCCCAGTAATTATAACATTTTACATGAAATCTTTATATCAGTCAAGCTGACCGCTGTCGTAGTTTTAGGTATAAGTGGTCACAAATGAGTTTCCTTTCCAAATATGAATTTTAAAAAAGCACACAAAGTCATCATGTGTAAAAGTTGTGCATACAGTAATCACTCACATCCCAACCCACTGCCACAGTTAAAGGTAATAAAAGCCAACAAAGTGAAAACAGAATATAATTTCAATCTTTAAATAAATAAACCACCCCATTTTAAACTCTTGTCTCTTACATTTCGGCTTGTCAATTTCAGTTGTAACTAATCAACGCATCCGGTGATGAATGCACTTTTTGTCTTTCATTTCACTCGGTGATCTTTGCCATCTGATTATTTAACAAGTTCATTCCCCATTTTTTGAATCAAAATGTTTTTCTTCAATCCAGGAGCAAAATGCTAAACCTTCTTGCACAGGCCAGTGCCTTCCATTTTCCCACTTAAGTGATTAAAAAAAAAAAAAGCACAAGCCAGCAACAATGGCTGTGCAAACATTTAGATGATATGCCAATATACAAAGAGACAAGAAGAGCTGAAGTTACTACCAATATATTCCTTGACAATAGATGGCGCCAGAGATGCAGAGATTGCGACTGAGACCCGGGCCTCAATAAATCAGCTCACTTGAGCTGTGGTAGGCGGGTGAGACACAGCTGCCTCCTGAAGAAGACAGTGCCTGTTGAAAGCGCTAGAGGGTTGTGTATGACGGGCTGAATGAGGTTGGCACATGCAATAGGGTTAACACAGAGTTTGAAACGAATTGAGCACTTTTTTAATCACAGTTGACAAATGATTCAACTGCCTGGGAATGTAGATAGTGTAAATATGTACATAGTGTTTTTAACGGAATGTGTGTGTGTGTGTGTGTGTGTGTGTGTGTGCGTGTGTGTGTGTGTGTGTGTGTGTGTGTGTGTGCGCGTGCGTGCGTGCGTGCGTGTGCGTGTGCGTGTGTGTGTGTGTGTGTGTGTGTGTGTGTGTGTGAGGTTTTTATTGTGATGATGAGCTATGGTTACGTTTCATATGGTAGAAAGAAACATGCGTGTGTTGTCCAGTAAATTAAAGAAAAAAAAAAGATAGTACGATGTTTCATCCCCGGAAGAGTTGGTTCAACCTCAGAAAGCTAACAACAATATAATTGACGTGCTTGAAGTGTTACAAGATAAAAAATGACCAAGATCTTTCTGGTAAGTGAATGGTTGTTTTTATAGTATATCATTATATTCCTTTCATCATTTTTTGCAAAGTTTCGAATCCTTCAAGCATCCTTTGACAGAAATACTGTTGATGAGTAATTATTCTGCAGTATTTTGCAGATGGTCATCCCAACTCGTTTTGCATTTTATTTTATTTAGAATACCTACTTTGTGATAAAGACATGTTCATAAACAACACAAAAACGTGGCAATCTGGTAGATCAGCTATCTGCTGGTAAACCCTGTTACAGCTGTCATTTCTGAAGTTGTTCAGTGAATAAAAAGCTGCCATCTACTCTCTTATTGCAGACATGCTTTTTGGAGCTTTACTCAGACTGTCACTGACAAAACATCTTGGCAAGAAGTTTGGAGAACAGAAATACTTGGAATAAAAGTAGATCGGATGAAAGCATAAAAACAGTAGACTATTTATTCTACGGTCAGGTGCCCTGTTTCATTTAGATGGCTTGAATATCAATCACAAAACAGGATTGCCAGCACAGAAGGTCCTGTTGTTGTTTTTCTGTTTGCTTTACAAAGCTTCTGTTTCAATAAGACGTTGATCTAAGAACAAAATTTTCTATGAACAATGTAGCACATTTTTTAAGATCTATTCTGAAATGTGGTACTGGGGGAGTTTTGTATTAATTACAAGTCTTATAAAGAGGTTACAGTGGATGGCATAAGATTAGAGAGAAAAAGAAACAATATCAAAAGAAATTAAGTGGATTTCACATAAGTACTCTGTAATGCGATTTAAACTGAATATTTCACCTACACAAGAAAAAATTAATGAAAGCCTCTTGAGGAGCTTTCATTAGGAAGTCTATACAGGGAACAATAAAGGCTCACAAAACATATGTTGCAATTAAAGAAAACCCTATAAAGAATGTGGATTTCAGTGGGGGAGGCGGGGGAGGGGGAGAGGACGAATACAAGTGAAAAAAGTAAAGTTTCTTTACCAAGATAACAGTTGATTTACGGCAAGCTCAGATCCTTGTTCAATAACAAATGACATGGCATCTTCTAGGATTCTGCAATACCAATTGAGAATGAAATTCATTACTTAAAAAATATGCAAATCAACTAAGGCACGATTTAAAATGACATGACAGCAAAGTCTTCAGTTTACAATCGATATGTACAGGGTGATTCATAAAGAAGTATACAGTTTCAAAGCACTATAAAACACGAACAATATAAGATATTTTATGTTACCTATAACAGAATTGTAGGGGAATGTTTCAAGTTTTTTTTAGAGACAGTCACAGATGTTCTATGACACACATTGAGCTGGTAATCCATTTCTGCCCAAACGCGAGGTAAGATATCTGAATCAAGTGCAGTGATAGTGGCTGTGATACGCTATTTCAGCTCCGCTAGATCAACAGGAAGGGGAGGGGCGAATACAGTGTCCTTTACGTATCCCCACAGGAAAAAGTCACAAGGTGTTAAGTCGGAACTTCTGGGTGACCATTGGCTCAGTGGCATGTTGTAGTCCGTGGCTCGTCCAATCCATCGGTGAGGAAGATGTTTATTGACTGACTAGTCATGTGACATGCGTGCTATCACCTACATCACTTCCCTCAGTAGCAGGACACAAAATTTATGAGTACATCAACCAAACGGTTCGAAGTTGTGGTCCGTGTCTTCAACTGTTACTGTTTTACAGCATCTGGAAACTATATACTTCTTTATGAATCACCCTGTATTAAATGTAAAGTAATATTTAAACCCACCTTAATTATCTATGTTACATAACAACTACACCTCAACTTGTAGAGATAACATTTTGATAACAGGATTAAATGAAACACTAAAATTAGTCAGGATTTGTGAAACTTTTCCTCAAATGATTTATTTATGAAAATGTGTGCACAGGATATGTAATATACAAAATTTCTTCTTCATTATCCAATGATTTATTGATATCAATGCATTTAAACCTTATTTAGGAAATTTTCTAAAGGAATTTTTAAAGTGCCTACAGTCAAGTCTTTAAATCTGAATTAGCATATGCACCACTTTCAAATAAAACAAGTGTGGGAAAATGTGCTTTAGTTTGACTAACATCTACTAGTGGATATTTATATTGCCATGTTGAAATCACACATAGTGAAAACATGCCTTTTCACTGAGATTTGCTATTAAACTAAAACAACCTTACTGCAACTTTTGTTCTTAGATTACTTCAAATGCCAGCTAATTCATAATTTCTGTTTTCAATGACAAATATATTGTGTTTGCCATATTCAAAATATTACAAAAATATTTATTTGTGTAATTAAACCCACCCTCAAGTCTTAAACTAATTTTGGCACAGTTTTGGAATACTGATATACAAAAATTTTCTAATGAACTTTGCATGCAATAATTGTAATTCTGGTGTACTTACTCCAGCATTTTAAATTCATTGTCTCATTCATATTCTTCTCATTCCATATTTTGATTCTACCTTCCCAGTTATTAATATTCTGAATTCCAATTTAACCTTCCATGTATTCTCAAGTCATTACTGTTAGACTGGATACCACACTGCCTCACAACACCATAAATATGAGTAAATCTGACCCCTTAAATTAATAATATGATGCATCTTCTGCTTCATAATAGTTCATTTTACCTCCTTATGCCATACACGGAGACCTGGAGACAACATGCTGAAAGTTTTATCACAAACAGAGAAAACTCTATCTTTTGAAGGACTTGTGTTTTTCGTCAAAAATACAAATATTCTCCATAAACATGCAATTTTGCCAGCTCTTCCACTTTTATCGCGACAAGTGGGCCGTGATTGGAAGCAGCATGCTACTTTTACAGTAGCAGGGAATGTAGCATTGCTAGAAATTTAAAAATATGCAGTTGCAGCAGCAGCACACTATACTTAAAGTAGCCTGTAGCAGAACACTTTGCTACAAATCATGCAACTTAAAAAAAAAAAAAAAATGTTAAGAAAAATATTCAAATCATGTGATATTTTCAGATTTACTGAAGCATTATTGGCTGAGATAGGGCAGTTGAGTATGCCTTATCTATAATCACATACATGAGTTCACTTACACTGTAAAAGCTAGTCAATCTGTTAACTGGATGTCTTCTCAGCCCGCTTGTGAAGACAGCACATACGAGATTATCATGCTAGTGATTTTGTTGAGGATTGTTAAATGCAAGAATAGATTCTCTTGCTTAAAGCTAATGAATTTGCACGTATTTCTTGATATGGTTTTAATTTAATTTCCTGGGCTTCATAAATAGTCTAGCTAGTCTAGAACATACATCACTTAAAATGTTAAAATGTGTTACATATTGATCAGAGCTGATATAAATACAATCAAGGGTGTATTTAGAGGGGAAACCATCAGTTGCCCTTTGGATTCCGTGCAGGAAGGTCGCACATCGTGTGAGCTCCTGTGAGTGAACTTTAGTGCAAGCTTTTCGTCGTCGTCGGCCGTTCGTCTTGTTCTGCGATTAGATAGTTTCTGGGTTACCAGTCTATCCGAATCAGTCCGGTTAGGGGATCTTTTAGTTGTTAAGCTTTTTTCAAAGCTCAATTAAAATTTTCTCGAATCCACTTCTCTTCGTTTCAGCTTCAAGCCCATCGAAAAAAATTAAGAGAATTTCAAGTTCTGATGTTGTAGAGCAAAAGCCTGACGCCAAGAAAGCGATGCCGTTTCCCGTTCCACATCTACTTTCACGGGAAATCCGGAGTCAAATGAAAAGCCAGATCCAAGAAGATCTAGAAGAATTAAGAACCTTCCGCCGGAACTTTGTCATAGTATCCAAAAAGAACAAGAAGAAGATTGGTAGGTAAAAAACTTTCTTATTCTGTGCCTCAGAAAATTCTAGGCACGTCATCTGACAAAAAAGTTGTCGATGACTCTTGTATGTCTGTGCCAATTCCAGACATAATATCTGAGAAAATATCAGATATGAAAAAAACACCGGTGAGATGCCCGGGCGATGGGATTTCTGAAAAAATTACAAATATCATTAAAACACCGAAGAGATGCTCGGGCGATGGGATATCTGATAAAATCTCAGATATCATTAAAACACCGGAGAGATGCCCGGGCGATGGGATATTTGTAAAATTTTCAGATTTCAATAAAACACCGGTGGGATGCCCGGGCGATGGAATATCTGAGAAAATACCAGATATGATTTATGAAAAGTCCGAGAAAATTCCGGACAACCTTACCCAAGAGGAAGGTTTTATAGAAAACAGACCTGAGACAGCTTCGGCGTCAGGCTTTTGCAATGAAAAAAAAAAAAAAAAAAAGGCCCTTTTTGGGGCCGAGTACTTTTTTCAATAAAGTTACTGTGCAAATACAAAACACAAAAAGGGTTGAAATAAAAGAACAACCTCAGTCATCTTATGAGCATAAGTTAAGCTCAAAAATAAAGAATGCTGTAAATGACACAGAATTAATGAAAAATGACACAAATAAATACCTGCGTAATATTAATTTATTACACAGAGAAAAAAAAGAGTTGTCCCTAAAAGCAATGTACAGAACTCTGTGCTAAAAGAAAGGATTGAAAAACATCGCAAAAATTTCCACAACACAAATGTGACAGAGAAATTGATTGCCGATGTTGACAAATATCTAGGCGAGAAAAAAAAAAAAGGCCCTTTTAAGGGCCTGATACAGAATTCTGTGCCCCAAGAAGAAATAAAAAAATATCGCAAAAAAATTCCAAAACACAAAAGTGATAGAGAAATTAATTGTTGATGTTGATAAAAATATAGATGAAAATGCTACGCATAAGCAAAAACTGGTTACTCCAACCGTGGAAAAACCAAAATATTTCGCTGGCAGGCTTAGCAAAGAAATTAAAGAGGCAGAAAAAAATAACTGTAATGAAGAGGCTCAATTGCAGTATGCTAATAACAACGATGAAGAAAAAAACAACGGCATATTTAGGGACCGTTCATTTTCCTCTTTCTCTGAGGAAGTGGGGAAAAAAAGAACGGCATTTTTAAGGGCCGTTCATTTTCCTCCTTCTCTGAAGAAGGGGGAAAAAAACAACGGCATTTTTAAGGGCCGTTCATTTTCCTCCTTCTCTGAGGAAGAAAAACGCCCTCTTAGTGAAACCTTTCCCTCATTCTCTGAGGAAGAAAGCAAATTTGACCTATTAATTAAAAAAGTTAAAGGAATGTCCACGAGTGAGAAACTTACGGAAAAAAAAATAAATGGAGAAACCGATAAAAAACAAAAAAATGTTGAATGGACCATCAATCAAATAGCAGAATTAGCTGCCAAACTGGTCAAAAGCAAGGAAGCAATCAATTGCAATTCTGACCAAGTTATCGAAATTAACAGCAATATAAATAAAATTGATACAGTAAAAAATGATGAAAAAAAAACCGAGGACGAATTTCTTTCCTCTGAAACAAATGGACTTAACATATTAATTTGGAATGCGCAAGGCATCAAAAGGCAGCATAGAGAATTCTTAGCCTACCTAAAATACAAAAAAATTGATATTGCGCTAATTAATGAATCCTGGCTAACGGACAGAATTAAATTCAAAATTCCCAACTACAAGGTTTACAGAAAAGACAAAACCTCCCAAAGTGGGGGAATTTTGATCGCAGTGAAAGATAAACTAGAGCAAAGTGAAGCGATATGCAACACAGAGGATGGCATGGAAGCGCACTCGGTTATTATTCAAACAAAAAATAACCCGATTAAATTTACGGCACTATACAATCATCCCAAACACACTATTACCAGGGAAGCTCTAGATAAGCTTTTCGAAGAAAATATTCCTACGGTCATTGCGGGAGATTTTAATAGTAAACACCGCTATTGGCACTGCCCAAGAGCTAATAAAAGTGGGAACAATATTTTCAGATATCTTTTAAACCAAAACATTGACTTGGGGGCGCCTTCTGAACCCACACGAACGGCGCTCAGAGGAACTAGCAATATACTAGATTTTGCACTCCTGAAGAATAATAAATATTACTTTGAAATTCATACTGAGGCGGCACTCTCCTCTGACCACAATCCAGTTCACCTCCAGCTTTATACTGACAAAACTGTGAAGGTAGCACCCAAAATGGTCACTAACTTCAAGCAATTTGAAGGGAAAATTAAACTAGTGCCACCCCCAGTAATTGGAGACTGTAATAGCAAAGAAGAAACTGACACAGCTATTAAACTCTTTAACCTCTCCATTAAAAAAATTATGGAAGAATGTCAAACTCCTGCTAAAGAGAAAAAAAATCCGTACTATTTACCCAAAGAAATTTTGGAACTTATAAAAGAAAAAAATAGGTACCGAAGCAAGTGGCAAAGAACAAGAAATAAAACGTTCTATGACCTTTATTGCTGCATAAATAGACAAATTAAAAGAGAAATCAGAAAATTCGAGAATGGGTCATGGGGTCAAGTATTAGAGGAGGCTCATATTGACTACTCTGAAAATTCGGATAAAAAAAA
Source organism: Macrothele yani (assembly GCA_039090855.1). Taxonomy (NCBI): domain Eukaryota; kingdom Metazoa; phylum Arthropoda; class Arachnida; order Araneae; family Macrothelidae; genus Macrothele; species Macrothele yani. The sequence goes on from CM077009.1 coordinate 91,727,693, forward strand.
CAAAATGACTCTATGGAATCTCACGTCGAGCTTGCAAAATAAAAATGTCAAATTACTCCCACCCCTTCAAAAAGAAGATGGGACGGTAGTTAGAACTGACGAAGAAAAAGCAGAAATTTTTGCAAACTCACTAGAAAAACAGTTTAAAATAAATGACATCCCTGACACTGATGTAGCCATTAAAATGAAAAAGGCCCTGAATACTTATTTTAGACACGCGGAGGATGTAGAAAATTCTAGAGTCATCGCCCAAAGTGCACAACTCTATGAAGAATTTACTAGTAAAAAAAAACCTGTATTAACATCCCCAATTAAAAGCAAACAGAAAGTCTCTTTTAAAAAAAATAGAAGCACAAGGCAAAGAAAACAACAGCCAAAAGTACAAAATGCTACGGCCTCTTTTACGTCCGATAGACAAGTTAAAGGTGCTACGACCTCTCGCGGGTCCGGAACGCCAGAAACTGAAAAGATAAGAAATAAAAAAGGCCTTTTAAGGGCCAAAAAAAAATTTTTGTTCCTCCTGACTTTGAAAAACCACTACCCATCAGTGAAAGGGAAGTTAGGTTTCATATTAATAATCTTAAAAATAAAAAGGCACCAGGCAATGATGGCATAAATAATAAAATTATGAAAACATTACCGGAAGAATATGTGCAAACCCTTACTAAAATATACAATTGTGCCATTAAAATAAACTACTTCCCTGATATTTGGAAGACAGCAGAGGTAATACTTTTACCCAAGCCAGGCAAAAACCCGGCAATTCCTGAAAATCACAGACCGATTTCGTTGCTCCCAACCATGGGAAAAATCTTTGAAAAAATAATTCTTATTAGAATGCAACAATTCTGTGAGGAATTCCCAGTAATTCCATTTACTCAAGGAGGTTTTAGAGATAAACACTCCACGGTGCACCAACTCTCTAGAATAACTGAAAAATGTGCTGAAGGAATTATAAAAAAGGAACACACAGCAGCCATATTTCTGGATGTGGCAAAAGCATTCGATAAATGCCCACATGAGGCAATTATCTACAAGCTAATAGCACATGATTTCCCACCCTGGATTATACACATAATCAAATCATACCTCACTAACAGAACATTCTGTGTAAAAATCAATGGAAAAAAATCGTTAAAAAAAAAAATCGAAGCTGGTGTACCTCAAGGCAGTGTACTCGCACCAACGCTGTATTCTATCTTTACGTCAGACTTTCCCAACTATAATAACAGGAATCTGACTACAGCTCTCTATGCTGATGACACTGCACTCGCTTATACTTCCAAAAATAAAAATCAAGCAACTTTCATGTTGCAACATTATGTTGAAAAACTTGAGAAATATTTCTTAGATTGGAAAATTAAAATCAATACCGAAAAAACTCAAGCAATTCTATTTTCTAGGATTAAATGCAATCACAATCCAGACTTTGAAATAGAAATGTATAAAAAAAATACCTTGGGTAAATGATGTTAAATATTTAGGACTTTTTATGGACCACAACCTAAACTGGAACAAGCATATTAAAGAAACTGTGTCCAAATCCCTTAAGATCAGAGGAAGTCTCCAGCCAATAATAAAAAATAAAAGGCTTAGCAGGAAAAACAAAACTTTGATATGGAAAGCCTGTATCAGCCCTGTTATTACTTATGCCTGTCCTATCTGGGGTAACTGCAACAAACAGCAGAAAAATAAGATTACCTCATTTCAAAATAAAACCCTACGATATATGGTTGGACTTGATGGAAGAACTTCAAACCATGCTATCCGAAGCATGCTAAATATTAATTCCATCCATTACACGATGTATGACTTAGCTTACAGATACTATGAAAAAGCTAAGATTCATCCTAATCCTCTGGTCAGAGCGGCCATTAACTATACTGTCAATGAAACTGACAGTTATAAAAGGCCAAAAACTATCTTAAATAAAGTTCCAGAAATGAACCCAATTCACAGCTACCCTAGCAAAAAAAATAACAATAATTGGGACTAGGCTTAGAGGTTATTTCTCACCTATGAAGAATTTCTGATAAAAAAAAAAAAAAAAAAAAAAGGCTCTTTTAAGGGCCGACAAAATGTTGCATACTCTAAACGAGTATCTTAAACCTCGATCGGTGTAATTTTGTGATCACACCACCCCAAGCTATGGTTACTCTGTTTGTGATCACACCACCCCAAGCTATGGTTACTCTGTTTGTGATCACACCACCCCAAGCTATGGTTACTCTGACATGCCTGTCAAGAAGCAACAAAAGTAAACCTGTGAAAAAATTCTGTAAACCAATTCACAGAATTTTTTAACCCAATTCATAGCTACCCTAGCAAAAAAAATAACAATAACTGGGACTAGGTTTAGAGGTTATTTCTCACCTATGAAGAATTTCTGATAAAAAAAAAAAAAAAAAAAAAAAAAAGGCTCTTTTAAGGGCCTTACTCTGATTGCAAATTTACTTCACACATGTGAATTAATCTCGTTAAATAAAAAAAAAAAAAAAAAAAAGGGGGTGGGATCCTCTAAGAGCCGTACTCTGTTTTGAAAACATACTTCACCCATGTGAAGAAACCTAGTTAAATTAAAATGAGAAAAAAAAAAAAAAAAAAAAGGGCTTTTTTAAGGGCCGAGCAAAATGTTGCATAAAAGATTTATCTTTTTTGTACTAAATATCTCTGCCCTTAAAAAAACAACAACAAGGTATTGTTGGTCTTGCCTTTTATGTTAAAATTTGTTGTTGTTTTTCCTTAATTAAAAAAAAAAAAAAAAAAAAAAAAAAAAAAAAAAAAAGGCCCTTTTAAGAGCCGAGCAAAATGTTGCATCTGAAACCTCGATCGGTGTAACTTTGTGATCACACCACCTCAGCTATGGTTAATCTGACATGCCTGTCAAGAATCAACAAAAGTAAACCAGTGAAAAAATTCTGTAAACCAATGGGGAAAAATCTTTTCTCTCATTGGCTGGCGAGCAACACTGAGCAAATGGCCAGTTTTGTCTTACCCGGAATTCAAAGACGATTCTTCTCTGGGAAAGATGTTCTGTGTGTGATAATTTTTTTTTCCAGGTTCCCCTCTCCCGTGTCCTTTCCTTCCTTTCCCCCTGTGCTCTTCTGTGGCACAGATGTACCGGGCATTTTTCTGCGGAGAGAAATAGCACTTGAAATGGCTTGTTGTTACAGGTAAGTATGTAGGGCAGCTTACAACTTCACTTCTTAACGGGTAACCGTCTACTCCCTCTCCTCTAATATTTCCATACTTTTCTTTCATACTATTCTATCAGGGAAATCTGTTCCCAAACATCTAATATTTCTCTTTTTCACCTGACAAAAGGCGCAGAGCGCTGAGGGTTCGGGTCTCTCAACCTCAGATAGGAAATATCTCTCTCTCTTTAGAGGGGAAACCAAGGAGGCCTTACCCCCCCTAAAATGTTTTATTTCTTTGTTAAAATGCAACTTACATTAGAAAAAATGCTGTAATTAAATAAAAATTTATCAGCTTACAATAGAAAATAATGCTTTAATATTCCCCTCTATTTTTCACTAACTTTTGTTTTGTCCTGATGGATTTTAAAAACTTCAACTTTTGCCCCCCCCTCAAAATTCTATATATGTCCCTGAATACAATGTTAATTTTTTTATTTTATGCAATTCCCCTTGGTGTTTAACTCTTAATGCCATATATAAGAATGCACATATAAAGACCATCCTCAGAATTTGAACTTTCAAATTAAACCTAAATTTTTAAAAATTAGCTACATTTTAGAGAAAAAGTAGGGTAGCTAGTTAGTTTTTAGATGAAGTAGTTGTAGCAGTAGATAGCTAACTTTCAGATAAAGCAGTTGTAGCAGTAGCTAGCTACTTTTCAGAAAAAAGTAGTGTAGCTAGCTAGTTTTCAGATAAAGTAATTGTAGCAGTAGCTAGCTGTTTTTAAAAAGTGGCTATCCAATTACTGGAAGAGGGTTACTACTGCTTATAATGGTGCTAATTAAACCACACTGAAAATAATGCCTTGTTCACATCCATTTTATTAGGTCTTCTCAGTCAACTGCTTTTCAGAGCATTAGTTTCATAAAAGGAAGAAACTATTTTTTTCCATGATATTTGCGGATTGTTAAAACACACTTTGTATAACCCAAGAAAAAGAAAAATACTCTTTGGTAAAATTAGCTAGACTTTCTCACAGTGACTTGGCATATAATTCAAGATTTCCTAAACAGGTTCAGTTTAATAGATGAGATTCAAATGAATAACAGAAACTGCCAGTTATGGAAAATTCAGTTACTTTATTTAGTAAAGTAATAAAATAACATGATGTTACAATTTTGTTCAGCATAAATTACAGTTACAACATCCAATACTGTACATTTAGTAAGTGTACATCCAATACTGTACATTTACAGACAAGGTGAAAAATCGTTCAGCATGTTGTCATGTTAGCCTTAAAGGCACATTCAAGCATAAGTTCGATTTTTGGTACAGGAAAATTTTAACTTTTCTTCTCTTTTAGATTAACCAAAGAACTGCAATCGTCCACTAACAGTTATTTACAAATATATCACACAATACATTTTTGAATGACTAATGGTCTTACTTTACATTACCTTTGATCTTTCCGATGCAGAGGCCCAAAGGTCAAAGAATCAGCCATGAGTTTGACAAGATCGAATTTTGTGTTCATAAAGTCCCTGGAGCAACACTGATCCACTACAATGTTAAAAATACCTGAACTGCTTTCACCAATTTCTTTGAATTCTGCCACATACTGAAATAAACAGAAACGTTCAGAGTTATATTAAAATAACATCTGATACACAGCATAACTAAAATTGATGATGAGCAAGCTAATAAAAGCGGGTGCGTTACGCAGATTATATTGTTGCAGATATAAACACACAATGTATAAAGGGAGAGCTGATGAGTTTATATACAAAGTCATACAGTATTTTCTGTTTATTTGATATATTATGCAATCATAAACATTTTAAAGTGTACACATGCAAGATGGATCTTTAATGCATTTTTAGTAATTTTTCTGGTAGGTGCCAATATCTCAATGTGGTTACAAGACCTCATGCATGGCATCTCACATGCCATTGTATAGGTAAGGAGGAAAAACATGCTGAAAGAACAATTTATTATGCACATGCATCTAATACCATGTAGGCCCAACTTTTGCCCTCACAATAGCAGCAATACACTACGGCATGGAGTTGTGTTTCAGGGTCATGTTGTGGTCCACAAATCCTGGTAAAATGCCAAGAGTTGTGGATGGTGAATTTTGGGCTTGAATGCACCACCCAGTTTCATCCCACAGATGCTCAGTTGTGTTCACATCCAGAGTGTGAGATGGTCATTAGAAAGTGTGAACTCACTGAAATGCTCCTCCTGCCAGTTCTTCACTAAAAGGGAGCAATGAGACTGGGCATTGTCTTGTATAAGGGCCATCCAGAAGATAAGTACCACGCGCACATCACTCTTGTGCAATTATTTGCTTCAGAGTCATGCATGCGCGGTTATGTTGCCTCATCCATTAGCGACCAACTGACGCGATTTTGTGAGGTTGTGCTTATGTTAAAGGTTTGTGTTGTGCATTAATAATGTTTAAGTTAATAGAATGGCTCGCTGACTGTGATAAGGTTTCTGAATGCAAGAATAATGTTTAAGTTAACAGAATGGCTTGCTGACTGCGATAAGGTTTCTGAATGCAAGAAATGTCAGACCAAGTGAGACTCATTGACAAATTTGAGAAATTTACAGACAAAACACACAATGAGTGAAGGAATGGTGTGGAAGTGGGTTCGAATGTTTAATGAAGAACAACAGAGTGATTATGATGAGTCTCGCAGTGGCAGGCCTTCTCTAGTCACGGAAGTTTACGGGGAGAGTGAATGAAAACATTAGGGAGAGCCAACGCTTCATAATTTCTGATCTTTCAGAACATTTCCCTAAAGTTTCAAAATCATTACAGCATGAAATCATTACACATAAGCTTCAGTACCACAAAAAGTGTGTGCAAGATGGGTGCCAAAGATCTTGACAGTAGAGTGCAAAACGAAGCGCACAGGATCTGCTTTGGAATTTTTTGGGCACTACGGGGAAGAAGGTGGTGATTTTTTAAGCCATATAGTGACAGGAGAAGAGACTCTAGTCCCTCACATCACACCTGAATCAAAACAGCAGTCCTTGCAATGGAAAACACAGGCTAGCCTACAGCCAAAAAATTCAAACAGACAATATCAACGAGGAAGATTATGTGCACTGTCTTTTGGGACACGAAAGGAATTTTGTTGATGAAATTCTTGCCTAAAGTCATGACAATAAAAGTGGCTGTTTGCAAGATACTGAGGAAGATGTGTCATGCAATTCTAAACAAATGGTGTGGCATGCTGAGCAAGGGAGTTATTCTTCTCCTTGACAACGCAAGGCCTCATATCTTGAATATGATGCAAAACCTGGTCACCAAATTTGGATGGGAGCAGGTGGTCCACCTTCCCTACAGCTTACTCTTGGCACCCAGTGACTATCATTTGTTTCTTCCCTATAGCTCAGACTTGGCACCCAGTGACTATCATTTGTTTCTTCCCTACAGCTCAGACATGGCACCCAGTGATTATCATTTGTTTCTTCCCTACAGCTCAGACTTGGCATCCAGTGATTATCATTTGTTTCTTCACTTGTTTCTTCCCTACAGCTTAGACTTGGCACCCAGTGACTATCATTTGTTTCTTCCCTATAGCTCAGACATGGCACCCAGTGACTATCATTTATTTCTTCTCTACAACTCAGACTTGGCACCCAGTGACTACCATTTGTTTCTTCACTTGTTTCTTCCCTACAGCTCAGACTTGGCACCCAGTGACTATCATTTGTTTCTTCACTTGTTTCTTCCCTACAGCTCAGACTTGGCACCCGGTGACAATCACTTGTTTCTTCACTTGTTTCTTCCCTAGAGCTTAGACATGGTACCCAGTGACTATCATTTGTTTCTTTACTTGTTTTTTCCCTACATCTCAGACTTGGCACCCAGTGACTATCATTTGTTTTTTCCCTACAGCTCAGACATGGCACCCAGTGACTATCATTTGTTTCTTCACTTGTTTCTTCCCTACAGCTCAGACATGACACCCAGTGACTATCATTTGTTTCTTCCCTACAGCTCAGACTTGGCACCCGGTGACTATCATTTGTTTCTTCCCTACAGCTCAGACTTGGCACCCAGTGACTATAATTTGTTTCTTCACTTGTTTCTTCCCTAGAGCTCAGACTTGGCACCCAGTGACTATCATTTGTTTCATCACTTGTTTCTTCCCTAGAGCTCAGAATTGGCACCCAGTGACTATCATTTGTTTCTTCCCTGCAGCTCAGACTTGGCATCCAGTGACTATCATTTGTTTCTTCCCTACAGCTCAGACATGGCACCCAGTGATTATCATTTGTTTCTTCCCTACAGCTCAGACTTGGCATCCAGTGACTATCATTTGTTTCTTCACTTGTTTCTTCCCTACAGCTCAGACTTGGCACCCAGTGACTATCATTTGTTTCTTCACTTGTTTCTTCCCTACAGCTTAGACATGGCACCCAGTGACTATCATTTGTTTCTTTACTTGTTTCTTCCCTACCACTCAGACTTGGCACCCAGTGACTACCATTTGTTTCTTCACTTGTTTTTTCCCTACAGCTCAGACTTGGCACCCAGTGACAATCATTTGTTTCTTCACTTGTTTCTTCCCTACAGCTTAGACATGGCACCCAGTGACTATCATTTGTTTCTTCACTTGTTTCTTCCCTACAGCTCAGACTTGGCACCCAGTGACTATCATTTGTTTCTTCACTTGTTTCTTCCCTACATCTCAGACTTGGCACCCAGTGACTATCATTTGTTTTTTCCCTACAGCTCAGACATGGCACCCAGTGACTATCATTTGTTTCTTCACTTGTTTCTTCTCTAGAGCTCAGACTTGGCACCCAGTGACTATCATTTGTTTCTTCACTTGTTTCATCCCTACAGCTCAGACATGACACCCAGCGACTATAATTTGTTTCTTCCTTACAGCTCAGACTTGGCACCCGGTGACTATCATTTGTTTCTTCCCTACAGCTCAGACTTGGCACCTGGTGACTATCATTTGTTTCTTCCTTACAGCCCAGACTTGGCACCCAGTGACTATCATTTGTTTCTTCACTTGTTTCTTCCCTAGAGCTCAGACTTGGCACCCAGTGACTATCATTTGTTTTTTCACTTGTTTCTTCCCTACAGCTCAGACTTGGCACCCAGTGACTATCATTTGTTTCTTCACTTGTTTCTTCCCTAGAGCTCAGACTTGGCATCCAGTTACTATCATTTGTTTTTTCACTTGAAATGATTTCTTGCTGGTCAGCAGTTTGATGAAAACGATGACCTGAAGACGATGGTTGAGTGGTGGCTGAAAACCCAAGTGGCAGACTTCTACGAGGAGGGTATCCATCAACTTGTGCCACGACATAACAAATGACTTAACACCTATGAGGAACATGTTAAATTAAATAATAGATTAAGGTATGTAGAATTCATGAAACATTAAAAATTAGTTACCAATCTATTTTGTTGTTGTTTCCTTTCTGGGTGGTCCTGAAGAAAGAAGACATCCTGTTGTGGAAAATGAACAGCTATGAATGGGTGTAGGTGGTAGGTAAGTATGTTAACATAGCCTTGTATGGTGAAGGTGGTCTCCATAGGTACAAGGTGCCCTAAGATTTACGCTTTTTAGCTTTTGGCATCATTTTCCAACTATGATTCTATTCACAGACTACCTGGTACAATACCATGGACCAGCGTTTGAGAAACACTGCTTTAAAGCAATGCCTGGATGGATACAACTTCAATCTGAGGTAATTGTTAATTTTAAAACACTGAATGACTATCACACACCCTGTATTTACCAGCAAAGGTTCAAAGCCATGACAACATAATGGAAAAACTGAACAATTTAATAACAATAATGACTGAAAATGTATGTATGGTTCAAAGAGATCACACCTGAAATTGACAATTTGTGAAAAACCAACATGTGAAATTAGGAAAAAGTTTTTGTTGTTGTTGTTGTTGTAGTTATCAAGAACTTGCTTTGAACATCTCACTCCTCTGACAGTAACACTATGTCTGTTTCTGATCAACAATCATATACCCCATAGAAAATTGGAAAATCAAGGAAATGAGCCTGTATCATGGATGGAAGCTGAAAAAATATGGTTGAAAACTTCTGGCCCCCACAAACCTCTGCATGGTCATCAGACTATAACTTAGAACAACTGGTCAAAGAGTGGTTTCACATCAACACCTTTACTTAGCTAAGAAAAAGTTAATTCCAGATTTGTCATCTGACTGTGACGCTGGAATCAGGGCAGCAGTCTGACTGCAAGGCAATGCCCACAGTGAAGCAGACTTCTGTTTGAAAATGCATATAAAGCGCTGTCTTACTAATGGTTGTGACAGATATATTATGTCCAAGGTAAAATAGAATTGGACTGAGGTAAAACAGAATTTTCAAGACTGACATGATAAGTTCTACATGAACAGGTTCATCTGCATGCATGCATGCATGCATACATACATACATACATGCATGCTAAGAAAAAGTTAATTCCAGATTTGTCATCTGACTGTGACGCTGGAATCAGGGCAGCAGTCTGACTGCAAGGCAATGCCCACAGTGAAGCAGACTTCTGTTTGAAAATGCATATAAAGCGCTGTCTTACTAATGGTTGTGACAGATATATTATGTCCAAGGTAAAATAGAATTGGACTGAGGTAAAACAGAATTTTCAAGACTGACATGATAAGTTCTACATGAACAGGTTCATCTGCATGCATGCATGCATGCATACATACATACATACATACATACATACATACATACATACATACATACATACATAGAGCTACCCTACTAATGGCTGTGCAAACACACACACACACACACACACACACACACACACACACACACATTTTAAATTTCAGAGGTTCAGAGGTTAGCTCCTCGAAGAAAGACCAGTTGCTGACCAAAGTTACTGAAGCTGTCAGATTTTGCTTACTGTTGATATATCACACATTTCCATTTACAGCAACTCTTGGAACACAACTCAAGCTTCACTGATATCTGTCACCACAAGAACTTTCATACTCATAAATGAGTGGTAGCAATGCACGTAACTAACAAACTAATTAAGAAGAAGGTAGTGTAGAACACGCTAAGTTACGTATAAAAGCTTAATGCAAATATATTTCAGCCATTACTATGGCCTTCATCAGTGTGACTACGATTGGTTTACGTTGCCAACGTAAACCAATCGTAGTCGCACTAAGTATAAAAGTTTAATGCAAATATATTTCAGCCATAGTAATGGCTGAAATATATTTGCATTAAACTTTTATACGTTACTTAGCGTGTTCTACACTACCTTCTTCTTAATTAACTTTCATACTTGTCACACATTATCTTTTTCTCTTGGGGACATTCCTGAATATGGTCCTTCCATAACTTCCTCAATCTTTCTTTCCTGTCACTCGGACTGAATAAATTCTCTTTGTCAGCAACTCATCACTCACTCTTTTCACATCGCCAAACTACCTAAAGATACACTCACTGACAATAAAATTTGTGCACCAAGAAGGAAGCATTGGATTGAACTGAAATTTTATGGACGTAATGATACAGATGAATACACATGATGGCAAATACACAGCTGCAGGACAGTTACAAAGGGATCTATGGCACACAATCCAGTCATCTTTCATAACGTGTTGCACCGCCTCATGTGGCAATACATGCTGCAATACAGTCCGGCATGGAGGCAAACAGACGCCTGATGTTGTCCTGTGGCAGATTGGCCCACACGTGTTGGACAGTGTGCTCCAAATCCCGGATAGTGTGGCATTGAGGCAGCTGGCGTTTCAACTGGTCCCACACATGCTTGATAGGGGACATGTCCGGGGAGTCAATGATCCACGTACCATTACAAGAGTTGATCAGCTATTACAGGCAATGGCTCCCCAAACCATAATGCCTGCAGTGGGAGAGGTGTGGTGCTTTATAGCGAGGTTGGGATTTTGCCATTGACCCAGGGACCTCCACACTCGGACACGATGATCATCTGTCCCCAAAATGAAGCAGCACTCATCGCTAAACACCACACGTCGCCAGTCTGTGGCGTTCCATGTTGCTCTGGCCTGGCACCACTGCACACGGAGCCGGCAATATTCTGGTGTTAATGGCAGCATATGTAAAGGGAACTGGGATCGCACATTCTCTTCCGTGAGGATTTGGGAAATTGGTCGTGGGCAGAGAGGAGCAGCTGCACCTGCCTGTATAGTGGACCAGGTCACTGTGGGATCCGTTCGTACCTGGTGCACGATCCGTCGATCCTCTCTACTGGTGATCCTTCTGGTACATCCAGAGCCACTCTGCCATGTGGCAGTGCTGTCAAGTGTCCACTGCTCCCAATGCAGTCAGACGGTAGGGTCCAGAACGAACCACGTCGCGGGCAATACTGCGCTCTAACCACCCTGCGGTTTTCAGCCCGATGATCACGCCTCTCTCAAAGTCCGTAAGTTGCGTAAATTGATGGCTCTGGTGTCTACTCAGCATTCTTTTCACTCTGTACTCTTGCTTGTGTTGGCCGGTGTTTTTCGTTTCATGGGGCATTGACTACACGCCAGTTTATAAAACACCAGGTTCATGCTTGCAGTGCCACCACAGGGTGTTCGGTCATGCGCACTAGCACCAAATGTGGATCATTTGCATACCAGCATGCACTCTAGCTATTTGCAAAGTTTGCAGTTGTAGAATTTTTGTTCTAGATGCGCAAATTTCATTGTCCACGAGTGTATTTGTCTCCACCCTACTAACAAAATTTGGCTTCACATTACACATCTTCATTTCTCACATGATCCGAACATGTCTTGCTACACACACCCATAATGCAGCACTCCACACAAAAACAACTCCTATGTATCTTCTGCAGTAACCAGGTTTCACCACCACACATCAGAATATATAAAAAGAAATCAATTACATTACACTTTCTTCTTTTTGTGTGTGTAGGGGGGGGGGGGGTTAATGACCTCTGTGAGAAACTCTATGGGCTATAAGCAGTCACCCCCATTCCTAATTTATGGCCACTGTTTCTAGGGAAAGCCATGGCCACAAGTCAAACATATCACCCATACTTTATCCAGGCTCAAAATGGCAGCATCTGCTCAGGTAAACAGTCAGAAATCAGCACTTAAGGCCACTGCACCACCAGGGCAGCTGATTTACACTTTGGCATATAGCCATTTGGGACCTTTTGAGAATCCATCAGTCCTGTGAAATCCTCTTAAAAATGACCTTCAAAGCTTAATTCATTCATCCACTGATTTCAGCACATAACCTGTTTTTCCTGTGAAAAATACTTCTTAAATAAAGAAACTTATACACCTTGTCTAATGCTGTACCATTTACTCTGATCTTCCATTCAGTACAAACAGTTCCTTGCTCAAAAACCATAACTTTGGTTTTCCTTTATTTATACTCATTTGAATTTCATATAAGCTTCATACATCTGGAACAACATATTTCAGTCAACATCCAGGACATCAACAGAATCAAGTGTTGTATATTTTTGTGGTCCCACAATTTGCAACAGATCCGTAAGAAAATTACTACTATTGAAGCTTTTACTTAAAAATTAAAAGAACTGAAAACTATACACAAAGGCACTTATAATAAAAAATCTTTATTAGTGCACTACCTAATTCCACACGCTTAAAAAGATTTCATCATAAATGTTCTTTCCACTGTGTTTGATTTTTATTTAAGTAAAAACTATAATTTTTACATAGATTTTTTTCCACTATATATATGTTCTCAAGCTGTAAAAATCACACAATGTTGTGTTGCTCATTTAACATGGACACAAACAGAGGACATGCTCATTTAATTTTTATTATTATTGCAGTTTTAACAATCATCATGAGCAACTCAATAGGCTATAAGCAGTCGCCCATCCCTAATTTAGGGTCACTGGTTTCAGTGAAGGGAAAGAGACAGTTCTGTAAGACAAACATAACATCCATGCCTCAGCAGGATTTGAACCCAGACCCATCTCTGACAAATGATCAGAAGCCAAGGCTTAGACCAATGTGTCATCATGCAGCCATTTTGAAATGCGATAGCTATGAAAACTCTTGATAATACAAAATTTGAGAAACACATTGAAGATTACTTTTTCATTTGTAGCTTATTCTCAGATATTCATAACCATGCAATTTGTCAAAGTGGAAAATGGTGACAAGGACTTTTGAGTGAGATTTATCCTCATACTTTAAAAGGATTATTAAAAAGTTTTTATCTCTTGCATTAAAACTGGCTTTTTTTAAGATTTAGTGGCTTACTTTTACATTTCACTCCATCTTAAATATTTTGCTTTTGACAGTTATTATTTTATTTGATCTTCACATAACTTAGTAAACTAGGAAGTGAATAACCATGTAAAGAATAAACCCAAGAATTATTGCAAATCTTTATAGTACCTTATTAGCAACATTAGCAAAGGAACTTTCCATGAAGCTTGGCTGGAACACCATAGATGCAAAAGCTCGAAGTGAAGGGCGATACAAATCACTTCTATGCAGTTCCAAACGTGACTTCCATCCCATGCTGACAATATCCAATACCAAGGGCATGTCACAATCAATGATCTGAGGAAAGCAATGAAAGAAAAGACATTAATAATTCAAACATGAGGACAATAAAATCCTTCAAATTAAAATTATATAAATAATTCAAATAAGTTGCATTAAATACTCTTGGAACAAATGACATCATATTTATTTTAATTTATTAAATTTATCATCATCGTCATCATCATCATCTCAGTCATATATACTAATACAGCATTAAGGCATGGCTTGGCACAGGCCAAAAAAAGTTCTTGTTTGCAATAAACTCTCTCCATCTTTTTCTGTCCACTACAAGTTTTTTGTCTCTACCATGCTGCTTTCTTGATATTGGATTGATGCATAAGTTTATGCTGTTTTAATTCACGAGTATTTTCCAAGTCAGTAGTGATGGTGCAGATGGCCAGTTGTACATCAAAATGTAGCCAGTAATATCTGTATCTAAATCACATTGCGTTGTGTGATTGTGGATAACGGTTTTTGGTTTTCAGGTCCGAAAATATGGAGTGTCAAGTAGAGAGAAATGAACATTTCCAACATCTGCTCCTCTACGAGTTTAACAAGGGATCCACAGCCTCCTCGACAAATTTGTGCTGTGTATGGGGAGGATGCTATTGCTCAGAGGACAGCCCGCAAATGGTTTGAGCAGTTCTGAGGTGGCAATTTTGACCTGAACGACTCTCCACACTCAGGTCATCCATCTCACTTTGATGAGGATTGTTCGAACCATCTCATCCACTTGGATCTGTGTCAAACCACGCATGAATTGGCCACTGGGATGGGCTGTGATGAGGCCACAGTGGTGCGACATCTGGAACATATGGGAAAGGTTCAGAAATTGGGGTTTTGGGTCCCTCACACTCTCACCGAGGACAACAAGAATCAGTGTATTCCTTGCTTGCTCCTTATCACGAATGTTCTCAGCAACACAAACCCTTTCTGTCACGTACTGTTACTGGAGATGAAAAGTGTGCCTGTACGTGAATTTCAGGCACTGGAGGGAATGGTTAAGCCCAAACAAGACACCCACACCCGGTCCAAAACATGACCTTCATCCTGTGAAGATCATGTTGAGTGTCTGGTGGGATATGGAAGGCATTATCCAATGGGAAATGCTGCTGAGGAATCGGACCATCAACGCTGCGCTCTATTATGAGCAACTCCACCATGTGGAGGGAGCAATTCAGCAGAAATGGCCACATCAGCGCCATGATGTCCTTCTCCAACACAATAATGCACGCTCTCACAGTGCAAACATGACCAAAATGGCCATTCAGGACATGAAATGAGAGATTCTCCCAAATCTGGCCTATTCCCCAAATGTCGCCCCTTCAGACTATCAGCTGTTCCGATCTCTGTCGAATGCACTCCGTGGCAGAACGTTCAACAATGATGTTGATCTCCGGAATTTCCTTGATGATTTCTTCGCAGCAAAACTTGCACGTTTTTTCAAGAATGGCATTGCAAATCTATCCACCAGATGTTGGGACACCATCATAAACAATGAGGGGGAGGGGGATACATAGTTGATCGATTCCGCTTTCCCTTCTGATATAATACATTCCTGTAGTGTGGTGAAAAAAACAGCATGAACTTATGCATCAACCCAATATCTAATGTCTGATTACACATTTTCAATCTACCTGGTTGTAAATCTTCCTCTTGGTCTGCAGTCTAGTACCACAGAATTTAACAGATATTTAGGCAGTCTGTGATAGTTAACATCATGAACTAATTTCTACAGATGACAAAATCTTGATCGTTAAATTATATTAGAATTTAAATTATTTCTATCTTTCATAAAAAAGGCACTTCAAAATCTCAACATGTGAGTAATTGGTATGCTCCACGACCAATGACGTGAGTACCCTCTTTGCACATCACCATACAGCTCGCCCAGATTGGGCTCAAGACTTTCGTGGTTGAGACTGAACAGTGGTGCTCTGTTTATTTCACTGATGAGTCATGGTTCAGCCTGCAGTCCAATAATCACCATGTCCTCCTCTAGTGTGAACAAAGAACATGGAATGTCAAGCCTTCATGCAGGAAAGAAATGCCTTTGCTGGTGTTGCTGGTTTTGGAATCTTTGTGTGGACTAGCATCAGCATATTGGCAGCCATACAGATTTTTATGTCATCCAGAATGGGCCTCTAAACAGTGGTCAGATATTGAGATGAGAACCCACAACCTAAAGTTGTGCCCTATTCTGCAGAGTTTGGGAATATGTTCCTCTTCATGGATGATAACACACACTTGCATTGATCCCAGCTAGTAGAAAACATGCTTCAGGAAGATGGTATTGAGCTTTCCCATCTTCAACCCTATGAGCATACATGGGACACACTGGGCAGATGTGTTGCATCTCACTCATCCCCTCTGATAATTCTTCAGGAGCTGGAGCATGCCCTCACTGAAGAGTGGTGGAGAATCCTTCAAGAACTACTAGGCAATCTTATCCTTGCAATGCCACACCAATTGTGCCAGTGTTTCAGCAATGACTGGTAACCATGCACCCCTCTAGAGATCAGTATGCACTGCTTTCCTCCATTTGTTCATATGGAATTCGATTAAAATGTGTCGTGTGCTGCTACAATATTGTTTAAAGGATGTGAATCCATTTATTGGTGTAAATATGGCATGGATGTTAAGTCAGAGATAATATCCAAAAACTTGAAAATTTCGTCGTCCTGGAGCAGAATTTGAACCCGCGTCTCCCAGATAGCACCCAAGTATGCTAACTACTACACTACCCAGAATGACCAAGTTTCAAGTTTCCTATTCATCTGAATATAACCTTCACTGGATTCGCTAATCAAAGCAACCAGCATTCATATATAGCGAATCTGGAGGTTTAGAATTCATTCCTGTGATTGCCTGGAGGCACAGAATATCAATGAATGAAATACGATATATCATTGCCTCCAGGCAATCATGGGAATGAATTCTAAACCTCCAGATTTGCTATATATGAATGTCGGTTGCTTTGACTAGCTAATCCTGTATGGTTACATTCAAATTAACAGGAAACTTGAAACTTGGTCGTTTTGGGTGGTGTAGTGGTCAGCATACTCGGGCGTTATTTGGAAGACGTGGGTTTGATTTCCGTTCCATGACGATGAAATTTTCAACTTTTCGGATATTATCTGACTTAACATCCATGTCATATTTACACCAATAAACGGATTCACATCTTCCAAATTTGTATTGTACAATGGCGTATCCCGTATTTCATTCATTGATACAATATTGTTGTTAATTTGTTCAAATAGCTAGTGTGTTGTCAATGTTTTATGCTCTGACCATCTCACATTCATGTTTTTGATACTAATCTATCATGTGCCTGTCTATACATGGTTGCTACAATGTTAAATTTAATTTTTTCAAGCAGTTCACTTGCCTGAGTGAAGAGAAACACCTCCTGAAATGAGAAGCCTGCCCAGAAAGCACTGCTTAATGCACTGAACTTGGGTTACATTAGAACTTAAATCAGAATACAAGGAAACAGGGCCATGTGCTATTCTGGTACCCACCTACTCACACAATGCAAAAAATAATATAGGAAAATATCTAAGTAGAGTGTAAGGACAAACCCTAACAAATAATGAGAAAAAATGCAGCTCATAAAAGTGACTTTGAGAACACACACATTTAAATAAAAAATACTGCTACTAGACTTTGGTGTAGATAACTATAGAAATCTGATATCCTGGCATGATTGTAATCTAACAGAATCTCCTTTGACCAAAAATCTAATTACTGAAAAATTACAAAACATAGTGAAAATGGATTATCCAGGTAGATTTATTCTTGTACTCAACACACACTCAAGCAGTGGTAAAAAAAGAGTTCAAAAATGTTTATGGAACTGTCACTAAAGATAAGTGACTTATACTTGGTGTCATCTGATGATATTGTCAAAACTCCATTCTCATAAGGCCACGTCGCTCAAAATCGAATTATAAAAAACATGCCAAGTGAACAGCTAATTGCACATCTATGAATTTATGTATCAACCTTATTTCAATCCATGTCTCTGTAATATGTTCCAAATTTGAATAATTTTATGCCTGCCACATCATAAGGTTGACAAAACATTTCTTTATTTGTATTTTTGTTACATTTTGTTTTTTAGTCCAAACTGAATGCCAGGTGGGCACCTGAAAATGGCCTCTAAAAAGCCTATCTTTTTTTATTTTTTTAATGAAAAATAACTCAATACTAATGCATTTAAAACTTTTACAAAATTTTTGCAATCATCCCACAGCTGAAAAAAATTCTGCAAAAGCCAAAAATTGGTCTTGGGAGGGCACCAAAAAATGGTCTTGGGAGGGCACCAAAAATTGGTCTCCTGGAGGGCACCTCAAAATTATGAGGTACTGAACCTGACTTCTACTCTTATTTTTATTCCAACTGAAAGGTGTTTGGAGATATTACAAGTCATTAGAAAAAAAAAATATCTATCCTACTGTAGGAGACAATCATGTTGAGAAGTAGCTTAAAGTGTGTGTAAACTTGTGCTAATACAGTAACATTACTTTTCAAAAAAAATATTATTTCATTTACAGTCAAACAGAACTTACTTTCTGGATGCATATTATGAAGGGACAAAAAGCACATGGGATGTAGAGTTATAAACACAACAACTACCAGGAAAGTAGAATAAAAGTAGACTTAAGATAAAATGGAAGGACTGTAACTCATCTCGGACGAATGGTTAAAAACCAGTGCTTAAACCACTGTGCTACCAGGGCAGCACCCAACAATGTACCTAATTAAGAAGAAATAAGAACATATGCATTTTTCAGCTGCTGATTATACAGAGGGTGAGTCGAAAGTTTTGCAATATTTGCATAAACGCATGTGCTGCGGTGGGTATATCACATGTTTAAACTACTTCAAGTCGCACACTGCAGTAAGTAGAAAGGGATATAAAGTGACAGTCGCTGATGTGAACAGCACTGCATGTTGTCATTCTGTCTGTGGTTGGGACGCCTAAAAGATGAACAGCCACAACCAGCTAATTAGAGAACTTTTGCTTTACGAGTTTGAAATTGGCCATAACACTGCTCAAGCAACATTAAACATTTGTCATGTGAAAGGGGAAGGTTCTGTGGACCACAGCACCGCAACCAGATGGTTCAAGAAATTTCACTCAGGTGACAGAAACCTCAACGATCAGTCAAGGTCAGGTAAGCTGTGAACCGTGGATTCGGAGGCCATGCGCCAGGCCATAGAGGCAAATCTGAAAACCAGCACTCAGAGATTATCAGGCGAGCTGAGCATATCACAGACCCCCGTGGTTCGTCACCTTCAGGACCTCGGCAAGGTCTACAGGAGCTGCTGCATTGTCCCTCATGAACTGATGCCAGCTGAAGCAAACCACCAAGTGGAAATGCACCTGAAACTCCTAGAAAACCCATGTGATGTATGTTTCATCAAGAAAATAGCTGCGTGCGATAAAAAGTGGGTCTGTTTCCATAATCCTAACACACAGTGGCAGTGGTTGAGCCAGGGCCAGCTTCCTGAACCTGTTGCCAAACGTGGGTGCTTTGAACACAAGGTGATGCTATGTATCTGGTGGAATTTTGAGGGGATAATCCATTACGAATTTGTTCCAGATGGTCAGACCATCAACACCAACCTTTCCTCTAAACAGCTGGAGCAGATGTATGCCATTTTGGAGAAGAACCCAGCACTGGTGAACAGAAAGCGCATTCTCCTACAGTACGACATACCGCGTGAACGACCCGGGCAAAACTCCAGGAACTTGAGAGCATCGAACTGATGCCACACCCAGCATATAGTCCGGACCTTACCCCATCGAATTATTACTTGTTCCGGTCCATGGCCCACTTCCTTCGCAGGCGGCACTTCAATAACCAAGAGGAGATGGCAGCTGGGGTGAAGGAGTTCTTCACTTTGAAAGACAAGAACTGATACTGCCATGGAATCGAAGAGCTGGCAGACAGATGGCTAAAGACAGTGCAACACAATGGTCCATACTTTGAATTCTAGTCAACTTTTGTTGTAAAGGTATGTATGAAGACATAGAGTGATCCAAATATTGCAAAACTTAAAATCCTCTGACTAAAGACTAAAAATCCTCTGTATTTTCCTAAAAAAAAATGTCTGAAGAAAGCCAAACGTGTTTAAAGACATTTTAGATTTCAAGGTGGATTATAAATGACTGAAGTTATGGAGCATGTTTTGAACAACATATGTAGTACTACATCAACTTTTCCAACTATTTGCAAACATTTACCTTCACATTGCATTACCTTTTTCTGCTGTTAACACATTAGCAGTTTTCCAAATATACAATCTCTCTTAACAATTATGATGAGGATATAAAAAATCAAAATGCCACCAACAACTGTTTTTTTAATCAGCTTATTATCCACAAAGACTAAAAATTTATAACTTTTTTAGCAGATAATCCACAAATTATATGGCAAAAATTACAGTAAGTGCAAGCGAAAAGGAGAAATAATTCTTAGTGAAGAACTAAGATAAGTATGAAACACAAAGAATTAGAAAGTGATATTGAATAAAGGCAATTAATTACCCAAGTAAGTAAAAAAGCAATGCAGAATGCTAATGTACAAAGAAATACTAACTTACAAACATAATGTGAAGATAAAATTTTGTCTCTTCATTGCGATTTATTACACACACACACACACACACACACACACACACACACACACGCACGCACGCAATTAAGAAATAATGTATATTTTTAAGAAAAACAAAATATACTAAAGCACACCAATTAAAATTATTACCTGAGGCAAGATCAACTTCATGCAATCAAATACAGCAGAAACCGCACATCGGGGACCAGTGCACAGGGTTTCCAAGGCTTGATGAGCAAGCTGGGTGAACAAGGATGTATGACCTGGTTGAGTACAGTAAGGCACAACAGTTTTGGCACAAAACCAGGAATCCATGACAGCTTTGTTTGTCAGTCTGCTCCATTCAGCTGTTGAAATGTTATCCCTATGAAGAAAGGTTTGCTTCAAATTAAAGAAGAAATAAACTCCAAAAATCAAACATAAAATACTGCTAGAGATAGATAACCTTTCACCTCAATTACAAAATTAGCTGCATCTTTTATGTGCAATTCTTTTCTGAAGCTGTTTATGACGTTCTCTTGTAACATCGCTTGACATTTATTAATAAAAAATTTATTATTCAGAAAAAATCAGTGATGGATTATGAGAAATCTAAAGCATGATAAAACACAACTATTAATCACAAATGAATAAAAAAATTAACATGCTTTTTCCATAAATTATTGATAAATATGTGCTTGTGTCAGGGCTACCTTTATGAATTTTGCCACTCTAGGTAATTAAATATTTGCCATCTCAAATATGCAATGACTTTATTTCTAATTATCAGCCTTTTCTTTTTTTTTTCTTTCTTTTTTGAATGATGAATGTGATAAAGCAGAAAAAGAATATACTAATAATAATGTTACAAAAGAGATAATAATAATGTAGTTTTCTAAGAAAAACAAAGTATGAATTCATTGAATACATATACTATTTGAATTCATATAATCAAGCCTTAACATAAATTATATGAATTCAAAAAGACTTGAAGCTAATTTCATAAAGCAAATATAATTTTATTTTATAATATTTATATTATTCAACTTACAGAAAGTTTCATGAAAAGGCTGACTATATAAGAAGAACATGCAGAAGGATTTGAACAAATTTTTACATCTTGCTTTTCCTGTGAAACCATAAATCACATTTCCGTTGTTCAAACTTATGATTAATTATGATTAAATTAGAATTTGTAGCTTGAAACGCATGGTGACTGAGCCTTTCTTCAGATATCAATGTTTGCAGATAGTTTTGAATATTTTTGGGGGAGTGAGGTGACAGAGACATGACTGTTCTGCAGAGCTAGCTAGTTGTCACAGCAGTGAGCATGAATGTTAGCAGCACTATTCAGATAAATATTGAGAATTTTTTGTAAAGCAGTTTTAAAAAGACTAATGCTATACTCAAGAGACACAAATAGCATATTAAATCTGTTTATTTTTGCGGCATAGTAAGTATAAAGATTCGCCAAGCTTTTGCACTCCACTGGGAGGCTTTCTCAAGGCAATGGTAGACATAAAAATGCAGGGAATTGGAACACGTAAGGAACCAATTCCAATTCCCTGCATTTTTATGTCTACCATGCCTTGAGAAAGCCTCCCAGTGGAGTGCAAAAGCTTGGCGAATCTTTATACTTACTATGCCGTAAAATAAACGGATTTAATACACTATTTGCGTCTCTTGAGTATTCACAGTGTGGTGTGTTTATAATTACATTACCGTGACTAATGCTATATTTTCCATTTTGGTGTTTTTTCAATTGCCGGATATAGTAACTTCTTTTTTAAGCTACATTCAAGATCAACGTTGTAAAAATCTTGCAAAACAACCTTCAGCACTAGGCACATGCCATTCTTCCTCAAGTGAAAATACAATGCAGGATTGTGCAATTGTTTTGTCTGTTTACCCACATAGTTATATTTTTGCATGTAAACATCCACTTAAACTAAACTACACCTAAGATTTTTAGCTTTACCCAAAAGTCTGTGCAAATGTTCACCAGCCTACCTGGGGATGCTGTGCCTCCATTTCTAAATGTCAAACTGGAAAGATTCCTTTTTTACTTTAATCAGATGCAGAAAAAGAAGAATGGCCAGTGTTTTCATGGTGCTTATAAAAATATGTGATTCACAATCAGTTGATGTCATAGAGTTATCCAGGAAGAAAAAATCACCTATCACCTTTTCTCTCATCATAAGATGCACATCTTTCAAGAAGACGTAAATTCTTACAGTGGAAGATTTCCTTTTTGTTAGCTTTTTCTTTTTTGTTCTCTGTTTCCTTGTTTCTGTCATACATCGAATGGAGTTTTGTGTCATCAGTTTGCTTCGCAACTGCAACACAGGCTTTGAACTTTATAATTAAAGATCAAACCTTCACATTGTGAAAGTTAAAAATATGTTAATTTTCAAATTGAAATTACCTAGCGCATTTGCTTGGGAAGCTAAAGATCTCAACTCACGGCTCATGAAATCATTTTCAGCAACACTGTAATATTTCAAATACTCTTCTGTAATCAGCAAAGATGCAAACATTAAGAGTTTTACCACCAGAAAGCACTAAAATTGTTAACTTAATCATCTGACATCAACAGTGTGTACAAAAAATTTTTACATTTAACAATGTTGTTTCCCATTGTTTTATAGCACTGATGCATAAACTGTGAAGTGAACATTGTTTCTTCATGACAATTGGCACTTATTTTCAGGAGTATAAATACACTGGCATGCAACTTCAATCAGCTGAGCATGGTGTGTGTAAAATTTGGAATGTATATAAATGTTGGTAAGTCTGAATATATGGGTCACAGCTGAACTGTAAAAAATTATCAATTTTGTGGTAGAGGAGAAGAGACTAGAAAAGGCAAACGACTTTAGTTATTTGAGTGTGATTATTAATGAGACCAGAAAGCTTGATAAGGAACAAGTCAAACACAAGTAGTAAAGCAGGGAAAGCCTCTTATTACCTATACGAAAATATTTTTTATCAAGAAACAGATGCTACTCAGAAAACTAAGCAGGGTACAAATTACATTTTAGATCTATTCTCATTCATTTTAGATCTATTCTCCCTCATTTTAGACTTATTCTCCCTCATTTTTGATCTGTTTGCCCTCATTTTAGATCTATTCTCCCTCATTTTAGATCTATTCTCCCTCATGGCAGTGAGATAAAGCTGTATGTGGAGTAAACAACTTTTCAGGATATCAGAAGCTGCAGACATAATAGTAGTAAAAGGAATATTAGGGGAAATTAATGGAATCAATGGCAGAACAAAGAATTGTCAATACAGACATTAGAGTTGAGATGGACATAAGAACCACAATATTTAGACCAGGTAACCCTTGTGGCAGTGAAAGAGAAAGAAGAGACAGACAGATGTAGAGTAAGCAACTTTTTGTAATGTTTTTTAAAAGCTGCAGGCTTACACAAGTAGTAAAAGGAATGTTTGAGGAAATTGATGAAATAAGTGGCACAGAACAGATGCAGACATTAGAAGTGAACTGGTTAACTTCCCAATAGAAAAAAAAAAAAACAGTTAATGAGAACATATTGAAATATTACATTTATACATAAGTTTCTGGCACTCCACATAGCAGGCTGTAAAGGCAAAACAAACGAATTTCTGTCAGAATTTCATGCTGTGGGGGTAAGGTGGAACACTGTGTTGAATCACACGTGTTGGTGGATAGCCCACACTTAGGGTTAGTTGAGCTAAAACACTGGTGACCAATAAGGCAAATATCTGTTATTCATGTTTAACCTCAGGAAAACCTCTGCTGAAACATGAGAGTGGATTTGCTTAGCATATGATGAGAAAGCTGCAGGTGTTTGCATGTGTCAGGAGTGGTTTGTGAAGTTCAGAAGTAGCGATTTCAGCTTAGAGGACAAGCAATGTAGCAGACAGCCAAAAGAGATGCAGAGCAAAGATTTGCATCTCCTTCAGTTGCGCAGAGTGTGGATTTGCATCTCCTTCAGCTGTGCGGAGCACAGACATAATACAATGATGATTAAACACATCTGTTTGACCATAAAATACTGGAAACTTATGCATAGACATAATAATTTGGATGTATATGTTGCATGGAAAAGGAAGATTATCTAGACAGATGTTACATTCTGGTGTATCAGCCTGTTGCAGATCAAGTAGCAGACTTAGAACACAATTTGAAGCAAAGGTGTGAAATCCCATTCATTAGTGATGGTGAAAGCAAACTGAAAGACACAGAAAATCTATCAGTAGTCCAAAACTGGTGAAAAATGTTTTTTTTACGCTTTCCAACCTTAGGTTGAAGAAGCGTATATGCTCCAGCTTTGTCTGTCCATCTGTCCGCACGATAACTGGCGTAAAAATGGTTCGATTAAATTTTAGTATGTGGTAGGGGACCACCTGGACACGAACCCTATTGGAAATGGGACAAATGGGGTCAAAGGTCACGACATAGAAGTGGGATCCATTCCATTGCACTTATGCGTTATAACTTGCGTTAATATGGTTTGATTTCAATGAAATTTTACTGTGGTAGAGGACCGCCTGGGTACGAACCCTATTCAAAATGGGTGAATTGGGGTCAAAGGTCAGGACATAAGAGCAGGATGCATTCCATTGCCCTTATGCATCATAACGTGTGTAAAAATGGTTTGATTTCGATGAAATTTCAGTATGTGGTAGGGGACCACCTGGGGACGAACCCTATTGAAAATGGATGGAATGGGGTCAAAGGTCAGGACATAGGATTGTGATCCATTCCATCGCCCTTATCCCATGTTATTAAGATGGACGTCAAGTAATTTTTCTTCCTATACTTCCAATGGAAAAACTTTTGTACACATTTCCTTAACAATTAATGTGTTCCAAGGATGAAAATTTGAACATCGATTAAAATAACTTCCTATTATAACTTGGAATACTTAATATTTTCTAAAACATAATCATAATTATATTAAAAATCAATAACTTTTCCTTTGGTGGTGTTGAAACCAGAAAAAGGGTGGCGCAACCTGTACTTTGATGACGTCAGTAGACAAACAAATGTTGGATTGCATAATTATGGTTATGTTTTAGAAAATATTAGGTATTGCAAGTTATAAAATGAAGATATTTTAATCGATGTTCAAATTTTCATCCTTGTGAATGCATTAATTGTCCAGAAAAAAAGATGGCGCGACCTGTATTTTCATGACGTCAGTAACAAACAAATGTTGGATTGCATAATTATGGTTATGTTTTAGAAAATATTAAGTATTGCAAGTTATAAAATGAAGATATTTTAATCGATGTTCAAATTTTCATCCTTGGGAACGCATTAATTAAGAAAATGTGTACAGAAATTTTTCCATTCGAAGTACAGGAAGCAAAATTACTTGACGTTCACCTTAAAGGAGCAATTCTTGTATGTATGTAAATTTTATTTGGAAAACGGCTCTAAGGATTTTGATGAAAGTCATTAACCTACCATTTTCTGGTACTAGAAATCGATTTTGCTTGATCTCGACTTTAGGAAAATTCGTTTAGTGGGTTAAATAACCACCCCGAGTTACCACATTTTTAGTGTAGTGTCATGGCGTCGTGCCATTAGATGTTGGCGCGTGGTCACGCCATCTGTCTCATTACGTCACGCGTTGTGTGTGGATCCTATTAAAGTTTTATGACGTCAAACTCTTGCGAGCAGATGGTCGCAATTCACATCTGCTTCATTACGTCACGCGTTCTGTGCGCATGTTCGTCCGCACAATAACTCTTGTAAAAATCGTTCGATTTCGATGACATTTTAGTATGTGGTAGGGGAACACCTGAGAAAGAACCCTATTGAAAATGAACGAAATGGGGTCAAAGGTCAGGACATAGGAGCGGGATCCATTCCACTGCTCTTATGCGTCATAACTAACGTAAAAAAGGTTTGATTTCAATGAAATTTTAGGATGTGGTAGGGGGACCACCTGGGGACAAACCCTATTGAAAATTGGCGAAATGGGAGGACATAGGAGCGGAATCACTTCCATCGCCATTATGCGTCATAACTTATGTAAACATGTTTCGATTTGGATGAAATGTTAGTATGTTGTAGGGGCCTGCCTGGGGACAAATCGTATTAAAAATGGGCAAAATGGGGTCAAAGGTTAGGACACAGGAGCGGGATCTATTCCATAGCCCTTATGCATCATAACTTACATAAAATTGCTTCGATTGCAACAAAACTTTATCATGTTATTTCGTAGGTATACTGAACCAGTTCTGTTGAATATCATCGAAATGAGATCAAAGGTCAGGGCACAGGACCGAGATTTATTCCACAGCCATTTTCCTCATAACTTGAGTAATGATTTCTAGTATGTTGGAAAGCGTATCATAATCAATGCATTGCATGATTTTACTAACTTGTTTTTTTTTTTTTTTTGCAAGCCAGAAATAATTTTCTTCTCAAAAAATGGTATTTACCAGAAACATGAATGAACACCATGGTGTGCAAATATGTCAAAGGCTGGCAATGGTAATTTTCCATGTTATTTATTTTTTGTTTCACATGTTTATATTCAAATTTCAGTTCCAACATTTAGAGCATTTTTAAGGATGAAACTTCAGCCATTACAAGAAATTACTATACTGTCATATAACAAAGTACCCTGAAAATACTATTAGTTATGATACAAATAAAATGAACACATAATCTAAGCATATCTTTTTTTCCAGGACTGTGTACACACTTCCCTCATCATAGAGCAAACGCAACTCATTAATAACAATGAATTGAAAAATTCATTCTGGAAATTGGTATTTTGTGATGTGATTACTTATTACATGTAATATTTTAGTTAACAGTAAGATCTTTCAGTGACCAAGGATAATGTCCAGCAGTAAGTAAGATCTTACTATGAATTAAATATTATACATAATATGCAATCAGATTGAAAATTTATTTCCATCATTAATTTTTCAACTATTCCCTTAATTTATGTTTTTTTAAGTTAACTAATTAAGTCTTAACAATTTTTTTGAATTTGTATAGAAGAATCTATTTTTTTACCAAACATATCATGTTTCTTATTATGTATATCAATATCACTACAAATCACAGGCACAACTGCTTGAAAGAATCGCGTGTCACGTAATTTTGACTAATTCTTGGATCAAATTATGAATCCTTCAGTAATCAAAAGTTAACTCTAACACAAACATACTAAAAATTTACTCAATTTTTACTCTTTAAACTACTTTCTAAAATATATTTTTTTACTGCTTACAAAATTCCTATTCATTACAGTTAAAAAATTGTCTTCCTTTTGGCACCACAAAGTGAAGACAATTATATGAACTTGAGGTCTTTTTGTTCTGTGTGAAAACAGAACAAAAAGACCTCAAGTTCATATGCATAAAGTTACTGCTTTTACAAGCATAGCAGTAATTTACAAAGAAAACAGTTTTCCGTTAAATATATTTCTGCTTTTGTTTTATGATTGAAATAACAACATAATATTTATAAACACACTTAGCTAATGTTCTATAAAAAGATACTTTGTTGTACAGTATCTATAAAAAAAGATACTTTGTCGTACAGTAGCAACATTTAGTGGCAACTTGTAACACACCTTGAATATTTTTGTTAGAAAACACAACAAGTGTCTGTCTTATAAAACAATTTTTATACACTGAACACTTTGATAAATTTGGGAGACAGAAATAACTGTCCTTTGGTATGAGGCCAAAACTACAAAAAAAAAAAAAAATCAACCTTGGTATGTAAATATAAAATATCTTGCAATGAATGAGTTCCGTCTTAACACGATTTATTTAAAAAAAAAAAAAAAAACATTAGCACTTTCGGAGTGCCATTCACTCCATCCTCAGATGATCCTTGCTGCTGCACTATGCAGCTATATATATATATACACATACACAGAGCCACGTGGGGCATTACGTAGCTTAACTAATTGTCATTCATGATTTGCACGGTGTTATATTACATACATCTGTTGCCACAAAAAAATAGTGAAAAACTATATACATACATTAAAATTTGATGATTTCACTAAGTGCTTCCAAAATTCAGGTAGATAGACAGGGTAATAGTCGTTACAACATTTCGTATCCAATGCCGTGATAAAAACACTTTCTGCTATCAATAGGGCATGAACAGAGGAAGGAGTCTGGAGTATACTGACATTGCACCAATCAGGAATAAATGTGCCATTATTTACATTACGATCAAGTGCTGTATCATAAAGGTGCGCTTTAATGCTATACTTGTGTTCATTCACTCGTAGCTCTAAATTCCTCCTTGTAGAACCTACATAGTTACCAATGTGCTGTTTTGTAATTGGGTCTAAAAGTGGAATGTTGTAAACACCCCAACTTCGCAAAATATCCAGTTTATCTCTGTCTCGTCTGAGTTGTGCAAATAAATTGCTACACCTAATGCCTATGTGTAATTTATATTTGGAGCACACGTGTGACAGCAAATTTGTAATGCCAGGTAAGTATTCCAGTGATCCAATGAACTTCTGACTACGTTCATTTTCTCTGACCAACATAGTAGAACTACGTGTTATTACCCTTTCATGAATCTTATGGGTAATATAATCTGGATACCCAAACATACTAGTCATCTCAAAAATTTTCTTAATCTCCCTGTTTAAAGCTCGGTCTGTGGATGAATGTGAGTAAGCTCTCCTGAAGTAGAAATCAATCACTGAAGTTTTCTGCTTAAAAAGGTGACATGAGTTATACGAAATGATAGAACAAAACATAAGATGGTTTTCGGTACACAGAAAATGTTAACTCGTGGGTGATAGAGTTACGTCTAATACATATATCTAGAAACGGTAAAACATGGTTACACTCGATTTCAACCGTGAGCCAGATAGTAGGGAAAATAGAAGATAGTGCGTCGACAAACTGTTCTAATAAATCCTGTGAATGAGGCCACATAACCAGGATGTCGTCGATGTACCTTAAATACAAACAAGGTGGGTGTGGAAATTTAGATTAAAACCAAATTTTCAACATGTTGCATAATAATTTCGGCAAGGACGGATGACAGTGGTGAACCCATAGGTGAGCCCCCACTTGTTGGTAAACACATCCTTGAAATTTAAAGTATGAACGCTGTTTAACTAGTCTAAGTGCGTTCATAACAGCTGTAATGACAGCTGCACTATCTTCTATTCTCATCACACTATCTTCTATTTTCCCTACTATCAGGCTCACAGTTGAAATTGAGTGTAACCATGTTTTACCGTTTCTAGATATATGTATTAGATGTAACTCTATCACCCATGAGTTAACATTTTCTGTGTACCGAAAACCATCTTATATTTGTTCTATCATTCCGTATAACTCATGTCACCTTTTAAGCAGAAAACTTCAGTGATTGATTTCTACTTCAGGAGAACTTACTCACATTCATCCACAGACCGAGCTTTAAACAGGGAGATTAAGAAAATTTTTGAGATGACTAGTATGTTTGGGTACCCAGATTATATTACCCGTAAGATTCATGAAAGGGTAATAACATGTAGTTCTACTACGTTGGTCAGAGAAAATGAACGTAGTCAGAAGTTCATCGGATCACTGGAATACTTACCTGGCATTACAAATTTGTTGTCACACGTGTGCTCCAGATATAAATTACAAATAGGCATTAGGTGTAGCAATTTATTTGCACAACTCAGACGAGACAGCGATAAACCAGATATTTTGCGAAGTTGGAGTGTTTACAACATTCCACTTTTAGACCCAATTACAAAACAGCACATTAGTAACTATGTAGGTTCTACAAGGAGGAATTTAGAGCTACGAGTGAATGAACACAAGTATAGCGTTAAAGCGCACCTTTATGATACAGCACTTGTCTGTAATGTAAATAATGGCACATTTATTTCTGATTGGTGCAATGTCAGTATACTCCAGACTCCTTCCTCTGTTCATGCCCTATTGATAGCAGAAAGTGTTTTTATCACGGCATTGGATACGAAATGTTGTAACGACTATTACCCTGTCGATCTACCTGAATTTTGGAAGCACTTAGTGAAATCATCAAATTTTAATGTATGTATATAGTTTTTCACTATTTCTTTTGTGGCAACAGATGTATGTAATATAACACCGTGTAAATCATGAATGACAATTAGTTAAGCTACGTAATGCCCCACGTGGCTCTGTGTATGTGTATATATATATAGCTGCATACTGCAGCAGCAAGGATCATCTGAGGATAGAGTGAATGGCATTTCGAAAGCGCTAATGGTTTTAATTGTAAATATATATTCGTTTTTTAAATAAATCGTGTTAAGACGGAACTCATTCATTGTATTTTAATTGCACGACTCACTCTT
Organism: Macrothele yani; assembly: GCA_039090855.1. Lineage (NCBI taxonomy): Eukaryota > Metazoa > Arthropoda > Arachnida > Araneae > Macrothelidae > Macrothele > Macrothele yani. The sequence continues at coordinate 91,758,330 of CM077009.1, forward strand.
CATATAAAATATCTTACTGACCTAATGAAACCAGGTTTGGGAAATGGACGGATAAGAAGCTTCTGCTCAATCATGGACAGTAAAATATTTTTCAGCGATTCCTGGACAGTTGAAAAGTTTTGTGAATTCACAGAAGAGTCAAAGAGGAAATGGCAAAGCCAAGCAAGTGCTGTCCACAGTTCTAATAGCAAGCTCTCTGATGAATCCTGGTTGAAAGAAAACAGATTATGACAGATAAACTTAAAATTTACTATGAAATCTATATTCAGCATTTCTTTTGTAACAAATACAGACATGCACTTTCTACATTAAATATAAACATGTGTTAAAAGAAGATTATCTTCTTTCTATTAAGTCCTCATCAAAAACCTTAAACACAACCAGATTAACACTTAGATGAACTGATGCTTACTTCAGGAGTTGCAACAAACATAGCACTCTATTGCTGAAGAAATAAGTGCTTCAGTTAGCAATACTGGTATTAGATTAATTTCAGCTCAAATCCCTGATTTTTTCTAAAGAAAGTCATACTAATCCACTAAGACTCTTTTGTGTGTGTGTTCCATGCAGTACATTTGCTCTGCAGAAAAATTATATAAATACTATACAGGGTTGAAAAGCTTTTAGTTCAACATAGGTCATGAAGGTTTTTATGAATGACAATATTACCAATCTGTGTTGTGACTTTCCTCGTGCATTCAAAGAAAATTTCAGGTTTGTAAATACTGTATTTTTTGGAATACAAAATGCACCCTTATTTTTTTAGGAAAAAAATAAAAAAATAAAAAATGGCATTTTAAAGATTTTATGAATAACAAAGTTAAATTTTATACATAAAAACAGCAGCTTATGAATAATTGAATCCTTGAGATTTATGAAATTAGCAATGTGTGATGCTGCTGATGAAAAACAACATAGAGAAACACAACTCAATCCATCAGCCAATAGTATGCATGTGTTGCAAGATTTGTCAGCGATGCCATCCCTTCACACAGCTAATGAATGACCTTTGCTATTGATTCAGATGGTCATCCTCACCATACGACTGATTTATCAAAGCTAGATGGAATTGGTTGAAGTTTATTGGCATTGTGTGACATAATAACAATTCCTGAGAATGGCAAATTGTTTGTATTTTTTTAATCTAAAGTTGCCAAGAACCATTTGCAATAAAAAATATTGTCAAAGAAGCTAAAAGGCTAACTCCGCACATTGTTGGCAAACAGCAAGGAAGCAAGACTGAGGGATATGGTAGCACATTTTGTCGTAAACCGCAAATGAAAGTACATTTTCCCAGGCACATTTCTCTAATGGATTTTTCCTAAAAATACCTCAACATTATGACTCCACAATATTTATATTGCTGTGAATGCATAAGATTTTTGCATTTGTCTGCAAAAGTTCTGCATAAACCACAGAACATGTAGTTGCAATAATGCACTTCCAGTTTGCTGGGAGTGCATCTTAAGGAGTGTCTTAAGCATCAGTTGTGATGCTTCATCCTGAAATGTGGTTCTTTCCCATTATTTTTCTATCACTTTGCTTTTTAAAAGAATTATAATAGTCATTTTATGTCCATTTAAGATCACTATGTGCAACATATAAAATAGGTGCTTAAACTCTATTTTATATCATTAACTCTCAAATAAACATTACGCACACAGAAACAAATACATGTCTATCATGATAACAGACACAGCACATAAAACACACACACACACACACCTTGGTTAACAATGGATAAACATAAAAGTATAGTAAATACAAGGATTAATGACACAATAACAATGTAGGAAAAGGGCAGAAAAATTACAATTACTGTACTTAAGATAAAGAGATAACATTTTAAACTCATTTAGCAGTGTTTATAGCAGCAGACCAACCAGAAGAAATAAGAAGAGGAACTCATGAATCAGAAAAATGACAAGAATGGAAGATATCATGATAAGAGTAAAGTCCCTGAAATGGCAATGGGTTGGACATATTGTTAGAAGGACAGACCGTCGATGGACAACCAAAATTTTAGACTGGATTCCAAGGGACAGGAAAAGACCCAGAAGAAGACCACATGGGAGATGGGTGGATGAAATTTGAAAGAATGCAGGAGTAACATGGAGAAGACTGGCACAAGACAGACCACTGTGGAAGAAACTTAGGGAGACCTTCGATCAGCAGTGGATTGATAATGGTTGACAATGATGATGATGATGATGATAGCAGCAGACATGCATATACTGTACATTCCTGGCAATAATAATGACCTTTGGTGTCTGTGATGTAGCGGGCCTTGTTCCAGGCAGTTATTTCTCCAAGCAGGCCCCATATTTCGGTTTGTTTTATCTTTTACAGTAGAATACATGAAGTAGGCCCGTATTTTAAATAGCTTCAGGAATCCATTAATATGATGTTCGATTGTTTATTCAGGTTGTACATATATGCACATTATTTACATAATTCTTTATGGGTTATGTCACATACAACGAAACAACATTATGCTGTATCTCCGTGTGACATCTCCTTCCCTCTCTATGCCTCGAATGTCCTTCTCCTCTCCCCTCAACCATTTGGGGGTCACACTCTTGAAGCCTCATAATGAATGTCACTTTGGTTCCACCTCCAAGCATGTAAGAAGACCTACAGAACATCACCATGTATTTTATAAGGACTGTCTTAAACGGTCCGAGCAACATGGCATCTTTTAGGAAAAATTTCACAAAATGTGCAACAGTGGGTTTGTAAGAATAAATTGTCCATTCTCATACAATATATAATATCTTACACTGCCATCACTTGAACATATACACATCACACACACACAAAAATCATATTCATCACTGTAAGGCAAATTTGAACAAAACATCAACTGAATATACATAAAGCACATTTAAATATTATAGAAGCCTCTCATCCACAGAGATCCTCACAGTGTCATCAATGTAAAGACCTCAAGTAGGCAATGAGATGGACGTATAGCTAGAAGAACTGACCAACATTGGACAACTGAAATGCTAGACTGAATACGAAGAGATTGGAAAAGACCGGAAGAACACCATGTAGAAGATTGGTGAATGAAATTCAAAAGCATGCCAGAGTGGCATGGAACAGAATCACTCAAGGCAGAAAGTTGTGGAAAAACTTGGGAAGACCTTCATCCAGCAGTGATTTCAGAGAATGCTTGATGATGATGAAGATATTTTAAACCCAAATAAAATTCACTATTTCAAATTCAAATAAAATACCAACCCGCATTTACTTAGATCTACACTCGTGCAAAAGTTAAGTTACAAAAAGGTTTTTTCATTGCAGTAAAAAAAGAAATGAAACATATGGTCTAAGACTTTTACACGGACTATAACAGACTTTGATGGGTACATTAAGTAATGTACGATTGCATGATAACACACATATGATGTTCCAGTAGGCACTGCACATAAACTCAAAGAGCTAATAGTCATGAAGGATGGACAGGAACAAGGGTATAAAAGATCTTCACTGTTATCAAACTGCAAGCAAAGTCCATGTTATCTTGAAAATGTCCCACATACACTGTTTAAGAGATGATATGTGATGGCAGGCATTTGGGAGACTAGAGGCCAGGGAATCCAGAACAGGGGTTACAGGTTGGCTTCACATGTCTCGAATGATTGTCAACAGGCTCTGCAGACAGTTCCAAAGTACAGGAAGTGTTTGTAGATGACCTGTATCAGGTCGTCCAAGATCAACTTCCATCACCAATGACCACTTTCTTGCCTTAACTGCAAGATGCAACAGGAGCATTGCATCTCATCAGCTGGCTTCAGAGCTGATAGCAGCAACTGGATGATCAGTATCCCACTGAACAGTGACCAGAAGGGTTCAGGCCTTTATGCCAGAAGACCTGTGGTATGTATGCCGCTAACATCTTCTCACAGGAGAGAACGATTACAACACTGGGCTCAGGAATATCTTCACTGAACAACTGACCAGTGGTCTAATGTTCTTTTCACAGATGAGTAGCATTTTTCATTGCAAATGGATTCCCAACATGTATTCACCAAGAGAGAAAGTGGCATGTGTTACCATCCATCCAACACCCAAGAGAGGGATACATATGGAGGAAATGGTTATATGGTGTGGGCAGGCATAATGCGTAATGGATGAACCTACCTACAACTGTTTTCCAGTTCCATCAATGCTATCAGCTAACTAGATGAGATCGTAGCACCTTATGTTCGCAGCTGCTGTTGGCCCAGACTTTTTTAATGCAGGACAATGCCCAAATCTATACTGCTGGACTGGTGCTGGAATACCTTGAAAGTGAAGGTGTTGTGGCCAGCAAGATCTCTGGACCTTAATCCTGTAGAACACCTGTGAGATGCTCTAAGGTGACTGATCTGAGACTTCCCTCCAAGAAACGTACAGGAGCTGCAAAGTGATCTTGCACAGCAGTACCGACAGACTGCCCTCAGAACTTACTGACTCTCTTTTGGACAACATGCTGTCAGTCATGTGTCATTATGAGATAAGATCACACACCATATTAAGGCCAACGTATGTTTATCAAATGATAGAGAGAGAGAGAGAGAGAGTGAGAGAGAGAGAGAGAGTGAGAGTGAGAGAGAGAGAGAGAGAGTGAGAGAGAGAGAGAGAGAGAGAGAGAGAGAGAGAGAGAGAGAGAGAGAGTGCATGCATGTGTGCGCTTTCCTAATAACACCGTTTATTTGAAATGCATTCAGTATTTTATCTTCATTTTTGGAATATATTATGTGTTGTAGTCCATGTTGTTGTTCTGTAGAGCTGCGGATGGCTTAGTGGTTAGCGAGCCAGACTATCAATGCAAGGTCCTCAGGTTCGGACCTGGGCTGATCTTTCAGAGATGGTGTGATTTACTAACCAATCGCTGAATATCCGCCAATGCATCGGACGAGCACGTTAAGTGACGGCCCCAAGGCTGGACCCATTGGTTAAATGGGTATCCTTTCCTATGCCCCCCTCCTGAAATTCTCTCACCCCTCTGTGTGCAACATCATACTTGTACAGTGGCACCATCTACTGTACTCTAATCTCACTACAAACTGTTCTGTCAAAGTCGCTAGACTTGCTCTCATTCCTTCCGTTTCTGTGTCCTGCCCAAAAGGCGATCTCGCTGTAGGTGGCTGGGACCTAAACTCTATTCACTGTGGGCGGAAGTCCTACAAGAAAATGACAAATACTGTGTGTGTTATTGTTCTGCCACATTTCAGTGTAATATCTCTAACCGTTTTCTCACAATGTTGATATTCACCTTTGTAACTTAACTTTTTCACATGAGTGTACATATTTATTTAAACTGGAATTTTCTGACATGGATTTTATAAATAAATACTGAACAAGATTTACTGATGAGAAACTAAGAATCTGTTTAAGGTAGGCAGCTGAGATCGCAGTTCTTTTTCCAAATATCTTTCATACCATTAAAAGCTTCAGGCTCCTGCTGTATGGTAAATTTCAAGAGGCATATACACTGAAGAGCCAAAAGTCATAGGATAGCAGTATGCAAATTTTTAACAGGTGCTGCCATCATATAAAGGCTTTGATGTACACCACCATTTTCATCAGTTGCGACTGCGAGGTGTAATCTCATGAGTCAGGCTGAACAATTGGCAGTAGGATTATGGCAAGCTGACATGAATTAATTATCGGAGTTTGAACGAGGCATGGTAGTAGGAGCCAGATGGATGGGACATTCAATTTTCCAAATTTGTGCGAACATTCAACATTCTTCAATCCACTGTGTCACATGTGTACCAAGAATACCCCATGGAAGGCATTACCACCCACTGTGGACAGTGCAGTGGCCAACCATGGGTACTGAATGACCATGACCAGTTGCGTCTGACCAGGATTGTTCATGCTAACACACAAGCAACACTGGCTCAAATAACATCCACATTCAATTCAGGAGGTACCAAAGACATATCTATCGGGTCAGTTCAGCGTAATTTAGCGTCCTTGGGGTATGGGAGCAGAAGACCCACCAGAGTGCCTTTGGTAACACCACGACATCGAACATAGTGCTTCACTTGGGCTTGTGAACATGGTAATTGGACCATGGAAAACTGGCAACATGTAGCATGCTCCGATGAGTCATGCTACCATGTTACAAACTGGTGGTAGGGTTTGAGCGTGGCACAGACCCCATGAGGTCATGGAACCAAGCTGTCAACAAGGCACTGTGCAAACTGGTGGTGATTCCATACATGTGTGGGGTGTCTTTACGTGACACAGTTTGGGTCCTCTGGTCCTCGTAAACACGTCATTAACCAGTAATCGCTTTGTTGCTCTGCTGAGTGACCATTTACAGCCCTTCATGGACTTCATATACACCCCAACAGCGATGAGACTTTCCAGGCGGAAAATTAATGCACCATATCATCAGGGCCCAAGTAGTTCAAAATTCGTTTGAGGAGAATTCTGGACAGTTCCGATGGATGGTGTGGCCACCATGTTTGCCCGACATGAGCCCAATACAGCACTTATGGGACGTGGTAGAAAGGTCCATTCGCACCCAAGATTTTTCAGCTATTGTACAAATACAAGAGAACTGTAGGCGGCTGTTCAGACATCATGGCTCAACATCTCTACAGAAGTCTTCCGGCCACTCGGGGAATCAATGCCACATCGAGTTGCTGAACTTTGCTGGGTCCTACACGATACTACGGACGTATCTCATGACTTTTGGCACTTCGGTGTATAACCTAACATCCCTCAAACAGAAAAGCATGGCTGAACAGCAATGTGTACATGATACACATGAATAGTTGGTACATAACATCTTCATATAAGAATACAGATTCAGTTTACATACAAATTCTTAAAGCACATACACACGGTAAAAATTTGAGAAATTTTATCATCATTCTAACATCCTAGACTGGGGTCCCAGACCACATAATAAATTTAAAAAAAATGTTTTTGGAAATGAAATTTCTGACATGTAATGTGCCCATTAAATTTTCTGGATTCCTAAAATTTATTTAAAGCACAAATTTCAATTACAGTTTCTTAAATAACTTTCCACCACTTTACTGAAAATATTTGTGGACAAACACATACACAAGAAAATAACAATATTTTGAAACACCCTAAAATGATTTTCAGGACAACCACATACAGAATTTCTCACAGGTGCACTCTTGAAAACATATATATATATAAATTATTACTAGGATTTAAGATCAAATGAAAACATATCAAAATACCATTTCTGTGACCTTTGAACACTCTTCAACAAAGAAACCACATAGGCACATGAGAACAGAGTGAAATTGTTTTTCTCCAGACAGAACATAAAGAGCATCTGTATTCACTTTCAGCTGGTCTAAATCATCCATCTATAGTGGAAAGATGTACATAAAAGGATTAAAAAACAGATTGCAGCAGTGCACAAAAGCCAATTTAAAATGTCTAAAATAAAACCAAAGTCAGTTACAAAGTATTATCTGTGAAAATTTTTATTTACTTTCATAAAACATACTTTTAATTCAATATTTGATACATATTATGTTAACAAATGTGACAGAACATTTCTTTGGAAATGTCTAGGTCTGTTTGCATGCCGATGCACTTCAGTACTAAATGAGCACAGTCAGATATACAAGCTTAAGACTTTCACTGCCGTGTGATGACGAATGGTGTCATACAATACTTAGCCCAGGTGCCGATGACGTCGAATGGCATTGTAATTGTGGCTTCATATTTCCCTTCCTAAAACCTTCAGTACTTGAAGAGAGGTATCTGTTTTGTTACTGGCACTGAGAATGAGTACCCAAACTGTTTTAAAAATGACCACAGTTTTGGGATAGCAGATTTTTTTCCCGCATGGTTTGGGGAAAGGAAAGTAAGTTGACTCCCCATAAACTCAACACAGCGTGTGCTTTTCACTGCAATGTTTAATTTTCCTTGAATGTCACTGGTTTTGTGGTGAAGGGAACTATCAATAAACAAATGCTTGAGTGGTAATAAAAAGCATTTGCTGCAATAGAGTTCATACATAAGAGGGCGGTCTATTGAGGATACCCATATTGACTTCAATGCTTAGTTTTGTGGAAACAACGGATATATTCAGACAGGCTATCTCTGGTTCCTCTCAAACAAAAGTTCATCGGTGGGCACATCCTGCTGTGGAAATAGGTGATACTGATAATTTGTCATCATACGCAGAAACATATTCTTTTAGTAGCTGTAGTACGACCAGCAGTGAAAATGAAAACGAAGAATGCGATGTTCTCTCTCATACTCCGCCTCAACAGATTTTAGCTACACATCGGTATGATATTCCCGATGTCATGAGAATAATTCTGTTCACTAGTGTACTAGAACTGAAAATTAACATGACAGGTATTGAACCAATTGAATTTTTCAATCTTTTTGCGACTGAAGAACTTTACAATTTATTAGTTACCATCTACAGGATATGCACGTCTATAGCATATACAATGCAAAGCAATGCACATGCTATATATGTGTTTATAACCCTGGAGTTACTGAAGGTTATAATTACAAATATCAGTTATGAATAAATTTTCTGGTACTAAGTAAATGTTCTATCGTGTTTACGTTGACTTTCTATATTGATTTCTGCTGTCTTTACACGATCTTATTTCAAATAACAGATTCAAATAACACATCTGATTGTTTAGATGATTTATTGTGATGAAGTTAATTATTAATTCATATAGTAAACATTAGAACTTTTGGGCCCGCAACGGATCATCTTCAGATGTTATTAGGAGAATAGAACTGAGTATGATTTGAATACAATATTGATATGTGATTTTCTTTGCATGTGACAATATCTAACAATATTGGGTAGAGGAAACATCACGTGAAAAAAATTATGATTACGAGAGACATCTTACCTCAGTCTACTTTCCGTTTTTGAAGGATGAAATTCAGTCCTTTGACGGAGAAAACAACGACCCCCCTACCCCCCACCACCAATCCTCCCAAAATTTCAGATCAGTTGTGCATCGATCTCGTAAATGGTCCAAACGATAACAAAAAAGGCGGAATTCTTTGAATAAGCGTAAGAATCTCTCGTGGCCGAAGATTACGGGGAAATTTTCGGGCGGTCTAACTTCCGTTTTCGGAAATCGTTGCCTACAATTTCAAGCTAAATTATGCAATGAAATTATATTTAACAACAATACTGAACAGAAGCAACATTGCGAGAGAGAAAAAAATATGATTACGGGAAAAATCTGCCCTCTGTTTAACTTCCGTTTCCGAGCATTTAAAAAGACAAAACAATGTCCCCAGATGAAATACGATCTCTTCCCCTAACTAATTCCCCGAAAATTATTCACTTTTGCATCGATCTCGAAAACGACAAAAAAAAAAAAAAAAAAAAAGGGAGGAGACTCTGCGAATCTGTGGAAGAATCTCACCTATGAATTAACCGCTGAATCGATTTCAAATGTCGTAAGATTACGCTAAAATATCGATGACTGGTAAATTTTAACTTTTGGCGCAAAATCGATGCAGATTTCGTCGAAATCGCGATTTTTTAGCAGAATGGCACAAGAACAACGTTTTAGCGCAGGCTGGCGCAATTGGCGCAGGTCTGGCAGCCCTGTCATTATGTGTAATGCAAAAATTTGATTACTACAGCCCTTACCAGGCATAAAACCATTCTGTACATCCCACACTTTCCTGGATGTAAGATCTCGTACCTTATCAATAATGACCTTTCCAAACACTTTCCCTGGCACACTCTGCAAATTGATTCCACAATAGTTCTTGCATTCAGTCTGATCACCCTTTCCCTTATATAAGGGGAAAATGATAGCATCCCCTATCCTGAGGGACCATTTCTAACTCTCAAAACAACTGGCAAATTTCATTTGCCAATTGTGTTGAGAGTTTCAGCACTTATGCCATCTACTCCTGAAGCCCTACCATTCTGAAGAAATTTTAGAGCTTTACAGACCTCTTCTCTTGAGATTCCACCAGGGCTTCCAAGTCTCACTATGACATCATCTGCTTTTGTGTCAGAATCACTTTTGCTTTCATGATCTAATAAATCACAGAAGTAATCACCCCATCTTTCACTTAGCTCATTGGGCTCCCATATCATTTCTCTGACCCTATGCTTCACACAACTTAGAATTTTATTTTTCCCATTTTTCCACTGTCTTATGTACTTCCAGAATGCTTTTCTGTTTTTCCAGAAAGCCAATTCATGTCTTTCTTCCTTTTCCTTCCTATCTTTTGCCTAACTCTGGCAAACCAGCTTTGCTGCCTCACACTTCTTACAGTGATATTCATCCTCCGAAACTCTACCTTGCAACATCTCCAAGTATGCTTACTTCTTTCTCTTTACTGCTTCTTTAATCTCGCTGTTCCATCAAACATCACCTTTAAGGTTACCCACTGTTGAAGTACTACAAACCCCTTCAGCAGCAGAGACAACACAGTTCTTAAAATATATCCACTTCTTTTCTACATCAATCGCACATGCCTTCAACTCATTCAAATGTTCACTGAGTAAATCAGAGCAATGTTGATGTTCTTTAGCGAGCTTTTCAACCTTTATTCTTTTCATCACAGGCATCTTCCTATTCCTCCTTCTCCAACCAACATTCAGTTTTACTTGCGACACTAACAGGTGATGATCAGATCCAACATCTGCACAGCTCATCACACAGGTTTTTTTCATACACAGTTATGTACTAAGTGTTTCAGACACTGATCATAAACAACAAAATCTATTACACTCTTTAATCTCAGAGTACGATTTTACCAAGTGTATGTGTGGATACACTAGTGGTCAGTGTTGGACTGGATACAACTAATCGGCCTGCGCGATCCGATTCAGATCGGCCCATATGTTTTTTATTAATTATGTTAATATAGACACTGCCACTCCTGACTGTGCATAATTGGACAAAAATAAGCGTCTAAAGCTTGAGAGAAAAGTAAACAAATTTGAATTTAGAACGTCGGACCCATGTGAATATCATCTGCGTGACCAACTCTAAATCTGCCGTTCTTGCTTCGATTAACTGTACTTTCTACGTATAAACTCGATCACCATTGCATACCATAATTTCAAGTAACTACTCCTCCCCCTCATCCCTCCTTAAAAAAAAAAAGGCTGGTTAATTGGTATTTTCTTGCTTTCAAATAAAATTGCAAAAATGTCAAAACAGTTTAAATTCCTAAATATAACATTTTGTCTCACCGCTTCAGTAATTTTTTTATGTATGGCGACCAAAATGCGGCTCGCAGATATATAATTTCGACGGACCCAAAAGCATACATTTTCGCTGAATTCCCCATGTGGAATTCTGGTAGTGCTATTTTTTCCTATCTTTTTAAGTAAAATCTTTTAAGTGAGACTTGTTTTTTATATGCCATTAATATTTCTCTTTCTTTTTAGGTGAATATCCTGCTTGAAGTGCTTGTATTCATTTGAATAGTTTCCAAATTATATAATGTTGTTTTCCCATCAAATAATAGTTAAACACCTTTATGAACTTTACATTTTTGAGCAGATACACAGTTTAATTAGCAAACTTTCTAAATTTTAAGTAGTTAAACTGTGGGACAAAAACCTGTAAATCAATAAAAAAAACATGAAACTAAAGCACATACCTGTTTATCCAAGTCGATTCTGAGATATTTCCTAGTTTTTGTTAGCTACCGTCTTGAGTTTGGATGTCATAAATATTTAGGCAGTCACTTCGGATGATATTAGGAACTTTATTCAAACAGATGAGTGACATGTGCCATGTGCATCTCACGATTTAAAAGCAACAAAAAACTTATTCTGCATAGTAGTGCAAATCGTGTTGTGTTGAACTTACTCTAGAAGATCGTGAGGCAGAATCATTTCTCTTTTCCTAAATACTTTACTACTAATTAGTAAATGAAACAGTTGCCGAATTCAATGAAAAGAAGTTATAGTAAAAATATTTTACAGTATTAATAATTGTTTGTTCTAAATCAAAACTGATCATAGTCGTACAGCAGACTATGTAAACAACATAAGTTTTAACAAAACAGATTATTGTAAAGCCAAAAGATCTGTTATGTGTTCCTATCTATATTAATAATTAGTTTTATTTTATATAGCCCCAGCAGTTCAGTTCTGCATTATCAGATGAAACTTTGTTTTGCAGAAGCAAACGTTTTGGCAATGTTTTGCTTGATTTAGCAAAGCAGTTAATGAGTCTATCTGAATTCAATATATACTAGTCCAACGAACTTGTTCACTTACTTTCTCTTTTATTGCATTACTGAAAAGAACAATGGTTTGTTTATGGTTGTTTTTGATAGAAGAGATACAAAATCGCCATGACCAATCTTTGTTGTACTTTTTCACACAACTTCATCTACATGCATTTTTAGAATGGGGCCATACTCGCTACTTAAGAGTAAAATTTCTAAAAAGTCACCATGATCTAATTCAGGATTTTTCAAAGACATTCTGCTTTCATAGGCCCCGCTATAGCTTAAACCTTGCTTATCCATTAATTTTACAGTATCAATTATCCTATCCAAAACATACCGCCTTTGTTGTACTTGTTCTACTCTAATATTTTTGGCTGCGAAAAAAACAAAGACTCTGCAGTTTGACCTCACGATCTCACCATATGAGCTTCAATGCGGTATAAATATACTATTGATAGCTCATGCTCCTTGATACGCGTGTATAAATTTTTTGTATACTGCAGTCACCCATTCCTTTAATGAATGCATTTATGTCTTTAGCTTCCAAATATGATAAGCACACTGTGCAGTAAAAATATTTATTTTGTACATTATAAGTCATCCACTTTTTCTTTGTACCATATTTTTTATGAAATGTTAACCTTGGTCTCCAAGAAAATGATCCCGTAAAGTGTTGAATCGGATGCGCCTTAAAAAAAGCTGATTAACTCATTTGAGCACGGCCTTGAGAATAAGGTATCCTTGTTCAGGGTTTTTCTGCTAGCACTTTGCGTACAAATAATTTGAGACCCTGTTAAAGACCTTAGATCTCTCGAAAATGAAGTACTTGGCAAATATGGAATTAATTAAGAATGCTTCAAATAACTTTGGTTGTCAGTGATTTCGGTTTGCTCTATCAAATCAGTCTGCGCCAAAATTCAACAGGGTAAGATTTGCCACCTCTTTGGCTTTCCTTTTAATTTGTGCACAGGAAGATTCAACCTGCTCCAGGACTTTGGCTGCTGTTTCTGTTTGCCCAACTGAAACAGTTAAGCTTCCCGTGCCCTACTCACTCTGTAAAGATGAAATAAATTCCTTTGGCTTTCTGTTAGTTAACAGGAAGCCACTTTTTTTGTTAACCTTCCTTGAAAAACCCATCTGGTTAATGTGCGAAAGCTTGCAAAACTGACTTTTACTTTACGTAAATAAATTCGGATTACTAGTATAATTATGCTATTTTCTAGCTTGAGTTTCTTTTTTTCCCCTCTGTTTCTCTGCGCCAACTTTTTTCGTTTGCGGTTTTCCATATTTTAAAATGAACACAATGAGATATTTTAACTGAACAAATCAATTTCGATTGCACGTTCATTGTAAAAAACAAAAATTTTTAAATTAAAAAAATTAAATCCAAATTATCTTAAAGTTAGGGATCGTAGAAATTTCCTGCCATGCAATGAGATGACTGTGTAAGTTCTATTAATATCTGCTATTGCCACCAGCCAACGCCTGATGCCTCTAAGCCTGCGGATTGAAAACTGAATCCTCCGCATGTGGCACTTTGAGCGTTAACCTATGTATGAATCACTAAATCGTGCGCGCCAGGTCTTTACATATAGTGAGGTAGACAGTTTGTCATAACAGCATTCTACTACAGACGTTACGGAGTGTATGAGAATGAAAGAGTCGGAGATGAAACTCCATATTGAGCATCAGCAACCTAGCGATAGAATGTGGGTGTGGAAGAAAATTTCACATTCACATTAACACAATCCATGTCAGCCTGAAAAACTTTCACCAATGGACTGAAACTACAAACACACACACACACACACACACACGAAGTTTTGAGAAAACATTGCTTTTAAAAAAAAAAAAAAAAAGCTCCAAAAACGGCCTACCGTGCGATCGGCCAATCCAACCCTGCTAGTGGTTGAAAAATGTATCAGATACCTACAATCCATTTTCAATGCAGAGTTTAATTAATCTTTTACCATTAAGAAAACTAAGAAGGTTTAAAAAGAAAATTATACTTTGGGTGGACAAAAAGTTGTTGTTTTTTGCAAGAAACATGAAAACTTGAAAACTGTGACTCAATATGTTATAAATCAGAGAATAGTTTAAGGAATGAGAGGAAATAAACATATGTGTATGCACAGAAAAATATACAAATCTGGTCTATAGAAAGGAAATCCACATCACTGCATTGACTTTTGCTTCCATTTGAGATAACAGTAAATTACTTTTCATTAAGATGTTTTTCTTTTTGATACAGAGCTTATTTGTATATCATTTTATATTATTCAATCATCTACATCATCCTTTGTACATGTTAATCAGGAAAATCATGCCACACTGAGCTTACTGAAGAAAGTTTAGTGTTCATGAATATTTAATTATTCACACATACAAGTACATAAACAGACATATTTAAAAAAATTAGAACATTAGACATAACACTAGTGATAATAGCCATGAGTTTGTTTAAAATTCAAAAACTGTGTTAACTCACATTCTTTAAAGGAGCAAAAATGTTACAAAATATGAACTTAAACATATCTTCTGGATCTTCTAAACATTCAGCTATTTCAATTGCAGGCAGGTCTTCTGATTCTAAACAAGGAAAAAAAAAATAATAATAATTAGTATTGTAGCTGAACAGGGCTTTAATTTAAGTGCCTTAAAGCAGATCTGGATTTTTAAAAAAAAGTAATGATGCATATATATGCATAGAGACTGTAGAGGAGTTGACATCAATAACAAACAAAATATGTACCATCATACAGTATGTATGATGTTTTAGAAAGGAATGCCTCCACATTTGTATCTTTACTCCTAGACATGACACAGAAATGAAACATAAAAATGAAATATAGCTCAGAATGTGTAATTTGTTTTTATACATGTAGTCTTCTTATCGTCTGACACAACACTGCCAGTGCTGAACAAGTTTTTTGAACTCATATCAGCAGAAGTCTTCAGGCCATTCTCCAAACCATTTTCTGATAGCACTTTGAACCACATCACCACATGTTAAATGAATTCATTTGAGATGTTTTTAACTGCTGCAAACAATCAGAAGTCAGATAGTGCCAAATCCGTGCTGCTGAGTTTTCACATTCTTTGACCAAATATGGTCATTGAGCCAGAAATTATAAAGAGATAAACATTTCTGAACAATAAAAATTGAATTTTCTAAAGCCTAGAATACAAATGCTTGCCAAAGTTTGGAAGTAGGTTTTTTGAAGTGAACATTTTAAACTCTGATTATTAAAATAAAAATTATATTACAAAATGTTTATCTCTTGAGCAATAGCTCATAAAATAATAATAATTTTTCTACATGAGATAATTATTCATCCCCTAATCACCTAATGTTGACAAGTCCACAAACAAAAAAGGTTGTGCAACATCAAAAAACATACAAGAAACTTGAATCAGTATGAAAACACTGTACCTTTCTGGCATCCCTTTGATTCTTCTAAAAGATGGGTGTATAATCGCAAGGACCTCTGAAACTTTTCATTAGATAGATAAGGCCTGGTATGTGCTGTCAGCAGATTGTATGTCACTTGTGCTAACAAACTGGTCCACGACAGACACTGTGATTGAGTGCAAGCAGTCTCAGGACGTATCACACTAGCATCAGCAAGCAGAACAACCACACGCGCTAATCTCCTTATATCATCTACAAAAGAAAACAGAAAAAAATGGATGCTTGAATAATTACAAATACTACAAAAACTTACACCTAAGTACAGAGTGCAAGATACAGTGACAATTTTCTATATTATTTACTGGTTATAAAAATCACAGACATGAAGCCACATTAAAAATGCCATTACAGCTTCCTTTGTGAATTATGAAGTAGTTTTTTTAACTTCTAAAGAAAATTAATTGGTCTTCATTTAACACATCACCATTCAGGTTAGATAATTCAATCTTAAAAGCAATGATCATGCATTTTTATGAGCACAGACACCTCAAAGAATATTTTAACATGCTTAACATTTTCGTCTGGCAGTAGAGTGAGAAAAAGCATTGTTGGATTGGTGTGTGCATCATAATAAAAGAAAGGTAAATATACATCATAATTTCTAGTTGTTTACATATGTATTAAAGAAGGAGTGAGATAAAGCTCAGTGGTGCCTGCATTTTTGTGTTTTCATCAGAAAGCACTACCTGAAAATGCTGCATTCATGTACCACAGTAAAACTCTAGTATGGTACAATTCACTTATGCATTGTTTGCTTCCAATGCCACATGCCTGGACAACCATGCCGCAAAGGCTCTGTTACAGCTGCAAACATGAATGCATCAAAATGAACAGACATACTTTTTCTTAAGGTAAATTCATTTGTAAAGTTAATTACCTTTCTACACTGAAACTTCACTGTATATTGATGAAAGATGCATTTAGAAATGAAATAATTTTTGAGTGCAAATTAAATTATCTTTTCTGCATCTAATTATAGAATGCAAATAAAATGGAAAAACTTTTTACGCATGGAAACTGCGTGCATTGGTTTCACACTATCAGGTCAGTAAAGGAAAAAACTGCATGTTACTGATGAGAGCAGAATAATTTTAAATAATATTTGAGGAAGCACTGAATAAACACACTTTAGAACATTTTTTATGTTTTGTTACTTCAGCTAACTCATGCTTTGAACACGTATCAAAAGGAAATCATTTTGCTTGAACACACACACACTGCCATAGTTAGGTCTCAGAACCAGGGGAGCTGAAGGCTCATCTGAGGGGAGGCTCTGTGTTCAGCGACAAACTGTATTCATCCATGAATACAGATGCAAGTTTTTATTTTTATTTTCATAGTTTTTTGTTAATTTATTTCACTAGTAAACAATATGTGCATGCTGAAAATTGAATAAAAAATTCAAAATATGAAAAATGAGGCAAGGTGAAGAAAACTTAACTCTCTTGAAATATAATAAATAAACTGCAATATAAGAAATAAACTGCAATTTGTTAAAATATAAGAAATAAACTGCAATTTGTTTTATGGTGGCTGAGTTGCAGAGTCACTATTGCTGGAGGAAAAATAACTTTCAACTAGCGTGAAAAATACTATTTATTTTTTAGTTCACTCTTCTGGTTCCTTTCCATGGATCAATGCAGAGGCATTGAGGAGTTATTGATGCTAAATTTTGGCTCTTCTTTCTCCATCTTTAATCATGCATTCTCCTTTACTGGTGCTCAGAGGTAGCCACTTCTTACTGTGGTCAACAGTAAAACCTCCTTTCCCCACTGAAAAACCAAAATACCTAAGATTCCTGCCAATAAACATTTCTATCACACATGCATGGCAAAACTACTCCTGCTGATAGCAAAGCAATGAACAGGAAGAAGTTGAAAGCTTTCGCTCTCTCTGGCACAAAGATTTCTCTTCAGCACTGTTTTACATAGACTAGAGGGGTACATTTAGCCAAAATGTTTCCACATCAATAATGTTCCTTTACATTTTATGCTTCTCCAAAAACAAACAAGTACAAAAAAAAAAAAAAAAAACAAGATTTCTCTTTTCTCTGATCCTTAGCAGCAACACTGGACTTGTTGCTGCTAAGGATCAGGAAAAAGAGAAATCCTAGTCCATTTAGCAGAGAACCATTGGCACAGCTGTTCCTACTGATTCACTTCCATAAGTACTTTCTTTTGAGTTAGTTATTCATCGTTTGTGCTGTATCATTCCAATTTTGCCTTTTTTTAGAAATGTGCAATACACAAATCAATATTGTAGGGGTGAGACATAGGCTTTCGTGCTAAGTTCCGCCTTCTTTCCGATAGGCGTCCGTGAGTTATTTTAACAACTCCCCCTGACAGCAAATTATCTGAGGTTCTCACTCTCGTAATTTATTAATTATAAATTTATTATCCAGGCCCTTCTTCCTCCGCCTTTTTGTTTAATTATCCGCGAATCAAGGAAGGGAGAGAATGGCTACCGTAAAGCACTGCATCAACTTCAATAAATACTTTGTGAATAAGAAAGACAATAAATTTAATGAAACAAAAGTATTGATAAGAGTCTGGTTCTGGTGCCAATGTCCACGTCGATGAATTTGTTTCGCATGTCACATCCGTCACGAATTGTTCAATCAAAAATCAGTAGCCTTATGGCCACTCTAATATCAGAGTCGTTCTGACTCCACGCTTTCTCTCGAAGCACTCGACTTCATGCTGAAAACCAGAAACTGTGTTTCTCGGAGCCTAAACTCCCCACGTCTACCCGCCTTCCAAGCTCACTTCTCAATACTCTTCTCCTTCTCTCGAAGCATCCGACTTCACGCTAAAAACAGGAACCGCATTCCTCGGAGCCTAAACTCTCCACGTCTACCCGCCTTCCAAGCTCCCTTCACACTGCCTCCTTCTCTGTCAGAGGCTATCTTTTATCCCCCTCCTTTTTTCTCTGCCCTCCTACCACGAGGCGCTGACCTCTGACCTTGCCAGATTCCGGAGCGAACCTGACCGCTGTCCGCAGGCCAACTTGCTTCGTATCAGTCACGCTGCAGTTCCTGCTTCTTGGAACCCAGCTTTGAACTGGTCCTCACTCATTGTCTTCGTGTCAGACGACCGCATGTTTGACATTCCTTCTAACGGATTTCTGCACGTGGAAACCAGACTCTATACAGACAGAACAAAACATACAACAATACTGACATTCTTTCACATAAAGGACGTATTCTGACCTCCCAGACAGGCTGGCACCCTTCTACCATTGGGCATTGTCTGCAAGGGTGTAGGTATTCTCTGGGACCAGATTTTTTTTTTTTTTTTTTTATTGGAGGTTTAGCGACCACCGTGAGCAACTCAATGGGCTATAAGCAGTCGCCCATCCCTAATTTAGGGTCACTGGTTCCAGGGAAGGGAGAGAGCCAGTGCCATAAGACAAACACAACATCCATGCCTGACCGGGATTCGAACCCGGACCCCTTACGGACGAATGATCAGAGGCCAGCGCCTTAGACCACTGCGCCACCGGGGCGGCTGGGGACCAGATTTTCTGTGTCTGTCAATGTACTACTAAACAACGTCTTTCCGCAGCTTTGGATTAGTTATATTCCTCCTGACGTCGCCAATGTACGCCAGGCATTTTGCATTGTATATGCACACAGTTAATGAAATAAAGTTATTTCCTGTGTAAAAGAAACATTTTTCTCGGGCGACATTTCGTCGTCCCCTTATATTATATTTATAATGAAATACAAAAGAAATTTTCATAAGCCACCAAAAATAAAAGTTCAGAGAATTTACATTATCCATTTTTCAGGGGAAGCGGGGGGGGGGGGGGGCTTGCTAGCTTTATAGGAGGCTGAGCCTCTTTTAACCCTCTGTTAGCCACAGCTCTGAACATGCATTACATTCTTGTAAAAGAATTTTGCAAGTGAGCAGGAGAAGCACACAACCTCCCAGTAGAGGGCTGTGTGAACCTTAATTTGGAGAGCTCAGTTCAGCTGAGACTACAGTTTACAGAACAGCCCATTTCAGACTTTCACCTAGTATTCTCGGCCACTTACAGCAAATAATGCAAGGCTTTCTCTGGAGAAACAAGGCTGGTCTACTAAGCTGAATTACCTAAGTAGTAAATGTAATGTAACACAGAAAGACAAAACATTTCTCATAGGAATTCCTCCCATAGATGAGGTTTAGACCTAACTATCTATTTCTGTTACAAATGTAAACACATTTCCTCTTCCATATTTAAGTACAAAAAGGTATCCCTTGATGTCCAAACATTAAAACAAATACTTTGAACTTCCTCATTTCCATAGATGGTTTTTGAACCAGAATGATTACATTTCTAAATGCCAGTACATATCAGGACCACAATTTCAGCCAATTGGGCTTTTGTCAGCCACCAAATAGTGTATGTTGTACTGTTCTTGAGCTGTTTTTGAAACTCTTATCATAGGTCTGCTGTTCTGTGCTGTCATCTTTCTGTCAGATCCTGCTGATAAAACATGACCAATCAAAATTTTCTGAAATTTCAGTAAGATCCGATCAAAAGATGACAGCACAAGACAGTAACCCCAAGATGAGAGCTTCAGAAATAGCCCAAGAACGGAACAACATATGCAATTTGATGGCTGACGAGAGCCTAAGTGACTGAAATCAAGGTCACAATTTTTACTTTCACTGACATTTAGAAATGTAATCACTCCGATTCAAAAATGACCTATGCATAATAAAATGCCATTAGCAATTCTGCTCTACTATTTTGTTTTATTCCTCATCTCTGCTGTAACAATGAATCACCCCGGAGGTTTGGTCATCTGGTTTTATGAGGATGAACGTCTGTTTATGTAAACATTTCTTGGAAAAGAAAAAAAAATCCATATGCATTAGTTACTAAAGCCAATCAAGTGAAAACAGAATTTGATTTTAACATTTAAAGAAATAAACTGACCCATTTTTAACTCTCATCTTACAGTCTGGCTTGTTCATTTCAGCTGTAATTAGTCAACACATCCAGTGGTGGATGTACTTTCATGTCTTTAATTTTAAACTCAGTGATCTTCACACCCTCTGATTATTTAACAAGTCAATCGCCATTTTGTAAGTTGAAACTTTAATCCAGGATCAAAGTACTAAACCTTTCGGCCCGGCGTGACCCGAGCCCAGGATTTTTCATTTAACTGAAGCAAAAAAAAAAAAAAAAAAAAAAAAAAGCAAAGCCTGTGCAGACCTCTACCTCCTTTATCCAAGAAAATAACATCAATATCAAATACTGTATGTTAGGCATCAAGAATTGCACTGGACATATAGCCAATGCTCAACAACATTAAAAAAAAAAAAAAAAAAAAAAATATATATATATATTGTGCAGTTTGTACTTTTCTTTTCTTTATTTAGTAATTCAGGCTGCAACAGCCCATGTACAATGGTTTACATTTTTTACACTATATATTTTGAAAGCATTACTCCAATAAACTGACAAAGAGATAATTGAAAGAAAAACATTAAATGATAATTACCATCAGCAATTTTTTCAGGACTATCAAGAATTCTTTTGATATTATTTGTGCAAAATGCAAAGGCTGACTCAGAATTTCCTGCATCCAAATTACGAGATGCAATAATGGATGACAACCATAGTGATACATCAGACCACAGCAAAGTGTGGCGCATTAGGCTTTCGTCTCTTGCAAAGACATTCAAGAGTCCAGAAATCTCATTAAATGTAAAACTCTCATCCTGTCAAGAAAAAGAAAGAAAGAAAAGAACAAAAAATAACATTTTTATCTCCTAGAAACATTTTTAGTAATATGCACTCACGAACCAGAACAACATAACCACCTCTGTATCTATGAATGCACACATCCCACAGCACATAGCAGTGCTGTCACCAAATGGCACAGAATACATACAGATAGCATGGGCAGAGCCTGTGAATTTACCAGTACGAAGCCTGTGAAATGGGGAAAGAGAAAGACTTGGAGTTTGAACAGGGAATAATTTTGGTACAAGCAGGATCTCAGCAACTGCTGGACATTTTGGCTGTTTGAGTCACTGCATGAAGGTGTGCTGGGATGGGGATTTACTTACAGAAAAAAAAAATAATAATGTGTCATACCTCCTGAATAGAAAGGTTTCTCTTGTGCAAGAAAATATGTGTCATACAGGGTTCCCACTCATTTTTCCTCTCACAAACAATAATCACTATTTAAGGACTTTATGAGTAGGCCTATCCCCTTCATTTTTAAGTAACTTACAATGGTAAAATCAGTTTTCCTATTTGAGAGAATAATCATATATGCAATAAAGAGTATGTGAATTTGTAGAACTGTCATTAAAAATTTTGACTTCAGGATTTGAATTTTGCACAAAACCATCTCATGGTTTAAATTGTAAACACAAAGTCAACATGCAAGTTCAAAATTTCAAATTTGAAATGAATTTTCTCATGGTATAACTGAATAATTGTTACTTGCATTACAAAAAGAGGAAATATAAAAGTGAAATATCAGTACCAAGAGATGGTGATGGAACTTATGGGGTAGAATCTGCTGGATGTGTTAAATTTAGCCCATCGTCCTTCAGTTTTTTGAGTAAATTACTTATTTCACCTTACCCCATGTTCTCCCACATGCTTTGAGCTGACGTCATCATTAAAATAGCTAACCAGTAGCATGAATCATGACTTCTGGATTTCACAGAGCCAATTAGGAAAAATAAGTACTTTTTGCCATTTTGGCAAAAAATAAAGAATTATAAGCACATTGAAGAAAAGAAAATAAGCCTTTTTAAGGACTTTTAAATATTTATAAGGACTGGGGGAACCCTGTTATATCTTCCGAATAGAGGGGTTTCCCTTGCGGAAAAATAATTTTATGTTATATCTCCTAAATAGAAGGGGTTTCATTTGTGACTGACCAGTCATAAAACACACAGTTGAAAAACTGAGATTGTTCATGAATGATATTACCTGAAGCCTTCAATTAAGGTCATGTCAATTAAGTTGTTCATAGATCACTTTATTGATCCCATCTTAATGAATCACTTCCTGGAGGGGAAAAAATGTGGCCATCACTGTTCTAATGGAAGGGAGAGTTTTCAATCATGAACTTTCAGAGAAATCTACATGCACTGGCACAAACCAAAACATATATTGAGTGTATAGATGACAGTCACGTGAATAGTGGATTCAGTTTAAGATTTTGAACCTGTGCTGTCACTGAATGTTGGTGAAAGATCACAACTGCTTGAAAGCCAAAGCGAATGCTGGTTGGTATGTGCTGTCTTGGACAACAGATGACCAACAATTCCTCAATCAATGGCAGACTACAACAAGGACTCATAAAATAAGATTTCAAAAAACACAATTTATCTGATTCTCTTAGAAATGGACCTAAGGAGTCAGAAGCCCAGTCATGAGCCCATTTTGACTGATTGTCTTTGACAGCTCATTCTGCAATAGGGATGGGAGCACCATGGCAGAGCATTAGAGGTCTGGAAATGAGTTGCCTGGTTTGATGAGTCCACGTTCATGCTCCAACATGCTAATAAACAGGTCTGTATTTGATGCCCCAAGAGATGAACAACCAGAACGCATGGTTGGATGAAAACAAGCAAATAGTGGCAGTATCAAGGTATAGAGATCGTTCTCAAGTACATTACTAAGTTCTTTCATCCCTGTTGACCACACCCTTTACCACTAGATTCTACCTCGGCACAGCTTTGGACCAAGTCTTGCTTTGCATGGCAATTATGTATCTGGATGGCACTGGACTCTATACAATGGGCATAGCCACAAGGCCTCAGAGTGCAAGAATGATTCACTAAAAATGTTTAAGCAATTTATACATTCCCCTGGTAGTTGATTTGAAACCCATCTGACATATTTAGGAAGCAGTGAAATGCAGCATTAACCAGTCCACACCAGTACTTTGTTTCATCACCAAACTGTGTGACATCATTCTGTCCAGCTGGAGCGGAATATCTGAGGACTAGAGATGGGCTGGAAATCACAACACAGTTACTGAAAAATCACTGCCATCATTATGATCAGTGACTAAAAGTAACAGTTCCAAAATCACTGTTGGGGTGTCACAGTCAGCCATTTACCAACATGCTGTAGAACATGGTAACATCATAAATGGCCTATATTACACAAATGTGTTGCATCGCTTGTGGTAGCATTTCCATAACAAGAGACAATAGCTGAAGCATAGCTTCAACCTTCATCACAACAATGTGAGGCCACATATTGCCCACAAGGTATGCAACATTCTGTACAAACACAACACAGAGATCATCCCCTAATCCTCTCTACAGTCCTGATCTTGCCCCCCCCCCCTGTGACTTCT
Source organism: Macrothele yani (assembly GCA_039090855.1). Lineage (NCBI taxonomy): Eukaryota > Metazoa > Arthropoda > Arachnida > Araneae > Macrothelidae > Macrothele > Macrothele yani. Next base: position 91,782,323 of record CM077009.1, read on the forward strand.
GGCTTTTTCCAGAATTCAAGAAACCATTACATGGCAATCATTTCACTATGGATCAGCAGTGTATCAAAGCCATGGAAGCAGTTTTGAAAAACATCTCAAAGAATGGCTTTTTGCATGTCTTCTATAAGTGAGTGCAATGCTGGGAAAAGGTGTATTACTGAGTGTGTAAACAATGTCAATTAAAATCAATCTGTCATTTCTGTGTGTGTAGTCTCATTACATTTTGATCAGCCTATATACAAAGGTGTAGTCTTAGCCAAATCTTTTTTTTTTTTTTTTGACATACTGAATGTTATGTTTATTAAGAAACAAGTATGGAAGGTGAATTTTTAAGATGATTTTAATAATTTTTCCTGTCAGGTGGCAACACTGCATCCACTGTTGCAGTATTCCAAAGCATTGCATCTCCCCTGTACTGTTCAAGTCAAAGAAGTGCAGTTTTACCTAAATCCTAAGCTCTTAGAAGGGCAAAAAAAAAAAAAAAAGCTAAATGACCTTTACTAAGAGATAATTACTATTCTGCTAGCAGGCATTTTGGTAATGAATTAGAAGTGACACATGGAGAGAAATCATATACAGGAATTACCTGCTGATAAATGCCACTTTACAAAACACTCTGAAACCACAAAAGTTGCTCAACATTTCAGCATTCCTATGGCAGAGGCAGAAGAGATGCCGTCAGTGGTGCAGTCCTGAAAAAAGAAGTGGCCTGGTGCTTTGAAGACTGGCCCAGGTGTAATCAATTCCAGCAGGAATGTGGGGGCAAGGGGCAAAAAAACCTTTGAAGTTGAATATGTATACATTGGTGCAGTACTAAAAAACTACCCTGGCAACCTCCTACATACATTCTGTCACCGTCAACCACAGCCAAATTATGAGGGAGAGTGAGTTAGTTGGAGCAGTGGGTCAACTGCAATTTAAAATTTCAAAAACTTTTCAATACTCTCTATTGTCAGAAACACAAGAAGTGATTTTGGTCAATGACAATCTCTCGTCTTTGTGATCGATTACTTTCTTGGTGTGGACTGTTTGGTACCCACTTCCCTGGCTATTTCTGAGGTAGTTTCAGTACACAAATGGTCTAAGGATTTGTGCATAACCACCATGAAAAAAGAAATGATAATAAAGAGAGAGAAGAAGAAGAAGAAGAAAAAAAAAAAAAAGACTCAGTTAAGATTATTTGTATTAAAAAAATATTGATTTCAATGGACAACGATTGAATAAATATATTTTTAAAAGTCCGGTTCCGTTAGGTAAAAAGTAGCCTGGCGGAACCAGGCTCTGCTAGACCTCGACTGCACCCCTGGATGTCAAATTTAAAATACAGTAACCGCAAATACAGTGTTGCTACTCCCAGAAAATGATTAAAAAACAATAGAAAGTCACCTTTTGTTTACACATTCTACAATTTTTGCAGCACAATATATCATATAAAAATACTGACAAAGAGTTTTCAATCATACAACCATACAGTATGTTTAGTTATGTGCAACTTCAGACCTTCTTTACTTACAACATTCACTAGATTTATGATGGTTTTTAGCAAGTAACATTGAATGGCTCCTCTTAACAGAGGTTCTTGAGTTTCTTGCGAATGTGCAACCACGGTTCTGAAAAATGAAACAAACAACATTTGTGATATAAAAAAGCTTAATGGGATAAACAAAAATTCAGAGTGCATTTATGTTTTATCAAGATCACAAAATTTATTTAATTTCACCTAAAATAGCTCAGTATAATAGGAAAAATGTAAAAACCTGCAAAATTGGAAAGTTACATAAAAACAGAATTTTTTTTTCATTTTTAATACCCATGATTACATTTTAGCAATTATTCTTCACATAAAGTAAATGAGTTTGCTAACTACCTAATGAGGCTACCTTCATAAACCAAGTTAATTACTTGCATTTTATCTCAACAGAAGCACCTATTGTTCATTTTTGTAAATCAGTGTTTTGCAACACAAATATTGAGATTTTTTTTTATTGGATTTTTTTTTATTGGATTTTTTTTATTTAAAGTATTTTCAACATAAGGCTATGAAATCATATAAGCAAACATATTTTCAACTTATTTTTACATCAGAATAAAAATTAAGTAATAAGGGTTAACATAATTGTTCCTATTCCACTAACCCATCACTATACAAACAAGTTATTACTCTACAAAAAGTATTTTGTGCAAAGTCCTGATGATGGAGGTTTACTGGGCAAAAGTTAGACAAATCAAAAATCACATACAGTCAAACCTGTATATAACGAAGTTTAAAGGAGAAAAACATCCGATATATGCAAACTTTGTTATAACCCAACAGATCAAAAAAGGGCTATTTTGTGCATCTTACATTTTGTCAGGATAAAACTGTCAATAACAAACTGTTTACCAATTAATGAAAATAAATCATACTTGTTAATTAAAGCTTATAACCAGCAAGCCATCCCATCCTGGTGGTGCAGTGGTCTGACCATTAATCCAAGACCATTCAATCTAACCTGCTGACCATCCATCCGAGATGGGTCTGGTTTGAATCCAGGGAAGAGAGACAGCCCCTGGAGGCAGTCACCCTAAATTAGGGATGGGTGACTGCTTAAACCTATCAAATTGCTGACATGGTGGTCATTAAACACCCAATCAAAATAATAATAATAATAACCAGCAATAAAATTACAACTGATATATGCAATGAGCAAAACATTTAATTAATGTAAACATTAAAGTAAGTGCAAAAATTTGAAATTTCACTTATTACATTTGTTTCACTGCTTACACATTGGGAGTCAACTGCTGCTTGTTCTGTGCTTGCTGTGATAGCAGCTATTAATTCATTTTCAGCTTCCTCTAATGCAATGGTTGAGATATTTCTAGATGCAAAATAAACTCTTAAGATTTTCTAAACTAAATTTTAAATAGCAAGTCTGTTTCAAATTGCTTTTTTTATGGTGATTTCTTCTTCATTGCTTGACCTATCATCATTCTTGCCCTGAATGTGCCCCATGATGTCCACATTTGCGTGAATTCCAAAAAAATTTGTCTTTCAATATTCGACGAACCATTATTAGTTTTTTTTTTTTGGTTTTTTTTTTAGTTTTTTATTTTATTCATGCTTGTTTTTTTAAACTGTAAAAAGAGAATTTTGTGGAATATCAAACTTCTTTGCAACTTGAAATTTCTTAACTCCTCCTCTTCCTACTAAACTGATTACTTTGATTTTTCACTGGGCATTAAAGTTTTACGCCTGCTTAAAGCCAAGAATATTTTAATATTCATACGCACACTGCAAAGGCTACTGAGCAACTGAGTAGCTGAAGTCCAACTAAATTTACCAAATGTGACCAACATCATTTTTTTTTACCTGCTTGAGGTTACTTGAATAATATCCATTGAAGAGCAGGGTGACATGCCCATAGCTAAGAAATCGCAGTTGGAAATTGCATTGCCAGCATGATGACATTAACCCATTGCCATACAAACAGTTCATGGAGGCCTCCAGCAGATATTAAGTGACTGAGAGGTACTGAGGAGGAAGGCATAAAAGACAGCATTTCCACAGAAGATGTGCATGTCATGGGGAGAGAAAGTAAAACAAAAGAACTGAAACATTCTTGTCTTAGGGGAACCACATGGTATCATAAATAGCCTGCAATCCCTAGTTTTCCAATGAAAGAAGGAAGAGGTAAAAACTGGGTAAATGTCACTTTTTTTTTTTTTTTTTTTTTTTTTTTGCTGATAACCAAGCTCAACTTTGATATGTGCAATTTCTCCAAAAATTGTTGTTCATAATATGCAGTTAAAATAAAGGGAGACGTTACAAAGTTCAGGGATCAATAAAAACTTTGGTTTATGCGGAACTTCATATTATGTGAGCTCATTACACGTGGGTTCAATTGTATTTCCAAAGAAAACCCATAAAATATTGAAGTTTGAAGAAGAAAATTAAAGGTCAATATTGCTTGTGTTAACTCACAGTAAAAGCCTCAAATTAATACTCAAATTCTGGGCAACAAAATATAAGCTGTTATTCAAAAAGTGGAAATACAAATTTTTAACTAGGACAGAGATGCAACTAGACATGACATGCCTCAGAAAACTTGGAAATTACATAATCCTAAAATGGGAATCGAACCTGCATCTCCCGATTTACGTTCGAGTATGTTACCATTACACCACACAGAACAAGAAGCAACCTTCTAGCAACTCAGGTGTAGGACAAAGATGCTTGAATGTACTTTCAATATTATAGAACTTCATTCAAACCAGTGATGTCTAACATATAAATTATTTATCTGCCATGCAGAAATAGGTTTTGCATTGCTGCTGACACATTGTTTCACAATTTTATTAGATACAATATGAGCACAACTTTTTTTATAGCTGAACATGAAAAACAACCTAATTTGATTCCTTACAATTTAGTCCAACAGATTTCTCCTTCAGAAAAATTCCACCAACATTCCAATTCCTTTCACAACTTAGCATCCACATGAGTCTGAGTTTTCAGCAATGGTAATTATTAAGACAACACAGCAATCTGACAATGAACAATATCTGGAACTGTGTATTTCACCAATAACACTTAAATTTAAAATTGACATACACTAAAATAAAAGTTAGCAATTAATTGCAAGGATTTTTCTCCTAATACATTTTATTTATGTTTCGATTTGTCCTCTTTATTTGAATATAAGTGCACTATTAACATGCATTTTTATAACAAAATTACAAATCAAACAACATAATAATTGCACAATGAAAAAATTAGTTTCAAGTAAGTTATACAAATTTTAAGTCAAAAATTCATTGTTGTCAAAGCACAACTTTCAGACTTACAGGGGTTGTGAATAGAGACTTTATTTTATTAAACATTTTTTGGAGAGGGTGGGGTGATTTTTTTTTAAAACAGAGGTTATGACTAGAAAGTTCGAAAAGCTCAGTTCAAAAGCTTCATAAAACCTTAATGATAACCCAAGGCAAGAGTATACAAGATCCAAGAAGAAAAAGAATTACCAAAAATAAGTATCAAAATGTGTAGTAAAAAAAGTATGCTTGAAAATATTGTATGTGGATAATTTATGTGTATGTGTGAATAAAGCATTTGATTGTGTTATACACATACAAACATAATCTGTATTTTGTTTGTATGTGTATAACACAATCTGGAAAGAGAACCTCAGTTTTGGGGAATGCAAAGTGAAATCTGATTTTTTGTTTCATTATTTACTATTTTCAATTCTACACTACTGTCTGTGAAAGTTGAAACACCAAGAAAGAATCGTGCTACTCAAATGAAATTAATATCACAGATTCCTCATGTTACAGGATGTAACTGATTACATTGTAGAACTATACAAGATTTTTATGCTTCAAACATCAGTATAGAGTGAAGCCACTTCACGCAAAAAATAACAGCCTCTACACAGCATGGCATTGAATGGAAGAAGTTTTTGATATCGTCCTGAAGAATAGCCTCCCAGGCTGCTCCTATGCGAGACAAGAGTTCATTTGTGGTAACTGGGGAAGGCGTTTGACATGCCAGTCACTTAGCTACCATGTCCCAGACATGTTCGATCAAGGACATATCTGGTCAACCTGCAGGCCAGGGAAGAAGTGGTATCTGCCATGCATGGAAGAGGTCTGGGACATTTTGGGCCACATGTGGCTGAGCATTTTCCTGCTGGAATATAGTGCCAAGACAACTATGAAGAAAATATATCACTTCTGCCTCTAATTATGCCTGATGTATCACAGGTTGTTGAAGGGCTCCCTCAATTTGTATCATGCAAGATTGTGAATTGAACCCAATGGCATCCCAAACTATGAAGCTTGGCGTTGAGCCCGGTATGATGCTGCAAAATGAACACTGCGAGGTGATGTTCACCACAGTGCTTTCAAACATGTATGCAACTATCATGGTGCATCAAGCTGAATCGTGAATCATCAAAAAACACAACCTGTTGCTAGTCAGCATGACAATGTCCATGTTTGAGACCTCATTTCAGCCTGAGGCATCTGTGATTAAGCGTCAAGGGCAGGGGCGGATCTAGGAATTTTTGAAAGGGGGCTGACCGGGCAAATTTGTTAAAAAAGTATATATATATATACTCGGGCAAATTTGTTAAAAAGTATATATATATATATCATCATCATCATTGTCAACCATTATCAATCCACTGCTGGACGGAGGTCTCCCCAAGTTTCCTCCACAACGGTCTGTCTTGTGCCAGTCTCCTCCATGTCACTCCTGCATACTTTCGAATTGCATCCACCCATCTCCCATGTGGTCTTTTTCTGGGTCTTTTCCTGTCCCTTGGAATCCAATCTAAAATTTTGGCTGTCCATCGATGATCTGTCCTTCTGGCAGTATGTCCAGCCCATTGCCATTTCAGGGATTTAACTCTGATCATGATGTCTTCCACTCTTGTCATTTTTCGGATCCACGAGTTCCTCTTCTTATCTCTCCTGGTTACACCAAGCATGCACCTCTCCATGCTTCTTTGAGTTGTCTGCAGCCTTTGTATGTCTCTTTTAGTTAAGGTCCACGTCTCTGCACCATATGTAAGCACTGGAAGGATGCATTGATCAAACACTTTTCTTTTAAGACATAATGGCATATTGCTCTTGAAAATTATGCTGTTTCTTCCAAAAGCTCTCCACGCAAGTTTTGTACGCCGATTAATTTCTTCACCAATGTGACCCTCACTTGATATCTGCTGTCCAAGATATACGTAGGTGTTTGTTATCTCCAGCTTTTCTCCATCAATCGATAAATCTTCATTTTTTGTAAAAGCATTGAACATCACTTTTGTCTTCTGAAAGTTCATTTTTAATCCCACTTCTTTACTCTTGTCAGCAAGTTCCTGGATCATACTCTGCAGCTCTGATTGGATAGTTGCAAAAATGACTACGTCATCAGCAAAACGAAGGTGGGTTAGATAATCTCCATTAATCTTTATTCCTTTGTTTTCCCAGTTCAGTGATTGAAAGACATTTTCCAATGTAGCATTAAAGAACTTCGGAGATATGGTGTCACCTTGTCTCACTCCCTTTCCGATTTTTATGTGTGTTGTAATTTCAAATATATATATATATATATATATTAAGGGATGTAAGGTCAGGTGATGCGTAACATCACAGCCTCTCCTTGACAAATGTCAACCCCGCCTTCTCGTGGTACATCCTGTTCCCACTAAAGGGGCTCTGACGACCGCCAATAGCGGTATAACTATACCATCGGGATTAGAGGAAATGCTATCCCACACTCACCAACTCGCTTGGCCAGCGTGGTGAGTTATGGCCAAACCCCTCCAAAATGACTCCACAACTTAAATCTTGGCCCTCAGTCTCCGGCAGCTGGAATGTACCTGGCCAAGGCAGCGGCCAGTGCGACATGAAGGCAGAGGGTGCTAAGAATCCCCGGAGGACCGGACTAGGCTGCCATCTGATGCTGACCTTGGCTACGTACAACAGACGCTCCCTATCTTCTGATTCAAGGCTTCTTGAATTGGAAGAGGAACTACAAAGGATCAAGTGGGACATCGTCGGGCTAAGTGAGGTAAGGAGAAAAGGAGAAGATCTCATTGAACTGAAAAGTGGACATCTCTTCTACCATCGTGGGACAGATACTGGCAGAACTAGTGGTGTTGGATTTATAATAAACAAGAAACTGAAGGATAAAGTTGTAGAAGTTGAAAGTTCCTCTGACAGAGCTGCACGACTCGTTATCCAACTCTCGAGAAGATACCAGGCTCAGATTATTCAAACTTATGCACCCACCCACAAGTCATGCTGAAGAAGAAATTGAAGAATTTTATGAGGAAATTCGTGATCTAAATAATAAAGGTAAGCAGCACTTGAAGATAATTATGGGAGATTTCAATGCAAAAATAGGGCAACGGCAACAGAATGAAACTTCAGTAGGTAAATTCGGTCACGGCAACAGAAACCAGCGTGGAAATATTCTCGTAGAGTTTGCAGAGGCAGAAGGGTTTTTCATCTTGAACTCCTTTTTCAAGAAAAAGCTACACAGGAAATGGACATGGAGACATCCAAATGGGACGACAAGTGAAATTGATTTTATTATGTGTAACAAAAAAATTCGTCATAGAAGACTGCAGTGTGCTAAACAAGTTCAACACAGGCAGTGACCATAGATTGGTGAGATGTAAGATGCACCTCAACACTAAACTCGAACGTAGCAAGCTCATAAGACAAACAAAATGTATTGACATAACCAACCTTAAAAAACACCATAATACCTTCAAATTGGAACTGAAGAACAGATTCTCTGCTTTAGAAGGCCTAACATCGGAAGAAGTGGATATTTCTGAAGTTAACAGAAAAGTAACCAAAGCTCTTATGGAAACAGCAACAAAATTAGCTGGGTCTAAGAACAAATTGCATGTGAACAAATTATCAGGAAAAACCAAAATGTTGATGCAAAAAAGAAGAGTGATGAGGACAACTAAAGAAGATGTGACTTCCAAAGTGGAATATATAGAGTTATGCAAGACAGTACAAAAAAGTATCACTGAAGACGTAAGGAAATTCAACTGTGAACTAGTAAGGAAAGCAATTGAAAACAACCAAAGCCTAAAGATAGCAAAGGGACATCTCAGTAAGGGGAAAAAACAGATTATGGCACTGAGAAAAGAAGATGGTTCTGTAACAAGAAATAGAGGCGAAATTTTGACAAGAGTGAAAGATTTCTACTCCAAATTATATGAAAGGGATGATACATGTACTCCAGACATCATGAAAGGTACCAGTACCAGAGTTCTTCCAGTCCTTCCAGCAGAAGTTGCACATGCAATCAAGAACATGAAGCGGGGAAAAGCTCCAGGAGAAGATGGAATTACTGTAGACATCATACAAGAAGCAAGTGGAGAAATCGAAACAGTACTCGCCCAAATTTTCACTCGATGCCTTAATGAAGGGAAAATTCCTGAGGATTGGAACAACGCTACAATGATCTTGCTACATAAAAAAGGTGACATTGAGGATCTCAGGAACTACAGACCTATCAGCCTCCTATCAGTGGTTTATAAAATCTTCACTAAAGTTCTTTCACACCGCTTGAAGGTGACACTGGACATGGCTCAACCGAGAGAACAAGCTGGATTCAGGAGTGGCTACAGCACAATAGATCATATCCACGTACTGAGAGAACTAATTGAAAGAGCGAGGGAATATGAGCTTCCATTGTGCATGGCTTTTATCGATTATGAAAAAGCCTTTGATTCGGTGAAACCATCAGCAGTTGCAATGGCTCTGAAATCCTGCGGTATTGAAGATGCATACATTAATATTATTAATAGCATCTATGAAAATGCAAGCGCAAAGATTCGGTTGTTTGAAAATACAACACACATAAAAATTGGAAAAGGAGTGAGACAAGGTGACACCATATCTCCGAAGCTCTTTAATGCCACATTGGAAAATGTCTTTCAATCACTGAACTGGGAAAACAAAGGGATAAAGATTAATGGAGATTATCTAACCCACCTTCGTTTTGCTGATGACATAGTCATTTTTGCAACTACCCCATCAGAGCTACAGAGTATGATCCAGAAACTTGCTGACAAGAGTAAAGAAGTGGGATTAAAAATGAACTTTCAGAAGACAAAAGTGATGTACAATGCTTTTACAAGAAATGAAGATTTATCGATTGATGGAGAAAAGCTGGAGATAACAGACACGTACGTTTATCTTGGACAGCAGATATCAAGTGAGGGTCACATTGGTGAAGAAATTAATCGGCGTACAAAACTTGCCTGGAGAGCTTTTGGAAGAAACAGCATAATTTTCAAGAGCAATATGCCATTATGTCTTAAAAGAAAAGTGTTTGATCAATGCATCCTTCCAGTGCTTACGTATGGTGCAGAGACGTGGACCTTAGCTAAAAGAGACATACAAAGGCTGCAAACAACTCAAAGCAGCATGGAGGGGTGCATGCTTGGTGTAACCAGGAGAGATAAGAAGAGGAACAAGTGGATCCGAAAAATGACAAGAGTGGAAGACATCATGATCAGAGTTAAATCCCTGAAATGGCAATGGGCTGGACATACTGCCAGAAGAACAGACCATCGATGGACAGCCGAAATTTTAGATTGGATTCCAAGGGACAGGAAAAGACCCAGAAGAAGACCACATGGAAGATGGGTGGATGAAATTCGAAAGTATGCGGGAGTGACATGGAGGAGACTGGCACAAGACCGACCGTTGTGGAGGAAACTTGGGGAGACCTTCGTCCAGTAGTGGATTGATAATGGTTGACAATGATGATGATGATGATATATATTAAACAAAGGGGGTAAAAATTCTGAATAGAACAAGGTACAAATTGCGAGGGGGGGGTGAGCTTTTAAAAGAAAACATGAGTAAAGAAAAGAGTTTGTTTCAACGTCGTTTTTTTTTTTTTTTTTTTTTTTTTGCTAAGGAACTATTTTAATATAGAAAAGAAAATATATTAGGATTGTCATCTAATAGCAAAATTATTTGTTGTTAGTGTAGTGCAATATCAGTGTGCCATATTCAGAAAGCGAAGAAGTAAATGAAATCCGAAAGTTCATTTACTTACCCATTTCGACCCTTGAGAACTTCGGTAAGCTGGCTTTCAGTTTTTCTTTATTAAATCACAAACACGAATTTGATGTACTCGTATTTATCTAGTAATAACACCATTTATAATTTTGAAATGCGAGAACGGAATCGAAAGTGGTTGTGCAAGTAGAAATGCTAGTAATAATTTAAAAAAGTGTAAAAACCAGTAGATGAACTCTGAAGCGTTTGTTTTAACTTGAATATTAAACCCGAGATAAATTTTATTCCGAATAACTTTTACACACTGACATCAAAATTATCACGAAAATGTTTTCCATATAAACATGGTTGTTAACTTCCAAAATGCTAACTTAATCATATTTTAGTTGCAGCCAGCGAGAATGCTTTTTCAGCAAAAATGTCAATCACTTCTTCGGCTGTTATGGACACCTGTCGGTGAATGTTCTAAATAGCAAGTCTGTTCAGTCTGTTTTCGCACATGGTTGATCGAAGGTAGTGTTTTGTGTGTCTCAATATCGAAAATGATCTTTCTACAGAGCATGTCGTTAGAGGAATTACACACAAAAGTTTTAATAGTTGCGCGATGTTCGGAAAAAAGTTGCTGGCTTCCATGTAACTTTGTATGGCGGATGAAGGCTTTTGTTTTTCATTTCTCCAACGCTGTCTCCATAATTCAATTTCTCCTCGCAGTTCTTGCTCGGAGAAGCCTTGCAGATCACACTTAAAAAAGAAGCTGCTGAGGTCATCTCATCGATATCAAAATTTTCTGCTAAATATGACGGTATCAGCTTTAGCAGTTCATATATGTTCATGTTTTCTAACGCAAATCTGTTAGTCAGTTCACTGATTAAATGATCCAGAAAGGGAATATACATTGAAACTCTGTAAAATGTTTCCAGATCATAGCATCGATAATTGGCTCTATGTTTTTGATGGAGAGCATAGCGAGGAAGCTTCACATCAACTCCCAAACTTTCCGATAATTGGGATGCACTCTCGAACATCGTAGGAAAACTAGCTGTGCTGTTTTCGCGCCGTTCTTTTAAAGTGTCTATTAAATGCTGAACTACACTGTAGGCTTGTGTTATGTCAATTTTGGGGTCCTGGAGATGACGAGACACTGGAAGAGTTAACAAAAATATTTGGGCAGAAATTTTGACAGCGATTATAAATTCAAACCTACAAATTGAGTGGATTAGCCCATTTGTTTTCGAGAGAATTTGGCACTGAGAGCTCTCTGCAATTACTTCCAGAGCTTCAATAATTGTCAGCAGAAGTTCTCTGAATTGAAGAACTGCATCATTTTTCAACCCATCTGGTCCCGCACAGTAGCTTTAATTTAGTTCTCTTGATGTCAGGATGAGACAGCTTTATTTTTTGAGAGACAACATTCATTCTCTTTGGTGAATCCCGAATAAAATTTGTTACGTCATTGATTATGCCTAAAACATTTCGTATGGCTGATAATGTGCAAGCTTTAGCGAGGGACAAATTAAGGCAATGTGAAGCACAGTGAACATAGGAAGCTAAAGGGTATTATTTTAAAATACGGGACTGCACACCCCTTAAATGTCCAGCCATATTAGCTCCTCCATCATATCCTTGACCCCTTAACATTTTCATATCTAATCCGAAGCTGTGAAGTTGCTCAATGATTGTAGCAGACAGTCCTTCTCCTGTAAGATCATTTACTTGAAGGAATCTAACAAAATCTTCATGGATTTGTTTATCTTCATCGTCTACATAACCAAAAGCCAAGGACATTTGTTCTTTATTGCTTACGTCAGCAGTTTCATCTACTAGAATAGAGAAAATGCCACTTCGCTTAACAGCTTCCAGTATTTTCCTCAAAATGACATCACCACAGATATTTATTATTTCATTTTGTGTGGTTTTGCTAATCCACATGCCATTTTTTGAGCAACCGTGCAAATGCTCTTTTAGTGCTTCGTCTGCTGCATCAACTCTGAATTTTAATAGAGCTCAGAAATTTCCTTCATTCGTCTCATCCTTTCCATCAAAATTTAATTCCCCATCATCACGATGTCCTCGCAAAGCTATATTTTGCCTTCCACAAAAAATTATTGTTTTCACAATAGGAAGTAATCGATTCCTGTTTGCACTGACAATATCTCTGCTATTAGAATTAATTGCTAATGCGATGCTGTTTGTCTTTGCCGACCGTATTAAGCTAAATTCTCAGCTTTATTTAGTGCTGTTTTGTGATATTCGTTCTCTGTGTGTGCAGAAGCGCCTTCTTGTATTTTCTTAATGGTTCTTTAACAAAACATCCTAACTTTTGTTTGCTTCGACCGCCATCGTTCGGTCCGAAAAGTACGCACATCCGGCAATAAGCACCTTGATCTTTCTCACTGTAGGATAACCAAGGATAGTCAGTTAACCACCTTCTTTGAAATTTGCGATTTTGTCCTGTTTCAACGTTGGTTGGGAAAATAAAATTAGCTGGAGGAACCCATGCATTCGTCAAAAATTCATACCTGTTCTCTGCTGAAATATCTGTTTGGCATACCGCCACTCCAATATTATTGTTGCTGAAAAGTCTTATACTCGCTGTTTGAACAGGATCTACGAAAATAAGCTTCTCAGATGAAATGTCCAAGCGACTTATCTCTTGCTTTTCGACATTTTCAGAAAAAATGCTTACATTCGCCTTTTTAAAAAACATACCGATATTTTGCTGGCCACCCTTTCTTTTAGACATCTTGTTATTACCAACTCAGTAAAAAGAAACAAGCAGAAAGAGTTTGTTATAAACGAAGCACGTAGTCTGGAAATTCCCGGTTCAGACAAAGAATGCCGACACGGGAAGGAGTGAGCGACTCATCGGTTCCGGACGCCGAAATATCAACCAGTTGTGAGATGTCTATCACTTTCCTTTATCGCTGGCCACTATTCCATCCCAGCCCCCCAAGCATGCGAAACAATGAGGGATACCAGACAATAAGGAATGGGAAGAGGGCAGTCGCCAGTCTGTGTTTGTATTTACAAACCGGCATGCCAGGTTACAATGCAATTGTTCTTCCTAGCCTGCATTTTTACTCTGTCTGAACAGAAATCAACAGTGCAAAATATTTCTTCCTTTTCTTCTTTTTTTTTTAAATTTATTTTTTGTGTGCGGCCATTTTTTTTATACTATAATCTAAGTTTTAATTTTAGAATCCCATTTCAGACAACAGCTTTGCCGGTTTCGGCGAAGACGACGGGGGGGGGGGGGTAGGTTAAAGCCCCTTAGCCCCTTTCTAAATCCACACCTGATCAAGGGAATGTGCAGCAATGGACTGCTAGTGACCAGTCCTCTGTTAAGTAAATGACGTCAAATGGAGGATAAAGCCTGATATGTGACAGTGCTCCACTGATGCGCTAACACTGTGGATGTCACTGTGCTATTGGTCGGTGACTGCTATGCAGTAGAGGTGTCTCTCATCCTGTGCAGTCGTGCGATTTTGCGGTCCATTTCCCGGATTTCTGTCCATCAGAGCCTCATCTGTTCACTGACACCCTGTTCTACCGTACTGGTGTTTTGTCTCATATGAGTGGCAATTTTGCAGAAAAAATTCCAGCTTCTCTCATCCCAGCATACTTCCTTGCTCAAAGCCCATCAGGTGTTAATCAGGTGTTGTCTTGCTCAAAGGCCATCAAGTGTCTTCTTTGGTGACGGGGTATAGTGAGACAAAAGAAACACCCCTTTGACTCAATGTCGGCTCTTCTTTGATTGCAACATCTTGTTTGAGCCAGCTCTTTATACTGAAAAACAGACAATTCAGCAGATGCTGCTCCGAAACCGCATGCACATTTTTACTGACATTTTAATCATTTGCATGTCCCCCCACCTGTTGTTGTACAGGGTGTCCAGAAAAGTGTACCCTAACTTTGAGGATGAATAATTCGAAAACAGTTAATCACAAAAGATGGAAACTAGCTGTGTGTTTATTGGACAGTCAATAAAAGTTACAAAATAGAGTTCAAATGTTTAGTTTCAATTCAAACCAATAGGTGGCACTGCAGGCATCAAATCACAATAAAATTAAAACAAAATGTGCTCAAAATGTTCACCATGAGCCCCAATCACATGGTGCGGTCGAAGAGTGAAATTGACAACCATCTTATGCAATGTGTTGACTGAAATGGACACGTATGCATCAGTAACATATTGTTCGTGTTCAGCAAGTGGGGTCGGGTTTCTACAGCACACTTCATCCTTCACAGTGCCCCACAGGAATAAATTTCATGGATTCAAATCTGGTGAATATGGGGTCCAATCCATTCCTTTTCCTCCAGAGTTGTCCTGCGAGTAGTGCAGAGCAATGACTCTATTGTCGAAATGTTCTTTAAGGAATTCAAATACGCCAGGGGTTTGATGCAGTCAGGCCACGTCTTGCATGAACGACGATGGTTGCTGAGGATTCTCCAAGGCATGATTGATTGCCCCAAATTGCTGCAATAATGCAAAGTATTGTGCTGAAGTGACTGTTTGGCGAATAAAAAGGGCCCAATGATCCCTCTGCTGGACACTGCAGCCCATACGGTTACACTTTGGGGATGAGGAAGTCGTGGAACGGACACATGAGGCTGTTCTGTTCCCCAAATGCGCCAATTTTGCTTATTCACAAATCCATCCAAATGGAAATGCACCTCATCGCTGAAAAAATGAATCCGACATCAATGTCTGTAGCATCAATCATCTGCAGCATGGTGTTAACGAAGTCATCTCTTTGTTGCATAACTGGAACACTGAAGTGGCTGATGCATCTGAATTTTGTAAGAAAACAAATGGAGGGTAGATTTCAATGTGCTTTTGTGTTGATGTTCGGGGACTGGCTGCAATAATTTCCTGAACAACTTGCACATTCTCGGCTGTCACGGCCGACTGACGTCATCCCACGTTTCCGACCAATTCATCTGCCACGCTTCCTGTCCTTTCAAATTTTTTGAACAACATGCTTATTGTTTTTGGATCAGGTCCCTTGGGAACATTAAATTTGTGCTGGAAGCTTCATCTCGCTTCCGTCGGGCTGCAATCCAATCGATAGAATTTGAGCACGATGAAAATGTGTTGTTCCAAAGAATAAACCATTTTCACGATACCTCTGTGCGCTTCATTGCTCACACCACGGCAAACATTATGGTTCCATGTCCGAACGCCTCGTCTTAAATATGTTTACCAGTGCCTGCAGGGCCATCTATTAGTTTGAACTGAAACTAAAAAAAATTTGAACTCTATTTTGTAACTTTCATTGACTGTCCAATAAACATACAGGTAGCTTCCATCTTTTGCAAGTAAGTGTTTTCGAGCTATTCATCCTCAAAGTTAGGGTGTCCTTTTCTGGACACCCTGTACATATGCTGTAAGTTTCAAGCTAATATCACCAATCCTTTATAGTGTTTCAATTTTCATAAAAAGTAGTGCAATTACTTTTATGAATTTTTATCAAAATCGCTTAATTTGAGTAATTTTAAATAAAAGAATGTTAGAAGGATGTCACATGCTAAAGTTACAGTTTTTCTTTAAATACTGCTCTGTCATTCCACATGATTCCAAAAATTTGGCATGAAAAATGATTATTAGACACACTGAATAGAGGTAATTGATATATTCACATCTATCAATTGTGCCTAGCATGTCATTTTTTCAAAGATTATGAGGTGAGTGTAGGATATTTCTTTTGTGTTGCCCATAAGGAATCAAAGAATGAGCTCAGAGCTGTGGAATTAGTAGCTGGTGGCAAGTTTTTTAGTATTAATACTCTTTGAAGCTATTAAACTCTTGTTATTCAGCCTTCACAACAATATAATTTTTCTCTCTGTTTCCCACTGAGAAGTGCAATCTTAACCCACCTCCTATAACTTTATTCTAAGGACTACCATCTACACTAAGCAGCTGACATTATAATAGAAAACTTATGGTTTGTATCAGCAGCCCTACTGCCTGATCCAACTGCTTAGTCTCATTATTGCAATACAAGCATTCGATTAAGATAGCAGCATGCTTACATATAAAACACATTATTCCTTATTTTCTCAAATATCTGATCATCTAAAAAGAATTCCTTTCCCCAGCTTGTGCAACCATCTAACCCCAAAACGTTCCTTAGCTCAACTAAGCCCAGAAAAGTAGTGCCTCAGCACTACTACGATATATACCACTGCACCTGGTATTAGAGTTGGCACACATAGCATGATCAAAAGTTGGGGGTGGGGGAACAGATAAGAGTAAACTGATGTTTTCTTTAGGGGACATGAATAAGTGTAAACTGTTTTCCTAGGGGGAGAAGCATGAACAAGTGTAAACTGATGTTTTCCTGGGGGTGGGGCAAATAAATATAAAGTGATATTTGCCTTTGGTGGGGGGGGGGCACTAAAAAGTGTGAGCGAACTGATGTTCTCCTTTTGGGACAAGTTATTCTTGGAAGCAGTTTTTCGTAAATGTCATAAAATTTGGGTCTTTTAATTGCATAACAAATATTTCATGTTATGCATTACTCTTCAATTACTGATGATAATGAATGATGATGAACAGTCCAGTGAATTTTTGACAAGATGTTAAGGTTTCTTAAAATCAAGTCCTCTCTTTTTTTACAAATTATTATAAAAATTTATTTTTTATTTTATTTTTTTTGCTGATACATGAATAATGTTACATAATAAATTCTTTACAATGAGCATTTTGCAATGGTTTTACTTTCTGACAAAAAAAAAAAAAAAAAATCACAGGCAAATTCAAAAGGTGAGTATAACATTGTGTATATATAAAGCTCTTGGTTCTTCCTCTTTGAACTTTGTGGCAACTCCACTAAACCTCCCATTCACATTTCCTGTCCCATCATAGGCCTGCCCTCACATTTAAACTTTCTGAACTTCAGGAGCACACACCCCTCTGAGCCCCCTCCCCAACACTACACCTATGTTGGTTCACATTTAAGGCAAGATGCATTTTTACAGCACAGATGATGCAGTCTTTCAAGGTCTTGAAAAGATGTATTGCAGACTGCTGTTACAAGAAGGGGGATATCCACTGTATATTGTTCTAAACTTTCTTTCCACATTGATAGCAGACTTTGATTCTGCCATCTATCATGCATATGCAGTCTTGTTGATTGGTTGCCATTCAGGACATGACTGGTGAGTGGTCTCTGCAATGCAGGTATCTCAGAAACTTGTGCAAACATACCTTTACATGTGTGCTAACTAGAATAAGCAGCATGAAAAAATTGGAGAGAGTCACTGTTGTGTGGTAAAAACCAAACACTTGTGCCATTGTTCATTTTTATTTTGCATTGTTTTTCATATGGAGAAAACTGTATTCTCATTATTTCCTTATGAAACACGTTTAAAATGTACCCATTTTTTCTGGTACACCCTACATACAGAGGAACTCTCAACTTACGTAATACATGAGTTACCTAAACTCTCATATACACAATTTTTTCCATAAGCCTTATAAGTCCCATTTTATGAAGGATGTGAGACTTACAAAGAAGTAACAGATAAAACTGCACAGATTACAAAGCAGCTGGACTTAGAGGTTGATACAAAAGACATGGAAAGGTTAATTGAAACTCGTGGGATCAACTTATCGAATGAAGAACTTGTTGACTTAGAAACAGAAAAGGTTGTAGTAGCCACTCAAGCTGAGATCTTTCAAGAACCAAAAAGAGCCATGAGGTGTTATCACAAATCATGAATTGCATCAGCAATATCACAATTTGAGAAGATGGATCCAAATGTCATGTAGTTTTCAGAAATCCTAGGAAGGGTGGATAATATGTTAGCCTCCTATTGAGAGATTTATGAAGAGAAGAAAATGGGCCACTGTGCAATCACCCATCTCTCTCTCTCTCTCTCTCTCTCTCTCTCTCTCTCTCTCTCTGCTCTCTGTCTCTCTGTCTGTCTCTCTCTCTCTGTCTGTCTCTCTCTCTGTCTCTCTCTCTCTCTCTCTCTCTCTCTCTCTCTCTCTCGCACACACATGGACATTCTATGCAGAACATGTTACCAAGAAAACCTGGAAGCATCTACTATTTTTTGATGTCCTTATTTTTGGTTACCAGTTTCTGCTGATTGTTTATCTTGTGATTAAAGTAATTTATGTGCCTGCTTGGCATTAAACCTATTCATAATTTTTAATGATAGTACTACTTATTATACAACATGTTTGGTGTTAAAACTATGTATGATATTTAGTGATAGTGCTACGCATAGATTACATTTATTTTCACAACACAATATAATGTAATTCATAATACTTATTATAGCAATATTTACTGATAGTACTACTTTTTCTTAAAGTCTTTATAAAATAATATTCCTGTAGACATAATGAACAATTAATTTGTCACATTTTATGGTCCGCTGTTTATCAGCACCAGTAATCAAATGATAAGACACCTTAGATAAGGATTTTACATATTTATTATATTAATAGTATTTTTGGCATATTTCACAGTTGTTTACAAAAATTTTGATATCATTCATCAAATTTGGCCAGTGCATGGTATGTTTAGCTTTTCTTTGACAAGAGGTCACCCCTTGATGTGCCAAGTGCAATCTTGGCAATACCTCTTTCCTTTTTATCAAAGGAATTATTAACCTGTTTCCTAGGAATACCAAGTCATTAAAACAATGTACCTCTGACTTTTTATCCCAATATTTTCTTAAATTTGACGGCCATGCATGTTGTATATATTCCTTACGTTGTCGAAGTTCAGGGTCTTTCCCAGAAGCTTCTCTGAGTTCTGTAGTCTTGTCCTCACTAGCTGTTAAAACAGTGTGTATGGTGGCTGCCCCTGCTTATAAGAAGCTTGCATTAATTTCACTGTTGATTGGACACCTTGATAGAGCATCAGCAATATATAATTTTTTGCCTGGCACATGTATAATGTTAAAATCATATCTGAAAAGTTCTAGTGCCATTCTTTGTAGTCTGAGAGGCCAATTAAAGGCTTGTGGTCAGTTTTAACTGTGAATCTTCTTCCATACACACAGTACTGAAATTTCTTGCATCCATTTAGGACTGCTAACAATTCTTTTTCGATTTGGCTGTATCTCTGCTGAGTTTCTGTTAGAGAAACTGAAGCGTATGCTACAGGATGATCTTCTTGCAGTAAGACTGCCCCCAAGCCATATTGTCTTGCATCAACAGAAATCGTTGATTTCTTGTTTGGGTCAAAATATTATAGTACTGGTGTATTTACTACACAGTCTTTGAGTTCATCAAAAGCCTTTTGTTCATTTGCTGTCCACAGAAACTTGCATTTATTACTAAGAAGCTTGCAAAGAATTCCTGTCTGACTCGATAAATTGGGAATAAATTTACCTACAAATGTAACCATACCTATAAAAAATCTCTGTAGTTCCATTTTGTTTTTGGAGACCTATACTGAGTCACTGCTTTTATTTTGTCTTGATTCATAGACAAACCTTCCTTGGACAAGATATGTCCTAGATATTCTACAGAACTTCTTTTTATTTGACTCTGTTCTTTAGAAAATTTCAAACCATATTTTCTAGCTCTGTCTAACACTACTTTTAATCTTTTATCATGCTCTTCCTCCGTATGGCCAAAGACAAGAATATCGTCAATGTAAACAAGAGTACATTCCAAATCCACGAAAATATTGCCTATTGTTTTCTGGTATACTTCTGGAGAGGCCAAAAGGTAATCTACAAAATTTATATCTTCCAAATGGTGTTGCTATGGTACATAACTTGGACCTTTCCTTTCCCAAAGGAATTTGTAGAAATGCAGAGGAAGCATCAAGAACTGAAAAATATTTGGCACCTTCCAACTGAGCAAATAAATTTTGTTGAGTAGGAATTGGATAGTGTTCTCTTTTGAGATATCTATTTAAAGGTCTAGGATTCATACAAATTCTGACTTGTTTTATTTTTTTTATTTTTTTGCTTTTTAGGTTTTTGTACTACCACTATGGGATGAACCCAATCTGTAGGTTCAATTACTTTTTTCAAAACACTTTCCTGCACCATTTTGTTCAATTTTGCTTTAACTTTGTCTCTTAAAGAGAAAGGTATGTCTCGTGGCAGAACAATTTTAGGTTATGCTCTTTCTTTTAATTTAATATCATATACATATGGTAGTTTACCCAATTTTCCAGTGAAGATATCATATTCTTTTATTAATTTATCAGTAATAACAACATTTACTCGAGTAACGAAACCCAAATGCTCACATGCTTGCAATCCAACAAAGCATTTGATTCTTGATTCACAACATAAAATTCGAGAAATTCAGATTTATTTCCAACTGTGCAAGACAGTTTACATGTTCCCAAAACATTGAGACTGTGCCCAGTGTAAAGATTTCAAGCATTTGTTGGTTTTCTTTAGATTTAGATTTACACCAAGTGCTTGAAGTTTCTTTATAGGAAGAATATTTACCTCCGCACCTGTATCTATTTTAAATGTAAATTCAGTTTTATTTATTAGAATCATTTCTTTCCATTCTGACTTGACAGGCTGTATCTGACAAACAACAGATTCTAATTTTAACAAATCATCTCCTAAGGCTGACTCCTCATCACTATTTCCTACTTCATGTATTCTTTTATTCCTGCAGGCTATAGCAAAATGATTTAGTTTCCTACATTTATGGCATTTTTACTCCATGCTGGACATCGACCATATCCATGATTAGTATAACATTTAGAACAAGGTTTTCTTTTATTGATATTGACCTTGGGATAAGTTTTAGTTTAGTTATTAGAACCTTCATACGTATCCCTTCGCTTGTGAACTTTGTTTGGTATTCCATTAAGTTTCTCACATCTCACTACTTCTGTTTTGGCTTCACTGGTTTTTGTTAGAAGTTTAACTTGCAGTGCACTTGATTCTTGTGCTCTACAGTATTCCACAGCTTTGTCCAAGCTCAAATCACTATCTATCAATAATTTTTATTTGACAGCTTTATCTCAAATTCCAATAATTAAAAGGTCTTGAATTAAGCTATCTTCCTGGGTCTCAAAAGCACAATCTTTAGCCAAAATTTTTAAGTTAGTAACAAATGAATCAACCATTTCGTTTTCCTGCTGTAGGCAATTAAAAAATTGATATCTTGCAATAACAGTATTCTTCTTAGGCTCAAAGTAAATATCGAAAGATTGTAGCACAGTATGGAATTTATCTGCATCTTCAGTGCTCAACTTAAAACTATTAAATATATCTATACAGTCCTCACCCATAGTGCCTAATAAGAGTGAGACTTTAAGCTTATCTGGTTTTGCCATTTTTTCTGTTGCTTCCAAATACAAGAAAAATTGTTGTTTAAATTCCGCCCAATTATCAGCTAAATTACCATCTAGTCTCATACGTGAAGGCAGCCTCAATTCCACTGTGAATTAATCAAAATAGAATACTTACTATTTTCAAATCGTTAGACTTACGGTTCACCTTTTGAAGGAGAAGGCAAATATTAAGTTGAAGAATGGTGAGTTGATCTAGCGCTACCCACCACTGCAGACCATTGTCACATTTTATGGTCCGCTGTTTATCAGCACCAGTCGTCAAGTGATAAGACACCTTAGATAAGGATTTTATATATTTATTATATTAATATAGCATCATATATACAGGATCGTAAACACCTTGTTCTATATCGCTCCACAACACAACACCAACCGACAACTAACTTGAACTGCGAACATGCTCCGCTAGACCAAGCTCCTAAACAAAGATCAACAACTGTCGGTCACAGTTATCACACTGAGGTTATTGAACTATGTGACACATACTTGGCATTAAACCTATTCATAATTTTTAATGATACTACTACTTTTCATACAACATGTTTGGTGTTAAAACTATGTATGATATTTAGTGATAGAGCTACTTATAGATTACACTTATTTTCACAACATAATATAATGTAATTCATAATACTTATTATAGCAATATTTAATTATAGTACTACTTACTAAATTATACATGTTCAGTGTTAAAACTATTTGTGATATTTAGTGATAGTGCATTATTGATTACACTTATTTTAACAACTAAATCTGTCAGTCAAACCAAAACGATTTACTTGATCATTTACTTTTCTACGAGATAGCTTCTAATAATTGCTTCAGTTCAATAAATCCAGAAAAAAAGTAAAAACATGTTGCATGTGTACATCATTAAATTACTGCTTGAAATTTTGAGAACAGTTAGATTGAATCCATGCATGTGACTGCAAAAAAAAAAAAAAAAAAAACAATAATAATAATAATTATTATTATTATTATTATTATTATTATTATTATTATTGCTGGATTTCAATCATAACTTTAATATTCCACTTCACTTAAAAAAGTATGTACCTGATACATTGAAGATTTTCTTTGCTCCATGAAGGACATGAACCAATTTTAGACAAAGCACTACTTAAATACAGAAGTGCTACTCCACTCCACTTCTCAGAGCTCATAAAACAAAGCACAGTTTTTAAGAAACATCCTGTAATTAAAAAAAATATATAATTAAAAATGAAGACATATGATGCACATATACATATCCAATGTATACATAAGTAATAAGCACTTTCTCATCTAGGGTAGATAAATTAAAGAATGATTCCTTTAATATTTCTCCAGTGTATGCAATAAGGTGCATGAGAGTTTCCCACAATAAATCAATCCAAAGTTTTGTGTGCTATTTAAACTTGGGAAAGTTGTATTCATATTTTAAATGTTTCAGTTTGTTCTCTTTCAATGCACAGTCCTGTTGGAAAAATGGAAAAAGTAAGTTGCAGGGTATGTTGTCCCAGACGTATGAAGTTAATTAGAAATTTAAACTGAGTACAAAAAAGAAAAAAACAAAGATACAATTTTTAAGTGAGGAACTATTAGAACTGAATGTAAGATCAGTCTAAATGGCAAAGACATAGACCAGGTCAATTAGTTTGTATATTTAGGAAGCATGTTCAACAGAGAAAACAAATTAGGTGGTGAAATTAGTACGCATGTAAATTCATCATTGAAAGTCATAACTGCTTTAGGAGGATTTCACAGAAATGACAGATCTTCAAAAAAGTCCCAAATGCTGTGTATAAAAGAGTAATTATTCCCATTCTGGTGTATAACAGTAAATACTGCACACTGCAGAAGAGACATAGGAGTCATTTGTGCACTGGACAGATACTTACAGAAGGTTTGTGTTAAGACACATTCTGTTCATGCGAGGAACCAAGATGTGTTGCAGATATGCACTGTGGAGCAAAATGTTGTTAGTAAGGAGGAAACAAAGATTCTGAGGTGTTTTAGCTACATTGAAAGAATGAGAGGTGAGATGCTTACTAACAAAATTTATTCAGCCCAAGTGACAGAAAGAAAAGGTAGAGGAAGGCAAGGAAATCATGGGAGGGACAGATTCAGGAATGTCTGCATGAGAAAAATATAACAAGTATGAAGTACAAAAGGTCTTGTGTGATGGATGTCAGTGAAGATTGAGTTGTGTGTCAAGATCACTGCAAACAGGCATGTTTGATACATCAATAGTATGTAAAATCTAGTTTCATCCGTTTTAAACTTTAATATGGCACATAACCTTTCTTTGAGAAGCTAACCTCTGAATCTCAGAGAACAGCTTTCTGATATACAATATATGTCTATTTTCTTTCAATGCCTTGACATAATTACGTTTCCTGTTGTTGTTGTTTGTTTTTTGTTTTGTTTTTTCTCTATACTTATATGGCATTTTGAAAGCTTTTTGTTCTTTAATTTTGCAGTCTGCAAATCTTTTGCTGTGCTGCTGTTTTTTTTTTTTTTTTCTGAAAAATAATCAACTCTGATTTAATTTTTTTGTTTGAAAAAAAAAATAACTCAGAGGAAGAGTTCTTCCCGCCTAATAAGGAGTGAAGTTTCTTGTATTTTACTAATTTATTCTTGAAAGATTCAAAGTCATTGAGACTTTTGAATATGTGTTAGTAAATGATGACTTTCATTTACAGACTAAGAATTTTTTTTAAAACATCTCTTACAGAACTAAATATTACCAAAAACTAATCTTGAATTTCAGTTAAACAAGTTTACAATTTATTTCAGAAACCTCAAAAATTATAAATACATATTTTGTAGTAAAACTTTTATTTAAGAACATTTCCAGATTTCATGCTAGATATGCTCAAAAAGTCACAAAAATTATGAACAAGAGTGAAAAAAAAGAATTCTCTGATACTTCTTTTTTCTTTTGCATTTAGTTAGTAAAAAATTATAAGTTTCAAAACAGATAATTTATCTTACTTCACAAGTTTGTCAGGAAACTGAAAATAGCATAACTGAAAAAAGAAAGGGTTAAATTAACAAAGTACTGCATCAATTACTCTGACAACTAATTCATTCTGGTTACACCAAAATTTTGGAATTTCTTGCCTGGTTAGAATTTCAGAGAAAAGTATGTTTTCATGACTTGAAACAGGAAAACAAAATAGACCATGATGCAATGTAAATTTTGTGCTTCATTATTAGTTCACTATTTTAAAAAAACTGTGCAGAAGATGTAATTTAAAAATATCAGAAGAAGGATTATAAGTATTAAGAGCAAAAAAACAGTATGAAACATATGGAACTCGAGAAGTATGCTAATATCATGATAAATGGAGATGTTTTCGTACAGTAGTAGCAATTAAATTTGGCAGAACACTTTACTTAATGAACTAACCTCTGAATGTCAGATAGCACATACTGGTACACCCCCCCCTCTACAAATGTTATATTTAACTGTTATCAGGTATAGCCTGCTCCTCAGAAAACTTGAAAACTGTACTGATCTAGAGAAGGAACACAGATCTCCCAAACTCCATCGGAACACGATGTTGTTAAAATCCCATGACTAATTCTTTTCTTGAAAATACCTTGTTCCAGAGTGTAATGGTAGCATACTTGGACCAAAACTGGTAGATGCAGATTTAATACATGAATTTTCAAACCGTGTACCCTCTTTCTATAAATGATAACAGTTAAATACAACATTTCTGCCTACAAATGTTAAATTTAACTGTTATCATGTATAGCCTGCTCCTTAGAAAACTTGAAAACTGTACTGATCTAGAGAAGGAACACAGATTTCCCAAGCTCCATCGGAACACGATGTTGTTAAAATCCCATGTCTAATTCTTTTCTTGAAAATACATTGTTCCAGAGTGTAATGGTAGAATACTTGGACCAAAACTGGTAGATGCAGATTCAATCTCCACTCCAGGAAAATTCAATTACCATGGTTCATGAGATGTTCACCATATGATGACATTTAAATACAACAGGTCTGTGTCAAGGAATAATATCCTTGTATGACTACCACATAATTGCAAAGATTCAATTCCCAATGATATACTCTGTGAGAGCAAAACATTGTCTTTCCCTGAGGATTCAGCAGCCCCATGGTCATCCAGCACCCACCCACAGGTTATGCATTATGTCTCTTCCCATTCACTCTCGGCAGCACATGAACAGCCCACAAAATTTGCTGTTTCCCAGATAATGTCACTCTTTGCTCAGTATCCAATAATCATACCTTAAATGAAGGGAGTCCGATCTGGCTCTTTACTCATTATAACTATAATTTCTGCTCCGACTGCTATAGTACATGTCACAGATAGTGCTGCATATGTTCTTTACCTTCACACATGTGCACCACTATGTCAGAGATGATCCAAACATTAGATAAAGGGAATCATGTTTTGCTCTTACTGGGTATATGTATGTATGCACAGAAAATTAGTGAAACATGTGCATTAGTTGTACCAAGGCCGAATGAATGAGGAGCAGGCTGTAACATTAACCTTGAATATAATAGACTTTTGGTGATTGGATGAAATGTGATAGTGACAATTTCTGCCATTAGATGGCAGTGCATTCAAAGGTATAAACCACATAGTTTCTGTGCTGTTTGAATTGCTGGATTGTTCCTATAGAGAAATTCCCTTGCCCAAATGCTACAAGTTCAGGATGTAAACAAACTCCATTTGTTTGAATCATGTAAATAATGACATAGAAATAATGATTGTTTCCGAGTCACACATCAGTTGATGGTGCTGCATTCTGACTCCTTACTTTTGTCCTTGCTGTTTTTGCTTAATGTGTACAGCCTGGAAGGTGATCTATTGGGTTGTCGGAAAAGTCATGACGTATTTTAGCCATGTTTTGCAAAGGTCATTTATTGATAGAAAGAACAAAGATCAATCAACGATATAATGCCCGTTTTGTTTGATAACCTTTTGCCATCCTTCAGTGAGCTGCAGAATGCCTCGTTCGTAGAAGGGCCTGTCTCTCAGGGTGAAAAACTGTACAAGGTGCTGATTTACAGACTCATCTGAATTGAACCTTATACCATGCAAGGACTGTTGAAGAGAGCGAAACAAGTGGAAGTCTGACGGCGCAAGGTCAGGCGAGTATGCTGGGTATGGCAACACATCCCACCCAAGCTCCAATAATTTTTTGCGGGTGATCAAACTTGTGTGTGGTCTCGCGTTGTCGTGATGGAACATAACACCTTTACGATGAATGAGCTCTAGACATTTCTGGATGATGGATTAATTCAAACTGCCCAATTGCCGACAGTACACATTCGAATTGATTGTTTGGTTCCGTGGTAGGAGCTCGAAAAACACGACACCTTTAAAATCCCACCACACTGAAACCAAAACCTACCACTGATGAATGTCTGCTTTGGATGTCGTTTGAGGCGAAGCAGCACGTCGGGACCAAGACCGTTTGCACAGCACATTGTTGTACACAATCCACTTTTCGTCACCAGTTATCAGTTGCTTCAAAAAAGGATCGTTTTCCTCACATTTAATGAGCATATCGCAGATGTTTATACGCGCCGTCAATTGAGCTTCTTTGAGTTCATGAGGAACCCACACATCGAGCTTGCTTACGTATCCCAGCTTCTTTAGGTGGTTGTGAACGCTAGAATGATGGATGTGCAATGTGTCTGCAATCTCTCGTGTCGTGTAACGTGGGTTTGACTCGATCAATGCCTTGATTTGGTCGTCATCAGCCTTGGTGGGCCTCCCGGACCAAGGAGCATCGTTGAGGTCAAAATCACCAGCACAGAATTTTGCGAACCACCGCTGGCACTAACATTCTTGTAGGGCATTATCACCGTACACTTTACGCAACTTTTCACAAGCTTGACGAGCGTTCTTCCCTTTACAGAGGTAAAATAGTAAAATATGGCAAAACTGCACAGTTTGGTCTTCCATCTTCAACTTGATGTCAAATCTTCGCAAATCAACCAAATCACTCACTATTCCTTTTAGACTGCAGCTAGAGCACCTGTCGAATGCTATAATGATAAAAGAGCTGTGCATGCCTCTAGTATTTCCAAAACCGCCCAACCGCCATCGGGTGCCAAAATACATCATGACTTTTCCGACAACCCAATAGTTCAGACTTGGTTGTGCTCAGATAACCTCAAAACAAAAGGAAACTTATTAAAGAGAGCTACTACCTAATAGAATCTGGCAATATAATAAAAAAAAATGCTTTCAGCATCAACCAACTTTAAGAACTGCATTCAAAGCATTAAAAACAGACCTTGACGGTCAGCAGAAGGCCAGAAATGTCTGTTTCTAAACAAAAGCTGTGAGAAAAATTAAAATTTGGGACTTTCAATAGCAACTGATAAAAGTATGCAGTTATCATCTTCCAAAAGGAAGCAATTTAAAAAAATGTACATTGATTTCAGTTTTCAATTCATTTATACTTTTTAAGTTACAACAACTTGTACTGCAATGTAAATAAACATGCATTCATTCTTTTCTTGTTCTGATTTCTTCATACCATTACTATTATTATTTTTGTAAATAATAGCAAGGCAATTTTACACAATGAGGATATATAAAAACATTTCAGTACACAGCCTCTTTTTATTGGAAAAAGAATCACAAGTAACGTTGGTACTTTTAGGAGTACAACTACTGCAACTATTACAACTAAGTATTGGGGAAAAGAACCACAAGTAACATTGATACTATTAAAAACACAACTACTGCAAAAGCAACTGACACCTGTACTTAATCAGCCAGCAGAATCAATCTTGCACTTTGCCAGGAAAAAAGGAATAAAAAATATATAATAAATATGCAGAAAAAGAAATATGTATCTACAGGCAGCACTACAGAAAGTAATGCAGCAGAGTAACCTTACCTTGCTTGCTTTGGACTGCTAAGGTGTCGACACACTGTTTCAGAAAATCTACCAGGTTCTTCTCAGCTACATTCGCTGCACCCTTGTTTTGCTCTGTCCTAAACAACATTTATAAACTCGTAAGAATTTTTATTCACATAATTAAGATACAATAAATGGTGTATCAAAAACTGCACCCATTTTCACACACACCAACACACACACAGTAATGAGGAATAACAGAAACACCTTCAAAATGCATGTTTTTGTTTTATGGTAAGAAATCAGCATTTTTTTTTTTTATTGATTTTTCAAGAATATGCAACCATAAAATTTAACTTTAGTTTTACAGGGAGTAAGTACTAAGATAAAACATTTTTTTCCTGTTGTCAAATTTTAAGGTTGCACACCAACCCATTGTTAGGACTGACTCTTGAGAGTAGGTGTTGCCAATCATGCTGCAACACTCAGCCCTCCTGTTCATTAATTGTGGATATTGAAAGAAGGGGAACCACAGTTAATGAACAGAAAGGCTGGATATTACTGCACAAGAGGAAACACCTGCTCTCTTGAGTCAGTTTTGATGACAGGTTAGTGTGAAACCTAAAAATTTAATAACAACAACAACCAACTTTGCATCTTAGAAATCCCCATAAAACTAAATTAAAATTCATGATTGTCACTCACTAGGACTTGTCATGGCTTCATTAATGCTGTTCAATTTACTGTATATAGAAAGGATTTACCAGGTCGTTCGGAAAACAATGGCCGATTTGGAGGGTAAAAATGAAAGAGACATAACCTCATAGTACACAATCTTGTTTTATTCGAAATTGGTGCCTTCAGCAACTATACACCTCTGCCAGTGAGTGACAAGTGCCTCAATGCCAGTCTGGAAGAAATCTGGCTCCCTGGATGCAAGGAAGTCCCAGAATGCAATTTCAGACTTCTCTCAGTTTCTGAATGTCCTATCCTTAAGGTAATTGCTAAAATCCATGAAAAGATGGTAATTGGTAGATGCCAAGTCAGGCGAGTAGGCTGGGTGTGGAGTGTTTGAAATAGTGGCGGCTTTTCAGGTGAAGTGGGAGAAGTGCCTCTTCACCTAATTTACTTAAAATAAAGTTTTATTCAGTAATTTTTTAAAACATGTTCTTTTTTTACTTTATTCAGTTCCAAAATACTCAAAATTTTGAATAGATATTAATTCACATGGCGCGCTCAATACAGAAAACAAACCTTATACGCAAAACAGTGCAAGGGAAGAGACGAAATGAGAATGCTTGGAAGTCTGCATTTGCGGCCAAGTTGTTATGGTAACAGTGACATCACCCTCCCCAATCTGCTCGCTCAAGTGAAGTGTTTCAGCTTCAGGCACCTTAGCTCTGCATCTCTCAGTTTTTGAGTGTGAAGTTGTGAGAGATCACGGTGGAGCGGGCGGACTACCAGGGTACCTTGCAATCTACTAGGGCTTTTTCGTTGTGGTGCTGTGGTACATTTTTTTCAGAAAGAAATTTGTTCTTTCGTGCTTTTGTGATTAATTGTTGAAAGGTTTAGCTGATATTTTAGGTTTGTGTACAATTTAACTGATAGTAATAGTTTTTGGTATGCATCCTGTGGACGACATTGTAATTTATTGCGAATTCAATTTAATCGGTGGAAAAAAGATAAAAGAGACATTTTGCTTCAAGGATGACCGACGGATTCACTGACAATTGCTGCGAAGAAAGAAATCAAGATGAGTGGTAAATCTAATAATATTAATATTAAAAATTATTGTTTTACTGAATATAAATGGATTTGCAGCACTTCTGCGTTAATTTTTTTTCACCCTGCCTACTTTTTAGTAATAAACATTCGGCATGGCATAAAGACGGATTCTCAGATTTATTAAGCATAACACGGTCACTTCATAAACATCGTGATTCTAGCGAAGACCTGAAATGCGAATTAATGCTAAGGAATTTTGAAAAATAATCAAAACACATTGCCGATGCCCTGAGGAAGAAATGCTAGGCTTTTGAAAATGCATTTTAAACAAAACGTTCGCTTAAATAGACTTTTCCTGCAGACAGTGATTGATGCAGTATTAGTCTATACTGTATTTGAACAAACTAGAACTAGCATTCCGTGGACATGACGAAAGCATGGACTCGATAAATCGTGGAAATTTCGTTGAATTACTTTCATTGTTGATATCAAGAAGTCCTTTAGAAATTCAAAATCAATATGAAAGGATAAAAAATGTCTTCACTGGGAACTCGAAAACTATTCAAAAGGAATTAATTGAATGTATTCCTGAAAATTTAAACAATCATGTCAAAAATTAAATAATTTTTGATTGTTGATTTGGAAGGTGTATTGGTTGAGGGATTTTGGGGTTTCCATGATGTGAGTAAAGATAGACCGTGAGGAGCTTTATACAAAACGCTAGACAAAATTTTGGAACAGTTTGATTACAACGCAAATAAATAGGACAATATTACGATGGGGATAATGCCTGGACACTTAAAAGGGCTACAGAAAAAAAGTCAAGGATAAAGCTTATCAAGCTGTTTTTGTTCATTGCTTAGTTCATCATTTGAATCTTGTATTACACCAGAGTTTTTCTAAAATTTTTAAGTGTCGAATACTTTTTGCAAGCTTCGGTGGAATTGCTTCATATTTTCACCATTCTGTGAATCGGTCTTATACACTTACATCAACAACCGCAAGACGCATACCAATCATAACAGAAACTCGATGGTCCTCCACTTCGAAATTAGTAAGTGTAATTGTTGAAGATTGGGATAAATTGAAGAAAGTGTTCGTATTTCTGACGAATAGCGAACAATCAGACAAAAAACCAATTCATCTTGCAGGGATCATAGCATACTTCTGGAAAACTTTAGGTAGGAATTTTAGGGCTTTTTAGAAAAATTTTAGGAAAATTTTAGGAGTGTATTTCAATAAAAACTAGATGTATATTTGTATACATCTAGTAAAACAACTTTGTATACATTGTAAAGAGTTTGCTTCACACCCTTCAACCATATATACTGATAGACTGCGCATGACATCAAAATTTCTGGCTCCAACATAAAATCACATGACAACAGTCAAAAAGATGGGTTAACCTGCTGTGCTTATGGTTGCTCTGAGCGATGAGCGATATAGTAAAGAAAGTTCTATGATTTTTCATGGGTAAGAAACGAATTAAATACCTAAGTCAATAAAGTTCAATTACTTAACCAGAAACTTGCAGCTATTGATATAAAAATATAGTAACTTAAGAAAAAAATGGAATGCATGTTCCAAATTCTTCGCAAATGTTCATCACATTATAAATCACAAAATGTAAACAACCCGATCATGCATGTATATAGCTCATAAGTAAACTTACCTGAAGAGTTTTCATTATATATGAGGCGCATTCACATAATACACCGAAAACACTGAAGTTCTGCAGCGTAAATTAGTAATCATAACAGCATTTTTACACGAAATTTGGAGTCTGATGATGACGTGCTCAATGTTTGAGTCATGGCGGTTTTGATGCAGCTATTGCCAATGCGCAGTCCATTAGTATATATGGTCGAAGTTCACACCCAAATTTTTTGCATAACGTCTAATGTCTAAAGTTTAAGTATGATTTACTTCTAATGTTCAGTTCTTATCTTTTCACGTGTTATTATCATATTCAAGTATATTTACCACATTCAAGTTTCACTTTGAATATTAATATGCTGTTGAACAAGAAGCAATTCACGATTTTCACAGTAAAGTCTTCAGGTTTCACATTAAATTATAATATCCTAAAAAGGTAATTGAAAACCAAGAACTATGTACAATTGTTCACTGAATTACTTTTTTCATATTATTGTTTTAACCTTTTCCTGATAAGCCTATCTTTTTCTGCTTCCACCACAACTAATTTACTTTCAGTTTTCTTTATTTCAGCTGAACCTTGTATGATCAAGTTAGAGGCAACTGCTATTTCAACAGTATTTTGTTTTTCTACAGCTTTTCTCATTCTTTCTGTTCCCTTTTGAATTACTGCTAGGGAGGCTTCTTTATCTTTTTTAAGCCTATTTATTTCTGCATCATTTTCTTTTATTTTGTCATCAAACTCAGCTTTTCTTTTTTTCTCTAGCTGCTTTTCCTTATTTTCCCTCTCTTTCTGCTTCCTTTCTTTTACCTTTTTTGATTCTTCTTCCTTCAGCTTATCAACATACTCTTTATAAAATTTATGTGAATCATGAACACTATTTAACAAATTTCTTGTTATGGGAACTTTACTTACACATCCATAGTGTTTAATGGCCCCTTTAACTATTCTTAATGATGTTATAGTTGAGTCTTTTAAGTTAGCCTTGTCCTTCCTTAACAGAGCAGTGTTAACCGAAAATCCCCTTTCTGCATCAGCATTACCATGAGGTAAAACTAAAATTGACTTGATGAGTTTAGCAAGATTTGAGTATTTTTCTTTTCCGCTAGAGTCTTTAATACTAAATATATTACGCCAATAATGATCAATCCGCACTGGAATATGCCCTTCCTCTGAAAATTTCACTAGTTCATCTACAGTTGGCTTATTGCAATTTAAAAGTTTCCACTCTTCTCTTACTCTATCAATTTGTTCCTCAGTAAGATGCAAAACACTTGAAATTCTGGTTATTTCCGAAAGTCCTTCAGTGATTGAAAGTTGAGTTGACTCTTTCTTTGGTTCTTTTACCTTTAAAACTTCTATGTCTCTTAGCTTTTGATTGCAGAATGGCAAATTTGACTTTAAATATTTTGTGGTTGCTATTAGTGATGATCTTACATCTAAGAGAAATAATTTCTGCCTGGTCTCCTGAACATTCCTGAGGAGATTTTTGTCTTCATACCAACTTCTAACTCCCCTAGTTTTTTCCATGAATTTTTGTTTTCAAAATCTACATTCTTTAGGTCTTCTCCAAATTTCCCTGCAATAGCATCATCTTGGATAAACTGAGCCATAACATTTCTCATTAAAGTATTTAAATCAAAATATAACTGGTGTATTTTTGGTTCTTCACTCTGATAACATAATGAAAACTTTTCAAAATTTTGGTGTGAAAATGAAATTAATGCTAAATAGCAAGGAGTTAGCTCATTTTTCAGGAAACAGTGAATTCTTTTATACCTTGCCAAATTGTGTAGTTGTTTTTCAAATATTTTTTGAGATGGCAAAAAGTTTAAAAAATATTCTGTAATATTTAGCCATTGATCCAAGAGCCTCTGGGCTACAGAACCAACGGTTAACCATCTGTTGCTGACATGACGCAAAAGAAATTTGGCTGTGACCAATGTTATATCCTCGACAGATTTATAATCCTCCCGTCTTGCAGCACTACCCTTTAAAAAGTAATGCATATCAGTAGCAAATTCATCAAAATCTATATTTAAGCTTGTCAAAAAAATTTTAATGCATTACTAACAACATGCAGGTTGCAAAAACCTAGTTCCAAAGATTTCTGGCCTGTTTCTTGTTTTACAACTTCATTGAATTTGCGTAAAAAGCACTTATTTACATTTGGGCTGTCCATGGATACACAAATAATTCTGTTCAACGAAATATTGAAGGATGATAACACATCAAGAATTTCTTTTAGCAAAATATCTGCTGTTGCATGATCCAGAAAAATGCTTGTTAGGTATCGGCAAGAAACTGAATTTATTTCTGAAGACCAGTACCTGAGATACACATCTAACTGCCGTTTCACTTGTGTATTTGTAGTTTCATCAAATGCTATAGTAACCTTTCCTGGGCTACTAGATGCAATGTCTTTTTCAAATCCTCTTCAAAATATTTTGACAATCCATGTGATATCCCATAAGCAACTTTTTTTCTTTAAGTTGCATTTTGGCTGCAATAGCAGAATCAGGAAACATTTCTTTGAAAAGTTCAACTGTTTCAGTGCATAAAACAAAAGACATATTGTCCTTAGCAACTTTCATGGCCCATAATGCTTCGGCTTTAGCCAACTGTAAATCATGACTCAGTACTTCAGTAATATTTGATTTGGGCTGAAGATCCCATCCTCCAAAGGCTTTCAGGATGGACTTATTTTGAAATTTACTTTGAAATTTCTGCAAATGTTTTTTTCCTTTATGATGCGCTTTTACTTGTGAAAAGCCACTATTAGAAATATTGAAAATTTCTGAACACAATATACACTTAGCAGAAAATATTGTTTCAGTTGCAGAACACCATTCTTTCAACTTCACTCCGTCCAATTCTTTGGCGAGCCACGCATCTTGAAATTTCGTTTTGGATTTAGGCATCTTAAACACTTGTATTACTAACCAGAAAATGAAAGGGAAGTACAAAAACACGTTCCAATATTGCAAAACCAGACAACTTCCCCAAGTTTGGCTGCAAGGATGTCAGAAGATAGAAAAAAAAAAAAAAAAAAAAAAAAAGCAGGTCACCACTAGAGAACTGAACCTGCACACAGCACAGAGAACACCATAAAAGACGCAAAACCAGAAACTATCATACGCATCTCACGCAAGTTCAGTCAAAGCGAGTCAGAGCCGAGATATATTGCGCATCGAAGGTCGCTGCCGCCGACGCACGATCGAAGGTCAATGATCACGTGCTCTACTGCTGCCACGATAACACTCAGCTACCATCCCATCGTCATTACCGGAGGTTACGGAAGGAGACCACATGTTTCCTCTTTGCTTCCACCCACCTGCGGTTTACAATAACAAAACATCAGCAGAAAGAGGAGGTTCCACAAGGCATGTACAAAAATAAAGTACGATCTTCTGCGTGCCATGGAGTTCGTCTGCAAAGCGCAAACCAGGGGTGAAAATGACCCCTCCCCTTTTCCCTTAGATCTCTTGTTACTCTCGAAAACTGTCCGAAGGCACCAAAGTGGAGCGCCCGCCCAGAAGCAAGTGCATCTCGATGGCGTCATTTTCCCTCCCTTCAGCAGCACAGCATATAGGCTGTGTTTCTACAATAACAGGTCTTTTTACCTTACCGTAATGGTAAATTTATTGGCATTAATAACGGTTGTATTTTTAATAAATAAGCTTATGAAAATTTTAGAAAGAATAGCAAATTTTAGGTATAATTTTAGGAATTTAAGGAGGGTCACAAAATATTAGGAATTTTAGGAGGAATGCGATCCCTGATCTTGCGAAGGGGTTTTTTGAATGATATTAATACTTTTGAATTTGCATTTTTGGCTCCACCGATCTATTATTCGAACTTTTGAAGAAAATCTCACTGAACATACACTACTGTGTAACTCA
This sequence comes from Macrothele yani, assembly GCA_039090855.1. NCBI lineage: Eukaryota > Metazoa > Arthropoda > Arachnida > Araneae > Macrothelidae > Macrothele > Macrothele yani. The sequence continues at coordinate 91,818,286 of CM077009.1, forward strand.
AATTAAAAAAAAACTCGTTGAAATTTTGAGCCATAAAAGGAACGATGAAGTATTTGAAACACAGTTTGGAAAAGCTAGCAAAATTACAGAAATCAGTACGGGAATATGCTGCTCTTACACAGGAAACAATTTTTAAAAATTATAAACAATTGTATTTTGAAATTTTGGACCACATTCTTATGGAAATGATTTCAAGACTGTAAGAATCTTCAATTTGTCTGACTTGCTGACACAACTAAATTCGAATAATTTAATGCATGCTTTCCCTCTCGCGCTCTTGAAAATCTACATTTTTACAGAAACATATTTACTAAACACCAGCGCCTTAAAAATGAACTGAGTCTTGTATGTGCCGATGAAAAATTAAGGAATATATTGACTCAATAACTTCTTCTAGTGTTTCACAGAGACAAAGACATTTTCACAGATTCTAAATTGGTTTCACTCATTTCAACAATTCCATCTACAAGTGTGTCAGTGGAAGAAAATTCTTGAAAGAATACAAAGTTGCTCAAGAAACACTAGTTCCCAAGATATACTTGCTTCTTTGGCAAATATTTCTATTCAGGAAGACATATTATTGATGCTCACGAAGAAACAACCATCGTATGATGACATAATCGACAAATTTGCAGCTTTAAAAGGAAGAAATATTGATTTAATATACAAAAAATAGGGAAGTTCTCATTAAGTGATTTTCATTGTAGACAGTACATATCTTTTCATACTGCTCTTGTACCTCTTCACCTATTTTTCCAACCACGAGCTGCCACTGGTTTGAAACCTCAGTTTGTACAATTTATGTTTCATCATTTGTGACACGTGTGGTCTTGCGTTATAATGGAAGAGGATAGGACCTTTCCTGTTCACCAAAGATGGCTATTTGGAACACAACTTCTAGTATATTTGGCCACTTTCTTCACAGTACATGACTGAGGTTATGCTTTCAGCAGCATTCAAAAACCTGCAGTGTATAACAACATGAACAGCCCACCACACTGTCAATAAAACCTTCTTTGGAGTCAGACTTGGTTTAGGATGTTGTTTCAGCAGTTCATCATGGTTCAGCCTCTGTCCCGATTACTTACAATTGTTGTATGGCACTTACTTTTCATCACACGTTACAAAGCGTTCAAGTAGGAGCTCCTTTTTGTTGTGAAGCAAAACATTACTGCACATCTCAAACTGCTGTTGTTTCTGATGTGGGATCCACATATTGAGCTTCTTGACTTTACCAATTTGGTGGAGGTGTTTGGAGACGGTCGACACCGACATATAGTACAGTTTGGCGAGTTCTCTGACTGTAACATGAGGATTCGCCTCCATATTTGCTTTCAGAGTGTAGTTATCAATGGTTGAATGTTGTCGATAGCCATCCTCATCTTGTAGGCTCCTGTCACTGAAACAAAACTTTTCAAACCACCTACGGACCGTAAGTTCAGATGTTGCCTCCTCTCCCGATGCCTCGATCACATTATGGTTGGTTTGTGCCACATTACTTTTCAAAACACAAAAAACTTTTCAAACCACCAATGGACAGTACATTCAGATATTGCCTCCTCTCCCCATGCCTCGACCACATTATGTTTGGTTTGTGCCACATTACTTTTCAAACCACAAAAAACTTTTCAAACCACCGAAGGACAGTACGTTCAGATGTTGCTTCCTTTCCCATGCCTCGACTACATTATGGTTGGTTTGTGCCACATTACTTTTCAAACCACAAAAAACTTTTCAAACCACCAAAGGACCGTACATTCAGATGTTGCCTCCTTTCCCATGCCTCGACCACATTATGGTTGGTTTGTGCCACATTACTTTTCAAACCACAAAAAACTTTTCAAACCACCTATGGACAGTATGTTCAGATGTTGCCTCCTCTTCCCATGCCTCAACCACATTATGGTCGGTTTGTGCCACATTACTTTTCAAACCACCAAAGGACAGTGTGTTCAGAAGTTGCCTCCTCTCCCCATGCCTCGACCACATTATGGTTGGTTTGTGCCACATTACTTTTCAAAACACAAAAAACTTTTCAAACCACCAATGGACAGTACATTCAGATATTGCCTCCTCTCCCCATGCCTCGACCACATTATGTTTGGTTTGTGCCACATTACTTTTCAAACCACAAAAAACTTTTCAAACCACCGAAGGACAGTACGTTCAGATGTTGCCTCCTTTCCCATGCCTCGACTACATTATGGTTGGTTTGTGCCACATTACTTTTCAAACCACAAAAAACTTTTCAAACCACCAAAGGACCGTACATTCAGATGTTGCCTCCTTTCCCATGCCTCGACCACATTATGGTTGGTTTGTGCCACATTACTTTTCAAACCACCAATGGACAGTACATTCAGATGTTGCCTCCTCTCCCCATGCCTCGACCACATTATGGTTGGTTTGTGCCACATTACTTTTCAAACCACAAAAAACTTTTCAAACCACCTATGGACAGTATGTTCAGATGTTGCCTCCTCTTCCCATGCCTCAACCACATTATGGTCGGTTTGTGCCACATTACTTTTCAAACCACCAAAGGACAGTGTGTTCAGAAGTTGCCTCCTCTCCCCATGCCTCGACCACATTATGGTTGGTTTGTGCCACATTACTTTTCAAACCACAAAAAACTTTTCAAACCACCAATGGACAGTACACATTCAGATGTTGCCTCCTCTTCCCATGCCACAGCCACAATATGGTTGATTTGTGCCACATTACTTTTCAAACTACCTATGGACAGTACATTCAGATGTTGCCTCCTTTCCCCATGCCTCGTTGTGCCACATTACTTTGCAAACCACCAACGGACAGTACGTTCAGATGTTGCATCCTCTCCCTATGCCTCATTGTGCCACATTATGGTTGGTTTGTGCCACAGAACTTTTAAAACCACAAAAAACTTTTCAAACCACCGATGGACAGTACGTTCAGATGTTGCCTCCTCTCCCCATGCCTCGAACACATTATGGTTGGTTTGTGCCACATTACAACCCGATTTGAACTTGTGAAGCAGAAACATACGCAGCTCTCTCCTTCCCAACATGTTGTACAGGCCACTCTCACATGAGTAGCAATGACTGCAGCTCAACTGATTATGGCGTGTATGTGGCATCCAAGTCGCTGTTCAACTCGCACAAATGGTGCTGTGAGTGGGTTGATCTGCAAACATTGTGGGCGACTTGAATGTGGCACCTCAGAAAATCGGCCATTATTTTTCGAATGACCTGATGTTACAAATCAAAAGACATAACGACTTAATTTTTTTACTATGAATATGCAAATATTGTGATTCATTTAATGAAATATTTCTTTCTTTGTCCATCATATTACATTTTTATGCTAGAAAAAATGGAATTGAATTTTGGAAACAGAAAAGTCATTCACAGCAAAGTCAGGTTGACTGGCTTGCTCCAAATTGCTTTTATAGCTGTTCAAAGCAAGTCAATCAAACAAAAGTTAATTGCGGCATAAAAGTTTCCATGATATGCAATGTAATTTAACTCTTATTGTATACACAAGAGCACTGTAACAAACTGATTTTACATGAGAACTATGTATGACCAGCTATGACACTGATGAAAAAAGAAAAAAGATCAAGAGCATACATAAAACTGTGAACTAAAGAATTCAAAATTATTGAGTGCATATTCATGTATAAATATCCACACAAAAATAAATCACTAAGAATATCCATTTAGCAAAAATTTACCTTGCATATAATGAAGAATCATTCAAAGCCTTAATTAGGGCACGTAAAAACATCTACAAATAGGAAAAACAAAAATTAAGAGACACATCAACACTACTCTGAAGCACATAAGTTGACAAAAAATCATACAAAGATGAAAACAGAAACTGAAGGATTCAACACAACATTGCAGTTCATTACAAATATCACAATAACACCACATACACAAGACGTAGATCACTGTATGTTACACGGTAACACTGAAAAGAGTAGTCACTTAAATACATATACTGTATAGATGAAGAGGTATAGCAGAATGAAAAACAATAATTTACTTAGCAATAACAGGACACAGCAACCTCTGCATTTTTTGACTTGGTTCCTTTCTGCCATTAAAGAGATTATTTTTGCTTCATCATTTTTTTCAGAGAAAATGTGACAACTTACATATTACTATTAAATTTATTATTGTTCTTAAGAAAGTTATTGCATGAAATGTGTGGATAAAAAGACCATTCAACAAGTCATTTCAATATTTTCATTCTGTATTGAGCCAATAAGTTTTCAGTAGCACTGTTTTGCAGCTTCATGATGATGTGTTTTCAGTTCAAACAAACAAATGACCTAGTTTTTCATTCTGTATCATTTTGTGACTGACACGAGATTTCTGAATTTTGATTAACAAATCTCAAAACATCTTAATAGTCATGTTTTGCTCAGAAATTCTAAAATTTAAGTCAGTTCATTTTGGTTTAATTGCTGAATGATGATCAAATCAATCTGTGTGGAAGAAGAGTTGTCGCCAACAATGTTTTGGCTAAAAAATGCACAGTTGTCAAAACTTTTAACTGCCAAACCAAGTGGCAAAGACCATCACACACCACTGAGAAAGAATCATTTTTTTTTTCCAAAGACCACTGCACACCACTGATAAGAAACCATTTGTTTCCCCAAAGTCCTCTGCACACTACTGATAAGGAATCATACATTTTTGCAAAGGCATTTTGTGACAAGCTCTGCAACTTAACACTTCAACAAGGATGTGCATGTGCACCCACCCACACACACACAAGATCACTAAACACTAGTGTTTAAGGTCAGTTTGATGCAAAGTTTTACTGGACGCTGGTTAACCAACTAATGCTGCCATACTCTGAAAACACACTAATATTTGCAAATACATTTTAATTTCCAAATTAAGTAAAAAAAGTAGATAAGCTAATGCCAACAAATTCGCATATGACCAGGACTCGGGCCATAGAACCTACATGGTGTGACATTCTATGATCATTTCATTTTGCTTTGTTCATGGACTTAGTTATTCAACATCTTTGGAATGTTAACTGTGCAACACTATAACATGTTGGAAAAATTAGTACTGTGACATTAAGTACTTATTTGTCATTCACATATTTTGAAATGTTCACAACAACGCAATATCCCAAAGAATGATTGATATCAAATTCTAGATTTATCCTTGCAGATCCACAAGGCTGAATACCCCAAGGTCTCCTTGAAGAGAGTGTATGTCTTCATCACATATGGATGATCTTGAGGACAGAAAAACAAACTTCCATTTTCAGAAATTGTTGCCCCCAATTTTAAAGTGAAAAACAAATATTTGTGCCATAAAATGGTAGTTAACAACAATAATGGACAGAGCAAACATTGAGAGAAAAGAGAAAAAAAATTATTATTACAGGAGAAATCTTTACTTTGTCTAACTTCCATTTTAGGAGAGTTTTGAAGGGTATAATATTTGCAAGTTTCCTGTCCCCAGGATGAAAAGCTTGCACACATGCTTTTATCACATGTCAAATTTTATCATGTTGAAATTTTTACCTTTGCCCAGCCAACCCAGCTACACCATAGGTGCTGATTTCCGAGATCCAATGAGTGCTCCAGCTTTGCACATGAAGTCTAGTAGTGGGGGGTTGGTTTCTGAACAGGAAGTCCAGTGGGTGCCTGAGCTCTATGCAAACTCACATGCATATACATAAATATACAGTGGAGCATCGACTATATGCAAATTCGTCATACGATTTAATGGGTAATATGTTTTTAAAAATGGAATGGATATATAATTAATTATACATGCTTTTAATTTTTCTTATGTAGATTTTACAGCTACGTTTTTTTTTTTGGGGGGGGGGCGAGGGGTTCTTTTATTGTTATTAATGATATAATGGGTGCCTGAGACTCAGAGCACACATGTAGTTGGTGCCTATGAAAGACAGGTTAATATAATTTTTTTCATAATACATGGGATGCTTCTGCTGAAAGTCTGATATTGGGATATTTCTTGCTAATCTTCTAAAAAAAAATCCTAAATTGGTGAATTAAAAGAGTTTTTTTCTCCAAGATTTCATTGTTTACTATTTTTCACTGGATGCTTGAGCCTCAAAGCACCCACGTAGTTGGCGTCTGACGCAGTTTTTGAATAAGAAACTGTTTGAACCAAAAGCAAGATCAGTCTATACGGTATAGAGTTATGCCTGGTGAATGAGTTTATATATTTATGAAGCATGTTTGACATAGAAAAGAGATGAGATGGTGAAATTAGTGGGCAAGAGAATTTGGCTTTGATAGTCATGGTTGCTAAAGGGAGATTTCACAGGACCCACAAGTTGTCAAAAAGGATGCAAGTAGCTGGATGTAAAAGGACAATTGTTTCTACTCTATGTACAGAAACGAAACCTGGAGTTAGCAGATGGGGCACTAGAGTGATCTGTGTTCTAGAGAGATGCATTACTTACTGAAGGTTTGGAAGACTCATTCTGACCATGTGAAAAATGAAGATTTTTTGCAGATATGGGTAATGTGCAGCAAAATCTTAGTAGGGTGGAGACAAATATTTTGAGGTAGTCTGGCCATGTTGAAAGAATGAGTGATGAGGTGCAAACTAAGGGATTCCCAAGTGGCAGGAAAGGAAAACTGAAGAAATCATGAGATGACTAAATTTGAGAATTCTCAAAAGAGATAATTAGTATGAAGTACAAAAGGTCTTTTATGAGACATGTGATGGATATCAGTGAAACTTGAGTTGTGTATCAAGATCACGAGGTAAATGGTGGCATTTAATACATCACAATAAGTAAAATAAAATATAATCAGAAACTCTGATTTGGCAGATGAACTTTCTCTGAGGAACTAGTCTGAATTTCATTTAAGCGATTCAGACTTTAGTTCCTCACTGCTATAGCAATAATAGACAATAATTACCTATTATTATTACAATAGCAGTTAGCAGTAGCTCCTCCCTCTCCACTGGAAGCAGTATTTTTCCTGTACATTAAAAATAAAATAAAGCACACATGAATAACAAAATATTTGATGTGACCTAAGCAAATAAAAAAATTCAAGTACCCTTTGAACAATTCAAAAACTAAGTCTAAGAAGTGTTTTCCATCAGTGGCAGAAATAGAGAAATAAATGTGCACATAATAATGAAGCCTACATAAAGGAGAATTAATCTCCCATTGCTTCATGTAAAACATTCAGTTTTTATGTGTTCAGCTTTGATAACTTTTTATCCAATCTCATATTCCTAAGAATAAAACCTCTTGGCCTCATGCATTGCTGTTTTTGATAAGTAACATCCAAAGCACACCATGTTTAAAAACTCTGTCCATGTGAGTATGGTTGAATAGTTTTCTATAACTTACACTTGATTTCAGAAAAAAAGTTAATCCATGCTAATGTCACCTTACAAAATATTATTTCATAACCAAGACAAAACTTAGCATTTTATCTTTATACTAACCTCACATGTTTTCTGTTCCAATATGGGGCACTCATGAAAGTTAAGCTGAAGCATTCGCAGCACTGTCCAATGGACAATTGTCTTGCTTTCATGCAAGAGTAGTCTACAGAAGAGATGAACTACCCATGAAGTATGAAGGTTGATAGATTCTGTGCTACCTAATAATAAATAACAATGGGAAAAACTTTGTTACATTTAGTTGTCAGCATAAGATCAGAAGCTAGAAAAATCATAAAAAGCCATGTAGTTTCACTACTCCCAAGCAAATGACTGAAATGACATATTTAGTTTAATGTTTATAGTTCAGCAGTTAATAAAGCAAAATGACTGAAAAATAAAACAAAAAGTATCCACAGCATAATATTCTTGGTCCTTGATGTTTTCTTGAATCTTCTGTCCTCACAGGGTTTTTTTTTTTTTTTTGTGTGTTTTAAAATTTTGATATGTAAAAATCTATTCCCTGCTGTGATTAAAATAAGCTCCATCTTCCAAAACTGCTGCTGTTTAACCAAAACATTTTTTAGAGAATGAGAAAAATTAATTACAGTTCATTCAACGAACCAAAATTAATTTAAATTCTTGGGTCTACGCATACGTTTCTGGCCTTCCATGTAGCAGGCGATAAATTTCTACCGATGTTAAAAATGTCCAATAAACAATCCCAAAAATGTTTAATAAATGTTAGAAATTTGAAAACAAACTTTATATAGATGTTGAATAACATTCACTGAGGTTTTTGTTTTCCATACCTGTAATGACAGGATGTCTGGGTCGTCTCCAAAGCAATGCCAAGGCATGTGACAAAGTTCATCCAATCAAAACCTGTTGCTTACCCCATCAGGAGAGAAACAAGTGCATGTCAGCTGGGAAAGATGAACTCAAGATAGCTTCCAGCAGATAAAAAGAAATTGCAAATCTCCAAAAAATAGGGGGGTTTACCTCCCAGCTGCTAAATGAGCAAGACATCTAAAAAGATCAAGGTACAATAATTCCCAGGAGTCAAAATTAAATTTAATTAAATTTAAGGACATGAGAATTTTTCCGTGGCTCACTTATAAACGTGGAAAGAGTGATGACTTCTATTTGATGTTCCTGGTTCACGTCAACTGAGTATTTATCATCCATTAACCTTCTAGTTATTTGTTCAGTTGCTGCTGTTCATCTGTGGTGAATCCCCAGCATTGTGAGGGGCTCCAAAGAAGCAACCCAGCCATGTGGTTTGGCAGTTTGTCGTTTCTGAGTCTGGAGAATTTCGAAGTCGCTGCAGTGCAGTGGAAGCATATCCGGCACGTAACTGGAAGACCCTGAGTTCGTTTCCTGGTGGCGGCCGATGAGAATTTTTCCGTGGCTCACTTATAAACATGAAAAGAGCGATGACTTCTATTTTATGTTCCTGGTCCACGTCAACTGAGTATTTATCAGGGATGGGGTATATATAATATTGAAGTCATGTACATTACTGTCCAAAAAAATTTTTTCGCCCTCAGCTTATCCCTTTCTGGCAAAAAAAAAAAAAAAAAAATGGTACTCTCTTTTCTTACCTTTTTTTTTTTTTTTTTTTTTTGTCTGGGGCTCTCAAATTCTTGAAATACCGCAATTTTCGTTGTTTATCCCCAGACTCTCGAATTCGTACAATTTTTTTACCTTTGTTTAACCTGCACCAGCGTATAATTCGCAGATTGTGACATTCAGAGAAAAAAATCCCCGTATAATCCGCACATCACAAATACTGATCCAGAAGCGGAATTTTTGACAGAAAAGTCGATTACATAAAGACTCCGGAGTCTGAAGAAATAAAGAAAAACGATCTTGCTAAATAAAGAAATTCATTTTTAAAGGAAAATTGTTTAATATATTTTTATCTTTGGACACAAAAGCTTAGTGGTGTGGCATCCATAGAGCAAACATTTTAATCAGCCTGATGTAGCAGCTCTAATTGCATTACACATTGCCAATGATGAAACGCTGATACAGAACAATTCATAGAAATACCGTATATAATCGCGTGCAAGTCGAAAGTTTTTGGAAGAAATCCTGCTTTCAAAGTAGGAGAGTCGGCTTACACACAGGTAAAAAAACAAACAAACAAAAAAAACAAGGGCTAGACTTCAGTGAATTCTCTGGCGGAGTTTACCGACGGGTTTGTTTATGTTTTAGACAGCAGCTTTTCGCGTGTCACTGTGCACTAGTTTTCTGACCTTTTGAAAACTATTGCACAGTGGCACGATCATATCACGGCTGTGCCCCCCCTCCCCTTTAAGTTTAAATTCGGCAGTGTAACTGAAACATTTGTTTTTCTGAGACATCATAAATAGTGATGAAGATATCAGCAGCAAAGACTGGTCAAAATGGCGAAGGACGAACTAAAATACAAGGCCACACAAAATCCAGAACATGGAACTTTTTAATGAGGCATGCATGTGTATATAGGTTCGTGCAGTGAGCGCTGTGCGTATATTTTTATTGGCCGATTCATGAAGAGAGGGCACAAGCACAGTCAGCGTTTTGTGTTTCCCAACAATACAAAGTAACTCCCGCCGTCTTTCCTTACAACTTTCGCGGTCTTTCATTATGACACCCCTTCCTCTCCGCTATGCTCCATACAAACTCCTGAACTGAGGAAAAATTTTCCGAGAGAGTTCCTTTCCCAGTTAACTCTTTCTCCTGCACAATTACCCTGCGGATTTTTTTTTTTTTTTTTAATCAAACGGCTGCAAAAAAAAAAATTGTTTTTAATCGGCATTTATCCGCATATTACACGACAAAAATTACAGTACATGTTTTGCAGTGATGTTTTCCATGGTGGCCCGGACAATTTTTTTGGTCGCCCTGGGCGACCAGGTGACCGCCTTTTTCGACCCCTGTCTATGATAAGTTTCAAGATTTTGGAAAATATATTGATTAAAAAGAATGACGCAAATCTCTGAGATCATCATCTGTAAAAACGTTCAAAGTATGATTCACTGTTGGAGTTCCCAAATAACTCCAGTAACATCCATTGCATTACTTATGCCGCATGCTTTGAGAGAATTTATAACCATTTCTGGTGAAACTGCATCTCACAATTCTTTCATCCAAGAAGTAACATGGCAGTGTCACTCTCCTTTCAAGTTACCACCTTTTGTTAAACACTATGTCTTTGTTATTCAATATCGTGGATGGCTTTTGCCAGCATGGAGAGCAAACACGCACATCCACACCTGCTGTGAAAACTCGGGAAAAGAGAGATAACTGATTGGTTATGGCCCACCCCACCAGCTAAGTGATTTACGGGGTGTCAACGGCGTCCCATGATTGCACATGGAAAGTAATGAGTATGAAGTATCCCACATTTGAAAGCTAGAAATTCCAGAGACTCGATCTGAAACGAGATTAGGTTTTGCACTTATCATTTAAAGGCACCTATTTTCATAGGAACTCTACTCTAGGTGGAAAAATATTTAATATTTTCATTTTTTTTTTCAGAGGGTCAGAAAACTATCGCATGGAAAGACGTGATCTAAAATGTAAATAAATCCGCCAATTAATTCCATGGGAAAATTCAGGGGAGCGGAGCCCTAATTTTTAGTGACCTGCATATAAGCTGACCCCCCCCCACTTTGAAAGCAGAATTTCTTCCAAAAACTTTTGGCTTATACAAGAGTATATATATATATGGTAACTAGCCCTTAGCACATCCTATGATGGTTGTTTTTAAGCTTTAAATAAATATTAATATACAGGGAATGTTTCCCGTCTTAAGATGGTGAAATTTTTAATTGAAGCAGATTGAAATCAAATCAAATAGATGCTGGTTCTTTTGTAAGGAAATATAGTAAAACTTTATATAGCAAGAACTCATGCATGTTAGAACGGAAAATTATATGCTATTTATTTCCGTTTTTCCGTTTTTCAAAAACCTCACGATAAATAAACATTCTGTGCAAAATATTTGTTGTTTAACAATTTTCCTTGTAGTCAAGTTTTTTCGTGTAAACTTACCTTAATAACTTTTGCTTCAATTTTTCCTGTTAAATTACTTTTTCTCCGGCACACGTGTTATTCCGTTCACTGCTTGTTTTGGACTGTCCTATTTAGAGGTTAGTTTGAAATTGCATACCAAAGCCTTTTCTACAAAATTGTGTGACAGCTGGCATTACAAATCGGAACTATCTAAATTATCAACAATGTGCTGTTGGGGCGACATCTGTTTTTAGATGCAATTTTGCTCACTTCTACATCGCAAGATTCAGTTTTTATTGTAGGTTAGAGAATTTAGATAGATCGATATTTTGCAAAATGTTTAATATAATCAGCACTAAACTCGGAAAGTTAGTTAAATTAAAAAGTAAAAAATAATTAAAGCATACAAATTAATTTTCGAATTGTGCTAAATTAAATCAATATACAAACTCGCCGTGATATTAAGATTTCCATTCGAATTTTGTAGAACGGGTAAATAGAAATCGAGTCACTGATAATCCAATGTTTTTAAATTAGCACATGATCACCTTGACATCTCAAAGTGATCATGTGCAAACTCAACTTGCTGTGATATTAAGAATTTGATTCAAATTTTGTAGATCGGAAAAATAGAATTTGAGTCATTAATAATCCAATGTTTTTAAATTAGCAAGCAACCACCTTGATATCTGAAAGTGATCTTGTGCTATTATAAAGCAGGCAATCATTTTGACATCACAAGAGCACACATGAATTGAACAATAAGTGATGACACAACAATGCAGACGTTAGTGTGACGTCAAGCGTTCCAGAGAGACGGATCTGAGTGTTTATATTATTAATTATTTTGGCAATTCCAAACTCTTTAATGATAACCACAGTATACATGAGCTCACTAATATGGCTGTTGTTGAAACAGCTCCCCATTTTTCACTTCGGCTTTTCTAGTTCTTTCATCAAAAAATCAACATTAGATTGGTTACTCTTACTCATAAGCATGTACCAGTAAAAATGTAACAATTTGTGCAAACAAAGTTAATTTCCATATTCACTACTGAGAATAATACAAAAAAAAAAAAAACTACAGAATTAATTTCTTAGAATTATTAATATAGGCAACTTTGAAAATATAAGAAATCATTTCAACAAATGTGGCCAAAAATAATCACCAAGGTTATACAAAATTATTGAAGATGCAGTTTAAAGCAACAAAGCATAGGAAAATCTTCAACACTTTAGTGGTTCTCGGGTACGGAAAGAGAAAGAAAAGACATCATTGTTAGGACTGAGGAAACGGCAAGATCAGAGTATTTATCTGTCAGAAAAAAATTCTTATAAGTACATTAAAGATTCATTTTTCATTTGCATATTTTAAAATGTTCATAACGATACAACATGTCAAGTGAAAACATGTTAACAATGATCTTTTTGACACACTTGTATACTTGATTCACAAAACAGAGAAAAAGATGCACAGGCAAAAAAATTTACCTGTCTTGTAATCAAGCATAGTTTGACCTATAAGTAATTTTGATTGCTCAAGATTGCTAGGAATTATGCATAATTTGCTTTATAAATACTAACCTGTAAGAAGTAAAAAAAAAAAAAAATCTATGAAAAATGCACAAACATGCACACATATAGAAAGGAAATCTTTGCCTATAAGTTAACTGCCACATATTTTACATCTACCAGCAATTAACATAAAATTAACAGTTTTTATATCTAATACAACCAATATTTCTGGTTATAAAGTTCAAATGCTATCCTTCACCTCTCCTTTTTTGTCTTTTTATCTCTACATTTCCAAAAAGAAAGAAATAACACTTCTTTTACTCATTAGTGCTTTATCTTCAAAGTCACTAACAAGCTTTTCTAACAATCAATAATTTCTTACTACACCTAATCCTTTAAATTTCATGTGATTTCACAAAACATTTATTAACATCAGATAAGCATAATAATAATAATCTCTAATTCATAAGTAACAGCTTTAAATTAACATCACCTGATAGAGCCACAGATCTCTCTCTCTCTCTCTCTCTCTCTCTCTCTCTCTCTCTCTCATGTAAAAATGCATTCAGGCTTCTTGAGATGACAGAATATTTTCTTTCCCCTTCTTTCCATTCATAGTCATACACAAAACAACAATAACACAGAATATTTTCTTTCCTTTAGACAAAATATATTACTGAAGAGCAAGATAACATGGATTCAGATGTTCCACTCAGAAGATAATTTTTTTTAAGAACATCTCACAAAAATATTTCTTCAAAAATATCTCAAATAATGTACTTTATTACTTATATCAAAGAGCCAATCAGTAAAGAATGAAGTAACATGGACATCCCTCCCAAAGGATTCAAGTAGCTGATTTGCCTTGCACAAGAAGTGATACGTGGAGAACAACTGAGTATGGAGAAAACAGCACAGAGGCTAATTACTAAAATAAAACACTGCTCGTTTTTCCACACAAATACATCACTTGCCACCAAGAAAAAATTTAAGTCACATAGCAATTTTATGTCCTTAGAATGCCGATTTTTTTTTTTTTTTTCTCAGCGAAAGCTGATTTTAGTTTTACTTGAATTACTCATATGAGTACCATATTTCACATTTCACTGATTTTATTTGTTTGTTTACTTGTTTTTCTATTGGAAGTATGACTAATACTGGATATTTAAGCAGATTAGATAAAACTGAAAATGTACACATTACCAGATTTGGTTGAAATCTTGATTATTCTGTCCAACTTGTGCAAAACTGGTTTTATAACATGGACCTGAAATATAGTCAGAATATGAAGCAACAAACTTTTTCCCCAATAAATTCTGCATAGATAAATGACAAAAGAGCATAACTGATGAATTAACAACACTTTAAAAAGAGATATACACTCATATGTAAACAATAAGTAACACTCAATTACCTTGCATTTTTCGAAAATTATGAAATTAAAAATTGCATAGCTTGTCTTATTTAATATGATGAAGAAGTAACTGTAATCTCGGACGTACTCTACGGACAGCCCCTAAGTGAAATCACCAATCTCTAAGGCAGGGCCATGGCTAGGTCTCGGAACCAGGGGGGACTAAAAACTTATCAACAAACTATTCATCCATGAACATAGATGCAAGTTTGTATTTTCATTCCTTTTTTTAATTTACTTTCCTAGTCAACAATTTTTCCATACCAAAAAGAAGAAAAACGAAATTTAAATTATGAAAAAAAAAAGGGGTGGAGTGGGGGCAGAGTTGCCGGAGACTTTTACCTGAAATCAGACCATAGCTCAAAAAATCAGTAGACCAGATTTTTTTTGCTTGAAACATGCACTACCTTACAAATGTAAAGTAGAATTTGATGTAATCTCAATACAAAGGAACACTTACATCTACTGGCATTTCAAATAATACCAGTACTCCATAAACTGCTATTAAACACCGGACTAAAATTGAAACCAATATAACCCTGAAATGCTTTTCTATAAGATATTACTGATGAACAGCTACATAAAATAATGAACATAATTAAAATTAATGCTGGTGTAAATAATCATGGCATTTGCCTTTTTAATGTACTTACAGTTGGATGGGCCCCACTTGTTGTCTTCCTAAAAACAAAGAGTTATGTAGTTACACTTCTTACTAAATGATACGGGGTCCAGATGTTCCCAAAGTACGTGAAATAAGTGCTGAACTCAAAAGAAAAAAAAAGTATCATTTACACAAATATTGTACTATAGCCATTTTCCTAATTCTGCATTTTAACAAAACTATGGAGAATCTTTGTATTACAGACTAATTAGTTATATAGAATAAATGAATTTCATGACAACCAGTATGAATTTTAAAAATTAATAGGTGGCAGGTGTTGAATAATTTTAGTCTTCGTCAAAATTTTCTCTGCAGACCAGTTCTGAGATGAGTCTTGTTGATTGGATCAGTAGATGGTGGGTACTGAAAGAATGCAGATATTCTTAGACAGCATGCCCCCAAGTGTGTAGGTAGTCTTAAAACAGAGAAAAAATCAGTAGATTATGAAAATCTATCAGTAGACTGCAGTCAAAATCAGTAAATCTATTGATAAATCAGTAGAATGGCAACACTGGGTGGGGGTGAAGAAAACAACTCTTTTGAAATATGAAAAAAGAAATCACATTATCAGAATTTGTTTGATGGCAGCTAAGTTGCTGGGTCATTATTGCTGGAGGAAAGATAACTCCAAACTAGCATGAGAAAAAAACTATTTTGTAGTTTACTATTCAAGTTCCTTTCTGTGGATTCACGTAGTGACATTGACAGTGCGTCCAGCTGCAAATTGCAAAAAAAGAAAAAAAAAAAAAAAGAAAGGACATCTGAAAAGTACCGGTGGCAGGGTTCATCCTACCTGGTTTTAGAAGGGTGGTGCACCCTGCCTGTTCTTTAATTAGAAAAATCCCACCCTGCCTGCTCTCAAGCCTAAAATGACCAACAGTCCATTTGAAAGAGTGCACATGCATTTATTGATCATTTGCATGAAATCTTGGTATCTTAGATCTTAGAAAAGTACAGTCAGAAACCACTTTAATCATTTTTATTACTTACCCTTAATATTTCTGTAGATTATTGATGTTCTCGACTCACTGACTAATAAAGGATTTTATCAGTAGTCACAGTTTCAAAGGACACTCCTTTTAAAAAAAGGACATTTGGAGACACTGCATTGAGGAATTATTGGTGCAGAATTTTGGCTTATCATTAATTGCGTATTCTCCTTCGCTGAAGCTTGGACGAATCCTCTTCTTACAGAGGTCAACAGTTGAATCTCTCTTCTCCACTCAAAACCCCTCAGATTCCCGCTAATATACACTTCTCCCACACATACACCATAAAACAACCAACAAGAAGTTCACAGCTCTCTCTCTCTCTCTCTCTCTCTCTCTCTCTCTCTCTCTCTCTCTCTCTCACACACACACACACACATACACACAAAGATTTCTCTTTAGCACTATTTTACATCATCTAGAAGGATACAATTAGCTGAAAAGTTCCCATAACAACACTTCTTTGAAGGAATTTCACCATCTGGAAGTTTCTGTAATAGCAGCCCAGCATCTCATATTTACTTACCAAGTGACGAACAGTATTTTATACATATGGGCAACTACACTTCCACCTCTGCCTCTCTCTCTTTTATATACATATATATACCGTTGTGGAGGAAACTTGGGGAGACCTTCGTCCAGCAGTGGATTGATAATGGTTGACAATGATGATGATGATGATGATATATATATATATATATATATAAATGTATTTTTAATATTTTACATTTCTCAAAAAAAAAAAAAAAAAAAGATTTCTCTCTTCTCTGACCTTTAGCAGCAACAAATCTGGTGTCAATGATGCAGAGAATTATTGGCGTAGCTATTTCTACTGATTCACTTCAAGAAGTAGTTTCTTTTAAGTTATCCATTGTCCATGCTGTATCATTTCACTTTTGATTTTTTTTTTTTTTTAGATGTGCAATGCATGAATAAATAAGTTAAAATATTTATGTTTTATAATGAAATACACAAAAAATTTTCATTTTTATAAACCACCAGAAATAAAAGTTCAGAGAATTTACAACAACATCCATCTTCCTGGGAAGGGGGATGGGGGCTTTGCTTGCCTTGCAGGAAGATGAGACCCCTAGCTACAGCCCTGCTCTAAGGCATAAATTCTATGGAATGCTCTCTTAATACATGAAAATACATCAGAATTATTAACAAAGCAATCAGATATTGTTCAATTGCCTATATTATTTTTGTTTGTTCATCACATAACATTAGTAAACCTGAAAATACCATCATCCTGGAGTGGGAATCGAACTTGCAACTATCAATTTCCATTCGAGCATGCTATCCATTACACCACACAAGACAGGGAAGTCCAAAGTATTTGATTGTTAAAAATCTGAACCTTCTCGGATTTTTGCCAGTCAAAACTAATTCTGCTAATAAGTATGTTTGTCATAAGTGTGATGAAGTTGTTGTAACAAAAGATGTTGAATGGCTGTTGGTTATAAGAAGTGGGTTTGGTGACAATGTACATCATGTTTGTGGGTCTATTATAAAGAATTCTTGGTTTGAGAGTCACATGTCTTTGATAAATGTTTTACAGATTACTTTCTGTGTGGGTGAAAAAGTTTCATGTGAGTTTAAACAGACTTGAATAGCTTTTGTTGTGAGGTTTGTATGGAAATGTACTGTATATGCATAAAAGTTTTATGAATGGAAGTAATGGAATGATTTTATGAAGATTGATTATGTAAACTTGGTGAAAGGAAGTTTCATGAGGGAAAGAGAGTGCATAGTATGGAAGTGCTTGGTGGGATTGAAAGAGGTTTGAATAAGTCTTTTAGTTTTTAGTGTGGTTGAAATTGAACTCATGTTCTGCTAAGGTGGTAATTTTTCCTGGTTCCACTACCATTTCAGACTGCTAGAAGGCATGATTATTTGAGAAATGAGGACTTCATTCATATACCAGTAAATAATAGTCTTCATCTTAAGCATCCTGTAACTTAAGCTCATATGAATACATTCAGAGGAACTTGAAGTGTCATTAATCCTTTAATGAGCAGGGCCCTCAAATCTTGTGCTACTCAGAATACCATAACACCCAAAACTGTCCGTTGCTCCTTTCTGAATCCTCCAATTTCCTTTTCACAAGTTAACAAAAGGATCAGTGCTCTGTCACCACACAAAACTTTCAATCTGCAGGCTTCATAAGCATTGACCTTTAGATGTTTCCTGGGTGAGATCACTACATTCTTCCATGGAGAAGACATGTAATGTCATGAGAGTAAATGACATTGCTTCAGAAGAAACCAACACACCTGATGTACTTATTTGTTTAGTGGCAATAATGGTGACTTCTAATCCTACAGAGGCTGTGCAAATTCAAAGAACAGGTGGGAGTAGAAAATTCTATTCACTCTGGATGGGCAATTTCGGGTGGTTGTGGTAGTTTGGATGTATGGCGGTTTCAGGCATTATGAGCATTAAAAAGCTCATAAAATATCTATAAAACTAGCATTAAAAATGAGCATTAAAAGTTCATTAAATATCTCATTAAAAGCTCATAATATCATTAAATATGATATTATGAGGCTTTGTAAAGTTTGATGTAGTCAGTACATCATGATCCATTAAATATGATATTATGAGGCTTTGTAAAGTTTGATGTAGTCAGTACATCATGATTCATGGCTTTGTAAAGGTTGTGGTATCTTTATGAATATGACAGCATATTATTAAAGCTCATTAAATATCTCATTAAAAGCTCATTAATACCTCATTTGTTTAATTGAGCATTTGCTTAATTTAGCTCATTAAATGAGCTTTTAATGTTATGAGCATTAAAATCTCATTAAATATCTATAAAACTAGCATTAAAAGGCTAAAAGATCATTAGAGTGGACTTCCGATTATCAGCTCTTCAAGTAATTTCATGTATCAAAGTATGTTGTTTACATAAGGCTTCTGCCATTATGGGGCAAAGAAGTTTGATCTACCCCTACATTGCATGTGGAGTATTTGTTACAATAATAATAATTTAAGTGCTGTAATAACATGGATTTTTTTTTTTTTTAATGGAGAATAATATTACAATGTGGTCTTTTGTTTTTCTTTCTCAAGGAATAGTTAGCACAAAAGATCTTTGTTGTTTTTAATGAGGTGTTTGGGCATAATTATTAATTTGTAAATATGTAATAGGTCAAATAAATGTCAACTGCAATTTTTTCCTTTAAAATATATAATTTGGAAATTTTACAGTTGCTTAGATTACCATTTAAAGGAAGCAGAACAAAAAGCTGACAATCCATACTTCTATGTCCGGTGATTTAACTGACAGGCGCTTGGAATTTTTCTTTCAACATCCATACTAAATACAACATTCAGATTCCTCTTGGGGATTAATCAAAGTGATTCAATTGACTGAATGGAAGAAATGATTCAGGAACATTATAATTAACCATTCAGGAACAAAAATTAACCATCGATGCAATGAATGTCTTCACTTTCTCTCCTGTTCTGCACCTAGTGTGTCTATTTTTCCCCCTCCACTTCATGTTTTAAACATTGGGTGTGTGCCTAAGTTCTACCCATTTTTGTAGGCTTCAAAGAAAAAGAAGAACACAACAAATAATGTATCTGTGATTTCACATAATTGCCATCATTATGTATGACCTCTTGCCATCTGTCTATGAGTATTGTGTAGGTCAAACCCACATCAGAAAAACTTCTGTGTTTTAGTCAAAAAAGTCATGTAATGCCGTTTCCACATCATCCACATCATTGAAGGTTTGCACAGTGAAGGCGTTCTGTAACGATCAAAAAAGGTGGTCGTCCGTAGGTGCCGGGTCAGGGGAATATTCCGGGTCAGAGGAATATGCCGGGTGAGGCAACACTTCCCAACCAAAGTCCAGTAATTTTTGCCGAGTGATTAAAAAAGCATGAGGTCTGGCGTTATGATAAAGGATCACGCCTTTGCGATTGATGAGGGCTGGCCGCTTCGATATCAGTTGTTCTTGCAATCTGTACAACTGCTGGCAGTAGAGGTCAGCATTTATCATTCGGTTAGGTGCCAACCCCTCCCAGTGGATTATTCCATGGACATCCCACCAAACACTCAACTCAGTCCTCCTTTTGAGATCAATGGAGCAAGCTCTGACACACTTTGTCGATGCTTTACATTATGGTACAATACACATTTCTCATCACCTGTTATGATTCATCCCCAAAACAGTTCATTTCTGTGACGAGAAAGCAAAGAAACAGTACATAGGTACAGATTATCTCCTCTTGTTGCTTTACAGAAAGCTGGTGTGGAACCCAGTTATTGAACTTGGTGATGAACCCAAGCGCATACATCCGTCTTTCGACTGTTGTTCTGTGTATCGACAACCTTTCCTCTGATTCCGGAACGGTTGGATGTGGGTCATTTGTTATGGCTTGGTCCACATCCTCGTAAGAAACCACGGATGGACGTCCAGGACGCGGTTGATCTTTACAGCTTGTGTCTCCGTCTCGGAATTTCTAAAACCAGTGGCAATAAGTGCTATCATCAACAGTATCCACCCTATACACTTGACAGATGTTGTGGCAAGCAGCAGCTGCAGTACTGCATTTATCGAACTCATACAGTAAACAATGTCTAATGTGCTCCTTATTGTATGCCGTGTCCATGATTTCCATTATGAATGACTTACTCGGACAAACCTAGTGCCTCTATATGCTCTACTGCTCCACGCTTTATTGATCGAAAATTCGGCATCGCAGCATCATCTGTGACGTAACTACTCCGATCGCACTTTGCATCTATTACAAAAACAAGTAGAACTTCTGCACATACCCAATATATGCTTTTCTATTAGGTGTACAAATAAGTTTTAAAGCGTTTTTTGTGTGACGTATACCGCTAATTTATATACAAGACATTCTCCTGTGTTGTTGTCATGTGACCATAACTGGTCCAGAGTATAAAATGTGACACAGAAGTTTGGCCAACAATCGAATGCACTTGCACATCAGTAAGTGAAAGATGGCATGCAATACTGCATTTATTCAGCACTGCATTCATTACGAATTTCATCACAGAAAAAGTGCTGCAAAAGAATGTGCATCGATCTGTTCTGCTGTAGGGAAGAAAATTGTATTGTATTGAAGAGCGCGTGTGAGTTTTGGTTCAAAGCACGTGATTTCGATGTTAGCGATCGAGAATGTAGCATTGCCCTGCAGAAGGTTGCACATGAAGAACTGCAAGCATTACTGAATGAAGATTCGCCTCAAATGCAAAAAGAACTAGCTGAAAAACTGGGGGTAACTAACTCAACAACGCGCAGTGGGAAAAATTCAGAAGGAAGGGAAATGGGTGCCGCATGACCTGAGCCATAGGAACAAGGATGAGCGTGTCATGAAATGTTTGAATATGTTAAATAAATAACACAGAAAGTCTTTCCTGTGGAAAATCGTTACGGGTGATGAAAAGTGGATATGGTGCGACAATCCCAAACGCAAAAAAAAAACTGAGTAGACCGCGGTGAAGCAACGACTTCGACACCCAAATGCAATATTTACTCCAAGAAAGTTCTGCTGTGCATCTGGTGGGATATGAAGGGTGTGTTCTATTATGAACTATTGGAACAGAGTCAAACTATTACTGCTGATCGCTACAAGCAACAATTCCTGCAACTGAACCAGGAAATCTTTCGGAAATGACCATTCACAGGCAAAGGATTGCATCCTATGAAATTACTGCATGACAACGCTAGGCCACAAGTCACGAAATCAGTCAAGGAAACATTATTGACACTTGAATGGGAAGTTTTGGAGCACCCAGTGTATAGTAGTGACATAGCTCCGTCAGACTAACATTTGTTCCGATCAATGCAACATGGTTTGTTTTGTTGTATGGTTCCAGACATATGACGACTTCATCGCATCACATGATGAAGTATTCTTCATGGTTGGAATCCATTAGCTGCCTAACCGATGGCGGACGGTGATAGATAATGATGGCGCATATTTTGATTCATAAAGGTATTGTTGTTTTCTCTCAAATTATGTGTTGCTTTGTCTTAAAACGGTTTAAAACTTATTTGTACACCTAATACGAAAAATAAAAAAATAAATAAAAAGACTTCTTTTTCCTCCTATGATTTTTTTGTCATTCCTTTGTGGTGAAGCCAGATTTTTACTCAGTGATTGTGGGTGTGCTCAGGCCTTATATAAATAGAGCACACTGATACACAAAACTACTTAAACAGCTCACAATCATTGGGCAATAGTAACCATATTGTCAGATAATTCAATTCCTACCTGACTGTATTTGGCAGCAGTTGCATAACCATTAATCAATATGCTGCTTTGGTCATTCTTTGTGCCAGTTGAGTTGTATATACACCCAAGGTTTCGGATTGACAGGTTTTTTTTTTTTTTTTTTTTTTTTTTTTGGTGGTGGGGTGATAACCATGAACAACTCAGATGATTTTATAAGCAGTCAACTCATCTGTAATTTAGGGCCACTGGCTCCACGGAAGAGAAAGCCAATACCATTTGACAAACAAACCCCCCCATGTTTCATCCAGGACTTGAATCCACGCTCACCTTGGATGAATGACCAGAAGCCAGCACCTCAAACCATTCAGACACTGAGCAGCAATTAAGAGGCAAGTTTGCTTTGTGTGTGTGTGTGTGTGTGTGTGTGTGTGTGTATGTGTGTGTGTGTGTGTGTGTGTGGTAAAACCTTGTGCTTTGTTGATTTTTTTCTTTTCAGTTTTGTTGACACCATCATTAACTTTATTATTTTCTTTTAACCCATTATTAAGCAAGTTGTTGAAGAAATTCGTGCAAATACCACTCACTGACCATGCAGTTGCTGCACGATGTAACATATTACTGAAAATCAAAATGAACAATAAAATTACTTTATTTACACTGAAGTAAAAATTTGAATGCTAAAATCACATCTCTAAATCTTTCATGCTGACTCTTAGCATATCCTCAGGTGAATACTAAAGTAAGATATTGTAAAAATGTGAAAAAGAGCCCACCGTGGAACGCGACTCTTATTTATACACACCACGTTCAGCTCCCAAGTAACTTCAAGGAAACGTCACCACACTCTGACCCCCTCACAGGGATAACTGGTTTTCCAGTTATTTGGGGAGCGGCGCCCCCAAGGCCCGAGCTGACCTTGTGTTGTGACGGATCATTTTGTCATTTCGTCTGGAATGATTACATCACTGAAGGGACAGCTGTTCAAAAAAAAAAAAAAAAAAAAAGTTATAATAATTATAATAGTAAAGTAATAAATTTATATATAAACCTAATTAACTAACTAGTTTTCACAACTTTCATCATTCTCCTTTCTAACTTTTACCAAGCCTGTCTGCTCTTAATCATTTCACCCCGCTTTTAAAAATCTTTAGCTGATAGTTCTGTGTCTGGCGCTCTTTGGCCAAGCCTGGCTCTTGCGCCACTAAAATCAATTAACTAACTAACTAACACTCTGACCAATGGTAGTTGTGTCTTAATTATTATTAGGTGAATTCAGGGGTTGAAAAATATTCTGAAATCTGGTGGCCAGCTAAATTATTTAGTTGCCAGACACTGGACCTGCGGGAAGGGAGGTGGTATATATAATATCAAAGTCATGTACAACAACTTCTGTCCAAAAAATATTCTGCTCTCAGCTTATCTTTCCCTGGCATAAAAAAAAAGAAAAAAGAAACGGTACACTCTTTTTTTTTTTTTTTTTTTTGTCTGGGGCTTGCAAATTCTTGAATTATCATAATTTTTATTGTTTATCCCCAGACCCTGGCATTCGCACAATTTTTTTTTTTTTTTTTTGCCTTTGTATAATCTGCGCCGGTGTATAATTCGCAGATTGTGACATTCAGAAAAAAACTCGCCGTATAATCCGCACATCATAATTTCTGATCCAAAAGCGGAATTTTTGACAGAAAAGTCGGTCACATAAAGACCCCGGAGTCCAAAGAAATAAATTAAAAAAAAAACATCTTATTAAATAAAGAAATTTATTTTTAAAGGAAACTTTTTTTAATATACTTTTATCTTTGGACACAAAAGAAGCTTAGTGGTGCAGCATCCATAGAGCACAACATTTCATCACGCCGATGCAGCAGCTCCAATTGCATTGTCCATGATGAAACGCTGATACATAACAATTCATAGAAACACCATATATACTCGCATGTAAGTCGAAAGTTTTTGGAAGAAATCCTGCTTTCAAAGTATGGGATTCTGCTTACACACAGGTAAAAAAAAAAATATATATATATATATATATATATATATATAGGGCTGGACTTCGGGGAATTCTCCCGTGAAGTTTATCGATGGGTTTGTTTATGTTTTATTTAGACCGTGGCTTTTCGCGTGTCATTGTGCGCTAGTTTTCTGACCAATTTTGAAAACTGTCGTTTAGTGACATGATCATATCCTCAGCTGTGCCCCCACTTTAAGTTTAAATTCAGCAGTGTAACTGAAACGTTTCCTTTTCGAAAACATCATAAATAGCAATGAAGGAAAATATCAGCAGCAAAGACTTTGGTCAAAATGGCAAAGGACGAAATAAAATACAAGGCACAGAACACACGTGATCCAGAATATGGAACTTTGAAATGATGCATGCATGCATAAGTTCATGCAGCGAGCGCTGTGCATACATTTTTATTGGCCGATTGACAAAGAGAGGGCACAAGCACAGTCAGCATTTTGACTTTCCCAACAGTACAAAGACAAAATAACTCTGGCCATCCCTCCCCTACAACTTTTGCTGTCTTTCATTATGACACCCCTTTCCCCCTCCCAGGGGTTGAAAAATGTGGTCGCCTAGTCGCCCAAAAAATTTGTCCGGGCCATGACGGAAAACATCACCGATAAACATGTACCATAATTTTTGTCGTATATTCCGCGGATAAACTCCGATTATATACATTTAAAAAAAAAGCCATTGCAGCCATTTGATTAAAAAAATTGCAGGGTAACTGTGTAGGAGAGAGGGTATAATTGGAAAAGGAACTCCCTCGGAAAAATTCTCCTCAGTTCAGAAGTTTGTACGGAGTGAAGAGGAGGGGGGAACAGGTGTCATAATGAAAGACCGCAAAAGTTTTAGGGAGGACAGCGGGAGTTATTTTGTCTTTGCATTGTTGGGTAAGACAAAATGCTTGCTTGTGCCCTCTCTTCATCAATCGGCCAATAAAAATGTACGCAGAGCGCTCACTGCACGAACCTACACATGCATGCCTCATTTCAAAGTTCCATGTTCTGGATCCCTAGTGTACTGTGCCTTGTATTTTAGTTCGTCCTTCGCCATTTTGACTTTGTAAGTCTTTATAAGTCTTTGCTGCTGATATTTTCCTTCATTGCTGTTTATGATGTCTTCGAAAAGGAAACATTTCAGTTACACTGCCGAATTGAAACTTAAAGCGGGGGCACGCTGAGGATATGATCGTGTCACTACGCAATAGTTTTCAAAAGGTGAGAAAACTAGGGCGCAGTGACACGCGAAAAGCCGTTGTCTAAAATGTAAACAAACCCGTCAGTAAACTTCGCGGGAGAATTCACAGAAGTCCAGTCCTATTTTTTTTTAACCTGTGTGTGTAAGCCTACTTCCCCTACTTTAAAAGCAGGATTTCTTTCAAAAATTTTCAGCTAACACGCGAGTATATACGGTATTTCTATGAATTGTTCTGTATCAGCATTTCATCATTGGCAATGTGTAATACAATTGGAGCTGCTGCATTGGCGTGATTAAATTTTGTGCTCTATGAATGACACGTCACTAAGCTTTTGTGTCCGAAGATAAAAATGCACTGACGGAAAAAAATCGCAACACCAAGAAGGGGTTGTGTTGATAAACGACAGTTGGTAGGCAGTGAGAGTACATCTGTAACAGGACGTCTATGCAAATTTCGCGCTCGGCGCATACGTGTGGCGCTGGTAGCGCTCCTCGGAACATGCAAAGCAGGTTTGCTGTAAATATGTGCTGTAACGTTCGTGAGCGTTAGTTATCGTTGAGATTCGATGTAGTGTGTTGATGTTAGTCAAGAATGCCTTTAAAAAGACGAAGAAGCCATTATCAAGAGCTCACGGAGTTTGAACGAGGTCGTGTAATAGGGCTACGAGAAGGTGGATTTTCTTTCCGCAATATTGCAGAACGACTTGGCAGGAATGTAGCCACTGTGCATGATTGTTGGCAGCGGTGGTCAAGGGAAGGTACTGCCTCAAGAAGACCGTGTTCCGGCCGGCCACGTGGCACTACTGAGAGGGAAGACCGCCGTGTACGGCGTATGGCCACGGCGTATGGCCGTGGCGCATCGTGCTGCGTCTGCGGCAGCAATTCGAGCTGCAGTTGCCACCACAGTGACACAACGAACTGTCACAAATCGGCTACTTGAAGGACAGCTCCGAGCCAGATGCCCTGCAGCGTGCATTCCACTTACTCCAAACCACTGCCATTTGCGACCTCGGTGGTGTCACAAGCTAGAGCTCATTGGAGGACAGAGTGGAGATCTGTTGTGTTTTCTGATGAAAGCCGGTTCTGCCTGGGTGCCAGTGATGGCCGTGTGTTGGTTAGGAAGGAGGCCAGGTGAGCGCCTGCAACTAACCTGTCTGTGGCCGAGACACACTGGACCTACACCTGGAGTTTTGGTCTGGGGAGCAATTTCCTATGACAGCAGGAGCACTCTCGTGGTTATCCCATGCACCCTGACGGCACAGTTGTACGTCGGTCTGGTGATTCAACCTGTTGTGCTGCCATTCATGAACAGCATTCCAGGGGTGTTTTCCAACAGGATAACGCTCGCCCGCATACCGCTGTTGTAACCCAACATGCTCTACAGAGTGTCGACATGTTGCCGTGGCCTGCTAGATCACCAGATCTTTCACCAATCGAGCACGTATGGGACATCATTGGACGACAACTCCAGCTTCATCCCCAACCAGCATTAACTGTCCCTGTATTGACCGATCAAGTGCAACAGGCATGGAACTACATCCCACAAACAGACATCCAGCACCTGTACGACACAATGCATGAACGTTTGCGTGCTTGCATTCAACATTCTGGCGGTTACACCGGTTATTAATGTACCAGCATTTCACATTTAAAATGGCTCTTTTTTTTTTTTTTTTTTTTTTTTTTGGAGGTTTAACGACCACCGTGAGCAACTCAATGGGCTATAAGCAGTCGCCCGTCCCTAATTTAGGGTCACTGGTTCCAGGGAAGGGAGAGAGCCAGTGCCGTAAGACATAAACAACATCCATGCCTCACCGGGATTCGAACCCGGACCCCGTTCGGACGAATGATCAGAGGCCATCGCTTAGACCACTGCGCCACCGGGGCGGCAAAATGGCTCTTCTCGCGCTTAAATTAAGCTGTGATCTTGAAACCTTAATTGATTAAATATGTTACCTATACAAATGTATTGCCACCATTTCATTCCTCTACAACTATTTTTTCGTGGTGTTGGGATTTTTTTCCGTCAGTGTATATTAAAAAAAGTTTCCTTTAAAAATAAATTTCTTTATTTAATAAGATTGTTTTTTTTTGTTTTTTAATTATTTCTACGGACTCCAGGGTCTTTATGTGGCCAAATTTTCTGTCGAAAATTCCGCTTTTGGATCAGCATTTGTGATGTGCGCATTATACGGCAATTTTTTTTTTTTTTTTTCTGTATGTCACAATCTGCGAATTACATGCTAGTGCAGATTATACGAAGGTAAAAAAAAAAATTGTGAGAATTCCAGTGTCTGGGGATAAATGGCGAAAATTACGGTAATTCAAGAATTTGCGAGCCCCAGACATAGAGTGAGTACCGTTTTTTTTGGGGGTTTTTTTTGCCAGGAGAGGTAAGCTGAGGGTAGAACATTACTGGCCACTAAAAAATTTAGCTGGCGACCAAACTTCAGAATATTTTTCTACTCCTGCCCCCTCCTCTCCGTACAAACTCCTGAACTGAGGAGAATTTTTCCGAGGGAGTTCCTTTCCCAATTATAAGCCCTCTCCTGCACAATTACCCAGTGGATTTTTGTTTTCTTTTAAATCAAACGGCCGCAAAAACGTTTTCATGTGTTTTTAATCGGCGTTTATATGCAGATTATACGACAAAAATTACAGTACATGTTTTTAAGTGATGTTTTCCGTTGTGGCCCGAACAAATTTTTTGGTCGCCCTGGGCAACAAGGCGACTGCATTTTTCAACCCCTGGGTGAATTCTGAAACAAAATTCGAGTTTGTAGTTTTTTTGGTCCTTGTTGTTCGAAATTAACGGCATCCAAGGTGGAGGTATGAATCTGGGTACTTCATCATTACAACATTTATCAGAGCTATTGATGATGTGTAAACTCTTCACTAGCAAAGCCAACCTGTTGTTGTGACTTGAAATAACTCTACCATAGAGGGATGTGGGCTCTGGTTAACTAATCTTGCAAGTGCAGTAGAGTTTGAATGTGTTTTAACACTGTACATGCATTCTGCAATACGAATGTATGAGGCGAGGGTTATTTCAAGTCACAACAACAGGAGTGCAATAAAAAACACTATACAGTGTGTAATTAACACTGTACCTGTGTTCTGCAATACGAATGTAGCAAACGAATATGGGTACCTTAGAAATGCAGTAAACTAGATCCATCGAAAAATAAGAACATGTTTTCCTACAATGACTAAAGAACCCAAGCAACACAAATATATTTGGTCAGTGGATTATCTTCCAAAAGTTATGAATATACTTAGAACTTCCTGTAAAAAATACAACTTGGATTTTGGGATTAAAACCTACACTCTAATGTCAACTATTAAAAAAGATCAGGACCAAGTCCCATGTAATAGCAGATTTGAAGTTTATAAAATACCATTGAAGGCCCTGGATGCCGTTGACATGGATCAGATTTATATTCGATCCACCACGAGGAAATTTGAACATTCATATTGCGGAACACAAGTACAGTGTTAAAACACATTAAAACTCTACTGCACTTGCAAGATTAGTTAACCCAGGGAGCCCATATCCCTCATGGAATGAGGCAAGAGTTATTTCAAGTCACAACAACAGGAATGTGACTTTTCTAGAGGAGAGTGTACATTGTCATTAGCGCTAATAAATGTTGTAATGATGGAGTACCCAGATTCATACCTCCACCTTGGATGCCGTTAATTCCGAACAACAAGGACCAAATAAACTATTAACTTGAATTTTATTTCAGAACTCACCCAATAATAATTAAGACACAACTACCTTTGGTCAAAGTGTGATGACGTTTCCTTGAAGACACTTGGGAGCTAAACGTGGTGTGTATAAATAAGAGTGGAGTTCCACGGTGGACTCTTTTTCACATTTTTGCTATATACACTGACGGAAAAAAATCCCAACGCCACGAAAAAATAGTTGTAGAGGAATTAAATGGTGGCAAATACATTTGTATAGGTAACATATTTAATCGATTAAGGTTTCAAGATCACAGCTTAATTTAAGCGCGAGAAGAGCCATTTTAAATGTGAAATGCTGGTACATTAATAACCGGTGTAACCGCCAGAATGTTGAATGCAAGCACGCAAACGTTCATGCATTGTGTCATACAGGTGCTGGATGTCAGTTTGTGGGATGGAGTTCCATGCCTGTTGCACTTGGTCGGTCAATACAGGGACCGTTAATGCTGGTTGGGGGTGACGCTGGATTTGTCGTCCAATGATGTCCCATATGTGCTCGATTGGTGAAAGATCTGGTGATCTAGCAGGCCACGGCAACATGTCGAAACTCTGTAGAGCATGTTGGGTTACAACAGCGGTATGCGGGCGAGCGTTATCCTGTTGGAAAACACCCCTGGAATGCTGTTCATGAATGGCAGCACAACAGGTTAAATCACCAGACCGACGTACAACTGTGCAGTCAGGGTGCGTGGGATAACCATGAGAGTGCTCCTGTTGTCATAGGAAATTGCTCTTCAGACCATAACTCCAGGTGTAGGTCCAGTGTGTCTCGGCCGCAGACAGGTTGGTTGCAGACGCTCACCTGGCCTCCTCCTAACCAACACACGGCCATCACTGGCACCCAGGCAGAACCGGCTTTCATCAGAAAAAAAAACAAATCTCCACTCCGTCCTCCAATGAGCTCTAGCTTGACACCACTGACGTCGCAAACAGCAGTGGTTTGGAGTAAGTGGAATGCACGCTACAGGGCTTCTGGCTCGGAGCTGTCCTTCAAGTAACCGATTTGTAACAGTTCATTGTGTTACTGTGGTGGCAACTGCAGCTTGAATGGCTGCCACAGACGCGGTACGATGCGCCATGGCCATACGCCGAACACGGCAGTCTTCCCTCTCGGTAGTGCCACGTGGCCAGCCGGAACCCGGTCTTCTTGAGGCAGTACCTTCCCTTGACCACCGCTGCCAACAATCATGCACAGTGGCTACATTCCTGCCAAGTCGTACTGCAATATTGCGGAAAGAAAATCCACCTTCTCGTAGCCCTATTACACGACCCTCGTTCAAACTCCGTGAGCTCTTGATAATGGCTTCTTCGTCTTCTTAAAGGCATTCTTGACTAACATCAACACACTACGTCAAATCTCAACGATAACTAACACTCACGAACGTTACAGCGCGAATTTACAGCAAACCTGCTTTGCATGTTCCGAGGCGCTACTAGCACCACACGTATGCGCTGAGCACGAAATTTGCATAGACGTCATCTTACAGATGTACTCTCACCGCCTACCAACTGTCGTTTATCTAACACAACTCCTTCTTGGTGTTGGGATTTTTTTTTTCCGTCAGTGTATATACACGCGACTTTATCATTGCGACACTCAGCATTTTTTGGGGTTTTTTTCACCTCACGACAGTGGCTGTTACATTACTTTTCTTCCTCTGCTGTTCAAGATCCAAATGTAAGAAAACCAAGTGTTAAACAAAGTGTAGCTTACTCCCTTCCCAAATGTAGTAAAAGAAAGTCAGATGGAAAAGTGGGTGCTATCAATGCTGTCAGAGTTCCTGTCTGCGTGGGGGGAAAGATAAACCAGGTGCAGGAAGGGGCGATAAGTCACTCTCCCACATGGAAGACAGGAGATTATCATCTCAACATCTCCCCCTCTTTTAGTCCCATTTGTTCAAGCCTGTGTGACTCATAAGGCAGATAGTGAGGTTCGGGGTATACATATGGTCACCTGATCAGTCGCTGCTATTCACATGCATTTTTGAAGACCGCTACTGAAATAAAAAAAAGTTAGGAATTTTAATCTGGTATAATTTTTTGAAGGAGTTATTATATCTGAGTTATTTGATAGCATTTAATTTTGATTCTGTTTGCTTTTGATTTCTGTGACAAACGAAACTGCATCTTTTTCTAAAAAATGCATGTGGATGAAACAGGCAGAGCCGTGAAGTTCGAAAACCTTAAAAATGTCTTGATGCCAAAAACTGAAAAATTTATATACTGTAGTTACAAAAAGTTTGCATGATTCTTCAGAATAGCAAATAAACGCATCTTCAACCTACGGTTTTAAACTGTTAAAAATTGTCATTTGTTTTAAACTGCTTGAAAGTATCAGAAAAAAAAACCTTCCAAGTTTCTAAATAAAAAGATTATCGAGATTATCAAAGCTAAAATATTGTTTTTGATTTTGCAAAAATCTATTCACTACTCTTGAAATTATTAAAACATTAAGTCGTAATAGTGGAGCGGAATAATTTTTTAAAAAAATATTTAAAAAAAAAAAGTTTTCAACAGATTGATGAAATTTAAATCTGAACGTTATTTTAACATGTATTGGTCTCCGTGAAAATTGCATTCCGATATTTTAAAAATTAAAGAAATTTTACTTTAGAAAATTTTATCCCAGTCTTGCTGCTGGCATAAGATCGAGCACTTACCTGAACCACGGAAGTCCCTGATTGATTGACAGACAGAACTGATTGCCCCGTTGGTTTTTGAACTTCCAGGCTATGGCTAACCCCATCTTTGTAACAAAAGACCGCCACTGTATAAGTAAAAGTTGCTTTTTTTTTTTCTCCCCCAAAGAGACATCCAAGCTGTTTAAAACTTTGATGCAATTACCTGTCACTGAAAAATATGGACAAGTATTAGAGTAAGATTTTCATTCTGCCACTGAACTTTGAAATGCCAAAAATGCAACAATTGCACAAACTAGTGAAGCCCTTTTGTGAATATATTTTGTTATAAAATGTACCTAAATTATAGCATAAAATAATCATTGCACGTGCTAAATAGACATTTATCCAGTTCATTTCTCTGAACTGTGTGTTATTCAATTTGCGCTTTTTATGTGATGCTTTTTTAAATTGCCTATGGGGGAGAGGAAAAATACTGCAATTAATGGCATACAACAAACAGGTAAAAACTGATGCCCAGAAAAAAAGTGCAAACATTTCATGTAATATATTATGAATTTCACCTTACCCTCTAACCAAGTTAAAATGATTCAGGCAGGTACTACAAGCTAAGGAGTTGGGTGTCAAAATGTTGTGCCTAGAGCAATCCCACAGAATCCATCGCCACTTCCTGAATTCTGCGCCTGTATTATAAATGTGCTTACCGTGAGCCATATTCCAAATTTTGTGGCAAAAATCACTGTTGTTTTTCCTGCACATCTATAAAATTCCTTGAGAATTTTATTTTGGAATTATTGAGAAGCTCGGTGTGATTTCTCAAACTTGTTGCAGTGTCATTGGCCACATTGAATTTAGGAAAATATTCTGAATCCCATAACCCTGTGCACAGAGGTTAAGTTATGGTCGCTATTTTCACGAAATGCGACGAGTTAATCCAAAACACAAGGGAAAAATTAGTGTCCGTAGCAAATCGGCGCCAGCCATTTAAATATCAACGTATCAGCAGATTCTGCTACAGCTATTCCATTTATGTGAAAACAAAAATTTCTGAAATTCTGGCAGCGATTTGTGCTCCGTTAATGTTATTTTTTTTAATCCTTAAAATATGTTCCTACAGTATCTGTTCGTTTAATCACTACCTCTCCTCCTCCATACACTCTAGAGCACCCCCATAAAGGATGGTGGGGTAAGATTATAAAGGCCACAGGGATTATAGACTCCTTCACCCTATTCAAAGTTTAAATTTAAACCAGAGTCAGCCCTGACATCTATGGCATTTCCCCAAGGCCATCAACATTAGTTTTCCACTGACATCCAAAGCATTGTTGGTGTGAATAATTCAGTTGGTGTTATGATTTTCCGAGCGATAAAAGCAGCTAACTTTAGCATTTTGCTACAACCTCTTTCCCCATTTCAGCAGTTTTGCTACAGCATTTTTTAAGGGAGCTTAAACATCAGCTGCAAGAATGTTAATCCAGTGCATCCAGCTGCAAGAATGTTAATCTGTTCTTGCTCTCACAATGCTCAGGCACTCCTAGATTAAGAAAGAGATGGGTGTGGAAGGTGGGGGGGGGGGGGGTATCTATTCAAAGAAGTAAGCAGGAGGTAGGGACTTAATCTCTACTGATGACTCATGTCTATCTGACTAAGGCTGAGATGTTGGTGACAAGTTCAGTCATTTTCTAACAGAAGAATGCAGAGAAGTCACCTGACTCTGAGTGATCATTGTGACTGTGGTGAGCTACACAAGGCAGTAAACCGTAGTAGCAAATAAGGAAGTTATCAGTTGTGTGTTACATTTGCCCAGTGCATATAAAAATGGAAAAAAACACTACTTTGCTACTTTTCTAAGTCCTCTAAAAGTTCCACTGACAGAAAACATCCCTCAACCAGTGAACAGTTGAATTATTCTTCTGTTTCAGAAAGTGCTGAAAAAACTGAACAACTTCCAACTCCAGGTCAGCAGTTGAGTACTGTTAATTTCAAGCACCGTGCTAATGGCATTAACAAAGAATGGCTTCAGAAGTACAAATGGTTAACTGTAACTGAAGATGGATATTTTTTTATTTTATTGGAGGTTTAAGACCACCGTGAGCAACTCGATGGGCTATAAGCAGTCGCCTGTCCCTAATTTAGGGTCACTGGTTCCAGGGAAGGGAGAGAACCAGTGCCGTAAGACAAACACAACATCCATGCCTCACCGGAGTTCGGACGAATGATCAGAGGCCATCGCTTAGACCACTGAGCCACGGGGGGGGGGGGGGGGGGGGCTAACTGAAGATGGAATGTTATTCACCATATGCCTGAAATATGCTACAAAAACTGCTAATAGAGAACTAACATGGGTGGATACTCCTTGTGCTCGACTGAGGAAAGAAAGCCTTTCAAATCATGGAAAAAAGTAAGATGCACTCTGATGCCTGCTCACGTTCTTCATCTGCTGCTTTACTGGAAAATACTGGAGTTGGAGAGATCGAAAGATCTGTTTCAGCTTTAAATAATTTGCAACATGATGCTTTTTTAGGTGCACTGAAAAGTGTAATTGGCTTGCCAAAAATGAATTGCCTCATACAACTTTACATGAAAAATTATTGGAGCACTGCAAATTGATATGATGCACTTACTTAAATAATTTGAAAGTGGCAGAAAATGCTAATTACACTTCTGAGAGAATTGTTCAAGAGTTCTTAGAGGTGCTAGCTTCAGAAATTCGCTCTAATATATAGTAAGCGAGTTAGCCAAAAGTCAGTTTTTTAGTGTGGAGTCAACACAGTGATTTTACCCCATCATCTCAGATTTTGATGAAACTTCGCACAGAGGTAGCCTACATATAGATGAAGAAAAATACCCAATTTTATTAAAATATGTCGACTCATTTTGAAAATACGGCGATGTGAAGTTGTCAAAAATCGCCAAAAAACACCCCACTGCCATAATTTCAAATTGCTGTAGCAACTCTCCTAATTAAGCTAAAATGTTGGGAAAGGTGTCATTTTGCAGCATTTTCCAAGAGCTTTCCTATGATATACAACACAATATGGGTTTGAGATGAAAATTGTTTTTCAAATTAAAATTTAAATTTTTAATTTATCAAAAAGTGCATCTTCAAAAATTTTCGAAAAATTATATGCAACACTTCACATTATTGTTAACTATTTTCCCTAAGTCTGAAAGTGGGACTGTCATGGGTTCACACCTTTTTAAAATTTCAAAAATACATATTTCACTAAAAAAATTTACATTTTTGTAAAATTTATAGATTTAAGCGGAAATATACATAACTTGCCCATAAATAAATCTTCACTCTTTATTCTTAATATATCTATGTACACATTCAAATTTACTGTTAACACACACATTCAAAATGTCACTTGCAAAACCTGATACAAACAGTATGTGTTTTAAGATTTCCCTTCTTTTTAGACTCTTCATTTGTTTTTACAGTATCATTCCCAGGAATTTGATATATTCTTCCTGTTGGTGTTACTAGGTTTACTTTACAAAGAACATCATTTACAGATACCCATAGAATATCAGGTTTTGTAGGATATGTATAAGATAGTAATGGGCCAGCTGGATGAAGGAAAGTAACTTTAACTTCATCAAGACCTTCGTCTTTTGTTAAAACATAAGCTAGCCACCATTTCTTGTCGTAGATGGCAGTAATGTATCCATGAATATCTCTCAAAGCCAGTTTTTCCGGAGATTTTGTGACTGTTTCAACAGTAGATTCTGTTGTATCTGAAAAAGTTTTTACCAATATTTTTGATGTACTTAATGCTATCGGTATAAAGGCATGTAACCTCTGTGTCCCTTTGATGGTAACAGATTGACGAAAACGCTCTTCTAGAAATGTTTCACTTTCAATGTACTCTTCTTGTGTTCAAAATTCAAAATGTACAGATGTAATGTTTTTAACTGCCCAATCCAAAAGTTGTTGTGGAGTAAGAAGTAAGAATTTGGTTATCATATGGCATCTGCAGACTTGCTTTTGTTGCTAATCTCTTAACAGTGCCACCAACACCATCACAAGGTCATTTTCCATGAGCAGAGGTAAAAAAAAATGCCATTCTGTTTCAATGCCAAAATCTTCTTTGTGGAAACATAAGTTTACAAAATTCTTTTTATTCTTGTATTGGGCTGCACTGCCATCCGAAAAGTAGTATATCTTCTGTATATCAGTTTGAAATTTGGTTTTTAAAAATTGAATTAGCTTTTTTTTAAAATAGTAGACTGCTATGGTGTTATGCTCTAGACAGTTAGAAATTATGACATAGCTCATATGCTCTGTTTTCTTCTCCCCTTTGTAATACACTACAAAGGTGTGCACTGTTGCATGATCACTTGACCAATGATAACTCTGGGCCTCATCTTGGATCACGAAAGTGTAATTCTCAGAGAAGTCACGTGTAACAACATATTCATCCTCATTCAAGTTTTCCTTGATTTCATTTATAAAAGAGCTTTGCTGCTTAGCTAGAAAATCATGGTGTATCAATGTGGTCAATTTTTCAGGAAATAATTCAATAAACGCCAATAGGGTCTTCTGCATTGTTTCTAAGTTACATCTGTCTACTGAAACCCTATGTCGAAAAATGATATTTTCAACCATATTATTATCAAATGCATTTTGTAGTGTACTTTTTATTGGGTCGCTTCCTGGGCAAGAACTACAGTTTCCCATAATGCAGTGAATTGATGCTGGGTTGCACAGTACTTTTGCCAAACAGTTTATAATAAGAGGCCAATTCTCGATTGCTTAACACATCAAGCTTAGCATTTTCTGTCATAAGTTTGACATTTTGATGTGTAGTGCAAACACATACTGAGTGTGTTCCACTATGTCCTGCTAAAATGCAGTGTTTTGGGTGCAGTTCTGCAAATTTAGAAAACCCAATCTTAATTTCTTGAAATTTATCTTTGAAAAGTTTATATGCTTCTTTTAAACTGCACAAAATAAGTCTTTTAGATATTACTGTTTTATCTCCATTCTCCCCTTCACAGTTACACATTCTCTCTTCCCTGGCATTACTCTACTTATTTCATCATTTTCATAAAAAGAACGTACTGTTTGCACAACTTCTTGTGACAGATTCTTTCCCGGTTTTTGGTCAGGACTTTCTAATATACCTCTTTCTTTCAAAAACCATTTTGCTTGGCGTACCATGTAGTTAGGAGCATTGAATTCATGCATTATCTTTCTTATACTCCAAGATTCAGGCAAACAAGTTAGTAGCATTACTTTCTTTTTCCTACTACTTGAAGAAAAGCTAGTTTTCAGATTACTTATGACAGATTGTTCCAGTGACTCACATTCATTTTCTGAGGAATCCTCTGCATTAGCAAATAGTTGTTTTTTAAGTGCTAACCCTATGTTTTTTTTAATTTATTGGTTGAATACTGCTTCATCTGAAGATTTGTACTACATACAGGGAACTCTCCCAATTCCTGAAGAGACGTATTTAGTGTCTCCAGAACAGCTGAAGGTGGAGGATCATAGCTTGTTTTCATCATCATCCGAACTGTAATCATTATTTTCTTGCATATTTTTCAATGAACCAATCTGCTTCCTACAATTATCACAAATTTTTGATTTCTTTGGCATCATATCAGGAAACATATCACACATCCATTCAGGCAAATTTTTTAGTCTCTTTATGTTTTTCACAGAATGATTATGTTTTTTAAAGGATTGCAACATTGTAGCATCCAATATCTTTCTTTCTCCATTGTATAATATCACACAGATCTCAGTTAAAATTTAGAAATGTTTCTGAAGAGAACACTAAGAAAATATACTGAAATAATGAGTAACAACTTTGAAAATATTTTTTCACTAATATCAACACCTCACAAAATATTAACATTTAACAAGGTTAGTAAAATCATAAAATCATACAATGCATTGATTATGATACGCTTTCTAACATACCAGAAATTATTACTCAAGTTATGAGGATAATGGCTGTGGAATAAATCTCGCTCCTGTGTCCTGACCTTTGACCCCATTTCGATGATATTCAACAGAACCGGTTCAGTACACCTCAAGAATAACATACTAAAGTTTTGTTGCAATAGAAGCAGTTTTACGCAAGTTATGAGAATAATGGCTGTGGAATAAATCTTGCTTTTGTGCAATGACCTTTGACCCCATTTCGTTGATATTCAACAGAACCGGTTCACTATACCTCCGGAACAACATGATAACGTTTTGTCGCAATCGAAACATTTTTTGGTAAGTTATGATGCACAAGGGCATGGAATGGATCCCACTCCAGTGTCCTGACCTTTGACCCCATTTCACCTATTTTCAATAGGGTTCGTGCCCAGGTGGTTCCCTACCACATACTAAAATTTCATCAAAATCGAACCATATTTATGAATGTTATGACGCATAAAGGCAATGGAATGGATCCCACCTTTATGCTTTGACCTTTCACCCCATTTCGCCCATTTTCAATAGGGTTCGTCCCCAGGTGGTTCCTTACCAAATACTAAAATTTCATCGAAATCGAACCATATTTACGCATGTTAAGACACATAAAGGCAATGAAATGGATCCCGCTTTTATGTCCTGACCTTTGACCCCCCATTCCACCCATTTTCAATAGGTTTCGTTCCCAGGTGGTTCCTTACCACATACCAAAATTTCATCGAAATCTAACCATTTTTACGCAAGTTATAATGCATAAGGGCAATAGAATAAATCCCGCTCTTATGCCCTGCCTGACCTTTGACCCCAATTTTCAGTAGGGTTCGTGCCCAGGTAGTTTTCTACCACATACTGAAATTTCATCGAAATCGAACCATATTTACGCACGTTATGACGCATAAAGGCAATGAAATGGATCCCGCTCTTATGGCGTGACCTTTGTCCCCACTTCACCCATTTTCAATACGGTTCGTCCCCTGGTGGTCCCCTACCACATACTAAAATTTCATCGAAATCGAACCATATTTACGCAAGTTATGACGCATAAGGGCAATTGAATGGATCCTGCTCTTATGGCGTGACCTTTGATCCCACTTCACCCATTTTCAATAGGGTTTGTCCCCTGATGGTTTCCTACCACATACTAAAATTTCATCGAAATCGAACCATTTTTACGTGAGTTATCATGCCGACAGACAGATGGACGGACGGAAAAAGCTGGAGCATATATGCTGCTTTAACCTACGGTTGGAAAGCATAAAAAAAGAAACTTATACCACCACATTAATCACCAACAACACACACATCCAACTGCCACTAAATCAGTATGAAGACTGATCACTCTGCCTGTGGTTTAAACCAGTTGGAACAGGTTTAAACCAGTTGAGTCATAACAGCTCCAGACTCAGGCAGTTCCAGACATGTGTGGCCTGACCCTGAACTGGCATAGCTGGGTCTGAGCAGATCCAAT
Source organism: Macrothele yani (assembly GCA_039090855.1). Lineage (NCBI taxonomy): Eukaryota > Metazoa > Arthropoda > Arachnida > Araneae > Macrothelidae > Macrothele > Macrothele yani. Next base: position 91,857,489 of record CM077009.1, read on the forward strand.
AAAATTGCAATTTGCTATTTCTGATAGTTGGAATAAACAATTAGATTTTTTATCCCAATTTGTACTTTTCATATATACTCAAAACTTTTAATAATTATGGCTATCAGATTACAATCATATTCATAAAAAACACATATTTTTAGTAGTTCTAATAGAATAATCACACTGTCATATCACTAGTTACATTTTATATATTACAAATAAATTTAAGAAAAAGCGAAGATTATTTACGGGTAAGTTATGTATATTTCTACTTAAATCTATAAATTTTACAAAAATGTCATTTTTTTAGTGAAATATGTATTTTTGAAATTTTAAAAAGGTGTGAACCCATGACAGTCCCACCTTCATACTTAAAGAAAATAGTTAACAATAATGTGAAGTGTTGTATATAATTTTTCGAAAATTTTTGAAGATGCACTTTTTGATAAATTAAAAATTTTAATTTTAATTTGAAAAATAATTTTCATCTCAAACCCATATTGTGTTGTATATCATAGGAAAGATCTTGGAAAATGCTGCAAAATGACACCTTTCCCAACATTTTAGCTTAATTAGGAGAGTTGCTACAGCAATTTGAAATTATGGCAGTGGGGTGTTTTTTGGCGATTTTTGACAACTTCACATCGCCGTATTTTCAAAATGGGTCGACATATTTTAATAAAAATGGGTATTTTTCTTCATCCATATGTAGGCTACCTCTGTGCGAAGTTTCATCAAAATCTGAGATGATGGGGCAAAATCACTGTGTTGACTCCACACTAAAAAACTGACTTTTGGCTAACTCGCTTACTATATATTAGAGCGAATTTCTGAAGCTAGCACCTCTAAGAACTCTTGAACAATTCTCTCAGAAGTGTAATTAGCATTTTCTGCCACTTTCAAATTACTTAAGTAAGTGCATCATATCAATTTGCAGTGCTCCAATAATTTTTCATATAAAGTTGTATGAGGCAATTCATTTTTGGCAAGCCAATTACACTTTTCAGTGCACCTAAAAAAGCATCATGTTGCAAATTATTTAAAGCTGAAACAGATCTTTCGATCTCTCCAACTCCAGTATTTTCCAGTAAAGCAGCAGATGAAGAACGTGAGCAGGCATCAGAGTGCATCTTACTTTTTTCCATGATTTGAAAGGCTTTCTTTCCTCAGTTGAGCACAAGGAGTATCCACCAATGTTAGTTCTCTATTAGCAGTTTTTGTAGCATATTTCAGGCATATGGTGAATAACATTCCATCTTCAGTTACAGTTAACCATTTGTACTTCTGAAGCCATTCTTTGTTAATGCCATTAGAACGGTGCTTGAAATTAACAGTACTCACCTGCTGAGCTGGAGTTGGAAATTGTTCAGTTTTTTCAGCACTTTCTGAAACAGAAGAATAATTCAACTGTTCACTGGTTGAGGGATGTTTTCTTTCAGTGGAACTTTTAGAGGACTTAGAAAAGTAGCAAAGTAGTGTTTTTTCCATTTTTATATGCACTGGGGAAATGTTTTTTTTTTTTTTTTTTTTATTTTGATTGGAGGTTTAACGACCACCGTGAGCAACTCAATGGGCTATAAGCAGTCGCCCGTCCCTAATTTAGGGTCACTGGTTCCAGGGAAGGGAGAGAGCCAGTGCCGTAAGACAGACACAACATCCATGCCTCACCGGGATTCGAACCCGGACCCCTTCAGACGAATGATCAAGGGCCAAAGCCTTAGACCACTGCGCCACCGGGGCGGCCTGGGAAATGTAACACACAACTGATAACTTCCCTATTTGCTACTACGGTTTACTGCCTTGTGTAGCTCATCACAGTCACAATGATCACTCATTCAAATCTGAGATGGTGAGTTAAAATTCATATTAAAATTGTGTTGATTTCACATGGAATGAACCTGTGCTGTGTGATGAGACAACTGATATTTCAGTTGTAAAGCAATTAATAATTTATACAAAATTTGTGTTCACAAAAACAAAAAGAGTTAAAGTTGCTTTCCTGACCACTAAAAGCATAAATGATGGAAAAGCTACAATTGCAAAGAATTTAACTGAAACATTAGGTGAATTAAATTTACAGCTTGAAAAACTGGTAGGTTTGGGATCTGATGGTGCCACAGTGATGATTGGCAAGAATAATGGTGTTGCAAAATTGTTGAAGAATGCAACTCAAAATCTTTTAATTAATTGCCATTGTGTAAATCACCGTCTAGTTTTAGCTAGTGCCCAGGCTGCACAAGTTAAGTATTTAGTAAAATTCAATGACATTCTGTAGCAGTTATTATTATTTTTTTCTTTCAAAATTCTGGTGTTTGAATGGCTGGATTGCACCAAATACAAGACATTTTCAACGTACCTCAGATGAAACTGAAAATGGCCAGTGATACTAGATGGCTTTCTCATGAGGCTGCTGTTCAGTCACTTCGTAAAACACTAATGAGTACTGTGGCTGCACTGGAGAGAGAAGCCATTGAACGAAATGATATCACTGCAGAAGGTTTAAGTAAATTTATAAAAACATATTCATTACTTGCTACATTAATGATGATGTGTGATATACTGCCAATTTTGAGCAACCTATCTAGATCATGGTTACGGCCAGATACAGACTTAACCACTGTTAAATCAATATTAGAGGCAACCAAATCTAAAATAATTTTACTGAAATCTGACCCAGGAGAAAATTTCAGAAATCTACCCTTGCTATTGTAAAATCAGTGGATGGACCTGGCTGTTAAAGTAGATGAGGAAAGTGTAGAGCTGTACAAGAAAAAAATTTATGAAAAATATCTGGATGTGATACAAATTCATTTAGAAGACAGATTCCTAGATATGCCAATAATGTCAGCATTTGTGTGTGCTGTGATGTTCATAACATGGTGCATTATGGGAGAATGAGACAAGCATAAATAATGTAACAATTCACAAGCTATACTGCTGACACAGCCCAAGCTACACTTTTGCCATCTCTCCCAAACCTCTTATCATTATTATTAATTACAGACAACTGAAAAAAAGTGCTCATTTAATGGAAACTGAACTCCGTGTTCTTGAAAAGAGCTGAAATAATGTCATTTGCTGCCTGAATCACTAAGCTTTAGGTACTTTTATAGAAATATAGAGGCATTTAGATCAGTATCAAACACTACCTGTTTCTCTTCAAACACTTCAAATAGTATAGCAATGTCTTCCCACACCAATTTTACTTCACTAAGTTGTTTCACTTTCCAGAAAAACATGGGTGCAGAGTCCTTGAAAGGCCCAACAACGTCAATTTTCTCAAGTTCCACAGAATTCAGGAAATGCTTAAATATGTACAAAGCTCTCTTACGACACAAAGAATTCCCATGAACCAACCCAAATTGGATTGCAAACCAGAACTTTTCATCCTTATGATAGGAATACTTAAACCACAAGTCGTTACCATGTAAAATGTTGCTAAGTGAACAGAGTAGCAGTACACCTGTGTTACTATCTTGTTCATCACATCTAACATCGTACCAGCCCAATGGAGATATAAAAGCTACTTGGTTCCAGATGTTGTGCACAGTCCTCTGCTGAACAAAAGAGTGTGGAGATCTAATGAGGGTAGGAAACAAATGAATCATCACAGAAGAAGCTATTTTGTAATTGGTCCTGACCACATACGATACAACTTTGTTTAAAATTTTATCAAATCTAGGCTCACCAGTAGGTGTTAAAGCTGGAAGAAACTGAAGTAAGCCGCCAAACACACGCAGCAATTCCATCACCTCGGTTGTGTTAGCTTCGCTGATTTCACCAACCTGGTTGCAATCAGTGATATACCTACAGATACTTTTATTGATGCCTTCCAACAAGTCAAGCAGCATTGTTTCATCAAAACATCTCTGTCCCAATATTTCCAAACACACTATCATAACGTCAACTAGAAGTAATTCCCAAGTTTTTGACTCGTTGCTTTCATCACTAAACGAAATCTCTTCACGACCTCGGAAAAGCCGGCTGATGCAGATTTCGTTGAGAACACGCGAAACCAAAACATCTTGGGATATCCCATCTCCTAGATTATGTGAATTATCGCCGCTCACATGTGCGATTGATGATTGAGCCTCAGAAATAGTTTTCAAACATAACTTCAAGAATTTCAAGCCCTTTTCCTCGAGCTGCTGTGGTTGTTTTAAAGTTTGTGTCACAAAGCTCATCACTAATTGCAGCAAAATATTTTGATCGCTTAAAGCGTCAAAACCAGCAAATATATCATCTTCGTCCGACATACTGAATTATCGTCGCTCAATGAGTCACGACAAACAATTCAATTCAAAAATATTGTAGCTATAAATGTATAGATACCGTCATGCTAACACATAGCTAATAATGATGTAAACAAATCAGAAACCACGCTGCACGTTTTCCTTTGCAATTGACTTGACTTACTCGATGTGCATTGTGCAGTGGCCAATGGAATTTTTTTTGTTTTTTTTTTTTTTTGATTGGAGGTTTAACGACCACCGTGAGCAACTCAATGGGCTATAAGCAGTCGCCCGTCCCTAATTTAGGGTCACTGGTTCAAGGGAAGGGAGAGAGCCAGTGCCGTAAGACAAACACAACATCCATGCCTGACCGGGATTCGAACCCGGACCCCTTACGGACGAATGATCAGAGGCCAACGCCTTAGACCACTGCGCCACCGGAGCGGCGCCAATGGAATGTAAATGATATTGTGGCATTACTAAAGCATCAGACGAATCCGTTTAATTGCCGCCCCGGTGGCGCAGTGGTCTAAGGCGTTGGCCTCTGATCATTCGTCCGTAAGGGGTCCGGGTTCGAATCCCGGTGAGGCATGGATGTTGTGTTTGTCTTACGGCACTGGCTCTCTCCCTTCCCTGGAACCAGTGACCCTAAATTAGGGACGGGCGACTGCTTATAGCCCATTGAGTTGCTCACGGTGGTCGTTAAACCTCCAATCAAAAAAAAAAAAAAAAAAAAAGAATCCGTTTAATAGGCGTAATGCAGATATAAAGGTAACTAAACACAAGCTTTCACCAAATACAGTTGGCTTCCTCAGGCGAATGTTATAAAATATAAACAAATAATTCCATTTAAATGCACAGAGTAATGTGTAAAACAATGATACAGGTGGTATGTGATAGGTACGCGCTGTTAAAGTCATAGAGCAGATACGCGTGAGTGAGAATTAAGTAGGGCACGTCAGGCATGGGGAAGCTCAATTGATGTTTGGCCGAACTAAAAGAACTGAGGGATTTGGCAAACTCTGCGGGATACCCGACCCATATGGTTGACCGCATTTTACAGCACGCACGCAGTCCAGAATCATCGGCCCTCAGAACCAACGCAGAAGTTACTCTACTTTGGAAGTTGCCAATATATTCCAGGCTTTGCCTATTTTTGGAAGAACAGCTTAAAGAGATTTGGTCTGGGTACAGGAATCCGAGCTTCTAGAACCATCGCAGCCTGCCTCACGGGCTACAAACGAAGCGGCGTTAACCTGAATGAGGCGGGGGGTATATACCATCCCTTTGCTCTACCCAGACGGAACAATCAAGAACTATGTTGGTATGACAAAAAGAACACTGAGTATAAAGTTCCAAGAACATAAGCGGGATGCCAAGAGAGGCCTACTCACCACCGCTCTGGCCCGTGAAGTTGCCACCCGATCAGCTGTTCCTTTATGGTCGAATATGAAGAAAGTAGCTCCGTACACAACGGACCGAGCGACCCTTCTTCGAGAAGCCATAGAAATATTGTCAAGGCATGACGTATGCAACTCTGAAACATCAATTGAGCTTCCCCATGATTGGCGTGCCTTTCTTAATTCCCACCCACGCGCATCTGCTCTATGACTTTAACAGCGCGTGCCTATCACATACCACCTGTATCATTGTTTTACACATTACTCTGTGCATTTAAGGTGGACGTCAAGTAATTTAGCTTCCTATTCTTCCAATGGAAAAACTTTTGTACATATTTCCTTTACAATGTGTGTTCCTAAGGATCAAAATTTGAACATCGATTAAAATAACTTCATATTATAATTTGGAAAACTTAATATTTTCTAAAACATAACCATAATTATATTAAAAAACCATAACTTTTCCTTTGGTGGTGTTGAAACCAGAAAAAAGATGGCGCGACTTGTACTTTGATGACGTTAGTAGACGACAAACAAATGTTGGATTGCATAACTATGGTTATGTTTTAGAAAATAAGAAGTATTCCAAGTTATAAAATAAAGCTGTTTTAATCGATGTTCAAATTTTCATCCTTGGGAACGCACTAATTGGGAGTAAAATGTGTACAGAAGTTTTTCCATTGGAAGTATATATTTTTTTTTTTTTTTTGATTTTTTTTTTTTTTTTTGATTGGAGGTTTAACGACCACCGTGAGCAACTCAATGGGCTATAAGCAGTCGCCCGTCCCTAATTTAGGGTCACTGGTTCCAGGGAAGGGAGAGAACCAGTGCCGTAAGACAAACACAACATCCATGCCTCACCGGGATTCGAACCCGGACCCCGTTCGGATGAATGATCAGAGGCCATCGCTTAGACCACTGCGCCACCGGGGCGGCTTTTTTGATTGGAGGTTTAACGACCACCGTGAGCAACTCATTGGGCTATAAGCAGTCGCCCGTCCCTAATTTAGGGTCACTGGTTCCAGGGAAGGGAAAGAGCCAGTGCCGTAAGACAAACACAACATCCATGCCAGACCGGGATTCGAACCCGGACCCCTTAAGGACGAATGATAAGAGGCCAACGCCTTAGACCACTGCGCCACCGGGGCGGCCCATTGGAAGTATAGGAAGCAAAATTACTTTTTTTATTGGAGGTTTAACGACCACCGTGAGCAACTCAATGGGCTATAAGCAGTCGCCCGTCCCTAATTTAGGGTCACTGGTTCCAGGGAAGGGAGAGAGGCAGTGCCGTAAGACAAACACAACATCCATGCCTCAACGGGATTCGAACCCGGACCCCTTTCGGACGAATGATCACAGGCCATCGCCTTAGACCGCTGCGCCACCGGGACGGCGCAAAATTACTTGACGTCCACCTTAAATGGAATTCTTTGTTTATATTTAATAACATTCGCCTGAGAAAGCCAACCGCGTTTGGTGAAAGCTTGGGTTTAGTTACCTTTATATCTGCATTACGCCTATTAAACGGATTTGTCTGATTCTTTAGTCATTTAGTCAAGGTGTATCTCTACCCTATCTCTTTAACTTTTAACTGGAGTTTATTTATTTACTGCTATATCCGGGAAATAATGGGTAGTCTTAAAAAATTCCAACGGCTGAGAATCAAGTTGGAAGAGTAACGCTGCCATTTAAATTTCTTAACCACTTGTAAGCGCCTCGATATCATCCCAAAGTTTTTCCACTTCAAGTGAACTTTAACTGATCCGTTGTTCCTGAGAAAAAAGCAAACATTCCAGTGTCAAGCACTCTCACACCTAGTGCAATCAAAAAGAAGGGTTGTCATGTCGCATGAGACTAGATTGTACAACATGCACTTGCTCCTCACGGAGTCCACTACACCTTTTGAGTTGGACATCTGCTTGCGGTGGCTGGACATGTTGGTGCAACGTCAAAACAAAACCATCTCGTCCACCCACAATAGAAAGCTCCTTCAAGCACGAAGAGCTTATCACTCTCAGCAATTCAAGGTTCCAATAGTCAATGTCTCGAGCAAAGAATTTTCTACCGAAGAGATGAGAGTACTTGAAATAGGCCCAAAATTCTGTCCCGCTTCGCCGCCACGATTTCAGGACATCATCCCGACAGTCGAAAGTCTACTCTGCAAAATTCCACTTCAGCACAAAGAACCACTTAGATATCAATTGGTAGCCAAGTTGGCACTAACTCAACGCCGTTATCTGACCATTAATAGAAAATTGGAACCCGGAGCAAAATTAGTTTCACTTAAGCAGGACCCGGACATAGTCTTTACTTTCACTGACAAGACAAGTCAGATTGCAGTGATGAACCCGATGGATTACGAAGCCAAGATCTTCGAATTTATCACCCAATCGCAGTCCACGCCAGTTCTCAAGAGCCCTCTCACCCAGTGGGTGGCAAAAATAAAAATGGTTTCAAAAAATGATGAGCTTCCTGACTCCATCAGAAAAGCAGCAAAGTTGCCTCTTGGTCCGCGAATTGGTCCGCATCTTTGCACGCCTTAAACATCATAAACTGGGAAACCCTGTCAGATCAATTGTCTCCAGGAAATCGGCACCGTCATACCGCCTTGAGAAAGTGCACGCCAAATTCTTAACTCTTTTTTTACAACCTTTCGATACGGTATTACTATCATTGCAGGATTCTGTGGAGTGACTACGGAGATTAAACAATGCACCCACTGACTTACTTGGAAGCTTTCGTGTGGATGCCATGTAATGTGACACACTGCACTCACCTTTTCTTGGAATTATATGACAACGCAAAACATCACTGTTAATATCTCCTGATTTACAGCAAAACCACTTCGTACATGAAACATAAAATGCTGGTGATACTAAACACAGTAGATGAGAAAAGTGAAGCACAAAGTGTGCACAGACACTTAACAAATTAAAAAAAAATAGAAGTAAGAGACAAATCAACAAGGAAACAATTGAAAGTGACCGAACATGAGTACCTTACAGTGCAGATTTGCATTTCTGGCTCCTCTCTAGCTATGACCCTGTAAACATATGTATGCACATTTTGAATTTTGAAGAAATATTCTCATAATACATGGAAATACATTAGAATTATTAACACAGCAATCATACATCTCTAAATTGCCTGTATTTCCTGTTCATTCTAAAAATAAAAAATATATTTGATTCTCTTCGGCCACCCCATTTCTAGTCATTGCACATTTTTGGTATTCTAAAACTTCATGTTCTCTTATTCATTTTACAGAGTAGTGAACATTTTAGGATCATCAGTTACTTTGATATTCCATAAATAAGCTATCAGCCAAATATATTTCATTCACTTCTGGTAACAAATGTTTTCTTTACCTGATTTAGTCGCTATTCTGTAATGCGTGTAAATGTTCTGAGATTACTTTGCTAGGTGCTTACTTTTTTTTTTGGTAAAATCAGTGAGATGTAGCTAAAAAGTCATTCCTTGCACAGTGGGTGTGGCATGTGTGTTTTTTCTATCGAGCTTATGACCTGTCTCTGTTTTATCAACAGATTGTAATTTCTTCAAACCTGAGGAATTTGTTGTAGTGAAACATTCAAATATTTATTGTGTTTTATTTGCTCACAATTCATGTTCTGATTAGCTCAGTGTAATTATCCTGTATGTTTTGCACATCAGTGTAAATCTCTTGTACCCAATATTTTGATAGATGTTACAGATTTCCTGAATTGTATATTTTTATTTTATATTCTTCGGTATTCTTGTTATGTATCCATGCATTCCCCCACCCTTCATTTTCTGTTTTCCTATTAAGACTGAAGGACTAAGCTTTTTAAGAGAAAAGACACTCACACTTGGTGTGGCACCCCATTGTATGTGAAGGAAAGCATTTTGCTGCTGCTGGTGAAGGTTACTGAAAATGAGATATAAATATTTGAGATAAGTGTTTTGTATTGGATTTTTCATCCTTTCCTTTTATTTTTCTTTGTGGCTACGCTCCTTCAGTGGAATTGCCGAGGTCTGCGACCACGAATTGATGATCTGAAGGGCTTACTGTCTTCGCACACACCTGTGTGCGTTTGCCTCCAGGAGACAAAGCTTCGCCCAACGGACGCTCTTCCGCTGCGGCGATTTTCTGTTTTCCGCAAGGATCATGAGGACGGTGTTATCGCCTGCGGAGAAGTGGCCGTTATTGTTCCTCATGGTGTTCCTGTCACTGCGGTTGCCCTTCGGACGACTTTGCAGGCAGTGGCAGTGAGACTTTCTGGGAACACCCTGTTCACGGTCTGTTCCATCTACCTGCCACCGGCTGAAGCCGTGAGCCTTTTGGATCTGGAGGATTTAGTCGTCCAGTTGCCGCCTCCTTTCTTCCTCCTCGGACATTTTAATGCACACAATTTGTTGTGGGGTTGTAGCTCTCGTTGTAGTTGGATCGACCCTCTCTGCGTTATACCCACAAGAGCAGGGTGTCCCCCAAGGCTCCATCCTTTCTGTGACATTGTTCATCCTTCGTGTTAATCATATTTTCACTCTACTTCCTCCGACGGTTCGTGGCTCCATGTACGTGGATGATCTGCAGATCTCTTGCGCATGTGTCAACATGCGCACCATTGAGAGGCAGCTGCAGTCGGCCATTACGAAGATCTCTATCTGGGCTTCCCATAATGGATTTGGCTTCTCAATGCAGAAGACCGTTTGCGTGCATTTTTGCCGCAAACGGGGTCTTCACCCAGACCCCAGCCTCCGTCTGGGGTGCTCTACCATCCCTGTGGTGTCAGAAGTCAAGTTCCTTGGGCTAACTTTTGACCGAGCACTCACCTTCCGGCCTCACATCCAGTCTTTAAAGGTGAAGTGCACGAAGTCATTGAGTATCCTGAAGGTCCTCTCTCGAACATCTTGGGGGGCTGACAGGTGCTCAATGCTTCGCATTTACCATTCTCTGATTCGGTCAAAGTTAGACTTCGGTTGCATAATGTACGGTTCGGCACGTCCTTCCGTGTTGTGGCCTCTGGATCCTGTCCATCACCAGGCTCTGCGGCTATGCACTGGTGCTTTCCGTACCTCTCCCGTGCATAGCCTGTATGTCGAGGCCCATGAACCGCCGTTGTGCATTCGATGTAAGCTGCTGTCTCTTCAATTCTTCACCAAGTTGAAGTCTCTTCCTGATCATCCACTGCATGGTTCCATTTTCCAACCGCAATGTGTCCGCCTTTTCTCACACAGCCCTTCCTGTGTTCCGACGTTTGGGATTCGGATGTCGAGCATGGTGCGCGTTGCTGGTCTAGACTTGTCAAGGATTGGTTTGACCCGGTTCTACAATGAGCCGCCGTGGCAGCCGGTTCAGGCAACGGCTGACCTTTCTCTTTGTGTGTGGCCAAAGTCATCCTCCCCTGCTTTGGTGTACCAGCAGCTCTTTGCTGAGAAGCGGTCTCTTTTCCCGGATTTCGTACCTGTATTTACTGACGGGTCGAAATCCGGTGAGGTTGTTGGATCCGCATTCGTGTGTGGCGATGACTCCCATGCTGAGCGACTTCCGCCTGAATCCACCGTCTTTTCGGCTGAGATGCGTGCGGTCCACCACGCTTTGTGTCACATACAGTCTAGATCTCATCGTTGCGCTATGATTTGCTCCGATTCCCAGTCCGTCATCCACGTCCTATCTTCTCCGGAGGACACGGACTCACCGGTCGTCCGTGATGTCCGTCGTCTTCTTGGAACTTTGGAAGGTGCTGGTTTCCTGGTCCGTTTTTGTTGGGTTCCTGGCCATGTTGGGATCCGGGGTAACGAGCTGGCAGATCTCTCTTCCAGGTCTGTTTCTTCCATGTCGCCAGCTCGGCTGCCACTGTCTTTCCGAGATTATCTCCCACTGATCCGGAAATTTGTTATGGATGAGAGGCGGTCTATGTGGTCTCAGCAGGGCAGCAATAAACTCTATGCCATCAAACCACAGATCGGACAGTGGAAGTCTAGTTTGCGGAAGAACCGTCGTGAGGAAGTTGTTCTTGGTGTCTCCGCATTGGGCACTGTCGTTTTACTCACCGCTTTTTGCTGTGTGGCGACAGTGCCCCGATGTGTGAGCAGGCCCTGATTTACGGGAGGGCACACGGGGCACGTGCCCAGGGCCCCCGATTTTGGGGGCCCCCAAATTTGAATTAAATGTGTACTTAGTTAATGGGAATTTTGTGTGTGTATATTCAAAATTTATTTTTTTTACTTTTGCATGCTCATGAGTCATGTGTTTATAGATGTGGTACTTACACGCAGTGGGTTTGAGTTTCGAATTTCACGTAAACACGTGGCCATTAATGAGTTTCAGAGGTTTAATAACCTTCAGGTGGCTATTGAGAAGGAGGATCGCTTACATTGATTCGCGTGCCTTTTCTTGCTTTTCCGAACGCACCTAAACTCAACTGATCCTTCAACTTCCTGCACATGTCTTGTTGTTGTCGTAACTGCAACCACGAAGGCTTGGTTGTATTTTGCGTTGCGTTTCTTGTAGTCTAATGGAATGTTGAATATTTGTTAATTTTATATATAATCAAATTTAGTTAGTTGTAACAATATATTTAAGTTGAATTATTTAACAGTTAAATTATGTCAAAACGTACATATTTATCAGGCAGTGCTAAACGGAAAGCCAAACAATTGAAACTGAAGGATGATGACCTGCAGCATAGTAGCATTGAACGTTTTTGCCATTAAAAAATTGGATATTTCACTTGGTCCCAAAATTTCCACAAATTCATCTAATTTTACCACTGGTGAGTCTCTTGAGTGTAATTTGTCTTTGGAAGCCAGTAATATGACTTCAGAATCATCTAACATCACAGATGCTCCTAATTTGGGAAATCTTTTGAATTCATCTAATGAAGAGAGCACAAGTTCCACAATGAATGCAGTGGATCCTGCCTTATGGGGAGAAATTACAGAAGAAATGCGCGAATGCTTTTTGAGCAATCCACCAGTCCAAGATTTGAAGTTGCTGGCATTCACAGGGAAGGATATATGTGGTAAAAAACATTTCCTAACAGAAGGTAATTTTTTCAGAATAAAAAAAAATAATGAGAAGGTAAAATGTGACTGGCTTCTTTTATCCCCATCAGCTTGTTTACTATTCTGCTGGATATGCAAATTGTATGCTAGGAGCACTACAGCATTTTTTTTTTTTTTTTTTTGATTGGAAGTTTAACGACCACCGTGAGCAACTCAATGGGCTATAAGCAGTCGCCCGTCCCTAATTTAGGGCCACTGGTTCCAGGGAAGGGAGAGAGCCAGTGCCGTAAGACAAACACAACATCCATGCCTGACCGGGATTCGAACCCGGACCCCTTACGGACGAATGATCAGAGACCAGCGCCTTAGACCACTGCGCCACCGGGGCGGCTACAGCATTAGGATCCACAGGTTTTTCTGACTGGAAGCATGCAAGTGAACGTCTTACAGAGCATAAAAATTCACACATACACAGGCAAGCAGTATGGGACTATTCATCACGCATGAATGCTTCTGCACATTGACTGTCAGATAGTTATGCAGTATCGGAATGAATCCAAGTACTGGCAAGATGTTTTGCATAGAATTGTTGCGACAGTTAAGTATCTCTCAGTTCGTGGGTTGCCAATGTATGGTGATGATGAAACAATTGGATCAGTTCAGAATGGAAATTTCCTGGGCTGCTTAGAATTAATTGCAGAATTTGATCCATTCTTAGCTCAACACTTGGAAAAATGTGGGAATCCAGGAAGTGGTAACACCAGTTACTTATCTTCAACATGTGTGGATGAATTTGTTGAATTAATGGCTGTATGTGTTTTTAATGCCATCACTGATGAAATAAAAATGTCAAAATAGTTTTCTGTCATAGTTGACTCTACTCCAGACATTACACACATAGATCAACTGGCTTTTATCATAAGGTATGTCAACAAAGATTGTAAAGCAAAAGAACGGTTTTTGACATTTATTCCATTCCATGGACATACTGCAGAAAACATTACAAATACCATGATATCTTTTCTACAGGAGGCTGGACTGGATATTATGAATGTTAGAGGCCAAAGCTATGACAATGCCAGCAACATGTCTGGGAAGTATTCTGGTGTTCAAACACGCATTAGGGAAATCAATCCACTAGCGGAATATGTGCCATGTTCTGCTCACACTTTAAATTTAGTTGGTATGAATAGCATAGATAGTTGTGGTAAAGTTCTCTCTTTTTTCACATTTTTGCAAAAACTCTATACTTTTTTTCTGCATCAACTCACCTTTGGAAGATGCTTCAGGAGAAAGTTCAGGAAGCACATGGAAATTCATCACTCACACTGAAGAGTCGCTAAGTTACAAGATGGTGTGCAGATGCTGCAGCTACACGATCAGTGAGGAAAAATTATCGTGAAATAGAGAAAGTTTTAGTATTTCTGTCAGAAAATGTAGATGATTCTCCACAGACAAGAGATAAAGCAAAATCACTGCTGAAGAAAATGCGAACAATGGAAATATCGATCAGCACAGTATTTTGGGACACAATACTTCAGAGATTAAACTGTGCAAGTCAAACTTACCAGAATCCAAAAGGAAATATTTCTGAAGTACCTAAAATTTTCCAGTCATTAATTGAATTCATTCAGTTCGTGAGGGAAACTTTTGAAGTCTATGAAGAGGAAGCTAAAACATTAGTGTCTGAAAATGTGCAATACCATGGTCATGATTGCCGAAGAAAGAAAGTGCCCAAGAATAAACACTTAGATGAATGTAACAGTGAACATATAGAACTCAGTGCAAGGGATATATTTAGAACTCAGGTTCATTATGTGCTTTGTGATGCTTTAGTCACTCAGCTTTCAAGCATAAAAAGTGCTTATGAAAATATAATGAGAAAATTTGAATTTTTTACAAAAAAATCAAGATCTGAAATTTTTGAAGGGGCAAAAGCATTGCAGGAATACTATAACAATGACCTTGACGACCAGTTTGCAGATGAGTTTTTGCAATTCTCCTCAATGATGGGGGAGCATGCAACCATTCCCCAGATGCTACAAACTTTGAAGGTAAACAATTTAGAAGCCACATTTCCGAACACTGAGACTGCACTTAGAATGTTCATGACATTACCGATTTCAAATTGTACAAGTGAGAGATCATTTTCTTTGCTGAAAAGACTTAAAAATCCCTTGTGATCAACCATGCAACAAACGAAACTGGCATCATTAGCTCTGCTGTCTTTGGAGAGTGATGTGACACAGTCTTTAAAATATGATTCTCTGATACATGACTTTGCATCTAGGAAATGTAGAAGAAAAATATTCAACCCAACTGTTTCGTCCTGATATAGGAGGTAAACTTTCAATTGTTTTTATTCATTCCTAAAAATTAAGAATAGTAACCGAGTTATTACAAATAAAAAGATCTGGTGCCCAAACACAGCACTTTGTCATTGTATTGTCAGTTTTGTTTGACATTGGACAATTTAAACATTCATGTCATTATGTGCTCATTAGATTTTGGTAAAAATTCGGTAAATGTGTAGTTTAGCGTGGTAAATTATTTGGTCGGAAAAGTTGTAAAATTTCAAAAAAGTGTGACGTACAGATTCTAAAATATGCACTTTTAAGGGGAAATGGTGAACATTTTTTATCGTTAGAATGAATATTAAAGATGTTTACCGAAAAACTTAAACTTCAAGTACGACGAGTCAGCAGACGCTGCGGGAGGCCTTAAACAACGCTGAGGCGTTGACATGAAGCTGTGCTCCGTTGAAAGGAAGGATCGCTGCAGCCAGGACATTCACGGGCGGAATAGTACAACAGGAACCGGGTACGTTGTTGTCAGGAAAGAGTGTAGTGATACGCTACAGAGAATAGTTAATTTCGGTATCAGTTCTTGACATCGCAATCAGACAGTTTCTTGTTTTTTTCACATGGGATTCTTTGATGCTGAATGTATGAACTCATTTCTCCGTGGAAGCTTTTTTTAATTTAGTAATCAAACTTTCACTTTGAGACTTGCCATCTAACTTCCGTTAGAGAGAATGCGACACCTACTTTAACGCTTTTCTAGAAACAAGAAAGGCATGTGCATACTTACTATTTCGTATGACGGAATTACATGCCAAAGAACGAAGATAGTCTCTGCATGTTTCTTTAAAAAGTGAGACAGAAATTACAAACTACATTCTTTAGCGTAGCAGTATATTCTGTTACTCTTTCCTGACAAGAGCGTACCTGATTCCTGTTGTACTCTTCTGTCCATGAATTCCTAGCCGCAGCAAACCTTCCTTTCAACGGAGCAAAGCTTCAGGTCGTCGCCGCAGCGTGTGTTTACTCATCCTACTTAGACTACTTGGAGGTAAGTTTTTCCGTAAACATCTTTAATATGCTTTTTTTTTTAATTTACAACTTTTCTGACCAAATAATTTAGGACGTCGAAGTACAACAAATTTACCAAAATTTGAACTGGACTAGGTGTTCTCCTCAGCTTTTCAGATTATTACTATTATTATTATTATTATTATTATTATTATTATTATTATTATGTTTTTTTTTATTTTTTTTTTTTTTTTGTGTGTGTGTGTGTAACTCAGACTCTTCCTCATCAACACAAAATTTTATGTTTTGCAGTTTTCTGATATATTGATCATGATGCGCTGATTTGATCTTGGTAGAAACCGGGAAGCTGGAAGTAGGAGTTCCCATAGCACTTTTTCAATTTTTTATGCAGCTTCACATCTCTATTTATGAGGAAGTCCAGTGGAGGTCACCATGGATTTTTTTTTCTTGTTTTAGTTCACATTTTTTGTTGGATGCATTGTTCTCATGTTCTAGATGCAAGAATCAGTACATTGCAAGACCACAATATTCACTAAAATTAAGATGTCCATCCATTTTGTCATAGATATATTGTTATAGTTAGAGTCTATGGGGGTCATTAACACCACAAACTACAGATCAACCAGTTGTCCCCGCACAGCCAGAGTTGTATAAAAATAAAATGTATCTGCGTGGAGAATATTTCTAAGTCTGGGGCATGCGCTTTAGAGGGAATGAGGATTCAGCCCCTGTAGGATACTAGACTAGCGTCTCGCGACAGCGATATCCACGTGTATCGAGTTATCTCATTGGCAGCAATAAAACCGGCACCCACCAGTTGGCGACCGGCACTGAAACGGCACTCGTTGTTTACAGCGGAACGCTAGAACAGCTCCGCGAGCAATCTACTGTTTTCGATCTGGCAACGCTCAGTAAATATTGAGTTGTTCGTCCATATTACCCTTCGATAGTATTAAAATTCCATGAAGCTGTCGTTGAATTGGTCTTTTGTATTTTATAATGCCTCAATGGAATTTGTATAGTCTCGTTAACGATGTCGTACGAGATAGAAAAACATGCATATTATGGTGTGAAAGATATCGTTCGCTACCCACCCTTGAAATAATAAAGAATCACGAATGGCAATAAATATCGCTGCTTTTCTTCTTTAATTGTCTTTTGCTATATATTTCTTAGTACGAATTCAAATACTTACTGTAAATACGAAAGTATAATTTTTTATCAGTCTCCCAACGTATATAGCGGTAAGATGGTTCATTTTTTTAGTTCTTTTTCAACATCTCAGTTATAATTTTCATTTAGTACACGAAATATATTTTTTTGATGAAGCCAACGTTAGTCATCATGATGAATAAAAAAATAAGAACAGAATGCAAAGATAACCACCCATAATGTTTGCATTCGAATGTAAACAACAACAAATGCATTGCCAGATCGAAAACAGTAGATTGCTCGCGGAGCAGTTCTAGCATTCCGCTGTCTTAGCTGTGAGAAATGAAGAATGCGCCCGTTTGTGGAAGAATAGCCATTTTTATATTTGGAGGTATACTGCAAACAGGTTAAATTGTTCGATTTGTGCCGACAATGAAGAAACTAATCTTAACTAAGATGTAAGCAACCTGTGTCACGACTTCGACGACGTATACGAACTACAAGTGCTGTTTCAGTGCCGGTCGCCAATTGGTGAGTCCCGGTGTTATTGCTGCCAATGAGATAACTCGATACATGTGGATATCGCTGTAGCGAGACGCTAGTGGACTTTTGTGCTGCTTAGAGATGAGCTTACCTGTTACTTGGTGTTCACGGCGCTAACTGTGACTGCTGCTCAAAAGTAACAGTGATTTTTAACGGTGATTGGAATCACAGTTTAGGACCTGTTATTTGTTTCCCTTCCGTGAATTCGTGCGCCAGTAACGACTAGCGAACGAGTAAAGTAACTGATAGCAGAATCACTTAATGGAACGGTGGGTTGGCCATAATACAGCGGATCCTGGGTTATATGTTTTTTACTTTTAAACATAAATCTGCGTTAACCCCGATATTTTGCTGTAGTTATAATGGCTTTTTCAGTTGGGTTTTCCAGTGATCCTAAATTAGGGACGGGCGACTGCTTATAGCTCATTGGGTTGCTCACAGTGGTCGTTAAACTTCCAATGAAAAAAAAACCTAGGCTTCCTTAAAAAACTACACTATAGTAGATGTTGCCACTCGTGAGCTAAATTCCAGCATAAGGTTGGACACCTACTAACCTAAGGGGTATTTAGCTCACGAATGACAACACCTACTATAGTGTAGTCTTGTGGACGGGTAGGGATGCTACCTGAAAATTCGACTGTAAGTAATATCCTTTTATTCCCAAGTAAATCCTATAATTTAGTGAAATTTGTAATACATCAAGTCTAGAAATAGCCATGACATCAAATTATTACCTGTTCATCAAGTTCAGGGGGAACCCTGAGCTGAACTACTTTTTTGTAATTTTTGAATACAGAAAAAGAAACAAAATAAGAAACTGTGAGTACTGATATTATGATTGTAAACATCACAATAGAGTATTACAATATTTAAGCACGAAAAGACTGTTGCTTTTGGTATTGACTTTGAGATCACCGCGCATCTAAAAAAATGTGAAAGCACAATTTACTGTAAAAACTATAATACTTATGAGTTTATTTATATAATTTAAAAAGGTAAACCAAGATCTACAGGATTATAGCAAGTATGGATGTCAAGGCCCTTTTTCCAAGTACCACTGTACCGGCAGCAATTGAAAACATTAAAAAATTAAAACAGGACAAAAATCTTAATAACACACAATTTCAAGAATCAAAAGCAGTTTTGTTATACATTTATGAAAACAATATTTTCAAATTTGAAGAGAACATTGCAAACAAAAAAATAGAGGCCCAATGGGTTCCCCTCTGTCAAATCTATTTGCAGAAGTGACTATGAGCAATATTGAGGAACAAATAATCTGTACAATGGAAGAAACTCCTTTGGTTTACTGTAGATATGTGAATGACATTTTTATTTTGTCACGAATGAGTATTTATGAACTTGAATCATTAACTCAGCAATTTGGTAATATCTATCCAACGTTGACAATAGAACATAAGGAGGAGAATACTTTGATCTTCCTTGATGTTAAAGTTGTCAAGCAAAGAGACCAACTACAATACAGACTACATAGAAAACAGTCATTTATTCCTGTTCTGATTCCATATAATTCAACACATCCATACACACAGAAATACAATAGTATTAAAACTTTAATCAAAAGAGCAATGATTACACACTCCTCAAAAGAAGAATTCTTTACAGCCATTCCATGAAAAAGTGGACAAACAGGAAAAAAATTAAATTGTATCATATTATTATTTATGATACATCAAACTGAAGGTATGAGTACTACATAGAATTTGAATTCACAACAAAAAATGCTATATAAATCATTGTCTCCTTGCATTTCAGTCTTAAACATCCAGAACAAAAGGTAGAATTTACATTTAGTAATTAGACAATTCTAATACCAGTTCTGGAAATGTTTTGACAACTGTTTTTCACTTGCAGTTGTATTTGCTAGATGTAGCAGAGTCCAAAACACTTTGTAATAACATATTTTACACTTAAAAATAATTGAAAATTTAAAAACATTTTTTTTTAGTCTGCTGACTGAAATGACCATAAAGATAGTTTATACTAACATACCCTTTGTGTAGAAATTTCAAACTTTGTGGAAGTTTGACTGTCAGCAGTCTGAATAAGTGTAGAAAAAGTCATGTAGAAAAAACTGAGGTGTGACGTGTGTGACATTATTGAAAGTCTCACTTAGGTGTCACACTTTGGTACTGAGGTGTTGCCTGACATTGCCACAACTCTGTTTAATGAAAAAGAAAAGACTTCACGCTGTATATCAGATAGCACAAAGAAAAAGAAAAGATTTGTATGCCATAATGATATATTGTAAGTAGACAGGTACCAGGAAATGTGTGAAATCAATAAAGGACTCACTATCAAGGAGGCACAATTTAATACAAAAAAGACACATGCTAATGACTATAAGTGATGCTTTCACACAGTTCAAAAATGAAAATTAGAACATTTTAATTAAAAAACTAAGTTTTACGACCTGTGTCCTGGATATGTGACATTAATTTTGTAAACACCATGGAATTATGTGCTTGCAAATATCATGCAAATTTACATTTTTATACAATCCTTGGCCAGCAAAATTCCAATTCCCCAAAGTTTCCTTCAAATGAAATAGAACTGATGAGTGTTTTGTGCTGCAGCATTCAAAATGAGAACTGCATGATTGGATTTTGCACAGACTGTAAAAGTGATGTTTGCATGTGTGTTGAAGAGATACATATAGACACATTTGTAACATGGAAAGATATAGATGGTTTCAAAAAAGTGGTTGAGATTGATGGTTCTGTTTGAAGAACTGTGCTTCATAATCAGTTACATTATTATAACATTCATTCTTTTGTAAGAACAGTTCAGTCACCAAATGAAGGTGATTGGATTTTGCACAGACTATAAAAGTGATGTTTGCATGTGTGTTGAAGAGATACATATAGACACATTTGTAACATGGAAAGATATAGATGGTTTCAAAAAAGTGGTTGAGATTGATGGTTCTGTTTGAAGAACTGTGCTTCATAATCAGTTACATTATTATAAAATTCATTCTTTTGTAAGAACAGTTCAGTCACCAAATGAAGGTCTGCTCCAAATTGATTTTTTTGAAAATTACAGTACTATCTCCCAAGATGAAATCCAGAGTGGACACTGGAGGCACCAGCAAATAACTACTGTATATTTACCAGTTGTGCATGAAATATTAAGCATACTGTAGCTGTAATAAGTGATGAGCTCAACCTTTACAAAAATGCTGTGCAGGCCTTAAAAATTGCTATAGCTACATTAAAGGCCAAATTTCCAGAAATAGAAAAGTTAACAATTTTTTCTGATGGAAGTGCAGCTCAATTTAAAAACCAATTCACTCAGTAAAATCTTTATTTGAAGCAGGACTTTGATGTCGCTGGAGAGTGGAACACTGAAACGCAGAGTAGAGACAGTGAAATCTAAGGTGATGATTGTCAATTCTACAGGATTTTTTCTAATGTGTAAATAAATACATTATATGAGTTTATTCTTTTCAGAAAAAAAAAAAAAAAAAAAAAAACTAACCGTCGATTCCGATGGGTTTTGTCTAGTCTCTTTTTATCTAACCATTTCTTCATTATCAAGCAATGACGATAAATTAAACTACGATTGGACGAAAATTCCCATTTTCATCTGACTTATTTCCGCAAAGAGCAATGCCTTGCCTGGCCAATGTTCTGGCAACATCAAATAAAATATTTAAAACTTTAGTATTAAATTCTTTATCATGTTCTTCTTGAAAATTACACTAGCCCTTTTATTTTTGTCTAAAAGAATATCGACGTGTTTATCTTTTTGTGAAAAATGGCAACAATCCACTAGTGCAGCTTTGTGAGTTTTAAAAGAGAAATGCTGGGATAATTTTCCTAATTTATATTTACCCACACTCTTCATTTTGTGTCATTGCCTTACACCTGTTTCATTCCAAGTACAATCTAATTTCTCCCTGTCTGGACCTTCAGGGAAAAGAAAACAAACTCAAAGCAATAAGCAGTATCTTTAACAATGCTTTACTCTATATCAGGATATTGTTTATACCAGGAAGGAGAAAAGCGTCTCGAATTATCTGAGGGCATCTGCTGCCTCAGGAAACCTGTCGGGGTGAGGGCGGATACCAAAATTGTAAAAAATAAAGAATTTTTCGTCCGATCGGGAGATTTTTGACATTTACAAGCTACAAATAGACATTATCTGAGGGCATGTGCCTACTCAGCAAACCTGTCGGGGTGGGGGTGGGGGTTAATACCAAAAGTGTAAAATATGAAAAATTCCTCGTCTGATTGGGAGATTTTCAGCATTTACCAGCTACAACTCAGCAAACTATCTGAGGTGTACCTACTCAGGATACCTGTGTGTGTGTGTGTGTGGGGGGGTAAATAAACAGTGTATAATATGGCGCATGCGCTCAGATAATGTGTCGTGTTGTAGCTGGTAAATGCTGAAAATCTCCCGATCAGACCATAAATTCTTCATATTTTACTATTTTACACTTTTGGTTTAACCCCCCCCCCCCCCCGACAGGTTTCGAGAGTAGGCACATGCCCTCAGATAATGGGTCGAGTTGTAGCTTATAAATGCTGAAAATATCCCGATCGGACGAGAATTTTTTTTATATTTTACAATTTTGGTATTACCCCCCCCCCCCGACAGGTTTCCAGAGTAGGCACATGCACTCAGATAATAGGTCGAGTTGTAGCTTATAAATGCTGAAAATCTCCCGATCGGACGAGAATTTTTTTATATTTTACAATTTTGGTATTAACCCCCCCCCCGCCCCGACAGGTTTCCAGAGTAGACACATGCGCTCAGATAATGGGTCGAGTTGTAGCTTATAAATACTGAAAATCTCCCGACCGGACCAGAATTTGTTTACATTTTACAATTTTGGTATCCCCCCCCCCCTCCCGACAGGTTTTCTGAGTAGGCACATGCCCTCAGATAATGTGTCGAGTTGTAGCTTGTAAATGCTGAAAATCTCCCGATCGGGAGAGAATTTTTTTTATATTTTACAATTTTGGTATGCCACCTCCCCCCCGCCCCCGATAGGTTTCCAGAGTAGGCATATGTGTTTAGATAATGTGTCGACGAGTTGTAGCTTGTAAATGCTGAAAATTTCCCGATCGGACGAGATTTTTTTTTATATTTTCCACTTTTGGTATAACCCCCCCCCCCCCCCCCCGACAGTTTTGTTGCCGAGTAGTCACATGCGCTCTGATAATTGTCAGACTTGTAGTTTGAAAACCCTAAAATATTTTGTTGAGATGCAGATCAAACATTTGTTGTAAAGAATTACATTAATTATCGCAATTAAGAAAAGACGAAATTACGGAAGCTTTATATGACTTAGATTACCAACCTCTGTCGTGGGGTCGTGGCCACGAGGCGGTCAAAAACGTAATTTTTATACGGCCCCTTAAAATGTTTGTGGCCAGTTCTCCTACACCCAGGCCGCGGGTGGCCTAGTGGGCAACGTTCGTGACTGCCACGGAAAGGACCTCAGGTTCGGCAGGTACGAACGCTCGATCCACTAAATATCCGCCGTGCGTCGGATGGGCACGTTAAGCCGTCGGATCCCGGGTACTGGCCCCCCGGTAATAAATAAGGGCGTCTTCCCCCTTTCTACTTATCTTCTGTGTCACTTTTCTATCGGGCACTCTAGCCCAAATCTCCTAGCTTCCTACTTCTAAGGGTTGTTTAAGACCTGGGGTCAGACACTTCCTTCATAAAATCCTCTACTGAAGATCTGATCTGAGATCCTACACCCAACTTGAGTTAATACGGAATTGTTATGAATGTGACATCGATAGAACAAAAGCTGTTAAAAATGTCTAGGCCTCGGGCCTGTGAAATAACATTTAGTGCCAAAGTAAAAGCGCAATGCTACTAACTTTATTTGAATCATAAACGTTGCGAATATGACTTTGAGTAAAAACTATTTAAAAAGCCTAGGCATAGGGTAACGAATGAATATTTCGTGCCTGAGTAAAAGCGGAATATTATTAACTTCACTTGATAAGTAATAGTTGTGAATACGACATTAATTGAATAAAAACTATTAAAAAGGCCACGGCCTAGGCCTAGGGAACGTGAGAAAGTTTTTAGTGAAAAATTAAAGGCGGGATATTATTAACTTGAGTTGATACCTAATTGTTATGAATGTGGCATCGATAGAACAAAAACTGTTAAAAAGGCATAGGTCCTGTGAAATAATGTTTAGTGCTTAAGTAAAAGCGCAATATTATTACCTTAAGTTGATACGTAAACTTTATGAATATAACATCGGTAGAAGAAAGACTGTCAAAAGGTCCTACGAATGAGGCATAGTAATTTAGTGCCTAATTAAGTAAGAGAGAAATATTAATAACTTGAAATGTTATGTAAACATTTAGTACCTAAGTAAAAGTGCAGCGTTATAAAAAAATCCCTGTTTGTCGTCTTTTTCCGAACATAGTATGAGTTCTGATGTAATTGTTTTGTTTCGTTGAAACCTAAGAAATGTGTTATGTAATCATGAATATGATGTAATCCATATTCATGATTATGTGCTATGCAATCCCGATCCAGGACGACGAAATTTTCAAGTTTTCGGATATTGTCCTTCTCATATTTACACCAAAAAACGGATTTTCATCTTCAAAATTTGTGCTTTGTAATTTTTTTAAAATTCAGTTGTAATTGTCGTTTGTCTTACTGGGAACGTTATCTCCATTCAATTCCCCTCACAGCGCCAAGAAACTGCAATTTTTGTACGGCCCCTAAAGATTTGTGCCCAAAAGTCCGTTATGTCCTAAACTTGTTTTTAAACTTTTATAGGTAATTCTGCGCGAATTCTGATATTTTGCTGTAGTTTTTACAGCTTTTTCAGTTGAATTATGCGTAATTATTTTATACGTTTTTCGCGGTTAGTTAAATTTTGGATTCAGATTATCTAAAACACACTGTTCATTTGTACCTAACATGGTATGTTGCAACTTTGAAAGAAACGAGGCAGCATTTTTTTTCAGCCTTGAAATGGATGAAAAAAGAAGAGACATGAGGACAACTAAAGAAGATGTGACTTCCAAAGTGGAATATATAGAGCTATGCAAGACAGTAAGAAAAAGTATCACTGAAGACGTAAGAAAATTCAACTGTGAACTAGTGAGGAAAGCAATTGAAAACAACCAAAGCCTAAAGATAGCAAAGGGACATCTCAGTAAGGGAAGAAAACAGATTATGGCACTGAGAAAAGAAGATGGTTCTGTAACAAGAAATAGAGGCGAAATTTTGACAAGAGTGAAAGATTTCTACTCCAAATTATATAAAAGGGATGATACATGCACTCCAGACATCATGAAAGATACCAGTAGCAGAGTTCCTCCAGTCCTTCCAGCAGAAGTTGCACATGCAATCAAGAACATGAAGCGGGAAAAAGCTCCAGGCGAAGATGGAATTACAGTAGACATCATACAAGAAGCAAGTGGAGAAATCGAAACAGTACTCGCCCAAATTTTCACTCGATGCCTTAATGAAGGAAAGATTCCTGAGGATTGGAACACCGCTACAATGATCCTGCTACATAAGAAAGGTGACATTGAGGATCTCGGAAACTACAGTCCTATCAGCCTCCTTTCAGTAGTTTATAAAATCTTCACTAAAGTTCTTTCACACCGCTTGAAGGTAACACTGGACATGGCTCAACCGAGAGAACAAGCTGGATTCAGGAGTGGCTACAGCACAATAGATCATATCCATGTGCTGAGAGAACTAATTGAAAGAGCGAGGGAATATGAACTTCCATTGTGCATGGCTTTTATCGATTATGAAAAAGCCTTTGATTCGGTGAAACCATCAGCAGTTACAATGGCTCTGAAATGCTGCGGTATTGAAGATGCATACATTAATATTATTAATAACATCTATGAAAATGCAAGTGCAAAGATTAGGCTGTTTGAAAATACAACACACATAAAAATTGGGAAGGGAGTGAGACAAGGTGACACCATATCTCCGAAGCTCTTTAATGCCACATTGGAGGGTGTTTTTCAGTCACTGAGCTGGGAAAACAAGGGGATAAAGATTAATGTAGATTATCTAACCCACCTTCGTTTTGCTGATGACGTAGTCATTTTTGCAACTAGCCCATCAGAGCTGCAGAGTATGATCCAGGAACTTGCTAACAAGAGTAAAGAAGTGGGATTAAAAATGAACTTTCAGAAGACAAAAGTGATGTTCAATGCTTTTACAAGAAATGAAGATTTATCGATTGATGGAGAAAAGCTGGAGATAACAGACACGTACGTTTATCTTGGACAGCAGATATCAAGTGAGGGTCACATTGATGAAGAAATTAATCGGCGTACAAAACTTGCCTGGAGAGCTTTTGGAAGAAACAGCATAATTTTCAAGAGCAACATGCCATTATGTCTTAAAAGAAAAGTGTTTGATCAATGCATCCTTCCAGTGCTTACGTATGGTGCAGAGACGTGGACCTTAACTAAAAGAGACATACAAAGGCTGCAGACAACTCAAAGCAGCATGAAGAGGTGCATGCTTGGTGTACCCAGGAGAGATAAGAAGAGGAATTCGTGGATCCGAAAAATGACAAGAGTGGAAGACATCATGATCAGAGTTAAATCCCTGAAATGGCAATGGGCTGGACATACTGCCAGAAGGACAGATCATCGATGGACAGCCGAAATTTTAGATTGGATTCCAAGGGACAGGAAAAGACCCAGAAGAAGACCACATGGGAGATGGGTGGATGAAATTCGAAAGTATGCAGGGGTGACATGGAGGAGACTGGCACAAGACAGACCGTTGTGGAGGAAACTTGGGGAGACCTTCGTCCAGCAGTGTATTGATAATAGTTGACAATGATGATGATGATGATACAAAATTTAAACTAACTTTGCAAAAAAATGACCTGAAGATCATGACGCGCAACGCAGCAGTTATGAATATTCAGAACTCACACACAACCAAGTATAGACTGTTAAAAAATTAAAAAATATTTAACAAGAACAAAAAAAGTAAAGAAAAACTTCAAAACGCAACAGGCATGAGTAAACAATAAATTAAAGAAATAGCAAAACTGAATGTAGAAAGTGTCGAGAATGCCAAGCCTTGGCTTTATCAAGGACCAGCAAAAACTCTGCATTTTCTCACTTCCACAAAGACCTAGTTGGAAATGGGTTTCTGCAAAGCCATAGATGCAAGAATTAAGCCCATCAAAATTTTTTTAATTTTGCAAAACCTCTTCAGAGTTGCAGGTAGAATATTTTAGTCAAAATTTTTGGATGCATCTATAACTTTCCTGGCCCAACCCACACTCGATAAAATCTTTAATCTGTTGTTTCTTTTTTTATGGCATTTTAGGTAAAACTTTTGTTCCCCACAAAGAATAAGACTTAGTAGTGCATTTTGTACTGTTCTTAAAGTTTAAATTCTCTCTCAGATGACTTTGTTGCTCAGCAACGTGTTATAACTGAATAATTCTGATGATTTGTTCAGACCCTCTCACAACTTGTGATTTTGTAATCGTTATTCTGGTTTTTGTGGCGGATGACGAGTGTGGGTTGGGCCAGGAAAGTTATAGATGCATGCAAAAACTTTGACTAAAATATTCTACCTGCAACTCTGAAGAGGTTTTGCAAAATTTAAAAAAAATTTATGGGCTTAATTCTTGCATCTATGGCTTTGCAGAAACCCATTTCCAACTAGGTCTTTGTGGAAGTGAGAAAATGCAGAGTTTTTGCTGGTCCTTGATAAAGCCAAGGCTTGGCATTATCGACACTTTCTACATTCAGTTTTGCTATTTCTTTAATTTATTGTTTACTCATGCCTGTTGGGTTTTGAAGTTTTTCTTTACTTTTTTTGTGCTTGTTAAATATTTTTTAATTTTTTAACAGTCTATACTTGGTCGTGTATATCCCAAGAGCAGAGTCAAAGACTAAATTTTACACCAAAGAATTTAAAACTAAATTTTCTTAAAAAACAACCTGAAGATCATGACGCGCAACGCAGCAGTTATGAATATTCAGAACTCACACACTACTAAGTAGAGACATTAAAAAAAAGTATTTAACAAGAACTAAAACAATATAGAAAACTTCAAAGCCCAACAGGCATGAGTAAACAATAAAATAAAGTAATAGCAAACCTGAATGTAGAAAGTGTCGAGAATGCCGAGCCTTGGCTTTACCAAGGAAAAGCAAAACTCTGCATTTTCTCACCTCCACAAAGACCTAGTTGGAAATGGGAGTATGATCCAGGAACTTGCTGACAAGAGTAAAGAAGTGGGATTAAAAATGAACTTTCAGAAGACAAAAGTGATGTACAATGCTTTTACAAGAAATGAAGATTTATCGATTGATGGAGAAAAGCTGGAGATAACAGACACGTACGTTTATCTTGGACAGCAGATATCAAGTGAGGGTCACATTGATGAAGAAATTAATCGGCGTACAAAACTTGCCTGGAGAGCTTTTCGAAGAAACAGCATAATTTTCAAGAGCAATATGCCATTTTGTTTTAAAAGAAAAGTGTTTGATCAATGCATCCTTACAGAGACGTGGACCTTAACTAAAAGAGACATACAAAGGCTGCAGACAATTCAAAGCAGCATGGAGAGGTGCATGCTTGGTGTACCAGCAGAGATAAGAAAAGGAACTCGTGGATCCGAAAAATGACAAGAGTGGAAGACATCATGATCAGAGTTAAATCCCTGAAATGGCAATGGGTTGGACATATGCCAGAAGGACAGCCGAAATTTTAGATTGGATTCCAAGGGACAGGAAAAGACCCAGAAGAAGACCACATGGGAGATGGGTGGATGAAATTCGAAAGCATGTGAGAGGGACATGGAGGAGACTGGCACAAGACAGACCGTTGTGGGGAGACCTTCGTCCAGCAGTGGATTGATAATGGTTGACAATGAGGATATATATATATATAAATGTGGCTATATATATATATATACAGCCACCTCCAACAAAAATTCTTGTTATATAAACTATATATACAGCCCCCACCAACAAAAATTCATCTGTGCGCTACTGCAAGGGACTGTTATTCATTACGGGAATACTATAAAAAGTTCTCATTTTCTTAGTCTTCGGATGTGAAATGTTTTATTTTTTGTTAAATTGCTTTGGCACTTCATGTTTGGAAATTTCAATAGCCATTGACTGTATAATTTGTTGAAGTAAGTTTCTAAGCTATCATTTTTGTTGAAAGGATATGCTCTGAAATTATTAAAACTTTAGCGTACTTTTAGTTTCTTTTCTAGGAGGAAAGCAAAGAGTTTTTTTTTTCGCAGTAGGTGTTTCGAATAGCCTTTTAATTTCATGACTAAACTTAACAAATTGATACGGATGTATACGTATTTTTTAATGGCAGGAGATAATTCCTTAAATTTTAAAATGAGATCTTAATGTACTCGAGATCACACACAATTATTGGGTTCGTCAATGTGTAAACTTATTTATTGTTGATTTTCAAAACTTATTAAATAAAAGACTTTAATGTTTCTTATCGATATTCCTGCTCATTATGAATTAACAAAAATGTGAATATTTCGTAAGGAGATATTTTTCAAAGAAGCTAAATGCTTCAAATCCAAATTTTTTTGCATCAGGTAAGCTCTGATAATGGAAGCAACTGTGATGCTCAGAAACATTATGCATGGCAAATATTACGAAAAAATTGTATAGAAAAAAATTGAAGAGCTTTACAAAATCTGTGGAAAGCAATTAAATTTATTGTCATTTTTAAACAAATTACGTGAATATGCAAACTAGTGATGAATAGCGTACTATCGAATCACCAGCTTGTCATTGTCGCCTAATAAAAACAGAACCGACCGCCGATCGTGTTATGTGTATGTTTAATTCAAATGGTCTTCCTCATTCAATTTTTTCCATTCCAGTTTTTTCGTAGAACTGTTGCTTCAAAAATTTACCTTCAGATTCACCTTCTCAATTTTATACACAAAAATATTCAGTTCAAATTAATTAACAAATAACGTCGCTCGCGAAAGTATAAGCAAGTCTATAAGTGAACTACGACAGTTTGTTTTGGGTCGAGAAACAGGCTCAATGCGCCATCTAGCGACTTGAATTTAAAAAAAAATTTGGAAATGTCAGAATTCAAGCGGGACCGGTATTGGTTAATGCGCCAAAGCAGGAACCGCCCAGACCACGCCTGCGAGATCACAGTGACCAATCACAGAAGGAGCGTGAACCTAGTCTGTGGGCTAAATTCACGCATAGCGTGAATATAGCCTCAGCCGCAGGCAGCTGCCAAACGCAACAGCAGATAACGAGTAACAGCTACAGGAGCAGAATTCACTCGGTAACAGTTAAGACGGAGCTGTGAAAAATCACAAAGAGCATGATGGGTAGCAATAACAGAGTGAGGAACGCTTATTGGACGATCACTGTTACTCACGGTTTTCAGTAGCAGGCGCTACCTGTGACTTTTCGGTAACCGTGATCAAATCACAGGTAGTGAAATAACGCTCATATCTAGTGCTGCTACTGTGACTTCACGTGCTGGTAGCAAGGAATTTATCCTCCGTGGCTGGTCGTGCATCTTCAAGAGTCTTAGTGATCAGGAGATATTTTAGCTATTTCCGCATGGCCAACTAGTTGCTGTGAGGCAAAATGCTTAGTCTATAGGCCTCATCGTCTTAATAAAAAAAAAAACGCTAGTTGTGAGTTTGGATCTATCTGCATTTGATTGTTTTGGTAGTGAAGTTGAGACTTTCGAAGTGGGAGAGTTGGATTTTCAAACTTATAGCCGAAGTTTCAGGCGTGTAAAATTTTAGCTTGCTGAGCTAATTCAGAAAAATATGTCGTCTAGAGAGGTATTAATTTTATATTTCTGTTGTTACTTGTATGTTTGGTTGATTTAATTATGCTTAACGATTCTTGAATAATTGTGTAATTATATATTGTCGTCCCGGTGGCGCAGTGGTCTAAGGCGCTGGCCTCTGATCATTCGTCCGTAAGAGGTCCGGGTTCGAATCCCGGTGAGGCATTGATGTTGTGTTTGTCTTACGGCACTGGCTCTCTCCCTTCCCTGGAACCAGTGACCCTAAATTAGGGACGGGCGACTGCTTATAGCCCATTGAGTTGCTCACGGTGGTCGTTAAATAAACCTCCAATCAAAAAAAAAAAAAAAATGGATATAGTTGAAATTGTTGCATTGAAATAGTAAATTTAAGTTTTGTTCGATTATATTTGTTTAAATTATTGCTGTGAAATAGTGAATTGAGTTTTTTTTTTTTTTTTTTTTTTTACGTATGTATTCATTGAAACCTGTGAATTAGTTTCGGTTATGGTAACTTAATTTGGAAGTTGATCAACTGGTTGTAATTCATACGAGTTTTTGAGTTTAGCGATTAACTAAAAGCATGACTTGGAACCACCTGCCGCATATGTTGTGAAAAGTTGCTAAGAGTACTTTAAAAGCCGCCCCGGTGGCGCAGTGGTCTAAGGCGCTGGCCTCTGATCATTCGTCCGTAAGGGGTCCGGGTTCGAATCCCGGTGAGGCATGGATGTTGTGTTTGTCTTACGGCACTGGCTCTCTCCCTTCCCTGGAACCAGTGACCCTAAATTAGGGACGGGCGACTGCTTATAGCCCATTGAGTTGCTCACGGTGGTCGTTAAACTTCCAATCAAAAAAAAAAAAAAAAAAAAGTACTTTAAAAATTTATATTTGCATTGGGACTAGGGACGCCATTGTTAAACCTGGGTGTGTAGGTTATTAACAATATGCATTTTATTGCCGTGAAGTAGAAGCCAAGTATATGAAACTATACTCATTTGTATAGAAAATTAGTACACCGAGTACAAAGTGTAGTGTAATGGATATAGTGTGTAGAGTTGTTCTCTGATAGCTGTAGATCAAATTTCTCATTCACAGTAACTTTTGTAGTCGCGCCTGCTTTTGTGTGTGCAGTTTTCTGTTTAGTACTCGTTTTAATAAACATTAAGCAAAAAATATGAAAATGATGCATAAGATTTTGTTTAATCCCAATAAAAATGTAAAAGTAACCAAAAATAATGTTTTAACCATAAAATAGCATTGGAATGATTTGGAAATTGATTAGTTTGCATATTATATATTATCGGTCACCCTGTGCTGATGCTACTGTTCAGTTTCTGGTTTAGGGCAGTTTCAGTAATAAGCAATGTATTTATTTTCGGCTCTCCTTAGCCACTGATTGTATTGTTATTGCCATTTATTTTGTTGTTCGGCCACTCCTCATTGAAGAAACTGACCTATGTGTCTGTTTTTTTCGTATGGATTATGTAAGAATTTCAGTCCTGTTTTTTGCATGATTCTTCCCTAATAGCAACAATTATTATTAATATTATTTTTTGATATATTGAGTGGTGTGAATGTTGCCATACAACATACATACAGTTTGCGAACAAAAGTATTTGGCGAAACACTTTTCTGATCATAATTTTTTTCTGCTGGACCAAATCGGGTCATTTTGGGATATGATATTTGTTATTCAGTTGTAAACATGACCCATATGCAGATGGATCGGAAACCTTAACACAGATCAGGTACCGAGCTTAATCACAAAGATCATACAAATTGACCAACAAAGTAGGTGTGTATCACATTCATTTAATGCAACAATAACCGAAAACAAGTACGAGAAAACAACAAAACAATAACTAATACTTAGTGGGATAACCACGAGACTTAATAACAGCTGCACAACGAACCGGCATCAAGTCCACTAGCTTCTCGACGGTGATCTGTGGAATTCGCGCCCATTCTGCAGACAGCTGGTCGAACTTTTTGGCCCTATTCCGTCAGGTTTACTTCGCACATCGTCTCTCCAGCTCCTCCCACATGTGCTCGATGGGGTTGAGGACTGGAGATTGGCTTGGCTAGTCTAGAAGTGTGACCTGTTGCTGCTGGAAGGCTGCCTTCGCTACTCTGGAGGTGTGCTTCGGGTTGTCTTGCTGCATGATCCATCCGAGTGGCATGTTCTGGTTTGCCCATGGGAAGACATCGTTGATGAACCTGTTCGTGTAGTTCTGGCTGGGCATTATTCCGTCAATCTTGATGATGGGGCCCATTCCATTACGAGAGAAGGCGCCGTAAACCATGAGCGATCCTCCTTCGTGCTTGACAATCTGCTGAAAGAACTGGGGGTTGAATCTCTGGCCACACGGACGTCGTACATATCGGATGCCATCACTTCCAAACAAGTTGAACTTGCTCTCATCGGTGAAAAGCACCTTACTCCAGTGTCGATGGCGGTGCGTGAACGCGACTCTGGCTCGTCGATTCCTGACTCCGATGAGTGGTTTCTTGGCGGGGCGCCTTCCATTCAATCCACCAGCAATGAGACGATGGGTGATGGTCATTCGGCTGACGTTCAGGTTGTCACTGTCACGGAAGTGGAATTCGGTGGCGATGTCCACAGCAGTCAAGGT
Source organism: Macrothele yani (assembly GCA_039090855.1). Taxonomy (NCBI): domain Eukaryota; kingdom Metazoa; phylum Arthropoda; class Arachnida; order Araneae; family Macrothelidae; genus Macrothele; species Macrothele yani. The sequence goes on from CM077009.1 coordinate 91,890,539, forward strand.
GAGATCAGCACAAGATCAACGGAGGATGTGTCTATCCTGACGCAACGTAGTGGAACGAGGCCTACCACATCGCGGGCTGTTCTCGACGGTCCCAGTCTTCATATAACGTTGCAGGATAGCTGAAATGGACTGGTGTCGGATCTTCAGGGCCCTCGCAATGTCGGTGATGCGAATTCCGGATTCCATCATATCACGGCCGCCTGGCAAGCTCGAACAGGGATCTCCGCCTTTTTACTCATTTCTGAAAACCTAAGATTGACTTATTATCACACTACACATCACAAAACCCACAAAAATCACAAGAAAAACATTAATACATGCAGCAAAGAAAGGGGTAATATTTGGCGATTTTTGAATATGGCCCGTTTCGAACGAAAATTTCGCTCTGTGCGAAATACAAACTACGTGACATTGTAACCCACGAATCAACGCATATCATATCCCAAAATGACCCGATTTGGTCCAGCAGAAAGTTATGGTCGAAAAAGTGTTTTGCCAAATACTTTTGTTCGTCATGTTAATTAACACAGCAATCGGACATCTCCGAATTGGCTGTAATTACTGTTTCACACGTGAATTAAATCACATCAGAAAACTTGAAAATTTCATCGCCTTGGAGCGGGAATGGAACCTGCGTCTCCTGATTTCTGTTCGAGCGCGCTATCCGTTACACCACCCACGACGACAAATTCTCAAGTTTCTGTGTTATTTCTTCAAATCTGAATACTTTTGTTCGCTACTGTATCACATATATCAAGAAGTTGCACACACTTTTGTGTTCACACCACTTAATACAAGGTAATTCAAAATGATTCATTCGATTTCAAATGACTATTTTATGTTTCAAATATACAGCGGTTAAATGCACATAGAATACACTATCTGCCGTTGCATTATTTTCAAACTGGGTCCTAGGGACCCACAGATTTTTAAGAAGTGGGTACTTCATGAAGTATTCTGGGTTTTTTTTGAAGAATCAAGAGATAATGAAAATATTTATACTTGCATAAGTAAATAAAATGTAATGTACATTGTTCGACACTTTAATGGCCCTTGGGGGGGGGGGGGGGTAATTCACATGCGCTTCAGTGGCAGTGCTGAGGATAAAGAAATGGTAAATGCGTACTTTAGCGTCCTGAATTATTTCGCTGAAAATTTACAAAAGTTTCAAAAAACTGAGACATACAGAGTTTAAAGTATGCAATTTAAAGAGAAATGGTGAAAATTTTTCGTTATACTGCATATTAAAGATTTTTACTGACAAACTTGCCACCAAGTCGGACGAGTGAACACGTGCTGCGACGATGACCTCAAGCTTTGCTCCGTTGAAACGAAGGTTCACCCCTGTGGGCAATTCACTGGCAGAATTCTGATGTAATTGATGTTACATGAAGAACAGTAAATACAGTCAATTCAGAGATTGATTGCTGTGTTAATTATCATGACGTACTTTCCATGTATTTTGAGAGGAATATTTATTTCACATTATATACTTGGACGACTGGTGATATGCTTAACAACGCTAGATGGCAGCACAGTTGCTTCGATTAAGAACGTGGTCAGGCTACTTTCCGATGCTCTGAAAACTCAGATACTTGTGACTTTCTCAGCATACTCGAACGGTAATCAGGAGATGCGGGTTCGACACCCGCCCTGCTGCAGGGCGATGATATTTTCAAGTTTTCTGATGTGATTGATATTACGTGAAGAACAGTAAATACAGTCAATTCAAAGATATCTGATTGCTGTGTTAATTATCATCACCTATAGAATGCATTGTCGTGTCCACAACGACCAATCCAGCGGTTAAGAAGCTGTTCGTTAAGGTAACTGTGAACATCCAGGTGCCAGTGTAGCAGCGCTCAGTTGAGCTGTAAGATGTAGTCATGTGAATCTTCATTTAATTGCGGAAATAGCCATATCTCCAACATATCTAAATACGACTGTCCTGTTACTGTTTGTTCCTGAAAAAAATAAAGGGCCGTAAACCTTTGCATGAGAAACGCACAGAACACATTGAGTTTAGATGAGTCACTTATAGTTTTCCATTCCCCTATGTGATGTTGTGATAGTTGACCTTGCAACTTAAATGGAATGTCTCTTCGTCACTGAACACCAGGCGTGAAGCTAATTTGTTGTTCTCCGTTGCTTCCTGCATAAAATCAGTGAAGCTCACTTGCTGATTTTTGTCATCTGGCTTTAGGGCATGCAACCTGTATGGTTTCATCAGCAGGTGCCATTTCAAAACACGCCAAACAGTTGTCTGTGGCATTTGCAGTTTGCGATTGGCACTGTAAGTTTATTTCTTCGGGCTATGTTGAAAACTCTCTCTGCCGCCCCGGTGGCGCAGTGGTCTAAGGCGCTGGCCTCTGATCATTCGTCCGTAAGGGGTCTGGGTTCGAATCCCGGTCAGGCATAGATGTTGTGTTTGTCTTACGGCACTGGCTCTCTCCCTTCCCTGGAACCAGTGACCCTAAATTAGGGACGGGCGACTGCTTATAGCCCATTGAGTTGCTCACGGTGGTCGTTAAACCTCCAATACAAAAAAAACTCTAATTCGTCCCACATAGTCCTTCTACACACATGGTCATCCTGCACTCTTTCCTTTGCATAGACATCTGGTTTTCATGAACTGCTGATATCACCAATGATTGCTCTGATCACTTGGTGGGTCAATTTTGTAACATTTACGAAAAGCTCGCTGCACAGTAACTACTGATTTACACTTTACAAATTCCATGACACAAAACGCTTTCTGTTGTGTGGCCACCATTTGTTACAGTGACAGCCTTTTGCCCTGGTGCAGATACGTGGGTTACATTGTGCCATCTAGCAGTTACATTCGTAAACTCTGAATTTCTTTTCACTTTAATGTGTGGTACACTATACTACCAGATCTATGTTCTAATGAAATTGGATGAACCATTTTGAATTACCCTGCATATCTAGAAATCACAAATGGTACATTAAAATCAGTGTGTGAATTTTAGCCTTTAAGTTAGGTAATTTGTTTTATGAGATCTTCCCTGTTATCTGGAATCATAGCAGCATTCCATGATTTCTGCTTGTTTTTTGTACTACACATTTTAGTTAATTTTTGAGCAATTCTTTGGTATGATTCTCCCTCATTGTGATTCTGAAAAACATAATTTTCCTTTATGTGTATTAAATCATGGAGCTCTTTTGAATAAGTTCCCTTTTTCGTGAAACACATTTAGTCTTTTTCTAATGGAACAGTGTTGAACAGAACTACTGCATTTCATTATGGCAAATTATTTTTTTTGTATCATAGATAAGCTCACTGACACCTTTTTACTTCTTCAGGTTTTAAAATTTGTTTGTGTGCACAAAATTTTATTCACTTCTGCTCATTGTTGGGCAAGAAGCCTATGTATGGTAATTTAATGGCAGTTTTAATTTTGCTTAAAATGTATGTTTCCCCCATTCTGTAGTCACTTTTTTGGTATATCAAGGAACAGTGCAAGAATTTTTAATTTTAGTTAAAGTGATATTCAATCAAGAACACAATCTGCATTTGGTGTAGTAATAAGATATTTTAATTTGCAGTGCTTTTGCCTGCCAGTGGGAAGGCTGTATCAAGGCCAGTCACGTCGTGAATATAGAACCTGTTTGGATTTTAAAAAAAAGGTTCTGTATTTGTTCAACATTTCTTAACTTGATGAAGCCACCTGTGGTAAGGTGGGCAAATTATAATATCTTTGTTACTAAACCAATTTTGGATTTATGAAACCATTGTCTTTTCAATTATTAGGGTGTATTTATTGTCTTATGGACTTATCCTTAAGATTTAATTATCTGAAATTCGATCAAGAAGACGATGAGGCCTTTATCAAACCCAAGTGACAGTGTTAGTATTTATATTTGTTTTTCGTTTTACAGGAATTACTAGGATCACTTTTTTATCAATGTTCATAAAATTTTCAGGCTGCTCTCCAACATGTGTTGTTCAGAGTGACTCGAACGAGTAAATGTTGCCACGTGTGTGGTAATGCTCATCCTTTTTGGTTATTTATTGTGGCTCCTCTTTCAGTTTCTACACTGCCTTCCAACTTCTTTTTCACAAAGTTGTACTGATGACATGAGATAGAATTATGGAGTCCCAGTTAATTGAACATTTGGTGTTTGGAATTTGCCTGTCTTGTTTTTTTGGTAATATATTTTATAATGGCTTCTATATTCTGCTACGCAGGCCTTAAGTTGCTCCCTAGTTTCTTCTATGGAGGTTCCATCAGAGTTGCAGTTTATGCAGTAGATTCCCTTTTGTTACAGGACAGTCGTTTTTCCTTTCTAGAAGGGAAGAATTTAAACAAAATTTATTGTTTAAGCCTAAATAATACAATTACCGTATATACTCGTGTATAAGTCGACCCCCCCCCCCACACACACACACTTTCAGAGGAAAAAATCGTAAGAAATCGGAAACTCGCGTATAAGTCGATCCCGGAATGAGAAGAAAAAAAAATTCGATGAATTTATTCAAAAACATTTGAAAATGAAAAAAATTATATATATAATACTAAATTTAATTTGCATACCCAAAAACTTCATCGGAACCCTTCAAAATCTGATTCCGAGTCAGACTCGCCAAACAGTTCAAAAAAGTCTTTCTCCGTCATTGGCGCGTCATCATAAACATCAGTATTCCCATCTATGCCAGTGTCATCAGAATCACTGTCATCATTACTCATAGAAATCTCATCATCCTCTGTGCCATCAAGTTTGTTACTAATGCAACATTTCTTGAATGATTTCACGACCATTTCAGCAGGTATCGCATCCCAAGCATCCTTGACCCATCGCGCAATCAAAACGATATCCGGCTTCTTTAGATTTCCGCCCTTGGTTTCAGTCGGCAAATCGGAACTTATCCAATCTGCCCAATACCTCTGCACATTGTCCTTGAAGGGCTTATTAAGGCAGACATCTAGTGGTTGAAGAACAGATAGATGTCAACCCACCTGGGGTGACAGCAAGAGTTGTTTTTGAATTTTCTGCAGTTTTTTTCACTTCTGCACAACGGTGTGCAATAAACATATCCCACACCAAAAGAGAAGGCTTCCTCAAAAGTGCACCTGGCCTTTTGTTCCACACATTCTTTAACCAGTCAATTGTTCCGGATTCGTTCATCCGTCCTTTTTCATGGGCACGAACGAGCACACCAGACAGAAAGACAATGCTTTTCGGCAGAGTTTTGCGTTTGAAAATAATTACCCGAGGTAGCTTACTGCCGTCGGCCAAACAGGAAAGAACAACCGTGAAACTGGATTTTTCGTGGCCAGTCGTTTTGATCAAGATATTTTTTTCGCCCTTTTGATTCACTGTCTTATTTTCAGGAAGGTCGAAACACTTGGCGGTTTCATCCATGTTCCCTATTTGGGAAAGTTCAAAAGCAGTCTCTTTTCCCTTTTGAATTGCATACTTTTGAAATTCCATTATCTTTGCTTCGAGGTCACGAGGTAACTTTTGTGCAATTTTGGTGCGCTGGCGTAGACACAACCCATAGCGGTTCATGAACCTTGTGCTCCAACCTGGTGAAGCACGAAAAGTGTTATTTGCAGCTGCAAACTTTTCATCTTTTGCGAGCTTCATTGCTCACAAACATATACCAGTTCGCGTTACAATATACCCATTTTGTCTGCAGCCCACAATCCAATCATTCAAGACACTTTCCAGCTCTGGGAAAGATGTTGTTCCATGGCGCAGCGCCTTTTGCGATTTTGGGATTTTCACCAAGTTCGTTTTTTTTACGCCAATCTAGAATCAGTTTTTCGTTAATGCCAAATTGACGTGAAGCAGCACAGTTGTTAGTATTTTCTGCAAAAGAAACCACTTTCAACTTGAATCTTGCGTTATAGGACATCCGTTTCTTTACACAATCCGTGTCACCTATAATAGGAGAAGCGAGACATGTGCGATTAAGAACAAGCAACACCTAACACTGGCTGTCGCATGGCTCCGTTACGTCGAAGGTCAGCGCAATCAACTGGTAGTCGGAAGGGCAGAGCTTTCTATGCACAGCTGTGACTGCACTGTGGATACGCAAAGCCAGGAGAGAGGAGACTTTTCAAAGGGCGAAGAAATTCGGAGGGTCGCGATTTCGTAATTCTACCACATCGGTGTTTTTTCTTTCTTTCTTTCTTTTTCTTTCGGAGGGTTGCGATTTCGTAATTAATACCGCATCGGCATTTTTATTTCTTTTGGGATGGATTGCCTTTTGCCTCACGGGAAGAACTTTTGGACTTACGATTTTTTTAGACCCCGCGTATAAGTCGACCCCATTACTTTGAAGCTCTCATTTTGTTCCAAATTTCTCGACTTAGACGCGAGTATATACGGTAAACTCTTGTTTAACCAAATAAAAAAATACATGTATGACTTGCTCCAGGCTTAATAAAATTTAAAAGTTCATATTAAAGAGACATTTTTTTCTCATATACTGCTGTGCAACCAAATGGAAGTATCCTGTAGCACCTTTAAAAAGCCAAAAAAGTGTGGTTGGGAATAAATGCATGAAAAATATTCTGTTATAACAGTTGCCCAATTGTAAAAATAATCCTTCCCATCTGACTTCTTTTTATATTCTGTGTGTTAATAAAAACGAACAATTCTTTCACTTAGGAACATTATCAATCTGAATAATGTTAACAAAATGAATATCAACTTTTAATGGGATGCAGAAGAGGTCCCTTTGCTGATAGTGCCTCTAGTCAAAAACCTGCACACAGGGTTGGAATACACAGCCACGTGCGTATGATCGCGCAGTGGGACACCGCTGGAGAGGGTTTTTTTTTTTTTTTTCAAAAGCACATTATTTGAATATGACCCTTTTCCATCTCAATTCAGGCAAAGGGTGTAAGTTGACCACTGAACACCTCCAATTTTTTTGAAAAAATTATTGTAGCTACTCCTAATAAAGGTATAAAGTACTGCAAAAGGATTTTTCATAAAAAAATTTTTGGTCGAGCTACAGCATTTTGAAAATAAACAAAACACACACCTGTGATGAAAATAATGTGAAACACCAAATTTTTAAATGTACACTGCTCTGTATTATAACAGGTATAGACTTGATTTTTTTTATTTTGAAGCTATTGAATTGGCCTTTCTTTATGTTCACAGAAATCGATCAAAGGAATGTTGCTAGATGGCAAAAAAAGTCTATATTTATTACAAAAAAATTTAATTTTTCACACATTTAGGATTTTTTTTTTTATACGTATTAAGAAAACTACTTCTCACAGTAATTTTATTTCTATCCTGTGATGCATGCAACTCATAAAATTAATTTTTAAAATATACAAAATTTCAAAAAATCAACATTTTTGAATTGCAATATCTCGAAAACCCCATTTTTTAAAATTCTGAAGTTTTCTCCAAATAATGTCCTAATGGTAGGTGGTTAATTGGGAGAATCAGGTTACTGGATTTTTACCTTGAAATTTTCCTACAAATTTTTGAAAATGCACTTCTCTCCTGCTCAAACCTCACGGTTGGGTTATTATTAAAAAAAAAAAAAAAACTTCGAAAGATATTTCGGAAAAGTTCACTGAGTATATATTCCAAATTGCAGTGTCAATTTATATTTTAAAGTCATTTTTATGATTTTTAATAATTGTCACCTATGTACATGTTTATTTTTTTTTTAATCCATAGTCTATACACATACAGTACATTATCTCAGTTGCAGTTAAGATTCAATTTATATTTACATAAGAAAAAAGTCCTCAAAAAAACAAAATTATGAGCTTACCATCATAACTACAAATTATTCAAACTCAGAAAAGCTGCTGGATTTTATCGATTTCCTTCTCATCAAAGGTATGAAGTCGTGCAGAACGACATCCAGCAGGAGTTGGGGTACATTTTTTAAGGGCACTGGACACTTGTCTGTTTTCTTGTCACATTCTTCTGGCCACCAAAAAACCTCTGGCTGGTCCATGACTGTTATTTCCTCGAATTCTTTAGATAGGTTTGTAATCTGTCCCATCCATCCACCAGTTATCGTCATAAATGCATCCTATAAATTCTCCTATTTGAAAATCATTCATAGAAAACGGGTTCCTTTTTTTTTTTTTTTTGTTGTTGTGGGCTTGATTGAAAATTGCTCTGCTTTATGTGGGTGCCAGACTGTTCTGGCCATTGATGGTTTATTTCCTTGTACTAACCAGGAATGATGTGGCTGTATTTCAACAACAGATTTTACTGTATCCCACTCATCTACTTTGCTGGTTCGATAGGATTGAACTTCATAAGTTGTGAGGAGTAAAAGTTTAGTCTTTGGGATCAAGGGGGAGAGGGGGGCAGTTTCAACAAATGAAGGTGCATCTCTTACAGCTTGTGAAGCTTCTTTCTGTAAGTTGAATTTAGTAGCAAAATGTTTGTACAGGCCACCCACACCGTCACATGCACTCTCTTGCATTGGCCTGTGGCTGAGAAGATCCACTTCCTTGTTACATTTGGGGTTCCCCTTCATAAGTTCATAGAACTGATATTTGTTTTTGAAGTGCCTGGCTGCTCCATCTGAGATGTAAACAATTGTTTTAATTTCTTCCAAAGGACAAGTCTTAGCAATTTCACTTTTTCTGAGCAGAATGGCACACAGAGCATGTGCTGTGTCATGGCTTATATCATTGCATGCTACCACAAAAGACTTAGTCTCATTTGGAAAGTATACAATGCATGTAAAGAGTGAGATCTGGACATTGTTTGCCAGTAGTAACTTTGCACTTCATCAGGTAGAATTACAGATCAGTTCTGAGCAAAGTCAAAGTGCAGAACCCAACACTAGAAGACTATGTGCTGCAGACTGTTTAACCTCTGCTATCTGATTTCTCTGGATCCGCTCATTATAAATTACGGAAGAGTTTCTTTTTCTCCATATCCCCCACCTTCAGTAGCTCTTATTTTCATTGACTCCCCCAATGACTCTCAAGCAGCCTTAATAGGTGTTTCACAGTACTCCATAAAAATTGCACTGGGCAATACCATTTTCAGTGCCACAGCTTTGGAAAATCAAACTTTGAAATCATATCAGCTGCAGTTTAGCCCAGTTTACTCATAAGTAAAAAATTGCCTAAGTTTTATAAAATCATTCACCACCGTTTTCACTGTTACTAATTTTTCCTCGCCATTTTCGGATTTAGTCACATTTGGCGACTTGGTGAATGCTTAGTGCGAGCCCTGCTGGGAATTGTGTTCTCCTGCTATTAGAAATTTACTAAATAATGTTTACAGTTCTCATTTTTTCACTGAATTCAAAAATTTGAAAAAAAAGTGTCATTTTCAAAAATATGTAAGAAAATTTCAAGGCAAAAATCCAGTAGCCTGACTCCCCCAGTAAACTACCTGCCATTAGGACATTATTTGGACAAAATTTCAGAATTTTTAAAAATGAGGTTTTTGAGATATGCAATTCAAAAATGTTGATTGTTTGAAATTTTGTATATTTTAAAAAATAATTTTATGAGTTACAAGCATCACAGGATAAAAATAAAATTACTGCTAAAACAACCCTTGTAGGGTGCTCTTAAAAAAACAACAACCTGATAAGTCTTTTTCTTAAAAAAATAAAATAAAAAAATTCCACAATTTGTGGAAAATAAAAATTTTTTGTAATAAATATAATTTTTTTTTTGCCATCTGGCAACATTCGTTTGACCAATTTCTGTGAATTTGAAGAAAGGCCAAATCAGTAGCTTCAAAAAAAAAAAAAAAAATCAATTCTCTACCTGTTTATAGTTCAAGAGCAGTGTGCACTTAAAAATTTTCGTTTCTCATGATTTTCGTCACAGGTGTATTTTTTGCCTATATATATATCTTGAAATTACATTATGGTAACCAAGGATTTGTGTTACTGTGAATGTGAGATATTCTTCTATGCCCACATTGCATCACTGGGGTGCTGATGCTCAATATGGAGTTTCACCTGTGACTGTTTCATTATCATACACCCTGTAATGTCTGTAGTGGAATGCTGTTATGATTAACCATCTACCTCACATTCCCCCTTTTCTATAAACCCGCAGTACCCATCTAATGATGTGGTGCCTGTTCCTGGCACCTGACAGGCAAAGTTATATGTAAAGACCCGGTCCTGTGCACGCACGCACGGAACAGCACTACCAGAATTACACATTGGGAAATCAGCAAAAATGTATGCTTTTGAGTCCATTGAAATTATATATCTGCGGGCAACATTTTGGTTTCCATGCATAAAAAACAACTGAACCGGTGAGACAAAATGTTGTATTTAAGAGTTTAAACCGTTTTGCCACATTTTTGCAATTTTATTTGTAAGCAAGGTAATATTGATTAACCAGTCTTTTTTTTAAGGAAGGATGAGGGGGAAGCATTTGCTTGAAATTATTGTATGTAACGGTGATCGTGTTTATACGTGGAAAGTACAGGTATTACGCAGGAATGGCAGATTTACAGTTGGTCATGCAGATGACATTCACAAGTCCAACATTCTAAATTTGAATTTGTTTACTTTTCTTGCAAGCTTTAAATGCTTATTTTTGTCCAAATATGCACAGTCAGGTGTGGCAGCATCTATTATTGACATAATTAATAAACACGCGCACACACACATATGGGCCGATCTGGATCGGATCGTGTGGGCTGATTAGTTGTATCCAGGCCAACCCTGCATGCACACTGTTACATTAATATGTCCCTGCTCTTTTAACTGCTTCCTAATATTATGCACTGCATATGCTTGTTGCACATGAATGTTCATGAGTCACCATTCAGCAACATTGCTACTGTGCCTAGAAGAGATAGTGTGACATGCTCACAAAAAAATGTGATGCCCGGAATCGTGAATGTGGTAGATGACGTTGTCATCGGATGGCACGTTACTTTTCGAGGAGGAAGAACAACGATAACACACATCGTTCTGTGATACGTACCCATCCGTGCCAACTCTTCCGGATTTTGCGGAAGTTTTCTGATTTTTTATACAGTTTTTGGGTTTTCCGGCAGGAAGAACCTTTCTACCGGATTTTTAAATTTTCCGTATTTTTTGCTAAAATTACCCCTATAAATAAAATATATAACTCTAAAAAAGTAATTTGCTATAGTATAAATATTTATTGAATTATTTATGTGTTCTGTATTTTATTTAAAAAAAATAAGTAAAATGTAACCTACAACATGTGATAATGTACTGAGGAGACAATTTTAGCATCGGTCGTCTTTTTCTTCTCGAGCCACAGAAGCTATGATGTCATCCATGGCTAATACGCAGCTGACTGGCTTTTCCTTTGTCCACTGTTCTCGTCATATCTCATATCTGGTGTTACCAGCCAGCAAAGCTAGATAGATGGCATTGGGGAGAGCTACCAGTATAACAGTTACACTTATGGTAATGTACCTTTAAGATAAGTAGGGGAGGCAAGCAATTTTGTGGAACTCAAAGTTTTATTCTTGTGGAACTAAAGTTTTATTCTTCAACTTTTAATGTTCAAATTTAAGCTGAAGAAAGCAACCAGATCTTTATTGTTGGATGGCAATTTAAAATTTCCTTTATGCAGCCATTTACTGAATTGTGCAGAAGTTGCAGGCTTAGATAACCTTGCAAATCAGTCTTTTGATAAAATCAGGGTTTTCATTAAGAACTTTCCCTTCTTCTGAAAGTTAGAGAAGATGAAATGACAAGTACATGGGTGCCAAGTAGTACGGATTTTCCGTAATTTTATGGATTTTTGGTTGCTGTTACGGAAGTACGGAAACACCGCTGAAATTACGGAAAATCGCCATTTGATTTAATTTTCTGAGATAGAAAGCAAATTTTTATCAACTTAAAATTTTTTGTTGGTTCTTCAAGTTTTTCGGGGAGGGGGGTGAAGTTAAATGCTGCATTCTGTGTATTATAGATTTCTGCATCTTAATTGGCAATTTATCTACCGTAGACTGAGCAGCAACCACACTATGCTGGCTCAGTGTTTCATTCCATGACACCGCTCGCATTGGTTCTCCCCCTGCCGGACGCGACTACGCAGTTTAGCTCTGTGCGGACGCTGCTTAGGCATTCGTTCCGAACTCCCATGATGCACTTCGTGTCTCCTGCGTGCAACCAGGGCAGTTGCTTTCATTCCTCGTAGGCAGCGCTTCTGCTTTATTGTCCTTGATGCTTTTTGGTTCTCTCTGCTGCATGTGCTACCGTACTGTTACATCACGGAAGGGTGAGGCGATTGTGAAGTTTTTTTGCTGTTTTCTTTCATTTATTTGAAATGAAGCATTCTTTAGACAAACCTTCGTCGTTGAAGAAGAAACAGTGTTTTCTAGAAACTTACAATAGAGATTGGCCCTGTTTTGAGAAATCAAAAGTTTCTGTGAACCACGTGTCTTGCAGAATTTGTACATGCGATTTTAGTATTGCGCACGGTGGGCGGGATGATTGCCGAAGACACGCAGAATCGAAAAAGCATAAATCTTTCGGTGAGTTGAAAGTTCAGTCAGTGAGCGATTTGTTTGCATCAAAGGAGAATAGTGTAATAAATGCAGAACTTATGTTCACTTCATTTATTGTTGAACACAATTTACCCATAGCAGCTGCTGACCATGCTAAACCGTTATTTCAAGCCCTGTTTCCCGATTCAGCGATCACAAAAAAATATTCGTGTGGAAGAACCAAGGCTACTGCACTAATTCAGCACATGGCCAGTGTTTCTACAAGTAACATCGTATCTGAAGTTAAAAAATCCTTTTTCTCTATCTACGGACGGAAGTAACGATGCTCACGCAAATAAACTGTATCCCATTACAATAACATATTTTGACGAAAAAATAGGGAAAAATTTAACTGTTTTGTTATCATTGGTTGAATCAAGTAATAATACAGGTGAAGGAATATTCAACGTTTTGAACAATGAGTTTGTTAACAAAAATATCTCGTGGAGCAACTGTGTGTCATTTTCTTGTGACAATGCTAACACTATGATCGGTCAAGTAAAAGGTGTTGTTTCTCACATAAAGAAGGTTCAGCCTGCAATCATAGTGCAGTGATGATCATGCCATTTAGTAAATTTAGCTGCACAGACATCTGCTACTCAACTGAAAGGATTTAATGTTGAGCAGTTTCTGATACAGTTGTTCTTTTTTTGGAGAAAAGTTCAAAGAGGAAACACAATCTAAAACTGAGTCAAGCTGTTTGTGGTACTAAACCACACAAAATTCTAAAGCATGTCAATACTCGCTGGTTATCACTTTTGGAATCCATTGACAGAATTTTAGAACAGTGGGAGGCTCTAGAACATTATTTCAGTGACAATGAAGAAGCTAATTCACAGTATAAGAAACCTTGCAAGTATGATTGGAAATCCTTCATCTAAACTTTGTCTTTTTTTATCTGTAACTCTTCCATTATTTACATCTGTTAACGTGTTCTTGCAGCAGGAAGCTCCGCTTGTGCATGCATTAAAAAGAAAACTTCATAGTCTGTTATCTGAATTGCTTGTACGATTTATCAAGCCATCGGCATTTGATGTGACAGCAACATCTCTTGCAGATGGAAATTTTGAAAGAAGGAGAAATCAAAAAGAAAACTGTGATCTCGTAATTGTGTCAAAAGCGATATCTTATATGGGCACAACTGCAGATTTGAGTGAAGACACAGTGGCTACTTTTTATTCTGAGGTAAGGGAATTTTATAAGGCTGGCTGCAATTACATTTTAAGAAAATTTCCACTTAATGATGAATTTCTGAGTCATGCTGAAATTGCAGATGTAACATTAAGGCAAAGTGTTTCTTTTGCATCAGTCCAATATATGTGTTCCCTGTTTCCAGTTTTGAATCCAGAAGAATTTGACAAGGTGGAATCTGAATTTGCTCACTACCAGTTTGAAAATTTTAACTGTGCTGTTACTTCTGGGAGAATGGATGAAGTGTGGCACAGAATTTCTTTAATGAAAAATGAAAGTGGCCAGTTGAAGTATGAATCATTAAGCAAAATTATGAAAATGATTTTAATAGTCCCTCATAGCAATGCAAGTACAGAAATAATTTTCAGTATTGTGAAAAAAACATGAATGAATTCAGACCTAATTTAAGTACTCATGTACTGTCTTCTTTATTAGTAGAAAAAATAAATAGCATTGCACACAGTGAACTATGCTATCAGAAGAAGTTTTCACAAATTGAATTAAGGAAGGCCAAAATGGCAACTACAGCCAGTTTATCATAATAATTTGGCCAACATTCCAAGGAATAATTTTTCTTCATATCTGGAGGTAATTTATTATATTTTTCTGGTAGACAGTATTTTGAATTTTCCCACTAGCAAATTATTTTTATTGTATTTTTATTATTATTATTATTATTATTATTATTTTGTTAATAGTTCTGACAGATTAAAATTTGTTGCAGTGTTAAATACCCAAATTTGCCACTGTAGACTGGATTACTGAAAATTACTGAAAAAAAAATTGTTACTGAAAACTACTAAAAAATGAACATCTTGGTTACTGAAAACTACTTTTAGAGGTTGGCATCTATGCAAGTAATGCATGGGACAAGTTAGAAGAGCAGTTTACTTTCTTGCAGGCTGAAAATTTAACCCAAATACTGCAAGAAAATGTTGATGCACAAATTGCTATTTTAAAAAACATGAAAGGAGTGGATGGATTATTGAGGTTTGATAGGGTTGCTCATGTTCTTTTAGGAGTATTGGGGATCTCTCATAGCAATGCAGAGTGTGAGAGAATTTTTCCTCTGGTTAAAAAATATCGAACATTTCGGTCCTCAATGTCAGATAAGCATGTTGAGAACCTTCTTGTTGTGAAATGTAAGGAAAATGTGCCTTTCTTAGCCATTCCATTGTGCAGATAGTTTCTGATTATCATAAAGGACCCACTTCTCGTCGCAGGTGACAATTCGCTACAGTATAGAGGTTCCTGTTTATTCCTGGCAAGCAGCGACGTGCAGACTTCCGAATGCCTAGTCTTGTTGGCAGTTGTCAACTCATGCGGCAGCCACATGTCCAGCTTTTTTTTTATCTTACCCAGCGAAGCCAGACGCGAGCAACTGTCGTTCGGTGGACTTTAGTTTTGTACAACTCTGGCAGCCATACTGAGTCACATAGTGAACCAATTTTTTAAACAAAATTAACAATCTGAATTTACGGCTGGTGCTGGTAGGATGTGTGGTGAAGTTTAGCCTATTTAGCTGAAATATCTGAAAAATGAATAAGTGGAACTTCTAATTACAGGGTGAAAGCATTAATCTGTTCTATGTTGAAAAAAACAAAACACAAGCGATGACCAAAACTTTCTCTATAAGAAAACCAAATTACAGGGAACAACTCTGACCAATTTCCACAACTGAATTTATTATCGTCAGAAAATTAGCAAACCATTGGGAAATTTGGAGGTTAAACAGCAAATAATCAACCGTCGTTCTCTACTCTCTCCGAACTTTTACAAGGCAGCATTTTCCCTTCCCACTGAATGGATTAACTACTCGTTCACATGCAATGTAGAAATATGTGATCTTTTATTGTCAAAAAAAAAAAAAAAAGAAAAGAAAAAGAACTTATGAGATATCTTGCAACTCTGGTTTGAAAAGCATTTATTCTCTGAAATCGTTCACTAGTTTTTCGATTTCAATGGAAAAAGAATATCCAACTTTGTCGAGCGCTGCCATGAAATATTTGTTGCTTTTTACAACTACATATTAATGTGAAACTAGTTTTTCATCCTTAACCACCACCAAGACAAAATATTGAAATAAGCTGGACGTTGAAGACAACTTATGTTTGTATGTAAGCATGACAACTCCAAATATTGATGAACTTTGTAAGATTAAATGAGTTCATACATCACATCGATACTAAACGAATTACTTTACAAGTTTTATTTGACTTTTCTAGCCATTCATGCAAATTGTTACACCAATGTATGTAATTTTTTGCAAATATACACGTGTGTATTTGTATTTTTTATACCCAGATACATACACACGTAAATGCACTGTAACAAATTTTTCATTTATTAGTAAGGTGTCTCCCTAATACACAAGGGGTATGCAGATTTTTCAGCTAAATATTCCCAAGGGATACTTTAAGAAAAAAAGTTTGAGAACCACTGCCATAGATGCAATGTACTCAGATGCCAAATCATAAGTTGTTTGATTATTTCCTTGTCATTAACATATAAATAAAAGAATATGCTTGTACACATCTGTACTCCATAGCTAACCTTTGTATACATCCGTGCAAATATTTCATAATGTACACAAGCAAATCAAAAGGTGTCTAAAAGAAAAAGTATTGTTCAGCCAGTTGTGTACTTTAGAAACAATTCTGTCTAAATTCACAGGTTGAACACTATGCAGTGATTTTAAACTACATGGAAGAATTACTACTAAGAGAAAAAACATGCATGTTAATTTCCCACATAACATATCTAGATATTTATTTTGCTGAATTTATTCAGAATCATGATCAGAGACCAGCATTAGTACTACACGAAAATAAAAAAAAAAGTCAATATATGCGTGTTCAGCGTTTGAATTACCCAGTGGTCCGCTGGCTATTGGCCAGTAAAACTTGTGGGACCACTCCACTGAACTATTAATTTTACTGGCCCAAATGCCCAGTTAGTTTTTCTTATTTTTTCTAATTTGTCACAAGTTAAATAATTTTTATTTCTTTTACCTTGCTGTATGGTTTTCTTTTCAGGCTGCAAACTAATGATAGGTTTAAAAACAAATATGGGAGATATTTCCCCTGAAATACGTTATTTTCTACATATACACTGAAGAGCAATTGAATTAGAGATACTTGTCTAGTAACGTGTAGCACCACCTTTCGCCCTGATGACGGCTGCGATTCGTCTCGGCATGGACTCAACAAGACACCGGAAGCGTTGGGAAGCCATACAGATCTACGACCCCTGAACAAACTCCCACAGTTCACGAAGATTTGATGGAGGGGGTCAGAGCCTCGAACATCTCTCTCGATGACATCCCAGCTGTGCTCGATGGGATTGAGGTCAGGTGACCTAGCTGGCCAAGAAAGCGAGGTCACGTCGGTGGAGTGTTCATCCAACCATTCGGATACAATTCGGTAGCAATGGCACGGTGCATTGTCTTGTTGCAGGATGAGGTCCCCAGTGGGATGTTGAAGATGTACAAATGGGAGCAAATGGTCATCCAGGATATCCCGGTAACGTTGACCTGTGAGGGACGATGTCACACGTACCAGGGGTCCCATTTCAGTCCACGTAAACAGTCCCCAGACGAAAATGCCACCCCCACCAGCTTGAAGAGTACCCTGCTGGCAAGAAGGATCCATCGCTTCATGTGGTTTGTGCCGTACTCGTATCCTGCCATCCGCATGTGCCAACGTGAATCTCGACTTATCAGTCCAGGCAACATTTTTCCACATGTCTAGGGTCCAGTAGCGATGTTTCCGCACCCATGCTAATCTTTGCACCCTGTGATGTGCGGTCAGCAGCGGTACCCTCGTGGGACGATGGCTTCTGCACCCCATAGCGAGGAGATGGTTCTGGATGGTGTGGCTGCTTACACGTTTTTGTGCACCAGCGTTAAATTGCCGAGTGATTTCTTGCACTGTGGCGCCCGTATATTCGCTGTTTCAATGCGAGTTAGGCAACGATGACCGCGCTCATCCAAACGCTGTTGTCCACGGCAGTTGGCCCTTGCAGGGATGGTTTTACCGGTTTCGACGTACGCACGGTGCACCCGTGACACAGTGGCTCGTGAAAATCCCAGTGCCTGCACGACTTACGTAAGAGATGGAGTGACCCATTCGTCGGGCCCCGACTATTTGCCCACGATCAAATGCGCTTAGATCCTTCATCTTACCCATACTGCGTCCAACTCTTACTGATTCCCGTCGCATCACTCCTTATATTGTTCGGATCGCTGTTTATGTCATGTCGTTTCCGTTTACAGGGCCACCCACAGTGCCACATTTGCATAATGCCAGTTGTCTCTAATTCAATTGCTCTTCAGTGTATATCTCCCCCCCCCCTCCGCTGGTCTAATGTCTGGCTCCTAAAAAGTACTGGCCTCCAGATTTCAGAATATTTTTCTACCCCTGGATAGAAGGGTTCTAACTGACCACCAGATGATATCCAAACTTCTTGAAAATTTTCTTGATCTTGTAGACAAGAAAAGGATGTTGAAGATAGAATCACAGAAGTCCAGATTTTCAAGTGGGTTTTGCTGAAGGCTACTGGGTTTTGACCTTAATTCATAACAAGTGATTAGGTTTTTGACTATGGAAGAAGGGTATCCTTGCAAAATTGCAGTTTCCAAAATTTTCTCACATTCTTTTTAAGAGAGGAAGGATTATTTCAGATGATATTGGCTCTATGAATAAAAGCTTTTATGGCAGCAAATTCATATTTTTCAAATTTCAAGGTCAATGGGTTATTTCTTTAACCTGAAAAGGTCAACCTAATTTTTTTATTTTTCAGCACATGATTTGAAAGCTCATAAAAATGCTATAAAAAGACACAAAAGTTCAATCTTCTAGCCCAGTTAGGTGACAAGATACTACTACTCAAAGATTGTGTGGAGGTCATTATCGTCTAATTTTCAAGGTCATGTAATTTGAAACCCTTTGAATGGACAGAGCTAAAATTTGGGATTTATGCTTAAGTCCAGGGCTCGACAAATATGTTCTAGATCTAGGAGCCAGCTCCAAAATTTAGGCGCCAGGTGAAACGAAGTCAATAACACATGAACAAAAACATGTTTGGTTATGAAGCTGGAACGAAAAGTGGTAAACCATATTTGTTGTCAATTTTTTTCTTTTTAATACCCAAACCACTTATTGCAAAATAAAGTTCCAATTTGATTCACAATTTTCTTTTTCCATTCTTTCAGTAGATGATCTCAAAAAAATTAAAATTTCAGATTTCGATTTTATTAAAATATTACTTGTGGATGTCATATTTTGTACATATTAATTCAAAGTACCATATTTTTTTTCCTTCATGAAAGCCGCAAGGGCTGTGAAAAAAAAATCCCACACATAATTCGCAGCAGCACATGATTCGTAGTCGGGAAATTCTGAGAAAAACAATTTTCCCCTTCACATAATCCGCGGCATGCCTCAGACCATGAAATTAAAAAAAAAACAAAAAAAACGGCAGTCCTTACCTGCTAACATTGGCAACAGCCTTGTTACTAATAACTAGAATTGCGTGGCATAGATAGACTCTATTTTACGAAATGATCCATCTCTTTGTAAAAAACAAATATGTGCCCCAACAAAACGTTACAACAAACAAGGACTCTAATGAAACAAACTTAACACATGAGAAACACAAAATTGATTCCCCAGTGAGGGCATGATCGCAAGATTTAAGTTTGAAACTTCCACCAGTAAAAATCAGTAAGATGTGTTCAGAATTCCACAATGCCTGACAGACAGGAAATCCAAGCAAGTGAATGCGCATTGCGCGAACCTCCACTTACCATATGATCATAATGCCTCTAAAATTGCAGTTTAAGACAAGATGAAACCAAAGAGGGGGGGGAGCTGAACATTTTAACTGGGGAAAAATCAAAACAGACAGCAAGAATGTGGACTACTGTTAGGCTGTCTTTTGTTGACTCTGCAACTGCACAGCATAGATTGTTTAATTATTCTTTCTGCTATCATTCTCTCCGTACTTCTTCATTGTCCCTTTTCTTTCTTTTCCTGATTTTTGTGCCCTCTGATAACAACCATAAGCCTGAGGACCATGAGCCCATGATATCAAAGCTTCAACTATTTCAGATAAATGGTGTAACTTTGGGAATATTAATACTTTTGAACACCATGCATCAATTTTTACAAATTTTCCAACTTCGTCACTTCCATTTTCGGGAATTTCCTTCTTCCCTTATCAAGATTAAATGGAAAAACTTATGGGGTAGGGGGATATTTGACAACGCTGGAGAGTGGGAACATCCGGGGTTCAACAGCGATTACGGGAATTTCGTCAGACTTCCGATTTGGGAAATTTTTCTCCTATTTACTAGGTGAAATGCAAAAATTTGTGCAGTAAAATATTACTTAAAAATACTGGACACAAGCAACATCGCGTGAAAAAAGAAATTACCATTACGGAAAAAATCTGAACTCCGTCGACTTTCCGTTTTCGAAAGTTTCGTAAAGATGGAATTCCGTCCTCCGACGAACATCTATCCCCTCCCCCCACACACACAATTCTGTTTACTTGTGCATCAATCTCTTGAGTGGCCAACATAACGAAAAGGCGGGATTCCTCGAATTCGCGGAAGAACCTCAAGCCTGAAGATTAGGAGGCAATTTTTGCGGCGTCTAACTTCCGTTTCCACAAATTCTTGCCTACAGTTTCAAGCTGAAATACGAACATATATGCCATAAAATAATATTTAACAAGAATACTAGACACAAACGCAACATCGTGAGAAAAAAATTACGATTAGGGCAAATTCTTTTTACTCAATTTAACTACTGTTTTCGAAAGCTTTGAAACACAAAAAAAATACCGTCCCTAGACGGAAAATGACCCAACTCCCAAATTTTCTTCAGTTTTGGATCAATCTTGAAAACGATCTAAATGATGACTAAAAAAAAAAAAAAAAACGGTGAATTTTGCGAATTCGCTTAAGAATCTTATGTATATCATAAAACAATAGCAATTTTTTTTTAAACAAAATGAAAATTGGTAGTATATGTAGGCAACTAAATCCGTAGAAAATACGGACATTCCATAGTAATTGGCATGCACAATGTTCAGTCATATAATCGGCACCACGTGATCCGCACCCATCACGTTAATCGTGAATCATAATTTCCGACAGAAAACTGCGATTCATAGGACCGATTCAGAAATCCAAAGATGCAAGAAAAAATGATCGTCTTATTGAAAAAGTAACTGTCATTTTGAAGTACTTTTGTGTTACTTTTAAGTAAAAAACGAACTAAAATCGCTAGCTGTTGCCGCATTATCGCAGTTCATTAGTTAGACTAAAAAATCCGTTGAAATTGCGGATAGTCCATAGCATTGTCTTATTTCTGAATATGTTTCAACTAAATACCGAAAAAAATCCTTAACTAATACAATCAGCGCACCAAAATTAGGCGATGCGATTCGCAGAATGGCTGCACGCTACGGAATAGCTCTGCAGGATTCCCGAGAGTCACGAATTCTCACACCGCATAGGCTTCCCCGCGCGCAAGTAGTAACGCCTTCCTTGCGTCATATTTTCTGTCAAAATACTTCTAAGTAAAAGAAAAAATATACATTCTTACAATCTCTTTGCAGTCTTCTATCTCGCTGTTACGTTATATTTTTTTCTGTTACCGCATTTTCGGTACTTTCCGAATAACACCACCTCTCCTGACCTCGCGGACTTTTTAAAATGACGCACCGGTTTTTTTTTTCTTTTACAGTGTCCGCAGCACTTAAATTTATAACCTTTTAATAGATAATCTATGGATTATACAACAGAAATTACGGCATTTGCTGCAATATATTACGAAATCTCAACTAAGAAGAAAAGGAGGCGCCACGGCCCGAATTTTAGGCCCCTGGGCGCTGGCGCCCGGGATTTGTCGAGCCCTGTTTAAGTCTACATGTCTCACAATCACACCAAATGTCAAGGAAATCAAAAGGGGTCAGGTTGAAAATAGCCATTTCATTGGTTGATTTGACATGTAATGTTGAAACTGGATAGTAAAGCTCATGTGAAATTATCTTCTAGTAAAAAAAAAAACTATTATATGATTTGTAATCTGTTTTTGATTTGTTCATTTATATACTCCTTAGATGAAAATTCCGTATCTGACTTGTGCTGCTTGCAAAAATAAAAGCAGGCCAGGAGTGAGGTTGACACCTTGTAAGATTGATGACATGACAGCTTTTATATGTTCCACTGAAAAGGTATGCAATGTTCCTGCACTAGTTTAAATTTTAAATTTAGCTGTTCTTATTGTACAATAGATGACATGATGCTTTAATATAAGTGGAAAAGTTCCCATATGATATCCTTCAGGCCAGGGCTCGATTTTAACCGGTAGTTAGTAGCAAATTGCTAGCAAGCAAATGCATTTTGCTAGTGTTAACAAGTGGTTCTAGCAAAAGTTGCTAGTGGAAAAATTTTGAATGTTTTAGTGTGAACTAACTATAAAGCGCCACTGCATTGCACGTGTGAAATATTTTAGATGCATACAAAAAGGAACAACTGCTTTCTAGAAGCGAATGTTTCTTGAAGAGTAAAAACATTATAAAAACATTTTGGCACTAGTAAAAATATCTAGTATATTTTCCTTATCTACTTCTGCATGTGAAGTTGGGTTCAGTTTCATGAAGAGAATCCAGGGTGATTGGAGGGTCAGTTTAAATTTACAAACATTGAATGCTCTCATGAATATATTGTGGTTGAAGGTCCGTTCGAAGAGAGGTTTGACTCCAGACCTGCTGTTTTAAAGTGGTATGATGAAAAGACCGGAAACCCAGATCGTAAACCTTGTGGAAAATAACTTAAGATTTTGAATAGTGTTCTAGAATTTTGTGAATAAAGTTAAATAAAAAAAAATGTTTTTTAAATATTTGCATTCAAATTAAATTGTTAGAATTAATCTGTCAGGTCACGAAAAGGTGAGTTATATCTAAATATTTGTAATCATTTCACAGCATTACAGTGTGACTGTTACAGGGGTGAAATCAAAATTTGTCATGATTGACTAATGGAGGGGGACATGTTAAATTTTCTTTTGTAAAATGTTAATAAATTTTCACTAGTAGATAATGCATTTTGCTAGTAAAAAATAAGGCCACTAGCAAGTGTTGCTGCTGCTAAAAGAAAAAAACAAAAACAAATCAAGGCCTGCTTGAGGTATTGTTGACCTGTGTCCACAATTCACTGAAATTGAAAGGGGGTTGTGCGAAGGTGTTAAGTCGTCTGCCAATGACGTCCTACAATATCTGTATGGGGAAGAATGCTCCATCGAATTGTGCTGGCCAGAGTATCATGTTGAACATCTGGTAGTCACTGTCTGCTATTGTGGGTAGACATTTAAGAGTGATACACTGGAGATGCAGCAACAGTAGGAGCTTTAGCACTCCATTGACGTATTGTCATCGTACCAACTATTGTGCACCAGTGGTGAATGGCTGTTGGTGTTGATAGTGCCCCAAGTGATGACACTAGGCCTAGGAGCCATATGGCACTGACAGGTCAGGGGTCGATCCAGGCCGCATCTGGTAGCATTGGGTGGCGTTTTGATAGCGTTCACAAAAATATTTTGAACTGTGATGGTATTGTCATTTTTAGTAAAAATTTATCCATGAAATCTTTGTTACATGATCTTTATCTTTTTCATCATAATATCTTCTAATATTGTTTTAACTGATGCCCCTCCCCCCTTTTTTTTTTTTCATCATTATAAGCAGTTTTCAGTAAAGCAGTCTGACGCATGCCTATCAATCACTGCCTCATCACTACTTGCTGTCGCTATGCTACCAGCAACTGAGACGATGCTCGCTTAAAGGAACCCCCGAGCATTATTGGAGCATTTTGTCCCCCTCTGGCAGCCTCACTTCACATGCATTTTTCAGCTTACTCAAAAGTAAGGATGGGCACATCAGTGAGAAATGTGAGTTACATCGGTGAATACTCCTTCCTGAAACATAGTATTGGTGGAAATTTTCAATGGATCGGTGAGAAATACAAGGGGGATCCCGAAAGTAATGCCTCCTCCTCAATAACTTTTGAAATTTTAAAGTGATTTTAATGAAACTGCATTGACATGTACTGTTGTGATATGTTGCCAACGTGGGGAATTTTTTTTTTTTTTCAGAAATAAAGATCATAAATGACAGAGAAAAGCAGCGAGCTGTAATTGAATTCCTGGAAAAAGAGGAATGTGAGGCTACAGAAATCCACAGAAGACTCCTGTCGGTATATGGAGCCCCCACGATCGATATCAGTAATGTCCAAAAGTGGATGAAGAGGTTTCGAGAAGGTGAAAGTTCAGTGTCGGACAAACAACGGAGTGGAAAGCCTGCAACTGCAGTGACAACACGCAATGAGTGAAAGACCTCATCACAGCTGATTGTCATGTCACCATCCAGGAGTTGTGTGATGCAATTCATTGTGGTCATAGTGCTATGGAAACATTCATTAGGGATCTGGGCTACAGAAAAAATTGTTCAATGTGGAACCCAAGAAACCTAACCCATGGACATGTGCCAGAACCTCCTGGACTGTTATGAGAGGGGAGGTGAGGTGTTTTTCTCTACTGTTGTAACGGGGCATGAAACCTGGGTGTTCTTTCATGACCCAGAAACAAAACATACAGTAATACATCTTCACCTCGACATCCACTTCATAGTGTTGTTTTACACTATGATAATGCACGTCCCCACACCTCAATGGAGACTTCACAGGCTATTGTCAAAATGGGGTGGATGGTGATGTCCCAACTCCCCTACAGTCCTGATTTGGCTCCCTCAGACTTTTTCCTGTTTGCCCCTTTGAAAAACACCCTTCGTGGGACGATGTAACAGACGTTAAACTGGCTGTGAACTCATGGTTGAAACAACAGCCTCGGGAATTTTTCCAAAATGGATTTTACCAATGGGTTCAAAGATGGTGGAAATTTATAGAAAATGATGGACAATACTTTGAATAGGCTAGCATTATTAACAATATGTCCAAGTATTTTGTCACCAAGTTTCACATTTTTTTTTTTAATAGAGAATGGCATTTATGAGGCATTGAATGAAATCTAAAGGCCTTAAATTAGTGCTTTTTCTTTGGCACCTCTTCTTCAGTACATCGTCTTGGTGTGCATTTGCATAATGTTGCATGCACGTTCCTTGGCAACTGTTTGAAGTGAGATAAAAGAGAATGTAACGAAGATTTCATCACTTCTTTGTGTGGCCGCTGCTGCATTTTTATTTCTTCATCATGAGGAAACAGCCAACAGCCATAAAAACCTTTGAAACCGGGAGTCAGCTATTCTTGCTGGTGTTATGCTGTTGAGGAATGCACAATAGGTTAAACGTAACTGTGTGTAGAGCATGATGCTGAACCCTCATTTTTATCTCTCCTGCCGATAATGATGTCTCCTGGGGAGAGGTGCATGGGCGGAGTTGGACTGCTTCATGGTTCATACGCTCCTTGAAAACCTTGAAAAGTCCTTGAAAATAAAAAGTTCATTTTCAAGTCCTTGAAAGTACTTGAAAATTTTGACTCAGTAAATAGTTCTTGAATATTTTTTTGTTTTTTTTCTTTAAATAATGATATGAAAGAGCATGTGTAAAATATACACGGGCAAGCCACATTATTGTGACCACCAGCAAATATCCAGGGCAACCGCAGTGTGCAGCGCAGACAGCAGCTAGTCGGGCTGGGAGTGACTCAATAAAGTGCTGGAAGGTGTTCACAGGTATGTGGAGTCATGCTGACTGCGGTGCATCTGACAGCTCCTGGAGGGTGTGTGGTGGAGGATTCATACAGCGAACAATACGATCAAAGTGGTCCCACAGATGCTCGATTGGGTTTAAGTTTGGAGAATTAGAGGTTCATCGTGCTCTTACAACCACTCTCAGACATTTCTAGCTGTGTTACACATCGCATTGTCGTGCTGGAAGATCCCATCTGCCCCAAGCAAGACAATCAACATGTATGGGTGGGTGTACATGGTGTGAAAGAGGGATTCATTACGAATTCGGTCCATAGTGCCTTCCACAGGTATGAGTGGACCAGAGAATGCCACGCAGGCATTCCCCAGGCCATAACGCTGCCTCCACCAGCTTGTGTTCTTCCAGCAATGGTTGAAGAGTGTTTGTTCTATGATGTTTCTTGCCTTATACGCCAACATCCATTCGTTCCATGAAGCAGAAAACATTACTCATCAGAGAAAGCAATCCTTTGCCAATTGGCGGAGGTCCAATTCCGATACTGCCGTGCAAATGTAAGCCTTTTCTGCCAATGCAGTTTCGTTAGCATAGGTGCAGTGACCATCTGTCTGCATTGGAGCCCCATACGCAGCAGGTTTTGCTGAACTGTCATTTTAGACACACTTCCGGTGGTCCCCGGTTCATTTGGCCAGGGAGTTGCTCCAATGTTGCGTGCCGATCGTCTTCACATGGCTTTCACATTATTAAGTAGATTCCCAGTAATACTATATTTATTCAGTACCTTCCACAGAAGAGTCCTATTTACTGTGTCATAAGTTTTCTCTAAATCTATGAAGGCTGCAAACACTTTTTTACCAACAGACTGACACTTTTCAATCGTCATGCATAGAGCAAAAAATTGATTGGTGCAGCCCTTACCAGGCATGAAGCCACTCTGCACATCCCACACTTTCTCTGATGTAAGCAGGGCTGTTTGTGTTCCGGGTTTGGGCGATCTTTCATACCCGGAATTCTGGATGTTTAGCTTTGAAGACATTTTTAAGACTGTTAAATTTTGAGTTCTAATAAGTGACAAAGCAAAAAAAAAAAAAAAATTAAAACGATTCATGGCAAAAGTGTTTACTAAAAAAAATTGCTTTTCACCAATGAATTAACGTGATAATAATATTGTCTTCCTCGCCGATGCAGCCGACTCGAGCTTGACGCCTGAAGTCTCAACATGAAGCCGGCAGTTCGTGCTGTGGTTGTCCGTTGTTCTGTGGGAAGGGCATGCACGCACATTCTCAGTCATTTTGTCGGCACTTCTGCTCCTCGATGCAAAAAACTGCTTTTTCGCTCTGATGAGTGATATGGGATTGGAACTTGGAGATGGCGGGGGGGGGCGACTTAAAGCAAATAAAGTGCGTCGATCACGCGTCTGGACTGCACCTACGCGCGCGAGCGACCTGCCTCATTGTATTAGTAAGTCAGTGACGGAGGAGGTGTCTTTGTTTCCCTGATGAAATGTTTGTGGTTTTTTGTTTAGGCAAAAGTGATAGGTTTTTTGTGTGGAGGTTTTTTTTGTGTGTGTGAGAGTGAGTTTGGGAGTGAGTGAGTGATGTATGAATGTTTTTAGAGATTTGAAAGTTTACACGATTTCAGTTTAAGTTAAGTTCGTCATCAACGATGAAGTTTTTAACCAAAACTGACGATCTCAAGACATTAGAGGCCTCAGTCAAAAAGAAATTCTGGTGGGATTGGCTAGAAAAAAGACACCCAGAAGGAGAAAGCTGGGATATGGTGTTGGAAAATTGATACAGTTGGGTTATGTTTCTGCATATATAAATGGAGTACGTGCTACAGTTCTGCCTTTAAAACCTGTTGAAGCAATTAAAATGGCTACTTGTAATAGTAAAGGTTCTTCTTCCTCTTTGGTACACAAACAAGACACTGCAAATGAAGGATGTTGTAAACGTAAGCGTCAGCCTGATAGTGTCTCCGCTGAAAAACAAATGAAGATTGCCCAGTTTTTTAAGAAATATTGTTATTTTATTAGTAAATATAACTTTAGATTAACACCACACCAGACTGATGTGTTTTTTTTAATTAATAAATGGAACTTAGATCAACATCCAATTTGCTAAATATACTGTTATTTTATTAGTAATAGAACTTTAGGTCAATACCACCTGACTGAAACATAACAACTAAAATTTCTGTTAAAAAAAGATCAATATCCTATGAAAAAGAGTTGCCCTTCTAGTAACATAAAAACTTGACTGCAGATTTTCTTTTATTTATTTGCCAAATGGGTAATTTTGCAATTGGAAAGAAAGGCAAAACTTTTTTAAAAGGTATGCTATGTGTGTAATTGGTTTATTTTATACAAATGCAAAATTTTTATTAACTTTCTTAGTGTGGTATATGTTAAAGAAAATATCATGTAGTTGTCGAAATCAAAGTTACTTAAATTTCACCGTCAGCTATGGGCCAATCCCCTGCACTGATGTACTTTCCTGATTACAAAGACTCAAAGAAAGCATGGTAATTAATGCATTTATTTTGTAAAATTATAGTAGTAAATCCACAGGTTTTCATAGAAGTTTTCATAACTAAAATTTGCTGTAAATTTGGAGATAAGGTATTCTATTTTAACTTCAGAAAACAACAACAACCCCCCCCCCCAAAAAAAAAAACAACTACAGGTTCAGAAAGATGAGAGCAAAAGTGAAAAGAGATTTTGACTGGTGATGAAAAGCAATGGGTGAGCTTTGTTCTGTTTTTTTTTTTTTTTTTTTTAGTATTGTCTAACATCATTAGTAATGGGGAGAAGAGAAAGTCACCATGTGAAGCAGACTTTGAAGTGCGGGTGGCAGAGTGATGTATGTACTAGAGCTGAGTTCTGGCTCAATTTTCGGAGCCCGAGCCCGTGATATATCAGCCCGATCCCACCCGAGCCCAAATTTTATATTGAAAGGTAGAGCCCGGGCCCAAACGAGCCCGAAAATTGGCTAACCTGTTCAACCATTAATAAAAAGCATCTCCTTTTCCACACTCACACACACACACACACCCCGAGCCAGAACCGCAGTAAATATTCTACAGCCCGTCTCAGCTCTAGTATGTACCTCGATTGGGCCATAAACAAAAACTAAATAAATTTCCAAGCTGGAAATTCTTTTTAAATTACCCCACATAATAGAAGGGGTAACACTGTATTTTGTCGGATTTTATCCAGATGCGAGATTTAAAAACATCAAGTTGCTTTCCTCCAAAAACAGGCAGTTGAACGCCATGCAAATAGTGCCCATTTTTCAGTTGTTGTTCACAGTTTGTTATTTGAAAATCTAAAATGATTTTTTAATGGAAAATTTTGTCATGTCTGATCATCTAGGGCATGTCACCCACCCATCTCAGATTTTTGTGAAAATTGGCATAAAGTATTTATTGTACTAGTGAGATATGAAACCTGTTAAAATTTTAGGTCAGTCGGTTCAGTAGATCTTGAGTAATGCCACTTTAAACATTGGGTAGCTCTGCTTTTAAAGTTTTTGTGTGCTGAGTTTTCACAACTACACTGTAGGACAAAAAAAAAAAAAAAAATCATAACTACTCAACTAATTGTTGCAGTCACATAATTTTTTTTTCTTAAATGATCTGCATGATCCATATATTTGGGAACAACTTATTTCTGCACATTTTTTGAATTAAAAGAACACTTTTTATTAAATTTAATGACAAAAGGTATGGGAAAATAAGGCCACATTTTAATTAAACAAAACAATTTTTTTCAAAATGAGCCCCCATTTCAAATTCGCTAAAAATATTTTTATGTGTGTAATATAATGTAACCTTTCAGCAGGAGGAAAAATACTTTAGGCAATTTGCAATTTTGGCAAGAAAAAAAAATGGCGTGTTTTATATACGGAACATTCCGACATGATATTATATGTAACACACTCGGCTAGATATCGAGAGTTCTGTTGGTTCACTTCCACAGCGGCGGCTAATAAAACAATTTCTCGGTTGCTGTGGGTTTCTAGAACGTGGTTAAGAGCGATGTATTTATTTATTTACTGTATTTATTTATTTACTTGTCGCCACGTATTTGGAGTATTTTCAACTTGATATTACCCAATTTTTTAGTTAAGTGGTTGCTTGATCATTTTATATACCTCCCCCACCCCCCATAGTTTAACCCTATCGATGAGTAGCTCAAAACAATTTTTATTTTATGTGCCACCATCTTGGATATAGGTTCATTTTTTCTTATGCGGCACGCCAAAATAGGGCCTCACAATGGTTTTGAAAAAAGGCAATTGCTTTCCTCTTATTGTAGATCAAAAGTTTTGGTTTTCACTACCTTAAAGAGGACATTTTAGGCTTACATAAAATGTATAGAAATAATAGAATTTTTTTTTTAACCTTGTTTAAAGTAATGTTAAAATCTGCAATACTCGCAAGACCATTTCCATCTCAATTCACCAGGCATGACCAACATGTGTCAGTTGACCACCTCCATTTTTTCTGAAAAAATTATGGTAGCTACTCCTAATAGAGATATGAAGTACTGCAAAAGGATTTTTCATAAAAAACAATTTTGGTCGAGCTACAGCATTTTGAAAATAGGCAAAAAATACACTCGTGATGAAAATAATGTGAAACGCCAAATTTTTAAGTGCACACTGCTCCTGAACTATAACAGGTAGAGACTCGATTTTATTTTTTTATTTTGAAGTTATTGAATTGGCCTTTCTTCAAATTCTCAGAAATTGGTCAAACAAATGTTACCAGATGGCAAATATATATATATATATTACAAAAAATTTTAATTTTCCACAAATTTAGGATTTTTTTTGTTTTTTGTTTTTTAAGAAAAAGACAAAAGACTTGTCAGGTGTGGGTAAGTGTGCCAACCTGTACCCCTACTAGGGCTGTCTTAGCAGTAATTTTATTTTTATCCTGTGATGCTTGTAACTCATAAAATTAATTTTTAAAATATACAAAATTTCAAAAACCAACATTTTTGAATTGCAATATCTCAAAAAACCCATTTTTTAAAATTCTGAAATTTTGTCCAAACAATGTCCTAATGGTAAGTAGTTTACTGGGGAGTCAGGTTACTGGATTTTTGCCTTGAAAATTTCTTACACATTTTTGAAAATGACACTTTTTTTTTTTTTTTTTTTTTTTTGCCAATTTTTGAAAAATGACATTTTTTTTTTCAAATTTTTGAATTAAGTGAAAAAATGAGAACTGTAAACATTATTTAATAAATTTTTAATAACAGGAGAACACAATTCCCGACAGGGCTTGCACTAATCATTCACCAAGAAACCAAATGTGACTAAATCTGAAAATGGCAAGAAAAAATTAGTAACAGTGAAAATGGTGGTGAATGGTTTTATGAAACTTGGGCAATTTTTGACTCATGGGTAAACTGCAATTTGCAGTAATTTTTGGGCTATACTGCAGCTGATATGATTTCAAAGTTTGATTTTCCAAAGCTGTGGCACTGAAAATGGTACTGCCCAGTGCAATTTTTATGGAGTACTGTAAAACACTTATTAAGGCTGCTTGAGAGTCATTGGGGGAGTCAATGAAAATAAGAGCTACTGAAGGTGGGGGATATGGAGAAAAAAGAAACTCTTCCGTAATTTATAATGAGCGGATCCAGAGAAATGAGATAGCAGAGGTTAAACAGTCTGCAGCACATAGTCTTCTAGTGTTGGGTTCTGCACTTTGACTTTGCTCAGAACTGATCTGTAATTCTACCTGATGAAGTGCAAAGTTACTACTGGCAAACAATGTCCAGATCTCTTTACAGGCATTGTATACTTTCCAAATGAGACTAAGTCTTTTATGGTAGCATGCAATGATATAAGCCATGACACAGCACATGTTCTGTGTGCCATTCTGCTCATAAAAAGTGAAATTGCTAAGACTTGTCCTTTGGAAGAATTTAAAACAATTGTTTACGTCTCAGATGCAGCAGCCGGGCACTTCACTTCAAAAACAAATATCAGTTCTATGAACTTATGAAGGGGGACCCAAATGTAACAAGGAAGTGGATCTTCTCAGCCGCAGGCCAATGCAAGAGTGCATGTGATGGTATGGGTGGCCTGTGCAAACATTTTGCTACGAAATTCAACTTACAGAAAGAAGCTTCACAAGCTATAAGAGATGCGCCTTCATTTGTTGAAACTGTCTCCCCCTTGATCCCAAAGACTAAACTTCTACTCCTCACAACTTGTGAAGTTCAATCCTATCGAACCAGCTAAGTAGAAGAGTGGGATTCAGTAAAATCTGTTGTTGAAATACAGTCACAGCATTCCTGGTTAGTACAAGGAAATAAACCATCAATGGCCAAAACAGTCTGGCACCCATATAAAGCAGTGCAATTTTCAAGCCAACAAAAAAAGAACCCGTTTTCTGTGAATGATTTTCAAATAGGAGAATTTATAGGATGCATTTATGACGATAACTGGTGGATGGATGGGACAGATTACAAACATATCTAAAGAATTCGAGGACATAACAGTATCTTTCATGCACCCTCATGGGCCAGCCAGAGGATTTTGGTGGCCAGAAAAATGTGGCAAGAAAACAGACAAGTGTCCAGTGCCCTTAAAAATGTACTTCTAAAGGTGAATGCCCCAACTCCTGTTGGATGTTCTGCACGACTTCATACCTTTGATGAGAAGGAAATCGATACAATCCAGCAGCTTTTCTCAGTTTGAATAATTTGTAGTTATGATGGTAAGCTCATAATTTTTTTTTTTTTTTTTTGAGCCTTTTTTTCTTATGTAAATAGAAATTGAATCTTAACTGCAACTGAGATAAAGTATTGTATGTGTAAAGACTATGGATTTAAAAAAAATTAAACATGTACATAGGTGACAATTATTGAAAATCATAAAAATGACTTTAAAATATAGATTGACTCTGCAATTTGGAATATATACTCAGGTAAACTTTTCAGAAATATCTTTCAAAGTTTTTTTTTTTTTTTTTTTTAATAACAACCCAACCATGAGGTTCGAGCAGGAGAGAAGTGCATTTTCAAAAATTTGTAGGAAAATTTCAAGGCAAAATCCAGTAATCTGATTCCCCCAGTTAACTATCTACCATTAGGATATTGTTCGGACAAAATTTCAGAATTTTAAAAAATGGGGTTTTTGAGATATTGCAATTCAAAAATGTTAAATTTTTGAAATTTTGTATATTTAAAAATTTAATTTTATGAGTTAAAAAAAATTACTGCTAAGACAGCCCTAGTAGGGGTGCAGGTTGGACACTTATCCACCTGATAAGTATTTTTCTTAAAAAAAAAAAAATCCTAAATTTGTGGAAAATAAAATTTTTTTGTAATGAATATAATTTGGTTTTGCCATCAGGTAATATTTGTTAGACCAATTTCTGTGAATTTGAAGAACGAGCAATTCAATAGCTTCAAAAAAAAAAAAAAATTGAGTCTCTACCTGTTATAGTTCAGGAGCAGTGTGCACTTAAAAATTTGGCGTTTCACATGATTTTCGTCATGAGTGTATTTTTTGCCTATTTTCAAAACGCTGTAGCTCGACCCAAAATTTTTTTTTTTATGAAAAATCCCTTTGCTGTACTTTATATCTCTATTAGGAGTAGCTACCATAATTTTTTCAAAAAAATTGGAGGTGGTCACCTGACACCCCTGCCTGAATTGAGATGGGGAAAGGGTTGCAAGCATAAATCACCATTTTTGATGAACTCTTAAGGTGACTGGAAGTTGGAACCCCAAGTTGGGAATTTTTGTGTAATAACTATGGCTAGTCGAGTATTCAGCAATGGAGAACTTAAGTCTGGTTACATATCTCAAAAGCGGGACCAGATTTTTTTTTTTTTCCACCAACGATACCCCTACTGGTACTCAACAAAACCTGTGTGTTTCATTTTGGGGTTCAAATTGGTTTAGAAGTTACATGCTGTGAAATATTTGTGAATAAATGGTACATTTCAGCTCTCGGAAATGCACAAAAACAGATGAATATTTATATGCTTATTTCTGTTTTCGAAATATTTTTTAAGTCTTATGGAATTATATTTTAAACACCTTTAACTCCCAAATACTACATATATGTACAACTTATACATAAGGTAAATAAAAAAACTTACCAGATCATATTGTACAGTTTGCGATTCACAAACTTTAACAGCAACACTTGTCTAGATGTATAGCCTTATTTCTGTGAGTGTGCTTGCAATTCACTATATTTGTTACTGTTGAATTTAATATTTTAATATTTTTAACAATTTCAATTTTCAACTGATCAAAACGCTAGCCTAGCCTGCAACAAAGCCGTGCACACAAGCGCCAAAGTTTTTTATATAGTTGCTGTGCTTAAAAATAATCCCCAATTGTGAAAAACGCGACTGACAGGGAGGGCCACCTATGCTATCCCAATAATATAAATTAATGGAACAAACCATTTTATGAATTATTTTGACATTGAATGATACATTATGTATGATTTATAAATGAACTTTTCTTTGGTTACATAAGAGATAATGAATTCTTTTCTTTGTCAGTTTGAATTAAAACTAAACACAATTACTAATTTTCATATGAAAACAAACTTTGACTGAACCAGGTCTTCAACCTGTTTTGATAGACTGTATGTTCTTCCTCAACATAATATATGTGTCAGAGTTCACAATCATTATTAGGCCAATAAAAAAGATGGAGAAGGCCCATGTGGTTGCATGAATCGAACAGTCATATCACCTTCATCATAGTTAATCTTTTCAACAAATCCCACATACCAACAGGAATCATATACGCATGCTACGCAGCAGTTAGCATGTAACTCATCTTGAAAATTAGTTACACTGATTTCAGAAATCCCAATTAGTAGTTCTAATTCTGACTATTATATAGCTCTAATCATTCTTTGGCTTCTTTTTTTTTTTTGCCAATTAGATATGTGTTGTTTAAGTCTTTTTTTTAATCTGTTTTTCGTACTTCCAATGTACGATATTGAGGGTATGTGTGCAATTGGAATTTCGTAGGTTCCTGATTCTTCTAGCATTTTTCCTTTGTTTTTTTGTTGACAGTTATACTTCTCATGGTGTGCACTGAGCTTCCTAGTTGTAAGTCATATTTAGCACAGTGCCTATTGATTTCATTACTCACTCCTTCCAAGTATGGGAAAGCTCCAATGTATTTCAATTTTTCTTCCTCATCTTCCTTTGGTTGTGCACTTCTTGGCCTTCTTTACTCTGAGTCATATGCTTTTTACTCTCATGTATCCATTTATTAATTAGCTTGCTCGGGTACCCATACTCTTGTGCTATTTTCGAGATAAACTCTAGCTCTTGATTTTTAGCCTGTTGTTAGATGTGTGTGTGTGTACGCTCGCCGTATCAAGTTTACTATGCTGTTTTTTTTATGTATCACTGGATGGTGTGACGAGTATGGTATCAGTACAGGTATGTAAGTTGCTTTTCTGAACACTGAGTATTCAAAACTATTTTTGTTTTTCTTTAGTTGGATGTCCAGGAAGGATAGGCAATTATCCTCTTCAAACTCAATAGTTAGCTCTATGGTGTTACAGATTTTGCTAAACTGCTGTGCTAGATCTTGTAGCTTGGCTTTATTAAGTTTAGACATTATAATAATGTCGTCTACATATCGAGCATAAAGTATTGGTTTTTCAGGTAGATTTTGAATAATTTCTTTTTCGAGGTATGCCATAATCACTTCTGCGTATAATGCCGATAATGGGGATCCCATAGGGCCACCTTGCGTTTGTTTAAATATATTTCCTTCAAAATGGAAGATGTTGTTTTCCTTGATGAAATATAAGGTATTCTTTAGCTCTTTCAGTTGTGACAAGTTTAGTTCTTTGTTGATGCTTAGTTGTTGCATAATCAATTCGATGGCTAGCTCGACAGGAGTGTTTGGGTATAACGCCTTAACGTCCATGGAGGCCATAGTTATTTGCTCTAGGTCTTGATTAATTAATTTGATTTTTTCTATAAACTTATAGCTATTCTTTAATGTATATTGATTCCTCGTGAATATTGGGGATAGATAGTTGTATATCTTTTTTTCTAGGTTGATGAGTGGTGAGTTTTTTTTTTTTTTTTTTTTTTTTTTTGATAGAATCAGTCTTAAAGGTGTGTTTTCTTTATGTGTTTTAATTTTTGAGAATATTTTTGGCATCCCTGCTCCCATTGGAGGGTTTGCATTTTTTATTTCAGTTGGTAACGTGCTGTGGTTCCTTATATTAGCCAGGAAGGTAAGTTGTTTGTCGGTGGGATCTTTATTGATGTTATCGCACTGTAGCTCTGAGATGGCCGTCCGCATTTTATCATTATATTCCAAAGTGTTCATAATAACAATTTGCCCTGTTTTGTCCGCTTCGCAGAATTTGATCGTGGGGTCTTTGCAAAGATTTAATAGTTGTTTTCTGTCATACTTCAATTTATTAATCTTGCAGTTTTTTTTTGTGCTTAGCGTTATACTCTTTAAGCATGATTCTGAATAGCTTAAACCTTAGATCGCGTTAGTTTGCTCTGGATGTACTCGCTGCACAATATCTTCTAAGATAGGAATGTACTCTTCTGTTCTTGGGGTTTTAGGTGGAAATGCGTATTTTTCCCCACGTTGTAGCACTGCCTTTTCACTAAAGTTAGCGCTCTCAAAGATTGATTCACAAACACTGGGTATTCTGTACTTTCATCACCCCTCATTTTGATTCCATCTAAAAGGGCATTAAATTTCTTGGCAGTTGAGCTTTCTGCCGCCATTTGTTGGCTTTCGACTATTTCGTTAATTTCAGCGAGAGCATCGTCTATAACAAAATAGTCGAAAGCCAACAAAAGGCGGCAGAAAGCTCAACTGCCAAGAAATTTAATGCCCTTTTAGATGGAATCAAAATGAGGGGTGATGAAAATACAGAATACCCAGTGTTTGTGAATCAATCTTTGAGAGCGCTAACTTTTAGTGAAAAGGCAGTGCTACAACGTGGGGAAAAATACGCATTTCCACCTAAAACCCCAAGAACAGAAGAGTACATTCCTATCTTAGAAGATATTGTGCAGCGAGTACATCCAGAGCAAACTAACGATCTAAGGTTTAAGCTATTCAGAATCATGCTTAAAGAGTATAACGCTAAGCACAAAAAAAAAAACCTGCAAGATTAATAAATTGAAGTATGACAGAAAACAACTATTAAATCTTTGCAAAGACCCCACGATCAAATTCTGCGAAGCGGACAAAACTGGGCAAATTGTTATCATAGACACTTTGGAATATAATGATAAAATGCGGATGGCCATCTCAGAGCTACAGTGCGATAGCATCAACAAAGATCCCACCGACAAACAACTTACCTTCCTGGCTAATATAAGGAACCACAGCACGTTACCAACTGAAATAAAAATGCAAACCCTCCAATGGGAGCAGGGATGCCAAAAATATTCTCAAAAATTAAAACACATAAAGAAAACACACCTTTAAGACTGATTCTATCAAAAAAAAAAAAAAAAAAAAAAACTCACCACTCATCAACCTAGAAAAAGATATATAACTATCTATCCCCAATATTCATGAGGAATCAATATACATTAAAGAATAGCTATGAGTTTATAGAAAAAATCAAATTAATTAATCAAGACCTAGAGCAAATAACTATGGCCTCCATGGACGTTAAGGCGTTATACCCAAACACTCCTGTCGTGCTAGCCATCGAATTGATTATGCAACAACTAAGCATCAACAAAGAACTAAACTTGTCACAACTGAAAGAGCTAAAGAATACCTTATATTTCATCAAGGAAACAACATCTTCCATTTTGAAGGAAATATATTTGAACAAACGCAAGGTGGCCCTATGGCATACCTCGAAAAAGAAATTATTCAAAATCTACCTGAAAAACCAATACTTTATGCTCGATATGTAGACGACATTATTATAATGTCTAAACTTAACAAAGCCAAGCTACAAGATCTAGCACAGCAGTTTAGCAAAATCTGTAACACCATAGAGCTAACTATTGAGTTTGAAGAGGATAATTGCCTATCCTTCCTGGACATCCAACTAAAGAAAAACAAAAATAGTTTTGAATACTCGGTGTTCAGAAAAGCAACTTACATACCTGTACTGATACCATACTCGTCGCACCATCCAGTGATACATAAAAAAAAAAAACAGCATAGTAAACTTGATACGGCGAGCATACACACACACATTTAACAACAGGCTAAAAAATCAAGAGCTAGAGTTTATCTCGAAAATAGCACAAGAGTATGGGTACCCGAGCAAGCTAATTAATAAATGGATACATGAGAGTAAAAAGCATATGACTCAGAGTAAAGAAGGCCAAGAAGTGCATAACCAAAGGAAGATGAGGAAGAAAAATTGAAATACATTGGAGCTTTCCCATACTTGGAAGGAGTGAGTAATGAAATCAATAGGCACTGTGCTAAATATGACTTACAACTAGGAAGCTCAGTGCACACCATGAAAAGTATGACTGTCAACAAAAAAACAGAGGAAAAAATGCTAGAAGAATCGGGAACCTACGAAATTCCAATTGCACACATACCTCCAATATCGTACATTGGAAGTACGAAAAACAGATTAAAAAAAGCCTTAAACAACACATATCTAATTGGCAAAAAAAGAAGCCAAAACTGCTTTAGTGCAATTCTGCATGGAA
This sequence comes from Macrothele yani, assembly GCA_039090855.1. Taxonomy (NCBI): domain Eukaryota; kingdom Metazoa; phylum Arthropoda; class Arachnida; order Araneae; family Macrothelidae; genus Macrothele; species Macrothele yani. The sequence continues at coordinate 91,928,615 of CM077009.1, forward strand.
AACCGGACATTCCCAAAATTCGATGAAATTAAAATGCTAAAAAAGAATAAAAAATCAGAAAGGCAAATGAGGAGGGAAGAAGCAATATTAATCTATAAAAATAAAGCAAGGGTATGTAACCAGAACGACTCTAGCACATTATCGGGCCTGTGGAAAGAACTAATAAGACAAGAAAAACAACAAGAGAAAAACCGGCAAAAAAGACAAGAAAACCAGGATAGGAGAAGAAATTAAAAAATAATAATAATAATAATAAAATAATAATAAAAAAAGTTGTTTTTAATGAAGCATAGATGGCGCCAGCCGGGCTTGATAACGAAATATATCCAGGAAAGTATATCCGACGAATGGCAACAAGGAGTATCGGACTCCATTAGCGCGAAGTTGACCACAAACATCGGTTTTAAAGTCGCCACGCTCCTGAGGATGCCCAGAGGATGGGCGAAAATTTTGAGTATAAAGAACGGTAAAAATTGATGTGTTTGGAATCCTAAGGCAAAGATCCAATGAGTATACCCAGCGAAAAGTGTGAGAAGTAAAGCCAGTCATTGCATACAACGGACTTTAGGACAATAACATCAACAAAGACCGGAAAACATGTGCGTGAAATGTTCCCATCGCTAGGAAGGGATGCCAAGGTAAGCATTATCTGCTAGAATTTTGTACAAGATTTCAGAAATAATACTGTAATATTTATCAGAACTTGAATCTCTTGGCACCAATTCTGAAATTGGGAAGTGGTGTAAAGTGATGCATTGTGTGTGTACCAGGAAGAGCTTTTGCTTTCTAAAAATGGGGACTAAGCTAATTACGCTCTTTGTTCATCTCTTCTGCACACACAAAGAAAAATGTGATTTCCTTTATATTATCTTTGCAGAAGTTATACATTGTTGCAGCAGATGTTATTTGTTGAGCTAAAGGTCGCTGCAAACTGGCTTTTGTTGTTAACCTTTTTACAATCTCCTCCAATACCATCACATGAGGATTTGCCATGGTTTGTTGCAAAAAATTACCACTTCCTTACCAACCTAAAAAAATGCTGTTCATGGTAGTGCAAGTTCAGAAAATTCTTGCAGTTTTTATATTGTGCAGAACAGCCATCAATGAAATACTCAATATTTCTTAGTCTCATATCATTAAAGAGCCAATCACTTACCCGAAAGTTCTTGGTCACTTTTTTTCTTTACACTTCAAGCACGTCGATTATAACATCATGTAATGTAGTTGGCCTTCAAAGGTTGAAAAAACCTCCTTGCTTATAAGATTATTTCTTCCAGTCATGAAACATCGTATTTAAAAAAAAAAAAAAATATTCACTGGACAAAAAACGCAGGTTTCATTCTGCCGTCTGAGAGGTAAACATAGCTTGTCATCTCCATAAAAACCACACAAATATACACACCATACAACACATTCATACACTCAGTTAAAACCACTATGTACACAATTACATTATTTACATTCCCAGGCAGTTAAACCCTTGTCAACTGTGATTAAAAGGGTGCTTCATCTGCTTCAAACACCCTATTGCTAGTGCCAACCTCATTCAGCCTGTCATACACAATCCTCTAGCACTTTCAACAGGACTACTGCCATCATCAGGAGGCCAATGCGTCTCTCTGTCTACCACAGCTCAAGTGAGCAAAGTCATTGAGGTTCCGGCTTCGGACGCAATCTCTGCATCTTTGTGTCTCTGGCGCCATCTGTTGTCAGTGCTGCTCTCTTTTCTTTTTTTCCCTATTAACTGTTGTTCAATTTTTATTAAGGCCTTCCATTGTTCGTTTAAGTTGCTTGGCTCATTAATGTTACGCAATCTTGATCTGTTTGTTTTTTTCAATTAATACTGATTCTGCAATTCTCAACTGCTTTTCGTTTTTACAGCTCTTAATAATTTTAAACTTTGGACATTGGTGATTTTCCAGACAATATTGGGTTAATGCATTCTTAGCTTCTTTTTTTATTCCAATTACTTATATGCTGGTGCAATCTATACTTTAATTTGCTCTTGGTGCTGCCTGTATATGACAAAGGTGGTTTCTGGTTTATAGGAATCTCATATACACCTGCTCTATCTAGTTGGCTGAGTTTTTCATTTTTTATTAATCAGCCAACTAGATAGAGCAGTTGGCTGATTAATAAAAAATGAAAAAATGCAATCTATACTTTATTTGTTCTTGGTGCTGCCTATATATGACAAGTTGGCTGATTTTTTCATTTTTTATTAATCAGCCAACTAGATAGAACAGGTGTATATGAGATTCCTATAAACCAGAAACCACCTTTGTCATATATAGGCAGCACCAAGAACAAATTAAAGTATAGATTGCACCAGAATATAAGTAATTGGAATAAAAAAAGAAGCTAAGACTGCATTAACCCAATATTGTCTGGAAAATCGCCAACGTCCGAAGTTTGAAGATATTAAAATTATTAAGAGCTGTAAAAACGAAAAGCAGTTGAGAATTGCAGAATCAGTATTAATTGAAAAAACAGATCAAGATTGTGTAACATTAATGAGCCAAGCAACTTAAACGAACAATGGTTAAGAGGGGGAAAAGAAAAGAGAGCAGCACTGACAACAGATGGCGCCAGAGACACAAGGATGCAGAGATTGCGTCCGAAGCTGGAACCTCAATGACTTTGCTCACTTGAGCTGTGGTAGACAGAGAGACGCATTGGCCTCCTGATGATGGCAGTAGTCCTGTTGAAAGCGCTAGAGGATTGTGTATGACGGGCTGAATGAGGTTGGCACTAGCGATAGGGTTAGTACGGTATTTGAAGCAGATGGAGCACCATTTTAATCACAGTTGACAAGGGTTTAACTGCCTGGGAATGTAAATAATGTAATTATGTACATAGTGGTTTTAACTGAGTGTATGAATGTGTTGTATGGTGTGGTATATTTGTGTGGTTTTTATGGAGATGACGAGCTATGTTTACCTCTCAGACGGCAGAATGAAACCTGCATTTTTTTGTCCAGTGAATAAAATTAAAAAACAAAATAAAGAAACAATGTTTCATGACCGGAAGAAAGAATCTTATAAGCAAGGAGTTTTTTCAACCTTTGAAGGCCAACTACATTACATGATGTTATAATCAACGTGCTTTTGAAGGCTTGAAGTGTAAAGAAAAAAAGTGACCAAGAACTTTCGGGTAAGTGATTGGCTCTTTAATGATATGTCATTAATGAATTGCACGTAAATATGCACACTTTGCTGGTGTTTAATACCTTAGAGGTGCAAATATTATGATTTCTTAGTCTGTGGTAATGCACAACGTTTTTCCTAAACTGAAGGAAGTAGAAATATCCACAATGACTAAACATTTTAGTAGGAGGCAAAAACAGAGATAGCAAGTGAGGATAGAACTTTATTTTGAAGTCCTGTAAGGAGGAATGATTTGGGGGGGTACTCAACATTCATTAGTACTTATGACAAGCATTTAATTATTGATACAAAAAAATGTAGGTTGGACTTTTTTTTTTCATTGTTTTTTAAAGTATTTACGTGCATTGGATGAAAAACTAACTAAAGATATTCCTGTACCTTATTACAACTTTACATTCAGCAGGTTAAATTACTTTTATTTGATTGCACATTTAATATAAAAAATAAAATAGAATACCGTAATTTTCAGACTAAGAGTCGCATCGACGTAAGGGCCGCAGGTGAAAAATTTTGCAATCTTGGAAGCAAAAGTTGCCGTAAGGGCCGTGCTGTGTCGAAGTCGTGGTGCTGCTCAGAAAACTAAATTATCTTCCTTATTTTCATGACTAACTCACACCCAACATGATTATATGTATACTTCAAAGGCTAATTCTGCAACTCAGTGGCGATATGCTTTATGCACTTATTTTTTCATACTGGCAAAAAATTTTATTTATACATTTTTTATTAATCATGCTAATGATGTATTTTGTTTGCTTTATTAAATGCTAAAAACCATTTATGTAATCAGTATAAATCACAGTTAATCTTAAGACTCCCATTAGAATATCGCATTGCTCGTAAAACCGCACAATTGTCTAAATTCCATTCAATGTGGATGTCTGCTACAGGATGGTTCTCTGTTCACCGCAATAGAATCCGTCTTAGAAGCAATTAACTTATAAATTATCGCTTGTAATGCTTTCGATTAATGTTTTCTTTAATAATATGTTCCTTCTATGTTTTTGTTAGAATGAAGTTGCTTTACGCTTCCTTTTACCAGCTCCCTTGCACATGTTTGCAGATCGCGGGTCTCACCGCCAACACTTCTAAACAGCGGTGATGCTTTCTCTCTTTCAAGTGGTTTGACCTACTTTCATTTACTGTGCACTGAGCCTTCGCGTTGAGCTCCGCTTTTATATGAATGGGAAAGCTCTCCCTTCTTTTTTTTCTTTTGCGTTTGTGAAGATTTTATCTTCAGCCAGGTATTAAATTAATTACCCCTTGTTGATGATGATGCTACAGCGCTTATTAGTGAGAAAGCATTTCCAGCCAAAGCCTTCAACTTCCACTATTGGCAGTCAATAAAAAAAATATTAAAATCAAAGCAAAACTCAGGAGGACAGAGCCAAGAAACACCTGTATCACATGCCAGATTAACTGCATTGTTCATGTTCTTAAGCTTTTGTTCAGGGAAGTGCCCATCAAACCGGTCTCCCACCCCAGTGAAAATCAATGTTCCTTCCCTTGGTTGCATCGCACCTTCCTGCATGATGTATGCTGAAGCCAACGAAAGAGATACCCTAGGTGCGCTATCCACAGAAGCCTCGGACGTCACGCTACTCGTCTGTGTGCTTCTGTCCCCATTCCATGCCCCATGCAAAGGGCATTTGAGTCAGGCATTCTTGTCTTCCCCCACTTTCCCTCCTAAACCAACATCAGGACAGCGGAGTTATCGTTTAAATAGACGTGTCTAACGTATGAGTAGAAGGGGGGGGTCACAGTCAAGTTTCTGAAAAAAAGACGTGTTTGAAAAAATTCCACTAAGCATCTGCATGAAAAAAAAAAAAGGGAGGGAAGAAACAGTCTTATCGAAAACAAATTCAGCATAAGGGCCGCACACCCGAAAAATTTCACTTTTAGTAACGTAAGAGCCGCGGCTCTTAGCCCCAAAATTACTGTATTTCTCCTTGTTGAGTTTATGTACTTACGTACTTACAAAAAAAATCTGAAGATCCAAAATAAATAATTTTATTTAATGCTGATGATCTAAAACGCACGTGTGCATGCGAGCGCGTTGTGTGTGTTCTCCCAGACTTAAGTTCTTCATAGCTGAAAACTACTAGCCATAGTTATTACACAAAAATTCTCAACTTGGGGTTCCAACTCCCAGTCACCTTAACAGTCCATCAAGAATGGTGATTTATGCTTGCGAGTGTTACAGATTTCAACACCATTGTAAGTAAGGTTAAAAAAAATATTTTCTATCATTTCTATACATTTTATGTAAGCCTAAAATGTCCTCTTTAAGGTAGTGAAAACCAAAACTTTTGATCTACAATAAGAGGAAAGCTATTGTCTTTTTTCAAAACCATTGTGAGGCCCTAATTTGGTGTGCCACAGAAAATAAAAATGAACCTATATTCAAGATGGTGGCACATAAAAATAAAATAAAAACTGTTTTGAGCTACTCACCAATAGGGTTAAACTGGGGGGGGGGGTCAAAGATGTATAAAATGGCCAAGCAACCACTTAATTTAAAAATTGGGTAATATAATTTCGGAATGTTCCATATATAAAACACACCATTTTTTATTTTTATTTTTTCCTCGCCAAAATTGTGAATTGCCCAAAGTATTTTTTTCTCCTGCTGAAAGGTTACATTATAATTACACACATGAAAATATTTTTAGCAAATTTGAAGTGGGGGCTCATTTCGAAAAAAAATTGTTTTATTTAATAAAAATGTGGCCTCATTTTTCCATGTCTTTTGTCATTAAATTAAAAAAAAAGTGTTCTTTTAACTAAAAAAATGTGCAGAAACAAGTTGTTCCGAAATGTATGGATCATGCAGATCATTTAAGAAAAAAATTACGTGGCTCCAACAGTTGTGAAGTTATGAATTTTTTTGTCCTACAGTATAGCTGTGAAAACTCAGCACGTGGAAATTTTAAAAGCAAAGCTACTCAATTTTTAAAGTGGCATTACTCAAGATCTACTGGACTGACTGACCTAAAATTTTAACAGGTTTCATATCTCACCAGTACAATACTTTGTACCAATTTTCACAAAAATCTGAGATGGGTGGGTGACGTTTCGTGAAAATGCTGGGTGATTTGACATGGAATTGACCCCCTTGCGATGCCAGGAAGGGTCAGGTCAGTGCTGGAAGTTGATAGTGTGTGTGCATGCTCCCTCCAGTCTTATTTTTGTTTTAGACAGGAGCAACCCCCCTAAGATGAGCTTCTAGATCCACTGCTGCATAGACCAGAGGTGGGGAACCTTTTCAAGTTGGAAGGCCACATTAAATTAGCTGTTATCTAACAAGGCCACATTCAAGAAACTTCAATTAGATGTACTTCAAAATGTACATTATTTTGTAAAAATCTTACTATGTACTAACTTCAAAAAATGAAAAAAAAAAATGTTAATTCTAAAGTTAACTAACCTTTTAATGACTTTGTTGTGATCCTCTAGATCAATGGTGGCCAACCTTTTACATACCATGTGCCAATTTTTTCATGTATGAGTTCAGATGCGCCATACAACTCCAGTTTGGGGTTGAAAGATAGAGATAGGACATTCTTCGCTTAGGGGAGGAAATGAATAACTCAATCACGCAATTAAATTAATTAATTAATTTACACCAGTTCAAAAGACACGTTTATGGGAGCACCAATCTACAATAGTCAGAAGTTGTGGCACCTACTTCAAAAGAATAAGTAGGCGCAAGGATGCAATGCGCCACTTATAATCATCCAATGCGCCACGTTTGGCGCATGCGCCATGGTTTGGCCACCCCTGCTCTAGATGGATATTTGTCATTTGTGACCTTAAAAGCATCTTGATTTGCTGTGGAAATAACTTTTTTACGGGTCTTATAGAGGTAATTATTAAAAAAGTTGGTGGTCAAATTTTCGAACAAAAGCCTAGTTCATCATCAGGACTACTTCACTGGAGTAGTTGCTGCCACTCAGTCGGAAGTGTCCAGCCACAATTATCGTTAATTGTGGTACTTTCAAACTTAATAAAGAGGAAACTACAAGAAGGGATAGAAATAACGAGAAGTACCGCAATTAACGATAATTGCGGTTGGACACTTCCGACTGAGTTGCAGCAACTACTCCAGTGATGTAGTTCTGATAATGAACTAGGCTTTAGTTCAAAAATTTGATCACCAACTTTTTTAATAATTACCTCTATAAGACCTGTAAAAAAGTTATTTCCACAATAAACTATGAATAGAGGTGCCATAAATTCATTTACAACTAGGATCTTGATTTGGGTTATGTAGGAGAATGTAGATTTACAGCAATAAGTGGTTAAAAAGTAAGAAAGCATTTTCTGTGCATGTTGCTGAAGGCATGGGTATTCTACTGCATTTTTCCATATTTCAACTGGATCTTTCTTAGCGTCAAATAAGGACTTCAAAATGTCACCACAGAGCTCAGTCAATTCCATCTGTAGTTCTTTAGGAGCCATAGAACGAAATCATGGGTGTAGCAGGTGTCAAAATAGCCCTTATGATTTACTAATGTTTTAATTGTGGCTGTTGGTTGGGGAGCATTATTTTGTTGAATCTTTTAACCTTTGGTATTTTAAATATAGTCATTTTAAGATTAAAATAAAAATAATGAAAGACAGACATTAGTAAATCATAAGGGCTATTTTGACACCTGCTACACCCATGATTTCGTTCCATGGCTCCTAAAGAACTACAGATGGAATTGACTGAGCTCTGACTGAGTTAATGAAAATAAAAGGATTTCTTCTGCAAAATTTGGATTCATTCAAAAGACCGCACTTAATGGCCTACGAGGGGATGCTGATATGTTCTCGGCCTCACCAAGAAGTAAATGGGCTAGAGCCATGAAACTTAGACTATTCCACATATTCACCCCGAAGTTCAACACCCTCGGCATAGCGTTTCTAGAGTTTCTTCAACCCTTCCAAAAAAATTCTGAAGTATAATCACTCAAATACTGCTTTGTTGCTGATATCACCTCCAAATTATTCAAAAAATGCTTCCCTTTCAAAAAAATTTTCAAGGTTTGGGAACAGGAAATTGTCCGATGGAGCAAGCTCTGGTGAGTAAGGTGGATGGATTATGCACTTAAACCCCATATCTCTCAAAACGTCTATTGTCTTGCCAGCGTTGTGAGCCAGTGCATTGTCCAGCAAAAAGAGAACACCTTTCTGCAGTTTTCCTCTCCTTTTTTCCTTCAAAGCCTCCTTTAATCGGCGCAGCAAGTTGGAATAGTATTCCGCATTTATTGTTTGGCCCTTCAGGAGATAGTAAAATGCCTTCCGAATCCCCCAAAACATTGCCATGACCTTTCCTGCAGACGTTTAAATCTTAAATTTCTTTGGCCATGGAGAACTCGAGCGCTGCCACTGCAGGGAGAGACTGTTGCTTCGTCTTTGGATCATAGTGATGTAACCACGTTTCGTCAACAGTGACAAGTCACTGCAAAAAATTATCACCACATTCACTCAAAATGCTGCAAAACCGATTTGGAAGTGTCCACTCGTTTTCGTTTCTCATTGGGGTTCAAACATTTGGGCACCTACTTCGCTGACATCTGCATATCCAAGTGCTCATGAATTATGAACCCAACACATTCTCTGAATATCTCCAGTGTCTCTGCTATTGTTTTAGCTGAGATTCACCGATCTGACAAGATGAAGTCATGAACACGATCAACAATTTCGGGTGTTGTCACTGTTGAAGGCCTCCCAAATCTTGCTGCATGATTCCATGACGTTGGCAGAAAGCCCATGGGAGAGCACAGGGCAGGAGGAGCTCTTGTCAGTGACTCATAGCACTTTTGACTTGATTTTATAATTTTGATTTTGGTTTTGCAATTCAAGCCATGTGCAATATCTAAATCTATTAGGGGTATGCAAAAGCCCCCCCCCCCCCCCAGCAGGCACTGTAGGGATCAAACCAGCCGGCGGCCTATGCTGTCAGTTCGTACATGAAGCGAAGCATGGCGGTCGATTCAAATGCAGCACTGTTTGTTATTCATGATTAATTTAGGGAAAAGTGCAAGTGAAGTATACGGTTCAATATGTCAGACCTATGGCGAAACTGTTATGAGTAAGCGGACGTGTCAAGAATGGTTTGCCAGGTTTAAGAAAGGTGATCTAAAGCTTGAAAGACAAGCCACGTGCAGCTAGACCTCAGGAACTCGCAGACGAGTAGCTGGAATCACTGTTGTTGCAAGAGGATGCCACACAATCAACTTAAGCAACTGGCGAAACGTTTGAAAGTGGCTCAGTCAACTGTGGTACGGCGTCTACAGGCCTTGGGGAAGATCCAGAAGATTGATAAGTGGGTTCCCCATACTTTAATGGAGCATAGTATTGGTCAACGATTTGGCAAATGCATGTCATTGCTGAAGACGTCTCAAGGGAAGAATTCTTGTCGAAGGTTGTCACCGGGGGTGAAAAATAGGTCTATTGCGACAACCCCGTATGCAAGCAATCCAGGGTCGACCCAGGCCAGCCATCAATATCCACTGCAAAACAGGATATCCACGGGGAAAAGGTGCAGTTGTGTGTGTGGTGGGATATGCACGGAGTGCTGTACTTTGAACTGTTGAAACCAGGCGAAACAATCGCTGCACAACGATATAGTGATCAGTTGATGAAACTGAACGCCGCAATCGAGCAAAAACGCCCATGGATAGGTAAAGGACGCCACCCAGTAATCCTGTTACACGATAATGCCAGACCACATGTCGGTGCCACCATGAAATCAACCCTTGAACAGTTACATTGGGAGGTTTTACCGCACCCGGCTTGCTCCTCGGACATTGCACCCTCAGACTTTTATCTGTTTCGCTCTATGCAACATGCCCAAGCCCAACAGTAATTCAACACAGTTTCAGAGGTGGGAAATTTTGGCACTGCGTTCTTAGCTGAAAACCAGAGTCCTACCACAGGGGCATTTATTTGTTGCTTGAAAAATGGCAAAAGGTCATTGATGCTAAAGACCAATATTTCATTGAATAGATGTGTCCTGGTTTCCTGATTGTTCCTGTTTCCTTTCTCCTTAAAATGATGTGGAAACTTTTGCATACTCCTAATAAATGTAATAATGTTAAGCAAAACAGCGTTTTTTTGTTTTGTTTTTTTCGATCGGAGAAAGGGTCGTTAAAAGTACCATACAGCTAAAATTTCTTGTAGCCCTGCTGTAAAAAAAAAAAAAAAATCTAGGGAGAGCACTACAATCTATACTTATTCATCTCTTCAATCACCTCATTCATCTTGCCATTTATACCTCTAGTACTCCATACACCAGTCTTACACTCACTCAGCCGAGATCTCTTTCTCATTCTTCATTTACCATGTCCAAATTGTTTCCATGGTGAATCGTCCTTCTTAAGTGTTGTAGATCCGCCATATTCCACACTAGAGTCCGGGGTATGCTTTTTTTGTGTGTCTTTTTAATCAGGTAAGCCCACAGCTGACAGTTCCAGTTGATTATTCAACCTTAGGATTCTGGAACAAAACTCAGTGAGTTGGGGTCTAATAATGGGAATAACCACCCTTGGCCCAGATGACAGCGTGGCATGGACGCAATGAGGCCCTGGAAGGTTGCCTGAGGCACATGTGCCCATTCAGACTGCAGAAGAGCATGGAGTTTCTGGAGATGATGTAATTGTGGGTCGGCACATTGAACCTGTCGTTCCAAATAGTCCCACAAGTGCTCTATGGGATTGAGGTCGGTTGATTTCGCCGGCCAAGGGAGAACAGAGACATCGCTGTGATGTTCCTAGAACCAGTCACGCACCCCTTTAGCGACGTGGCATGGCACATTTTTTTGTTGGTAGACACAATCACCACCAGGTAAACGTCCAGCACAGCATGAAGGGGTGCAGCCAGTGAGGATAGGCAGGTAGCCACCGGTGTTCAGTGACCCATTTGGTGGCGCCAGCAGTCAGATCATACCAGGAAAACATCCCCCAGACATGCACACTGCCACCGCCGGCCTGTACTTGACCAACAAGCATATCTTGGTGTTGGTTTTTGTATGCCTGATGTCGTATCCGCCACTGCCCATCATTTCTGTGGAGTAGAAACCTTGATTCATCGCAAAAGGCAACCTTTTCCCATTCTTGCACTATCCAATGACAGTAGTCCCGTGTGAACTGCAGGCGTTGTTGCTGATGGACCTGGGTTAACATGGACACCTTGACGCATTGTTGACTCCGGAGACTCAGGATGCGTAACAGGATTTGCTCTACTGTTATCGAGGACATGCACCTGGGAGCCCCAAAGTTCATTAGCATGGCTAATTGCTGCAGTGTTGCATATAGTTTGCCCTTTACCAGTCGACGGAAGCAACGTTCTGCTCTGGAGTCGATAGCCTTTTGGATTCCGCAGTTCTGACGTCAAAAGGTCCTCGGTGTGCCAGCTGTTCATTCTTGGTACACCCTTACTACAGCACCTCACAAACAGCCCACAAAGTCTGCTGTTTCTGAGATGCTTCCACCCTTGGTGCGGTAGTCGATGATCATTCCTTTTTGAACATCCATCAAATCACTACCTCTGCCTATTGTGTTCACAGTTCACACACTATGGCTCATCTATCCTGGCGGGCCGCTTATATCTTCGTGTGATCGACCTTGTCACATGTATGCTGTGACGCACCTGGGCGGGTACACTATAATTCCGGGGATGGTCATATTATTCTGATACGACCCTGTAAGTTTCACTTTGATCTGACTTGGGGATAATATAAGCCTTTGAGAATAAAATTTCAGATTTATTAATCTTCAGGCAGTGATATAAAAATAAGAAATATTTAAATTATCATGTGAATTAATAAAAAAAACCTCACTAGTTAGATGGGAAGCTGCTAAATGGCAAAGGGTTCTCTTATTTTAATTACTTTTATATGAGGGGATGCTGATAAGTTATCAGTCTCACCAAGAAGGAAATGGGCTAGAGCCATAAAACTTACCGACTATTCTACGTATTCACCCCGAAGTTCAACATCTTTGGCACAGCGTTTCAGCAGTTCCTTTAGCCCTTCCAAAAAAAATTCTGAAGTCTAATCACTCAAATACTGTTCTGCCGCTGATATAATATCCGAATCATTCAAAAAATGCTTCCCTTTCAAACTTTTTTTTAACGTTTGCGAACAGGAAATAGTCCAACAGAGCAAGGTCTGGTAAGTAGGGTGGATGGTCTATGCACTTAAACCCCAGATCCCTCAAAACATCCATTGTCTTGTGAGTCGGCGCGTTGTCTGCAAAAAGAGAACAATTTTCCGCAGTTTTCCTGGCTTTTTCCCCCTTCAGCGCCTCCTTTAACCGGCACAGCAAGTTGGAATAGTATTCAGCATTTATTGTTTAGCCCTGAAAAATTGTCAGTCAGTAAAATGCTTTCCGAATCCCAAAAAACGGTTTCCATGACTTTTCCTGCAGACTTTGAGTTTTGAATTTCTTTGGCCCTAGAGAACCTGAGTGTTACCACTGCAGGGACTGTTGCTTCATCACTGGATCGTAGTGATGTAACCATGTTTCGTCAGCGGTGACAAGTCGCTGCCAAAAATTATCACCAGATTCGCTTAAAATGCTGAAAAACCGATTTGGAAATGTCCACTCGTTTTCATTTCTCATTGGCGTTCAAACATTTGGGCACCCACTTCGCCGACATCTGCATATCGAAGTACTCATGAATTATGAACCCAACACTTTTCCTGGATATCTCCAATGTTGTTTTAGCTGAGATTCGCTGATCTCCCAAAATCAAGTCTTGAACATGATCAACAATTTCGGGTGTTTTCACTGTTGAAGGCCTCACAGATTTTGCTGCATCTTTGGTCTCAGTCTCCACGCTGAAAGTTGGCAACCCATTTCTTCACAGTTGAATATGAAGGGCACTTTTCACTTAATGATTGCGTCATACACTCGTAGATTTCTTTTGCAGTTTTCTTCTGCAGGAACAGAAATTTCATGACAGCCCAAAGTTCCACATTCAAAAATTCAGCACTCTGCATTGACATAATTCACTTCAGGGCGTCAAACATCTGCAAAAAAAAAAAAAAAAACAACAACAACTGTTAGTCTTAAAATTGGTACTTTACAATACAAAAGAACACTCTTTTGAACTGCAGTGACAAAATAATGCTGCAATTACAGGAAGTGGGTAGGCCGAGAACTTTTCAGCATCCCCTCGTAAGCAAAGAATAGTTGATTATCTAATCTTAGGTTTGTTTCTGTGTAGGTTATTGAGGAATATTGTTAGATATATTCAAGTTTTTAGTGATTATCCATTAGGCTTATTTATTATGAGTTGAATGAAAAATTTAATGTATAAAATTAAAAAAACATTTATTTAAATAATTAGTATATATGTTGGTTCATTTTTCTCTTTACAGTGCCTGTATCCCTTGAATAGCAGGAAGCTGCATAAATATGTTTTTAAGCAAGATTCTCCTGGAAGTGAACTAAAGATGTGTGATGCATCTGAGGTACCAAATTTAAAACACATCTTTGAAATATTAATGAAGAAAAACCGGAGCATGATACGCAGCAAGCCAGAAAAGTTGCCTGAGAAATTGCCTGGCAGTAAAGAAACATCATCTGCATTTGTTCTGTCAGCTAATATTGATCCAGTGAATCAAGGCACATTCTTTGCTGGAGAAGGAGCCCAAGAGCAAATAGAAGTAAAGACTGTTTTTCCTATTTTGGAAAATAAAGATGCGTTCTGTTGGTTGCACTCAACATTGTGTCTGTTAGTGCACAGTAAAAACCTCAAGCATTATTTTAAATATGAAGACATCGGAGACTGTCATTTAAAAGAAATTTCTATGGCTTATGACAAGGCTGTATTGACCATCAATTCTGAAAATTTGAACAAGTGGTCCATGAGATCAAGCATTCCTGTTTCTAATCTTGAAAAACTTCGAGAAAAGGCTTTTAATTACCTACAGCCTCTTATGAGATGTGAAAGGGGCCAAGAAGAATCCCCTGTGTTCGCAATCTTACTATTGCTGAGGGAAAATAAAAACCTCCATAGCTTATTTCTGTCAAAATTTGCATTGGAATTAAAGTGTGACAACTGTGGATATAAAAAGATTTCACAGTGAGTATCATGGTTATTTACTGTTTATGTGAGATTAGTTCATAATAAGTGTGTGTACTTTTATGTATTAGGGGTACGCAAAAGTTTCTGCCGTTTTAAGGAGACAGGAACAATCAGGAAACCAGTACACATTTATTCAATGAAATATTGGCCATTGGTATCAATGACCTTTTGCCATTTTTCAGGCAACAAATGAATGCTCCTGTGATAGAAGGACTCAGGTTTTGAACTAAAGAACGCAGTGACGAAAATTTCCACCTCTAAAACTGTAGTGAACCACTGTTGGGCTAGGGCGTCTTGCATATATAGCGAAACAGATGAAAGTCTGAGGGTGCAATGTCCAGGGAGTTGCGGTAAAACCTCCCAGTGTTACTGTTCAAGGGTTGATTTCGTGGTGGCACTGACATGTGGTCTGACATCTTGTAACAGAATGACTGATGGCGTCCTTTACCTGTCCATGGGCGTTTTTTCTCGATTGCGGCATTCAGTTTCATCAACTGATCACTATATCGTTGTGCAGTGATTGTTTCGCACGGTTTCAACAGTGTGAAGTACAGCACTCTATGCATATCCTACCAAACACACACAACAGCCCCCCCCCCCCCCCCCCCGGAATATCCTGTTTTTCCGTGGATGTTGATGGCTTGCCTGGGTTAACCCCGAATTGCTTGCATATGGGGTTGTCGCAATAGACCCATTTTTCATCCCCGGTGACAACCTTCCACAAGAAATTCTTCCCTTGAAACCTCTTCAGCAATGACGTGCAGATGCCCAATCATTAACCAATATTACGCTCCGTTAAAGTATGTGGAACCCACTTACCAATCTTCTGGATCTTCCCCAAGGCCTGTAGATGCCGTACCACTGTCGATTGAGCTGCTTTCAAACCTTTCGCCAGTTGCGTGGTCGATTATGTGACATCCTCTTGCAACAGTGATTCCAGCTCCTCGTCTGCGAGTTCCTGAGGTGTAGCTGCACGTGGCTTGTCTTTCAAGCTTAGATCACCTTTCTTAAACCTAGCAAACCATTCTCGAAATGTCCGCTCACCCGTAACTGCTTCGCTTATACGCCTGACATATTGAACCGTATGGTTCACTTGCACTTTTCCCTAAATTAAACATGAATAACAACCAGGGCAAAAAATGAACTTTATCGACCGCCATGCTTGGCTTTATGTTCGAACTGACAGCACGGGTTTCCGGCTAGTTAAACCCTTACAGTGCCAGCCAGCGGATGCGGCTGAAACTTTTGCATACTCCTGATAATCTTTCACTTCAATGTAATATCACTGTATTTGTGAGTTGGATTCAAAAAATTCTCTAGACTGAGAAGGTGACAGTGGTGTTTCGTAGTTTACACATTGTGCAGTTTTTCTACAGCAAAGTGTTCTAAACATTTATATTTTGCAGGGTGGTTCTATTTCTAAAAGTCAGGCTGTTCTTTTTACAGAAGATATCTCGAACTCTGATCTAAGCTTTCTGTATATATTTCCTGCTTTTTGATTTATAAAAACAGTTTTAACTTGAATAATTTTGAAGTATTCTCTGTACTTTCAGAGTTCTTTTTGTGGTTTTCAGATGTTTCTGGTCTCCTAGTGACATACTTTTGTGTCAATGAACCTTTAGATGCAGTCTCCATTCACTCAATACAAGCCTTGACAAACATCAACAGATCAGAAATATCTGAAAACCACCAAAAATAAGAAGAAGACTTTAACAAGTCAAAACTATATACACTGACGGAAAAAAAATCCCAACATCAAGAAGGGGTTGTGTTAGATAAACGACAGTTGGTAGGCGGTGAGAGTACCTCTGTAAGTTGACGTCTATGCAAATTTCGCGCTCGGCGCATATGTGTGGCGTTAGTAGCGCCCCTCGGAACATGCAAAGCAGGTTTGCTGTAAATACGCGCTGTAACGTTCGTGAGCGTTAGTTATCGTTGAGATTCGACGTAGGGTGTTGATGTTAGTCAAGAATGCCTTTAAGAAGACGAAAAAGCCATTATCAACAGCTCACGAAGTTTGAAAGAGGTCGTGTAATAGGACTACGAGAAGGTGGGTTTTCTTTCCGCAATATTGCAGAACGACTGGCAGGAATGTAGCCACTGTGCATGATTGTTGGCAGCGGTGGTCAAGGGAAGGTACTGCCTCAAGAAGACCGGGTTCCAGCCGGCCACGTGGCACTACTGAGAGGGAAGACCGCCGTGTACGGCGTATGGCCGTGGCGCATCGTACCGCGTTTGCAGCAGCAATTCGAGCTGCAGTTGCCACCACAGTGACACAACGAACTGTTACAAATGGGTTACTTGAAGGACAGCTCCGAGCCAGACGCCCTGTAGCGTGCATTCCACTTACTCCAAACCACTGCCGTTTGCGACATCAGTGGTGTCAAGCTAGAGCTCATTGTAGGACGGAGTGGAGATCTGTTGTGTTTTCTGATGAAAGCCAATTCTGCCTGGGTGCCAGTGATGGCCGTGTGTTGGTTAGAAGGAGGCCAGGTGAGCGCCTGCAACCAACCTGTCTGCGGCCGAGACACACTGGACCTACACCTGGAGTTATGGTCTGGGGAGCAATTTCCTATGACAGCAGGAGCACTTTCGTGGTTATCCCACGCACCGTGACGGCACAGTTGTTCGTTGGTCTGGTGATTCAACCTGTTGTGCTGCCATTCATGAACAGCATTCCAGGGGGTGTTTTCCAACAGGATAACGCTCGCCCGCATACCGCTGTTGTAACGCAACATGCTCTACAGAGTGTCGACATGTTGCCGTGGCCTGCTAGATCACCAGATCTTTCACCAATCGAGCACGTATGGGACATCATTGGACGACAACTCCAGCGTCACCCCCAACCAGCATTAACCGTCCCTGTATTGACCGACCAAGTGCAACAGGCATGGAACTCCATCGCACAAACGGACATCCAGCACCTGTACGACACAATGCCTGAACGTTTGCGTGCTTGCATTCAACATTCTGGCGGTTACACCGGTTATTAATGTACCAGCATTTCACATTTAAAATGGCTCTTCTCGCGCTTACAATAAGCTGTGATCTTGAAACCTTAATCGATTAAATATGTTATCTATACAAATGTATTGCCGCTATTTCATTCCTCTACAACTATTTTTTCGTGGTGTTGGGATTTTTTTTTCCGTCAGTGTATATATAAATCTGATCAAAGCCTGTGAGTAAAATGTTTTTAATTCCTACTTTTTAGTGTACAGTTTTATCACTGGTTTGTATAAATATGTATTTTCACAAGTTAGGATAATTGTGCATTTCCATTTAACATGTCCATTTTAACCCTTTCAGTGGGCCAATGTATGTGAACCAAGTGATGCCCAAATCTGTCTGCACTCTCCAAACAGAATTGTTTACAATAGAAGCAAAGTTTTTCAAAAACTATGGGAAAGCAATCCCCCTCCTTATCTAAGCAGTACCAACCTATCACTGCTAATAAGTGCTCACCTAGTCTAGGGGTAGACAAAACACCAAACTATTCAGATGCCAGCTCTTTTTCTTGAGAAGCCAGCAGCACATTTTTAGCAATCTAAGGAGGAAACTACGATCGATGTAAATGAAAACCACACTTACAGAATTGTGACCAACAGTCAAAATTAAAGCTTGCTTGCTTTGATATATTTCAGTTTAATTCTGTGCAAAATCGAAAGTAGGGAACATTTTATGAACTTGTATTAACAGTTGTACAGGGTGGTTATAAATTAGTTGGACAAAAAAGCAAACTTTGTTGTGCATAGTTATAAGGGTGCATATGATAAGTTTAAATAATATATAGTTAAACACACCAAGTTACCTCTTTTCACAAATGCTGCTCGATGTGGCTTCCTTTGGTTACTCTGCAAATGTTCCTTCTGTAAACCAGTTCTTCCCACATTGCTGTCAGCATATCGGTATTGGCCAATGCAAGTGCAGCTGTGATTCTTGATTTCAGTTCAGGAAGGGACTTGGGAAGTGGCGGAAGGTAAACAAAAACCTGATCTTTAACAAAACCCCATAGACCAAAATCCAGGGGCTTTTGGTGGGAAGGGGAAGCATGTAATTGGGCTGCCACGACCAATCTAAACTGGGACTTCAGCATCGAGGTAATAAATGACATCTTTGTGGTAGTGAGGAGGCGTCCTGTCTTGCTGGTAAATGAAACCTCCTTCCAATGTTTCCTTGAGGATTGGCATTAGGTGAATCCGAAGCATGTCGAGGTATGTGATTCCGGTAACAGTTCTTTTAGCAAAGAAAAATGAGCCAAAAACGGAAGTACAACTAACAGCACAAAAAGCATTTACCTTGGGACTGTCCCTTTCATGTTCCAAGATGGTATGAGGATTTTGTGATCCCCAAACCCTTGCATTGTGTGTATTCACTTTGCCATTCAAAACACCAACTTCGACAAGAAGTCATCATCAGCTTCATGCGATTTAACATGTCGCTGCAAAAGTCTGCTTTGTGTTTCTTGTTGCCATCTTTCAGAACTTGAATGAGCTGCAATTTGTAAGGATTAAATTTCAGATGCTTCCATAGTATTTATGTCACTGTTGATTTTGGAACTCCAAGCTCCAGACTTGCTCGGGCCGTCGATTTACGGGGGCTTTGCAAAAATGCTGCTCGCACTGCATCCACCGTCTCCTCGGGAATTCCAAATCTGCCTTGGCCGCTGTTCCTATGAGCCGCACATCTAATCTCGTAAATCGTTTGTACCATGCTACAATCATGGTTCTTTTCAGTGCAGTTTTCCTGTATTCTCGGCGAAAATGTCGTTGCATTTGTGTTGCTGAATGCATCTCGTGAAACCAGGCATTTTTTGCTTTTTCCGCACCGCTGAATGTTGCCATCTTACCGGGAACAATGGTAATGAGAGCAACCGCACGTTCTCTGTTGGCGATATTTGACCTTGCATGACCCAGTACCATAGGTTAAACACACCAAGTTTACAAAAAGTAAACTTGGTGTGTTTAACTATATATTATTCATATTTTTTGTCATATGCGTCCTTATACCTATGCACAATAACATTTTCTTTTTGCCCAACTAATTTATACACCCTGTATTTCAGAGTGTTTTTTTTTTTTTTCGGAAGTTAAACTTTGTCTTCTGGTGTACAACTTTCAGTAAAACCACTAATCAATGCACTTGTAAGCTGAGCCAAAAGTCACTGTGCACCTGGCAAGACAATACACGTACAACAACTACAAGTGTACCTACTGCAATAAATGCTGGAAATGGCCCACTTTTGTATGTAGACATGCATCCACGCGTGTGAACATGTTCTCAAAGACACGTGATAGTCCAACGGAGAAATGTTGCTTATTACTTTGGTGATGGCTTCTTCTAGTTCCAGCAAAGAATGGGGGAGTGTTCTTGTAAACAGAGTTTGTCAGTAAACCCCACAGATTATAATCTGGAGGCGTGAATAGGGCGAACGTGGCGTTTGGAGATCTTGTTTTTGAAAACACATCAGTCAACAACGCAATGGAGACATGAGCTCTATGGGACGTAGCGGAATCCTGCTGGTAGTAGCCATTAACAATTTCCTCCTTGGTTGAGTGCCCAATGAATGGGTACAGGATATTGTCACCAATACCTTGTCATGTTTATGGTCCCCTCGAAGAATATGAGACCAATTATGCGTCTTCGAGGAATCGCACACCACACACCAATCTTCTGATCATGTAATGGTATTTCATGTATCTGATGCGGATTATTGGAAGACGAAAATTTAGTTTTATTCGGGCATAGAAATTTATTCCAAATTAATAAAAAAAGATCTCAAAATGCAGCGCCAGAGCTAATTTGTTTGACCCGTGATACTGTGTGTCCGACGGTGACATGTAAACAAAGCGGTGTGACCCACTGAAACGAACTTCTCTAAGCGCCACATGCGACTGTTTTGGCTGTTCACATATTCCAATAAGTGGAATAGCGCCTCTTCGGAAAAAATATGTGATGTCCAGAATATTCTCGCCGTTGGCATTAATGAAGGCCTTGAACTATCTGCAGTATTCCACACGCTTATCGTAGTCTGTGTGTTTCAGATCGTGCACTGTTCTGATTTTGTACGGGAAGAGCTGCAGTCGCATCTTCAGTGCCCTACGGATGCTGCTGTATGACACACCTGCTTGTTGTGCCAGTTTTCAAACAGGTTTCTTTGGACTTTCAGTGATGCGAACGGAAATATCTCCACCTTTTCATCTGTTAACACTCGTGGCCTGCTGCTTATCGGAGCATCTCTCACTGATCTGGTTTTACGAAACTTTTCAATTAACTGCTTCACTGCATTGCGATAGGGTGCTTCAGTATTGGGAAATTGTTCTCTGTAAGTTTCACTTCATCCGTATATTCACCTCCACTACCGAACACATGTTCAATCAGAAACACTCAACCCTCAATCGACACCATGTTCAGCCGGCCACCGTGACGCCTCACTACTGACTGATTAAATCATGGCCAGATGCCGGAAATACCGGCTGCATTGTTCAAAGTAAGAGGGCAGGATGCGTGTAACCTCGCCTCAGACGTACAAACTTTCTCCATTCACAATATTGCATGTACGTGTGCAGTAACTACACTTTATAGATTTCTTATCACTGTACGTTCGGTGCACAGGAACTTTTGGCTCACCCTGTATAAGCACCCCATGCAAAAACAATGCCATAGCTACGGACATCTCTGATGCTTCCTCTGCCTGCATGCATGTATCTGTGTTGAGTTGCATGGTGAAACTTCAGGTTGAGTCACTACTGCCAATATTGATGTAGAATTCATAGCTCCACTGGTGACAGTGCCAAAAATAGATATCTGCATCTTAGTATTTGGATTTTACAGTTAGTACTATAAAAAAATATGCAAATGGAAAGAATCCTTATACTGCATTTGTTGCTTTATTAAAGAGATGGAAACTTCATTTAATAGAAATCCAAATTTTGAAAAATAAAATTTTCAGAACCAAAACTCTGGACCTGGTAAAGGATTTCAAGGGCCATGTCAACTGGGCACCTTGGATTTGTCTACTCTCGCCATTGTCCTTTATTCTCTGCTTCACGACCCAATGCATGAAAGGAAAAAGCTAATCTCCCTAACCATAAATGAGTGGTAGGCAATGCACGTAACTAACAAACAAATTAAGAAGAAGGTAGTGTAGAACATGCTAAGTTACATATAAAAAGTTTAAAGCAAATATATTTCAGCCATTACTGTGGCCTTCATCAGTGCGCCTACGATTAGTGTAGAACATGCTAAGTTACATATAAAAAGTTTAAAGCAAATATATTTCAGTCATTACTATGGCCTTTATCAGTGCATCTACGATTATTTTAGGCGCACTGATGAAGGCCATAGTAATGGCTGAAATATATTTGCTTTAAACTTTTTATATGTAACTTAGCATGTTCTACACTATCTTCTTATTAATTTAATCTCCCTAACACTGACATCATGCCACATGGTAGAAACAAGTGACTCAAACATCTCTCTCCTGTCTTAGGTTCTGTGTTGTTATATCCCTTTTTAACAGGTAATAAGTCAGAAAAGATTAGTGTTGACATTCCCTTAAATGACAACATTAAATAATAAAGGCAAGGGGAAAGCAGTGCTTTCTGATGCGCAGGTTCACTCACTGCAGCCGCATTTGGCCCACTGCTCAGATAGTAAAGATATTCTCATTTTTATATAGTGTGGAAGAAATATTCTCATAATACATCATGGTAAGTAACACAGCAATCAGACGGCCGCCCCGGTGGTGCAGTGGTCTAAGGCGCTGGCCTCTGATCATTCGTCCATAAGGGGTCCGGGTTCGAATCCCGGTCAGGCATGGATGTTGTGTTTGTCTTACGGCACTGGCTCTCTCCCTTCCCTGGAACCAGTGACCCTAAATTAGGGACGGGCGACTGCTTATAGCCCATTGAGTTGCTCACGGTGGTCGTTAAACCTCCAATCCAAAAAAAAAAAAAAAAGAAAGAAAAACAGCAATCAGACATTGCTGAATTGACTGTAATTGCTGTTTTTCATGTAATATCAATCACATCAGAAAACTTGTAAAATTTCATCGCCATGGAGCGCGAATTGAACTTTCATCTCCCGATTACTGTTTGAGCATGCTAACCGTTACACCACCCAGGATGACAAAGTCCCAAGTATCTGAGTGTTAAGAGCATCGAAATATTCTCCGACCGCATTCTTAATAAAAGCGAATTGTGCTGCCTTTTAGCATTGTTAAGCAAATCTCTGGGCGCTCAGGTATACAGTGTGGACGAAATGTTTTCATAATACGTGGCTAATACATCGTGATAATTAATACAGCAATCAGACATCACTGAATCGAATGCAATTACTGTTCCTCACATAATATCAATCACGTCAGAAAACTTTAAAATTTCATCGCCCTAGAGTGGGAATCTAACCCGCATCTCCCAATTACCGTTTAGAGCATGCTTTGTCACGTAATATTAATAACATCAGTTTTCTGATGTGATTGATATTACATGAGTAACAGTAATTACAGTCAATTCAGCGATGTCTGATTGCTGTGTTATCATTCTCATTTTTGCTAACCTTGAGTTAATTTGTTTTGGCTGGTTAAGGTGTTTCCACCTGAAATCTCTGCTTTATGTTTCCATTGGTAAAACTTCTTTACATATTTTCTTTGCAATTAATGTATTCCCAAGGATAAAAATTTGCACATTGATAAAACTAACTTTAAGTTATAGCATGGGACACTTAATATTTGCTAAAACATAACCATAATTAAGCAATCTAACATTTGTTTGTCTACTGACGTCATCAATGTACAGGTCACACCGTCTATTAAGAGGTCTCAATATTACTCAAAGAAATATGATTGATTTTTAATATAATTATGGTCATGCTTTAGCAAGAATTAAGTATCCCATGCTATAACTTAAAGTTAGTTTTATGGATGTGCAAATTTTCATCCTTGGGAATACATTAATTGTGAAGAAAATATACTGACGGAAAAAAAAACCCAACACCAAGAAGGGGTTATGTTAGATAAACAACAGTTGGTAGGCGGTAAGAGTACATCTGTAAGATGACGTCTATGCAAATTTCGCACTCGGCGCATACGTGTGGCACTAGTAGCGCCTCGGAACATGCAAAGCAGGTTTGCTGTAAATACGCGCTGTAACGTTCGTGAGCGTTAGTTATCGTTGAGATTCGACGTAGGGTGTTGATGTTAGTCAAGAATGCCTTTAAGAAGACGAAAAAGCCATTATCAACAGCTCACGAAGTTTGAAAGAGGTCGTGTAATAGGACTACGAGAAGGTGGGTTTTCTTTCCGCAATATTGCAGAACGACTGGCAGGAATGTAGCCACTGTGCATGATTGTTGGCAGCGGTGGTCAAGGGAAGGTACTGCCTCAAGAAGACCGGGTTCCAGCCGGCCACGTGGCACTACTGAGAGGGAAGACCGCCGTGTACGGCGTATGGCCGTGGCGCATCGTACCGCGTTTGCAGCAGCAATTCGAGCTGCAGTTGCCACCACAGTGACACAACGAACTGTTACAAATGGGTTACTTGAAGGACAGCTCCGAGCCAGACGCCCTGTAGCGTGCATTCCACTTACTCCAAACCACTGCCGTTTGCGACATCAGTGGTGTCAAGCTAGAGCTCATTGTAGGACGGAGTGGAGATCTGTTGTGTTTTCTGATGAAAGCCAATTCTGCCTGGGTGCCAGTGATGGCCGTGTGTTGGTTAGAAGGAGGCCAGGTGAGCGCCTGCAACCAACCTGTCTGCGGCCGAGACACACTGGACCTACACCTGGAGTTATGGTCTGGGGAGCAATTTCCTATGACAGCAGGAGCACTTTCGTGGTTATCCCACGCACCGTGACGGCACAGTTGTACGTCAGTCTGGTGATTCAACCTGTTGTGCTGCCATTGATGAACAGCATTCCAGGGGGTGTTTTCCAACAGGATAACGCTCGCCTGCATACCGCTGTTGCAACCCAACATGCTCTACAGAGTGTCGGCATGTTGCCGTGGCCTGCTAGATCACCAGATCTTTCACCAATCGAGCACGTATGGGACATCATTGAACGACAACTCCAGCGTTACCCCCAACCAGCATTAACTGTCCCTGTAGTATTGACCGACCAAGTGCAACAGGCATGGAACTCCATCCCACAAACTGACATCCAGCACCTGTACGACACAATGCATGGACGTTTGCGTGCTTGCATTCAACATTCTGGCGGTTACACCGGTTATTAATGTACCAGCATTTCACATTTAAAATGGCTCTTCTCGCGCTTACAATAAGCTGTGATCTTGAAACCTTAATCGATTAAATATGTTACCTATACAAATGTATTGCCGCCATTTCATTCCTCTACAACTATTTTTTCGTGGTGTTGGGATTTTTTTTTCGTCAGCGTATGTAAAGAAGTTTTACCATTGGAAACATAAGGCAGAGATTTTAAGTGGAATCACCTTTTAAAGGGTTAAAACTGATTTAACCCCCATGCAGTAGTAATTCATGCAGAATTTTGCATACATTTTCTGGCCTTTTTTTTTTTTTAAATACTATCTCAGCATCTAACAAAATAATAATTTGTCTGCCAGCTAGTTGTAATTCTTGTCAAGCACTTTTTAATCTTTCATTTTTGTTACTTTCTTGTCATATAGTGTAACAGTGTACAGTAAAACTTCGCAAAGGCGGACATCGAAGGGAAAAGAAAAACTGTCCATTATTTAGAAGTGTCTGCCATTGGGAAAATCATGCTTTATGACATCATGCTATGTTTATAACGTAAAAGCAGTTGAAAAAATAAGTAAATATAATTACGTAAATGCAATACATAGAGCAAACTTGTGCAAACCTTTATTAAAAAATAAACATCAAAACCTAAGAAGCAAAATAATCAATTATTGTTGTTTATCTATTACATTTTTGTGAAATTTTGTTTGCTAAATGAATTTCTAGCCAGCCACCTGAAGCTTTGAATTCTGTGAATCCTAATTCATTTGCGATTTTTAAAGCCTTTTTACGAATTAAAGTCCCTGATAAAGGAATGTTGTTGGCTCTAGCATGGCAAAACCATTCATAGGTAAGAGTGTCCACAGCTACCTACAGGGAAAATTCTCCAAATTTTCTGGTTGCCATTACAATCTAGCCAAGACTTTGAGATTTCACTCACTTGCGTTTTTCCAATGCCCAGTTTATCTTCTTAAGCGTGCACACTTAATCTTTCCCTTTGTCGTCAGCTCCACTATTTCAACTTTTTCTTTTAGAGTCAAGCGCTTGTGCGACATTTTAAAATCGATGTTTGAGAAATCTTTGCTTCAGCCCTCGCTTGATGAGTAAAACCTACATGATTATTGCAAACAAATGTGATTTCTAGTAATCTGGACTTGGAATTCATCCCTGTGCATTGACCTTGACCTTACTAAACAACAAAAGGCGAGTCCCTTCTACCTACACCTGAATTGTGTTTGCATGCGTTTCAATCCGATTACCGTTCCCGAATGAGCAGGCCTTTAGCGCTGGTACCTGTTTCTGAGGTCTCACCCTATTGGGAGCACCTGAAGAGCTAGAAGGCAGTTTCTTCTGGTCAGATGTACATATGTTAAGAGAGGGTCGGACTGTCTGGTTAGCACGAACGCTAACCCTTTTTCCAGTGATTTCAGCCACTTACCCTGGGTACATAGCACTTAACATCTCGTGAACAAAACTGTTAAGATAAAGAATGAGGAAGGGTAAAATAACAAAAAGGGAAAATTTTGCGAGTTTGGGCGAATCGCACCCCTAGAATTCCTAGAATCAAAAGCAAATTGTCTGTTATATTGTTCTTTAAGTGTGTCTGCATCCGTTATTTAGAATGTCTGCTATTAAGAAGTGAATGCCCCATAAGAAGCCATGCATTTCTGCAGGGGAATAAAAAATTGTCCATTATAGAGAGATGTCCGTTATTAAAAAGTGTCCGTTAATGGAAGTTTCACTGTATTTGTGTTTAGCACTGTGCACCTTTTGGAATTCCTATTTGAAAAATTACTTTGTCTGATATTATGCCAAAAATTATCCATTATTTTCTCCATTTTCCTGTTGTAGAATTTTTTTATTAGGTGGTGAAAATTAATGCATCGTGGTTGAATTAGGCACAGTAGTATCTCTTGAACTCCCATTCAAAAATTATTTTCAAGCGGACAGCTGGTGGCATGTCCTGTTGTACACTCATGTTCATAAAAAATGGAACACCTGAAAGTAGTCAAGCTATGACTAATTTTTACAGGATATGTTCATTAGGCAATACAAAACCCGTGATTATAATCTCTGTGTCATTTGTACCAAATGCATCAATGTACAGAGGGTGTGTCAAAAGTTTTGCAGTATTTGCATAAATGCATGTGCTGCGGCGGGTATGTCATGTGTTTTAACTAGTTCAAGTCACGCACTGCAGTCAGTCAAAAGGGAAATAAAGTGGTAGTCGTTGCTGTGAACAGCATTGCACGTCTTCATTCTGTCTGTGGTTGGGATGCCTAAAAGATAAACAGCCACAACTGGCTAATTAGGGAACTTTTGCTTTACGAGTTTGAACTTGGCCATAATGTTGCTCAAGCAACACGAAACATTTGTCATGTGAAAGGGGAAGGTTCAGTGGACCACAGCACTGCAGCCAGATGGTTCAAGAAATTTTGCTGAGGTGGCAGAAACCTCTTACGATCAGCCAATGTCAGGTTGGCCTCGAACCGTGGATTCGGAGTCCGTGCCCCAGGTCGTAGGAGCAAATCCGACAACCAGCACTCACAGATTATCAGGTGAGCTGGGCTGGTCACCTTCAGGACCTCGGCAAGGTCTACAAGAGCTGCCGCTTTGTCCCTCATGAACTGACAGCAGCTGAAGCAAACCACCAAGTGGAAGTGTGCACGAAACTCCTAGAAAACTCGCACGTTTCTTCAAGAGAATTGTTACGTGCGATGAAAAGTGGGTCTATTTCCGTAATCCTAGCACACAGTGGCAGTGGTTGAGCTCAGGCCAGCTTCCGGAACCTGTTGCCAAACATGGGTGCTTCAAGCACAAGGTGATGCTTTGTGTCTGATTGAATTTGAAGGAGATAATCCATTACGAATTTGTTCCAGACGGTCGGATCATCAACGCCAACCTCTACTCTGAACAGCTGGACGCGAATGTATGCCATTTTGGAGGAGAGGTACCCAGCACTGGTGAACAGAAAGTTCACTCTCCTAAAGCAGGACAATGTTCAACCTCATATCATGCAAACGACCCAGGCAAAACTCCAGGAACTTAAGGGCATCAAACTAATCCCACACCCAGCATATAGTCCGGACCTTGCCCCCTTCGTATTATTACTGTTCTGGTCCATGGCCCACTTCCTTTGTGGGCAGCACTTCAGCAACCAGGAGGAGGAGGTGGCAGCTGGGCGGAAGAAGTTCTTCGCCTCGAAGGGCAAGAACTGGTACCGCCACAGAATCAAAGAACTGGCAGACAGATAGCTAAAAACTGAGCACCACGATGGCCTATACTTTGAATGCTAGTCAGCTGTCGTCGTAAAGGTATGTAACAAGACATAAAGTGATCCAAGTATTGCAAAACTTTCAACTCAGGGGGATATCAAAAAAGAAAAGTATGGGGCATATCAAAAAAGAAATTTCACATAGCAGCAACTAAACTGGCGTGCAAAAATTAAGGCCGAGACGGTTTTTCGAATGTAACGTCGTGCAGAAGTGCTCCAAATCGACTCAAATCATACCACGAGATACCCAAGATGTAAGAATATGGGACAAGTGAGCAAAACCGTCCAAACAAAGAATCCAAAGGATACAAAGGCACTTTATTGAAAAGGTAGCTTCGAGCACAACTGGACAGAAGACAGAAACGTCCATGTGACTGGCGGCTGCCAAGAAAAATCCAGTCTTTAGTAGGGGATATGATCACCCCTGACTGCGTTGCAGGATTTACAATGTCTGTCCATGCTGAGGACGAGGTTGTTAAGGAGCTGTTAAGGCATTGCGGCCCATTCCTCTTGTAGCGCCAATCGCAGCTGCGGAATCGTTGCTGGCGGCTAGTGACGTGCTGCCAAGCGTCTCCCGAGAAGGTGCCGCACGTGTTCGATTGGATTTAGGTCCGGGGACCTAGCTGGCCAATCCATGCGTTGAATATCTTCACTCTCCAGCAGCTCTACGACAGCCACTGTACAATGAGGTGTAGCGTTGTCGACCATGAAGAGGAACTCAGGACCCACAGCATCTCTAAAGAAATGCACGTGAGGCAGGAGAACCTCGATACAATAGCGGACACCAGTGACTGAACCTCCTTAAAAGGTGTGGAGGTCAGTACAGCTACCAAGCATGATACCGCCCTAAATGAGAACTCAGCCACCTCCAAACCGGTCCCTTTCGATGATGTTGGAGGTGTGATTGGGTGTTCTCTGCTCTCTCCAGATGTGTATACGCCCAGAATCGCTCTTCAGACTAAATCGGTTGTCATCTGTAAAGAGAACTCGACCCCATTGCCGATGTGTCCAGTTCTTGTGTTCCTGGCACCACAGAAACCGCCGTGTCTGATAAGCAGGCGTTAATGGTACACACCGTACTGGTCGTCGTGCAAATATACCACCTTTGTGCAGCCTCCTGGCCACAGTAAAACACGATAACGGACGTCCAGTTGTGTGTTGCATGTGCCTTGCAATTTCTCCCGCTGTCTGTCTCTTCTCGCCTGTAGGGCAATATACTGGTCGTCCGCTGCCGTGATTGCTCATGGACGACCACTGCTAAACTCTCGGACAGCTGTTCCTGTCGTTTGAAATGCTCTCCAAGCTCGTGAAACAATGCTTGTGAGCGATCCCGAACTCCTCGGCCACCCTAGTCACACTTCGACCTTCTTCCAACTTCCCGATGACGCAACCTCGGGTACAGTCATCCAGATGTCGTTTACTGGATCGCCTGTTGGCCATATCATATGGTGGCAGCAACTCGACGTCGTTCAAACCGATGTACACTGTGCAAGCTTTCACCGAATTGCTGAGTGTACACCGCCCATGTGCTTTACACCCTTCCGACACTCCCCTTCCTACGTCATGCTGCATATATGCGCATGCCCTACCGTACCGGACCCTAGTCTATCTCCTGAGTGGTCTTTCGGTCCGTTCTGCCTGCTCGTTCCGCTGTTATGCTAATTTCTCCTCTTCGTCCTTAATTTTTGCACACTAGTGTATTAGAAATGGAAAGAATGTGATTTTGTCATCTGCTTGGGGAAGGAATATGGCACAATTGTGCTACTTAGTTTATTTATTAACTGTCATTTGTTATGGCACAGCAGTCGGAGTGTTTCTTGGAATTGGAAGTTCGCGGAACAACACATTTTTTATGAGCAAAACATTTGAATCCAACTGAAATCCATCATGAAATGTTGGCTGTTTTTGGAGAAGAGGCAATGTCTCATTAGCCAATTGAAAAATGGTATAAGCAGTTTAAAGAAGGACGTACAGATAAACTGGGCAGAGGCAGATCTTCGACTTCAACGACAGTTGATCACATTTTGCACATTGAAGAGTTGATGGTGAAAACGCCTCATTAATATTCATGAAATTGTTAAAGATTTGGGCATATCATATGGTAGTGTACACGCTATTATTCACAAGCACTTGCATTTCTAAAAAGTGTGCCAAGATGGGTTCCAGTGGAACAGCTCAAAAATCAGAAATTTGCATCCAGTCTTGCAGTGTTATTATGATGAAGCACAGATTTTTTGCAGCGCATGTCGCCAGTGGTGTGGAAACACCTTAGCTCACCAACTGCAAAAGAAAATTTTTTAAGTTGTGCTGTCTGCTGGAAAAGTGATGACGACGGTCTGTTTTGACTGTGAGGGATCGGTGTACACCGAGTTAATAGCAGTAGGGAGTACGATAAATGCTGCAGTGTACTGCAAGACATTGAAGAAGGTAAAGTTTGCAACAAAAGGAATTTTGTTGCACAACGACACAACCCCACAAAGATGCCGCCACACAGGAGCTTCTTTGTAATTTGAAATGGGAAGTATAGCTGCATACCATCCTAATTTAGCCCCCTGTGATTACCACGTATTTACAAAATTAAAAGGGACCTTGGGTGAAGGTGAAGCATTTTACAAATGATGAAGTCAAGGAAGCGAAAACATTGTTGTGTACTTTTATTTTTTCGGTATTAAAAAACTGGTTTCTCGCACCGACAAGTGTTTACTAAAACTTGGCTGCTATGTGGTAAGATAAAGGAAAGGTACATGTTTCAGAAGTTATGCTTTCTGGGTTTCTTATTGTTAGGGGTAGACAAATCCACGGCGACTGAAATTTTCACCTGGTGCCTGAGTTTCCAAATTTCTATTATGAAGCATATCTTTAATAAAACAAGAAATGCAGTATATGGATTTTTTATGTTTGCATTTTTATTATACTCTAATTACTGTACAATCAGAATGATGAAGTTGCTAAAAAAATTTTTGTGCCCCTGCCAGCAGAGTTATGCATTCTGCAGAGATCTTGTCCTTAGTGATTCAGGTTGAAGTTCCGTGGTGCAATCCAAGAGAGGAGTGTGCATCAGAAAGTTCTTAAGGTGCACACACACAGTCACTCTTGAGTGTCACGCCAGCAGTAGGGTGGAGTTTGGTGCCCAGAGGTTAAGTGAAGCAGGAGTGAAGCTCTTCAATACCTGCCTGAAATCTTGACCTCGAGAGGGACAGAACTGTAGTCCTGAGGTTTTTTCTGTCCGTTTTCAGCGTTTCATTTATCAAAATAGTCATAGATAAAACTTCACATCTTTTTTTTTTATAAGAAAAAAGGCGTTTTTACTCTTTAAAGAATATATACGCAAATGAGAAGTGTCACTCGAGTCATGACCAGAATTGTATAAAAATAAAATGTATCTGCGTACACAACCGTTGAAACAGAAACTTGCTCCAAACCCGCGAATCATGATAACAAAGCATAAGATAATTTAAAGAAAAATTAATAAAACAATAAATAATTATTATAACATTTACAGAACCAGTGTCAACAAAATAAGTACTTTACAACTAAACGTGCAGCAATGTGTGTGTAATGGACCTTTAGGGCAAAATATTAAAATATTGGACTATGAACCTCATAAAAACAAGATACTAAGTAAAGAAAGTTTTTATATCTAAACAAAAAACAGTTCCATTAATGAACCTTCAAAAATTATAAATAGCATTTTCAACAACTTAATTCAAAAAAGGGATCTGTTTCTTTTTAGGAAACCTTTTAGTAGACTTACAAAATACATAAGGAAAAGATTTTAATTTAATAACTGACAACTGCAAGAGGAACCTGGCAATAAAATTTAGATTTTTTTCTGTGTAAGCGAAACTTTTGATAAAGTTCCTATAGATTTAGAACAGGACTTGATAAAATCTAGAAGCCAGAAATGTCTGTAAAAACAAAAGAATTCAGAAGATGTGAAAAATAATTGAAAGTTCTTCAAGTGAAAATAGAATTAAATACATTAATCTGAATAATGTCTTGAGTAAGTGTTTTAATTGCTGTAAGTAACATTTTATTCTTTTTAATCTACAGGCAAAAGCTATATCCAAAATCTGCTAATAATTTGGAAACTGTACGCGTATGGAGTACGCCTGTACGTCTACATACTGCTACTCTGTTCACGACTGGGTCGTTCCACATCAATTCATCCAATTTTGGGGGAAATGTAACCCACCATGTCAGATTTTGTGAAATTTGGCATGGAGGTATACTTCACCAAGATATAGAAAATAACCAGATTTTAACTTCCTACACCACATAGTTTCTGAGATACAGTGCTCCAAAGTTTCACTGAACACCAATCACACACGTAGAGTGACGGAGTACCACTTTTTACAAAATGCTGCATAACTGTAGTGGTATTTAGTTTAGAAAAAGAAATTTTGTACCCATATGCAAAAGAGCTTCCAGAATAAGAAATCATTTTAAATTTCATTGAAAACACTGAATAAATAAATTAAATATACTGGTAAAGTGAAAATTTAAGAAAAAAACTTGCTATTCTATATTAGGCTCTCCAGCAAATAGCAGAGGTATGAGGGAGCTCTTTTTTTAATGTATATTGGTCTTTGACATATACTGTCACATAACAAGAAAAAAAAATAGTGGCTTTCAGCTTGCTTTTGAAGATATGTGTGAATATCTGAAATGCGTGTGGAGTTCCACTTCGTCAATTCAACCACTTTTTTTTTATTAATTATAATGCATCTCTGAAATTCAAGAAATTTCACAAGGAGATAAAACTAACAAGGACACAAAAATATAAAAAATTATGTTTTCTTACACCATATAGTTTCAGAGATACCATATTAACAAGTTTGACGATATGACAAGTTCAGCTGTACCCCACAACAAGTATGGTGAGATTTTAAAGTTTTTCAGTCATTTCAAAATATGTTATTCTTTTATTGCAGATTGCAAAAATTCCAGAAAAAAAAATACTCTGACAAATCTCCCTAAAACAGAATTTTGGAAAATTTACCGCCCCCCCCCAATTTTTTTTTGCATTTACACAAAAGATATAAGCAGGTTTTATATGTGCATGACTGGATAATACACTAAAGTAAGCTTGCAATGGATAGGCACTAGGAAACAGTTGCAACTTGTCAGAGAGCACTTTTTAAAAGAAAATGTGGCATGAGGCAAAAGGATACAGCATGATTCTTAAGGTCATGAGAATTTGTTTTGACTTCATCCCAGATCCTGTGCTCAACCAATCACCAGTTCAAATGGGGTTAGTTTTATGACATTGTAGAACTCTCCAAGTGCTGAAATGAGGGTGGAGGTCAAAAATATTTCTCTTTTCTCACCCCACCCTCCTAGGGATGTTCTCCGGCTAAAGAGAAGTAAGGTTTCAGTCCCTCATTCCCAGTTAAAGAAGCAATGGTTCAGATGCTCATGCTGATTTCACTGTGGGCAGGCTATCCAGAAGTCTCTTAAACTTTGCTGTGAAATATATTGCTTCCAATATTTTTTTTTTTTTTTTTTTTTTTTTTTGTGCATTGGCTGCTCTGTGTTAATCTGACTTTGGGACAAGTTTGTCAGCCTCAATCATGGAAAAAAATAATGGACCAGTGTAGTGTTGGATCACTTGCTAATAAAATTAGAATGCAATAAATCAAGTTATGTGAAGACGAAAGGGTTTCTCAGTAGTAAAGAACTTTCCGTTGCTGACAAGGAACTTATTTCTTTAAGATCTAATATTTCACATAATGATATAATTTCAGTATGTTTACATCACACATGTTATTATCTGAAGAAATATGAAAGCTACCAAGTAACTTGTTGCAACCCTTTTGGTGACCATGATGTGAAAAAACCTGTTAAGAGGTCCCTGCGTCAAGTCAGTATACAAAATAGCCCAACAGCTGCAATCTAAAAATATCAGTATATGCCCAGGTCAAAAATTATGTCCTCAGTGTTGTGGAAAAGCATCTAAATTAGGACAACCTGTAGAAAATGAAGTTTTAAGTGAGACTGATGATAATGTAATGACCCCTGATGATTTTTTTTTATTAAAGAATGTGCTGCTAAAGAAGTTTTGAAAGTTTATCTGATTTAGGATTGCCCCGGTTAAAATTACATTCCTTGCCATCCCGTAGTAAACCAGCATATGGGAATAGAAAACTTCTTCAAGCAAAGTTAGCTATGTGGAGTAAAATATCTTGTGTCCTAGAGTATGGCTTTACAGCTCAGTCTTCTACTAGGGACAGTGATGATGAACACTCCATACATGAATTAAAACTTTTAAAAGCTCGTGATTTGGAAAAACTTATTGCTTTGATAAAAGAAAAGATGCCTTTGTTAGTTGTCAAAAAAAATATAAAAAAGAGAATCAGATATTAACAAATAGCTCCCCCAGCCCAGAAAAAAGTAGCACAACAGTTTGCAGTTTCAGAATACACAGTACATCAGGCAAGAAAATTAGCAAAAGATAAAGGCATTATACCAGTTCCCGAACCCAGCCATGGTAAGAAACTTTCACAAGATACCATAAAACTGATTATAGGATTTTATGAAGATGATAACTATTCTAGGCAAATGCCAGGAATGAAGGCCAAAGTAAGTGGCTCTAGAAATGTTTATGCTCAGAAAAGACTTATTCTGTACGATTTGAAAGAGTTACATCAACAATTTAAGCAAAGATATACTAATGAAAAAGTAGGATTTTCTAAATTTTGTGCTCTTCGTCCGAAATGGTGCATTCTTGTGGGCTTCTCTAGAACCCATTCTGTATGTGTGTGCACTATACATCAAGATGTCTAACTTTTGATTATTGCAACACACTTTGAAGAATCACATCAGGACTTTATCAGTAGTCTTGCCTGCAGCAGTAAGAATTCGAAGTGCGTGCTTTGGTGTTGTTCAGTGTCCAAAAAGTACAAATCTGAATCAGTTATAGCTGCATAAATTGAAAGATAGTGATCCCACTGATGAAATCGAGTATCACCAGTGGGTGT
Source organism: Macrothele yani (assembly GCA_039090855.1). NCBI lineage: Eukaryota > Metazoa > Arthropoda > Arachnida > Araneae > Macrothelidae > Macrothele > Macrothele yani. The sequence goes on from CM077009.1 coordinate 91,963,338, forward strand.
TTACAGACAGAATGGAGCTTCAAAAGTTATCTTCTTCAGTTGAGGAATTCATTGAATTATTTTTGTCAAAAATTGAGAAGCTCATTCTGCATTCATACATTACCAAAGCACAGTCTTCATTTTTTAGTAAGTTGAAAGGAACAATTGGTCCAGAGTCTGTCATTATACGATGGACTTCAGTGAAAATTATGCATTTGTAGTTCAAGAAGCAGCACAAGGGTATCATTGGACCCGCTATGCATGCACAGTTCACCCTGTTGTTATTTACTGTAAAAGAAATTCTGAATCTTTGAACTCTGCATCAAGTCACTGTTTCATTTCTGATGATTTTGATCATGATGTTGCAATGGTGTGCAAGATTCAGAGTGAAATAATAACTTTCTTAAAAAAGAACTACCAACAAGTAAAAGAAGTACATTATTTTACTGATGGTTGTGCTGCTCAGTATAAAAAGTATAAAAACTTCATAAATCTATGTCATCACATTAATGATTTTGCAGTGACCGCTTCATTATCTTTCTTTGCCACCAGCAATGGGAAGTCTCCTTGTGATGACATAAGTGGGGATGTCAAACGAATCACTGCAAAAACAAGTCTCCAACGTCTACTGAAAGAGCAAGTAACCACTCCACAGGAGATGTTCGGCTTCTGTCATAAGAATATGAATATCATGAAAATTAGAGTTCCATTTCATTTCAAAAAGTGATATGAATGCTGTGCGCAATTAGTGTCAAGTAAGATTTTCTCATGCTCAAACAATACCCTGGTACACAGAGTTTCCACAGCTTGGATGAAAATTACTCTTTGATTTTGGCTGTGAAAATCTAGGAATACAAAGGCAGTTATATACACATTATTATGTAGCATGTGTATATGTTTCTAACTGGTTTCTAGGAATAACAGAGAAAATAAATTATGAAGAAGTTGATGCATCTGTAAAATTTATGCACCCAAATGGCCCTGCAGTTTCATTTTACTGGCCTTCATTTAAAGATGAGTGCAATATTCCATTTGGACACATTTTATGTTTAATTGACGCTCCCATGACAACAAGTTCTGGAAGAACATATGTGTTTTCCAAGTTGGATGAATTATAGGACTTCATCCTCAGGAGTTGATCATGGCATATTAAGAGCATCAATGTAAATATTTGTGAACAGTTGCAAAACAAACTACTTGCTTGTGTTTCTTTTTTTCAAGTCAAAACTAATTATGAAAAAATAGATCTATGTACCGTAGGTGAGTATGACTAAACAGTTTGTTGCATATGCTCACCTAACTTGTTGTCGGGTACAGCTGAACTAGCCATTTTGTCAAACTTGTTAATATGGTATTTCTGAAACTATATGGTGTAAGAAAACATAATTTTTTTATATTTTTGTGTCCTTGTTAGTTTTATCTCCTTGTGAAATTTCTTGAATGTCAGAGATGAATTATAATTAATAAAAAAAAGTGGTTGAATTGATGAAGTGGAACTCCACACGCATTTCAGATATTTACACATATCTTCAAAAGCAAGCTGAAAGCCACTATTTTTTTCTTGTTATGTGACAGTATATGTCAAAGACCAATATACATTCAAAAAGAGCTCCCTCATACCTCTGCTATTTGCTGTAGAGCCTAATATAGAATAGCAAGTTTTTTTCTTAAATTTTCACTTTACCACTGTATTTAATTTATTTATTCAGTGTTTTCAATGAAATTTAAAATGATTTCTTATTCTGGAAGCTCTTTTGCATAAGGGTACAAAATTTCTTTCTTCTAAACTAAATAGCAGTACGGTTATGCAGCATTTTGTGAAAAGTGGTACTCTGTCACTCTACATGTGCGATTGGTGTTCAGTGAAACTTTGGCACACTGTATCTCAGAAACTATTAGGTGTAGGAAGTTAAAATCTGGTCATTTTCTATATCTTGGTGAAGTATGCCTCCATGCCAAATTTCATCAAAATCTGAGATGGTGGGTTACATGGCCTTGATGAAGTGACGTGGAATGACCCGACTGTCTGTGGTCAAAACCGAGACCTCAGGTGGTCAGCGCTTAATCTCCCTACCTTGGCATGACACTAAAGAATGTGTTTGTGTGGGCACTTTTAGCCATTGCATTGATTTTGCATGAAGTGCTTATGAGTGTATTTATTCATTAGTGTTGTTATTGAATGTGGTACACCAGAAGGCAAAGCTGAATTCTTTGCAATGAAAGCCTATTTTTAAGTGCAACTTTTAATTCAAGTATATAATATGTTCCCTAGTTTAAGTTGCAGATTTTGCACTGAATTGTTTGAACAATATGTAAGAAGTATATTAATTTTGACTGATGGTCACAATTCTGAATGTGTCATTTTTATTTAGATCACACGTGGTTTTCTCCTCGTATTTCTTTTAAAAATTCGATTGGCTCTTTAAAAAATGAAGCTGGCACCTGAAAATTTTGGGTTTATGTCTACCCCTGCTTATTGTGTAACAAGAGTAGTGTTCTCCCTAAAGTTTTTTCCACAGCTGGGTGGCAAAAAATTTTAGCTGGGTGGTACTTTAAACGATCCCTTCCTCAATCAAAAAAAAAAAAGAATGAATGTTTTGCTTAACATGACTGTACTTATTAAATACTTACTGATAAATCATGTTCAACACAGATTTCAGTTGTTTTCACCTATATTTATGGTGTATGTGGGAGTAAGTTTTCCCTCTTACTATTATGTGTGTTGTGAAAACATTCATTACAGGAAATTTAGTTGGGCGGCAGAGAAAATTAGCTGGGCGGGCCGCCCAGTAAAAAGGCCCTAGGGAGAACACTAAAGAGTTATGCCAAACATGTGAAACTTGTTTTTGGGTACGCCTACATAGCTAATAATCAGTGTGGCCACCTCTGGCTTGTATTACCTTAGTTTTCTCCCTAAAGCCTTTTACTGGGTGGCCCTCCCTGTTAATTTTGTCTGCTGTCCGGCTATATTTCCTTTAACGAATGTTTTCACAATGCACATAATAGTAAAAATGGAAAACTAATTCCCACATATACCATCAGTGTTGATGAAAACTGGCTAAAATCTGTGTCAACGCCCTGGTGGCTCAGTAATCAAAGCGCTGTCTTATTATCATTCGTCCGAGAAAGGTCCAGGTTTAAATCCCGATAAGGCATGAATGTTGTGTTTGTCTTATGGCACTGGTTCTCTCTCCTAGAACCAGTGGCCCTAAATTAGGCACAAGTGACTGCTGACATAGCCTATTGAGTTGCTCACGGTGGTTGTTAAATCTTCAATCTATTAAAAAAAGAAGTCTGTGTCGAATATTATTTGTTAGTAAATACTCATTCTTTTAACCATTTTCGTACAATATTCTAACTTTGTTTATCATTTTATGTTATGTTAATGCCTACCACACTGCTAAAAATGTTTAATAAGTATAATAATGTTAAGCAAAACTTCTTTTTTTTTTTTTTTTTTTTTTTATTGGGGAAGGGGTCGTTAAAAGTACCATCCAGCTAAAATTTCTTGCCGCTTGGCTGTAAAAAAAAACTAGGGAGAGCACTACACCTGCTGTATGTGCTGAAGCATCAAATCAAATAATGTGTGAATAGTGTTCTATGGAACAGCCATCCAGGCTGTATTGACCCGTGTCTCATCAAGAGTTGCTAGCAGACAGTTGTACTGTTGCATATGTTGTTTGAGCATGCCCCAAAGATTTTCTGTGGGTGATAATCTGGCAATCTAGCTAGCCACACCAGAAGTAGAGCATTTGTATCCTTGAAGAAGGCACGTGTTATCACTGCAACATGAGGTGTGTGGCATTGCCCTGCTGAAATATGTTCCTGGGGACATCTTGAAGATATGAAAGGGCAACCAGTTGCAGAATGTCATAGGCATAACAGGCAGTTGTTATGCAGTACAGACTCTCATGAGAAGTAGTGATCTGCTTTCGTACCCAATAGCCCCATAATGCTTCTTCGTGTTGGCCCTGTATGCTTGGTGCGGATACACTTCCCAGCGCCTCTCCCCCTGTCATTGTCGACACAGAATTGGCCATTTTTGCCTAAACAGAGTTTGTTTTGTCAGATAACACAATATTGTGCCATTTGTCACGCCATTCCCTTAGTTCGATGCTGGTCTGTCGCTGCGGTGTCAAAGATAGCCTAAGTAGGGGCAGACGAGCTTGCAGTGCAAAACTGTAATAACCTGCAATGTACTGTTACAGCTGACATGGGAGAATGTGTCACAGTTCGCCACTGTTGCACCAACACCGTTGATGATGCAGAATGGTTATTCAAAGACATCCTCATGAGATGATGGTTGTGCGTCATTGTTACCTGTGTATGATGTCCAGAACCTTTTCTTCAAATGAATTACGCCCTTTGTACCATTCCTTGCACATGACTGACACATTGTGCTCCACACGCCCGGCAGTCTCCAGGAGGGAACATAGCACCCCCCCCCCCAATTCTGAAACTTAAAAAAAATATCTCAAAAAATTCTTCTAAAACTTAAAAATATGGATTTCCGGGTTTAGCAAGTGACCAAAACCCAGAATTCCGGGCTACATCCAGAGGACTACAAACAGGTCTGAACTACGGCCCTGTCTGCAGCTTTAAGTGATGGATATCAGGTAGTTGAACAGTGTGCATTTACCATTTTCAAAGCAGCAATAAAACAGATGTAAAATAGTTTATTATGTTTGGTACAACCTGCTTCTAAGCTCAAAACAAAGGGGGAGGGGGAGCAGAACATTTTAACTGGGTGAAAAATTAAAATATATGGCAAAAATGTGGACTACTTTCAGTTTGTTTTTTGTTCACTGCAGTTGCACAGCATTCATGGCTTAATTTTTTTCTTTCTGCTGATTTCTTTCTCTCACGATTTCTTCATTGTCACTTTTCTTCCCCCTTCTCTGATGACAATAATTTCAACTGTCATGCTGAAAGAGCTTTTGGCCTGAGGACCATGAGTGCATGATATCAAGCTTTAACTATTTTAGATAAAAGCAGCTATGACCTTTAAAGATTTCTGTGACTTCTGATAAAGCAGCTATGACTTCTGAAGCTGAATTTACTTGCCCACTAATTTCTCCATCTAATCTGCTTTCTGTGCCAAACATGCTTCCAAAATACACTTATTCACCTCGTTTAACTCTGTAGTATTCAGTAGTAACAGTTCCTCAGCCAAAAATGATTAGTAAAATAAAAATATAGGAATTAGGGAAGAAGTATTCCTCAGAAGTACATGGGAAATTCACTAGATTATTCAAAGCGATCAGAATTGTGTTCTGAATTGCCTGTAGTTTACTGGTCTCCATCTCCTCAGAAAACGTGAAAATTACATCACCCTGGTGCGGGAATCGAACCCGCATCTCCCAATTTCCGTTCAAGCATGCTATCCATTACACCACCTTGGACAATGAAATTCCAAGCAACTAAGGTAAAGCACTTATAGCCCAGGAATCTGAACCTCATATTTTTGCAAGTCGAAGCGTTCCTACCTCATTGTAGTATCAACGGCCCTTCACATCCACTCACGGATATAGGTCTTAATTCACCACTATGAATGCTTTGAATAATCTCCAGTGAATTTCCCATGTACTTCTGAGGAATACTTCTTCCTTGATTTCTGTATCTAAAATACAGGTGAATTTATCTGTGAGTGGTTGTGAAAGGGTCATTGGCGCCACGACGAAGCAGGATCACTTCGACTAGCAAAAATCTGAGGTTCAGATTCCTAAAATACAAGGCGATTCAAAAGTCCCCGAACTCTATTTTTAAGACGTGTTTGCTGTAAAGCCATAAAAGATATCCGAGTGTTGCTGCTTGTGGCTGTTGTGTGTGACCTTAAGGAACGAGCTGCGCCATGCAACACTATGCTTACGCGGGCGCTGGCGAGCAGTAACGTTCAGTCAACCATGAGTCTCATGCAAGAACAGAGAGTCGCTTTGTTAGAAGTTTATTTTGTGGAAAAATCTTACCAACATTGCATCCAGCTATTTCAAAGGAAGTTGCCTGATGCTCTTATACCAGGGAAAACAACTGTGTATGACCTTGTGAACCGGTTTCGCGAGACAGGCAGCATTCAGGATAAGCCTAAAAGCGCCCGTCCGTCCGTGGTGGCAACCACGTTTCTGGAGAAAATTCGCGTTTCCCTGCAGCGCTCTCCCCGGAAGTCACTTTGGCGGCTGACTCAAGCATTAGGGTCATCGTATTCAGCCTGCCAGAGGGCTATTGAACGTCTAAAGCTATGGCCATACAGAACTCGAGTAGTGCAAGAGCTACGTCCGTTGGACTCGGAAAAGCGCATTGCCTACTGCCAATGGTTTAAGAGTTTCACGCGCAACAATGTGACTAACCAGCTTAACAATACTTTTTTCAGTGATGAGGCATGGTTTCATTTGAATGGATATGTCAATAGCCAAAACACTCGCATATGGGCTGCAGAGAATTCACACACATTGCATGAGGTTGGACTTCACTGTCAGAAAGTTGGAGTGTGGTGCGCCATGTCTAGACGGCGAATTGTAGGGTCATTTTGTTTTTCGACACAACTGTAAATTCCGCTGTGTATGCAGACATCCATCAATTTGTAGCGATGCTAAAAGAACACGAATGTTACTGTTGGTTTCAACAAGATGGAGCAACGTGCCACACATCAAATGACGCAATGGAGATGCTCCGCGAGTTCTTCCTCGATCGATTAATCTTAAAAAACTTTGGCCGCCTCGCTCACGAGACTTGAGTTCTCCAGACTTTTATTTGTGGGGCTATCTGAAAGACACAGTTTACCACAACAACCCTAAGATGGTACAGGACCTGCGGAACAACATTATTACAGCTGTGAGGGACACCAGCCAACACGCTGAAAAAAGTGTTTGCCAACATGTGTCGTTGGGTGAATTTGTGTCTTCAACAGAATGATGGACAATTCCAGCATCTATTGTAAAGTGGTTTTCATTACCTGTAAGTATGAGTGTCAATATAACAAAATAGTTATACATCACTATATTTGTGGTAGGAATATTTGAATTCAGAGTTTGGGGACTTTTGAATCACCCTGTATAAGTGCTTTTACCTTAGTTGCTTGAAACTTCATTGTCCTGGGTGGTGTAATGGATAGCATGCTCAAACAGAAATCGGAAGATATGGGTTCGATTCCTGCTCCACGTTGATGTAATTTTCAAGTTTTCTGAGATGTTACATGGAGACTGCTAAACTACAAGGTAGGTAGAATGAGAGAGGTAGGTCAAAGATTGTAAACAAACCGCGGGTGGTCTCCTCTCGCGGAGGGCTTGTGACGTAGCTGATCCCCAGCAGTCTTCGGGCGTGGTGGTAATGAATGGTGAAATGCGTGATTCTTAGTTCAAATTAAAAGGTTTTAAGAACACATAAGCGGAATTTTTACAATATGAATTACAGAATTAAAACAAAACTTACCGATTATTAAAACTTGGAACTTTCCCTCCATTGTTTCCTTTTTTTTAACTCACTGGAATTCAATGCATGTGCTTAGTTTTTTCTCTTCCTTAAGTTTTGTTGGTTGACATCGTTAATATGTTTAATGCGAAAAAATGTTCTTGCTCTCGCATAGGTTTTAATGACACCCACATCAGCTTCTGGAAAGTTTAATTTCTATTTCGATTGAAGTTTTTTTATGGCCCCTTGGGATTTACATATGCCTGCTCCATGAAATTCTGAAAAAAACTGATTCAAACTGTTTGACAGTTTCTATCCAAATGTTGTTTGGTATCATTAGCTCACCTCGTGATAAAGTCTCAATCCAGCCTTTATTTTGGTTCCCCGTTAAGTAGGAAAACGTTCCCAATTCTTTATCCTTGTGACGAAATGCTAGATATCCAGCAAAATAGCATATGGCTTCTTCCTCTTCAGGATTAGCAAAATTGCAAGTATTAATTAACACATTGTCCATCTCACAAGCATTCGAATTTTCTTCCTCGTCTTGTGTTTCCATTAAATTAAAAAATAAATTGGCACTCATTATTTTGTCTTCGTCATTTTTAACGTTACCATTTGCCAGCAGCGGAAGCTTTGATCCAAACAACAGCATTTTCATTCTGTGCTAGAAATCAGTTGGTAACGGATGATTATAAAAATTTCCTAAACCCCGAATTTGGGTGAAGAGGTTTTCTAATGCATCCTGGTTGAGCCGACTAGTCATGATGCTTTTTATTCCATACTCGGCAACATCTTGATGCAAACCTCTCAAACTAGAGATAGATACAAGCAATCCGTTTTGAAAGGGAAGCATCTTTAATTTATTGCCAACTCGCAATTCTGTGATGGCCCTCTCCATTCTGTTCAATACTTTATCTTGTGCTTCCATATTAATTCCATGGGCAGAACGAATATTATTTGGAATCAATTGGAACCCTTGAGTTAAAAACGTCAAAAAACTCGTTAACTGTTTAAAAAATTCACTCATAATTTTTTCTTCCGGCAAAAATGTTTTCAGTGCACAGGCTGTATGGTGTGAAAATAATTGCACTGCATAACATACTCGCTGCCTCTAACCTCAATATGTTTTGATTTTAATTTTGGACAAAGCCTCATTTCATTTCTGTCTGCTTTTAGTATTTCTTCGATTTCTCCCTTTTGCATTATTTTTCCACCTAGTTTTAAGCCACTGTGTAAAAAGTGATTTCTTATTAATTTGATCATATGAGGAATATCCGCAAATGCCCACACTTTTCTTCGTTCATCGACTGGATTATTAAAAAAGGATTTAGTAGAGTTAATGTCCAGTTGTTTCCACAGACTTTGATTTGTGGCCCCTAAATCTGAAATGATAGCAACAACTTTGAAATCAAAATTTTCTAATTCTGTAATGACATCAAAGAGCACAGGTTTTGTCATTCTTTCGTCAAAATCGTAGTAAATTGGTTGCTTCCAATTATGTGTTAATCCTCTAGCTGAAATTTCTTGAGAGTTTTTAAAAGGGCCCAAAATGCAATCAGTGGCATGATCATAAACATCACTCTTTATGTTCATCTCATCGAAAGACAAAACTGTAATTTTGTCCATTGCTGTTAAATTTTTGCCTTGCATACCATCATTCGAATTACTTGAGACAGTATGCCAGGGGAACAGTGGAAACCTTGAGTCCAAAGTTTAAGGGTGCTTATGCTTGGTAGTGGAATCTTCAGTTGCTCCCTTATGTGTGTATATGCCTTACTCAAAATTGCTCGCAACACTAACGCTTTTGCAACATCTGCATCTTGCCAGGGTGTTTTCATGTTGTCATTTAAGAGTCGTGCAATTTGCCCGGGTGTAAAACATTTCGACAATAAACGCACAGTTTCCTTATGTGCTAGTTCTTCCTTTTCCAGCATTTCACATTTTGCAGTTAGAATGTCAAAATCTTTTCGCAGTTCCTCAATTTCTCTTAAATCTTCAATTCTACTTTCAAGAACCTGCGACGTGCCTGCTCCGCAGCACGCACACGACATAAAAGGCAGATAGCAGCAACAACCAACGTCCGTATAGCTCAATTGTTAGAGTGACTTATTCTGAAATGAGGGGACCCGGGTCCAAGCCCCGGCGTGGACAAAAATGACGGAGAAATTTACTTCGTTATAATGGCGCCATAACTTTCCGGATGACCCGGCCGTTCAAAATCTCGCAATGTTGTGATGTTATTTCCACGCCGCGAGATAGGAAAAATAAGAGAATCCCTTCTCCAGCGTTTCGAAAAATAAAAATGTGTGATGTTGCATTCCACGCACCAGATTGACTGGGAGTTCTCAAGTGCAGGTTCTACAGCGGATGGCCGCCTGCGACAATTCATGGTCACGGCTGACCCGTGGGCCATGTCCCCTGCCATCTTTGGGGGGCGGGGGAGAGATGTGACGTGCCTGCCCCGCAGCACGCACACGACATAAAATGCAGATTGCAGCAACAACCAACGTCCGTATAGCTCAATTGTTAGAGTGACTTATTCTGAAATGAGGGGACCCGGGTCCAAGCCCCGGCGTGGACAAAAATGACGGAGAAATTTACTTCGTTATAAACCTTATTTTTCATTTCAGAACCATACGACGCTTCTTTCAATTTCTTTAATTCAGAATGTAAATCTTGATTTTCTTTGTACAAGTGCTGATTTTCTATATTGGGATCATTTGCAAAGGACAAAATACCTAAATTTTGAAAGCTGTTCAGAACTGGATCCGAATTCTCCGAAGTATTAGCGTCATTATTAAAGTTTATTAAGTTATTGATTTCCTTTTTCTGCGTGCACCGATCATGCCTATTATTTCTTCCAGAGTCACCCGATGCATTGTGATTAATCATAGGTAGTAACAATGTTGGTACGGCATTTGGTTTCAAACGGTTTCTTTTTAAGGTAGGTCTAATAATTCTGCTTGTAAGTCACGCAAATAAGATGCTTCATCAAAATGCGCAGAACAAACACGTGCATTCTCGACATGGAAAAAATCTTGTCTTTGACATCTCAAAGTCCACAGTATATGCAATTCAGCATTTTGCGGAAAACGGTGAAACGAAATTTCTTCATTGGACTTTCCGTTTTTGCATAAAGCGACAGCACAATAAACCATTTTCAGCAGTTGTTGATTAAACAAAGAAATATAACTTCCTTGATCTGAAACAAATTCAAGATACCAAGTGGACGTCTGCACTGGGGAGCGAGAGCATTGGACGGCTCGGAGCCATCCGGAGGGTTCCACTGACGTCCCTGATTCCTGGAGCCCTAAGCCGGAGTGGGTTGGGCGAACTCATTGACTTACCTTCTCTCCTTCTAACTACCTTGGGTAGTTAGAAGGAGAGAAGGTAACAGGCGATTCAATACACAACTCTTATTGCTTTGAATAATCTAAAAATAAATAGATTTTTGGAGGAAAATGGTGTCAAATTTGAAGTTGCATCAACATACAAATAATTAAAAAATAATATGGGTTTACTGTTGTGATATATTTCTTTAAATAATAGGTCATTAATCTTTATTGCCGGTACTTTGCAGATTTTATTAATTTTTATTATCTTTTTTTTCAGAAATACAAAGTGCTTGATCTCCATTATAGGAACTGTGCTGAATTTCAATGAGGCCAACTTGACGTACACTTTTACATGTATCCAGTGCAATTCAAGTGGACAGAAGATTTCTTTGCAGTTTTTTCAGTGAGTGCTGTTTATTATTACATAATTGCAGGGCCTGATTTACGCTTAGGGCTGCAAAGCCCAAGCCTAGGGTCCCACATTTTAGGGGGTTCCCAGAATCGCAATGCTAAAAAAAAATGTTTTTTTTTATTAATGAATTATTATGAATGAAAAAAGAAACATTTTGGGGGAAAGAGTCTTCCTTAAACGAATGACTAACTTGATCTTAGTCACTTAACTCTGATTATATTGTTCCTTTTTTTATATAATGTTTGTGTGTATATCATCATCATCAACCATTATCAATCCACTGCTGGATGATGGTCTCCCCAAGTTTCTTCTACAACGGTCTATCCTCCATGTCACTCCCGCATGCTTTCGAATTTACACACACACAAACCATCACACAACTTACTTTTGGTCCTCAAAATCATAAACATATTGATTGCTTGGAAATATCAGAATCTAGGGAACTTGTAAAAACTGATTTGTACGGAGCCTCTTTAATTCCAACTGTGAGTAATAGATAATGCAGAAAAAAGCAGTGTGTTTCATATGAAACATAAATGTGCAATTTTCCTATTTATACTATACCTCTCTTCAGAGAGGTTTTGCATTTCTAAGACACTTTGTAAAAGCTTTGAGTATTTCATATTGTAAAGTATCAGATTTTAAAATTAAATTGCTTCCACAATTGTCTATCTTGCAGCAGTGTCCTGCATGTCACTCTTGTATGCTTGAATTAATGAGCTGAATAATGTGCTTTTATGAGTCTGAGAATTATTCAGTTATGCATGTTTGCTCAAATCTAAATATTATTCCTCTGTTAATAGAATCATTCTACTATAGTATTGAACACATCATGAGTGATTAATCAGCTACATGGAAGTTCACCTTGCCCCCCCCCCAATCCGACTATACCAAGTCTAAATAATGTTCATCAGTTAAAAATAAAATTGAAAGGGAATGAATAAGTTAACATATGTGGATATTTGAAGTATTATACAAATTGTATAATTAAATGTGAAGATAGCAATACTATACTCTTTGTTTTTCTTACCCATCTATATTTTCAAGTGTGAATTTCCTTACTAATATTAAGATTTAATAGAAATAGATATTTCCTATTTTCCCCTGCACAGTGTCCCATTTATCAAATCAACTTTTAAATTAATTGTAAACATTTAGTGGCGACAAATGTACCATAATTTTCGTCTTATTTTCCGCACAGGTGTATAAACCGCACGCCATGAAATTCACATAAAAAAAAAATCCTTTGTATAATCTGCAGACTGTGACATTCAGGGGAAAAAAAATTACTGTACAATCCGCACATCATAGATGTTGAACCGGAAGTAGAATTTCCAACAGAAAAGTCAGTCATATAATGACCCAGGCGTCCAAAGAAGTAAGAAGGAAAAAAAGATTTTATTAAATGAAGAAATTCATTTTTAAAGGTTACTTTTTCATATTTTTCCCTCTGGACAGATAGAGTTCATGGCATCTATAGATCACGCCAATGCAGCTCTAGAGTATTGCATTACACCTTGCCAATGACGAAATGCTGATACAGGACAAGTGAAAGAAATACTGTATGTATACTCGTGTACAAGTCGAAAGTTTTTGCAGAAAATCCTGCTTTCAGAGTTCGGGGATTGGCTTATATGTGGGCCAATGAAAAACTTCTGTGAATTCTTCTGTAGAATTTACCGACGGATTTGTTTATGTTTTAGACAGTGGCTTTCCACATGTTACTGCGCGACTGTTTTCTGACCACAAAACTATCACACAGTGACATGATCATATCCTCAATTGTGTCCACCACTTTAAATTTGGCAGTGTAACTGAAACGTTTCCTTTTCAAAGACATCATGAATTAGCAATGAAGGAAAATAGCAGCAACGTTATTGGTCTAAACAGCGGAAGACGAACTGAACCCAAGGCAGCGCATGAGATCTGAAAGGACGAACGCATAGGTTCGTGCAGAAAGCGCAGTGCTTACATTCAGTGGCTGGTTGACAAAAACAGATGGCACAACAGTCAAGAGTTTTCCTCAACAATTCAAAATGACCCCCTACTGTCACTCCCCACAACTTGCCCAATCTTTCATTACAACATTCCTCCCCGCTCCGTACAAACTCCTGAACTGAGGAAAATTTTTCTGAGGGAATTCCTTTTCCAATTATACCCCCTCCCCTGTATACACTGCAGATTTTTTTTTAATCAAAGGGCCGTAAAAACTTTTTTTTTTTTTTTTAAATCGGCGTATAATCTGCAGAACCTATATTTTAAACTTTTGTAACAGATAATCTGTGGATTATACGACAAAAGTTACGGTACTTACTCTTTCAAGAATGTGGATGGGTGAGAGGCCTCATCTTGTGTTGTGCCTAGGGCCTAATTTTGTATAAATTGGGCCCTGCATAATTGTCTTGTGAAATGCAGTGTGTTCTAAACTTGGATAATTTTACTATATTTATGCAAGACTGAGGGGTTGGGATGTATGTTTTAGATGCAAATGTATAAGGTGTTCTCGGAAATGACAGCCTGAAACCTATGGTGTTTTTTTTTTAAGTTGCATATTAATAGAGAAACGCCAGTTTGATATTTCAGGCATTGTGTGTTGACTCATTGAAGGAGAAAGAGATTGTGCCCATGGAGAATAAAAATATCCTTCAGAAAAAGGCAACTTTAATTTTAGGCTCAAGAGAATTCACCACCCTATAGCGGAAAACTTATAATCAGTCCAGAGTTGTATAAAAATAAAATGTATCTGTGTACACAACCATTAAAACAGAAAACTTACTGCACACTCGTGAATCGTGATAATAATAGAAAAAGATGATTTAAAGAAAATTTAATAAAACAATTTTTAGAACATTACAAATTCCAGTGAGGACAGAATAAGTACAGTACAACTGAATGCGCAGCAATGTGTGTGAAATGGATCCTTAGGGTAAAATATTGGACTATGTATCTCATAAAAACAAGATACTAATTAAAGAAAGTTTTTTTATCTAGAAAAGAAGTTCCATTAATGAACCTTCAAAATTTATAAATAGCATTTTCAACAACTTAATTAAAAAATAGTTGACTTACAAAATACATAAGGAAAATAATTTAATAACTGACAACTGCAAGAAGAATCTGGCAATAAAATAAAGAAAAATTCTGTGTAATGAAACTTTTGATACAGTTCCTATACATTGAGAACAGGCCTTAATAAAATCTTGAGGCCAAAAATGTCTGTAAAAACAAAGAACTCAGAAGATGTGAAAAATAATGAAAGTTCTTTAAGTTAAAATAATATTAAATATACATAGTGTAATTAAAAAGTTCCGAGACTAGGTACGTAGCGCGCCAGCAGACGGCAGCATGCGGATGCATGAGCAGCGATCGAGGGCAGTGATCTTCGTGAGTCATTGTGCTGAGTGGAGTCGTTCTGTGAACATCGGGAGCTGTGCTGCACGATATTTGGTGACCATGTGCAGAACACAGCTGCAATTTTGGTATAGTCTGCAAACTAGAACAGCGAGCGAACATCAAATTCTGCATCAAACTCAGCAAATCGGGAACAGAGACGCGTGAAATATTGTGTCAGGCTTATGGCAATGAAGCAATGAGTCGTGGGGAGGTGTTTTGAGTAGCATTCGCACTTCAAAAGCAGCAGAATGATACTGGAAGATGACTACAGGTCAGACCGACCGTCCACGGGCAACCCCCCCCCCCCCCAAATGTGGACAAAATTAGGGAACTGGTGTATGAGGATTGTTGGAGAACCTTTCAAGACAGTGCATCGTCAATGTGTCATACGGAACAGTGCAAGAAATTCTGACGTCAGTTTTGAACATGCACCGCAGTGCTGCAAACTTTGTGGCAAAGATTCTGAACCTTGAACAGAAGGCGCTCCGTGTCGAACTCTGTCAAGATCTTCATCAGCAGGTGGTGAATGAACCAACGTTCCTGTCGCGGGTCATCACTGGGAACGAGACTTGGGTCTACAGTTACGACCCGGAGACCAAACAACAGTCGTTGCAGTGGAAGAGCCCAGCATCTCCATGACCGAAGAAGGCCCGACAGGTCCGGAGCATAACCAAAAGCATGCTCACCATGTTCTACGACATTCGTGGGGTTGTGCAGGCCGTGAATTCGTCCCCCAGGGCCAGACCGCCACCGCCCTTTTTTACTGCGATGTTCTGCTGCATCTTACGGAGGACATTCGCCGCAAACGACCTGAAATGTGGAGTAAGGGCGATTTCCTGCTCCATCACGACAATGCAGCAGCTCAAAGAGCATTAGCAACACGCCTGTTTTGCAGCTGCAACAGCATGACTACCAAAGATAGTACAAAATCCGTTTAATGGTGTATAGACTAATACAGTATGAATAAGCAAGCTTTCACCACTCGCAGGTGGCTTATATGTAGCCTGAAAAGCCACCTCTGAGTGGCGAAAGCTCGCTTATTCATGCTGTATATACACCATTAAACGAATTTTGTAGTATATTTGATATTAATTAGGTGTATCCTACCCACTTTAACTTCTGAGCATGACTACCCTTCCTCACTCGCCTTATTTGCCAGATTTGGGCCCCTATGACTTCCATCTGTTCCTGAAGATGAAGCTCGTTTTGAAACCATGGACGAGATCCAGCATGAATCGCAGACGGTGCTTGACACGATTCGCGAACAGGACTTCCAGGGAGCATTCCAACAGTGGCAAAAATGCTGATAGTGGTGTATTGCTGCCCAAGGAGACTACTTTGAGGGAGATCATAACCAGACTTAAGTAATGTAAGCGCTTTGGTGTACATCGGCCTAGAGTCGGAACTTTTTGATGAGACCTTGTATTAATCTCAGTAAAGCCTTGAGTAAGTGTTTTAAGCTGTAAATAACATTTTATTTTTATTGTTTTAATCTACAAGCAAAAACTATCTCCTATAATTTGGAAACTATCCTCGTACTGCGCACCCGTGTACACCTACATTCTGCTACTCTGGATCAGTCTGTGATAGATATCATGGTGCCACAGAATTATCTGCAAGGTTGGTGACTAGACAAGATAACTGTACTGGGTACAAAAACAATAAAAAGTATTTAAATTCAATTATTTTTACCACAATTATGCATTTTGGTAAAGAAATATTAATGGAGAAATGCCAGTTTGATATTTAATGACTTAACTGTTTCTTGAGAATAGGCCACCAAGAAACAGTGAAGTCACAGTCAGTGGACCAATGATGAGACACCAACTCACCAATAGTGACAAGACATCCAGCAAAGGAAGTTTTCTTCATGTGTGGACTTCACTCAAATCTTTGAAAGCGGGACCCTAGAGAGTCCAGAAATTTAAGTCTTTTCTAAAAGTCTTAATGAACCTCTTTTTTGGATTGCTTTCTCACACACTTCTGTTATAGGGAAGTATTATAATTGTTAAAAAATTGCATTTCAGGTTTTTGGCATAATTTTATTTAAAATGTAAAAACTAAGTAAATATCCAAGAACCGCAGGTTGTAAATACCAAGTAAAGCGTAAACGTTATGTGAACGCCGACAACACAACACTCCACAGAAATGCAGAATGAAAAACAAATCAGCACAGAACGAATGAGTATTGGATAGGGAACGTAACAATAGGAAGAAGTTTTAGGGGTAGGGCTTGGAAAAATTTTGTTCAAGGTTAAATGCTCAGAAAACTTTCTGCAACAGAGCACAGAAGATTAATTTGCTCTTCATCCCAACATGTTCAGAAAGGTTGTGGAGGTTAGGCATAACAGCATTATGGTTTCACATGTTGGTTCTCAATAAATTTATTTTCCAGGGGTCTATTATAGTTTCCTTTACTGGCATTTTAATAAGTATCATCTTTGATTCAAAAACGATCTAAGTATAATGAATGCTATTAGCAATTTTTGCTCTGATTTTATAAGTCTTTGATAATGTTACCTTAAATTCTACAAAACTTCATGATTTGTTAATTGGGTAAATAATGGTCATCAATAACCTTATTTTATATGTTCTGTTCAACACGTTTTATAACAAGTCTTATGCAGAAGGAAAAGTCATGTACCTTGGTTGAATAATCCTTTGTGATGAGTCTTGCATAATATAATTTAACTAAAATCTGTAGAAATGTCTAGGATATATGAAGAGGCCTAATAAAACACTGAACCATAAACACAATGGAATCAAAATGTAGCAGGAAGAAGAAGTTATTATCCTTCAATAAACCTGACAATTGAAATGGAAAAAGATAGGATGTTACCTTACCTGGACATACTATTTATAAAAGGCAAAAATAGCATACAATCTAAGGTTCATAGAAAACCAACGTACTTACCATCTATCATAACCTGTAGATTCCTATCATCCACTGACATACAAACTCGCAACATTTAGAGAGCCTTCATAAAACGAGCATATACACACTCGTCCAATAAAAAAATTATTTCAAGGGGAGATTCAATGGATAAAGAATATCACAACAGAATATGAATATCATGGTCATAATGCAATTGATGATTTAATTTAAAAAATGGATCCAAGACAGTTACATAATACTGTAATGGGGACAGCTGAATAGACCACATATTGGGGTTGTCTACCGTACTTACCAAATATACCAACGCTATAAAAAAAATTTTTTTTAAAAAGGCCAAAATGAACATAGATGTTAAAACTAAGGATATTGAAAAGATCTTAACACAAAATCACGAAAAACACTCTTGTTACAGCGATCCAGAGTATATCGTATTCCAATTGCAGATAACAACAGAAGCAAACCGATGTCGTGCATCAGAAGTACAAAGCATAACCCTGGAATTCGATTGAGTGAACACATTAAGAAGTGTAATAAGCTGGAAAATAATTTTGTATGCAATAGTAATAGTCCCATAGGTCTATCCCATGCTTGGAGACATCTCATTGACAGAGAAAAAATGATCCATAAGAAGAAAACTAAACAAAAATATGAAACTTCCAGTTGATGAATTAACTGAAAAATAGCATGTAGCACTCCCACTAAGACAGAACAGGTTATTGTGATGTATACTTTGACACGTTTCTTGAGTGACTTCAATTTCCTTCGACTTTGAGTTCACCTTGGCCGGGGAGCCGTTGCATTTTCTGGCTTGAGAATGCCTGCATAAGGCAGGCAAAATGTGTTGCTAGTACTAACATCGACCTTTGCATTGTGTTATGTGGAATGGAATGTCACTTGTTTTTACTCTTGTCAAATCTTTATTACTGGGTCAACATTATTTCACTATTTTATTCTCATCATTTTTTTAGGGAAATCATTATTTTAAACTTTCAACTTGATTGAATCTTGAATGTTCTTCCTGCTACATTTTGATTCCATTGTGTTTGTAGTTCAGTGTTTTACGAGTGTAATAAGCTGGAAAATGTTATATTTAGGCCTCTTCATATGTCCCAGATATTTCTACAGATTTTAGTTAGATTATATTATGCAAGACACAAGGGGTTATTCAACCAAGGTACATGACTTTTCCTGCTGCATAAGACTTGTTATAAAACATGTTGAACAGAACTTATGAAATAAGGTTATTGATTACCATTATTTACCCAATTAACAGTATACCATGTATTTACTAGCACACAACACTTTCTAGTGTTTTTTTACATATCTAATTCATGATTTGTATTTTTGCTCATGAGAGGGCAGCATGGTCCAATTGACTGCGAACGACTTTGATAAATTTTATTCGCATCAGAAAGGATTTAAAAGATGTGCTCATTACAACCAAAAATTCTGTGTGATCTTTCTTGTTCGAAATTTTAACTGTAGTTGTAGCTAACTACTTTTCAAAAGTAATTTCCCTAGCACTGATCCTGATTACATCTGATTGTGGAATAATGTAGGCCTACATTATAAACTGAAAAGGAATAAAGCCTGCCCCCAAGCACTTGTGCATTATATTTTGTAGGACCTAAGGATTGATTGCATTTCATCATATTCTCTTTTGTAAATGAACAAGCAGGTGTCACAATTCCTTTCACTAAAATTGGAATATCTCTAGTATCTCCTTTTATGAAGCAAAGAGTTTTTTTTTTTTTTTTTTTTTCTAGGAACTTCATCATACATTTTACCAGCAAGTTGCAACTTAGTACTGGGAGAAATTGTGCCTTGTATCTATGTGCATGTGTGTAATGCCAAGAAGTTTTTGATCGTGTGTTCGTCAGTGACGGTGAGGATAAATCACTATCAAAGGTGTTCATGTTGTTAATGCATTGCAAAACTGAGAATAGCCGTTATGGTTGTGTGTATAATGTGAGGATTTTTTTGTCTTTTTTTTAGTATGCCACCTCTACTGCTCATGCATTTTGTCAATGGGCTCCCTAGCAACAACATAGCTTCGTTTGATTTTCATCATGATGGTCAGATGTATGCCGTCAAAGGTTTCCTTCAGTATAAAAGATCCAGTCGACATTTTGTTTCATGGATTAGAAGTGATGAAGGTAAGAACATTTTTAATCTGTTCCTAATATTGTATTATATGGTACCAAAAAAGATGCAAAAAATTGCACTTCAAATTGAGTACACATAATTTTATTGAAAGTCATTTACTTACTGCCAATTACCAGTGTGAGTCATAAGTTCACAGCATTTTGGGGTACAGTGTTCAGTTTAGTACCACTTGTGGACCACATATGGCTACTTGGCAAAATACAGTCCATCAGAGTCTATGGTCCTTCACCAATGTTCAGCTAAAGATGCAATGCTGTTGCGGTACCAGGTGGCTGGCAATGCAAAAAAACTCAGTGATGCCATCTTTCACAGCCACCAAAGAATGGAACTGTCTGATGGCAAGAAGTGCACCATGAAATGAAATAGGTAAAAATCCAAAAGGAGGGAGATCCGCGCTATAGGTGAAGCAAACGGCCATGGTTAATGTTGCAGTTTTACTCTGTCACAAAACTTTAGTTACAAGACCTTAGGATTAACCTTTTTTAGGAATTTTTAGTCCGACTTATTCATAAGGTTTCGATAACATGCCAAGGTTATGGTACTGCATTTTGACTGAGGCACAAAAATTAATAAACAGGCCTTAAGCCTTTTTATCAGTTTGGTAGGATTTCGATCCCATCCAAACCCTGAATTTTCTGGCGGACAATCCGTGACATACGGCATTGTCAAATTCCAGGAGGACCTTCTTTTGGTTCACCATTGCAGGGTAGCGCTGGCGTAGAACATTGCATACGTGTTGTAGCTGGTTGGCATACAGGTTTGCATTGATGGCCTAACCCTGTTGCACAAGCTCTCAGTGGACAGAACACTCGAAATTCCACCATACACACAACATTGTCTTCACTTCAAAACGCCGTTTTTGAACCACTGTTTGAGCCTCATCCCCTAGTTACAGCCATTGGTTTTGAGTATCAGGATAACGTAGGAAGACCCACTTGTCATCATTTGTTATGATTCTCCGCCAAAACGAGTCGTCACATGGATTTTACAGCAATTCTCGACACAGGGTGACACACTTCTGAACTTACTTTGGGCTCAACTCGTGGGAAACCTTTTGCGAACGTCTGGAGTGAAAACTGAGTTGGTGCAGGTGACAAACGATGGTGGCTTGTGATGCATGTACCTCCTCTGCTAATCCTTGGGTGCTGATTCCTGGGTGCTGTTCAACAGCTAGACTCAGGGCTTCGGTGTTGGTGGTGACTGGTCGCCCATACCTTGATTTGCCAACGAGCTCTGTGTCTTTGGACCAGAAGTGTTGGAACCATTTTCTTGCTGTTTCAAGGTGCACTGTATCCTCTCACCTTCTACACTACAAATTTCTTTCACTGCAGCTGTTGTGTTCAACCCTTGTTTCCAGTAATGGTGTAGGAGCACCCAAACAACAAGTTTCTCCTCCGACATTTTCATCTCATGAGCTGTACATGTGTTGGGCCTGGCATATGCCTACCTGCCTGAGCAGCGGAGCACGTCACCCAATCAGGCGTGGGACACATTCTACTTTACTGTGCATGTCCCACCTGTTCAGCAGAGCTTCTCCATCTCCACCGCAAAACGCTATGAACTTACGACTCACCCTGGTAATTAATATTGGAAGCCAGTAAGAAGTATCTACCTTTAAATGTGAATAGCAGATTAGTTCATATTTTTCGGGTAAATAAAATGTGAGTAGGAGGCTTTCATTGGTCACACAGGAATGCTAGCCTTGTGTTCACTTTTGTATACAGGTGTTATGTACCGGTAAAAATGTAAATGAAGTGATTTTGTCCACTTGACCCATCTGGCTGTTTTTCTTTGTCCTTTAGTTTCTGTGATCACATAAATATTAGGGACTTGATTAGTTATGCTCATTAATTCTGCTATTCATCTTTTATGCGTGTGTCCTGTTGTTCAGTGTTGGCGACTTGTTACATGTACGAGGGTCATTTCGAAAGTTTTGCACATTGTATGTTATATCTTAAAAAACTGAATTTATTTCACAACATACCTTCACAGGCCTTCAAAGTAATATCCATGTTCCTTTATGACAGTGGCCCAATGTTTGGGCAAGTCTTGTATTCCAGTCAGGACACCTTCATTGTTGTGGCATCAGATTACTTGGGTCACCTCATTAGAAACGTTCTGAATCATTTCCCACAGAGGGGCTTCTTCAGTTTAGGGAACAAGTCATAATCTGGTGGGCTCATATCAGGACTGTATGGTGTGTGAGGAAGCAATTCTCATCCATACTTTTCCAGAATGTCTCTTACAGTATAGGCAACATGCGGCCTCGCGTTGTCGTGCAAAACGATGACACCAGCTTCGAGCATGTCGGGCCTTCTTTGGCGAATCTTTGGGCTCAAGACATTTTGCAGAAACCTTCTGTAGTCTTCCGCTGTTACAGTGGTCCCCTCGGGCACTCTGTCTGTTGCTATCACTCCAATCTTGTCATCGGCCATAATCTTCATCAGCTTAACCTTCGATTGTTGGCGGTGTAATATTTTCTGGTGAGGTGATTCTGGATGTTTCCACAGTGAACTAAGATTTCAGTTCTGGTTCAAAATCTCATATCCAGGTTTCGTCTATAGCAACAATTCTGTCCAAAAACTGCTTGTCTTTTGTCTCGTACCTGTGAAGCAATTCTTCTGCGATCCCTTCACTCAGATTATGCGGAACCCATTTGGCAGCAACTTTTATCTTCTGTAATTTTTCAGTTAGGTTTCTGAAACCCGAACAGTAGACATGTTTGCTCATATGCAATCTCTTCACATGTTCTCAGTTGATTTTCCAGAATGCTGTTGGTGATAACCACAGAAGTGTCGTTCATTGCATCTGATGGCCGGCACCTTTTTGGGTCGTCTTTGATGCTTTCCTGACCTTGGTGGAAATGAGAAACCCACCGTGACGCTATGCAACGATCCACTGCACTAACCCCACAAACTTCACGTAAAGCTTTATGAATTTTGGTAGGGGGTTTTGCTCGCAAAGTTTCCATTTTAATGTAGGATCACTGGTTGCTACCCGAGATCTGACCTGACTCACTTTCTTCCTCCATTTCTTGGCAGAATTTTTCGGAACAGGAACAAATTAGCCAGCAAATACTGACATGACTTTGTGTACTGAAGTTTGACTCTTCTCACAACTAGCGTAACAATTGGAGCAATTGCGTCATTCATACGGGCAGCTCCTGTGTAGTGTGCAAAACTTTTGAAATGACCTATGTATGATTTCTACTAGTCAGAGACAAGTTGACTCTACACCTAGGTCTATTATTACTTTGGAAACCAGGAATGCATGTCTAAGCAAGCGACCATAAATATAAGAAAAATATTGACAAGCCCCCTCTTCTCAATGAGGCAGGCATTTATGCCATCCCACTAAAATATCCGGACGGCTCCAGGCGATACTACATCGGAATGACCAAACATTTGTTTGGAATTAGAATCAGCGAACATAAAAGGGATACAAGAGACGGAAAAATAACCACTGCCCTATCAAGAGAAGTCAAGTTCAAGTCCGCCGATCCTATATGGAGTGATGTAAAGAAATTAGCTTCATACTCCGCACCCAAATCTACTGCCATTCGCGAAACTTTGGAAATCTTGACCAGCTGCGAGGCTTGTAACGATAGCGTCTCTCTGGAGTTACCACGTATTTGGAATCAATTCTACAAATAATGCTGAGACTTCTACCATAGTACCGCGTGCCCAACCAACGTGACCTCGTTTCTTCGAAATATCACGTTTGTTCCTAATCATTTATTGTCTAGTCAAGTCACCGCGTTTAAAGTGTTGAAACGTTCTATTATCCTGTTTGCAGTTAGCTGTCTACCTTCCTTGAGAAAGCCATCTGGTTGATGTGCGAAAGCTTGGAAATTTTTATTATTTATTCTACGCCAATAAATTTTCGGATTTTTAGTATATAGTTATACTATTTTGAGCATAAATATGTTGTATGATACCTCTACTGTTACTTTTAGGTGCTTTATCTATATACAGTAGTCCCCCCTTAGCCTCAGTTACTCGCGGTCAACTGTGGTCCAAAAATATTAGATGGAAAATTCCAGAAATAAACAATTCATAAGTTTTAAATTGTGCACCGTTCTGAGCAACGTGATGAAATCTTATGCCGTCCCGCCCAGGATGTGTATCATCCCTTTGTCTTGAGAATCCACGCTGTATACACTACCCACCCGTTAGTTACTTATTAGCCATCTCGTTTATTAGATCGACTGTCACGATCTCGCAGTGCTTGTGTTCAAGCAACCTTTATTTTACTTAATAATTGCCCAAAGCGCAAGAGTAGTGACGCCGGTTCGGATATGCCAAAGAGAAGCCAGAAAGTGCTTCTCTTAAGTGAAAAGGTAAAAGTTCACAAATTAATAAGGAAAGAAAAAAAAATGTTATGCTGAGGTTGCTAAGATCAACAGTAAGAACAAATGTTTTATCCATGAAATTGTGAAGAAAGAAAAAGAAATTCATGCTAGTTTCACATTTACGTATAAGTTTTATTTATAGTATATTGTTATAATTGTTCTATTTTGTTATTAGTTATTGTTAATCCCTTATTGTGCCTAATTTATAAATTAAACTTTATCGTATTTATGTATGTATAAGAAAAAACATAGTACATATAGGATTTGGTACTATCCGCAGTTTCAGGCATCCACTGGAGGTCTTGGAGCGTATCCCCCATGATGAATAAGAGGGCACTACTGTACATGAAATGGCGTGTTAAGCTCCAGAATGAAAATTTATGAAATTAATGTTTTTAATTTTTTTGTTTCCCTTTTCTCTTTTTTTTTTTTTTTTTTTTTTTATAATCATTCGTTAATGGTTTTTATACTTAGAGCTACAGCTCAAACACTTTTAGAAATAAAGTAATAAGCCTTTCTATCTATCTATATATATATTGGGTTGGTGCGAATGAATGCCCGGCAAAGAAGCAGCACACGTGGATGGTGAGAACGGAAAAGTAGGACAACTTACCTAGGCAAAATATTCCCCCTCGGCATTGACACATAGTTACCATCTGTTCGGCAAGGCCATGGTCCCAGAATGAAAGAAGTCGTGTGGCTGGGACCCGAAGAAGTCATCAACTGCACTTTGAACCTGATTGTCTGTCGTGAACTGTTTCCCTGACAGGAAGTGATCCAGGTGATAAAACAGATGATAGTCTGTTGGAGACAAGTCCGGGGAATAGGCAGGATGAGGTAGTGCTTCATAGCCCAAGGCACTTAGTGTCAGCATCGTTCGTTGTGCGACATGAGGGTGGGCGTTGTCCTGGAGCAGAAGAACACCATGTCTGTTGACCAAAGCTGGTTGTTTCTGCAGCAATTTCTGGTGCAATTCAGCACAATAATGCTCTTCAGTGATGGTTTGGCCTCTTTCCAAGAAACTCCGATGAATAATCCTGGCTGTGGACCATCAGACAAGAAGCATCATCATCTTCTTGGTGTGTAGGGGTGGCTTAGGATGCCGTCCAGCTGGCTGAGCCTTTCTTAACCATTTCATCGTGCAGATAGTTTCCGATTATCATAAAGGACCCACTTCTCGTCGCAGGTGACGATTCACTGCAGTAGAGGTTCCAGACACGTGCGTTTATCTTGGACAGCAGATATCAAGTGAGGGTCACATTGAGGAAGAAATTAATCGGAATACAAAACTTACTGGAGAGCTTTTGGAAGAAACAGCATAATTTTCAAGAGCAATATGCCATTATGTCTTAAAAGAAAAGTGTTTGATCAATGCATTCTTCCAGTGCTTACGTATAGTGCAGAGACGTGGACCTTTACTAAAAGAGACATACAAAGGCTGCAGACAACTCAAAGAAGCATGGAGAGGTGCATGCTTGGTGTAACCAGGAGAGATAAGAAGAGGAACTCGTGGATCCGAAAAATGACAAGAGTGGAAGACATCATGATCAGAGTTAAATCCCTGAAATGGCAATGGGCTGGGCATACTGCCAGAAGGACAGACCATCGATGGACAGCTGAAATTTTAGATTGGATTCCAAGGGACAGGAAAAGACCCAGAAGAAGACCACATGGGAGATAGGTGGATGAAATTCGAAAGTATGCGGGAGTGACATGGAGGAGACTGGCACAAGACAGACCGTTGTGAAGGAAACTTGGGGAGACCTTCATCCAGCAGTGGATTGATAATGGTTGACAATGATGATGATGACTATTAAGAAGAGACAGGAGCAAAAACAATTTTTAACAGGTACTAAAACTACAAAGAAAAGCTCATATACTAACAGGTATGAGCAAAAAGAAGATAAATTAAAAGCAACCTGAATGTAGAAAGTGTCGAGAATGCCGAGCCTTGGCTTTATCAAGGACCAGCAAAACTCTGCATTTTCTCACTTCCACAAAGACCTAGTTGGAAATGGGTTTCTGCAAAGCCATAGATGCAAGTTTTAAGCCCACCAAATTTTTTTTAAATATCATAACTTCCTCAGAGTGGCATGATGAATCAATTAGTTAATATTTTTTGCATGCATCTATAACTTTCCTGGCCTAACCCATGCTCGTCATCTGCCACCAAAAACAAAAAAACGACTACAAAAAACACAAGTTGTGAGAGTGTCTGAATAAATCAAAAGAATTATTCAGCTGAAACACATTGCCAAGTTACCTAGCCGCCTAAGAGAGAATTTAAACATGAATAGCAATTCCAAAGTACTACATATCTTATGCTTTGCAGTGGAAAAAGCTTTATTCAAAATGCCAAATAATAAAAAATAAAAATTTTTAAAGAATAGATACGTGAAAGTAAACAGGATTTTTGGCCCTCAACTACCTCAACAACTGACATCACAAGAACAAAAAATTAATAATGAAATAACAAAAAGCTTTGAAAAAATTATATGACCTTAACAATTAGTTGCAATATTTACAAAATATATTCCAGGAGTGCTTTAAGAGTATATTAATGAAGATATTACGTTCATACCGACATTGAAAAAACATCGTTGATAACAAGTACAATGAAACGGCCAACTACTCAAAAAAAGTGCCCCAAAACTCGCTAAATTTCCAAGTAAAGTGAAAGTGAAAGAGAAAAACACAAGAAGTTATTAGACTTGCTTGCACTTAATTGCCTTAAGCGAAAAAAAGAAAATTTCTGCTTAAAATGCTCATAATTTAAACTTAGAACTAAAAAACTACAAGAACTAAGACGAGAGATTACCTCTTATGCTTCCTTTCATTCACCACTGACTAAAACATGGCCAAACTTTCTCCTCGGCCGCTCCCTAGAAGCAGGGGGCGGTGGGGAGGTTCCTTGGGCTTCTGCACACTGAAGAAGGCCCTACCCGCGAAATTTCTCCCAAGAGAATTATACAACTAAGAATGAAGTCCTGTTTGTTCAGATAGAGTAGAATTAACTCTCCAGAATACACAAAAATATTATCAAATACACTTGTAGTGTATTTAATAACTTTTATATGTATTTAATTACCTTAGTGAACATCTACAGACACTTCAAGATCCTATTTATTTTAGCGCAAGTTTTGCTATTTTTAGGCTAGTTATTCTAGTGAGTGAATACCTAGTTTTCTTTTTATTAATTTTTTTATTTTATTTTTTAATCAAATTTTAAAACTTTGTTGTGTGATTTTTTATGCATTATTTTATTTTTTATTTTTAATAGGACTATCATGTCCATAGCACTAAAGGTTCCTTTTTGTAGTTAATATGCATCCTCTAGACCAGGGGTGCACAACCTTTTTATAAGTGGGGGCCAAGTTTATTTTTACATAATAAGTGGCGGGCCGCAAGTTACCTTTTCACATAGGCACTTGCCAAACCCTACCGCTAAAGCTAATTTTACTATTATCCGAATAACCTATTTTACCAGCAGACAAAAAATGTGTTTCAATACCATTTTTGTGTCCTCCAAATGGTTTAAATCCATTTTTGAAGTTTTTTGGCAAATTGCGTTATTAAGTTATCAAATTACTGATTTACAATCAACTTACTCCTAATTGGAAAAGGTTTAGGGGTATATAAAATAAAATAATACTATCACAAGGTTGTAAAATTTTTATTTTTACAAAAAACAGAATTCTTAACATCAAAGTATATAAAAAATTAAAATCAGTATATCGTCAAACTGACCATCAAATCAAGTAGTAGCCTAATGCTCCTAATGAGATGCTTGGCATTGTTTATTTTTCAATAGTCTGTCAATATCAGGTTCAATGTTAGAGATGGTAATGCGCAAGTTTCCCTCCAATAGTGTATCACTTAAACGGGAACGACACTTTGACTTTATTTGTTTCATCAAAGAAAACGATTGCTCGCATAAGTAGGTACTTCCAAACAACGTTGCCGTTTTTAAAGCATGATCTTTGAGCAATTTCATTTCTTTCGGTAAGTAATTTTTGTAAAATTCTAGGAGAGAAACTTCAGAGTATTTTGTTTTTAACTCATTGTTACACTGAAGATCAATTAATTCCATCTGGAAATCTAGTGGCACTGACGCAACGTCAGTAGTGAATGGTAGAGAAAACATATCAAACAAAACCTCAAATTTTCTTATATCTTCAAATCGTCTTTTAAACTCATTGTGAAGGTCCACTACAAGAGATGCATATTTAGCCACATTTACATGGAATTCAGAACTTTCAACAAAACTTTTCATTGTTGGAAAATTTGCTAGTTAACGAAACATTTTTATAATTTTCTTATTTCAACTAGGGCCTACAATAATGGGAAAAAATCTCATCATTCACAATATATATATATTCACGTTTTCAATAGTATAAAATATTTATCCGCGGGCCGCATAAACTGACTTTGAGGGCCGCAAGCGGCCCGCGGACCGCGCACCCCTGCTCTAGACCAACTTCCAAGAAGGCTTTCATTGGCCAGAATCATTTTATTAACTGTGTAGAATTCAAACAGATCTGCCAACCTAACTCTATTATTCAGAATAATTTTTCTTAAAGTTCTTTTGATGAAAGAAGTTGGAATTTTGTTTTCTAGAAAACAGTTTAATAAGATTTTAATGTGGTTATTGAAGTCCAAATTGTTGCTGCAAATTCTTGAAATTCTAAGTACCTGAGAAATTAGTACATTCTTAATTACTTTGGTTGAGATGTTATTGTTCCAGTGCAGGTATTTAATTACTTTGAAAGGAAAATTAACTCTTTTATCAAAAAGGCTGATGGACGGGTTACCACTGTTAAGTTTAATGCTTAAGTCTAGGAAATCTAGTTCCTGATTACTGTGGTTGGTTTTACATAAGTTAAGAGAACTAGAATAGATATTTGCAAAATCACTTTCTATAACTTCTGAATTATTTATACAAAGCAAATCGTCAATATATCTATACGTGTAAAGGTAGTTATCTGTGCATGAGGAGTTTTTTTTAATGAATTTATATTCTTTAAAGAACAGGAAAAGATTTGCTACACTTGTGGAGTGAGATACTCCCATAGGGATACCATTTACTTGCTTATAGAGAGTATTATTATATAAAATATGGTTATTGTTTATGCAACAATTGAGATAAGAGTTCCAAGCTCCTACATTAACAAATTGGTTAAGCTTAAATTCTACATACAGCTCTTTAAAGGTAGTGATTATGCCTGAAAGAGGCAGATTAGTATATAGGTTCTCGAAATCATAACTATTAATATCTATGGGATTTATGCCTAGTATAGTGGACATTACCTCTGAATTATTATTAATTATCCAATAATCTCTGTACTTCATATTAGTACAGTTACTAATGTGTTTCAAGACCCTCTTCAAGATTGCTTCAAAAGCTTGATCAATTTTCTTTTTATGACTCCTAACTCCACTAGCTATGAATCTGAACTTTACCGGATCCTTATGAAACTTGACAGTTGCAAAAATAAAGGGAAATTCAGGCTCATATCTTCTCATTTGTGGAATTTTGAGCTTCTTTAAGAAGGCCTTAAAACGATTTTCTAACTGTTTGGTACAATAACTTACAGGCTCATAGGTTACTCTATTATTGAGTTCTAGATTTAACAAATCAAAATAGAATTTTTTGCAGATAATTGCAAAATTATTGCTAGCTTTATCTGTAGTGGTAAAAATATACAGGTCTTGTAGTTTGGAGAGTGACCTTTTGGCATCTCCAGAGAAAAAATATTTCTGTCAAAACATAAATCAAGACCTGCCAACTTATTAGAGAAGCCATTAATAACATGATATTTCCATTCTGTGAAGGCCTCAATTGGCTGATTGTATACTAAACTTGTTTTAATAATGTACCTATTAACGTCTTGAGTAAAATTCTCAAGAATTCGCTTTTTGGAGATATGGAAAGAAGGTCTAAATTTAGTACCATATTCTAACAAGTACCTGAGCTTGTCATTATCAACAAAGCTGAGGTTACCAGTGATAATATGCTTGTAATGCCTATCATAGTGAACAGTGCCTTTAAGTTCTTCACAAGAACATGCAGTAACTACAGGTAAAGAACGCGAAGATCCAAGTTTGTAGTTTTTAACAATAGACCGTAAGGTGTTAACATATTTAAAACTTACTATAGACTGGTGCCTGTGTATGGGAAAAAAATTGCATTATTGTAGAACAGCTTCCTAACATTGAGTTGATCAAAGTTTTTATTAAGAAATCTAATGGTCACATAATTTCTGGAAATTTCTTTAAGAAAAATTTTCTCTTTAAGTATATGCTTAAGAATGTCCAGAACCAAAACAAAAACATGCTTATCAACTTGATTAGCAGTTTCTTTCCAGAATTTGAAAAAAACTTTCTAGGACAGAGTGCTTAAAGGACTTAAGAATTCTGCAAGTATTTTTAACAAAACTTGTATCATTTTTAAAACTACTCAGAGATAATTGCAAGTTTGCAAAATCCACCTTGCTTGTAGTACGAAAAAGCCTCTGCCCTCTTTTACCTGTAGTGCAGATCTTGTTGGTAACAAGAAAGAAAAGTTCACGGATAGAAAATTTATGCGGATTATGCTTATTGTCAGAAAGAGTGGAATTAAGACCATAGGGATAAAGAGACTGATGCTGCAGGATTTCAAGAGATTCAGTTTCTAGTCGAGCATAGAGGTGAGGTATGATATGCAGTACCTCTATTTTCACTTTGTCAAAACCATGATAATGGAAATGCTCTAACTCAAAGGTAGAGTACTGGCTAGCATTAGTGGAGGGGTTTACACCATTTGTAGAGTACTTGTTAACAAGAGACCTGTGACCATTAATCCTAAGATGAAGTGTATTTTTGCTTTGGCCAATATAGCTAAGACTGCAAACAGTACAGGTAAGCTTATAAATGGTATTGTAGGCTTTGCAAAACTTGTTGGAGCAATCATCTTTCATAGTAGAATACAGATTAGGATCTGCTGATTTACATGTCAAACAACGTTTGTCATTTCATAACTTTAGATTAACTTTGCCAGCGATTTCATACACTATGGGAACGGGTGCTAGCCTATCCAAGTGGGAGAACTTGACTTATCTGAGTTGACCTCCAATCCTATCATTGTCCGTAACACACTACTTGGGCCATACATACAAAATTCCGAGCAAACCAACCAGGAAAACTTTCTAGGAAATAAGCAGCCCAAGAAATGACCAAAACTCGAGCAATAACTACACTTCAAAACATTCCAAATTTTGCATAATTACTCTGTAGGACCTTTCGTAAAATATAGGCTACGAGGAAACCTAGACACCCCACTCCCTCCCCCTGATTTCATCCCCTTGACACTTTGTGCTAATATATGTTTAGTGCATGAAGGCAGCAGTTGATTTTAAAATATATTTTGATATTGCTGACATAAAGGAACAAACAGGATTTGTCTAACAACCAAATGAATTTCAGTTAATTATTATAAGCTTTTACGCTTTTTATGTAATTTTAACTTAAATCGAAAAAGTTAAAATCTATTGGACAAATCAATCCAAGAAAGGGAAATCGTCAAGAGAAGCTGATACCCCTCAACAGCGTGAATTCCAGAATGCCCTTAAAGAAGCAAAAATCTGTTGGACAAATCAATCCAAAATAAAAATAAAAAAAGTGTTCAGAAATCTTTGCCCTAGAAGCCGATTCATGTATTTTTCATTAAACCCGGGCAACGCCGTATACCTCCACTAGTATTTCATATCCTTTGTTTGGAAGGGATTGGGGTGAAAGAAAGTCCCTTCATTTCACACCACCCATTAATACAATTTTCCAAGGCGAATACTGATTTCCACAAGAACATTTGAAGCCAAAAGGATAATTTTTGTCAGATCCTGGAATTCCATTTTCTCCTGGAAATGTCCTAAAATTCTGTTACATGTCCTGGGATTTTATCCATTCCTGCCTTTTTTGTCCCTGCACAATGTTTTGTGTAGTTGAGGATCTTTCTACTGACATAACTTATGTCTGATACATTTTCCTCCCAACTCCCTGCAAAATGTGAAGGGGGGGGTGTTGGTCTTCTTCCCTTCATTAAGGCATAGAGTGAAAATTTGGGCGAGTACTGTTTCGATTTCTCCACTTGCTTCTTGTATGATGTCTACAGTAATTCCATCTGAAGCTGTGTTATTACCATTTTTTGCATCATGCTTGTGTTATCACTTTGTCTGACTGAGGTGACCATAGCTCTGCAATTATTAGTTCGATTTGAAAAAAATATTTTTGTATTGGAAAGTTTAAAATGTGAGAATGATAATACTTGCATTCCGGTTTCTTTTTTTCCGATGCACAACTTCGCTGCTAGATGGCACAAATGGAGATCGTATCGAATTTAAATTGCATTTTCTTTCATATATTTGCTTCTAAATATCCAATTGAAAAAATTATTTTTCCTTTCGATGGCATTTATATCGAAGACTATTTTGGTTACAGTCCCTTTTTCAAATAATACATAATTTTTTTGCTAGAGGGTGTAACAGTAAAGCATGATTTTCCCAATAACTTCGCTTCTAAAAGTCTGATTTGAAACATTCTTCCTGCGTTGGATACAGTTCTTGAGGGGAAGTGTTTTGCATATAATTTCTCATTTTTGGTAAATAGTTTGGCCACCAGGGGCGTAAGCGTTCATTTTTGCTTCTGATGTATTTGCAACAAAATCTAGGCTGGGAACTTGATTGAAAAAATTCCTTTGTGGACCGATACCACTCACCTCGGAAAACTTTTTGAGAATACCTCCTGCTTAAATTAGTGCATAAATTTTTCCACCAGGGGCGTACAAGTATATCTTTTTTTTGTCCATATCTCTGTTTCTAGGAGTCCGATTTGAAAAATTCCTTCTTTGTTGGAGAACATTTTCGGTGCAAAATGTTTCTCATATATTCTCAAATATTTCTTAATGCGCAAGTGCGCCACTAGAGAGTGTAAGTTCACGTTTTTATTTACAGCAATATCTGCGGGACTGAAAACCTGTTTGAAAAATATTCTCTTTCGATCAGATACTACTAACTATGAAAACTTCTTATGTGTATTCTCCTCCTAAAGTAATGCACAATTTTGCTGCTAGGGGACGCAAATATTTAATATATTTTTCTCAATATCTGTACTTCTAAATGTCTGATTTAAGAAATTCCTTTAACACCAGATACCATTTACCTTATGGAACATTTTAGGTCTGTATTTTCAGACCTCGGCACAATTCACTTTTCTCACTATTTGTCACCTTATGTTAAATTTGTCATTTTTTGTTACCTTTTTTAAAATTTTGTCACTATTCTCACCTTTTTCTTAAGTGTGCCCATATTTTTTTTTCAATTTAGCTACAGTTTTGCGTTAATGGTTTTTATATCTATGCGATTTTTTGTCAGATGAAAAAAATATCCTGAAACAAAAATAAATTGTTTTGTTAAACATCAATCCCTGTCGAACACACTCTTGTGTGGGGCCACAAGTTTGTAAGCGCTACACTCACCGCAGCAGCAAGAGGGGAGGAGCTTCGTCAAGAGCGGAACTCCGGCAAGAGGCAGTGACGCACACACTGCACCTCTCTCCCCGTAACCCCGCCCACAGCATCCAGCCTGTTCTCTCAAAGATTCTCAAAGATTTTTTCAAGTGGGATAAAAATGACAAAAGTTTATCTCCGTGGATTTTTCATGAAAATCTCCGAAATTTTGATCAATGCCATAAATCGCTAATAGAAATGAGCCCTCCAAATTTCGCATAAATCAATTAAAAACTTTTTAAACGGGCCATAATTTTTTTTATTTGCTCTTTATCATGTGGCCTGGCATGGCCAGAATTCGTAATCGGCATTTTACGGCTAATTTAAAAACGTTTTTGCCAATTCACTTGAAATTTTTAAGGTCATCTCCTAGCCAATTATAGTATATGTACAAATTTCAGCCAGTTACGTGAAGAATTCGGAAAAATAGTTTTCTTGATTTTTTAGCACGTTTTTGTAAAAAAAGATCGTGCTTATGTTATCGGTTTGTCCGTCCGTCTGTAGACGTGATATCTCTGCAACTATTAGTCCGATTTGGAAAATTCTTTTTGCATTGGGAAGCTTGAAATATACGAATGATGATCGTTCATTTCGTTTTTAGCACGTCTTTTGTAAAAAGATCGTCCTTCTGTTATCGGTTTGTCCGTCCGTCAGTCTGTACCCACAATATCTGTGCAACTATTAGTCCGATTTGAAAAATTCTTTTTGCATTGGGAAGCTTGAAATATGCAAATGATGATCCTTTATTTTATTTTATTTTTTACGATGTACAATTTCGCCGGTAGATGGCGTAAATGCAGATGATGTCGAATTCAAAAATTCGTTTTATTCCACATATTTGCTTCTAAACATCCGATTGAAAAAAACAACTTATCTTTCGATTCCATTTATATCAAAAAGTATTTTAGATATAGTTACTTTTTCAAATTATGCATAGATTTTCCGCTAGGGGCGTAAAATTAAATCACCTTTTCCTCGATAACTCTTCTTCTAAAACTCCGATTTGGAATTTTTTTTCTTCAGCTGATACATCTCCTGATGGATAATCTTTTGTATATAATTTTAAATTTTTGGTAAAGAATACTTTGGCCACCAGGGGGCGTAAGTGTTAATTTTTGCTTCTGATGTATTTGTCATAAAATCGGGGCTTCTAAAATATTGATTGGAAAAATTCTTTCATGGACTGATGCCACTCACTCAATAAACCTTTTCGAAATATTTTCTTCTTAAAATATTCCAGTTTCTCCGCCAGGGCGTAGATGTACATCCTATTTTTGTCAATATCTCTACTAATCTGCATTCTGTGTTAAGTTTGCCCAAGCATGTAGGAAATTGTTTGTTATAGGTTACAGATTGAACAGTGTTTCACTATATTTTAAATAAGAGCATTTGGATCATATGTCCTGGAAAAAAATCAAAAAGTCCTGGATGGAATATTGTGATTGAAAAAGCATATGAACCATGTCTTCATGTATACTGAGTTCTTTTGTGTTTTCAGACATTAACTGTTTCAAAGGCATTGTTTACACAAAAAGTATTTATTTTGTTTCCAATTTCCTCATTTATTGTGGTCAATTCTTGAATTGAAATCTGATGTATTTCATACATAGATGCCAACCAGTATGGATTTTCTGTAATTTTACACATTTTTAGTTGCTGTTACGGAAGTATAGAGTCATACCGCCGACGAAATTACAGAAAATCACCATTTAATTTTTCTGATGTGGAAAGCAATGTTTTCATTGACTTAAAATTAAAATTTTTTGTAGGATCTTCAGGTTTATCTGGGGGGGGGGGTTATAGCCATTTTCTGCCTAACATAGATTTGTGTATATTACTCGTGAGCTATCTTTTATAAAAGGAAATACAACTACAGGGAATAATACCTGCAGCGTGACGCTGACTCAGCCTTTCGCCCCTCCCATGATGCTCTCCTTGCTATCCACAACTGCACAGAAATCATGTGTTGAATGGATGCTTCTCCAGCATTTTTTCCTTGTTTTAATCCTCCCATGATGCTCTGTGTGCCACCTGCAGCTACACAGTGTGCATTTCTTGCATGGAGTCTTTTCTTTATGTTCTGTGGTCTCTGCATCACGTGCTACTGTTGGATAGAAAAAAGCGTGACAATCCGTTGTGCAATCGTGAAGGGTTTTTTTTTTTTTTGTTTTTTTTTGTTTTTTGTGTTATTATTTATTTAGAAATCAAGAAGGTTTTTTTTTTAATTATTTATTTAAAAATGAAGCATTCCTCAAGCCAACCTTCATCTAAAAAAAAAAAAAATGTTTCCTAGAAACATACTTTAGCTGTAAACCATGTGTTTTGCACAAAGCATTTGTTGATGCATACATACCTTTACAATGAAAGCTGACTAGCATTCAAAGTGTAGGTTATCATGTTGCTCCCTCTTTAGCCATCTGTCTGCCAGTTCGATTCTGTGGTGGTACCAGTTCTTGTCCTTCGGGGTGAAGAACTCCTTGTCCTTCGGGGTGAAGAACGTGAGATGCGTATGATATCCCTGGGCACTTCAACAACTCATCCTGGTTGCCCAGGGATCGCATTCCTCCTAAAATTCCTAATATTTTGTGACCCTCCTTAAATTCCTAAAATTATACCTAAAATTTGCTATTCTTCCTAAAATTTTCGTAAGCTTATTTGTTAAAAATACAACCGTTATTAACGCCAATAAATTTACCATTACGGTAAGGTAAAAAGACCTGTTATTGTAGAAACACAGCCTATATGCTGTGCTGCTGAAGGGAGGGAAAATGACGCCATCGAGATGCACTTGCTTCGGGGCGGGCGCTCCACTTTTGTGCCTTCGGACAGTTTTCGAGAGTAACAAGAGATCTAAGGGAAAAGGGGACGCGTCATTTTCACCCCTGGTTTGCGCTTTGCAGACGAACTCCATGGCACGCAGAAGATCGTACTTTATTTTTGTACATGCCTTGTGGAACCTCCTCTTTCTGCTGATGTTTTGTTATTGTAAACCGCAGGTGGGTGGAAGCAAAGAGGAAACATGTGGTCTCCTTCCGTAACCTCCGGTAATGACGATGGGATGGTAGACAGCGACCTTCGATGCGCAATATATCTCGGCTCCGACTCGCTTTGACTGAACTTGCGTGAGATGCCTATGATAGTTTCTGGTTTTGCGTCTTTTATGGTGTTCTCTGTGCTGTGTGCAGGTTCAGTTCTCTAGTGGTGACCTGCTTTTTTTTTTTTTTTTTCTTCTATCTTTTGACATCCTCGCAGCCAAACTTCGGGAAGTTGTCTGGTTTTGCAATATTGGAACGTGTTTTTGTACTTCCCTTTCATTTTCTGGTTAGTAATACAAGTGTTTAAGATGCCTAAATCCAAAACGAAATTTCAAGATGCGTTGCTCGCCAAATAATTGGACGGAGTGAAGTTGAAAGAATGGTGTTCTGCAACTGAAACAATATTTTCTGCTAAGTGTATATTGTGTTCAGAAATTTTCAATATTTCTAATAGTGGCTTTTCACAAGTAAAAGCACATCATAAAGGAAAAAAACATTTGCAGAAATTTCAAAGTAAATTTCAAAATAAGTCCATCCTGAAAGCCTTTGGAGGACGGGATCTTCAGCCCAAAACAAATATTAGTGAAGTACTGAGTCATGATTTACAGTTGGCTAAAGCCGAAGCATTATGGGCCATGAAAGTTGCTAAAGACAATATGTCTTTTGTTTCATGCACTGAAACAGTTGAACTTTTCAAAGAAATGTTTCCTGATTCTGCTATTGCAGCCAAAATGCAACTTAAAGAAAAAAAGTTGCTTATGTGATATTACATGGATTGTCAAAATATTTTTAAGAGGATTTGAAAAAAGACATTGCATCTAGTAGCCCAAGAAAGGTTACTATAGCATTTGATGAAACTACAAATACACAAGTGAAATGGCAGTTGGATGTGTATCTCAGGTACTGGTCTTCAGAAATAAATTCAGTTTCTTGCCGATACCTAACAAGCGTTTTTCTGGGTCATGCAACAGCAGATATTTTGCTAAAAGAAATTCTTGATGTGTTATCATCCTTCAATATTTCGTTGAACAGAATTATTTGTGTATCCATGGACAGCCCAAATGTAAATAAGTGCTTTTTACGCAAATTCAATGAAGTTGTAAAACAAGAAACAGGCCAGAAATCTTTGGAACTAGGTTTTTGCAACCTGCATGTTGTTAGTAATGCATTTAAAAATTTTTTGACGAGCTTAAATATAGATTTTGATGAATTTGCTACTGATATGCATTACTTTTTAAAGAGTAGTGCTGCAAGACGAGAGGATTATAAATCTGTCGAGGATATAACATTGGTCACAGCCAAATTTCTTTTGCGTCATGTCAGCAACAGAAGGTTGACCGTTGGTTCTGTAGCCCAGAGGCTCTTGGATCAATAGCTAAATATTACAGAATATTTTTTAAACTTCTTGCTATCTCAAAAAATATTTGAAGAACAACTACGCAATTCGGCAAGGTTTAAAAGAATTCACTGTTTCCTGAAAAATGAGCTAACTCCTTGCTATTTAGCATTAATTTCATTTTCACACCAAAATTTTGAAAAGTTTTCATTATGTTATCAGAGTGAAGAACCAAAAATACACCAGTTATATTCTGATTTAAATACTTTAATGAAGAATGTTATGGCTCAGTTTATCGAAGATGATGTTATTGCAGGGAAATTTGGAGAAGACCTAAAGAATGTAGATTTTGAAAACAAAAATTCATGGAAAAAACTAGGGGAGTTAGAAGTTGGTATGAAGACAAAAAATCTCCTCAGGAATGTTCAGGAGACCAGGCAGAAATTATTTCTCTTAGATGTAAAATCATCACTAATTGCAACCACAAAATATTTAAAGTCAAATTTGCCATTCTGCAATCAAAGGCTAAGAGACATAGGAGTTTTAAAGGTAAAAGAACCAAAGAAAGAGTCAACTCAACTTTCAGTCATGAAGGACTTTCGGAAATAACCAGAATTTCAAGTGTTTTGCATCTTTCTGAGGAACAAATTGATAGAGTAAGAGAAGAGTGGAAACTTTTAAATTGCAATAAGCCAACTGTAGATGAACTAGTGAAATTTTCAGAGGAAGGGCATATTCCAGTGTGGATTGATCATTACTGGCGTAATATATTTAGTATTAAAGACTAGCGGAAAAGAAAATACTCAAATCTTGCTAAACTCATAAAGTCAATTTTAGTTTTACCTCATGGTAATGCTGATGCAGAAAGGGGATTTTCGGTTAACACTGCTCTGTTAAGGAAGGAGAAGGCTAACTTAAAAGACTCAACTATAACATCATTAAGAATAGTTAAAGGGGCCATTAAACACTATGGATGTGTAAGTAAAGTTCCCATAACAAGAAATTTGTTAAATAGTGTTTGTGATTCACATAAATTTTATAAAAAGTATGTTGATAAGCTGAAGGAAGAAGAATCAAAAAAGGTAAAAGAAAGGAAGCAGAAAGAGAGGGAAAATAAGGGAAAGCAGCTAGAGAAAAAAAGAAAAGCTGAGTTTGATGACAAAATAAAAGAAAATGATGCAGAAATAAATAGGCTTAAAAAAGATAAAGAAGTCTCCCTAGCAGTAATTCAAGAGGGAACAGAAAGAATGAGAAAAGCTGTAGAAAAACAAAATACTGTTGCAATAGCAGTTGCCTCTAACTTGATCATACAAGGTTCAGCTGAAATAAAGAAAACTGAAAGTAAATTAGTTGTGGTGGAAGCAGAAAGAGATAGGCTTATCAGGAAAAGGTTAAAACAATAATATGAAAAAGTAATTCAGTGAACAATTGTACATAGTTCTTGGTTTTCAATTACCTTTTTAGGATATTATAATTTAATGTGAAACCTGAAAACTTTACTGTGAAAAGTAAAGTTTTCAGGTTTCAGGCAAAATGTTAAACTGAAAAATTAAAATGAATGAGTTGAAAGACATGTAAGTGACTGGCAAAAAGGCATCATAGCTTTTGACTAGTCAAAAATATGCAGCATCAAGGAAGTTACTGAATTTGCAGGTGTTGATAAAAGAACAATTCTATGTGTTCATAAAAATTGGTGTATGTGAAACTTGACTGAAAATAAAACAAAAAAAACTGTGGACAAAACGCCATCTTGACAAGTCGTGACTGGCACAAAATTTCTTGTCTGATCAATGAAAAGAGATTTCAAACAAGGCAGGAACTCCTCCAATCTGTTAATGTACCTCACACGTCCATATCTGAGCGAACATTGCATAGGGAACTTCATTGAATGAATATCTTTAGTAGAATTGCAACACTGAAACCAATGTTAA
The DNA here is from genome assembly GCA_039090855.1 of Macrothele yani. NCBI lineage: Eukaryota > Metazoa > Arthropoda > Arachnida > Araneae > Macrothelidae > Macrothele > Macrothele yani. Next base: position 92,003,114 of record CM077009.1, read on the forward strand.
CTTTATCTCACAAAAAAACATGATTAGCTTGTGCCAAAGCTCACAGGACATGAACTGTTCATTGGTGAATGGCTGTCATGTGGTATGATGAATCCAGGTTTTGCATATACAGTACAACCTTGAAAATCCGGTCCTCCAAATTCCGGAAACCTCCAAAATTTTGACTTTTTCCAATTTTCTGGGTTTTTTTTTTTTTTTTAATCTGCAGGACTGCCGAGGTCACAGATTTAAAACAACAGGGTAAGATTATGTATATTGAATGATATTTCAAAAACAAATATATTGATTATTTGCTAAAAAGATACGATAAAATTTTTACAGAAATTTATAGAATATGATGTCGCGATCCCTAAGTCAGTAACACTATACGCTGAGTGGCCACTTTATTATGACCACCCCCTCAGTACTTTGTTGGGCCACCTTTTGCCTTTAATACTGCATCGATTCTTCGTGGCATGGACCCCACGAGATATTGATAGGTGGTTTGTGGAATCTGGGACCATGCTTGATGAATAGCACCTTCCAGGAGTGTGAGATTGCAGGGTTGTGGATCCAGCTGTCTGATGGCTCGTTCAACTTCATCCCACAAATTCTCAATGGGGTTGAGATGTGGAGATTGTGGGGGCCACCTAAGCAAAGTAAACTCGGCGGCATGTTCCTGAAACCAATCCTGTACAATACGAGCACTATGGCAGGACACATTATCTTGTTGAAAGTAGCCATCGCCATTGGGATAAACCATCCACATGACAGGATGCACTTGGTCCGCAACGATGTTTAGATATGATGTGCCAGTCAGACGTTGATCAGCACAAATTAAAGGGCCCAAAGCATGCCAGGAAAACATTCCCCAAACTATAATGTTGCCTCCACCAGCTTGAAGGGTTGTAGCGATGCATTTGGGGTCCGTGCTTTCGTGCTGTTTCCGCCAAATTCTCACTTGGCCATCGGCATGGTGCAACTGAAAACGTGATTCATCGTACCACATAATTTGTTTCCAATTATCATCCTTCTGCTCCTGTGCGAACTGGAGACGTTTTCTCTTGTTAACTGCAGACTGCAAAGGTGGTCGAACAGGCCTTCAGCTGCCATATCCCATCCGATGCAGTGTACGCCGAACAGTGCGTGCAGAAATCATTTGAGGGGATCCTTAATTAAGATGGTCTGTAATTTGCTGCACTGTTGCCCTTCTGTTGTCTGTTACCAGTCTGGACACTCTCCCTGTTACGCCCGAGCAGTCACTAGTTGATGACGACTGCACGTTGCACATAGAGAACCAGTTTTTTGGCTGACAGTTCAGTGTTTAAACACTTTAACAACAGCTGCTCTGGAACATTTCACGAATGAGATGGTTTCGGTGATACTCGCTCCATGGCTCCGAGCTCCTGCAATCATCCCACATTGAAAGTCCGTCAAATCGCATTTTTTACCCATCTCGTCACCCAAAAATCACTTCTACTACTGTCGCAATCACTAAGCTTTCCCTTTTTATTCTAGCCTCGCCCTCTGGCCGCAACAGCATGCAGCCATAGCTCATTTGCTTAAAACTGTCAGGTGGTCATAATAAAGTGGCCACTCAGTGTATAACCGGAACCGTGGTAATGAAGAAAGTGCATTGAATGGAAATAAGTTGCATATGTATCAGGAATGCTGCTTGCCAATTGGTTGCTAGAAAAGAGTAGCAAGTGAATTCCTCTAGCGCAGGGTTGTACATATAAAACTACACTGTATTTTCTTCCTACGAACACACTTTTGGCACCGAAAATTTCCTGCGAGTTTTCAGGGGTCAAGAATTGTCGCAATCCGACGCTGCGAAAAAGCAGGTCTGGTGCTGATAGGCAGCAAATGAGTGTTACTAGTGGCGTTACTACCACCCTGGTAGCTGTAGCTGTGGCGGGGCGCAGGCAACAACAGGTTCAAAATCCAGATAAAATTACTGTACTAGGGGGCAAAGAAGTAAAACTTGCGGGGAGGGGCACACATATGCCACTGGGTGTTACAGTTTCAGTGCTCCACAAATCCCATAAAATTACTGAACTTGTATGTACGTACTGAGTTCTGTCTGACCAGCAAGAAACAACTTCACCGTGAACTGAAATGTGCCCCTTGACAACTAAAAAAGAAAAGTCTGATCTGACCCTTGGCCACGATTGAAGAAAAACTGACAGGCGGGGGGTGGTGTTACACATGCTCAGAGAGAGAGAACGTTTTCCATTTTTATTTGTTGTGTGACATACATTTTCTCATAATTCTGCCGAATGTTCATATGTATGTATATACAGTATGTACAGATGTTGAATTTTCAAGACACAAAATATCACTTTCCTTTTTTCATTGGTTATATGCTACAGTACTTCCGTATGTGCGGCTTCTGTACACCTCAAATTGTGTTCATTTCATGAGATTTTCGTACATACTGTGCAGTATAACTTAAAATGCTTTTTGTATTAAGTTATGTACTAAAAATAAGCAACAAATTTCACAATGGTTTCATTAAAAACTTTTCAATTAACTTGTGCTGTGTTGTGCTGTACGGATTTTAAAAAATTGACTTGTACGGAACTCGCACGCTGTTGAAAAATTTTGCTCCAAATGTATGGAAATCACATGAAATAGTACAAAATTTCAGTTGTACGGAAGTTGGTCCTTACCTTTTTCAATTTGCTTGAACAGCAGAAAAGATTTTAAGAAGTTTATACGTAGTACATAAAAAAGACGAGGGCACCGGTTTTTTATCGCAAAGAATGCGCCATGGAGGATGTGTCATGGGAAAACAAGGTTCAAAAAGCTGCGTGGGGGATGAAAGTTTCTTCCCTTTGACAATGAATCACTTCTTGGACGGTGGCTGACAGCTCAAGTGCCTGCATTGGGGAAGTCGTATTAGGAAAAAAATTTATGAAAAAAAAAATTCTCCAATTTTTTAAATAACCGAATGCAAATTTTACAGTAACCAAGACACGTCAAAATAAACTCCCATGTGAAATTTCGTCAAAATCCAATGAAAGGTTTAGAAGTTAGGCATTTTCTTTTTATTATTTTTAATAAATGTTTGCTGAAAGCCTGCATAGCCCATTCCGCCATCCCCCCCTACCCCCTCTAGTGGTCAGCTCACGTGTTCACTTAAAAAAATATCTTTTCACAGCAGCTGGCAACACAGGAAAGGCATTAATCTTGCTCTTTCTTTGGTTAACTGCACGTGGTAATCTCATCCTCAACAAGTTACAGCTACGTGTCGAGATTGAGTATGTACATTTTATAGTTTTTGTAGTTTCAAATTACAGTATGTCTCAAAAACGACCATCAGATACTTCAGTAGTTGTGAAAAGAAAACATACCTTTCTAACAATTGCAAAGAAAGTCTGCTTACTTCGGAAATTGGAAAGAGGAATTTTGGTCTGCAATCTTTGCGAAGAATTCGGTGTCAGTTAATCCACGATTTATGATCTCCAAATACAAAAGTGGGACATTATGAAATTTTTTGTCGATGGTGATACGCCATTGGCGATGAGCAATAGAAAAACTTTACGCCAGGCAAACAATGATTTGGACAAAGTGATGATTGAATGGATTCGCCAACGAAGAAGTGAGAACGTGCCATTAACAGGACCAATGTTAACAGTGCAGGCGAAGATATTTCATTCGGACATGAACTTAAATACACTGTGTGAGTATTTATCCGGTTGACTGGAAAAATTTTTTAAACATCATGGTATTCGGCAGCTCTGTTTATGCGGTGAGAAAGGAGCTGCTAAGCATTTTGTTGATGAGTTAAGCCAAATAGTAGGACAGGAAAATTTCATAGAGCAATAATAAATACGCTGATAAGACGTCGCTGTTGTAGCGTTATGTTCCAAGAAAAACTCTAGCGACGGCGCAGGAAATGAAGTCTAGTGGAATTAAAGATGCGAAAGAACGACTTACTGTGCTAGCTTGCACAAATGCCGCTGGTACCCACCAGTGTAAACTATTGGTTATCAGCAAGACTGCTCATCCTCGCTCGTTTAAAGGAGTTAGTGTTACCAGTACATTATAAATCTGACAAGCGCGCTTGGATAATGAGAGAACTAACAAACAGAGTGGTTCGAAAACCATTTTGTACCCGAAGCTCGTGCACACTGTAAAGCTGTCAGGCTATCTGATGATGCCAAAATTTGATTAATTTTGGATAACTGTTCTGCTCATCCGCCAGCTCAACTTTTAAGTAGACAAAACTTTCATGTTTTTAGCACGTCTTTTGTAAAAAATCGTGCTTATGTTATCAGTTTGCCCGTCCGTCCGTAGACACGATATCTCTGCAACTATTAGTCGGATTTGAAAAAATTCTTCTTGCATTGGGAAGCTTGAAATATGCGAATGATAATCCTTCATTTCGTTTTTTTTTTTTTTTTTTTTTTTTACGATGTACAATTTTGCCGGTAGAGGGCGTAAATGCAGATGATGTTGAATTCAAAAAATAAGTTTTATTTCACATATTTGCTTCTAAACATCCGATTGAAAAAATTCGTTTATCTTTTGATTCCATTTATGTCGAAGAGTATTTTAGATAGTTACTTTTTCAAATTACGCATAGATTTTCCGCTAGGGGCGTAAAAGTAAATTAAATTTTCCCCGATGACTCTTCTTCTAAAACTCTGATTTGAATATTTTTTTTCTTCAGCGGATACTACACCTGATGGAAAATCTTTTGCATATAATTTAAAATTTTTGGTAAAGAATACTTTGGCCACCAGGGGGCGTAAGTGTTAATTTTTGCTTCTGACGTATTTGCCATAAAATCTGAGCTTCTAAAATATCGATTGAAAAAATTCTTTCGTGGACTGATGCCACTCACATCCATAAACTTTTTTGGAATATTTTCTTCTTAAAATATTCCATAGTTTCTCCGCCAGGGGGCGTAGATGTAAATTTTATTTTTGTCAATATCTCTACTTCTAGGAATCCGATTTGAAAATTTCCATTTTTGTGGATAGTGTTTTCAGTGTGACATGTTTTTCATATAATTTCAAAATTTTCAAGTAAATCATAGACTTTCCACTAGGGGCGTAGAGGTAAATTGCGCCCCCCCCATATCTCTTCTTCTAAATCTCCGATTTGAAAAATTCTTTCTGCATCGGATACAGCTCCTGATGGGAAATCTTTTGCACATAATTTCTAATTTTAGTAAAAAATGGTTGGCCACCAGGGGCGTAAATCTTAATTTCTGCTTCTGATGTACTTGCAGCAAAATAAAAGCTTCTAAATTCTTGATTGAAAAAAAAGTCATTTGTAGACCGATACTACTCGTGTCGACAAACCTTTTAGATACATTTTCTTCTTAAAATAATGCGTGGTTTCTATGGCAGGGGGCATAGATGTATATCTTATTTTTGTCAATATCTCTACTTCAAGGAGTCCGATTTGAAAAATTACTTCTTTGTTGGATAGTGTTTCCAGTGTTACATGTTTTTCATATAATTTCAAAATTTTCAAGTAATTCATAGACTTTCCGCTAGGGTGCATAAAGGTAAATTGCTTTCCCCCATATATCTCTGCTTCTAAATCTCAGATTTGAAAAATTCTTTCTGCACCGAATATAGCTCCTGATAGGAAATCCTTTGCACATAATTTCTAATTTTTGTAAAAAAAAAAAAAAAATTGTTGGCCACCAGGGGGCGTGAATCTTAATTTCCACTTCTGATGTATTTGCATCAAAATATGAGCTTAAAAATTCTTGATTGAAAAAAAAAGTCATTTGTAGACCGATCCTACTCGTGTCGACAAACCTTTTAGAAACATTTTCCTCTTGAAATAATGCATGGTTGCTACGCCAGGGCGTAGATGCATATCTTATTTTTGTCAATATCTCTACTTCAAGGAGTCCGATTTGAAAAATTCCTTCTTTGTTGGATAGTGTTTCTAGTGTTACATATTTTTCATATAATTTCAAAATTTTCAAGTAATTCATAGACTTTCCGCTAGGGTGCATAAAGGTAAATTGCTTTGCCCCATATATCTCTGCTTCTAAATCTCCGATTTGATAAATTCTTTCCGCACCGAATACAGTTCCTGGCGGGAAATCCTTTGCACATAATTTCTAATTTTTGTAATGGATGGCAGGGTCTGGGTTTGGCATCTGCCTGGAGAATGCCTCCTGCCGAAATGTATTGTGCCAACTGTGAAGTTCGGTGGTGGTGGAATTATGCTATGGGGGTGTTTCTCCTGGTAAGGCACGGGACCCTTGGTCGCAATTTCTGGTAGACTCAACGCCTAGACCTACTGCTCCATTTTGGATAACCATGCGCTTCCTACGTTGTGGCAGTTTTACGGGGTGGACCCATGTTACTTTCAGGATGACAATGCCACCTGTCATGTTGCCAGGTCCACCCTGGCTTGGTATGGTGACAATGGGGTTAATCGAATGGACAGGCCTGCGCACAGCCCGGACCTTAACCCTATTGAGCACCTCTGGGACGAGTTTGAGCGTCGACTTAAGGGGTGCCCCCACCGTCCGAAATTGGTGAAGGAGCTGACCTGTCATCTCCAAGCCAAGTGGAAGAAAATACCACTAGCCGTCGTACAACGCCTGGTTGAGAGTATGCCCCGTAGGATCGCCCCACGTGGAGGCTCCACCAACTATTGAAGGTGAATATATTTTGTTTTCCTTTGCTATCAGAGGTGTCCAATTACTTGTTGGTAGATAGTGTATATATCATCATCATCGCCAACCATTATCAATCCACTGCTGGACGAAGGTCTCCCCAAGTTCCCTCCACAACGGTCTCTCTTTTGCCAGTCTCCTCCATGTACTTTCAAATTTCATCCACCCATCTCCCATGCTGTCTTTTTTTTGGGGGGGGGTCTTTTCCTGTCCCTTGGAATCCAATCTAAAATTTCGGCTGTCCATCAATGGTCTGTCCTTCTGGCAGTATGTCCAGCCCATTGCCATTTCAGGGATTTAACTCTGATCAATGATGTCTTTCACTCTTGTCATTTTTCTGATCCATGAGTTCTTCTTATCTCTCCTGGTTACACCAAGCATGCACCTCTCCATGCTTCTTTTAGTTGTCTGCAGTCTTTGTATGTCTCTTTTAGTTAAGGTCCACGTCTCTGCACCATACGTAAGCACTGGAAGGATGCACTGATCAAACACTTTTCTTTTAAGACATAATGGCATATTGCTCTTGAAAATTATGCTGTTTCTTCCAAAAGCTCTCCAGGTAAGTTTTGTACGCCGATTAATTTCTTCATAAATGTGACCCTCACTTGATATCTGCTGTCCAAGATAAACGTACGTGTCTGTTATATCCAGCTTTTCTCCATCAATCGATAAATCTTCATTTTGTGTAAAAAGCATTGAACATCACTTTTGTCTTCTGAAAGTTCATTTTTAATCCCACTTCTTTACTCTTGTCAGCAAGTTCCTGGATCATACTCTGCAGCTGTGATGGGGTAGTTGTTAAAATGACTATGTCATCAGCAAAACGAAGGTTTGTTAGATAATCTCCATTAATCTTTATCCCTTTGTTTTCCCAGTTCAGTGATTGAAAGACATTTTCCAATGTGGCATTAAAGAGCTTCGGAGATATGGTGTCACCTTGTCTTACTCCCTTTCCAATTTTTATGTGTGTTGTATTTTCAAACAGCCGAATCTTTGCACTTGCATTTTCATATATGTTATTAATAATATTAATGTATGCATCTTCAATACCGTAGGATTTCAGAGCCATTGTAACTGCTGATGATTTCACTGAATCAAAGGCTTTTTCATAATCGATAAAAGCCATGCACAATGGAAGTTCATATTCCCTCGCTCTTTGACTTAGTTCTTTCAGTACGTGGATATGATCTATTGTGCTGTAGCCACTCCTGAATCCAGCTTGTTCTCTTGGTTGAGCCATGTCCAGTGTTGCCTTCAAACGGTGCGAAAGAACTTTATTGAAAATTTTATAAACCACTGATAGGAGGCTGATAGATCTGTAGTTCCTGAGATCCTCAATGACACCTTTTTTACATAGCAGGATCATTGTAGCATTGTTCCAATCCTCAGGAATCTTCCCTTCATTAAGGCGTTATGTGAAAATTTGGGCGAATACTGTTTCGATTTCTCCACTTGCTTCTTGTATGATGTCTACAGTAATTCCATCTTCTCCTGGAGCTTTTCCTCACTTCATGTTCTTGATTGCATGTGCAACTTCTGCTGGGAGGTCTGGAAGAATTCTGGTACTGGTACCTTCCATGATGTCTGGAGTACATGTATCATCCCTTTCATATAATTTGGAGTAGAAATCTTTCACTCTTGTCAAAATTTCGCCTCTATTTCTTGTTACAGAACCATCTTCTGTTCTCAGTGCCATAATTTGTTTTCTTCCCTTGCTGAGATCTCCCTTTGCTATTTTTAGGCTTTGGTTGTTTTCAATTGCTTTCCTCACTAGTTCACAGTTGAATTTTCTTATGTCTTCAGTGATACTTTTTCTTACTGTCTTGCATAGCTCTATATATTCCACTTTGGAAGTCACATCTTCTTTAGTTGTCCTCATCTCTCTTCTTTTTTGCATCAACATTTTGGTTTTTCCTGATAACTTGTTCTTACACCCAGCTAATTTTGTTGCTGTTTCCATAAGAGCTTTGATTACTTTTCTGTAAACTTCCGAAATACCCACTTCTTCCGATGTTAGGCCTTCTAAAGCAGAGAATCTGTTCTTCATTTCCAACTTGAAGGTATTATGGTGTTGTTTAAGGTTGGTTATGTCAATAGATTTTGTTTGTCTTATGAGCTTGCCACGTTCGAGTTTAGTGTTGAGCTGCATCTTACATCTCGCTAATCTATGGTCATTACCTGTGTTGAACTTGTTTAGCACACTGCAGTCTTCTTTGACTAATTTTTTTTTACACATAATAAAATCAATTTCACTTGTCGTCCCATTTGAATGTGTCCATTTCCTGTGTGGCTTTTTCTTGAAAAAGGAGTTCAAGATGAAAAACCCTTCTGACTCTGCAAACTCAACAAGAGTATTTCCACGCTGGTTTCTGTTGCCATGACCGAATTTACCTACTGAAGTTTCATTCTGTTGCCGTTGCCCTATTGTTACATTGGAATATCCCATAATTATTCAAGTGCTGCTTACCTTTATTATTTAGATGACGAATTTCCTCATAAAATTCTTCAATTTCTTCTTTAGGATGTGGGTGCATAAGTTTGAATAATCTGAGCCTTGTATCTTCTCGAGAGTTGGATAACGAGTCTGGCAGCTCTGTCAGAGGAACTTTCAGCTTTTACAACTTTATCCTTCAGTTTCTTGTTTATTATAAATCCAACACCCACTATTTCTGCCAGTATCTGTCACTAAAGTTCTTTCACACCGCTTGAAGGTAATACTGGACATGGCTCAACCGAGAGAACAAGCTGGATTCAGGAGTGGCTACAGCACAATAGATCATATCCACGTACTGAGAGAACCAATTGAAAGAGCGAGGGAATATGAACTTCCATTGTGCATGGCTTTTGTCGATTATGAAAAAGCCTTTGTTTCGGTGAAACCATCAGCAGTTTCAATGGCTCTGAAATCCTGCGGTATTGAAGATGCATACATTAATATTATTAATAACATCTATGAAAATGCAAGTGCAAAGATTCAGCTGTTTAAAAATACAACACACATAAAAATTGGTAAGGAAGTGAGACAAGGTGACCATATCTCCGAAGCTCTTTAATGCCACATTGGAAAATGTCTTTCAATCACTGAACTGAAAAAACAAAGGGATAAAGATTAATGGAGATTATCTAACCCACCTTCGTTTTGCTGATGACGTAGTCATTTTTACAACTACCCCATCAGAGCTGCAGAGTATGATCCAGGAACTTGCTGACAAGAGTAAAGAAGTGGGATTGAAAATGAACTTTCAGAAGACAAAAGTGATGTTCAATGCTTTTACAAGAAATGAAGATTTATCGATTGATGGGGAAAAGCTCGATATAACAGACACGTACATTTATCTGGGACAGCAGATATCAAGTGAGGGTCACATTGATGTAGAACTCAATGGGCGTACAACACTTACCTGGAGAGCTTTTGGAAGAAACCGCATAATTTTCAAGAGCAATATGCCATTATGTCTTAAAAGAAAAGTGTTTGATCAATGCATCCTTCCAGTGCTTACGTATGGTGCAGAGACGTGGACCTTAACTAAAAGAGACATACAAAGGCTGCAGACAACTCAAAGAGGCATGGAGAGATGCATGCTTGGTGTAACCAGGAGAGATAAGAAGAAGAACTCGTGGATCAGAAAAATGACAAGAGTGGAAGACATCATGATCAGAGTTAAATCCCTGAAATGGCAATGGGCTGGACATACTGCCATAAGGACAGACCATCGACGAACAGCCGAAATTTTAGATTGTATTCCAAGGGACAGGAAAAGACCCAGAAGAAGACCACATGGAAGATGGGTGGATGAAATTCAAAAGTATGCGGTAGTGACATGGAGGAGACTGGCACAAGACAGACCGTTGTGGAAGAAACTTGGGGAGATCTTTGTCCAGCAGTGGATTGATAATGGTTGACAATGATGATGATGATACAGTAGGTATTCCAATGTCAAGGTAATCTGAGATTTGTGTTTTGCATGTGAACAGACTTGGGATGCATTTTTTTTATTTACTTTGTTCTTTTTTTGTTCGATTGTTTCATTAAAAAAGTGAACGCAAATAAACAGAAATGCTGAAAACTGTAAATTATGTGACTAACATCCCCCCGCCCAATCATTAAAAAAAAATCCTTCTGGATTCCAGATTGCGGTTCTGGTACTGTATTACAAATTTTCGGTTGGAATTGTGGAAGTACGGACATGACGATGAAGGTACGGAAAATTGCCATTTGATTTTTCTGCTTTGTAAACAGGCGGGAGATTTTTCTGTGAAGCCATGGAGCTCCGCTTCTTCGTCACCATTTGGGTTATTCTCAAGGTTGATGGTATACTGAATAGAATTTGAGAGGGGTTAGTAAGGGGTCCTTTTCTGTCAGAGGAGGGGGGGGGATTCTGTCTTTCAAAAATGGAAGTTAGGCAGAGTGAAGATTTCTCCCGTAATTGTATTTTTTATCATGATGTTGCCACTGTCCAGTATTGTTGTTAAATTATTGTTATTATTATTGCACAAATGTTTATATTTCAGCTTGAAAATGTAGGTAGAAATCTTCAAAACCGGAAGTTAGACAGAACGAAAATAGTCCCGTAATTTGTAAATTCTGTTTTTGCGATGTTTCTTCTGCACTCTGTTGTTGTTAAATATCATTTCATTTCATAAATACATGTAGTTCAGTTTGAAAATGGAGTGAAATTTTCCGAAAACCAAAGTCTGACAGAGTGTGCAATTACACTCATCTTCAAAAAAATAGTTACACCCAGAAGGAAGCAACCGACAGGAATGAAACTTAGTGGGTAGGTTTGACATCATGAGACATGCAAATGATTCAAGTATCATACTCAGCCACACATCTTACGCAAGCAAGGCAGTGCTGTGTCTAATCGGCAGTATAAGGTCGTCACATTGCATGTGCTTGCCAATCTGACTCTTGCTGTTGTGTTGGTTGCAGGTGAAGTATGCTTCAGAGAAAAGTTCGGAAGCAATTCGAGGAGTTCGAGAGGGACCGCATCATCCGGCTCTGGGAAGCTGGATGGTCTTATCACCATATAGCACGGCATACAGGTCATGCGGATATCACCATAGCATGCTGTTGGTGGCAGTGGATAGAACAAGGCATGCAGTAGTGACAGGAAGAGTCTGGGAGACCTAGACGAACCACGGAGAGAGAGAGGACTGACGGGTTGTCTGACATGCGCGGAGTGACCCAACAGCCACGATTATGGATATTCAGCGAGCAGTTGTGCCCTCCATGCATTGTCTGATTAGTGCCGCCACCATTGGCAAACGGCTACACGCCATGGGACTACACGCATGCAGACCGTTACAACGACTGCCCCTAATGTCATTGCATCATCACCAAAGACTGCAATGGTGTTGTGCCAGATTGTCATGGAGCCACTCAGAATGGTAGTGGGTGATCTTCAGTGACGAGTCCTGCTTTTGTCTTGAAGGAGATGGTCACTGTGGTCAGTGATAAGACGAACAGTTTGTTGTCAAGCGTCACAAGTCCAGAATGCCTGGTATCATGTTATAGGGTGCAGTTGCCTATGATGCCAGATCACCTTTGGTGTTCATTACGGGCACTTTGACAGCCCAACATTATGTTAACGAGTTCCTGCAACCATTGGCCCTACTTTTTTTGAACGCTCACTCCAGTGCGATTTTCTAACAGGACAACGCTCGTCCATATACTGCTGCTGTCTGGATAACTTGCCTTCAAGGCACTGACACTCTGCCATGGTCACTGGCCAGCCGCATTGCTGGAGCTATCGGCGATTGAAAATGTGTGGGATACTATTGGATGCGCTATCCACACTCCATCCCTACCACACAGTCTGCAGGAACTGCATGAGCAAGATTCAAGCTGCATGGGATGGCTTATCACAGGACACCATTAGGCACTTGTACAATTCCATGCCAAGACATCTGGAATGCTGTGTGAGAAAACATGGCTGCCCGATGCCGTACTGAGAGACACTACTTATTGGCGTGTAGTTCAATAAATATTGCACATATCAGTCTCAATTTTTAATCATTTATTGTTCCTGGTAACCTTTCCCTTCCTCCCAAATAGCATTGCAATCTGACACGTCTTTCTGGGTGCAACTATTTTTTTTGACAATGAATGTATTTCGCCCCATAAATGTTTGCATTTCAGCTTGATAAGAGAGTGAAAGTTTTCCGAAAACAAAAGTGACGAAGTTAAATTTGTAAGAATTGATGCATGATGTTCAAAAGTATTCATATTCTCAAAGTCACAGCATTTATCTAAAATAGTAAGAGTGTTTTTATTATGCATTCATGGTCCTCAGGTTGAAAGTTCTTTCAGCATGATGGATAAAATTATAGTCATAAAGTGAGGAAGAATGAACATTGAAACCTGCTTTGCTATACAAGCAATGAACTTGAAACACAGGGTAAGTCTACAGTTCAGTAAAATGGGTTATAGGAGAAGCAGTTGATTCCAACTCTGCACAAAATCTGAGGGCATAAAAGATAGGAAGAAAAAAAATCAAAAAGATTATTGAAGGCGATCTTTTAGATTTTTTTCTGTAGGCAGCAGTTTTAATTCTACCACTAGCAAATTGTTGTTTAATATATTTATTCTTTTTTGTAAAAATTGTTTTGTGTGTTTTTAAGACACTACTGGAAATCTACTTAAGTGTAAAAGTCCTTTTACTTAGTGTAAAAGCCATGTTGCTGGCAGTAGAGCTTGTGTACGAGTGAATGGTGGTTTATCAAAATAGTTTTCTTTTGGTGCAGGAGTCAAACAAGGTTGTGTAATGTCACCATGGCTGTTTAATATATTTATGGGTGTGTGATGCCAAGATGGACAATACTGGTATATGTCTTGGTAATATGCATGTGTGCAGATTGCTGTATGCTGATGACACTGTCCTGTTGGCAGAAAGCAAAAGTCAGTTGCGGTGTATGTTGTCCCGGATGTACGAAGTTTGCATGAAATTCAAACTGTGTATAAATAAGGGAAAACCCAAAATTATGGTTTTTGAGCAAGGAACTGTTAGTACTGAATGTAATATAAGTCTAAATAGCACAGTGATTGACCGAATGAATGAGTGTGTATTTAGGAAGCATGTTTGACAGAGAACAAATTGGATGGTGAAATTAGTAGGTGAGTGAATTCTTCATTGAAAGTCATGGTGTCTTTGGGAGGTTTTCACAAGAATGATGGGTTCTCAAGGGAGTCCCGCATGAATGTGTGTGAGAGTAATTGTATCTACTCTGTGAAGATGCGTTGCAGTTGTGTAATGTGAAGCAAAATGTTAGCAAGGTGGGAACTAATATGCTTCGGTGGGGCTGGTCATGTTGAAAGAATGAGTAATGAGATGTTTACTAAGAAAAATTTTTAGCCCAAGTGGCAGGAGGAAAGGCAGAAGAGGATTCAGGAGAGTCTGCATGAGAAAAAAATTATAAGAATGAAGTATAGAAGGTCTTGCGTGTGTCATATGATGGATGTCAGTGAAGCCCGAGTTGTGTGTCAAAATCGTTTGAAATGGAGAAGTTTGATATGGCAGCAGTATTTGAGTAAGTAAATCAGTTAAAAAATTACCTGGTAGTTGGTATTTCTTTGTGGAGCTAACTTCTGAATCTCAGAGAATATTTTAATGATATGTATGTAGGTAGGTAGTAATTGTTCTGATGCCTCGAATTTGGTGCCATACCAGATACCCCAATTTGCTGCTGTGTACTGAATTACAGAAAAAACGCATGTTTATTACTGAAAATGTCTTCCAGATAGTGGCATCTATGCTAATACATTTTTCATTCACCAGTACATCCACATTTAGTTGTGAAAGTATTTTGTATTAAATATCATTTTTCATGTAGCTGGCCAGTACATACGAACTTCATATTTAATAAATTTTTTTCTTGCTGTTATGGTGCATGTAAAATGGTAGTTTTTGTAAATATGCCTTGTAAACATAAGCATGAGCTTCATTCTAATGATTTATCATTATGACATGTAGATACGAGTTTGTGTAAGTGTACTGTACATTTGGTAATGTTATGATTTTAGTCAAACTACCACCTGAACTTTTCTGATAATTAGTGATCATGTGGAAGCAAGTATATTACGATCACCATGAACAACTCTGATGGCTATAAGTGCTTGCTTGTCCCTAATTTAGGGTCCATGGTCCCATTGGAGGGAGAGAGCCAGTGCCACACAAACACATCAGATGCTTCGTCAGAACTCGAACATGAACCCAACTCAGGCACGTACTCCTCAGAGTGCTCGACCTGTATGGGATAAAAAATGATGTTGACGAAGTGTTGGGAGAGTTTTATGAAAATGTGCACTCACAAAATATCTCTTAAAGTTATTTCTGTACATGTACTTCACCACCATTTCTGTGTCATGGAAACAAACTTCATCGAGAAAAGTTTCGTGTCATTGATGTTCCTAATCGGATTTTTTTTAACTTACGGTTTATAAATATTAGCCTCTCAAACCATCATTCTGCATTAGCTGTTAGTTTTCTCCACCTGTTCTGTTATTTTGTTTTTGTCTGTGCTTTTAAGTTATTTGCCATCATGGCATAGCGTGAACTCTTTGTTGTCAGATGTAGAACTTTTCTTTGTTATCTAGTGATGATTCTTTCTTTTTTCTTGCTACAGTATATTTTCATACGCAGAATACTGAAAAATCTATTTAAGTGAAGGTAAACAAATTTTGCATTTAGGGGGATTTACCCCAAATTTTATCATGAGTGGTAGTAATGCTTAGCTGTATATGGGTTTCGTTCCACTTTGCGTACCTATCGCTCCCTGCACATCTAAATAATTACTGAATTTGTAGTGAAAAGGCAGGCTTTTTTTTTGGTTTTAAAAGATGATTATATGGAGTCTGGGATGGATTACAGCTTTACGTGTAAATTCTGTATCCAGTTGACAACTCATTTGTACAGCTCTTTTGTTTTGTTATATTGTTATTTTATTTTTAATGAGTTTGAAATATTAGAGGTTCATATCTGCATGCAGTTCTTTGTATTATTGCACTTATTTGTATGCATAATATTGTATGATGTTTATTTTGTAATTGTTTACATATTTTCAGGCAACCAGTGGATGTGCTGTGATGACCTTAAATCACCCCTGCAGCAGTATACAACTCAGCTGCCTGCTGTCCCAGCTTCTGAAATCCACATTATTTTGTGGGAACACCGAGCGACAAACAATTCTACAAAGTTAACAATTCCACGTGTTATTAATAGTGATGGAGATTCTCATGAGATATGTGTTAGTGAATCAACTAGCCCTCCACTAATAACTCTAGAAGATTCTGACTATGAAGATCACCAGCCATTTTATGGTAGCACAGAAAGTAGTTCTGCTTCTCAGAAATCAGATGTATGTGATAATACATCTTCCATCACCCCATGTCCAAAAGTACTCAGCCATGCTGACAGCCATTCAGATTATCTTACTGATAAAGGCAGTATTCCATTTGGTTATTCATGTGATGCTTCAGGGAGGAATATTGAGGAAGAACTGTCATCATTTCAAAGAAAAGAAAGAAAATTATCTAGCAAAGAAGTTTTCTCAAGTATTGATGGAAGTCACATCCTGGGTAAAGAAGACAGTACAGAAAGCAATTATATGTCAAAAAGTGTTGCAGGTTGCATTGGAAACTTACCCATCCAAAAGACTACAATGGTGACCCATAATACAGTGCCCGTGCCATCCTCGAGCGAAAGCCTTTCGATATCAGCAGATAATGTACAGTTCCAAAATACAAGGGAAGAAGTATTGCAACCCAGTAACAATTTTAAGAGTAAATCTGTTCTCGAAAAGGGCCTAAAAGCTGTTGCAGAAGTAAAAGTTTCAAGTGCTGATGAGAAATTTGAGTCCATAATTTGTGATGTTACTTCTGATTCTAAAAATGAAGCTGGTGTAGAAAAAAGTAAACATCTGGGTTCCCCTGTAGGCTTCGAATCCGTTGCACATGCTGTTGAAGAATGCATTGATAATGAAACAAATGCAAATGGTAAACTTAATAGAGGCGAAAATGTTGGTGATTCTTTGTCTCCAGCAGTGGAGGATATGTCTAGAAGTAATCATGAGACAAGTAAAATTGATAAAACAAAGATTGCATCACAACATTCAGAACACAGTGATGCCACATCTTTCTTTGGAAGTATTCCAAAATGCTATGTTATTGCAGACAAATCCAAAGTTGAGACATATGCGGAAAAACACTACTGCGAGAAAAGAAATGCAAATAAAGAAGACCGCTGCAGTCAGTCATCAACTTCACCTAAAATATCATCGAAAGCTCAGAATCATGATGACAGTGGAAAAGCTACATTTCCTGTGGAAAAAAATGATGTAGAAACAGCATCTTCAGGCAGACTGAAAATTTCCATTGGTGTATGTATGTCTCCATCAGCACATAATATGACATTTAGAAGGACTCCAAGGAAATCAGCATCTACTAGAAGTCCATCCACAGAGCAAACTGAAGCATCAGTTGCATCTAGCCCTGTTTCTGGTCATGTTTCATGTATAGAAGAGCCCAAAACAGGAACCAATGTTGACACAGTCAAGGTCTTCATTAGAAGGATAAAAAGGTATGAGTCTGAGCATAAAAGTACAGGGGAAAATGCGGTCAAGACTGACAGCAACATCCCAGTAACCTCTGATACATTTATTTCCAACGTCACTGCCATAGACAATGATCTTGCGCATTCAGTGAAAGAAAAAGCAAGTGTTCATCCTGAAGCTGTGTTAAATGATTCCAGTCATACAACGTTAGATAATCTAGCTGCTGATTTTGAAATGAAAAATATTTTGAATGACTTAATATCCCCAGTTAGTTCAGTTTCTTTGTTTACTGCACCTTCTGCTGATGATAGTGCTTTTTCTGGGAACACAGCAAACACATCTATTGCAGTCATACAACATGCAGAGGACCTTAAAATGCAGCAGCCAAATAATCTAGACATTCCATCAGTACAAGATGTAGGGATAGAGCTACAAACTGATTTTTGAAAGAAATGTGCAGAAATACTGTTTCTTCTATTACAGATCTTGAAGAAAACAAGGATAACACGCAGCTGTGTGGAAGTGATCTGCAGAAAACTCCAAAAAGTGGTGACGGTAGTAATACCACACTAATGGAAGCCCTTAGTAATATTTTGGCACTAAGAAAACTATGTCAGGCCACTGACCAGAATCTGGCTGTATCTTTTAATGACACTGCATCTAATGATGAAGATATTAATGGTCATACTGCTGCTAATGGAGGTCCAAGTTTCTGCAGCTGGGAACTTGCTTCCCGAAAACATTCAACTCTGAATAAAAAAAAACCATGTGCTAAGGTCATTGGTCAGAGAAAGACATTTGAAAATGTAGTTACCATTCCTGAACAAGTGGCTATGAATGAAAATGAAACCAGCAGATTAAAAAAAATCAGCATGGAAAATAAACCTGATGAAGTCTTGGAGCCGGATAATGATGTCTTGCTAGGTAGCTGCTTTCAAAGTAAACCTGTAGTCGATGATAGCAGACATTTACAGAATCCTATGCAAGAAGAATCTATTCATTATAATGTTGCTGATTTTGTATGCAAGCAGAAAGTGAAACAAAAATGTGAACCAGATTCTGTAAAATTCAAGAACGTGCCTGTGGACACCCAGCCTTCTGTTCCTGAATGCCATGTTAAGGATGGTGTTAACAAAGCAAACAATGACAGAAGTTGCAGTGATTATACAAATCTGAAGAGTAATGAAATGCATTTGAGGGTCACTGAGGCAAACTCTCCAAAACCGTCTTCTGGTGGTACAGATACGATGGAATCTAAAGTTTCGGCACTTTCCATTTCTACTGCAAAAACATGTGCAAAAAGTAAAGCACTTGCACTGAAAACCAGTAAAGTGTCACCTAATGCAAAGGAAAATATGCTTACATTTGAAAATATAATTGCCGTATTTCATCACAACACTGAGGATGTTGTTAGTGAGCATGCGAACAAAGTTTCTAAAGTTCCCTGTCCTGTTGGGAAAAGTAAACGTGGTGTTAAGAAAAAGCAAGAAAAAGACAATTCCTTCACACAGGTCTGTCTTTCAACCAGCAGCCTAGACCTCAAGAAATTAAATTTACCTGTGACACCAGCACAACGTAGAGCATCACAAAGACCAAAAAAGCAGACTAACTGCACTTATTGCAGTGAGGTAGCTGTAGCGAGATCAAAAGTACTTTATATTGGTATAGAAGCTCACGAGCATAATGCATGTCCTGGAGTTTTAAATGAATCCCAGAAGTCAGGAAGTGCTCCTGAAAAGGATCTGGGAGTAGTTGAAAATTGTCTTGAATCAAACACTATTTCTAGATCAGCATCTCCGGACTCAACCAGTAAGTCAAAATCACATGGAAAAAAGAGAAAGTGCTCAAAAGATAAAATTAAATCCCCTTCAGTTCTTGAAAATAGTAGTGAGTCAGGAACAGCTGAAGGAATGTCAGAGAAGAAAAAAAGGAAAAAAATCAAAAGTGTGCACTTTAAAAGTGAATCAAAAAGCAGCCACTGTTTTAATGAACAAATGAAAGCAGCCTGCTCTTCATCCAGAAAGATCAATCAGACAGACATTCTTGAAGATAAAAATGCTGCCAAAGGTAAGGCCCAAAGGGATAGAAAAGAAGTTCAGCATAATGCATGTCCCAGAGTTTTAAATGAATCTCTTAAGTCAGGAAATGCTTCTCCTGAAAAGGATCTGGAAGTAGTTGATAATCGTCTTGAATCGAAGACTGTTTCTAGATCAGCATCTCGGGACTCAACTACTGGGTCAAAATCACGTGGAAAAACGAGAAAGCGCTCAATTAAAAAAAAAGTTCTGCCTCCATTCTTGGAGCTCAAAAAAAAGGACAGTCTAACAAGCATCTTTCTTCCATAGAAAAAAAAGCAACGGGGGCAAGTCGTGCTGAAGTTAAAAGTACCACTCTAGAAGCTCAGCCCAGTACTCCTCTAAGTGCTGTTGCACACGATGAAAACCAATCTGCAGCATCAAACATTGACATTTCAAGTTCTGAGACTTCTCCCTTTTTACTCTATGTTCCACTACAGTATTTGCAGCAGTACTGGAGCCCAAGTTTCCAATTCTATGTATCTGTCCCTTATGTGAATCTCACAAGAGCCCCAGGGGACGAGTTTTCAACTGGACTGAACAATCGGTGATCTTTTTCCCCGTGAAAGGCAAGTGGTGTAAGGTTATCTATCTTCTAGCATTTTGTGAAATCATGTGAAGTAAGAGTGTGCTCAGAATCCGTCAGTGGTCAATGGATGATTGTTCATATTGTGCCTGGGGGAAAGTTCTACACAGTGATCATGGTAAGTTTCTTGTACAGGGAATAAAAATATGTCTCACGTGATTTTCAAGAAATATTTTGTGATTTCTAAAAGCAGCACACAGTGCCCTCCCCCAGTTTGCAAATGACTGCCTTAAAAATTCTTATTTCTAAAAAACTTTTTTTTTTATTCTCTTAAAAATATATGCATTACAATGAAAAAGCTGTTCTTTGGACATGCAGTTATTTTAATAAGTATAACAAAATTTAAAATAGAATAATAATTCCTAAAAACGTGCATCCTTACATCTGTGGCAAAGATGAAAATTTTGTGATATATGTACATATATTGTTCCTACACATGCAATTCAGTATTGCAACATGTAGTTGAGAATGATCTGTTTCTTATGTTTTTAATAAAAAGTACAGTCTGCTTCGTCACAAGTTCAGTTCTGTTCATTTGCTTGAAGTCACTTATCAGTACACTGAGAATTAAAATTCATGGCATATTCACATTTTTTTTTTTTTTATGGATAAAATATAGTGCCATCAGTAGGTTTCACTTTAAAGTACAATAAAAAATATTTAAGTTGTAAATAATGGGTATCTCCCTCCCCATCTGAAAAGATATTTTGCACCCCTCCCCTACTCCATTTTGTTTACGCTTATATGCACACGCACCCTACAGAGCATTTGTATTGTAGCTCTGTCATTTGCCAGGCATGGCAGCAGACCTCTTTCTTCTCTCTAGTTGTGACATAGAAAATGCATTTTTCCCCACTCGTGTCTTGGGTCTTTGGGGGTCGTGTTTTCCCACAGCTCAAGATGTGCAAAACCGAGAAGAGAGGCAGAGCGGGGGTGGGAAATGAGGGAGGAATTAGGTTCTTGATAATGCAACTTGTGTTGAACAGACAAGGGAGGGGGAATACCAGTAATGACAATTTAAAAAATAAAAAACAGTGAAGTTGGTTTTTAAATCAGGATGTATAATTTTTGGAACAGTAACAATACATCCTGATTTTCTTCTAGGAAGTAATTTTCATTTTTGACATGGGAAATACTCCTGTCCGGGAATTAATGTGATCTCTGGTTCCACACGTGTGCTGTTGCCATCCATGTACATTCCGTTACATTAAAATCACACCGTACCCAGAAGCAGTGCAAAAATTCAACCGATGCTCACAGATTGAGCAGCTACAAAAGACAATAAAGATGATTAAGTTTTCAAAACTAATGGATAACTTTTTTAATCGAAAAATAAGGCATATCAGTAAAATTGTGCCTGGGGGTAAAGTTCTACACAGTGATTGTGGTAAGTTTTTTGTACAGGGAATAAAAATATGTCTCACGTGATTTTCAAGAAATATTTTGGGATTTCTAAAAGCAGCACACAGTGCCCTTCCCCCCAGTTTGCAAATGATTGCCTTAAAAATTCTTACTTCTAAAAAACTTTTTTTTTTTATGCTGCAACTTTTTTGTTTGATGCTGCAGATTGGTTTTCATCGTGTGCAACGGCACTTAGAGTACTGGGCTGAGCTTCTAGAGTGTACTTTTAACTTCAGCTGGGCTGTGCTTCTAGAGTGGTACTTTTAACTTCCACACGTGTGCTGTTGCCATCCATGTACATTCTGTTACATTAAAATCACACTGTACCCAGAAGCAGTGCAAAAATCAACCGATGCTCACAGATTGAGCAGCTACAAAAGACGATAAAGATGATTAAGTTTTCAAAACTAATGGATAACTTTTTTAATTGAAAAATAAGGCATATCAGTATAAGATAGAGGAACCTCTATTGGTAATGCATTCAGCTGTGTCTGGGCACTGACTCTTGTCTGATGGCTTCCTATAGCACTGCTTAGCATGCTTTCTGCTCTGGTAATTTTTTTTCGTCTATGCTTTTAAATGATTTGCCACCATGGCATGACAGCTCTCTTTACACAAAATGTTGAACCTTTTTTTTTTTTATTTTACTTTTTTTTACTTAGCAGTGATTCACTCTGTGCACCCTTGCTAATTGTTTTAGGCAAGAAAATGCTTAACAACCCGTGAAGTTGAAAGAAAACAAATGGCTACATTATAGGGAATTCGCCCCCAAACTTTATTGTGAAGGTACTTAGCCTTAGGTTTGACATCCAAGTTATAAAGCAGGGATGCTGGGCAAAAGGACAAAGAAATCCAGGGTGAATAGTGAATATTTGGTGACACTTATTTGACCTATAACTTTCAGTAACATTTTCTTGATCACTTTTTTTAGACAACCTACTCTGTGCTCCAAAACTTCAAGTTAACCCACAGATCTTAATTTACCACCTCTAGAAAACAGCAGCTTTCTCTCACCTATGCTGGAAACCATAGCAGTGTATTTTGTCAGCTTAGTGATATGATGATGAGTGAATTATTCATTGAAAGTCATGGCTGCTTTGGGAGGTTTTCCCAGGAATGATGGGTTCTCAAAAGAGTCCCGCATGGCTGTGTATGAAAATGTAATTGTTCCTACTCTGCTGTGTAGCAGTGAAACCTTGGTGCTACAGCAGAAACATAGGAGTCGTTTGTGTGCTGGAGAAATGCGCTACTTACTGGGGGGGGGGGGTATGGCAAGACATGTTCTGATTGTGTGAGGAATGAAGATGTATTGCAGTTTTGCAATGTGAAGCAAAATGTTGTTAGCAAGGTGGAGACTTAATATGTTTCAGTGGTTTGGCCATATTGAAAGAATGAGTGATGAGATGTGGACTATAAGAAAATATTTTTAAGCCCAAGTGGCAGGAAGGAAAGGCAGAGGAAGGCCAAGGAAGTCATGGGAGGATCAGATTCAGGAATGTATGCATGAGAAAAAGATTGAGTATGAAGTATAGAAGAACTTGGCCGCCCCGGTAGCGGAGTTCTAAGGCGCTGGCCTATGATTATTCGTCCGTAAGGGGTCCGGGTTCGAATCCCGGTCAGGCATGGATGTTGTGTTTGTCCTACGGCACTGGCTCTCTCCCTTCCCTGGAACCAGTGACCCTAAATTAGGGACGGGCGACTGCTTATAGCCCATTTAGTTGCTCACGGTGGTCGTTAAACCTCCAATCAAAAAAAAAAAAAAAAAAAAGAGACGTGATGGATGCTAGTGAAGCCGGAGTTGTGTGTCAAGATCGCTGTAAATGGAGAAGTTTGATACAGCAACAGTAAGTAAAAATTATCTGGGTCATTCCACGCGAAATCGTCAGATTTTGAATTAATTTTCCAACACGTCTCCGATTCTTACGATTTTTTTTAATGGGTAGCTGCTCCCAACTTATAAAAACCCTGGAAGTTTGAATTTTTTATTTCCGATAGGTTAGAAGATATATTTTTTTTTAATTTTGGTGCATGTCGCACATATTTTGCGTAAAAACGCAAATATCTGCATTATTTAGAATAAAAATAAATACATAAATCATCATTCTTTGTTAATTTTTTCCAAGGAATCCATTGGTGCAATGCACGCGTTTCTATCTGCTTTAGTTTTTGAGTTATGAGCAATGAGAGAGAGCCTTTCTTCAATGCTTAAAAAGGCAATGTAGTACAGCACTTAGAAAGCTGCAGTTATTATCATTTGCAAAGAAAGGTTTAATCTATCAAATGAAGAAGAAAAAATCTTGGGCTTTTGCCTGAGCGCCGAGAAAAGAATTTTTAAACATGGTGCATGGCCAGTGCATTGCCACGATGACAGCGCAATCGGCGAAGCACGCTGCCTCGTGGCCACGGCTGTGCGGAGACTTGGTACCGGAAGAAGAACGGCATTCCTCCCGCACGCAAGAAGCGATCCCACCCATCGCGCGGACGCATGTATTGTTGAACTCACGTTTTTGAAGGAAAGGAATTCTTTATTTTAAAATAGCATGATTAGTTCATGAACGATGTTTATATTTCGATGTCTCACAACGCTGTGATCAACTTCCATGTGAGTTTTTGATTAAATTTAATCAAATCAGACAAGAGGAAGTTGAGCTTCCGTGGAACGCATTTTTTTTTTTTTTTTTTTTTTTTATCCGATAACGAATTTGGCGATTATCATAAAAATTTAACATCAACAGGTTTTACAGTGTTCGCGAGATTTTCCCGCGTTTTGTGTCATCTTCTGAATCACTTCATGAAATCGATGCAAAACCAAAATTATTTGGGGGGGGGTAATGATTGCTGCCAATGCTTTCTCTCTAGACGAGAGATCGTGGTGAAATTTCTTCGGCTAATTTTGGGAATCATCATGTATTTTTTTTAATCAGCTTTTTTTTTTTTTTTCTTCTGGCGAGTATGTATGCATACATACATACAGTGACGGAAAAAAAAATCCCAACACCAAGAAGGGGTTGTGTTAGATAAACGACAGTTTGTAGGCGGTGAGAGTACATCTGTAAGATGACGTCTATGCACATTTCGCGCTCGGCGCATACGTGTGGCGCTAGTAGCGCCCCTCGGAACATGCAAAGCAGGTTTGCTGTAAATACGCGCTGTAACGTTTGTCAGCGTTAGTTATCTTTGAGATTCGACGTAGTGTGTTGATGTTAGTCAAGAATGCCTTTAAGAAGACGAAGAAGCCATTATCAACAGCTCACGGAGTTTGAACGAAGTCGTGTAATACACTGCTGGACAATTGCTAAGGACGGATCATTAACGGCTATATAGCGCATAAAAAGGTAAGTGCGGTTGGATGCCAAGTGAAATAAAATAATGTCAGAATGCCAGGACATTACAAGAAAGACAATTTATTGTGCTCTGAAATCCAGAAGGCTTTGGAACGTGTTCAACGGACAAACAGGCCATTTTGTGCAGAATACGTAAACGTGAAAAAAATGCAATTACCGTCCGCAGGCGTTCCGGCGTAAGATGTCAATACAGGATATGGCCACCATGGAGGGCGATGTAAGATTCCACACTTCGTGTCATGCTTTGCACAACATTATCAAGCAGCTGTTGGAGTAATTTATCCCATTCCTCTGTCAGTGCACGGATGAGGGTGTTCTTGTTTATTGGAGGGCATTGGCGACCAGCAAGACTCCTCCCCAAAGCATCCCACACATGTTCAATGGGATTCAGATCTGGAGAACGTGCTGGCCATACGAGGCGTTGAATATCCTCGCTCTCAAGACACTCCTGGACAGCGACTGTTCGATGACATGTTGCGTTGTCGTCCATGAAAATGAATCTATCACCGACAGCACCACGGAACATGCGAACATGAGGTAGCAGAACATCATTAATGTATCGTTGGCCAGGCATAGTCCCAGTTGGAAACACATAGAGGGACGTACGGCCATTGATCATGATGCCAGCCCATACCATGACACTACATGTCGGATATCGGTCCCTTTCCTGTATGTTTGCTGGACAATATGCAGTACCACTATCACGCCAGATCAGTTGTCGTCGACAATCAGACGATAGACTATCTACTCTCATCTGAGAAGAGGACAGCAGACCAGTCGTTATCAGTCCAATTGCGATGTTGATGGCACCATTGCAAACGGGAGGTACGGTGACGTCTGGACAATGGGATGCACACAACAGGACGGCGGGCGTATAGTCCTTCATGCAAACGTCTCGCGACAGTTTTTCGGGAGATCCGCTTGCCAGTAGCAGTCATAAACTGATTTGCTACCTCACTAGCTGTGCTGCGCCGGTGTCTTTTTGTTGATAGCACTATGTACCGATCTTCTGCAGGTGTCGTACTGCGAACACGACCTCCCCCGTGACGTTTGCTACACTCTGCATTTGTTTGAAATGATTTCCAAAGCCTTGAAACAACACTGGCTGACGTCGAACTCCCTGGCAACATCTGTTATTTTTCGCCCTTCTTCAATCTTGCCAATAATACGGCCACGCGTAAAATCATCTAGGTGATGTCGGGAAGACATACTGAAAATTGCAAGTTCGTCAATTGATTCTTTCCCTTTCAGCTTTGCGTTTGAACAACAACGGTCAATACGCGTCAAATCCTTTATATCTCTTATCAGCGCTATGACGTCACGAACAAGTTCGGCAATCCAAAATTTGCATACGCACAACACGTCTTACTGTATCCCGCACTTATGCTAATTTCCACATTTTCCTGCCTTCCATTTTATGGTTGCTATCGTTCCTATTGTCATCCGTCCTTAGCAATTGTCCGGCAGTGTAGGACTACGAGAAGGCGGATTTTCATTCCGCAATATTGCAGAACGACTTGGCAGGAATGTAGCCACTGTGCATGATTGTTGGGCCGCCCCGGTGGCGCAGTGGTCTAAGCGATGGCCTCTGATCATTCGTCCGAAAGGGGTCCGGGTTCGAATCCCGGTGAGGCATGGATGTTGTGTTTGTCTTGCGGCACTGGCTCTCTCCCTTCCCTGGAACCAGTGATCCTAAATTAGGGACGGGCGACTGCTTATAGCCCATTGAGTTGCTCACGGTGGTCGTTAAACCTCCAATCAAACAAACAAACATGATTGTTGGCAGCGGTGGTCAAGGGAAGGTACTGCCTCAAGAAGACCGGGTTGCGGCCGGCCGCGGGGCACTACTGAGAGGGAAGACCGCCGTGTACGGTGTATGGCCGTGGCGCATCGTACCGCGTATATGTGGCAGCAATTCGAGCTGCGGTTGCCACCACAGTGGCAACGAATTTTTACAAATCGGTTACTTGAAGGACAGCTCCAAGCCAGACGCCCTGTAGCGTGCATTCCACTTACTCCAAACCACTGCCGTTTGCGACGTCAGTGGTGTCAAGCTAGAGCTCATTGGAGGACGGAGTGGAGATCTGTTGTATTTTCTAATGAAAGCCGGTTCTGCTTGGGTGCCAGTGATAGCCGTGTGTTGGTTAGAAGGAGGCCAGGTGAGCGCCTGCAACCAACCTGTCTGCGGCCGAGACACACTGGACCTACACCTGGAGTTATGGTCTGGGGAGCAATTTCCTATGACAGCAGGAGCACTCTCGTGGTTATCCCACGCACCCTGACGGCACAGTTGTACGTCGGTTTGGTGATTCAACCTGTTGTGCTGCCATTCATGAACAGCATTCCAGGGGGTGTTTTCCAACAGGATAACGCTCGCCCGCATACCGCTGTTGTAACCCAACATGCTCTACAGAGTGTCGACATGTTGCCGTGGCCTGCTAGATCACCAGATCTGTCACCAATCGAGCACGTATGGGACATCATTGGACGACAACTCTGCCGTCACCCCCAACCAGCATTAACCGTCCCTGTATTGACCGACCAAGTGCAACAGGCATGGAACTCCATCCCACAAACTGACATCCAGCACCTGTACGACACAATGCGTGAACGTTTGCATGCTTGCATTCAACATTCTGGCGGTTACACCGGTTATTAATGTACCAGCATTTCACATTTAAAATGGCTCTTCTCGCGCTTACAATAAACTGTTATCTTGAAACCTTAACTGATTAAATATGTTACCTTTACAAATGTATTGCCGCCATTTCATTCCTCTACAACTATTTTTTCGTGGTGTTTGGGATTTTTTTTCTGTCAGTGTAGATTAAAAGTTCCGTCGTGCTTAGTTTTCAGATTTATCATGCCGACGATGAAATAAAGCCTCTCTCCTTTTTAGATGTTTGTAGAGGGTGCGCAAAAGTCTGGAGCGTCAAGTGACCTGACGCTCCAGACCTTTTGCGCACTTTGTCTGATAAACATCCCGAAATTTTATTGCTCCTCGTAAAGATATCTTTAAGTATACACTTGCTGCCCCGGTGGCGCAGAGGTCTAAACGGTGGCTTATGAATATGATCATTCGTCCAAATTGGGTCCGGATTCGAATCCCGGTGAGGCATGGATGTTGTGTTTGTCTTACAGCGCTAGCTCTCTCTCTCTCTCTTCCCTGGAACCAGTGGCCCCAAATTAGGGACGGGCGACTGCTTATAGCCCACTGGGTTGCTCTCACGGTGATCGTTAAACCTCCAAATAATATAAAAATAGTATAAACTTGCCATTCGCTGCAGGATGAAAAATGAAGTTGACAAAAAAATGTTAGGAAGATTTTATATGCCCACGCAAAATCTTCGATTATTTTCTGTGAAGGTAATATACTTTTTCTGTAGCGTGGAAACTAAATATGACCCACGAGAAAATTTAATGTTCGTGTCACCGATGTAAACCAGTCAGTTCTAAATTTTCGGCTTTTGGAAGTTTATGAATTGTAGCCTCTTAAATAAAATAGCAAAATGGCATTCCACATGGCTGTTAGTTTTTGAACTTATGGGAGGGAAATGGGGGGGGGGGGGGAGTCCTCTGAACGAATTTCTAAGAGAGCAGCAGAAACACGCGTTTTGGAATTATACAGTGACGGAAAAAAATTCCAACACCAAGAAGGGGTTGTGTTAGATAAACGACAGTTGGTAGGCGGTGAGAGTACATCTGTAAGATGACGTCTATGCAAATTTCGCGCTCGGCGCATACGTGTGGTGCTAGTAGCGCCCCTCGGAACATGCAAAGCAGGTTTGCTGTAAATACGCGCTGTAACGTTCGTGAGCGGTAGTTATCGTTGAGATTCGACGTAGTGTGTTGATATTAGTCAAGAATGCCTATAAGAAGACTAAGAAGCCATTATCAACAGCTCGCGAAGTTTGAACGAGGTCGTGTAATAGGGCTACGAGAAGGTGGATTTTCTTTCCGCAATATTGCAGAACGACTTGGCAGGAATGTAGCCACTGTGCATGATTGTTGGCAGCGGTGGTCAAGGGAAGGTACTGCCTCAAGGAAACCGGGTTCCGGCCGGCCACGTGGCACTACTGAGAGGGAAGACCGCCGTGTTCTCGATTTGTAACAGTTCGTTGTGTCACTGTGGTGGCAACTGCAGCTCGAAGTGCTGCCGCAGACGCGGTACGATGCGCCACGGCCATACGCAGTACACGGCGGTCTTCCCTCTCAGTAGTGCCACGTGGCCGGCCGGAACTCGGTCTTCTTGAGGCAGTACCTTCCCTTGACCACCGCTGCCAACAATCATGCACAGTGGCTACATTCCTGCCAAGTCGTTCTGCAATATTGCGGAAAGAAAATCCACCTTCTCGTAGCCCTATTACACGACCTCGTTCAAACTCCGTGAGCTGTTGATAATGGCTTATTCGTCTTAAAGGCATTCTTGACTTAACATCAACACCCTACGTCGAATCTCAACGATAACTAACGCTCACGAACGTTACAGCGCGTATTTACAGCAAACCTGCTTTGCATGTTCCGAGGGGCGCTACTAGCACCACACGTATGCGCCGAGCGCGAAATTTGCATAGACGTCATCTTACAGATGTACTCTCACCGCCTACCAACTGTCGTTTATCTAACACAACTCCTTCTTGGTGTTGGGATTTTTTTCCGTCAGTATATATATTCATTTTTCTCGGACCATCACCATTTTTTATAAAAATCAAGAATTTTTTTTGTTAAGTATGAATGTTATCTTCTTTGGCCATAAATGTAGAGAGAGAGAATCCAACTGTACATTAAGCCCACTTGAAAAATAATAATAATAAAGCAACAACTCACATTGGAGATCAAACCCCAATCAGGGTTCATACCATGGGTGCAAGTTTTCCGTCCAGAGGACGGAATTCCGTCTTTTGAAAATATCCGAAGACGGAAGAAAATATCAGTAAAAATAAAATTTCCAAATATGTATTTTTCTTTTTCCCCTTTCTATCCATACGCTCTACTCCGGAAAGTAAGTACGCCATCGGCAACCACGCTCGTACCTTAGTATCTTGTTTATCGTAAACTCGGAGTAGCAGCGGCGCCTGATGCATTCTGGGTAAGAGGGGCATTCCGGTTGAAGAGCAATCGAGGAGCAGCGACCTTGGAGGTTCTACGCCGATCCTCTCCTACATCATAACCCCCAACCTCGCCCGTCCCTGGTTTTCTCTTCGCTACGGGTACGTCACGCACTATAACCAGTTCACCCATCGACCACTGGCTCTGCCGTCGTAGGTCACAGCTAATCTTTGGAGTGAGTAGTACCAGTCGATCTTGCCGTAATTTACGCGTGTATGCGTACGCATTTCTATATTAATTTACGTATGCGAAATTAACCAAGTATTGGTAAATTTGTGATTCCTTTTTCTCAACATGCAGTCAGCTGTCGAATTCATAGATTCAAAAAATATGTCGGCTTTGAACGATAGCAGTGTTAAAAATAAGTGGTGATGGGAATGGTTAGATGAGACTGATTCCCATGACCAGAGATCGCGATAACGCCTCTACAAGCGCATTTCACGCCTTAAAAACGCCGAATATGCTTTAAAATTTAGAAATACGTATTTTTACGCATTGTTTTTCCATATGAAATTTCCTTTTATAATCGGTGATTACACCGCGATTATGGCATAAAAATGACTTCTTTTTTTATCAAGAAATTATATCTTAACTTTTATGTCACAGTTTATGAAAAATCATGATTTGGTTCCCAATGCCGAGCTGTTCAGCTACGGATCGGCTTTTGGCAATCATTCGGAAGAACCTTCAGGCGGTGTGGGAAAGAGCAGCTCAACCGATGGGCATGCGCATTTCAGCCGCGTCGGGATTGAGACGCTAGTGTATCGGTACATCGTGGTGCCGTTAAACATTGGCGTGGAGGAATTGAAAAGCGACGTGTTTTGAAGTTCGTTTAATTGCCATTTCAGGGCGGGATTCTCCTGCCTTACGAAATTTTAAGAAAATATAAATATAAAATCAGGCGGGGCTCGTTTTCTGCCTGGGGAACAGTATTCCGTTTTTCAGAACTAACGAAAGCTAAACGGAGTGAAAAATTTCCCCGCGAACGTAATTTCTTTTTCTCGCGAAGTTTCCTCTGTCCAGTATTGTTATTAAATATCAATTCATTGCATAAATGTTTGCATTTCAGCTTGAAAGTGTAGACAATAGTTTCTGATAACGGAAGTTCGACAGAGCAAAAATTTCCTTGTAAACTTTAGGCACGAGTTTCTTTCGCGGATTCGAAGAGTAACTCTTTGTTGTCATCAAAACTGAAGATAATTTTTTGGGGGGTGGTGGAAGGGGGGTCCGGCTGGGGACGGAATTTCGTCTTTCAAAACTTTCGAAAAACGGAAGTTAGACGAACTGCAGATTTATTCTGTCCTCGCAATATTTCCTCTGCTCATTTTTTTTGTAAAATATAACTTTGTTTGATAACCGATTGTGTTTCAGCTTGAAAACGGAGGAAAAATTTCCGAAAACGGAAGTCGGACAAAGCGAAGATTTTTTCGTAATCGTAATTTTTTTTCGCGATGTTTCCACTGTCCTGAATTATTGTTAAATGTTATTTTCCCTCTATAAATAGTTGCAAAGGGAGAAACTGGACATTCCTCATACCAGAAGAATGGTTGAATCAACCAACTCTCAATTATGTTAACTGTAAACATCTCGTACATAGTATTCAAGATAATTTTTTTCAGAGCTGAAGGAAAACATGTTCAAAAATAATAAATTAGTTGACCTTTGCAATACTAAACTTGCACATCACAATGTCCAATGAAGGTTTATTTTATCTTTTGTGATTGAGATAGACTGTAGATTTCCTTCCTCCACAATAGAACTCTTTTTCAAGTTTGAGTGTGTAGAATCTGAATCTGTGAAGCAACACACACACACAAGTTTTGGTACAGTCTTTCGAAAGCAAAACAAAATTTTTTGCAGCCTCATGGATAAAACAAGACAAGTAGGTAGGATTTTGATAAATTATGATTTATTTTATGTAAAAGAAAATCAATTACATGCTAATTCATGTTTACATTTATATATAGATATAATTAGTTGTTTTAATATAAAATATTATTTAGCTAAAAATTAATGCGATAATTGTTCGTTCTCTAAAATTACTCCTTTGAAAAGAAAAATACTTCAAAAATTGTGAAGGAGTATTTTTGCTCTTGAAAAAAGCCTAGCATGATCTCTGCCCATGACGTCAAATTTGGTTCTTGGTGCCGGAAAATTAAGGAACCAGGATTTAGCTTTTGTGTTTTCTGCAGCAGAAAGTTAAACTATGGAAGCAATGGTAAAAAAGTGCTGTTCAGACACAGTAAGGATGCTGATCATCAAAAGTGTGTACGATCACAGCAGCATACACAAACATTGCCTGGATTCGCTCCTGTTCAAAGAAATAATTCACCTATGAAAATTTGTGATGGTTACTATAAAACTGTGATCATGGTGAAGTGAATTAATGAAACTAGCTCTCTGTGTACACAACTACAGTTGGACATGCATAATCTTGATTATAATTTGTTTTTATCCTTACGTAATTTTACAATTTAAATGACTTTTAAAAGTGTGCAACACTTATTTGATTCAACAGAATTTACTAAAGATTATTTGAAACATCTTCCATGGTATGTTATGTATTAATTATTACAATTTCAATAATTTGGTTAACATATTTCTATTATGGGCTTAAAATGCTATATAAGCAGCAAATAGGTAGATTGGATTTGAATATTATGCAAGATCTTTTTTTTTTTTTTTTTTTTTTTTGCAAGATAAGGAATTTTGAAGATTTGTTAAATTTCAACTGGTAGTTCCTACCTAATAATCAAATTTAACTTTCCGATTACAATTTGCATGGACATCAAATTTTGTTTACATGTATATGCATTAATGTTCGGTCGTTTTATGTTCTTTTGATTTAATAATGAATTGTAATCACATATAATATTTAATGTATATTGTGTTTATGTCTGAGTGTTCATGGTGGTGGTGGTGGGGGTGGGGGGTGGTATTCGAAATATTTTCAGTCGTGGCCACATCTCAGAACTTGCACCCATGGTTCATACACATCCTTGACAATTTATGTTCCGCGACACAATTTTTTTTTTCATAACGTTGTGAGTCACGGCATTTCTTAGACAGTTTTTAAAGGTTTTTAATTGATACAGGCAAAAAGGATCTTGCCCTATTATATATATATATATATATATCTACAATATTTACACATTTGAAGATGATATAAGATTTTCAATGTCTGCATCGATTTCAGCAATTTTTTTCCTATTCTCAGAAATTTTTTGGCGGAAAGCATTTGATTTTGACAACAGTGTGAAAACAGACTTTTTTTTTCAGCTATTTGGGCCATACCATCAGCATCCTGAGTCATAGACTCGCAAGCCTTTTGTAACCTAACACCTTTTCGTTTGCTGTATCTTTCTTCTTCAGCCTTTTGCTTTTTCTGATCCTCAAAATGTGTTATATACCGCATTCTAGCAGCCTTGCAACTGGCTAGCAATTCTTTAGTTGACAGAAGTGACACTGCCAGCTATTTGGATCTCCTCATAAACCATCCAAAGTTATATGAATGACTGTTTTTTTATTCTCAACAGCCATTTGTTTGTTTAAAGGATGGCACGTTCAATACCCGCTTGTCCATGGGAAAGACAAAAGAAGCCTCACAATGTACCACAACTCTGTGCAGCTTTTCTGGTTAGACAGGAACTTGGCAAAGGGATCATCAAGATGGTGTACATTTTTATCATATGACAAAAATTCACTCTGATTTTACCTCCACAATGAACTCTTTATATTGCATCACATGAGGAATGCAGCACTGTTTGCATCCATCATGTGATGCAGCAACCAGTTCCCCAGATTGGTCAAACGCGGCTTTACTATAGAAGGAAACATGTCCCTTCTCTGCCAGACACTTTTCTTTTATAGCAAAGCAATGATAAATACAGACTTTTTGGATGATTTTTTTTTGGGGTATCACAATTCCGGATTTAACATATGAAAACGAGACGCAGGCTAGTTATGCAGAGTAATGTAACAGTGCTGGCTTTTCGTTATTGGAATGTGCTACTGGCATCACTTCATAACACTTTTGTATTATGCAGCAGATGTTCATGAAGTTTGTTGTAATCACCTATGTTCACTGCTTAGCTGAGTTCGTGATCATACCACTATTCGGTGTGTTCGAGCTGTTTGTGAAGGATACTGTATTATCTCTTATATTTAGTTAGTGAAACCCATTTTTTCAAATCCAAGTCTCTACCTCAATGTTCCAACATAAGAACTAATCCTGCATCATTAGAATTCAGTTCAATAGCTAATCCACCTATCTTGAACTACATATTAGCGAGTTCAAACTCCAAAGAGCTAACATATTTGGACTCATTAGAATCTAGTGAATTCAGGAGTGGTGGTGCTTGAAGGAAGTTCTTGTATTATCTTGTTAAAATCGGCTTTACGAATTTTTGAAAAATTATTTTCCGCCTTGTCTATGAGTGACTGTGTAGTTGCAGTGCCCCCCTCCCCCTTTTTTTAACCAGTAAGGCATAAGCAAAGGTGATAGTCCACAGGTATTGCTTTAAGGTGACTGGCTTAAACAGAAAGATCGCTTTAGAAGACACAAAACTACAGTGGCGTAGCCTAGGTCTCGTACCTGGGGACGCTGAAATAATCTAGTTAAAATCGAAATGTAACCTTTTATTTTGAAATTCTGTATTGCCCTAAAAAGAAGGTAATACCTAAAAAAACATTTATACAAAATAAAATACCATGTTATAATTATCATGAAATGTCATTTGGTCTTAATTTTGAGCATAGAGGTTCTTTTTAAGTTAATGTACAAAATTTGTGAAATGCAGAAGCTTTGATAGGTGTTTATATTGAATATACAGCTTTGAATTTCAAATTTCACCTACATATACTGTATACATATAAAGGCTAATAGCATTATAATTTGAGATAATGAAAGAAAAAAAATCAGTGTTCCTACCATTTTTGTGAGTACCGTGTTTCCTTAAACAACTTTGTATATCAGCTCTGTTCTTCGCTTTTTTCTTTTCAGAAAACACGTCAATACACCTATCAAGAAGCACAGGATCGCTTGAAAGCTCTCAAAGTAAAGCCTTTTCAATAGCTAAATGAGCTGAAGTGACTTAGACGGTCATTTGTCATAGAGTTTCCAAGGAAAGTTTTAACGCGCTTTAAAGTACTCATGTTTCTCTCACTACTTGCAGTTGTTGCTGGTAATGTGAGAATTAGACGAAGTAGTTTGGTTACCTCTTCGTAAATACCGTCCAAACCATTTGATACTAAATGCTTCAACAAATCTGTAGGTTGCAAAGCTTTCTTGTCATCTTCGTAGATATTGACTAGCTCATTTTGAAGTTTATCTTTCGTAAAAAAGTCGTAATTTTCAAACAAGTTATTAAGAGCCACAACAGGAAACATTTTTCCATATTCCGTGAACTTCTGTTCATTCACGAGTTCTGTGAACTGCAAGTTAACAAAATCTTTAAATCTCTCCTTCATTTGAACAATTTGAGAATCAAGTATTTCGTAGCGCACCTGACTTACACTCATTTTCTCGCTTTCTACAAACTGCAAGTTCTCATTGAACTCCTTACTTTTTTAACACAATTATCAATGAAATCGTCATTCTTTCTAATATTTTCTAACTGCTGAATGGTCTGACGAATCTCATTATGACATGAAACAATACTAACTGAGGTTGACTGAAGTAATTTCATCAAGGGTTTAATGTAAACAAAGCAGGCGTCATAAACACACAGAAGAAAAACAAAAATCGAACTATCCAAATGTCTTTTCAACCCAATGGCAGAATTTATAGAATCACAGTCCCACTGTCCTCGATAATGCTAGAAATGACCCTGTAAAGTTCATGAAAATGATTTTTAATTGTCTGAATTGCCCTTGAGTGGAAGTTCCAGCGAGTACTGCTTGCGGAAGCTTAAAATCTTGCTCTTTCAGAAAAACCGTTCGCTTGGATGATTTGCTAAAAAAACTGTGAAAAGCAGTCAGCGCACACACAAACAGTTTCACTTTTTTAATAATTTTTGAACCATGAAAGAGCACGAGATTCAACTGATGTGCATAACAATGTATAAAAAGTGCATTTGGACAAAACTTTCTAACCAAGTACTGAACTCCCCCTGCTCGACCAGCCAAAACCGAAGCTCCGTCATAGGTCTGACTAACGACTTTCTCTGTGACGTTCCAGTCGTTTAAAACTTTGTGAATTACGTCTGCTAAGCCTTCAGCTGTTTTGTCACTTGAAACATCGTAAAATCCAAGAAATCTCTCCTCAATCCTGTCTTCAACACAATATTATCTTAATATCGCAGTCTGGCTTTTGCAAGATACGTCAAGTATTTCATCAGCTTGTACAGAAACAAAGGGGATTTCTTTCATTTCGGATTTAATGGTTTCATTTATTGCAGTCGTGATAACTTCAATCAAATCATTCTGTATGTCAGGTGATGTTCCTTTGAATGAAAAAGATGACTGTAAGTACTCTCGAATGGTTGATTCATTCAAAGCCAATAGCTCTAAAAGTTCTAAGTAATTTCCTTTCTTGACTGAATCTGCACCTTCCTTATGCCCTCGAAATGCCAATTCTTGTTTTGCAAGGAATATAATTGACTGGATAATTCTTTTAAGAACTTCTCTGTTATTTGCGACTTGTTGATTATGTTTTACGGCTTGAGTGAGTGCTGCTTCTGATAAAACATGCTCTATACGAATTCCAAGAAAAACGAAAGACTCCATATGTTGCAAATGTCCTCTTGAAGAGGCATGTTTATTTGCTTTTTTGATGAAATTGCTCAAGTCTGAAATGCCATTAATGCACCATTCGTTGTCTTTCTCTCCAAATAGTAAGCAAACGTAGCAAGACATTTTTTGTTTTCTACTGCACTCAGTAGTCCATTTGTATCTATCATACCAGGAAGACTGCCAAGTACGAGTACTACCTTTACTTGTTTGCTTAATGTTCAAGTATGGCGTATGTCTTTTGTTTTTTAAATAGCACCGTTTCTCCAACGTAACATTACAGCTGGGAGTTTTTTGCAAGTAATCAATGAAATCCTCGTCCAACATGCTTTCCACATCAGTCATTTTTTCACAGTAAAAATATTATAAAACAACACTGAACACACTAGACCACGCTGAACAACAAAGAATATCTGCATACCAACGCTCGCTAAAACTCGTCCTCCTCGAATACGCTGGCGTTTCCCGTCGCAAACAAACGGCAGTGATCACCCTTCGCGAGCATGCACAGTCACGTGAATTTGACCCTGGCCTCGGTTCTCCTCAAGGTCATCAGACGCTGGATTGGATTGGCCTAGCGTCTGGC
The DNA here is from genome assembly GCA_039090855.1 of Macrothele yani. NCBI lineage: Eukaryota > Metazoa > Arthropoda > Arachnida > Araneae > Macrothelidae > Macrothele > Macrothele yani. Next base: position 92,040,132 of record CM077009.1, read on the forward strand.
ATTGAAGAGAAAACCAATTTACATCAGACGAGCAAAAGAGACAGGGTACTGCGTATTTGCTAATATTTAAAATTGCCGAAGGAAATGTAATGGAATAATACACTCTTGCAAGGAAAGGCACTATTCTACATCGATTTTTCAAGGGACGCTGAGCGTACCAGCGTCCCCTCACGCTACGCCACTGCCTAAACAAGAACTAATTTCCTAGCTGTATAATAGTCAACAGAAAAGCTAAGTTATGGAATTGTGAGAAACTAATATTTTTTTCTCGCAACAATAAATACAGTAAAAAATTAAACATACATAAATACCTCTATTTGGGAAAGCCAGATCAATCGGACAATCCTATTCATGCGACGAAGGACATTTGGCGCGTCGTCATAAAATATACAGTTACGGTTAGAGTATTTCAAATTGTCCAATCTTCCCCTTCTCGAAATTTCCTTCCCAAAATTTCCGTTTTTTTTTCCCGGGAATATTCCCACCTTTGCATCTCTACATCTACCCCTCGATCAATGTTGAGGAAGCTACGCACTTTTTAAAGCAGGCACTCACCAACTCAGCCCTTTTCACACTAAGTACTGTTTTGGAAATATCTAATGTCCTAGACTTTGTCACTGGCTCGAATTATTTCCAGTTTCGCGACAAAATCTGCAAGAAAGAAAAAGGAGTCCCCATGGATTCGGCAGTTTCTGCTGTCCTATCGGAAGCGGTACTACTACCTCTCGAAGCTCGATCAGGACATCGACAGAACCAGTTTCACGTATATGGTTACGTTACGCGGACGATATTGTTTTCGTGTGGAACCAACCGAGGGAACAGCTCAACGAATTTTTAGATTCCATTAATCAACAACACCCTAATATGCACTTCACTATGGAACTGGAAAAGGAGGGTTACCCTTTCTCGACGTATTAATCAAGAAATCCCCTGCAGGCGATCTTCACATCGAAGTGTATTATAAGAAGACCCATGTTCTCAATGTAATAATTCCTACCTCGACATGTCCGCAGCAGAGAAAAATGGCCCTCTTCAGGCAGAGAGCGAAAGGAGCCTTTACGCATTACTCGGACTATGTCTCTACTCTGGCCGAACTAAAAGAACTGAGGGATTTGGCAAACTCTGCGGGATACCCGACCCATATGGTTGACCGCATTATAGCACGCACGCAGTTCAGAATCATCGGCCCTCAGAACCAACAGCCAACGCAGAAGTTACTCTACATTGGAAGTTGCCAATATATTCCAGACTTTACCTATATTTTGAAGAACAGCCTAAAGAAATTTGGTCTGGATATAGGAATCCGAGCTCCTAGAAACATCGCAGCCTGTCTCACGGGCTACAAACGAAGCGGCGTTAACCTGGATGAGGCGGGGGTATATACCAACCCTTTGCTCTACCCAGGCGGAACAACCAAGTACTATGTTGGTATGACAAAAAGATTCATGAGTATAAGGCTCCAAGAACATAAGCGGGATTCCAAGAGAGGCCTACTCACTACCGCTCTGGCCCGTGAAGTTGCCATCCGATCAGCTGTTCCTTTATGGTCGAATACGAAGAAAGTAGCTCCGTACACAACGGCCAGAGCGACCCTTCTTCGAGAAGCCATAGAAATATCGTCAAGGAATGTCGTATGCAACTCTGAAACATCAACTGAGCTTTCCCATGCCTGGCGTGTCCTACTTAATTCTCACCCACGCGCATCTGCTCTATGACTTTAACAGCGCGTGCCTATCAGTGGCGGCCCGTCAGATGAGGCAAGTGAGGCGCCGCCTCACCTGAAATTCCGTAGAATGAGAAGTGAAAGAAAAAAAAAACTTCTGTCAGTAACAAAGATATAAGAACTTTGCAGAATAAATGAAACACTGAAATTCACATTGTGATTCATGAATTAGGTTAAAGAAAGGCTTTCGAGAAGAGGAATGAATCATTATTTTTGCAAAGCAGCTGCATGTTTTAAGCGCTTAGAGGCGACCGGCTGAATCGTCTCAATGAGGAGCCGGTTTTGGGAACTGGGGATCAGAGAAGAGCCCTACAGAGTGAACCCCTCACACCCACGGTCCGAGGTCTACCTAAAGAGGTGCCGGACTTCCAGTAAGAGAAAGGAAATTTCTGAGGCGACCTTCCATTTTGCTTAAACTGGAATCGCATCTCTGCTGTTATTGGAGAACCCAAGGATTGTGTATCCAATGGGTGCGGGATAATGAGCAGATGACCTTTGTAAAAAGTGGTTTCACAGGCGATGACGCCGTTCGCCTCTATACGCTTTGGAGTACGATGATTTCTACATAGCTTTAACTATTCGTCAGAGTGTATTTGAGTCTAACTTTTTGTAGTGTGTTTTCAATCCTCTCTTCTGCGGGTGTTGGTTAGTTCATAGTAATGTTGAGTTTTTCTTCTTTTTTATTTTGTTATTGTTACTAAACAGTATATTTTGATTTGGGTTGGAAAATATGAATGGCCCAACAAACGACGTGATTTGTGTTCTGGAAGAAATTCCTTTTAAACACTGGAAAGATTATGATAAAAGGGATGTTCTCATATCTGGAAGACCGACACCTATAATAAGTTCAATATCTAAAGATAAGAAGTGCGGCAAATCGTTTTTTAGGTCTTTCAATAAATCATGGTACGAGATTTTTCCCTGGCTTTCTGGTAGCTATTACAAGCAAACTCTCTTTTGCTGGCCATGTTTACTTTTGAGCAATAAAAAAAATGTGGGGAATACAACGGGTTTTTTATCTAAAAAACTTTTCTCGTAGTGCAAAATTGCACGAAAGCTCTAAAGAGCATAGAACTAACCACGTAGGTCTAAAACGAATGGAAAAAAACAAACACTATTTCTGATATGCTCAAAGAAAATGCTGCTCTTCATAAAGTCAAGTTTAATGAAAAGGTCAGACTAAATAGGCTTTTTATGGAACATATAATCGATTTAGTTGTCGTTCTAAGCAAGCAAGAACTGCCTTTTCGAGGACATGATGAATCTATTTCCTCATTAAATAAAGGTAATTTCAAGGAAATGTTCCATTTGTTACTTCGTAGGAGCACCCCAGAATTAAAAGCACATTTTGAAGAAATACGAAGCTTATTTTCTGGACAATCTAAAACGATACAGAATGATTTAATAGAGTGTATTCATGAATATATAAACGAATGTGTTAAAAGCGAAATTAATGAGTCAGAATTTTTTTCAGTGCAAGTTGATGATACAACTGATATTACTCAAAAATCACAGTGTTCAATAATTGTCAGATACATATTGGACTCAAATTGTGAAGTAATTGAGCGCTTCCTTGGTTTTTATTATATCAGCACTGACAGGACTGCTGTGGCACTGTATGATCTGCTAGCATCGGTTTTGGAGGAGTTTGATTTTAAATCAAAGTTAGTAGGACAGTGTTATGATGGTGCAAGTGTTATGGGCCGCCCCGGTGGCGCAGTAGTCTAGGCGATGGCCTCTGATCATTCGTCCGAACGGGGTCCGGGTTCGAATCCCGGTGAGGCATAGATGTTGTGTTTGTCTTACGGCACTGGCTCTCTCCCTTTCCTGGAACCAGTGACCCTAAATTAGGGACGGGCGACTGCTTATAGCCCATTGAGTTGCTCACGGTGGTCGTTAAACCTTCAATCAAAAAAAAAAAAGTGTTACGGCTGGAGAGTTGAGCAGTCTGCAGAAAAGAGTCAAGCTAGAAGCCCCGCAAGCTTTGTTTACCCACTGTTTCGCCCACCGCCTTAACTTTGTCCTACAACAGGGGTGCAAAAGTATTGTAAAATGTCGCATATATTTCGCAACTGTATCCAGCATGCCCTCATTTTTTCATAAGTCTGCCAAGAGAACCCACGTAGCAGATTCAGTTGTTGGGAAACGGATTCCTCAAATAGCGGAAAACACGTTGGGCATCACGTTCGCAAATTTTGCGTTTAATTGTGAGCGAATGGGGCAAACTAAAGAATGTGTTTGAAAACATAATGAATGACCCGGAATCAACGGCACAATCAATCAACGGAGCCATAGGATATTTGAAAAATTTCACTGATTTTGAATTTGCTTTTTGATGACATTTTTGGAATTACGGATGTACTGTTTGATGTTTTACAAAAAAAGACTTTAGATATCAGTTATTGCCAAAGACTAATTAAACAATGTTGCGAACGAATAAATAAGAAATGGAATGTAACCACTTACTTGAAACATTTCAGTGAAGCAATTAGTGCCGCCCCGGTGGCGCAGTGGTCTAAGGCGTTGGCCTCTGATCATTCGTCCGTAATGGGTCCGGGTTCGAATCCCGGTCAGGCATGGATGTTGTGTTTGTCTTACGGCACTGGCTCTCTCCCTTCCCTGGAGCCAGTGACCCTAAATTAGGGACGGGCGACTGCTTATAGCCCATTGAGTTGCTCACGGTGGTCGTTAAACCTCCAATCAAAAAAAAAAAAAAAAAAAAAAAAGAAGCAATTAGTTTGAGTGGAGGTTCTAAATGTCGCCAAAAGAAACATTTGACTGAAGAAGAAGTGGAAAACTATTACAAAATTTTGTTTTACGAAATCGTTGACAGCATAATAGTCCAAATAAATACCAGATTTGAAGATATGGGAAAGCTCGAGTTTCTGCAGCTAGTTGACAGCTCAAAATACCGTAGTTATTCAGAGTCATTTCCATCCAGTACCCTTAACACTCTCAAAAAATTTATCCAAACATTTTTACAAACACACAACGACTAAAAAACCAATTAGATTTTTTATATAATGATCACAACTTCAGGGAACTCAGTTTTCAGAAAACCTTGAAAACAATGAAAGAAAACGAGCTGAAAGATGTGTTACCAGAAGCCTACAAATTATTTTCGCTTGTATTGACACTGGCGTCAACAAGTTCTTCTGCTGAAAGGAGTTTTTTCTTGTTTGAAGAGAATTAAGACTTACCTCCGTAATGCCGCTCCGGTGGCGCAGTGGTCTAAGGCACTGGCCTCTGATCATTCGTCCGTAAGGGGTCCGGGTTCGAATCCCGGTGAGGCATGGATGTTGTGTTTGTCTTACGGCACTGGCTCTCTCCCTTCCCTAGAACCAGTGACCCTAAATTAGGGACGGGCGACTGCTTATAGCCCATTGAGTTGCTCACGGTGGTCGTTAAACCTCCAATCAAAAAAAAAAAAAATACCTCCGTAATACAACGGCACAAGATCGTTTGTCTTCACTCGCTAAAATTTTAATCGATAAAGAATTGCTGAACCATCTAATGTCCACTCAACCATTTTATGATCTGATCATAGACAAATTTGCAGCCAAAAAGGATCGCAGAATTTAACTTATTTATAAAACATAAACTGAAAGCATTCTGTTCGAGACCAAAGCAAATTAATATCGTATTCCTCTGTTTTTAATTCCAGGTTTAAATTATTTAATACTTTTTTTATATAGAAATGTGCTTCCTTAGCTTGACTTCTCCTGTACATAGTTGTCACGAGCCTGGACTTCAGTTTGTGACCCGTGCTAAATGCACCTTCACTAATATGCCAATCGAACTGTGACTTTTATTCAAGCTCAAGAAACACTTCGTGAGAAAAAAATTTCTATTCAAATGATTTACTTTGAATTTTTTAAGAAGTGGATCTCTGACTGGCGTTGGGATGTGAGTGACGCATTGACTAGCTAAAGAAACCGCGCAAATTGCGTATTTTCGCTCAAGTGTATTACATAAAAGAATACTGGTGAAATATTTCTTTCTTTGTTGTAAAATTATCGAATAATTGTTTTCATAAAAATATTGTTGCAAAAGTAGCGTATATTACACACACACATATATATAGAGGTATATGTACATTTTTCCTCTAAAATTTTTGGATTTTTTCGTGAAGAAAGACTCCCCACGCCGTGTTTCATATATTTCTATTTTTTTTTTTTATTGGAAGGTTTAACGACCACCGTGAGCAACTCAACGGGCTATAAGCAGTCGCCCGTCCCTAATTTAGGGTCACTGGTTCCAGGGAAGGGAGAGAGCCAGTGCCGTAAGACAAACACAACATCCATGCCTCACCGGGATTCGAACCCGGACCCCGTTCGGACGAATGATCAGAGGCCATCGCTTAGACCACTGCGCCACCGGGGCGGCATATATATTTCTATAATTTTATTCCATTACTGTTGAATAATATTTGTATATAAAACCTAAATGGCATGGGATGGAGCCCTAAGGGACGGGGTGTACAGCTGTTTATAACAAGGCGCCGCCTACCCTGGACCAATGGCTTAACGAGACTTCCGAATCTCAGCGGATTTTAATGATTCAGCCGACTCGAACCCAGGACTTCAAAGATATCCAGTGGGTGATACTGCCTTTGACATGAAACTTTTTGAAGGGGGGGGGGGGTCTGCACTTCTGCTGTATAACTGTGTATAAGTACATATAACAATTTTTTTGGGGGGGGCGCTTCGACAAATATTGTCCTATTGGTACGTACGCACATCTTGAATATTAATGCAAAACGAAGCTAATTTAAGAAAATGAAGAAAATGCAATAAATTATAGTTGTTTTAATAAAAATTTAATAAACAACTTCTTTGGCCGCTTTGCTTTACTTTCTCTTCTATTATCAAGAAATTACATTGCTTTCCGAGTTATATAAAAATCAATGAATTTAAATAGGGAAATTATCTATAAAACGTACTTAGAAAAAGCTAACTGTCTCGCCTAATAAGGGGGGGGGGGGGGTTTGCAAACCACGACCCCTTATTAGGCGAGACAGTTAGCTTTATTTTTTTGTTAGCTTTTTTTATTAGACGAGACAGTTAGCTGGGGGGCGTGGGGTGCAAACACAACCCCCCCCCCCCCCCAGGCTACGCCACTGATATATATATATATATATTCGTATAACGTTATACGAATTTATATATTTTTCAATAACATATGTTTTACATTTACATCAAGACCGTTCGCCTCACCAGCATTTTACACCACGAGCCGCCACTGGTGCCTATCACAAACCACCTGTATCATTGTTTTGCACATTACTCTGTGCATTTAAATGGAATTCTTTGTTTATATTTTATATAATTCGCCTGAGGAAGCCAACCGTGTTTGGTGAAAGCTTGCGCTTAGTTACCTTTATATCTTCATTACGCCTATTAAACGGATTTGTCTGATTCTTTAGTCATTTAGATCGGGTAGATCTCTTTAACTCCAATTAAAGAGATCTACCCGATCTCTTTAATTGGAGTTTATTTATATTGTGGCATATCCACAGAACGAAATTTTACTATGGGTCACCCAAAGCGAGTACAAGCTTTGGTTTGTACCAGCTAAGTACTCGCTTTGCTTTGGGGTCACCTAATTGTTCGGTCATGTATAATGTTTGCGATTGTGGGACACCACTTGGTAAGCGCATATACGATCCCTTATGTGACGTCTCCCATTCGACCAGTGAGAAGCGTTGTTAGAAAAGGTATCTCCTTCCACTGTGATTTCTTGTACGCTGACGAGAAAGTGGTCGTTTGCTTACAGCTTTATCAGTGTTTTAGCTCCGAATATCTTCTTATTTTCAATTATTACTGTTAGGAATTCTGGTTCAACAATTTCTCAATGTTGTTTACACTAGAAAGATGCTTGTTATTGCATGGCTTACAGCATCATTCATCAATATTTCTTTAATTGTGCTTTATTTACGGAGTTTGTCATCAGCTTTTCGCACTTAGGCAGATATCCGAACATCTCCAATGGTGGCTGAAAACAGCTTCTGCCGCCCCGGTGGCGCAGTGGTCTAAGGCGCTGGTCTCTGATCATTCGTCCGTAAGGGGTCCGGGTTCGAATCCCGGTCAGGCATGGATGTTGTGTTTGTCTTACGGCACTGGCTCTCTCCCTTCCCTGGAACCAGTGACCCTAAATTAGGGACGGGCGACTGCTTATAGCCCATTGAGTTGCTCACGGTGGTCGTTAAACCTTCAATCAAAAAAAAAAAAAAAAAAGAAAAGAAAACAGCTTCATAAAAATGTATCATGCGTGCCTAAAATGTGTGTGATTTTGAACATCGTTATTAATGGAATTCCCACGAAAGGCAAGCATCAAATAGGTTGGGCGGAAATTCCTTTTAAAACTTCTTTCAGTTGGATTTCTGCTGTACAATTCATTTTTTTTCTTTTTTTTTTTTGTTTGAACTTTGCTTTTACTACACGAGTAGTCATGATCACACACTCTTCTCTGTGGTCGTGATCTTGGATTGCTTTTAACTTACTTTTGTTCAATGAACGACCTTGATGACACTCTAATGTACAGTAATCAATGGAAATAAATGGTATGCCATCAAATGGTATCCTGTTTTCAACATTGGAATGTTTTTTTCCCTTCGAAGAAAATATAATGTGTATTAGTAGAAATCTCGAAGTTTTGGATAGCGTTTAAAGCATCTTCTAACGAAAAAAAGTATCCAAAATAACTATTAATAGAATGACGAAAACCAAAATTCATTTTAAGTTATTTTTAATAGCTAAATTTAGCTAACTAGCAACACAAACCACGCACGCACTAACTGACAACAAAAAGAGAACTCCAGAAGTAAAGCGTGCAAGAAATCACATGAAATAAATCACAGTGTACGAGAAATCACAGTCACCTTTTCTAAAAACGCTTCTCGCCGCCCCGGTGGCGCAGTGGTCTAAGCGATGGCCTCTGATCATTCGTCCGAACGGGGTCCGGGTTCGAATCCCGGTTAGGCATGGATGTTGTGTTTGTCTTACGGCACTGGCTCTCTCCCTGCCCTGGAACCAGTGACCCTAAATTAGGGACGGGCGACTGCTTATAGCCCATTGAGTTGCTCACGGTGGTCGTTAAACCTCCAATCCCCCTGTGGCGCAGTGGTCTAAGGCGCTAGCCTCTGATCGTTCGTCCGTAAGGGGTCCGGGTTCGAATCCCGGTTAGGCATGGATGTAGTGTTTGTCTTACGGCACTGGCTCTCTCCCTTCCCTGGAACCAGTGACCCTAAATTAGGGACGGGCGACTGCTTATAGCCCATTGAGTTGCTCACGGTGGTCGTTAAACCTCCAATAAAAAAAAACGCTGCTCATTGGTCGAATGGGATACGTCACATAAGGGACCGTATATGCGATTACCAGTAGTGTGAGGCTAAGACTTCAGAATTACTCGTTTGTTAACTGTCTCGCCATTTTTAATTTGTGAGCCATCAGAATTACCAAACACATTATCTTTTCGAAGCTGAAGACAGTGGTCCTAAATTAGGGTCGAGAAACTTCTTGTAGCCTATTGAGTTGCTCACGGTGGTAGGAGTTGTGACTTCTGAGCTCCGTCAATTCGTGCATATTTTGTGTGTTTCTAGTGAGTTGTGCATCCCAAGTTTCAACGCACTTACCTTTGGAAAGTTCCGCTATCGTGTGTGAATACTCCCAGATTGGTGAGTTGCCTTTTTCTTTTGCTGTTACGTCTTGTTTATCTCTCGGCCGAGCTGGTGGAAGCTACGATAGTCGGCGCCATTGCAAATAGTGTCTTCCGGCGGTGGGGACTCGAAAGTGGACCTCACTTCCGGTGTCCCATCGATGTTAACGATAACCTCTTCTTCTTCCATGGGTGCTGCTTCGTTGCCCTCTCCTAGTGGCGGCGTTGCACTGCCCTCAACTCGTGATGTGAACAACCCCTCTCCTCAGGCTGTTCAGTTGCTTTCTCACTCATCTCAAGCTGTAACCACCCTCGTTGCTGACGACGACGCAATGGATGTCTCGTGCAACGGTACCTTCCCCATGTCATCTAAACCTATGACGTCTTCGTCTACGTATGCCAATGCCATGGCCTCTCTCACTCTGCAGCGCCCCACGCAGGACATGTACGCCGGCGCCGATGCTCTCAAATCACAACTACAACGAGACGGAAATATCATTTCTTTGGAAATTCCCCAGGACTCGCCAGCAGGTACTGCTTTCACTACGATCTTAGACAGAGGTGGTGTCTTTGAATCCTTGCCAAACACCTTCTTTAAAGATTATTCCACCGCTTTAAAGCTGCAATTTCCAAAAGATGCCATTTCACACATGATTCGGCGAGGCCGAACGATTGTCGTACACTTTTCCAAGGCCGACTCTGCTCGTGCCGTAACGAAGGCTGGCCTCACCACCGGCGATCAACATTTTGTTCCCAGCCCATTTGCCGAGCGCCCGATGAATGTGCCCTTCTACCCGGTGCCCTTAGAGGTAACCGATACAGTTTTATTTGCGGTTCTTTCGTCATTCGGCCGTGTGATTGGAACGATTCAGAAATATTCTGCTGCCCCTAAATACCCGAAGACAACTCCCTGCTCGTCGCTCGTCGCGTGGGTAGGGTTGGGTTTTTTCCCCGGCGGACATTCAGACCATCCCGACTCAATTCAAAGTCTAGTGCGGTAACCAGATCCGCTAAATTGATGTGCTCACTGAACATCACTGCAGCAAATGCAAGAAGTTTGGGCACTTTTACAAGCAGGGTCCCAATCCCGCTGCTGCTCCACAAGATTCACCGCAGGTGAGTTCTCTACAATCCTCTGACTCGCCCTTGCCTCCACGCCTTTTTGTCTGAGGTGCCTCTCAGACGAGAAAGTGCTCCGTCATCGACTAATGTGCCGCGAACTCTTTCCGCGACCAATTTTCCAGTGCTGCCGGAGTCCGCCACCTTCCGCGCCCCTGATCCACCAGCTGATTCTGCAGACGACCGTGTCGTGTCCGATACTGAAGTATCAATTGCGGATACTGACGGCGTTTACACCAGTGCAGAACAGACCATGAGTGACACCTCTGAGCCTGATCACAACGCTCGTCCAGAAATGAGGGCGGCGCCCTTACCTCCTCGAAACACCTCCAAGCTAGGGAGAGCTGCTGGGAGCTCCACTCGCTCCTCTTCCCGGACCCGCCAGAAACCACCGTATCTTCAAGACTTTGATACCACTTCTGACCCTTCCTCTCCAATGGTATCATTTGAGGACTTTGATCAGACTCTCCGCGACATATCTTTCCCGTCTTTGCCTCTTGCGTATGAGGAACTGCATGCTCTCACCTGTTACACGCAAAAAGCGCACGGCTTCCTCCAGTATGCGAAGACCCATGAAGCTGGACTTCCTGCAATCCTGCAACAGCTTTCCGATCTGGACAATCTTGTGAACAATTCTTCTTACTTATCCTGTCCTTCCGCTAAGACGGCCAAGTTCATTCGCAAACAGATCCACGAACTCAAGACTTTGATTACCCGGCTCACCACCTCACCGGGTGAATTGGCGTTTTCACGGTAGTTTTCTTCAACTGCCGGGAGTTTGGATCCCCCGAGGTGAATTCCGCCATGGAAATTAGTGCCGATGTCCTCCTGCTCCTGGAAACGTGGTGCTCGCCTACAACACCATTCCATCAGTGGCGCCGATGCGTTAACAATATCGAAGGTAACGGCCGATGGCAGTACACCTTCCATCATGCCCACCGTGTCCTGCGTTCAGACGGAATTGCTGTCGGAATACATCACCGTTTTCGTCCATTCATCACTTCTGTTGCTATTAACAACTTATTTACAGATCAATTACAGTGTTTTACATTTTGTATCAATTGTGTACCATATCATATCTTTAATGTGTATATTCCTACTGACTACTCTCAACTCCATCCGCTTTTTCATTGCCTTTGCACTGCGCTTGCGGCGGCCCCCCCCCGGGACTTTTGCGTCCTCGGGGGTGACTTTAACTGCACTCTGCAGCCTTCCCTTTACCGCACGTCTACAGGGAGGAACACCGCTCCCTTCTTGTCGATCTGCTTACTCAACTTAATACCGATTTCCATTTTGTTGACTCGTTCCGGCATCTTCACCCGGACATCATTTCTTACACTCGACGGATTTCTCCAGCACAAGGATCGGCGGCAGCTCGTCTCGATAGCATATACGTCATCCCACCGCTGCTTCCAGCGATCACTGCGGCGAGTCATCATCCTTCCACCTCTTCCGACCATTGTGCTGTAGCGCTTACCATCTGCGTTTCCTCTTTCCCGCCCTCAAGACAACGCTCCTGGACCTTCGATGATTCCTTGCTTATGGATGTGGCGTTTTGCGCCGACGTCCGCCATTTTCTTGCTGATCGACAACATATCATCAGCACCGCTATGGTTAGACATCAAAAACGATCTTCGTCAGTTCGTACGCCGTCTTTCGTTCACTGTTCATAACGAACGTGCGAAGGATATTTGTAACCTCCGTTGCTTCTTGGCTGCAATCCCCTTACAAAATCCCGCTTACCTTGTTGTTCAGGATGCTTTACGAGCAAAATTCTATCCGCTCGCCGTAGAGGCTACTCTCAGGCTGATGATGCTTCGCCGGAGATTTCATACGAGGAGCTCTCACGTACCGAAAGAACACACCGTACGTCGAAAACGCTACGCCACCTTCGCCTACCTGATGGTATCATTTCATATGACCCTTCGCGTCTATACACGGAAGTTCGGCGCTTTCTCCAGGAAAAATTCGTGCGGTGGTGCCTACTGTTGCTATCTCTTCCTCCCCTCTTCTTTCTGCTCTACCTCAGGCCCCGCCCCAACTCTGTGATTCTCTTCTTTCCGCCTTTTCTCCTGCTGAATTTCGGGAGGCCTTTGCCTCCCTTAATTCACGCGCATCTCCGGGACCTGACAGCCTTCCCTTCTCCTTTTACCGCTCCTTCCTCCCGTCTCTGATGCCTTTTCTTCTCGCTAGCTTTTCTTGCGCCCAAACCTTCTTAGCACTACCGCCGGAGTTTACTGTAGCGCACATCATCTTGCTGCCCAAAAAGGAGACCCTTTGGACTTGCGCAATTGGCGCCCCATTTCCATTCTCAATCTGGACTATAAACTTTTCACTAAACTTCTCTCTCGCCGCTTGAACTCTGTGCTTCCCTTTCTTATCTCTCCTAACCAGTCATACACTGTGCCTGGTCGGTCCATTTCTAATAACATCTCCTTCCTCCAGCACCTAGTTTTTCTCGCCCGCACCCACTCCGAATCCCTCGCCCTGTTTAACCGTGCCCAGAGATCAGCATTCGATAACATCTCTTACGAATTTCTTTCTTCCACTCTTCTCAGCTTTGGCTTTCCTTCCTCCTTCGTTTCTCTCCTTCTCAGCCTCTATCGGGGCGCTTTCTTCCACGTCCGGACGGCCTCCTCTTTTACGGCGCCCGTACCTTTTCTTCGAGGAATCCGACAAGGCATCCCCCTCTCGGGGCAACTCTTCGCGATTGTCTTTGAACCATTCCTCCTGGCTGCTTGAAGATCACTCCTGTCTACTCTTCTTCTGACAGTTGCCAGCACTAGGCACCACGAGTGCGTACTTACAGCATATGCAGGTGACGCAACCTTTTGTCTCCGTCAGGACGTCCAATTCGACAACCTTCTCTCCACCTACCATTTTTACGCTACTGTTTCTGGCGCTTCGCTTAATGTCACCAAAAGTAATGGTTTGTGGTGTGAGACGTGGATGGGCCGGACCGATATTCCCTGGGGTGCGGTCTGGTCCTCCTCGACAAGAAGATCCTTGGAGCCCAAATCGGTCACCCCTTTACCGCGGGCCTTTTGATATGGACCAGTTTGCAGTCTAAGTTACGTCATCAAGCAGCGTTTTGGAGATTTGCGATTCCATTTACTTCGTACTGTCAGCGAGCTAACATCGTTCGACGATACTTACTTTACCTCTGCATCAGTTCCAGGACCTCCACCGTCTTCTTGTCAACCCGCCTGACGGAACTCAACAGCATCTTCACTTCAGTCACTGGGCTTTAAAGCACTGGTCAGCCGCTCCGACGCTATATCTCCCTGTCAAGTATGGGGGCATTAATCTCATAGATGTTCACTGTTACTATCGTGCATACCTCCTTCCTTCGTCTTGTCACTTCGCCTTCTCCTTCTCTTACACTTTCTCTTGACTTTATTCTCTCTCTTCGCGATCCATCCTTCACTTTTCTTCTTTTCCTCAGGATGGACTACTATACTATTCCTTCTAACTTTCCTACAATTTTATCTGAGGTCAAGCACTTTTCCGTTCTCTCCCTCTCTCTCGCTCTCTTCCAACCATCACCCTGGATCTCCTTACGGAACCACCCTTTTTCTCTACCCTGGTTCACCCCCCCCCATCAGCCTTTCTTTCTATTTTTCTCTTTCTCCTGGTTCCGTGCTAGCATCCTAACCGTGCAGGCCCTAATTAATCCCGATTTTTCCTGGAAACACCTCGACTCACTCTTTTCCAACCCAACTCCTTCCCTCGAGGACGACTATGTCCTTCTCCGTTTCTCCCTTCAGCTTCTCTATCCTTCTCATGTTTCTGACGACGGCCTCCTCGTCGTGTCCGGCCCCAGCCTTCCTCTCCCCTTCTTTCTTCCTTTTCGTGACTCTGTCGCCCCTGTCCTTTCTTTTTCCACTGCTGCTTTGTATCGTCTCCTCCTTGCGCCCTCTGAGTCTCCCTATCCCATTTTCGGGATTTCTCCTTCCACCTCCTGGCTGTTTGGTCTGCTTCTTCTCTCCCCCTTTCTTCTCCGCTAGAACGTAAAATCCACTGGCGGTTCCTTCATCGCCGGCTCCCTGTACCCCGTCTTTTCTATCGCGTGTCTCTCCTCTCTGTCCTTTCTGTGGCGTCGACGGTGACGTCGCTCATTTGTACTGCCACTGCCCTATCTTGCTGCCACTTCTTTATACTGTTTTCCGGTTAGCTGACATAATTTGCATAAGGACTTGCCGTTTCAAGCATATCCGTGGCTGTTGCTCACAAAACATCCGCCCACCCGCCTCCCGAATGCCTGCTGCTTTCTTTTCATACTTGCCAAGCACGTGACTCACTCATTTCATCAATCTCTCAGGAATTTTCCTGTACTTCCATCTCTTCAGTCGGCCGGCGGGCGGCTGCGGGCTAGCTTTCGGGGCCTGCTCGTGGCGCGCCTCCGGTTTAAACTCACAGCTGCAACTTCCACGCAAACAATCGGCACCTTTCAGAACACATGTGCCCAGCCAGCCCAGCGCACCGGGTGGCTTTCTATTGCTGGCCCTGACATCCTACTGGTGACTTGATTGTGTCCTCTTTTGGATTGTCTTTGTTTTGGTTTAGCTGTTCTCTTCACCTTGCTAGTCCTTTTCGTTGGTTCTTTTTCTTGCACAGTTTTAATACTGGGCGAGTGGTTTGTGTCTTAATTTCTGTGACCACAACCTTGTGTGTCTAGACTTTGGTTCTCTTTTTACGTTCGGGCCTTGTATTTTGTTTGCACCATGCTTTTTCCGTAATTGTGTTCTGCAACGTGTTCCTTATGAATTGTCCTGTACATATATATATATATATATTTTTTGGGTCTTTTGTATTTCGCACGTTAGGTCCTTGCTTTTCAGGACCACAAGCTCTTGTACCCCGATTACTGTTCTTTTCGTCAAATGTCTTAGATCATGAATATAGGTAGACAGAGCTAGAAGCTCCAAAAGCGGCACAAACATCTCCAGAGGGTAGTCACGTGATGTGTGTCAACCACCAGGTTTCACGGTGCGTAGTTCGTAACTGTATACTGAAAATAATTATACTTCTAAATTACTTAAAGTTAAGTGAGCGATTTTAATTTCTGTGGTTGAAGGAAATTATAAAATAAATTTGTACCATGGGGTGGACAGGTTGTGCTATTGGATGTCGGCAAAGATTTGAATATAAGATAAGATCGTTTACATTTTATACTACATTTTACGATGAAATGCTGCTTACATGTGGTAATGTTTGTTATCCGAAGATATACAATGGGGGAAAGTGAAAAAAGAACACCAAGAAGGAGGCGTCTGATACAAACGAAATTTATACAGCGTAATAACGGAATACAGAGGATAACGTGATCAAAACATTATGGCAAAATACAGCTGTATTTGCTGGTAAACTGAAAAATAACATTTCCATGTAACATGGTTAGTACGAGGTTGAACCGTCATGAACTGCGTCACACTGCGCAATTCTGTCGTACAGATGTTGGATGTAAGTTTGGGGTATTGAGTTGCAAGCATCCTCAACCTGGACGCGTAAATCGGGGATGGTCGTGGCTGGCCGTGGAGACCGGATAAGTCGTCCCATAAAATCCCACACGTGCTCAATGGGAAACAAATCCGGTGAACGTGCATGCCATGGAAGTTGTCTCACATCCTGAAGTGCATGTTGCGTTGCACGGGCCGTGTGTGGGCGTGCGTTATCTTGCTAGAAAACACCACGATGGACCGACCTTACAAATGGCACAACAGCGGGCTGAATGATGTTGTTGATGTAGGAGGTGCTGTTTAACGTACCCGGTACAAACACTAGTTGTGTACGGGAGTGATAGCTGGACGCTCTCCACACCAGGAGACCAGGTGTAGGCCCTGTGTGTCGCTGGCTGATGCAAGAAGGGTGGAGACGCTCCCCTGTGCGTCTGCGAACACGCATACGGCCATCGGAGGCTCCCAAGCAGAATCTGCTTTCATCGCTAAACACGATAGATCGCCATTTCGTTCTCCAATGCAGGCGTTGGCGACACCACTGCAGCCGTTCCTGACGGTGGGCTGGAGTCAGAGGTACTCATGCCAGAGGCACACGTGCACAGATTCATGCATCCAGTAGACGGTTGCGGATTGTTCACACAGTCACCTCAGGTGCAACGGCAGCTCGGATTTGCGTCTCAGTGGATGTTCTGCTTGACAACGCCGTTCTTCTTATGCGTCGATCGGCCCGCTCATCAGTCCGTCTGTGACTGCCGGTTCCACGTCTTCTCGTGTGGGAATGTTCTTCGGACCATCTACGCCACCATCGTACCACCACCGATACTTCCCGTCCAATTCGCTCCGCAATACGACGATACGACCACCCGGCCTCGCCCAAAGTCCGATAACTGCTGAAATCGTACACGTCTTCCATGTCCAGGCATTGCACTTCTCCAGGGTCTTCGCACGTGTCCGTACGCCGACAACTGATTACATTCACTTCGCCGTACTCCTTAAATACCACCGACGATAATTTGCATATTATGCCGTGCTGTGGCGTAAGCGCTCATCGGTTGGTCCCGAAATTAACATCACACCTACGTAAACTCGACCCCATCAACATATGTAAATTTCATGATCGTCCGCCAATTCCTTCTTGGTGTTCTTTTTTCACTTTCCGCCAGTGTAGATGTAGTAGATATACGCTTTATAGACCTTGAATAATAGAATAGTGCTGTTTTGTACTGTTTGACCGGTAGCGGGATTACTTTGTTATTCCAAAGTGATAAAATTAGGAAAATCATGAATTAATTTAACATATTTTTTTTTTGGTTTGTGGTTTGACGACCACCGTGAGCAACTCAATGGGCTATAAGCAGTCGCCCGTCCCTAATTTGGGGTTACTGGTTCCAGGGAAGGGAGAGAGACAGTGCCGTAAGACCAACACAACATCCATGACTCACCGGGATTCGAACCCGGACCCCTTTCGGGCGAATGATCAGAGGCCATCGCTTAGACCAAAAGAAGACCTGGCCCAGCATAAGACCAACTGTTATATTCATGGATTAAGCATCTGAACAGGGTAGACAAAGAAAAACAAAAAACGAGGTAAGAGGTCTCAGTTGTAAAAGGATTCGTCCAAAATTTATAATTTAGGGCTGTGCAGTTTCTGATTTATTTTTTGATTAGCAGTAACTGCTATGCAAGACTTTGTATAGCCCTTGATAACTATTGATTTTCTGATTTAGAAAGCAAACAGAAAACTTATGTGTATTATCAAAATTGAAAAAGAGTACCACTATATTTGCCCCCTCCCCCTGCCCCAAAATCATATTGAGGTAACTAGAAAATCCTAAGTGCATAAATGCACATAGTGAATAACACGTGGCTAAAGAAAATGAATCTATAACTACTATTTACAGTAGCAAAATACTGTTCTTCACGTGTTTATACTAGCAATTTTAAGCAGAAGTCAGCAGGTTCCCGGTAATATTAACTAAAAGCAAGCTACAAGCACCACAATCAAAAGGACTTACCCCAACTTTGAAAAGTAGGCCTACATCCATTGTCGTCCGGCTTCCTCTGCTAGTGAACGAATAACAGCGGTCGAAAAGACATATCACATCGAACGGTAAAAACGACCAATTGAGTAAAACTTGAATGACACGGCACCAAACCGAGTACAAAATGGTGAAATTTGAATGAAATGAGAACATTAAAATCGATTGAAAAGTAAAATCAACAAAGTTAAAAGTTGAAAATGACAAAATCGCGGAACCTATCTACATTGTATCCATGCTACCAGCATCCATACATGTTTCGGCAAATATTATGCCTTCATCAGTTGAAGAGTTCAAAAGGGCATAGTCCTCTGCAGTCGACTCAGATGTAATATGACATGCCTGAATGAAAAGACAGTCTTCGTCACACACCTATACCCTATCGCGCAGTTCTTGTATAGCGTCATCTGTGGGGATTTCGCCGACGTATTCGTCCTGCTGATCGACCAAGCCAAGCAAGCACAGTTTATCTGACTTCTGTTTAATATAACGTTGATTTTCAGAATGTTACAGGTATTTGCATACGTGCGGAATATCGATAGGTGAATTACTGTTACAACATTTTCTTTTTATATTTTTCAGTAATTAGAGCCTCTGAAGTGAGAATTTGTTTATGAGATCGAAGTGATGTTAGAATTTTGACATTTTCCCAATCAGGTACAGCATTGTGTTCAATGGATAGGTATTTTCTTTTTCTAATCGTACACATGTTCTTTTAATAGAGTAATAAGGCATCTTTTAGTACTAACTATGTACGTAGAATCTTTTTGATTGAGGTTCGTTATTATCGGGATACATATACGCCCGATTTATCGAAGCTTGACTTGTTGTCATTGTAAGTCAATAAGGTACCATTATCGGTGATAGTTTCAGCCAAAAATATTTGATGTTCTGCACATTCTCTCTTTAACAAATTGGTAATAGGTGGTAAAAAAGGAATTGTTAAGTAAGCTTTATATTCACTTCTTTTATTATGCAAAATTTGATCGTTATTTTTGATATTGTTGTAAATGGAAGTAACCAATCTACCACTATAACCAAATTCTTCTGCAGTATTCCTGATACACTGCAACTCAGCCTGTTCAGATTGTGAGGAAGAAGAATGTGTAATTGCTCTTGATATAGTAAGAAAAAGCAGCTGTTTTGTACTTCCAGGGATGCCAAGAATCGCATGGGAAGCCGGACGACAATGGATGTAGGCCTACTTTTCAAGGTTGGAGTAAGTCCTTTTGATTGTGCTGCTTGTAGTTTGCTTTTAGTTAACATTACCAGGAACCTATTGACTTCTGCTTAAAATTGCTAGTATAAACACGTGAAGAACAGTATTTTGCTACTGTAAATAGTAGTTATAGATTCATCATATTGAGGGCTGCCATTTGGCAAAATATCTCATATTTACAACATATATGCTGTGGTTGTTAGCCTGAAAACAGATTTGAATATATTTCTATATATTCAAATCTGTGTACATCTGTATTTATGTATGTGTGTTTCTAATATTTCCTATATCGCGATATGTTGATAGTAAACAATTCCTCCATTTACAGAGGTCCACTATTGTGGACCTCGGAAAATTTTCACACATTCATAACCCCAAAAATAATTGACTTATCAACACAAATTTTTCACTGAAGAACACTTCAATGAGAGAAAAATACTTTTATTGTGGAACACTACACACAATTTAAATGGGAGTGTGTATGTGTCACTTTCACATTCCAATAGGGAGAATATACACCTAGTGGGACAACTTTAAAAAATCATAGTAGATTATATATGCACTCTATAACAACAAAAAGTATGCACAATGAAAGCTGAAGGTGCAAAGATTAATGGCTATTTTGCTAAAAAAATCCTGCTTTGTAGAGTGAGGCAGCAAAAATGCGTAAAAATATGTGAACTAACACTTCAGCGGGAGCACCAACCAGAGTGACTGAACTTTAAAAATTTGTACCACACGAACTAGTGGCCAGAAAAATAAACCACTTGATTTTTTATGAAGATAATTGATCGCTATGTTTTTTTATGAAGACAAACGTAGTAAAATTATATTGAACGGGTCACCGTGTAAATACTTTTTTCATGGTCCAAAGTAAATACTGTTGATCATCGCCATTACCTGCTGCCTCAGAGCAATCTTAACGTCTTAACACACATCACGTGACTAAACCGCTTGACATGTTTGTGCCGTTCTCTCAACACTGCGTGAACGGAAGAAGTTGTGTCTACCATATCCATGGTCTAATTGAAATGTGCTCCTGTTTTTTGTCTTCACCGTGCTTCTCTGCCTTGGTATCGTGTCTTATGCTTAATCGCGATAACTGTATTGCATATATCCTTCCTTTATTATTGTGTTGTGCATGTGTCTTCGTAGCACATCCCAGTTTTTTCGCTACTGTACTGTAATTTCTTTGCACCGTGTTTTCTTTTTTTTTGTGTGTGAATTGCTCTGTACGTACTCTTTACAATCTTATTATACGCATTTTGCACGTTTTGTTCTTGATTATTTAGACCACAAGCTCGTGTGTCCCGATCACTTCTGTTTTCGTCAAATGTGCTTCTGTATTGTTTGCACCGTGCTTTTCTGGGTGTCACGTCAATTCGTCGCGTGCGTCAATTCGTCGCGTGCGTCAATTCGTCGACTACGACAATTCGTCGCGCGTTAATTCGTCGACCACGACGATTCGTCGCGCGTCAATTCGTCTCGGACAAATTCGTCGACTACGTCAATTCGTCGCGTTTACAGATTTTGGTTACATACAAAACCAATGCAGGAAAACGTACGATTTCGAACGTCGTGCTCCCTGATCAAATTTATAAAGTTTGGACACGCAGACAGGATAGGAATATTACGTTTTTCTTTGGCACTAAAAATATTAGACGGTAAACGGTTTTTGGAACGAGGCAGGGCCCGGTTGGACAGAGCCCCCCATATACAAAATTTTCGTAAAATCTACAGTTTTCAATTCAGAACCACCAAATCTGGTATACTATCTCGTGGTATTCTAACTTAGACTGTAGACAGTTTTGGGAAGCGGTTGGAGAGGGGGGTTAGCCCCCCTACATAATTGCCGTAAAATATAGTTTTCAATTTAGAACTACCAAATTTTGTATATTATCTCATAGTACTCTAACTTAGACGGTTGTCAGTTTTTGGAACGGGTCAAGGCCCGGGGAGTCAAAGCCCCCCCCTACACACAAAATTTTCGTAAAATCTAGTTTTCATTTCAGAACCATCAAATTTGGTATCATGAAACTCTAACTTAGACGCTAGAGGGTTTTTGGTAGGGGTTGGTGCCCGCGGGTTCGGAGCCCCCCCCCCTCACAAAAAATTTCGTAAAATCTACAGTTTTCATCTTAGAACCACCAAATTTGGTATACTGTCTTATGGTACTCTAACTTAGTCGGCAGACCGTTTTTGGAACGGGTCAAGGCCCGGGGGGGGGTCAGAGCCCCCACATACAAAATTTTCTTAAAAACTACAGTTTTCAATTCAGAACTCAGAACCACCTAATCTGGGATACTATCTCATGGTACTCTAACTTGACGCTAGACGGTTTTGGGAAGGGGTTGGAGCCCGGGGGTCAGACCCCCGAATAAAAACTTTTCGTAAAATCTACAGTTTTCAATTTAGAACCACCAAATTTGGTATACTATCTCATGGTACTCTAACTTAGACGCTAGACGGTTTTGGAAGGGATTGGAGCCAGCGGGGTCGCCCCCTTCCCCCTCATAAAAATTTCGTAAAATCTACAGTTTTTATCTTAGAACCACCAAATTTGGTATACTATCTTATGGTACTCCAACTTAGTCGGCAGACCGTTTTTGGAACGGGTCAAGGCCCGGGGGTCAGAGCCCCCCACATACAAAATTTTCTTAAAAACTACAGTTTTCAATTCAGAACCACCAAATCTGGTATACTATCTCATGGTACTCTAACTTAGACGCCAGATGGGTTTTGGAATGGGTTGGAGCCCGGGGGTCAGACCACCACCCCCCCGAATAAAAACTTTTTCGTAAAATCTACTGTTTTCAATTTAGAACCACCAAATTTGGTATACTATCTCATGGTACTCTAACTTAGACAGTAGACCGTTTTTGGAAGGAGTTGGAGTCCAGGGGTAAAGACCCCCCTCCCATAAAAATGCCGCGTAAAATCTACAGTTTTCAATTTAGAACCACCAAATTTGGCATACTCTCTCATGGTACTCTAACTTAGACGGTAGACGGTTTCTGGAACGGGTCGGGCACGGGGTCAGAGTCCCTCCACCCATAAATATTTTTCGTAAAAACTAAAGTTTTCAATTTAGAGCTACCAAATTTGGTATACTATATAATGGTGTTCTAAATTAAACGGTAGACGGTTTTCAGAACGGGTCGGGGCAAGGGTGGTCACCCCCCCCCCTACACACAAACTTTCGTAAAATCTATAGTTTTCAATTTAGAACCACCAAATTTTGTATATTATCTCATGGCTCTAACTTAGACGGTAGAAGGTTTTTGGAACGGATCAAGGCCCGGGGGTAAGACCCCCCCCCCTCACATACAAAATTTTCTTAAAATCTTTATTTTTCAATTCAGAACCACCAAATTTTGTGTCATGAAACTCTAACTTAGCGGGAGACGGTAAGTGAAAGCGCAACATTATTAACTTGATTTGTTATGCAAACCTTATCAATACGACCGCGGCGATTAAAAGTTACTAAAGAGTCCTTGTACGTAATTTTTTTGACCGAGTGCAAGTACAATTTACGAAATGTCAACAGGTCAAAATATCTAAAGTAACAATGCAATTTGGAATATTTCTTTTTTCTTTCTTTTTATTTCAGTTTTGACACTTGTATTAAGTTTTAAAAACATATATTTTTCCTATCGTATACCTTCATTGTGCTTTAAACAGAATTTCTTACCATGTTTTGGGTATTTTGGTTCGTGTGGTTGCAGTTTTTTTAATGTTTTGGGCATTTCATTTTGTGTGGTTACTTCTTTTTATGTTTTGGGCATTTTACTTTGTATGGGTGTTTTTGTTATGTTTTTGTTCTTTTCTTTTCTGTGGTGGTTGTAATGTCGACAGGATGAAAAGGGGAAACTGTGGACAGTCACGATGCCTACTTGCTTCTAATTTTTTTTTCAAATACAGCACATGATTTTGTATTGAGTTATACCAATTATTAAGCGACTACAGGTTTCTTTAAATATGAACGTTTTCTTAGAGCCTTTTGTTTCCTCTACCTAGCTTTTTCGGTTCCGCAATTTCTTTTTTGGTTTTAGAATATTTTCTTTATTATTAATCTATTTTCTCATGCAAACTCTTTATGTAAGGTATGTTTATTCTATCGAAGTATTTTGCAATTATACGTGAAGCCCTGTTGCTGAAGTAAAACAAAATATTTCCAACTGAAACAACGCAGTTCAGATATTTTCCCGCTGTTAACTCAAAGAATGAAAACAAAAACAACAAATCTGTGCAATGGTTGAGGCATGAGACAGTACTTACTGGTAACCAGGCAAAGTTTTAAGGAAGAATGAGCTTAAGGAAGAATGAGCTTAAGAATTTCTAACTGCAACAAAAAAGAGCATCCGCACTGTATCCTCCCCATCCCCTAGTGCCGGCCTTTGGACGTCTTGAAAGAGAAGTCTTAAGGACACATCTGTATCGTAATTGCCTGAGCATTCGCGACAATCTTCTGGTGTCGTAGTAGAAAAACACACTTCCTACTTCGCCTAAATTGCTTGGATGTGATGCCAACGAACAAAGTTTTGCTCTCGCATTGGATTTCTGTTGCTTTTGATGGAATACTTTTCCCCTGGGGTTCACCGCTTTCACTATAGTCTTCAGGACAGGCGGCAATACACCCCAACGTAAAACACC
Source organism: Macrothele yani (assembly GCA_039090855.1). Classification (NCBI taxonomy): domain Eukaryota; kingdom Metazoa; phylum Arthropoda; class Arachnida; order Araneae; family Macrothelidae; genus Macrothele; species Macrothele yani. Next base: position 92,064,000 of record CM077009.1, read on the forward strand.
AATTTCACGGCAATTAACTACAATTAGCGAAAGAGAGGGGTGGTACATGAAATAAGTCGAACGAGACAGATCTGAACTTAGAAAGTCGGGGGAAGGTGTTGCATGAAAAACTGTGTTTGGCTTACAGATCATTTGGCACGTAGGGACGTAGGTTTCGTTTAATATGTTACGGGGTAAACAAATTGTCTTTTCAGTATAACAATTTTCTTTCATACGCATGGTGCAACACAAAAAATTTGAATTTATTTTTGAGAATTAGCATGACGCCTACCGGCCCAGAGTACAGCTGCCCAGTCCTCGCCTGCTGCCGCTTCCGGAACCTGGCTCCCGGGTTCTTCGCATCTGTTGATCCCCCGCCTGGAGCGTCCCAGCTGTAAAATACATGTACCTCTGCGTTTGGAAAAACAAAAGATAAGATGCCGATCCTTAAAATTAACCACTTCTTGTGATCGCAGGTACGAAAATCTTGAACTTCGCTTAAACCCTAACTGGAGGAACAAGCTTCACGTGATTGTCGGTATTCTGAGTGTTTTATTGAATGGTTGCTCATTAGTTCGTAGTTGACTGGAGAACAGAGAACGTGCTTGTTGAAACCTTTGTTGTGCGTTGTCAAGTGATAATAGTGGAAATATATCATTCTAAATATTTTGGAAAGAGAAAGTGCATTGTTTTCCGAAGGCACTATGCAGATGAAGAACGCAACATAAATAGTTAACTCACAAAAAGAAAATGATTTGCTGAAATGGAAAGGGTATTTATTTTGCCATAACAGAGTGCGAGGTGATTTACGGTATTGTCACTGTATTGAAAGAAATTATGGAAATTGTACTGGCTTTGCTAGTACTATTCTTATTGGAGATGAACACAGGATGCGCAATGAGAAACCACATAATCATGCTCCAAGACCGGAGAAAAGTGATGTTGCTGTTGCAAGAGCACAAATAAAAGAACGAGCGAGAAATACGGACCAAGCCCCTGCACAAACTATTCAAACCGTGACAACGTCAATGGCTGCAGTAAATGCAGCTTACATGCCTAATATGGATGCACTAAGGCAAGTTGTAAAAAAGAGAAGACATGCCAAGACATGCCTGCGGAGCCTACGACTTCAAAACGGATCGATGCCCCAATAAATTTACAGGAGAAGATGGTGCAAAATTTCTTGGCAGAGATAGCGCATTTGGACATCAAAGAGTTATTTTATTTTTAACAGAGAATAATTTACGAAAGCTTAAAGAAGCACCCCTCTGGATTATGGATGGGACATTTGAAACTTGTCCAACCCTTTTTAGGCAATTATGTTCCATTCATGCTATGGTTGAAACGAATCCAGAGATGCACAGACTTGTCCCACTAGTTTATGGGTTACTTTAGAGCAAGTATAAATAATATAATACTATTATAAAGTATTTTTGTAGGATTTACAAGACTATGCATCAGACTATGATATTCAGCTTGCACCACAATATACGCATAATAATAGATTTTGAAATAGCTACCGTTATAATGCTGCTAAAAAGGAATTTGGAAGCAACACACACAAATGTTGTTGGTTTCATCTCGGAAAAAAATGTGCTGAGGAATATCCATCCTCTGGCACAGCCTTGGAATATAAGGAAAACAGTGAGTTTGCTCTCAAAGTCAGACATTTGCAAGCACTCGCATTTTTTTCATCTGATGAAATTCCAGCTGCTTTTGAAGAAGTGAAATCAATTTTACTAGAATACGCAGATTCTGTAGTTCAGTGGTTTGAGGAAAATTATGTTCTTGGAAAATTTCGTGTAAGCAGAAGAAACAATCCAAGCAGAAGCCCTCCGCTGTTCCCGCCAACAATTTGGTCAGTTAGTGAAAACAATTTATTTGGCTTTCCCAGAACACAAAACGAACTTGAAAGATTAGACAGACGCTGGAATACAATTCTGGGAGAGAAAAAACTGTGACTGTACGAAATAATCAGTGAAATTGCGAAAGAGCAGAGAACAACTATGGCTAAAATTGAAAGAGTGATAGCACAGATTCCAACAAATCCACCCAGAAGAGAAACGCTGGCAAGATAAAAAGGAATTCGAACTTCTTTGGTGCACAGAGACAATGTTAACATGCTCGACATTTTAAGAGGAATTTCATATAATTCTACCCTTTACTAAAATGTGCTGGTATTTCTCACTAATTGAATTATACCTTTTACTAACTTGTATTTGAATTTTTCAAGAAGTAATTCCGCCGAAGATGCAAGAATGTAAAACACAACGCAAAATTAAAAAAGTCAAAATTTTCAAAATAGCATGTCAGAAAACATAAAATGTCAAAAAGTAATCCAAAATGTGAAACATATAAAAATTCAAAATGCAATCCAAAATGTGAAACAAATAAAAATTCAAAATGCAATCACAAGTCACAAGCATTACGAAAATGCGAAACGCTATGTAACAAGTACAACACAAAATAAAACAAATGCCAAAAAAATGCATACGCTTTGTAAAATGTACGAAATAAAATAAATGCCATATTCACAAGGATTTCATGACGAGTCAAGTTAAAAATGAGCTTTTACTTAGACTTCAAATAATAATTACTAGCCTCTACACCTTTTTAAGTCTTTAATAAGTGCAACATCATTAACCTGACTTGTCATCAAACATTATCAATATGACCAAAGCATACAATCACTTAAAAGACTTGTTAATAGATGAATTGAGGAATCACCAAGTTCAGCGGGTGAAAGTTAATGGCTGTTTATAGTTTTGTACTCGAGTAAATGCGCAACACAGTAAACTTGACTTTCTCTGAAAATGTTATGTATATGAGCACGGTTGATTGAAAACTGATAAAAAGGCTTAAGGCCTGTTTATAAATTTTTGTGCCTCAGTCAAAACGCAGTACCATAACCTTGGCATGTTATCGAAACCTTATGAATACGTCGGACTAAAAATTCCTAAAAAAAGTTTACGCCTAAGGTCTTGTAACTAAAGTTTTGTGACAGGGTAAAACTGCAACATTAATAACTTGACATGTTATGTTAACGTTGGGAATATGAGCACGGCGGATTAAAGATTTCAACAAATAGCCTTTGGGATTAAGGTGTTGTAGCTGAGTAAAAATGTAACATTATCTTGATTTTCTATATAAACCAAACTACGTGCTGAAATGGCCCAACTATATATACGTATACTTCAACCATATACCGAAGCGCTGACAAGGTGAAAACAAAAGTGCAATTTTGTACGGTCCCCTAACATTTTATGGCCAGCCTACATGGAAGTGGACACCTTGATATCAAAAATATACTTTTTGTACGGTCCACAACAAATAGCAATGGGCACGTCGCAATCTTTTTTTGGGGGGGGGGGGTTAACGACCACCGTGATCAATTCAGTGGGCTATAAGCAGTCGGACATTCCCAATTTCGGGCCACTGGTTCCTGGGAAGGGGGACAGCCAGTGCCAGAAGTCAAGCACAACGTCCATGATTCACCGGGATTTGAACCAGGATCCTTCTCGACAAGTGGTCAGAAGCCAGCGCCTAGATCACTCCGCCGCCGTAGCGGCACACGTTGAAATGTATTTTTCATACGGCCCCAAACGCTCTTATGGACATACTAGATTGAACTGGACGCAAATAAATCATTAATATAATTTGTACTAGCAGGGATACCAGTTATTTGCCAGGTACATATTACTATTTGTGGAATCACCAAGTTCAGCGGGTGAAAGTTAATGAATGAAAAAGATATTCCTGCAATTTTCCAGTAAATATATTTTAAATTTTTTGATTTGGTTAATTTAATTTTGCGAAACAAAAAAAGAAAGAAAAAGGAATGGGAATACTTACCTTCTAGGAGACATCTATAGAACTGCCGTACATCTGGCGTGTGCTTCTGTGAATCCCGCGACACAGAAATGCAATGTACCTATGTGATGTCGCATGCATACGACTTCACATTGGCATTGATCATCTTTTTCTTACCGTTTTGAATTTTGAATATCTGGAACTCTCTGTTTACATTACATTATATTTCTTTCTGATAAGCCGTTCGTTGTTAGTGAAAGCTAAACTATATAGATTTGTGTTTTTAATACACCATTAAACGCATATTTTTGCACTTTTTGTTATCTACAGTCCCTAACTTAGACCGTAGGTTGGTTAGTTGGTTGGTTGGTTAGTTGGTTGGTTGGTTGATGGTTTATGGTGCAAGGCCCTCAAAGGGCCAAAGAGCGCCTTAGAACGTAAATAGGGTATTCTTAAGAGTAAAAAAACGGTACTTTTTACGAAAACTTTGCATGGGGCTACCTTGAACCGGGCCCCGACCCCTTCCAAAAACCGTCTACCGTCTAAGTTAGATAACCATAAGTAGTATACCAAATCTGGTTGTCCTAAATTGAAAACTGTAGATTTTACGAAACTTTTATGAGGAGGGGAGGGGCTCTCACCCCGGGGTTCCAGCCCCTTCCAAAAACCGTCTAGCGTCTAAGTTAGAGTTTCATGATACCAAATTTGGTGGTTCTGAATTGAAAACTGTAGTTTTTAAGAAAATGTTGTATGTCTGTGTGTGTGTGCTGGGCGGGGGGGGGGGCTCCAACCTCCAGGGCCTTGACCCGTCCCAAAAACCGTCGACCGTCTAAGTTAAAGTACCATGAGATAGGATACCAAATTTGGTGGTTCTAAATTGAAAACTGTAAATTTTGCGAATTTTTATATGAAGGGGCCCTTACCCCCAGGCTGCAACCCCTTCAAAAAATCGTCGAGCGTCTAAGTTAGAGTACCATGCGATAGTATACCAGATTTGGTGGTTCTGAATTGAAAACTGCAGTTTTTAAGAAAATTTTGTATGTCGGGGCTCTGACCTCCCCCCCCCCCGGGGCTTTGATCCGTTCCAAAAACGGTCTACTGTCTAAGTTAGAGTACCATGAGATAGTATACCAAAGTTGGTGGTTCTAAATTGAAAACTGTAGATTTTACAAAAAAAATTATTCGGGTGGTGTCTGACCCCCTGGGCTCCAACCCTTCCAAAAACCGTCTAGCGTCTAAGTTAGAGTACCATGAGATAGCATACCAGATTAGGTGGTTCTGAATTGAAAACTGTAGTTTTTAAGAAAATTTTGTATGTGGGGGGCTCTCACCCCCGGGCCTTGACCCGTTCCAAAAACGGTCTGCCGTCTAAGTTAGAGTACCATAAGATAGTATAACAAATTTGGTGGTTCTAAGATGAAAACTGTAGATTTTACGAAATTTTTTATGAGGGGGGGGGGCTCCGACCCCGCGGGCTCCAGCCCCTTCCAAAAACCGTCTAGCGTCTAAGTTAGAGTACCATGAGATAGTATACCAAATTTGGTGGTTCTAAATTGAAAACTGTAGATTTTACGAAAAAGTGTTTATTCGGGGGGGGGTCTGACCCCCGGGCTCCAACCCCTTCCCAAAACCGTCTAGCGTCTAAGTTAGAGTACCATGAGATAGTATACCCGATTAGGTGGTTCTGAATTGAAAACTGTAGTTTTTAAGAAAATTTTGTATGTGGGGGCTCTCACCCCCGGGCATTGATCCGTTTCAAAAACGGTCTACTGTCTAAGTTAGAGTACCATGAGATAGTATACCAAAGGTGGTGGTTCTAAGATGAAAACTGTAGATTTTACGAAATTTTTTATGAGGGGGGGGGCTCCGACCCCGCGGGCTCCAGCCCCTTCCAAAAACCGTCTAGCGTCTAAGTTAGAGTTTTATGTTACCAAATTTGATGGTTCTGAAATGAAAACTAGATTTTACGAAAATTTTGTATGTAGGGGGGGGACTCTGACTCCTCGGGCCTTGACCAGTTCCAAAAACCGACAACCGTCTAAGTTAGAGTACTATGAGATAGGATACCTGATTTGGTGGTTCTGAATTGAAAACTGTAGATCTTACGAGTATTTTGTGTGTGGGGGCTCTGACCAACCGGGCCCCTGACCTGTTCCAAAAACCGTCTAAGTTAGAGTACCATGAGATAATATACCAAATTTGGTAGTTCTAAATTGAAAACTATATCTTACGGCAATTCTGTAGGAGGGCTCTACCCCCCCCCGCTGCAACCGCTTCCCAAAACCGTCTACAGTCTAAGTTAGAATACCACGAGATAGTATACCAGATTTGGTGGTTCTGAATTGAAAACTGTTGATTTTACGAAAATTTTGTATATGGGGGGCTCTGTCCAACCGGGCCCTGCCCCGTTCCAAAAACCGTTTACCGTCTAATATTTTTAGTGCCAAAGAAAAACGTAATATTCCTATTCTGTCTGCGTGTCCAAACTTTATAAATTTGATCAGGGAGCAAGACGTTCGAAATCGTACGTTTTCCTGCATTGGTTTTGTATGTAACCAAAATCTGTAAACGCGACGAATTGACGTAGTCGACGAATTTGTCGGTGACGAATTGACGCAGTCGACGAATTGACGCGCGACGAATTGACGCAGTCGACGAATTGACGCGCGACGAATTAACGCGCGACGAATTAACGCGCGACGAATCGTCGCAGTCGACGAATTGACGCACGCGACGAATTGACGTAGAACCGCTTTTCTGCCTTTGGTGTCGTGTCTTATGCTTTATCACGGAAACTGATTTGCATAATTATCAGTGTTGTGTTGTGTTTGTGTCTTCGTGGCACACCCCAGTTTTCCGCTATTGTACTGTAATTTCTTTGTACCGTGCTTTCTGTGAACTGCTCTGTACATACCTTCTAATAGTTTGTTACAAGCATTTTGCTCGTTATGTACCTGGTTTTTTCCTTTCGAACCACAAGCTCGTGTGCTCCTCCTCTTTGTTTGCACCGTGCTCTTCGGCCTTTCTATTTTGTCCGGTAACTGTTTTGCATAACAATATACATAATACATGCATTACTCATGTTCTGTTCATAAAATGTATGCCTCGGGTGTTGACACCCGATATTGTCTTTTATCATTCAAATTTTTTTTTTTTTTATGGGACGGTTTCCCACTTGCATCATGTATAGACCATTTCATTGTTTTGACATTTTAAGTTGCTGTCGAGCGACTCATTGTAACATACCTTGTTTTAATAAAGAATTTGAACTGCTCACGGTGGGCGTTAAATAAAACCTTCTGCTCTGTGAATCAAACATTATGACGACATCTTGCCATTGATTGCACCAAAAGCCCACACCGTAACCGTCCGAGAAGAAGGCAACGTAAGTCATTGTCATGGCATCGCGTGTTGTGTCTGGATTTTCTCGGAATGTCTTAAAGCAGTATAGAAAATATTATGTGCAGAAAGACTTATATTCTACAGTGACACAACCAGCTGGGAAACTATTAAATGTTCCTGAAACAAAAGTTACTAAACTTTCAAATGGGCTTCGCATTGCGACAGAAGATTCTGCAATACCAACTTGCACAGTGGGTGTGTGGATTGACGCAGGAAGTCGACACGAAACCGAATTGAATAATGGCGTGGCGCATTTCTTAGAGCATATGGCATTTAAGGGAACTAAGAAAAGATCTCAGACCTCCCTGGAACTTGAAGTGGAAAATATGGGTGCGCACTTGAACGCATGCACCTCCAGAGAGCAGACCATCTTTCAAGCCAAGTGTCGTACAAAGGATGTTGATCTGGCAATGGATATATTATCTGACATCATTCAAAACAGTAAGTATGGAGAAGATGAAATTGAAATCGAACGAGGTGTCATCCTCCGCGAAATGCAGGAAATCGAAATGAACCTTCAGGAGTATATTTTTGATCATTTACATGCCACCGCATTTCAGGGTACTCCTTTGGGACGCACTATCTTGGGCCCAAAAGAAAACATCGGAAGTATATCTCGCAAGGACCTTGTTCAGTATAAAACTAATCATTATGTTGCACCAAAGATGGTTCTGTCAGCTGCAGGTGGTGTAGATCATGAGCAGCTTGTTGGTTTGGCCAGCAAACATTTTAAGGACCTGAACAGCCCTGGTGCAAACAGTGATGACATTCTTGTTCCTTGCAGTTTCACTCCTGGAGAAGCACGCTTATGTGATGAGTCCATGCCAGTAGTCCACTTGGCTCTAGCAGTTGAGGGATGTGGTTGGGAAAGCGCTGACAGCATTCCCCTTCTAGTAGCCAATATATTGATCGGAAATTGGGACCGCTCTCACGGCAGCGGTGGAAATGTGTACAGTAAGCTTGCTCATGAGGTAGCCACCCGAAATCTGTGCCATAGCTTTTTGTCTTTCAACACCTGTTACAAAGACACAGGACTTTGGGGAATATACCTTGTGTCTGATGGCATGAGTATTGACGATATGGTTGCAGCTGTTCAAGCCGAGTGGGGGAGATTATGTAGTTCCGTGACCGAAGAAGAAGTACGAAGAGCAAAGAATCTACTGTTGACTAACTCCTTGCTCCTCTTAGATGGGTCCACTCCTATATTTGAAGACATTGGAAGGCAGATGCTGAATTATGGTAGGCGTATCCCTCTTCCAGAGATGGAAGCTAGAATCAATGCAATTAATTCAAGTGTTGTGAAAGCAGTTTGTACAAAGTATTTAAGCCAGAAGAAGCCTGCATTGGCTGCAGTGGGCCCTTTGGAAAAACTGAGAGATTATAATGAACTGTGTTACAATGTCGGGTAGGAAGCAGAAATATATAAGGTTTTAATGTGTAAAGGACTTGTCAGTCTGTAAAAATAATTAAAGATCTCCTGAATATTTTTAATAATAGACATGTAGAATCTTGCAGAAAAAATCATTCTAAGTATAATGTTCAAAGATCTCAAAAAATATTAGTACTTGAATCATTTGTAAAGCATGACATTCTTTGTGATCATTTTAATCTGCTTTTAAGTTTCGAGTTCCATCTTAATGTTAAAAAATTTGCTTTTGAAATCTCCTACTGAAAATGTGATCAAAAAAGAGGCTCTTTAAAATCATTTCAGTTAGAATAATGTGGTTCATTTATATTTTGAAAATGGCAAATGTAAATAAAGTTACACCTTAGCAAATCAGAAAAGGCTAACAAAAAAGAAGTTTTACTGACTTAATTTAAGTGTAAATCAAATGATCTAACATCTTAGTAGGTAAGGATAATTTTTTTAATTGTGGAAGTGGGCAACTTTGAAAAACATTTTACTGCTTTGGATGCCTCTACACTTAAACCACTAAGCAAAGAATTTTCTACAACTATGAACACACCAGAAATTCGGTTGAAGAAAACTTGTCAAATCGTGTGATAGTTTAAAACTTATACTTTGACATTGTTCCTGGCCATATAATATTCCTCAATTTTTGAATATCTCTTGTACGGGGTTCGGAATTAACGGGCCGTGAGCAAAATGCGACTGCATTTTTGCATTTGGTGACTAGCGATTTAACATCAGTGGCCGAATTGCGACTACATGTATTTTCTACTGCATTTTATTAAGATTATTTTTTATCTGAATGACTATTTTTTGTCATTCAGATTAAAAAGAATCCCCCCCCCGCACTCAGTTTCTTAATTCATCTTCAAACTACACTGAACTTGTAAAACTGTGCTGTGTATCAATCGTGCGCATTGCTGGCTTCCCCTTCTCGCCCGCACTTTCATCACAAGCAAGTTAAAGAAGCGACCTTGAACAATGAGCAGGATCCTCCCACAGTGATCATTGGACCTTTGCGCGCACCTCCCACCCCTCACAACCTAAAGCAGAGCGGACCGCAACAGAGCCACAGCTTGCCTGAAATTCCGTAATTGCAACTAACGAATTGTATGATTATTTGTTCATCGGTTATCCTTTGAATCAATTTATTGTAAATCTAGTTCGTCATCAGGACTATGTCACTGGAGTAGTTGCTGCCACTCAATTGGAAGAGTCCATCCGCAATTATCGTTAATTGTGGTACTTCTTCTTCTTGCTATTTCGATCCCTTCTTCTAGTTTCCTCTTTACTAAGTTTGACTGGTGGGCGATTATTTTCACTGAGTCCCAATTTATGGAGTGTCCACTTGCTTGTATATGTCTGTCTAGCCCTGTTTTGTTCCCAATGTTCCTAATAGCTGCTTGGTGTTCTTTCATTCGGATCTTAATACTTCTCCCTGTTTCTCCTGTATAGCTGAGTCTGCAGTTACAGTCGATGCAGTAAATTACTCCTTCCTGCAATTGGATGTCCAATTCTTTCTGCTTTAAAGCTGGCAGGAATTTCTTTATTTTGTTATTAAGATCTGTAGCTAGCCTGATATTGTATTTTGCTCCGATCCTTTTCAGTTTCTCGAAAAGTCCCTTGTGGTACGTAATTTTGCTGGTGAATTTGAAGCAACTACTCCAGTGACATAGTCCTGATGACGAACTAGGCTTTAGTTCGAAAATTTGACAACCAACTTTCATGAAAAATAACCTCTATAAGACCGTAAAAAAGTTATTCCACAATCACTATGAATAGAGGTGCGTGCCATAAATGCATTTACAACTAGTAAATCTAGTGTCAATATAACTTGGCTTATGGCGCATCATTTTTTAGCTTGTTGCACTAACCAGAGTTCGCCAAATGCGTAATTACGCATCGAAAAGTGTGTTTATGTATCAAAATTTTACGAACGCATAAAAATGTGCATCAGGAATTTTTCTCGACACGTGAAAATATGTATCGAGAAACGCGTAAAATACACTCTGAAGAGTTTTACCAACATGCAAAGATACGCATCAGGATGGTATTTCGTCTTTCAAAAACGGAAGTAAACGAAATAAAGATTTTTCCCATAATTGTAATTTTGTTTTCCCACGATGCTGCCTCTGCCCAGTATTGTTGTTATATATAATTTTATTGCATAAATATTTGAATTTCGGTCGGTTTGAAACTGGAGGAAAAATTTCCAAAAACGGAAATGCGACGGCGAAAAAATTTCCTTGTAATCTTCAGGCATGAGAGTGCCACGGCTTCTAGAATTTCTGCTTTTCCATCATAATTTGGGTTATTCTCGAGATCGATGCATAACTGAACAGAAATTTTGGGGCAATTGGTACTGGTGAAGAATGCTTTCCCCCTGAAACTTTCAAAAACGGAAGTTAGATGCATTTAAGATTTTTCCTGTAATCGTAATTTTATTTTTAATGCAATGTTTCCTCTGCCTAGAATTGTTGTTAAATATAATTTTATTTCATAAATATACATGTTTTGCATTTCATCTTGATGGAGGGGGGGGTCCGAAAACAAAAGTAACGGCGTTGAAAAGTTTGTAAGAATTGATGCATGGTGTTCAAAAGTATTAATATCCCCAAAGTTAACACTTTATCTTATCAAAAATAGCGAAAGCTATCGTGCATTCATGGTCCTCACAGACTGACAGTTTTTCAGTATGATGGATAAAATTGTCATCTAAGGGCATAAAACAGGCATGAAAGACTTCCGCGAAAATGCGGAAATCCGCTTTTTTCTGCTCCGTTTTTGGTGTTATTGATATTATTCCGAAAATGCAATAAAATTTTTATGGGGGGAGGGGGGTACCTCGCTCTTACGGAAAGCAAAATCGTAATGACTTTGAACGACGGGATGGTTACAGCTGGGAATAACGTCACCTCTTCCAGGGATGGAAATTCTGCGCCAAAGTGTGCCAAAACAAAAGTCTTGCGCCATCTTACTACAAAAGGCAGGTTTTGTGCCATTGGGCGCCAGAACCTCTGTGTCCTGTCATCATCGTCAGGAATTTGGTACTGTGAATTCTCCGTGCGACTCTTCCGCTTGACGCTGAGTAAGTCCATGTGGTGGGAAGAATAATTCAGCAACTCCAAGTACTAGGAATTTTACTTAGTTACTATGGAAATCATCGACGGAAAACATCGAGTATGCTATCGAAATCGGCGGTCAGCTATGAACAACGGAAAACGTCTAGTATTGCAACAGAAATTGAAAATCTCAGTGAAATAACGTTATTAAACATCTGTGTAAAGTTTATTTTTGTGTTTTCAAGATTCTAACACTTGTAAAATATTTTCGGGAATGTTTCTTGGGTGTTGAGAATGGCACGTTGTTTTCTGTTTTCTCATATTAAATTTTTTCAACCAAGTCCCCCCCCCCCCCCCGTTCCCTTTTTCTTTTCTCTTTCTCTCTCTCTGCCTGATTATATTTTTATTTTTGATGTTTTCTTGTCATATTCCTTGTTTTTAATATCTTCTGTAATGGTGAAAAGGAGCGACTTTGTTTTTGTTTTCCTTTTAAGAATGTTTCCTAATGAAATGCATGTCTATTTCTAATACATCTTCAAAACTAATCAATAGAGAGCCATCATTTTCTCTCTTTTATGAAACGAAATTAAATTTCTAGATCGGTATTTAATCCGCCCATATTGGAATCCGCGCCGTTTCAGTGTCCCGTAAAATTGTTTCAGGGCAGAGTGAGCAACGCAGTATTGATTTTTCACTTTCATTTTCCATAAAATTCATGTTTTTCCATTTCTTAGTTACTTTTTACTCATACATGATATTATTTCGTGCGCAGAATTCCGCTTTTTCTGTCATCATTTGGGTCATTATTGAGATCGATGTGAAATTGAAAAGAAGCTGGGTTTTTTTGGGGAGAAGGGAGGGGTCTTTTCCGTCTGGGGACGGTATTTCATCTTTCAAAACTTTCGAAAACAGAAGTTAAACGGAGTGAAGATTTTCCCCCGTAATCCTAATTTATTTTTCTCGCTATGTTTCTTCTGCCCAGTTTTGGTATCGAGTTTCATTTTAATACACGAATATTTTTATTTTAGCTTGAAAAACGGAGAGAAAATGTCCGAAAACGGAAGTCGGATGGAGCGAAGATTTCGTAGGCAATCGTAATCTCCGCTCGCGACGTTCCCTCTGCCCTGTGTTGTTGTTAAATGCCAGTAATTTTGTACTTTAGATGCAGTGATGTGCTCCAGTTTAATATTTACATAAATAAATTTCAGTGAATCCCAAAACACACTTTTTAAGTAAAACAAATTCAGTGCCCTCTCAAAAATAATGAAGGCGTTATTGAGTTGTTTTCTTGAATCTGAAGTGGAAAATTCCTTTAGTATGATGGGGGATGTACTTGATTAAGAATGCAGCAGCATAAAAATTGAAACGTTTTCATCTGTTCAAACCATGAAATATAAGCTACTGAATCAGGATAAGTCAGCCTTGGAATTTTTTAAGGAAAACGATTTGCATGAATGACCCTGTGAATAGAGATTTATGCCAAAATATAAAATCATCATATTCAGAATATAAGAAAGAATTACAAGATAAGGAAGAAGAAATGGAAAGAGCTAAATATCTCTAATAACTTATGCAACAAATTAAAATCAAATGAGTTGGTTCAAGAGAAAGAAAACTCTAGCTGGCTAATTCATAAAAGGTTAGAACAAATTGTTAAACAGAAATAACTTAAGAAAATGAAATTTCATAGTTGTGAATAACTTTTATTATTTATCTACAAAATGTCTAACGTTTTTCGCAAACATTTATCATATTTCTTCATTAATAATTTTGTGTCAAATCAAGAATCAACATTTATTCTTCATCAAACTTTTATTACTTACCAACAAACATGTCTGAAGTTTTCAAACCTTCAAGATATCATTTCCATACAGCATTATCTTATAAAGACATTTGATTAATTTCCTCATTTGATTAAAGACATCGTTCTGTACTAAGGTGAGTGATTTTCTATGCATATGACCTCATCATCAATTTTTCCCCCTTACATTATATTGTACTATATATTTAATTTTCTTGAAACAAAATACATACATTAAATCTATTTAGTTGGCAGGCATGTGACCAACATCTAAATCTCATGGTTGTATACATTAAAGAGTGAAATGCAAGATTCAACACTTTATTACCCCCTCCCCTCCTCGCGTGGAACTTCAGCTTTTCCTATCGCAGCTCACTTTCATGCCTGATAAAAGAAGGAAAAAAAAGTGACTAAGAAATGAGAAGGGTAACAAAAATATCAACAAAATGAAAATTTAAGCACTGGATGCTGCAGAATCAACAAAAAAGGCCGCCCCGGTGGCGCAGTGGTCTAAGCGATGGCCACTGATCATTCGTCCGAACGGGGTCCGGGTACGAATCCCGGTGAGGCATGGATGTTGTGTTTGTCTTACAGCACTGGTTCTCTCCCTTCCCTGGAACCAGTGACCCTAAAGTAGGGACGGGCGACTGCTTATAGCCCATTGAGTTGCTCACGGTGGTCGTTAAACCTCCAATCAAAAAAAAAAAAAAAGAATCAACAAAAGACATGTGGCTGTGGTATTTGCTGAGAAGTTTATGCTGGGCGAAATCGCTGTCCAGAATTTTAGTTACTCTTCAATTGTGTATGTTAAAAAAATAAGTTTTGGCTCCTAAAAAATTATGAATGGCTTCTAAATATTTAGCTGCATGGGCCATTTAGCACATGGCAATTTCTTTTAGTTTCGTACCTTGCTCATGTATTTAAAAACCTTCGAACATTTAAAAATATCTTTGCATTAAAACAGCTTGTTGCTGAATTACCCTTGTATGTCCCCAATATGTATACAATCACACTAGTGATTCAAAACTTTTAAAACATTACTTAAAAATTGTTATAAAAACATCAGACGATTAAAATAATGCAAAAATTTAAAACTATACAGCCTGGGATCTCCTCAATCACTATGCTGCTAAGCACTTTTCTTCCCCACTTGGGACATCATCAGAGCAGCTGACGGTTGTTTATACCTGCAGAATTATCTTAGTTTCGGAGTTTAGCTTTTTTTGTCTAGATGTGGTGAAACCCTATTGCACATCTTATTTACATGCATTTGAATGATTATTGATTAACATTGTAATGATTATTTGTTTTTAATTTGTGCATTATTTTGATTATCTGAAGTTTTTAATAATTTGTAAATATGCTTTGAATTTTTTAAATCATAGTGGGATTGTGTATGTATTGGGGTGACATGGACCATGCATACACAGATTTCATTCAGTGTTTAAAGTATAGGTGCAGATTAGCACTTGCCAGATGCCGATTAACTGGCAACTTTGGCAATTAAATTTATTTCACTGGTTGCCAGCTTGGCCATTTGTCATTTTTAGTGCCAATTTACAAAGCATAATAATTCAGAAGTAACGGTAAAACGACGTGTAACTAGTCCTAACTAAGCAATGGGCAGGAAACCTCAATGCTATCCAGGTTTTTTTGCCCATCCTAGTTAGGACATCGAAGTTTTGCCATTGATAATTGATATATAAACCTTGATGTTGCAGAAGTCTAACGTTCATAACCGATGTTTGAAACTGTTACAGAATATTTTCTACATAAAGTAAATGAATTTTTTTTGTTTTTGTTTATTGCATTCTTGTAAAGAGGAAGGAAATATATCATCTTTCTGTGTTGTGAATTTGCTGTTTTGGTTGATGTTTCATTGGCAAAATAGAGTTCTTTTCCTTGATGCTACAGGAACCGATACATTGAAAACACATCGAAGTTTCAACTGGTACATCGGGTGTTTTAACAAATAGTATACTTGATTTGAATTGGTGAGTAATTATATTGAGCAGAGATTTTACCCACCGATGTGCTCTTTTACTGCTGCAGATGTAAAATTAAAAATTTTACGGCTGATTAGCAAAACCAGAGGTTTTCACTGATACATCCAAAATTTCCACTGATACTATCGATGTTTCAGGAATGACTAACCATTGGTGTTTATCGCTGATGTGCCTCTCCTTAGTCTTAATTTACTTGAATTACATGTGCATAGTAGCACTAGTGTCAGCAAGCACTACTATGCGCACAAATAATAGCAGTTACAGTAAAGTTGCATGTAGTAATAGCAGCTATCCATGTAAATAAAAGCAGTTACATTAAAGCTCATGCTAATAACCCCCCTTCCCTTATTTTTTTTATGCTGGAGACTTCTTTTTGGTCACTAAAATTTGTTAACTTACCAACCAGTTTTTTTGTTTTTTTTTGTTTTTGGTCACTAACTTTTGTTGACTTACCAGGCACTGGCTGGCCACTTAGCTCAAATTCCAGTCTGCACCTATAGTTTAAAGGGAATTTTAAATGCTCAACGCATTTTTTAAATACATTAGAAGTTATATGTTCAAAAATTGATTTTATGCCCTGAGAAAATGCGTGTTTGAGAAGTGTCTCTCCATTCCCCCAGAAAAAAACATGGTTATCTTTATTAATCATAAGCAACATGTCTGTGGTTTCTGGTTGGTAAAATACAAATCGTATTGGCCCTTCCATAAATTCAAAGGTTAATTTCTAAAAAAAATTACCTTTGCATTAACAGCGTTCGAATTACCCAGTGGTCCGCTGGCCATTGGCCAGTAAAACTTCCGTCAGACCACTGCACTATTGATTTTACTGAACCGGATGGGTAGTAAGTTTTTTTTCTAATTTGTCACAAGTTAAAAAATGAATTTCTATTTCTTTTATATCCTTGCTGTATGGTTTTCTTTTTAAGCTGCAAACTAATGATAGGTTTTAAAGCAAATATTGGAGATAATTCCATTAAAATGATACATGATTTTCTACATGTCTTGTAAATGTCTTTAAGGTTGTTGTTTTTTTTATTTGTTCTACGAACCAGTGAGCATTTTGGTGGACAGTGGTTTGTGAATTCTAGTGGACTGGTCTTCTGGGCCAGTAGATTTGTTTCTAATTCTAACACTACATTAAACCTTGAAATTTGCACTTGCCATACCATATCCCTGTTATTTGTAAATATCTTCTCAAATCTGGCAACAACTGAAAATATGTGTTTACTACCTCATGTTATCTTCTTTCACTCCAGGGCTGATGAAGGCAGAAGTTCCTACTAAAATGTTTCTCTATTTGCATTGAATTCTAATGGGCATTAAGAATTCACTTCACGTTTCACCTGTGCTGTTGTTTTTCATCAAACTACACTGCCGGACAATTGCTAATAATGGATGACAATAGCAACGATAGCAACCATAAAATGGAAGGCAGGAAAATGTGGAAATTAGCATAAGTGCGGGATACAGTAAGACGTGTTGTGCGTATGCAAATTTTGGATTGCCGAACTTGTTCGTGACGTCAAAACGCTGATAAGAGATATAAAGGATTTGATGCGTATTGACCGTTGTTGTTCAAACGCAAAGTTGAAAGGGAAAGAATCAATTGACGAACTTGCAATTTTCAGTATGTCTTCCCGACATCACCTAGATGATTTTACGCGTGGCCGTATTATTGGCAAGATTGAAGAAGGGTGAAAAATAACAGATGTTGCCAGGGAGTTCGACGTCAGCCACAGTGTTGTTTCAAGGCTTTGGAAATCATTTCAAACAAATGGAGAGTGTAGCAAATGTCACAGGGGAGGTCGTGTTCGCAGTAAGACACCTGCAGAAGATCGGTACATAGTGCTATCAACAAAAAGACACCGGCGCAGCACAGCTAGTGAGGTAGCAAATCAGTTTATGGCTGCTACTGGCAAGCAGATCTCCCGAAAAACTGTCGCCAGACATTTGCATGAAGGAGGACTATACGCCCGCCATCCTGTTGTGTGCATGCCATTGTCCAGACGTCACCGTACCGCCCGTTTGCAATGGTGCCATCAACATCGCAATTGGACTGATAACGACTGGTCTGTTATCCTCTTCTCGGATGAGAGTAGATACAGTCTATCGTCCGATTGTCCACGACAACTGATCTGGCGTGATAGGGGTACTGCATATTGTCCAGCAAACATACAGGAAAGGGACCGATATCCGACATGTAGTGTCATGGTATGGGCTGGCATCATGATCAATGGCCGTACGTCCCTCTATGTGCTTCCAACTGGGACTATGACTGGCCAACGATACATTAATGATGTTCTGCTACCTCATGTTCCATGGTGCTGTTGGTGATAGATTCATTTTCATGGACGACAACGCAACATGTCATCGAACAGTCGCTGTCCAGGAGTGTCTTGAGAGCGAAGATATTCAACGCCTCGTATGGCCAGCACGTTCTCCAGATCTGAATCCCATTGAAAATGTGTGGGATGCTTTGTGGAGGAGTCTTGCTGGTCGCCAATGCCCTCCAATAAACAAGGACACCCTCATCCGTGCACTGACAGAGGAATGGGATAAATTACCCCAACAGCTGCTTGATGATGTTGTGCAAAGCATGACACGACATGTGAAATCTTGCATCGCCCTCCATGGTGGCCATATCCCGTATTGACATCTTACGCCCGAACGCCTGCGGACGGTAATTGCATTTTTTTCACTTTTATGTATTCTGCACAAAATGGCCTGTTTGTCCCTTGAACACGTTCCAAAGCCTTCGGGATTTCAGAGCACAATAAATTGTCTTTCTTGTAATGTCCTGGCATTCTGACATTATTTTATTTCACTTGGCATCCAAACACACTACTTTTTTATGCTCTATATAGCCGTTTATGATCCGTCCTTAGCAGTTGTCCAGCAGTGTACTTTTATGATGCTAGTAGGATATTTAACTTGTTTTTTCTACTTCTAGTGGTCTGTTATAGATATAGGTAATCCTCGCATACAGTAGTTTGGCAATCTTCACTTACCTATATGGAAACAGTGATTGGCAATTGTTTTGTATCCATGTTAGGCTTTGCTAGTCATGATAATGCATTGGCAACTTTATCATGATATCAAAAGTGCAACCACATGTGTTAAGCTTTGTGTGTCTGATTTTCTGAATTAAAAAGTTTTTTTTTTTTTTTTTTGTGGTACAGCAGACTAGGAGTATGCTTAACATTGACGGATATTAGACTTCTATCACCCCCTTGCTAAAGATCCAGACTTACCAATATTGCTAGTAGACATTGGCCACCAAGACCAAAATTGTTAGTGGCCATAAAAAAAACTCAGTGGCCAAACTTTGAAAAAAAAATCAAATTGTATATTTCATACTAAATTATTTTTATAAAATTGCTTAGTATAATATCAGTATATTTTATTTTGCATATTTCAGTTATAGTATTCTTAAAAGTTGAAACTGAAGTAATAAAACAATTAAGGAGAGTGGGAACATCGTGCGGGGAGGGGAGTATTTTTACGGGAGAAATCTTTGCACCGTCCGACTTCGGTTTCGGAAATTTTCACGCTATTTTCAAGCTGAAATACAAATATTTATACAGTTAAATATTACTTAACAATAATACTGGGCAGAGGCAACATCACGAGAAAAAGGAATTACGATTGCGGAAAAAATCTGAACTCTGTCGAACTTCCGTTTTCGAAATTTTCGTAAAGATGGAATTCTGTCCTCCTACAAACATCCCCCCTCACATTGTGTTCACTGGTTTATTGATCTTGTGTGTGAATGACTAAAATAATAACAGAAAAGGCGGAGTTCCTCGATTTCTGGGCAGAATCTGATGTCTGAGATTCCGGGGAAATTTTTGCAGCGTCTAACCTCCGTTTTCACACATTGTTTCAAGCTGAATGAGCTAACCTCCGTTTTTGCCTACAGTTTCAAGCTGAAATACTTTTATGCAATAAAATCATATTTAACTACAAAACTTTACACTTAGGCAACATCGGGGGGGGGAATACAATTATTGTAACTCCCTTCAACTACCATTTTCGAAAGTTTTGAGACACGAAATAACGTCTCCAGGCGGAACTCCCCCACCCACCCGCAAATTGTCTTCAGTTTTACGCTGATCCTGAGAACGATCTAAATGATGACAAAAAAAAAAAAAAAACGCGGAATTCCGCGAGTCCGCTTAAGAATCTCGTGCATATCATAAAACAATAAAATAAAAAAAAATGAAAATTCATAGAATCCGTAGTTTCGCAATGTACGTAGAACTATGGACATTCCGTAGTAGTTCGCAGGTATGGAAATATTATTGCAGTACAACCTCGAACATCCGGACTAGGCCGATTCCGAATTTTAGAATTTTCCTATGGAATATGCAGGCTTTCAGCGAACATTCATTAAAAATAATAAAAAGAAAATGCCTAACTTTTAAAGATTTCATCGGATTTTGACGAAATTTCACATGGGAGTTTATTTTGATGTGTCTTGGTTACTATTAAATTTGCATTCAGTTATTTAAAAAATTGGATAATTTTTTTTAAATAATTTCTCCCAGTTGGACTTTTCGGATGCAGACAGTTGAGCTGTCCACCACCGGCTTTCATCCCCACAGCAACCTCGTTGCCCTACGATGAACCATCAGCCTTGGCCCATTCTTTGTGATCAAAAACTGACGCCCTTGCCTTTTTTTATAAACTTTTTTTTCTTTTCTGCTGTTTAAGCAGAATGAAAAAGGTGATGGCCGACTTCCGTACAACTCAAATTTCGTGCGATTTCCATGCATTTTGAGTAAAATTTTTCAAAAGCGTGCGAGTTCCGTACAAGTTAAAAAAAATTCTGTACAATACAAGTTAAATAAAATAAATGTTTTCCCCGTACAGTTCACCAGAATTGGCGATTTAGTCAAACATTTTTGGTCGCCACGACGAAGTTTATCGCCAGTGGCGACCGTGAGTCTGGATCTTTACCCCTTGCCAATCTTCTGTAAACCGAAACTATCAAGAAATACTTGAGTAAAAAAACAAGTTACTTATGTACAGCTCTGAAGTGAAAAAAATATCAACTATCATTTAAAAAAAAAAAAGGTATTAAGCTGAAGTGCCAGGTTTGTTTACATTTGTGTCACAACTCTGTGTGCCACTACACAATATAAATAATGTAGTTTAAACTCGGGCTTGACATGACAATAACACATAAACATAGAAAACGAGCAAAAACACAGAGTCGGGTATGGTAAAAGTTCGTTTAGCAGTAGCTTTCGGTTGTCCTACGACCTTGATCATCCGCGATGGACTGGTTGCCAGAACTACAATTTGAAGTCGGGGGTGTTGGAAATGTTGCCAGATTTTAGAAGAGAGATCCAGATAAATGGGATTTGGTGAGGGGTCTCTGAATTGCAGTTATTGGTGAGCAAAATTTCAATGCTTTCGTGGAAATGCACAGGTGCTTTGTTGATGAATGGGGCAACTTTTTTAGTTTCTTTCTAAATGGGAACTGCAGAGGTGTCTTAAAGAGTTCTTACACTCTCACAGTGAAACCAAACCCTTCTGCAATAATGTGCCTCCTTAAAGACATGTCTCACCCCTGGAGTTTTATGCTATTCCCATTTCAACTTCCTCTGGTCCCTCAGTGTATATTGGAAGCACATACTGAAGCATCAATACAAGACTTGGGGAACACAAAAAATATCTTTCCAATGGTCTTCCAAATAAAGCTTTTTATCTGCACTAACTCTTGAAGACACCTTTGCAGTTCCCATTTGGAAAGAAACTAAAAAAGTTGCCCCATTCTACAACAAAACATCTCCGTGTTTCCAAGAAAGCATTGACATTTTGTTTACCAATAACTGCAATTCAGAGACCCCTCACCAAATCCCATTTATTTGGATCTCTCTTCCAAAATCTGGCAACATTTCCAACACCCCAACTTCAAATTGTAGTTCTGGTAACCAGCCCATCCAGTCGATCGCAGGTGATCAAGGTCGTAGGACGACCGAAAGCTACCGCTAAACGAACCTTTACCATACATGACTGTGTGTTTCTGCTCGTTTTCTATGTTTATAAATAATTCAACAGCAAATTGCAAAAGAACGTGTGCATTCTTGTGAGTAGAATAATAAGACTCAAAAAGTCAAATAGTATTCTTTGTTTGGATGGATAGTCTTTAATATGCAGTTGAACGGATATTTTATACTTGCTTGTGTTTAGGAGACAATGGTGTCACTGGTTTGGATGGTATTTATTACAGTTTAACAAATTGATAAATACAGGATGATTCATAATTAGTGTTGGGGTTTCAGTGTTCAGTGGCATATAATCACAAAATGGGAAACAACAAACTAAAACCACAAACAGAATATGACAGATGACAACTAAAAGTGTTATTACCTGTAGAATCGATACATCAGATTACTAAACCACTTCAGCCTGCACGCCTTTCGTGGCACGTAAGATATCCGAGTGATAATCAATTTCCTGCCAAGTGTTCGCCGGCATTTGTAGTGTTGCTGTTGCTATCGCAGCACCAATTCTGGTCTTCAGGTCATCGAGGGAGGTCACAGAGGTCTAGTAAATGATGCTTTTCACGTATCCCCACAGGAAGAAATCTCGTGGCTTAATATTTGGTGAACATGGAGGCCACGGAATGCGTCCACCATGCTCAATCCAGCCCCCAGAAAAATGCAGGTCGAGAATTCTCAGACAATAATAGCCCAATGTGGCGGTGCACCATCGTGCTGGAACACCACATTGAGCTGCCGATTTTCCAACTGAGGCAACAAATACAGCTGTAGCATGTCCAAATATGTCACCCTGTCTCTGTTTTATCCACAAAGAAAAAAGGCCCCAACACTTCCGAACTTAACAAAGCACACCAGATGTTCAGCTTTTGACCATCTCATTCAACTTCTCGAATGGTGCGAGGGTTTCCGGAGCTCTATATCATTAGCATTATCGGAAGGTGGAGCTCTGCTATACTGCATTCTGTAACGACGTTATGTTGCGATAACTGACTTTGTTTAAAAAAACCAGAGTACACACATTGCTTTTTCTTGAACAGTCACCATTTGGAAATATGACGTCAACTCGGCAGGTACTGTGTTGCTACATAAAACTTTCCATGGTGAACTTGTTCACGCTGTAGGCAGTTTTATTTGGTTAGTTACGATTTGATCATGCCAGGTCGTGGAAACCCCGACGATAATAATAAATCACACTATAATTAAAACAACTGAATGCAATAAATAAGAAGGTAATTGTTTCAGATATTTGTAACATCCGTTCACTTGTATTTTGATTTATGTTTGATTGAAATACATTTCTTTACTTTATAAAATAAGTCTTTATACTTACATTGGAGATTGACACTCTTGTTATATCCTCAGCTGTGTCACACCTATGCCAGAAGGGTAACACAGCTAATGCTGTAACTCATCTCAAAATTGACAACCCATGGGCTAAAACTATAAACAAACCCACCAGCAACTGCAGTGGGTGAATTATAGCAGTAATGTTTATTTGCTAATGGCACCCGCAAACACATTGGTGAATGCAGCAGAGGTAAACCCGTAGCTCTTCCGAAGTACTCCCTAAGTATTGTATAAAAATGCATCCAGATTATGTAGAAATATTGATCTTTTATTTTCTATTATTTGTATGTCTAATTTAATCTCTGGTAATCTTTTGGAAGACATATGCATTCATTTTGTGCAAATTCTGAGTAGCCCAATGTGCTCATTTGGCATTTTACTTCATTTTGCTGCTTAAGCAAACTTATCTGATAGCAGAAGTAACATTTCACATTTTTTTTAATTAATACATATAACCATTAAAAAATACACTCAGTAAACAAAACATTGCATTTGGTGATAGGTGGTTGACATAGGCATCCCCCATGCAGAGTGGAACCATGGATGCCCCTAGGTTAATTTCAGGAGGGGGCAAAACTAGAAACTGTAAACACAAATAGCATAAAAAAACATGACCTTTGATTGTGCCTTCTGTATCCTGTAACTATTTTTACTACACATGCCTAGATAAATTTAATTGAAAACCAGACAAACCAAACATTGCACAAAAAAGACTAATAAAGTTTGACAGCACGTTGGGACAAAAAAAAAAAAATGTTCTTTTTCTGAGCCATGCACTTCAAAACTCCAATGGTTACTCAATTGATCAAGAAGAAGAAAAAAAAAAACACCCAAGACAAAGTTCTGGAAAAAACTTGCCAAACCTTTTGTCCAGCAGTAAATGGCCATTATAGAGGACTATTTGTTTTCCACACTGCCCTACACTTGCTGAACTTTCGTCCAGCAGCAAATGGACAAAAGTTTGGCTAGTGAGTACAACTGCGCTCCAATGCGCAATTCCAAATTTTAATATTACTTTCTACTGCAAATTCTCAGTGTTTTTACTAAATGCACACACAACTCCAAAGTTCCACATAAAAATTTGCAATCAGAATGAATGTTATGGCAGAAATCTTTGTAGTGCCTCCCAAGAACTGAAATTACAGTAAGATTTCCAGGGGAGGGCAGGTGCCCCCTCTTGCTCCTCCCTATGGGTGCCCACGAGTGGAACAAACCAAAACCAAATGCAGGCAATAAATAGGCAGACAGCAGGGCTTCCCAACAGTGTATGTATTGCAATCAACGAACATGGGTAAATGTGGTGATCTGAATGACTTTGATCATGGATGCATTGCCGGCACAATGCAGATGGGTTATTCTATCGCCTAAGTGGTAAGAACCCTAGGGTCCTCGACAGCAACCATATCAAGGGTGTACCACGAGTATACCATCGGCAGAGGTGCCAGCACCCAGAGAGCAGGTGGTAGCCGACCCCACACCATTCACGATTGGGGTTGACATAGACCGACCGCTTGGCAACGGCTGCACAAATCACATCCAGGTTAAATGTCGGAGGACCAATCAGCATCAGCAAGCAAATGGTACGGTGCACGCTGCATACCCTGGGCTACGGGAGCAGACACCCTAGTGGTGTGCCGCTGTTGACTGCTCATCATTGGACATTACACCTTGCCTAGTGCCAGGAACATCAAACTGGATCTCTGCAGAGTGGCTCCATGTCGTGTAGTCAGTTGTATGGAACTGACAGACGGGTGTGGCATCAACAGCATGAGGCCATGGCCGGTCTGCTCAGTTCAAGGCGGTGGTGGCTCTGTGATGGTTTAAGGAGCCTTCTCATGGAACACATTAGGTCCCTTAGTGTGTCTGGAGAGGTCCTTAACTGCTGCATGCTACCAGTGTGCGCTAGCTGTTCACCTGCCCAATTTCATGGCCTTTGTGCATCCTGTGACCTAAAGATCCAGACTTACAAATTTTGCTAGTAGACATTGGCCACCAAGACCAAAATTGTTAGTGGCCATAAAAAAAAAAAAAAAAAAAAAAAAAAAACTCAGTGGCCAAACTTTGAAAAAAAATCAAATTGTATATTTCATACTAAATTATTTTTATAAAATTGCTTAATATAATATCAGTATGTTTTATTTTGCATATTTCAGTAAAGTTGAAACTGAAATAATAAAACAATGCAGGAGAGTGGAAAATCGTGCGGCGCGGGAGGGGGAGTGTGCTTACGGGAGAAATCATCCGGTTTGGGGAAATTTTCCCGCTATTTTCAAGCTGAGATACAAATATTTATGCAGTTAAATATTACTTAACAATAATACTGGGCAGAGGCAACATCGCGAGAAAAAGGAATTACGATTGCGGAAAAATACTTAACTCCGTCGACCTTCAGTTTTCGAAATTTTCATAAAGATGGAATTCCATCCTCTGGCGACCCCCCCCAATTGTGTGTTCACTGGTTTATTGATCTCGCGAATGACCAAAATAATGACGAAAAAGGCTGAATTCCTCGATTTCGCGGAAGAATCTGATGTCTGATATTACGGGAAAATTTTTGCGGCGTCTAACCTCCGCATTCGCACATGGTTGCCTACAGTTTCAAGCTGAAATACTTTTATGCAACAAAATCATATTTAACAATAAAACTTTATACTAAGGCAACATCGGGAGAAAAAAGATATGTTTACTGTAACTCCATTCAACTACCGTTTTCGAAAGTTTTGAGACACGAAATAGTCTCCAGACGGAACTCCCCTACCCACCCACCCGCAAATTGTCTTCAGTTTTATGCTGATCCTGAGAACGATCTAAATGATGACAAAAAAAAATGCGAGTCCGCTTAAGAATCTCTTGCATATCATGAAACAAAATTAAAAAAAAATGAAAATTCATAGAATCCGTAGTTTCGCAATGTCCGTAGAACTATGGACATTCCGTAGTAGTTCGCAGGTATGGAAATATCATTACAGTACAACCTCGAAAATCCGGACTATGCCAATTCTGAATTTTAGAATTTTCTTATGGAATATGCAGGCTTTCAGCGAACATTCATTAAAAATAATAAAAAGAAAATGCCTAACTTTTCTAAAGATTTCATCGGATTTTGACGAAATTTCACATGGGAGTTTATTTTGATGTGTCTTGGTTACTGTTAAATTTGCATTCAGTTATTTAAAAAATTGGAGAATTTTTTTTAAAGAAAAATTTCTCCCAGTTGGGCTTTTCTGACTCAGACAGTTGAGCTGTCCACCACCGGCTTTCATCCCCACCGCAACCTCGTTGCCCTACGATGAACCATCAGCCTTGGCCCATTCTTTGTGATCAAAAACTGACGCCCTTGCCTTTTTTATAAACTTTTTTTTTCTTTTCTGCTGTTTAAGCAGAATGAAAAAGGTGATGGCAGACTTCTGCGCAACTCAAATTTTGTGCCATTTCGTGCGATTTCCGTACATTTGGAGTAAAAATTTTCAAAAACGTGCGAGTTCCATACAAGTTAAAAAAATTCTGTACAATACAAGTTAAATAAAATAAATGTTTTCCCCGTACAGGTAGCCAGAATTGGCGATTTAATCAAACATTTTTAGTCGCCATGATGATAAAGTTTATCGCCAGTGGTGACCATGAGTCTGGATCTTTACTGTGGCCAATGGCCTGCTCCAGAAGGATAGTACACCACCCCACTAGGTCACAATTGCCCAGGCATGGCTCAAAGAACACTTGTCTGAGTTTGGAATCAACCAGTGGCCTCCAAGGTACCCGGATTTAAACCCTGTGGAAGCTTTCTGGGGTGCAGTCGAGTGGAACATCAGATCCCTAGATTCTGAACCAATTTCTTGGATAGAGTTGTGGACAATGCTGCAACAGGCTTGGCTGGCATTACCTGAGGAAGCCCTCCGGCATGTGGTAGAGGCAATGCCTTGGCATGTGCAGGCTGTTATTCAACCTAGGGAGGTCCACCACGCTATTAGGTGTCTCTAATGTTTTGTCCATTGAGTGTATGTCTGACATGCACAGCAAGAAAGCCAGTGTCTCATTTGTTTACAGCTATGGGATGATCAAAATGAGCACTTATCATAGGTGACAGTGATTATCCATGGCAGTGGTCCATGTTATGTGTGGGGGGAGGGGGTTGTCACAGGTGAGATGTAACTGGCAAAGGTAAAAAAAAAACCAGTAAATGTGTACTTTAGCGTCCTAAATTATTTTGTCGGAAAAATTTCACTGTGTGGAAAGTGCAATGTACAATTTTTTAAACATACAAAATAATGGGGAAAAGTGCAAAATTATATTATTTGTAGAGAACAGGAAAGAATTTTACAGAAGTATTTACCTGGTAGTACGATGGTTTGGAAGAGTACATGCAGTAGGCCTAGGCCGACGGAGCGCCGACAGTGTGAAGGTGTAGTCCGGTGAAAGGAAGCTTTGTTGAGAAAGGCAAGTAATGGGCAGAAGAATACAACTGGAAGTGGTTGAGCAGTACGTAGTCATAGAAGTGTCTTGTAGGAATACCCTGAAGAAAAGAGGTCTGCTTTTCACAGCATTGTAAGTGGCGTTAGTAGCTTTTTGAACAGCGTTAAGTGGCTCTTTCCGAAATCGTGAGTCTCCATACTTCATTTCGGATTTCGTCAGGGCTTAAAATTTCATTATCCGGCACAATACGACAAGCTCTTGGGCTTCCTGTCATACTACGATTTCTGAATTGAAGAAACTCCTTTATTTTCAAAAATATCCATTTCAGCATGAAAAAATGTGAGCTACGATGTACGGAATAACAGCACTACTACAAATGAATTGGTTGAAGAAATCAACTACCCCTGTATATCTTTGAAACCATAATCAAAACTTGCGATTCAACCAGAACCAAACTTCTTACTCAACATTTCGGTTGCACATGAAAACATTTACATTCCTTCATTTCTTTCCATTCGGAGACACTGTGAAACTAATAATAATGACATTCCCGCACATTTCTTTCTCAAAAATTAAATAAAGAGTTCTGACTACTTCCACTTGCGCTTTAATTACAGCACGCATCACACTCTTCCGAAGAATACACCTTACTCGTTTTGTATTCTTCTGCGCATTCACTACAAACTCCTGCTCTCTTCCAAAGCCCGGAAGCTTCACGTCGTTGCTGTTAGCATCGCTTAAGCCTCCCACACCAACTGCTGCACACCATCGTGTTCACAAGTAAATACTTCGGTAACATTCTTTCACGTTCTCTTAAATTACTGTATTTCTGCACCTTTCCCCATTATTTTGCATATGCTAAAAAAATTGTACGTCACACTTTTCCCTTACTGAAATTTTCCGACTGAATAATTTAGGACGCTGAAGTACACATTTACCAAAAAAACCCTATGAAATACAGTCAAATCTTGTTAAACCTTCATATTTTGTTCATTGTGCTGAACTGGCTGTTTCAAGAATTTCTATAAAAGGTTGGGGGGGGGGGAGGATAAAATTAGTACGATAGTATAAGGAAGAAATTATATAAACATATTCTTACATATCAGATCTCTATTTCTGAAAACATAGGGCAGTGATTAAGTTCATAACATTTCTTGAAATGTTTTTTTTTTTCATTTCTCTATAATACCATACGTCATTTATCAGTACCATTAGCATTCACACAGTGAACTGTTGTTATTCTATCTTTCATCTTTTTGCAAGCTTTCTCATTTTTGTTTGTAATCCATTCATCTGGTGTCATCCTGCAAAACAAGCCAGATCCTTCCATGTTATACACATCTTTTAATTCATAGCCAAATATGATTTCTAACATTTTTCCTTGCCTTATCCACTAAAGTTTCAGTGGTTCTGACTATTACACCGTCCCCCATTCTCAATGATAATCTGTGCCATGCTATTACTGTAGCTAAATTCTTGAATTTGGTATTCTTTCCCAAACTGTTTCTCTTTTTCAAGAATAACTAAAGATCCAGACTTACAAATTTTGCTAGTACACATTGGGCATCAGGACCAAAATTGTTAGTGGCCATAAAAAAAAACCAAAAAAACTGTGGTCATAAAAAAAAAAAACAAAAAAACTCAGTGGCCAAACTTTGAAAAAAAAATCAAATTGTATATTTTATACTAAATTATTTTTATAAAATTGCTTAGTATAATAGTATGTTTTATTTTGCATATTTCAGTTATAGTATTCTGAAAAGTTGAAACTGAAGTAATAAAACAATGCAGGAGAGTGGGAACATCGCGTGGGGAGGGGAGTGTGCTTACGAGAGAAATCTTTGCACCGTCCGACTTCCGGTTTTGGAAATTTTCCCGCTATTTTCAAGCTGAAATACAAATATTTATGCAGTTAAATATTACTTAACAATAATACTGGGTAGAGGCAACATCGCGAGAAAAAAGGAATTACGATTGCGGAAAAAATCTGAATTTCGTTAACCTTCTGTTTTCGAAATTTTCGTAAAGATGGAATTCCGTCTTCCAATGAACATCCCCTGTCATCCTCCCCAATTCTGTTCATTTATCTCGCGAAAGACCAAAATAATAACGAAAAAGGCGGAATTCCTCGATTTCGCAGAAGAATCTGATGCCTGAAGATTATGGAGAAATTTTTGCGGCGTCTAACCACCGTTTTGGCACATTGTTGCCTACAGTTTCAAGCTGAAATACTTTTATGCAATAAAAACATATAAACTTTACACTAAGGCAACATTGGGAGAAAAAAATTACAATTACTGTAACTTTTTCACTCCATTCAACTATCGTTTTCGAAAGTTTTGAGACACGAAATACCGTCTGGAGACGGAGCTCCCCCCCACCCCCACCCGCAAATTGTCTTCAGTTTTACACTGATCCTGAGAACGATCTAAATGATGACAAAAAAAACGTGGAATTCGCTTAAGAATTACATGTATATCATAAAACAATAAAATTTTTAAAAAAATGAAAATTCGTAGATTCCGAGGTCTGTAGTTTGCAGGTATGGAAATATTATTTCAGTACAACCTTGAAAATCCGGATTAAGCCGATTCCAGATTTTAGAATTTTCCTCTGGACTATGCAGGCTTTCAGCAAATATTCATTAAAAATAATAGAAAGAAAAATGCTTAACTTCTAAAGTTTTCATCGGATTTTGACAAAATTTTACGTGGGAGTTTATTTTTATGTGTCTTGGTTACTGTAAAATTGTAAAATTCGCATTGTTATTTAAAAAATTGGAGAAATTTTGTTTAATAAAAATTTCTCCCAGTTGGACTTTTCCAACGCAGACAGGTGAACTGTCCACCACAGGCATTCATCCCCACCGCAACCTTGCGAACCTTGTTCCCTCATGATGACCCATGAGCCTTGGTGCGTTCTTTGTGATCAAACACCGACGCCCTGTCCTTTTTTATAAACTTTTTTTTTTCTGCTGTTCAAGCAGAATGAAAAAGATGATGGGCGACTAACGTACAAATAAAATTTTGTGCCATTTCGTGCGATTTCCGAACATTTGGAGTAAAATTTTTCAAAAACATGCGAGTTCTGTACAAGTTAAAAAAAAATTCCGTACAGTACAAGTTAAATAAAATAAATGTTTTTCCCATACAGGTTGCCAGAATTGGTGATTTAATCAAACATTTTTAGTTGCCATGATGAAGTTTATCGCCAGTGGCGACCGTGAGTCTGGATCTTTAAGAATAACCTGGGCAATCCATAAATCAAGAGCTTTCTCTAAATTTCATGTTTGCCACTTTTAAATGTTTTAACTGAATGTGTTGCTTTTCAGAATCCATATGTTTATGTTTATTTCTTAATATCCCCCTACTGTTCTGCTAATTGACTTGTCAGAAAGGTTGGAAAAGTGATTTGCTAATGTCTGATGGTTAGATCTAGGATAACAACCTCTGAATTTGCATATCAAAATTTCTTAATGAATGGCCAACAATGTTTTACCCATTTTAGAATGTTGTAAAATAAACAAAAAACTGATGAAAAAGCCCACACTAAGCAGTGTGTGTGAGAAACAACCACCGAAGGCATTGGATAGCTAGAGGTTTTAGAATCCGAAATGTGAGACAGAAAATGTCATTTTCTGAGGCAGTATGGCCTCTGTGGAAATGTAAGATGCAACAGTTAAGTTATCGTCACTTAGTAATTGTAAAGGATAATTAATCCCTACATCTCCATTTAATAAACTCTGAAGTTTTACAAGACACATACACACACTAGTCGTCTTACCTCTGTCAGATGCAATAGTCACAGTCATACCATGATTTTTGGCACTTGACCACATTTCGCTAATAACATTCTTTTTCAGGGCAGTGATAATGGTGTGTTATCTCATCATGCTGCTGTATATCATCTGGTCAACAAGCAAAACTTCTTTGACGAGGCCCCATCTAACATGCTTTCAAAGCAAAGGTGGGTGATTTGGAGTGACGTTGCAAGTAGCTATTCTCATGTTGCTTTACAATACAAGTAGCTATTCTCGAATGAGAATACCTACTTGCAATAAATAGGTATTCTCCAATGAAAAACTCCAAAATGTTGCCGGAATGTCATGGCGGTCAGCAAGGGATCTGTTTATTGGGGTTTTGACCGATTTGAATTCTTATCATTTATTGCATCAGGCACATAAGGCTCAGCAAGTAATGATAATACAATTTGTGCAAAAGCAGTTCCCAGGTTTTTATTAGCAAATTATGGAGGCCACTATGGATCTAATAACTGAATGCATATAGTTAATAAACTGAAGTTTTGATCATCTGTAGGTTTTGCTAAGATGATCAAAGCTCACCAGTTTTTCTGCTAAGTATGCCCAACGTTTTTTAACAAAGATAAATGAACTAAAAAAAATGTGGTGTTATTAAGCACTTAGCATCTGGGTACGTAATATTATGTTAACGAATGATAGTGCAGGAAAATTGAGATCCGTAATATTACGGGCCCACTGATGTGAGGTAGGGCGCCATGTTTTCGCATATATCACACAAATATCGACTTTTGAAATAATTGTCCTTTCATTTCATTCCACACGATATGTACTGGAACTTTCGTCTTTTGTTTTAGAACTACCAGAACAATGCTCGTAATATTACGTTTCACGTACGTTCATCGTCTGGAATCGAGCTACTTACCTTGCAAAAAACAGTAGCATTTTTTCCCCCTGGTTTTTTGAATTTTCCTTGGGATCTTAAGTGGTTAATGCTATCAGAAATGTTTATAAGGTCATTCCACATGAATCCACCAGGGGGTAATAATTGCACAGTTTTTCTGTTCACTGTTTTTTTATTTTACATATCTAATGCAACAGGATGAACTTCCGATTAGCATCATTTTTACGAAGTGTGTACGTATCAATCTGTCATGTTTACGTACAGCTGGCTCGCACCTACCATGAATAGGCAAACAAAACTAGCTCTCCATAACTATTTGATGTGGAGTATTTCTATACAAAACTAATTTCAATGCTTTAATAATATGACCTTTTTTTCTTTTTTTTTTTCAATATGCACAACTGTGGATTCTTTTAAATTGAGCAAAGACAATAATAATATAGCAGATTTTTTTCCCCGTCAGTCCCCTGACTTCAATCAACAAAAGTGTGTACTTATCTTTATTGCTTGCTCAATTCTTACTAAAACTCATAGGCCTGCATGCAATGCTAATTTCCCAAACAATAGAACAACTTTTGCCTAGAGAGAACACACATTTGTAAAAGTCATAATTCAACTATGCAGCTAAAGTATAATAATTTTTATTTCATATACTGATCTTATGCACCAGTTATTATCCGTAGCCGTGACCACCCCCGGTGGGCCACAGGTGACGATATGACTGACAGGTCATAAAACTACAGTGGTACATTAGTAGCTTTAGTCAAATGAGCTCTTAAGGCATTGTCCAACTCTACACTAAAATCAGCCAGTCCATGAAAAATTCCAGCATTAAATGCAGTCTAACTTGTGTTTCCGTAGAGCAAGTTAAGATGTAGCAGCATATGTCAATTTTTTTTTTCACTTTTTTTTTGTTAAGCTGTTGAAATTGTCACATATAACTAAATTATTCTTGCTGTATAGCAAACATCATACTTCTGAATTTTGTTGGCTAAATATCGCAGATCTTTGCGCGACCATGAAATTTCACCCATGAACAAACATGAGTAGCAAAATACGGCATTTTTTTATGTCGCAGCTGCATATCTGTTCATTCTTACTGTATGTTTTGGAATTGAACTTTCTGATTTACTCTGTGTTTTTATCTTTACATATTTGCTGTAATTTAAGATGTGGTGTAGTTGTACCCAGTCTTTTAATTTCCAATGAATGCAAAGAGAACAGATATTTCAGCAAATAATCATCAGTATAATTTGTAATTACAAAGACAAAAGTTCAGCTTCTCAAATATAAGGGTATTTATACACTGATGCTTGTTTCCCTAATGAAACAGAAGAAGACAACAAAAATTATTCAGTAACTAATATAAGACACAGAAGCAAGCAAGAGATTGCATTTCTCACTGGTAACAAAACAATAATGGGCAATGTGGAAATATGCTCCAATGCATATCTATGAAGTGCCTGCTAACTTCCATAAAAGTGCTTAATTACACATTTTCAAATACCCCTGAACTGGAGCCACAGGGAATTGGGCTCACAGGAGGTGGAATTAAAAATTGTGAATGGAAAACCTAGAATGTTTAACTGTAAGGCAACACGTTGTCAGTGTTCATTTCATCCATGTTCACTTGGTCCAGTTCATTTAGTACACTGTTCACTCTGTCTGCCGTTCACTTTCATTTCATCCTTAAAATAGATGGAATACCATGGAAATTTTTGTTACTAGGTCAGTGGACATTGCTTATATGCAATTTTTTTTCCTGTAAGTTTTTTGATTAAAATATAACAATTTTAAATGTTGTTTAAAGTAAAATGAGAAACTGAACTTTGAAGAGCTTTTTTAGTTCTTTTGTCAATCACTATGACATTAATCAAAGTTTATTCCAATGGCCATGAACGTGTTGGATTGAAGAGGAAAATTTTAGACCCCTTTTCTCCTTTATGTAAAAAATCTATTTTTCTTCTCTCACACCGCAGATTCACAGTAAATATCAATCTAAACTTTTTTGCACCATTATACTTTTATAGATTTTTATCTCTCTTTTAATAGTTGTAACACATTTAGAAAGCATTATAGTTTATTCGTATGAAAATTAGTAATGTGGAAATTATAAACAATTATTAATCAAAATAAAAAATATACTAAAAAATCTAAGAATTATATAAAAACAATATGCAAGACATTTCAAAATATTAAAAAAAATTCTTGTAAAACTGATTTGTGGGGTCACAGCAAGTGGCATCGTACCTCACGAATGAGTTAAAAGTTCTTCAAAGTTCAGTTCCTTAATTTACTTTAAATAACATTTATAATTATTGTATTTTAATTGAAAAACTTAAACAGGAAAAAAATTGCATGTAAGCAATGTCCACTGACTTTTTTTTTTATATATATTCTGTCTAGTAACAAAAATTACATAAATACAAAAAATTTCCACAGTATTCATCCATTCTGAAGACAAAATGAATGTGAACAAAATGAATGGTGGACTAAGTGAAACATGGGTGAAATGAACATGGACAAAGTGATCTGTCACCCATGTTTTCAGTGGTGTAATTGTGCTTTTCAGAACAAGACATATTAATTCAATATGTTTTCAATTTAAGTTCTGTGAGTGTGAATGGAAATGTTTTGAGTATCAGCAAACAATTTAAATTCTTAGAAGAGGTTGACCAAATTGGATGGCTTTGTCCTCTCCCCTGAACCAGTGGCTCCAAATAATTAATGTGGTGACTGCTCACAGCCCTACAAGTTGCTCATTGGTAGTCAGGTAGTCATTAAACAATTAAAAAAAAAACAGTGATGGGGGAGGCATGAGGGCGATACAGGATTTATGAACAAAAAATATTCTAAACTGCTTCACATGTGCTGTATGTCATTCTTTAGCTCTACTACAGAAATTATTGCAATTATTTATGCAACCAATTCTATTTTGAAGTTAAATGCAAGCAAAGCTTGAAAGGAAATTTTCGAGCTTCCAAAATGGCAGGTGGTCTGCAGACAGTAGAAAATTTTAAATATTTGTAATTGAAGCAGTCATGCATATGAAACATCTTCAGTCATTTGTCTCGGTTTGACAACCATCACGAGCATCTATAAGCAGTAACCCATCCGTATTTTATGACCACTGGTTCCAGGGAAGTACAGACGGAAGTGGGACATTCCACGTCGGATCACCCAGAGCATGTCACCCACCCATCTCAGATTTTTGTGAAAATTGGCACAAAGTACTGTAC
Organism: Macrothele yani; assembly: GCA_039090855.1. Lineage (NCBI taxonomy): Eukaryota > Metazoa > Arthropoda > Arachnida > Araneae > Macrothelidae > Macrothele > Macrothele yani. The sequence continues at coordinate 92,099,139 of CM077009.1, forward strand.
TGGTGAGATATGAAAGCAGTTAAAATTTTAGGTCAGTCGTTCCAGTAGATCTTGAGTAATGCCACTTTGAGAATTGGGTAGCTCTGCCTTTGAAGTTTTCACATGCTGAGTTTTCACAACTACTCTGTAGGACAAAAAAATTCATAACTTCACAACTAACTGTTGTAGCCACATTATTTTTTTTTCTTAAATGATCTGCATGATCCATTCATTTGGGAACAACTTGTTTCTACACATTTTCAGAAATAAAAGAACATTTTTTTTTAATTGAATGACAAAAGACATGGAAAAATGAAGCCACATTTTTATTAAAACTTTTTTTTCAAAATGAGCCCCTACTTCAAATTTACTAAAAATATTTTCATGTGTGTATTATTATAAATGTAACCTTTCATTAGGAGAAAAAAATACTTTAGGCAATTCGCAATTTTGGCAAGGGAAAAAAAAATCTAAAATGGCGTGTTTTACACTGAAGAGCAATTGAATTAGAGATACCTGTCTAGTAATGTGTAGCACTACCTTTCACCTTGATGACGGCGGCGATTCGTCTCGGCATGGACTCGATAAGACACCGGAAGCGTTGGGAAGCCATACGGATCCACGACCCCAGAACAAGCTTCTACAGTTCACTAAGATTTGATGAAAGAGGGTCAGAGCCTCAAACAACTCTCTCGATGGCATCCCAGATGTGCTTGATGGGATTGAGGTCAGGTGACCTAGCTGGCCAAGGAAGTGAGGTCACGTTGGTGGAGTGTTCATCCAACCATTCGGATACAATTCGGGAGCGATGGCATGGTGCATTGTCTTGTTGCAGGATGAGGTCCCCAGTGGGATGTTGAAGATGCACAAACGGGAGCAAATGGTCGTCCAGGATATCCCGGTAATGTTGACCTGTGAGGGACGATGTCACACGTACCAGGGGTCCCATTTCAGTCCACATAAATAGTCCCCAGACAAGAATGCCACCCCCACCAGCTTGAAGAGTACCCTGCTGGCAAGAAGGATCCATCGCTTCATGTGGTTTGCGCCGTACTCGTATCCTGCCATCTGCATGTACCAACGTGAATCTCGACTCATCAGTCCAGGCAACATTTTCCCACATGTCTAGGGTCCAAAGGGCGATTTTCCTGCGCTCATGCTAATCTTTGCACCCTGTGATGTGCGGTCAGCAGCTGTACCCTCGTGGGATGATGGCTTCTGTACCCCATAGCGAGGAGATGGTTCTGGATGGTGTGGGTGCTTACACGTTTTTGTGCACCAGCGTTAAATTGCCGAGTGATTTCTTGCACTGTGGCCCGTCTATCCGCTGTTACAATGCGAGCTACCTGACAATAACCCTGCTCATCCACACGCTGTTGTTCACGGCAGTTGGCCCTTACAGGGATGGTTTTACCGGATTCGATGTACTCACGGTGCACCTGTGACATAGTGGCTCGTGAAAATTCCAGTGCCTGCATGACTTCCGAGATGGAGTGACCCATTCGTCGGGCCCCGACAATTTACCCACGATCAAATGCGCTTAAATCCTTCGTCTTACCCATACTGCGTCCGACTCTTACTGATTCCCGTTGCATCACTCCTTATATTGTCGGATCGCTGCATACACCATGTCGTTTCCGTTTACAGGGCCGCCCACAGCTCCAAATTTGCATAACGCCAGCTGTCTCTAATTCAATTGCTCTTCAGTGTATATGTGGAACATTCTGACATATTATGCAATTAATGTGGTTACTTGACCATTTTATACACCTCCCCCCCCATCATAGTTTAACCCTATCAGTGAGTAGCTCAAAGCAATTTTTATTTTATTTTTATGTACCACCATCTTGGAAATACATTCATTTTTCTTTTCTGCAGCAGGCCAAAATAGGGCCTCACAATGGTTTTGAAATAATGCTCTTATTTTAACGAAAGTTTTGGTTTTCACTACCCCTTAAAGAGGACATTTTAGGCTTACTGAAAATATATAGAAATGATGGAAAATATTCTTTTTTAACCTTGCTTTAAATGACATTGAAATCTACAATACTCACAAGAATAAATCATAATTTTTGATGGACTGTTAAGGTGTTTGGGAGTTGGAACACCAAGTTGGGAATTTTTGTGTAATAACTATGGCTAGTAGAGTTTTCAGCTATGGAGAACTTAAGTCTGCCCCCCCCCCCCCAAGTTGCAAAATTTTTAACTTTTGCAGATTTCAAGGTTATGTATCAAAAGAGGGACCCGATAATTATTTTTTTCACCAAGAATACCCCTACTGGTAGTTAACAAAACCTGTCAGTTTCATTTTGTGGTTCAAACTGGTTTAGAAGTTATAGGCTCTGAAATATTTGTGAATAAATGATAACATTTCAGCACTCCAAAATGCACAGAAACTGATGAATATTTATGCTTATTTCTGTTTTCAAAATATTTTTTAAGTCTTATGGAATTATATTTTAAACGCCTTTAGCTACCAAATACTATATGTACAATTTATACATAAGGTAAATAAAAAAACAACTTACCAGAGCATATTGTACAGTTTGCGATTCACAAACTTTAGCAGCAACACTTTTCTAGATGTATAGCCTTACTTCTGTGAGTGTGCTGCAACTCACTATATTTGTTACTGTTGAATTTAATATTTTGACCAATTTCAATTTTTAACTGATCAAAACGCTAGTCTGCAAAACTGTGCTCACAATCATCAGTCAAATCACCAAAGTTTTTTTATAGTTGCTGTGCTTTAAAATAATCGCCAATTGCAAAAAAAGCAACCGACAGGGCCACCTATGCTATCCCAAACTGTTTCTTTTCTTTTTTGTTTATAAGAAAACAAGCAACTGCAAAGATTAGCTGTCTCTAAATTTCTTACTAATTTTAATAAAAATATAAACTAATGGAACAAACTTTTTTATGAATTATTTTGACATTGAATGACATGTTTATGTATGATTTATAAATGAACTTTTCCTTGGTTACATAAGAGGTAAATGCATTCTTTTCTCTTGTCATTTTGAATTAAAACTAAACACAATTACTAATTTTCATATGAAAAAAAGACTGATTGAGCCAGGTCTTCAGCCTATTGGGATAGGTTGTATGTTCTTCCTGTTGCAGTGTTTACCTCAACCAAACATATGTGTCAGAGTTACTTCACAATCATTATTAGGCCATTAAAAAGATGAAGGCCCATATCGGTGCATGAATCAGTCACATGACCCTTATCATAGTTAATCTTTTCAACAAATCCCACATGCCAACAGGAATCATATACACATGCTATGTAGCAGTTAACATGTAAGTGTAACTCATCTTGAAAATTAGTTACACTGATTTCAGAAATAATACTGTAACATTTATCAGAACTTAATCTCTTAGCACCAATTCTGAAATTGGGAAGTGGTGTAAAGTGATGCATTGTGTGTGTACCAGGAAGAGCTTTTGCTTTCTCAAAATGGGGACTAAGCTGATTATGCACTTTAAAGTTCATCTCTTGTGCACACACAAAGAAAAAATGTAATTTCTTTTATATTATCTTTGCAGAAGTTATACATTGTTGCAGTAGATGTTATTTGTTGAGCTAAAGGTTGCTGCAAACTGGGTTTTGTTGTTAGCCTTTTTACAGTCTGCACCAATACCCTTACATGGTGACTTGCTTGCCATGGCTTGCTACAAAAAATGACCACTTCCCTACCAATCTAAAAAAAATCCGGTTCATGATGTGCAAGTTCAGAAAATTCTTGCAGTTTGTATATTGTGCAGAACAACCATCAGTGAAATACTCAATATTTACCACACACAGTCTGTGGTAATGCACAACTTTTTTCTAAACTGATGGAAGTAGAAACATCCATAATGACTAAAAATTTTAGTAGGAGGCAAAAACAGAGATAACAAGTGAGGATAGAACTTTATTTTGAAGTCTTGTAAGGAGGAGTGATTGGGGGGGGGGACTCAACATTCATTAGTACTTATAGTGGGCATTTCATTATTGATACAAAAAAAAATTAGGTTGGACATTGTTTTTTTTTTCTGAAAAGTATTTACATGCACTGGATGAAAAACTAACTAAAGAAAATACCTGTACCCAGAGTTGTGTAAAAATAAAATGTATCTGCGTACACAACCATTGAATCAGAAAACTTGCTGCAAACCCGCGAATCACGATAACAGTAGAATAAGATGATTTAAAGAAAAATTAATAAAACAATAAATAATTATTAGAACATTACAGATTCTAGTGAGGACAAAATAAGTACATTACAACTGAACGTGCAGCAATGTGTGTGAAATGGACCTTTAGGACAAAATATTAAAATATTGGACTATGAACCTCATAAAAACAAGATACTAATTAAAGAAAGTTTTTATATCTAGAAAAACAGTTCCATTAATGAACCTTCAAAAATGATAAATAGTGTCTTCAACAACTTAATTCAAAAAAGTGATCTGTTTCTTTGTCGGAAACCTTTTTAGTAGACTTACAAAATACATAAGAAAAATATTTTAATTTAATAACTGACAACTGCAAGAAGAACCTGGCAATAAAATTTAAATTCTTTCTGTTTAAACACAACTTTTGAAATAGTTCCTATAATTGAGAACAGGGCTTGATAAAATCTAGAAGCCAGAAACGTCTATAAAAACAAAAGAACTCAGAAGATGTGAAAAATAATTGAAAGTAATAATCTCAGTAATGCCTTGAGCAAGTGCTCAAATTGCTGTAAATAACATTTACATTTTTATTAATCTCGTGAAAAAAACTATCTGCAAAATATGCTAATAATTTGAAAACTATCCGTGTTCTCATGTACGTCTACATTCTGCTACTCTGCCTGTACCTTATTACAACTTTACATTCAACAGCTTAAATTACTTTTATTGATTGCACATTTAAAATATGAAAGTAGAATATTTCTCATTGTTGAGTTTATGTATTATGCAGTGGTCGAAGTGGCACAGAGCTACTGCCGATATGGTGTCAACCATAGATCCACATAGTATAAATAGGAAGTAAGAAATACATACCATTCCACATAATTGTCATTGTTTTTTTGTATTAAAAAATTAATGTATATAATATTAAAAAAATTAATGTAATAATTAAAAAAAAACCTTCATTGAAGGGTTTGTGGTCTCTTTCAGTCCCAGCTGCTAATCATTTATCAAATTTGCCGTTTTTTGCGTTAAAATTTGTGCTTTCATCATAATTGCTTTATGTAGTTTCTGACTGGTTTATAATTTATTACATACCGGGATGGTAAATAATGTTTTTTTAACTGCCGGCATGTTCACTTCCATTTTTGTTAACTACCGGTATGCCATACTGGCCTACTTCGAACACTGGTACTATGTACTTACGAAAAAAATCTGAAGATCCAAAATAAATTATTTTATTTGCTGATGATCTGAAACATACGTATGTGTGTGTTCTCCCAGACTTATGTTCTCCTTAACTGAAAACTCCTAGCCATAGTTATTACACAAAACTTCCCAACTTGGGGTTCCAACTCCCAGTCACCTTAACAGTCCATCAAAAATGGTGATTCATACTTGCGAGTATTGCAGATTTCAATGCCATTTTAAGCAAGGTCAAAAAAATATTTTCTATCATTTCTATATATTTTCGATAAGCCTAAAATGTCCTCTTTAAGGTAGTGAAAACCAAAACTTTCAATCTACAATAAGAGGAAAGCAATTGCCTTTTTTCAAAACCATTGTGTGGCCTTATTTTGGCCTGCCGCAGAAAAGAAAAATGAACGTATATCCAAGATGGTGGCACATAAAAATAAAATAGAAATTGATTTGAGCTACTCACTAATAGGGTTAAACTATGGGGGGGGGGGAGGTCTGTTAAATGGTCAAGCAACCACTTAATTAAACAATTGCGTAACATCATGTCGGAATGTTCCACATATAAAACACGGCAGTTTGGATTTTTTTTTCCTCACCAAAATTGCGAATTGCCCAAAGTATTTTTTCTCCTAATAAAAGATTACATTATAATACACACGTGAAAATATTTTTAGCAAATTTGAAGTGGGGGCTCATTTTGAAAAAAAACGTTTTGTTTAATAAAAATGTGTCCTCATTTTTCCATGTCTTTTGTCATTAAATTAAAAAAAATGTTATTTTAATTCTAAAAATGTGCAGAAACAAGTTGTTCCCAAATGTATGGATCATGTAGTTCATTTAAGAAAAAAAAATATGTGGCTGCAACATTGTAGTTGTGAAAACTCTGCACACGAAAAACTTCAAAGGCAGAGCTACCCAATTTTTAAAGTGGCATTACTCAAGATCTACTGGACCGACTGACCTAAAATTTTAACTGGTTTCGTATTTCACCGGTACAACACTTTGTGCCAATTTTCACAAACATTTGCGATGGGTGGGCAGCCTCTAGTGAAAATGCTGGGTGATTTGACATGGAATGACCCAAGTGCCATCTGACAAACACACCCATATGTCCTATCTGGACTCACACTTGGGCAAGTCTGAAAAATGATCAGAAGCCCAGTATATCAGATCACTAGGCCACATTTAGACGATCTTTATGAAAACAAACAGGATTAAAGTGTTCAGTTGCTGATGAATGCAGAACAAGAATTATGGGCTCAATGCTTTTGGATGAACTGAAAAAGCAGTCCATCTTGATAACATACAAAATAATTTTGTTTGTTTCTCCACAGACAAATCCACCAAGACTGAAGGAAAGCCATTAACAACACTGTAATTCTCCTATTGAAACCACACACATTTAGAAAGCTTATTTTTGCTTGTTGAAAAGTGATAGAAAGCTACAAGGATATAAGGAAAATACTGGTGAAAGTTCCACTATGAAATTGTCTGAGTATGTTTAAATAAAGCATGCATGGGTTCCGATTGAGATGGTACGCTTTCATTTCTGTTCTCTTCATCATTCTGATTCCATGATTTCTGTATCAGACAGGTTACTACATCTGCATCAGCATTGACATAGTCTTATAAGCTAAATGTCAATCCCATCTTTTGGCAATGATGCTCCATCCATCTGCTTCCTGTTCTGCAGGTTTGTCCGCAGCAATTTACTTTTTCAAATCATCTTTGGTAATGAAGCCAGCATGCTTCAATATGCTTTCCTGGCAGTTCATTCCATGCCATGCAAGAGCTTTAATGGCCTCAAGGATTTCACTGGTTTATCATCTGATGACATCCGCCTGATCACGTTGTATACCAGAGTAGTCCGATATTTTTGCTTTATCAGTTTCATAATTCCTTGATCAAGAGACTGAAGTACACTAGTGCAATTAGGTGGCAATAGTATCAGTTCAATGTTATCCAACTGAACATGTTTGGGATTTGGGTGTGTAGGACAATTATCGACAAATAGGGCTATTTTTCTGTTCTCGATTCCTGCCTGATCATTGAAAGCCTTCATCCACTTGATAAATAACGACATTGCCATCCACACCTCCTTATTAGCTTCTCATGTGCACAGTAGCAAAGCACCACAAAAGCAGCACTGTCTTTGTGATCTTTCAATCACTAACAACTTTAATTTATGACTACATCCATATTGGTGCAACATAGAAAAGTTACGCGTTCTTTACTGCATTTTCTTCCTTTACACGGATCACCTTTTACCACTAAAGTCCTGTCGGGCGACAGTTTATGAAACAACCAGCTTCATCTGCATTGCAAAATACGTAAATGTCTTTGCACCAGGCCTAGGAGCGAGTTTTGCCGACAAACGCCTTTTTTTGAAATCGTTGTGCCATCTAAAAATCGTTGACTTACCCAAACATTTATCTTTGTAAGCTTTTTCTTTAAATCAACTGTTTCTGGAACCATTTTACCCAAATGATAGCAAATTTTTATCACACAATGCATTTCACTTTTTAACTCTGAATCACTCACCTCCATAGCTGTATGGTGAAATGCAGATGTACGTTAAACAACTGCGCAATAACAAAACCAGAATCGTCTGCCACGGCTAAATAACTATTGCTATAGACACTTCCTTAATTCAGTTAGTTGTCTGCATGGTTATTTCCCCCTTTGCACTATTGCCAACTAAAAAAAATTACTCTGTTTTTATGGAACAGCCTTTGTATAAGCTTGACCCACATGTGATTAAAAGGCGAGACCTATTCAAATCATGACAATCTGCCAAAAAAACTGATTTTTTTCTTTTATGCTTTGCATCTTTCCCAACAGTAGTAAAGTAAATCCCAAGTAAAAAATTTAGATGTAATGAAATTGGGTAATGCAAATAGTTGGTGAGCCACATAGGTTGATTTTCTCAAATTTCAGTAATGGTGTGTCATAATGAAATTTGGCATTCTTTCAACATGGTTTGTACTCTTCCAAGCAAAATAAATTCAAGCACTTTTCAAACCCGAATTATCATATGTGTGTACTGTGTCTGTCAGTCAGTAGTTAGGTATTTTAGTAAATTTAGACCATTAATCTTAGGTGGGGCTGGCATACCTTCAATGACCTGCCATTAACCCTTCCCCACAGTTCGTTTATTTTATTAAATTTGAATTGCCCCTGTGTTTTCGAAATCATTTTATTTTGCGAAATATTTTGAAAGGGTACACTATTTTCATATTCATTTGCTGGTATAACACTTATTGTTTGTTTTAACATTTTATTTTTGATGCACGACTTTGATGCTTTGATGGATGTTTTTGATACAGTGAGGAGAAGAAAGGGTTCACGCATGAAGCACAAGCAATTCCTGGAAGTTCCCCTCTCCGGCAAGAATGAGTCCCTAACCCCAGTAAACAGAAGCACATCACAATTTGTGAATACATCATTCCACTTATTTTACTCACATGGCTGACGCTTTGCTCTGTAGTCATACCATAATCAAGGTACCAGCTGTCCACACACTCCCCTGGGTTGAACGCAAGTTCTGCGCTATTTGATCAGCTTGGTGTTTTTATTGGAACTACACAGAAATCTCCTATACAACTTTTTAGCACAAACAATTATTTTATCATACTCTTTCATATCATTACTTAACAAACAAAACAATTTTTTTCAAGTACTATTTACAGAGCCTTAAACTTTTTCAAGTACTTTCAAGGACTTGAAAATGAACTTTTTATTCAAGGACTTTTCAAGGAGCGTATGAACCATGTTCAACCTTCCTCCAAGGTAAGATCACCTGCTGTTGAAGAACTTCAAAATGATGCAAAACATGATGAGGGTTGATTTTCTCTAATATCTCAAAAACTGTGCGGCGTAGCGAATTTTGTCTTCCTCTCTACCTTGGGGGGTACGTGCTTGATGAGAGCGTTGAACTTGTGTGTAACACGATGGGCTGTAACCTATAGATATCCTAGACCAAAAGTTTTCAAACCACGTCACTAATACACTTGCTATTCAGCTTTTCTTTCTATCTTGAGGTCAGATTTTAGCTTGTGCATGTGCAGATGGATTTTTGTAGCTACATCACATTTCATTGATGTTAGGGTTGTTTCTTACATTTGTCTAGATTTGAATAACATAATAATAAAAATATTGTTTTTGAAACACTAAACAGTCAAAATACTATTTCTGCTGCCATAGTTTAGTAAATAATTGCTTTCAAATTACTTTCATGACTTACATTTCTCTTTTCTTTGGTTCTACAATAAGTTTTGTTAATCCACCTACCTAAAGAACTGCTCAGTGGCAGGAATTAGTAAACCTTATTATTTGTTATGAATTAATTCCGCTTGGTATATACCAGACTATGGCTCAGTATAGTTGAGAGTGACTTGAATAAATGCAATGTGTAAATAATTGTATACTCTCTAATCACTCATTTGGGTCCATATGAAATCAACCAGCAAAAATAGCATTTTCAACCTGACCATTTTTGATTTTTATGAAACTTGGTATATTTGTAGAATTCATCAATATAAACATATATGAATTTTTTTATGAGTTATTAATTTTTGAAATTTCAAAAAAACCCTGAAATTTCACCATCTGAGCAAACTTTAACTGCTAATTACTCGGGTTCTAGTAGAGCTAGGGTCATGAATTATGGCTCATTTTAAAGATCTTGAATTGGGCTTTCATTTGATATGCTGCATGACACTATTAAAAAAATTAAATCAATTTTAAAATTGAAAATATTAAGAAACATGTGTTTTTTAAAAAATCTGAAAAAAATATATGTTTAACAAACATTATTTTTCTACATATCATGAAAGTTTCATAATGGGATCGCTATAAAAAATAAATAACATAGAAGGACGTTACTAAACGCACCATCAGTGACTGAGGAATTGTTTATTTTGTCTGTCTAAAATGTTATCCCTGGTCTTACAAACACTGCAAATGTTAATGAATTAATTATAATTAGTTAAAAAGTTAATATATATCCATAAGGGTAACAAATTGTGTTTCTTTCCTAGGTTTTAAAGTAAAAGCAAAGTAAAAGATGGATGCCAGCAGACCATCCACATCAAAAGTTTCAAGTGTGGTTTACTGTTGCAACCTCCTTGGGAAACCAAACCATAAATATAACAAAAAATCTGTGACAGTTTCCAAGAATCTGTTGCTACAGAACAAGTTGCTCAAAACTGGAGACAAGATCTGTGACAGTTGTCGTAAAGCAATCCAGAAATTACACTGAAGCTGCTGAACATTCCTCTTCACCTTCTGACAGCTATAATGAACAAGAAGCCGAAGGCCATGCTGTTCCATCTGAAAACATTGAAGTATCAATTCCTGAAAAAGAGCATGCTATAGAAGCATTTAACAGAAGTTTACAATGTCTGGATGAAACACCAATCAAGAAAAAACGCCTACAAGAAAAAAATACCCTGAAGAGAAATATAAAAAAGCCCAAGAAGCATTGCGAGCAAAATTATTAAAGTTAAGTCCTGCATCAGAACCAAAGGATATTTCATCTCCTGAACCAGAAATTATAAGACAGTTGAAAGAAAAATTTCATTCCACAGAAAATAAAAGCATAAGAATGCAGATATTGAGTACACTGCCTAAATCTTGGTCACTGAAATGAATTGAAACAGAATTTAGAGTTTCAAATTTTATGGCCAGAAAGGCTCTAGTAAAAGAAAAAGGTATGTCTTCTCCTGATCCAAAGCCAGGAAAGATTTTAGACAAAGACACAGCAAATTGTATACAAGAACTTTATGAGTGACGATGTAAGCCGCCAAATGCCAGGAAAAAAATACTTTGTTTCCATTAAAATAGATAATAAGCGTCAACAGGTAAAAAAAAAAAAATTGCTTCTGAGTAATTTGCGTGAATTGTATACTCTTTTTAAAGAGAGATTTCAAGAGAAAAAGGTGGGGTTCTCCAAGTTCTGTGAACTTCGCCCTAAGCACAGCGTTCTTGCAGGAGCAAGTGGCACACATTCTGTTTGTGTTTGTACAATGCATCAGAATGTTACACTGATGATGACACAATGCAAGTTACATGAATTAACAGGAGACACTGTTCAGCCAATAAACTCCTATAAAGGTGTCCTTGCAAACATAATTTGTGGAAACCCTACACCTGCATGTTACTTCAGTCAGTGCAACAACTGTCCAGGATTAGAACAGCTCAAGCAACAATTTGAAGATTGTTTTGATCAAAATAGTATAGAAAATGTGACATTCAAGCAATGGATACAATTAGAGAAGAGGACAGTACTTGAAACATTATCAACATCCACACAGGAGTTTTTGGACCTGTTGTTTGGAAAACTTCCAGCCCTGCTTCACCATTCTTTTATAGCAACTCAACAGTCAAGTTACTTAAGACATCTTAAAGACACAATAACAGAAAATCAATACATAGTAATTTGTGACTTTGCTGAAAATTATTTTTTTTGTATTGCAAGATGCAGCTCAGGGTTTTCACTGGAACAATGCCCAAGCAACCCTGCATCCTATAGTTATATACTATCGAGATGAGAAAACTCAGAACCTAGGACATGTAAGTTTTGTTATTATATCCAACTGCCCAATTGACGACAGTATAGCTGTCCATCTGTTTCAGCGTTACCTAATTAATTTCATGCAGTCACATTTTTCTCAAAAACCTGAAAGATATTTTATTTTTCGGATGGAGCAGCTTCACAATACAAAAACAAGTCAAACTTCCTCAGCTTGTGCTACCACGAGACTGACTTTAATATAAAAGCAGAATGACATTTTTTTGCAACAGCACATGGCAAAAATGCATGTGATGGGATAGGGGGTAATGTGAAGCAATTAGCTGCAAAGGCAAGTTTACAACTTGTTTATAATAATTAAATTATAACCCCAAGCCAACTCTTTGAATGGGCCACTGCTAATATTGCCTCCTACAAAGAGGAGGAAATTATCCTTAAAAGTAGAATAGCTTCTGCTAAGTCAATAAGTGGTACTCAGAAACTCCATTGTTTCATTCCTGCAGGAAAACACAAATTACTAGTCAAAACTTACTCACTTTCTGAGCATTTTAAAGAAGAGATATGTGCAACAGATGAAGGGGAAGAAAACATTAGTTTTGAAAATATGGTAGGTTTTGTGATTAGTAAGTACTCAGAGCACTGGTGGTTGGGATGTGTACTTGGTGTGAATGAGGACACAGAAGAGGTGAAAGTGAGCTTCCTGGAGCCGCATGGTCCATCTCCATCATACAAGTATCCTCAATCACCAGATATACTGTTGGTTCATAAATCTGATGTTTTGTTAAAAGTTGACCCGACAACAGCTACTGGAAGAGTATATAATTTAACAATGACTGAGACAAAGAAGGCAAATCAAGCACTGGCATACAAATGTGGCAAAATTTAGAAGAAAGAAAAAAAGCAGGATACATATAGAAGATAAAATAATTTTGTAAGTGTAAATATGCACACAGAACCTTATACTGAATTATGAAATGAATTACTTTGGGACACAGTTTCAAATTACTTAGATGTTTATTTTCATTCTTTAACATTCACAATGTTTAAAAGAACAAGTATGACATTTTACACAAACCACATAAAGAATACCCTTCCAGTCATGGGTGGAACCGGTAAGTACATCTGGCACATTTCAGTTGCATTGTTCTACGTTATTATTTTTTTATAGTGATCCCATAGCGGTCCCATTATGAAACTTTCAGGATATGTAGAAAAATAATGTTTGTTAAACATATATTTTTTTCAGATTTAAAAAAAAACACGTTTTTTAATATTTCAATTTTTAAATTTTTAAATTGGCATTAAATTTTTTTAATAGTGTCATGTGTCATATCAAATGAAAGCCCAATTCAAGATCTTTAAAATGAGCCATAATTCATGACCCTAGCTCTACTAGAACCCGAGTAATTGGCAGTTAAAGTTTGCTCAGATGATGAAATTCCAGGGTTTTTTTGAAATTTCAAAAATCAATAACTCAAAAACGGATGCATTAAAAATTCTGAAAAAATCATGTTTGTTTATATTGATGAATACTACAATTATAAAAAGTTTCATAAAAATAAAAAAATGTCGGGTTGTGAGCCTTGTTGATTTGACATGGAATGACCCATTTCACACCCACAAAGATCTTTGCATGCGAAAGATGCATAGCATAAATTATCTACAAAGAGTACCAGGGTAGTATATTTTTCTTGTCTTGTGACAGAAATGACCAATGTGCACACATTCTTTGTTTTCATTGTGCTAAAGACAGTTGTGTACTATACTAGATTTATCTTTTTAAGGGACTTTTTTTTTTGTACAGTGATAAATTCTAAATCTTTTTAAAGGACTTCTGCTAGTGATAAATTCTAGAGGAGGCTAGACAGATTTTACTTCATGGTACATTACTTTTAATCTATCATTATGTATTGAAAAAATAAGCACAGAAATACTGTTTTAAGGTGGTGTTATATATCACGAACTATTTATTATCAATCTATTGCTGGATGGTCTCCCCGATTCTCTTCCACAAGTTCTGGGCTGCTCCGAGGAAATACTTGCAGAACTGTCCTCAGCAAAACGAAGGTCAGTTAAATAACCTCCATTCACCTTTGTTCCCTTGTCTTCCCCATTCAGTGATTGAAAGATATTCTGCAATGTAGCATTGAAGAACTTGGGAGAGATGGTGTTACCTTGTCTCACTCCCTTTCCAATTTTTATACGTGCCATTTTCTCAAATAGTTTAACCTTTTCACTTACATTTTCAGAGCGGTGGCGCAGTGGTCTAAGGCGATGGCCTCTGATCATTCGTCCGAAAGAGGTCCGGGTTCGAATCCCGGCGAGGCATGGATGTTGTGTTTGTCTTACGGCACTGGCTCTCTCCCTTCCCTGGAACCAGTGACCCTAAATTAGGGACGGGCGACTGCTTATAGCCCATTGAGTTGCTCACGGTGGTCGTTAAACCTACAATAAAAAAAAAAAAAAAATTTCAGAGATATTAATGTATTCATCTTCAGTACTTCAGGACCTCAAAGACGTTATTACAGCTGGTTTCAAGGAATCAAGCCTTTTCCTAACCGATAAAAGCTGTACATAGTGGGAATTCATATTCATTAGCTCTTTCAATAAGTCTTCTCAGTATGTGGATATGATCGATTAGCCCGGTAAATAAAGGACTAGACCCGGAACAAATTAGGTAAAAGCTGAATTTTTGCAGGCTGGTAGAACTCCTCGGGCTAAGCATTTTCACAAAAGCCCTCCCCCGCTTGCTCCCCCCTACACCCCCATAAAGGGGGGAAATTTGGTCTGATAGTAATCCACTCGTAACTCCCGAAATAATTGGCGTACAGCGATAATTTTTTTATTTATTCCTCTTGATATGGACTATAAATTTTGTTCCATTCATTTTTACTATATCTCCAATAGTTTTGCAGCAGTTTTTGAAAACCCGCAAAATAGCACCTTTTTTTTCTCGATATTTTACCCAATAATTGCAATTACCGCTTCACAGAGCCAAAATTTCCGAAAAAGGTTCCAAATAAAAGTTGTAGCAAACTTCATAAGCTTTACAACGATGTATTATTTGTCTTAATACGCTTTATAGTTTACCTTCTGTGGTACCGAAACTGCGAATGCATTGTAGCCACAAAATGACAAA
Source organism: Macrothele yani (assembly GCA_039090855.1). Classification (NCBI taxonomy): domain Eukaryota; kingdom Metazoa; phylum Arthropoda; class Arachnida; order Araneae; family Macrothelidae; genus Macrothele; species Macrothele yani. Next base: position 92,114,150 of record CM077009.1, read on the forward strand.
AAATCGGGCAAAACATGCAATAATTTTGCGGAGAGTATAATTTTCAACGATAGGTAAAAAATAAAAAAAAGAAAACTCAGCTTCGCACCTGCAGAAAAGTCACCAACTCTTGCCTGTTTGCTTCACCCCCCCGAGGGGTGGGACTAGTGATTATTATGTGCAAACGAATTGTTGAATTGAAATATAACAATGTCATTTTTTTCTTCTTCATACAATGCTTATAAAGTAAGAATTTAGTTCCATGCACTGGTGCTGTTTCTACAATTTCAAAATAATTAAAAAAAAAAAAACATTTTCATTTTCAAATTTCCTAAATGAACTAAGATTAAAATTTCGTAAAACTGTAATTAAAAAAGATAAGGCTACAAACAGAAGCGGTGATGATTAAATTTATAACTTTTAAAATGATATATATTTTGCCTTACATTGCTTCTGTGGTTCTTTTGAATATCGCACAGTTGTGGCAGAATGATCATAAATCTATATCAATGTCGTCACGTCACTCATATCAGGCTTGTTTGTGCATGACAGTCCACTGCAACGTCCACACATAGCAGAACATGAGAATCCGGCTTTTCGGCAGCTGCAGGAAATCATACATTCTTTCTTACAGTTGCATGAAATTAAACACAAAAGTACATCACACCGCTTTCATAGCCTAGTGGTTAGTGTTACACCCTGTAATGGCATGCGTGAATAAGACATTTGCGTACATGGCTGTAAATAGATATCAGTTTTTCAATGCTGTAAAATATTGGAGGTATTGCAGCAGTGCCCGGTTTGAGAAAGTATACAAAGATGTTGTTTCTTCTGGCGCCAGTGCAATTAATAAGACGATAAAGCATGTATCCGTACCTACGGTGACTACAGTAGGGTTCAGTTTAAACATTTCTATAGCGGTTTGAACTGTATCTACATCAGCATCGTTATTAGCCGTGAGAACCGTGATATTAGTGGCAGAGAGGAATTTTTATTTTAATGCTGCAATTATTCTTTTCTTAAAGTGGGGATTGGACAGAAAATCTGTCTGCGCTGTGGTGCACTCCATGTTATTTGTAAATGTAATGTTCGCTGACGTCCTTTTAGCAGTTCTTCTTGTTTGTTCTTCCTGCTTTGTTGTTGGCGTTTCAGGGTATCCATCAAAGACAACGTAGCAATTTGCACCATAATGGGAAAGTACATGAGATATATAATTTTGCAGAATTTGATCAAATGTTGTGCGCTTAGGCGAAGTTACTGAATGAAGGAGATAACCACCATCTATTATAACAGCTGCACCAGTAGGTATATCCTCCTGTTCAACAATACCACCAACGAAATATTTAGTTATGGAGGATTTTGTACCTTTTCGCAGTGACACTTCGTCAAATAAAGATGGTGGACGAGATGCTAGTTCATATCTGAAGTATGATTTCAATTTCAAAGGACTGTCACAAACACAAATAGCTCTGTTGAACAATTGTGTACTTATTGAAACTTGGTAGTGTCGTAAATCATTTTCTGTATGTCCTCCCTAATAATTTCTGCTGCTGCTTCAACAACTCTTCTTCGTTCACAAACCTTATCCTTCTTTTTCTCATTGTACCATTGATCAGTCAGAAATTTATGATTAGCATCTGTCATACATACAATATTCTTCTTCCCAGAAATATTTGTTATTACTATCCTGTCTCCGAAATGTTGTAACAGTCGCTGCTTCAAATATTTATCAGTAATGGTTGTAGAAAGGTCACGATCTTTCATGATATTTTGTAAATCCTTTAGGGTGTATTGGCATCCATCTGTTTTCTCAATATAGTCACACAATAATGAGAAAGCAGTTTCAGTGCTCTGATCTTGCGGCCGACCAGGTGCTCTAAAGAGCTTTATTTTACTGAATATTCTGAGCACTCGGAATGATATCGTGCTTCAATTGCTACTAGGTCAATAACCCTGAGAATTTTCGACTTCACATTTTCCCCCATTCATCGTTACGGTGTTCACAGAAAGTTAAAATTTTATCTTTCATTTCTAGAGTCGATACCATATGGACCGCTTTTCTGTATTTGAGAGAAAGCTTAACATTCAGAGTGGCTTCCTTTTCACAGAATAAGCACTCATTTTTAAAGTCAAAAGTTTGTTGAAAACTTCGTAAAAGTGGATTTGAAGACGTTGATGCTAACGAAATACTTGCAACATGTGAACCCTTAATACTACTTTCTCGCGTGTAATTCCGCCGGCAAGTATGGTGAACCATAATAGAAGTAACATTCTCTAATTTTTCATTTTCATGCAAACTGTCTTTTCTTTTCAGGCTAGAATCAATTATCCTTTTTAAACCTTTGGTGACAACTACTGATTCTCCCTCACAGAGATGGTTATCTCAAATCATGCATCTGTCCATTTTTTATTCCGTTAGGTAAACCAATACGGGAATGCATTAAGAATTTGGTTAACTTTTTAGAGGCTAAAAAACGATCAACTTACATTTCGTTTGTTGTCTCAGCGAACCTCCCGCGCGGACATCTTGTCTATCCGATTATCTAATTCTATTTGCTTTTGTGGCATATGTGCGGACAGTGGGGGAGTTTTAGGAATGCATTTTATTCTCCCCACGTGTCAAATAAATAAACAAATTGCGTGAGCCAATGCCTCTTATCTCTCTATCAGCACTATGTTCTTCCCGCGACAAATTATTCGTAACAGAAGTGCTTAAAGTGGTTCCAACTAAAATCTCTGCCTTATGTTTCCAATGGTAAAATTTCTTTACACATTATCTTCGCAATTTATGTATTCCCAAGGATGAAAATTTGCACATCGATAAAACTTACTTTAAGTTATAGCATGGGATAGTAAATTCTTGCTAAAACATAACCATAATTATATTAAAAATCGATCATTTTTTTAGTAATGTTCAGACCTGTTAATAAACGGCGCGACCTGTACATTAATGACGTCAGTAGACAAACAAATGTTGGATTTCTAAATTATGGTTATGTTTTAGCAAGTATTAGGTATAGTGAAACTATATATTGCTGTAAGACAAATAATATATTGTTGTAAAGGTTATAAAATTTGCTACAACTTTTATTCGGAGCCTTTTTTGGAAAGTTTGGCTCTGTGAAGCGGTAATTGGAGTTAATCGGAAAAATGTTGAGAGAAAAATGTGCTATTTTGCAGGTTTTCGCAAATTACTGCAAAACTATTGGAGATATAGTAAAAATGAATAGAACAAAATTTATAGACCATATCAAGAGGAATAAATTTAAAAAAAAATATCGCTATACGCCAATTATTTCGGGAGTTACAAGTGGATTAGTCTTAGACCTCATTCCCCCCCCCTTTATGGGGGCGTATAGGGAAGCGAGCGGGGACTTTTGTGAAAATGCTAAGACCAATGAGTTCTACCAGCCTGCAAAAATTCAGCTTTTACCTAATTTGTTCCGAGTTTGACCCAATTTTGGCCTTTATTTACTGGGCTATATAATGCTGTAGCCACTCCCAAATCCAGCTTGTTCTCTTGGTTGAGTCATGTCCAGTGTTTCCTTCAAGCGATATGACAGTAACTTAGTGAAGCTTTTGCAAGCTGATAGGAGGCTAACGGGAGGAGGGGGGGGATGTCTGTAGTTTCTGAGATTTTTAAGGTCCCCTTTTTTATATAGGACTTTTTAAATATGTGCAAAAGCATTTAAAAAATGTGTAATCAAAATGTGTACAGAGAGATGGATAGGCACGCTGTGTATGCAACTGCTAAAGTTTATCATGGAAATCGTAGTGAGAAAATGATCCATGAACTTGTATTGCTGTCTTAATCATTTAAAAAAATACTTCAGTGTTTCAAAACTTCCAATTTCCATATTAATGACTCGATAGACATCATCTTGAATCAGCTGGTTTACATATTTTTTAGTCTGTCAGATCGATATATACAGTCCTTTTAAGTGTATTTTCTTTCAGTATTTTTTTTTCAAATATGGCACATTATCACTACATATGTTGGGTATTTCTTAGGGATACTCAGCCTCCCCCAAGTTATGGCCCTGCTTTCATAGCCTAGTGGTTAGTGTTGCTAACTCTGCACTTGACTGTCCTGGTTTGAGTTCTGCAAAATCAACAAAGACCCACTATGGTACCTCGGTGTGAGCAAGTATGATCACCAAGGAATCAGTAGTGGTCATATAAAGTATGGCAAGAAGTCAGAATTTTTTACTTGTAATTCTTTCACTTTATATTTACCTTAATATTTTAAACCACACTGTTTTATGACATACTGTATATTAGCCGCAGTTTTGTTATTCAGTTGATCATAAAACAGTATTGTTTGATCCACATTTCATAAAAATGGCATAATAGATTATATACGTGTAAATTGGCAATTTCATCGTTGTTTTTTAAGATTTTAATTCAATTTTTACTTTTAAACGAAATTTCTATAAATGATGCTACATGAGGGGTATACTTCCAGAAAAAATGATGCATTATAACATTCATTACCTTATGGTTTTGGAAAATTATGCATGCTGATATGTTATTTTGCCCAAGGACATTTAAAAAATTGTGCACATTATCAAAATTCTGCCGCTTTGTAAAAGAAATTTAAAGTACTGTGACACATTACGGTGTATTTCACGAAGCATTGTGCAACCTGATGGTAAAAATGATTTACTTCTTTAATTTTCAGTTACAGTGAGTTTTTACTTGTTACTACCGGTATAGTTATGAAGAGAATTTGAAGTTATACTGTAGTTCACATATGAAATAATTTACCTGTGTGGCTCCAACATCAACACAGCAAGTAGGCAAATCATTTGCGTTATATCGCACATTCAAACATATATTTTGTTGTTGCAGAAGCAATCTTCAGAAATTGGAGTTCAACTGTTATGCAATTTTCCAACTATTTGGTAACATTTTGAGTGCAGTACTATGAATTTGCACCCTTCTGCTGGTCTTATATTGCATGTTAACAATACAAAATTATTAGAAGACATTGCAGACAGAGATTCCAATCCTTAGTAGAACTTACCAGTAACCAGTGGGAGATTTGTAGCATAATTGAACATAAACTTCCAGTAATATTTTCAGTAATGTAACGCGCCACTTTTTTCAAAGTTAATAAGAATATTATAGTACTACTGTGTAACCTGTAATACACACTTGTATATCATAGTAACTTACTTTCATAAGGATTGCAGGACACTATCAAAAAATGTTTCATTATTGTCCTGCTTTAATGAATTTTTCTTTCTTGTTTCTAAATTCAACAATTTGAAGGGTACAGTTAAACACAAGTTTTAAATTAATAAATCTAGGAATATTATGGCTGTGTATTTTAACAAATTTACTGTCATATAAATTTCTTCTTTGAACAGCACAACTATGAGAATGTATTTTAACAAATCTTTACTGTCATGTAGATTTCTTCTTCAAAATTATGGGTGTGGTTAGAAATTAATGTATACTTATAAAGAAAAAAACTAACTTCATGCAACCCTCTTTTCCCCTAATATTCATACATGGTGTTTGTTACCAGTATGACAGAAAAGAAATTGAAAAATAATAATTAGGTTTACCTGTCAGTTTCGCATGAAGCTTCAGTTTCTCTTTGCCTCAGAAATGCTTTCTTTCACTTCAATACTAATTAAAAAGTGTGTCCCTGCTCAGTGACAGTTTATAAATGACAACTTTTCCTAAGTACATATATACAGGGTGCCCAGTAAAGTCCTTTCTCAGCCCCGTAACTTTCGAACGCCGACAGCTATATCCGTAAAAACGGTGTCTAGGTATAGTAAAGTGGCTATGCGCTATTCGATGAGACCGCTTACGGCGCCTCCTAGCGGTAAAGTCAGCAGTTAGCGAGCCGATCTTGAAAACTATACGAGATACAGGAAAGTAGTCAATTACAAAGTTGTAGAACAGCATCGATTTAGTACGAAAAGACACTTTGCGCAAATGAATGCTAAGAATAGAACGCGTACAACGCTCGTTTGTTTGTTCACGATGTCGAACACTATTACGTCACGAAACGAGTCAGAAAGGAGCAATTAGTTGTCACTAGGCGCATTTACCGTCGATGCTCAATGTGCTCTCCGTCAGCCACAATACACATTTGGACTCTAGATTGAATCTCACGCTGCACATTTTGCAGCGTGTCAGGTGACACACTGGAACAAGCATCAGTTATACGGCGTCGAAGGTCCTGCAACGTTGTCAGAGGAGTCTGATACACCTGCTCTTTGAGGTAGCCCCACAGGAAGAAGTCCAATGGGGTGAAGTCCGGTGAGCGTGTAGGCCACTCTACGCAACCACCATAGCCGATGATTCGTTGCTCGAATATCTCGACCAGGTACCTTCTTACGTTTCCTGGCTGGTGCGGAGGGGTGCTGTCATGTTGAAACCAAACATTCCGCAGTTGAGGCAACGGCAGGTTGTCCAAAAGATCGCGTAATGTGTACTGTAGAAGCTCCAAGTATCGGGCTCCCGTTAACGTACCCTCGTAAAACACAGGTCCGATGAGGATGTTCTTGAAAATGGCGTACCAAACATTAATGGACCACCGCATCTGATGAAGAACTGGTAGACCACGTGCAGAATTTTCCAGCGCCCAGTAATGAATATTCTGCCTATTGTAGACACCATTACGCCTAAAACACGCCTCGTGTGTCCAAATAATGTCGGCAAGGAACGTTGGCTGGACCTCTAATTTGTTTATGATGAAGTTACACCAGTCGTAACGTCGCTCAGTATCCCCTGGCTGTAGTACCTGCAACGGTGTTGGAAGGAACGGATGAGCACCTGATCGCCACAGGATTTGCCATACGCGGCTTTTTGAGGCCACACTCGGCACTAACCTCGCTTGTGCTGCTCTCAGGATTGTTGAGGATGTATGCTAAGACATCCTCTGTTTGCACTTGATGGCCTACAGCAGCTGGTCTGCCGGATCGAGGTCGGTTAGTCACGCAGCCCGTCTCCCTTAACCTATTAACACCATTGAGGATGGTCTTCCATGACAAATGCGGTCCTGCAGGAAAATGTTCACGATATAGCCATTCTGCTTTTCTTGCATTGCGACCACATTCACCGTATAGGAACATCTCGCAATACTCATCATTGGAATATTTCTCCATGACCGCGAGATTTGACATACACCTCGGGAACCCTCTTTTATGCCTGCCGAAAAGGTATTACATTCTATACTTATTTGCACATCACAGAAATTGCATGCGACTCGCATACCAATCGCGGGTTGAGATGGTTAGTCGATGCGAGACGAATTGTCACGATCGCCACCTAGTCCACTCGTTTCTTACAGACAGTGACTATAGCATGGACCCGACGAGGATCAAACCAAGGTCCTATCGCACGCAAAGAGCGCGCGCTACCACTGGGCCACAAGTCGGGCTAGTGCTTTGTGGAAGGCGATATCTCCTTTCTGACGCGTTTCGTGACGTAACAGTGTTCGACATCGCGAATAAACGAGCCTTGTACGCGTTCTATTCTTAGCATTCATGTGCGCAAGGTGTTTTTTCGCACTAAATCGATGCTGCTCTACAACTTTCTAATTGACTATTTTCCCGTATCTCGTATAGTTTTCGAGATCGGCACGCTAACTCCTGACTTTGCCGCTAGGGGGTGCTGTAAGCGGTCTCATCGAATAGCGCATAGCCACTTTACTATACCTAGACACCGTTTTTATGGCTATAGCTGTCGGCGTTTGAAAGTTACGGGACTGATAAAAGACTTTACTGTGCACCCTGTATAAGTTTTATTTCAAAATTATATACACAAACCTCTAAGCCAAATTTTTCAGTGCTGCCACTGTGGCATGCTTTGCACAAGCAGCCAGTTTTTTTTCTGAAAATGTGACAGAATGGCAAACCTCTGAAAATGGATGCCATCTTCACTTTTAAGGCTAACCAACAAGCTTTAAGTTTCGATGGCTGGATTTGTCCTAAACTTTTATTCTTATGGAGAATGTTAAAAATAATTTCCGCATTTGCATTACTCTGTAACATAACAAGAATAGCATGCATTAGGTGTGGCAAAACTTTATACTTTTTAGCACCACTTGCACCAGTCATTTTCAAAATGTTTGGCACATATGGTATCGATTATAAGGCTATTCAAAACACCACCTTCCAATTCATCAGTTTGGTATATGGCGAACTCCAATTCCAACTTCCAGATCACCTCACTAACAGCATCTGCTAGGAAAATATTTGCAAAGTAATATGTGTACAAATAAGCTTTAAAGCGTTTTAACACAACGTAATATGTAATTTGAGAGAAAACAATACCTTTACGAATTAAAATATGCGCCGACATTATCTATCACCTACCACCATTGCTCGGGCAGCTGACGGATTCCAGCCATGAAGAGCACTTCGTCGTGTGATGCGATGAAGTCTTCAACACATTTCTGCACTTCGTCACACGTCCGAAACCGTACAACAGACAAACCATGTTGCATTGATCGGAAGAAATGATAATAAGAAGGGGCTATGTCGGAACTATATGCCAGGTGCTCCAAAACTTCCCAGCCAAGCGCCAATAACACTGGTCGACAAAAAAAAAAAAAATTCGAGCCCTGACACCATTCTTGCTGATTCTTATGTAAAACGACCTCCTAAAGACGAATATGACCCCCGTTTTCCCCCATCACCCACCGTTTTCGGGGAGGCCCTCCCACCTAATTTTATCACTTTCCGATAATTTGGAGGGATGAAAAGGATTATTTCAGCCTTTACATTTCTTCTGAGGGGCTACAGAGGAGAAAAGTTATAAAACATGAACATCTGTAGCAAGGATGTAGATTTGGGGGATTTGTCCCCCTCCCCAAATTGTAAAGAAATCATTAAAAATGATCGATTTTTTATGATTTTTTTTTATCAATTTTCGGTAATATGTTATGGACATGAATTTTATTTGGAGGGGTGAAAAGGATTATTTATTTTAGCTGTAAAGAATAATATATAAAAAGTAAAATACAAATGTAAAGTATAATAAATAAATAAGATAAGTACCTTCATTTGGTGCTTGCTTTCCGTTTGTACCCTGAGGTAGAAGTTTCTCGTACCAAACACCAGCAGCACTCTGCTAACATGCTCGTATTCCACTTCCCTGAAAATCTCCTCTCGATCTTATTGATGTCTTGATGGAATCGTTCCCCTTGTACATTGGAAACTGCTCCTAAATGTTCAGGGTAGAATTCCAGGTGTGAGTGCAGGAAATGCACTTTAAGAGACATGTTACACCCCATGGCCTTGTACGCTGACAGCAATTCCTCGACATGAGCGGCATAATCATCACTTTTGTTGTTACCCAAAAAGTTCTTACGCACGTTTTGGAATGCAAGCCAAGCTCTTTTTCTTTTCGATTCAGGTGTTCAATAAACGTTGAATCTTTGAAAAGTTGTCTAATCTGGGGGCCCACGAAAACTCCTTCCTTGATTTTAGTCTCACTAAGACGAGGAAATTTATTTTTCAAAAATTGAAATGCATCACCTGTCTTGTCCAATGCTTTCACAAACTGTTTGATCAATCCCAGTTTGATGTGCAAAGGCGGCAAGTAAATATTTTCCTTCTGGACCACAGGATCATGAACGACATTTTTCTGACCGGGAGTAAAACTTTCTCGCAGAGGCCAGTTCCGTACGATGTAATGTTTGTCTCGTGCTCGGCTGTCCCATTCGCATAGGAAGCAGCAGTATTTTGTGAAGCCTGATTGCAGGCCCGCTAGTACAGCAACAACTTTTAAGTCAGCGCAAAGTTTCCAATTATAATCATGATAACAGATTTTATCAAGGATTCGGCTGATGTTTTCGTACGTCTCCTTCATATCCATAGAGTATGCAACCGGGACTGATGGTAACTCATTCCCATTGGCCAACAGGACAACTTTCAAGCTTGTCTTTGATGAGTCTATAAACAGTCGCCATTTGTCTGGGTCACATGTCATCTTCAGTTCTATCATCAATGCATTTGAATTAGGGCAGAACACCAAGCTTTCATCTTCCGAAAAAAGTAATTGCAGGGTTGACTGTCTGGTTCTGTAAGAAGAGATTTTTACGCCCTTTTCTAAGAGATTCCACTGCTGAAGTCGATATCCAAGAAGCTGAGATTTAGTCTTAGGTAACTCCAAATCCCTGACGAGATCATTCAATTCCGACTGAGTAACGAGGTGAGGTTTTCGTTGAGCTGAATCAGCAGAACACTCTTCATCATCGGTGGACGTATCATGTGATGGTCCAAGCTGTGGCTCAAAGTATGTCACATCCGTTTCTGGCTCTAGAGTATAGGTTTTGGGGGCACTGGGATTGGCAATGATTCGTTGCGAGGAACTGGTCTTAGATCTGAAGGGATATTAGGATACTGAATTGTATGCTTACTTTTGTTGCTAGATAACCCGACGGTGGAAGTCATACAAAAGTAACAATAACAATCTATGAGATGACAGCGAGGTTCGCGCCAAACCATGGGTACAACAAATGGCATTGATTTACGGGTACCTTTGAGCCATTTGGCCAAGCTACTGTAACAAGTAGTGCAGCAAACTGTGGGAGCCCAATTCTTGTCCTGATCGCCAACTTTGCAATCAAAGTAAAATTTATAAGCAGTTTTAAGAAGCGGAGAAAGGGGTTTTCGTTCCGCTTTAAAAGTCAATTCCCCGCAAACATAGCAGAATCTATCGGGATGATTTATACACTCGCGTGGCATAATTAAACAGTAAATAAATGCTCTATATTAATCACAAATTACACTCACGTACTGTAATTCACTTGGAAAAGGCCGGTGTAAACAAATTTCTACCGTTTGACGCAATTTAAACAACTTGGAAACACAGAATCCCCGCATAGAACACCGACAAGTAGACTCGACGATCGCAACAGATCAACTGAGGGAAGATACAGTGCAGGATTATCGTGATAAGAACAATGCAAGTTTGACCTTGTCAAAGCCCGTGCAAACCTATGCGCGATTCCCGTGGGAACCTGTTCGCGCGAGGTATTGAGAGAGCCAGCGTGGTAGAGTGAATGTTCCGAACTGTTGCTATATATTTGTATTACTGTTGATATATATTTTTATTATTTGCGGGTTTTTTGGGGGAGGATGAGAGGAACTGGAAGCTGGAATATGTAGCAAATAAGTGAAAAAATTGCCAAAAAAACGGAAAAATCAATCATTTGTAATGATTCCTTTACAATTGGGGGGGGGGGAATCCCCCCAAATCTACCTCCTTGATACAGATGTTCATGTTTTATAACTTTTCACCTCTGTAGCCCCTCAGAAGAAATGTAATGGCTGAAATAATCCTTTTCATCCCTCCAAATTTTCGGAAAGTGATAAAATTAGGTGAGGGGGGCTTCCCCCGAAAACGGCGGGTGATGGGGGAAAACGGGTGTCATATTCGGATTCAGGAGGTCGTTTTACATAAGAATCAGCAGGAATGGTGTCAGGGCTGATTTTCATGCCGACCAGTGTAATGTTTCCTTGACCGATTTCGCGACATGTGGCTTAGCGTTGTCATGCAGTAATTTCACAGGACTCAATCCTTTGCCTGTGAATAGACGTTTTCGACAGATTTCCTGGTTCAAACGTAGCAATTGTTGCTTGTAGCGATTACCAGTAACAGTTTGATCCTGTTCCAATTGTTCATAATAGAGCACACCCTTCATATCCCACCAGATGCACAGCAGAACTTTCTTGGAGAGAACGTTGCGTTTCGGTGTCAAAGTCGGTGCTTCATCGGGGTTCACCCAGTGTTTTTTGCATTTGGGATTGTCGTACCATATCCACTTTTCATCACCCATAATGATTTTCTACAGGAAAGACTGTGTTGCTTATTCAACATATTCAAACACTTCACGACACACAGCACCCATTTTCCTTCCTTCTGAATCTTTCCCATTGCCCGTAAATGATTGGAAATGGTTTGTTGAGTTACCCCCAATTGTTCAGTTAGTTCTTTTTTCATTTAAAACGAATCTTCATCCAGGAATACTTACTGTTCCTCATGTGCAAGCTTCTGCTGGGCGCCGCTATATTCTCGATCGCTAAGAGTAGTATATAGGGGGTACTATGGCACACACCATAATCACATAAAAACCTCAAAATCAGGCATTTTTTGATTTTTCAGACCTCAATAATCACGAACATTTTAAGGCTTTTTATGATCAAAAACACCATATTTTCATTAAAAAGCATTGATTTTTGGGCATAAAATAGTCAAAAACATCAGATTTTTGAAAATTGAAGTTTTTACTCTGTTTTTTCATAAAAACAGACATCATAAAAACACGCATTTTTGATGATATTTGACGACTTTTTTGAACAATTGCAATCATTTTGAGCTTTGAATAGCTTTGAAAGTGATGAAATGATGGATTTAGTGATCAATAGAAAAGTTGTAAAACAAACTACTTTGCAAAGTCCTTTTTAAAAATGCATTAAAAAAAGGGGTACCCAAAATGGATACCCCTTATAGGAAGATTAAAAATTTAGGAAGATTAAACAAATTCAAGATTTAATTAAAAATATTACAAAGATTTAAACGAATTCAATAATATAAGGTTTTATTTTCTGTTTCGGTAATTCTTCTTTTGAACCTCTCTCGATCAACTGCATATGTTTCCCATATACCTTTTCATTTCCTACATATATGACATTAGGATCGAAGTGAACTTTCATTTTAATAGAATTCGTTTTTTTAAGTTTTTACTAATTCATAATCATAATATAGATCATCAATTTTACCTCTGAATCTGAATATATAATTACCTTTATTAATTTTTTTAATTGCACTGTCAGATAGTTTTCCGTGACATTTTCTAAGATAATATTCTCTTTCTTCATCATTGACTTCTATTTTTGCAATAGTTGCATCTCCGAATTTCGTTTGGATTTTTTTCAGTGACATCAATTTATAATCTCCAGGATTCAAATCTTTTAATTTCTGTGTTTCTGTAAATAATCTGATGCTATTGAACTCATCCATTTATAAGGTTTTATTTTTTTAAAGGCTTTTGAATACATGTGATGAGAACTGTAAATTACAATAACTTACAAACTCATTTAAAATTTCTAATCCTTTGTTTTTAATTTCCTCGTTTTTTTCTTTTTTTCAATTATTCTTTTTATCTTTTTTAAATATTTATAAACTATAGTTAGAATATCTGAAAACTTGTAATTATCTCTATACATATGAATCAAGTCATCACAAAAATGAGCGAATTGAGATATTTCGTTACTATATTTTTTATCTGAAGAACAGTATAGAGCTCTAAGGTCACCCATTAAATCCATTTATAAGTTTTCATTTTTTGAAATATAATTCTTATAATGCATACATCTATACATAGAGCATCCGGGGCCTAAAACTCTTGGACATTTAGGTATATCTAAATCAACAGATGGAATATCTTCAAGCATCTCTTTTTGCATTACTCCTCCTTTATATGCAAATGTACCACCATAAATATGGTACAGGTTTTTAATATAGTTCTTTACCTCACAATTATTAATCCATAGTTCTTTGCTATTTGGATATCTTTTAAATCTCAGTCCATGCACATCTAAAACACACTTACGTACGATATTCAATTCTTGTTCATCTAATTTAAATCAACAGATGGAATATCTTCAAGCATCTCTTTTTGCATTACTCCTCCTTTATATGCAAATGTACCACCATAAATATGGTACAGGTTTTTAATATAGTTCTTTACCTCACAATTATTAATCCATAGTTCTTTGCTATTTGGATATCTTTTAAATCTCAGTCCATGCACATCTAAAACACACTTACGTACGATATTCAATTCTTGTTCATCTAATTTGCAGTCAGGTGTGAACACTGATATTGTTTCACCAATATTCAGTTTTGAGTGTACCCAACTTATCTCTCTTGCTATATTACGATTTGGGAGTACAAATCCTTGAATATTTATAATCACAATTATATCATTCATTGTTTATATTTACTCACTTTTTTTAAATACATATCCAAAAGGTACAGTATTCAAATCATCTAGAATTCTTCTTTTATCAAATCCAAACATGTATTTCTTGTTCAGTGTATCTACAGCTATATTTCTATCTTTTTGTATCTTAAACTGATTATTTGATATTTCTAAGTAATCTGTTTCACCTGTTATTACTTTCATTCTATCATTGAAATTCAAAATATTTTCATTCTCATAGCTCATTTTAAATCCTTTAACTTTACCTTTTACAGTTCCATCATTTAGTATGTATCCATAGTCTTTTGGTGCACCAGCTATCCAGGATTTCATATATTTGTCCTCTCCCAATTCATCTGTCCATTCTCCTAACATGCATCCTGTTTTGATTTTATTAGTTCCATCATCTATATACACAACACTATCTGTGTCTTTATAAATCACTTTTTCACGTAATTTATCAAGCATTTTATATAATCTAATTCTAGCAGAACTAGTGGTGAAAGCTGCTATATAAACGTTAGTATTGAAGTTATTTTTAACATATTCATCTTTCATTTTATAAGTCATTTCTACACAGTCATCATTCATAAATATCATATTTAATTCTTTGAGATTATCATCTAATATAATTTTATAAAATTCATCTAAATCCATTACGTATTTAGTCTGTTTCATATTTTTCTCTGTCCAAACTTACCCCATAATGAGTTCAAACATATCTTACTTATAAATCTCATTCCTGGATTTTTTTCTATTTTTTCTAATTTTATATCTAATTTCTTGTAAACTGTCTTCTTATATTCTTTTTCACTTTTAAAGTTTTCAGACCATTTATCATCTGTTTCTAATTTGATTTTCAAAAACATTTTAACGTAATCTCTAAATAGTTCATCAGTTTTATTTTCAAAATTCCAAACCTCATATATTCTTAAAATTTTATATCTTTTTTAATTGCTAAATTCATTTCATCAGTAGTCCATGTACTAGTGAAACATCTTTCGTCTCTTTTATGATTACACTCCTTATTTCTAATTTCAAAGCATTCTTTACATTTCTTTTTATCTACAACAGTTTTAAAGTGATTACATTTGATAGTTTTAGAACATGATTTACAAAGAGCAAACATCAATTTTTCATCTTTAATTGGCAACACTGGATGATATAAATTTCTAGGTGGTAAGACCTTACATTTGATGAAACCATACCATTCTTTATCAAATTTTTCAGGATTAAATATCTTAACAGGATGACCAATTGGATAATTATCAAAGTAATTTACAGTTGGATACAGTGAACATACATCAATATATCTACCTTTTTCATTATTTTTAAATTCATATTTCAATTTAGTAGGCTCACACCTACCCCCATAAAATGCATCTCTAGGATTTAAAGGTTCCACGAAATCTCTATTCCATTCATTTTTTATATATTTTTTAATTTCTTTATTATTATTAAAATCACATTCCCATATAACAATTAATTCATATCCAGCTTTTAAAATCTTCTTTTGAATCCTCTTAGTTCTTTTATATAAGTCTTTCATACATATC
This sequence comes from Macrothele yani, assembly GCA_039090855.1. Taxonomy (NCBI): domain Eukaryota; kingdom Metazoa; phylum Arthropoda; class Arachnida; order Araneae; family Macrothelidae; genus Macrothele; species Macrothele yani. The sequence continues at coordinate 92,129,642 of CM077009.1, forward strand.
TGATTCTGTTCATTTATAGTTGATTCTCTATAACATCTATTACATCCATGCCAGTGACATCCATGAAATTGAAACACTGTGTTTTCATAAAATCCATCTACTTTATAAATTTTCTTACCTAATTTTAATTTTTTCTCTCCACCATTTAATGCATGTTGAATATTGATATTATTCTTTTTAGACAGATAATCTAACCAAGCAATTGATTTTTTACTATATTTGTCTTTTTGAATTGTATCATCATCTATGGCAATTGTACCTTTTTTTAAGAATTTATCTCTATAAATACTCATGCATACACCTGCTAGAGTTACATATTTAAATGGATCGATATTTGCGATTTCTAAGAATAATCTTCTCAATTCTGAACATCCTCTTCTTAAAATATCTACATCTGATCTACAGTATTTAACAAATTCTTTTTGAAAATCAAACGTATCGTTTTTAACAGTTTCATACCATTTTAAGAATTCATTTCTCTCTTCAGATTTCATAGAATCACATCCATAGTAATGTTTTTCAGGGTATTTACCTATATAATTTTGATTACATTCTTTATTAAAATAATGAGGAAAATAACCTTTTGCCATCTCTTCTAACCCAAATGTTTTTGGAAAATCTCTTAATGGAATCATAGTAAAATTGATTGAATCTATGAATCTTATATTATATCCAGATGCCTGCATATAATTGAGTTTATTTCCATTATATATAGTAAACACTTCTATTTTGTTTTTAAAACAGTATTTAGCTAAGAATTGAAAATCAAAGCCTTTACCATAATGAGCTAGTACAGTATATCCAAAATGTTTTTGTTGAAATAACCAATTACAAAAATCATTTTCATTTTCAAATATCTTTTCACTACCATCATACATTTGACATACAACTAGATTAACTTCATGAGTTCCTGTTTCTTGTTTAGTTTCAACATCAAAGAATATATATTTCTCAGTATATTCATATCTACATTTTTCACACCAATCTTTTCGATTTCTTGTTAACTTAGGACAATCATTTTCACATTTACCACCTTTAGCATCTTTACGTTTCATATAGCATTTATGATCACGTAATACATATTTCCAACAATTTTTACATCTCTTTTCACCACATACATGCTCTTTGGGTTTTCTCTCATATCGATTAATAATTCTTTTACATTTTAAACATTTCCATAGACATTTACATACACTAACACCTTTCTTATTTTTTCTTTTGTGGTTATCAAAACACTCCTCACCTTTAAATAATCGATTACATTTTTTACAAAATATCTCTTCACCATTACAGTTACTATCTGTTTTAAAACATCTATCACATTTGAGAGGACATCTGTGTTGATCTGATCTTTTATAGCTTATTTGACAATAATCACAGTAATTCTCTTTTCCTAAAAATCCTTTAACAGAAGTAATTACATCGAAATGATTTCTATTTTTCAATATGTAAATACATGTAGATTTATATTTACCACTATATATACGTTCATTAAAATTCTCTCTGCAAAATATATTTATCTGAATATCTAAGAATTCTTCAAATATTTTAACCTCTTCTAAGCAACATATTTCTAATGGAATATTGCATAGTTCATGTAATTTTACAGCTAATGATTTTTGTAAAACTCTACCCATTTTGATGTATCTAATATCATTTCTTGATAATTCATTATGATTCAATTTATCACATAATAGCTTAGGATTTTGAATAGATAGAGCAGTTACAATTGATCTAGCTAAACATATATTATCATCATTTTTTATCTGACAGATACTTCTTTTATTTTCTATTGTTTCATCATTAATTATCTTTATATGTTTACCTCCTGAAGGTAATTCAATTACATTAAAATCAAATATACAATCAGTTATTTCTAATTCCTTATATTCAATTTGATCAGATAATTTATAAATATATAGCTCATAGGCATCCTTAGTATACATCATTTTATCATGAAATGGTTTATTCAGTTTAGGATTATATACAATTATATCTACTTTACCTTGAATTTTACCAATTGCTTTTCTAAATATATATTGTAAAATATTGAAATATTGTTCAGGTTTAATGTTTACTCCAGCTACTCTATAATTCTTTCTATGTACCATATATTTTTTAATATATTTTCCTTTTGTTTCAATAATTTCATAATCAGGTTTAAATAATTTTTCAAGATTTACAGCTGTTTTAATTTTCTTTTCTTTTCTTGGTTTCAGTTTGTTATCTTTGAATTTTAAGTTAAAAGAATCAAATAATTTTTTAATTCTATTTCTTCTCTCTGGATGATTAATAAATATTTTTCTTTTTCTATCTAAATATTCTGATGTATCTAATCCAAGGATATCTACTAAAACAGACTTATAATCACCTGTATTTCTAATATATTTTATCAACGATTTAATTAAATCATCTTTTTTTACATTTCGTTTTTTGATATTTAATCTTTTTAAAGCATTTCTAAGTTTCTGAACACTAATAGCATTCAGAGCACTTTTAAGATGCACAATAACAGGCTTCAAAGCTTTATCCATTTATTAGGGAGTAAATTTATAAAGGGATTTTCGAAATCAAAAAGCTAAACGACGTTTGTGCAATTCACTTCTTAAATGTCTTTGTTTATGAGTATAAGTATATTGTTTACCACAATCACAATTTATTTTTCTATTCAAAATTATACACTGACAAGATTTGCAAAAATGCTGTCTATCAACTTTACCATAACGATGTAGAACATAAAATTCATCAATAGGTTTTGTTTGTTTACAACTTTTGCATGTTTTGTTCTCCATTTATTAGGAAACAAATTTTATAAATACTTTGCTTTAAGCTTGCTGCTTTAAAGTCTTCCCAGATCTTTTCATTTTTTGGATTTATATTAATTTTAATATCATTTGATATATTATAATAGTCACAAATTTTTTTAATAAAATATACATATTTTAAATTTTTCTCATAGTACATAAAATCCAATAATTTTAAAAATAAATCTTCTGCTTCCTTATTAAATTTAAGGTTACTTTTTCTTTTAAACTGATTAAAATATCTTATTCTACTAACATATCTACTTTTTAAATATTTATTATAATCTATATAATAACAGTCTTCCTCTTCATCATATTTCATTCTTTTTATTTGTTTCATTACTTTTTAAAATTTTCAGGAATTTCAATTTGTTCTTCTTCTGAAGATGAATAAGAAAAGTAATTCGCTTCTTCAATATCATTTTCCATTTATTAGATATCATTTTATTAAAAACTTTTTAGAACTTAGTTATTCTTTTAATAGCCTCTTTTAAATTATCAATAGTATGATCATTAACAATATTAAGATGATTAAATTTAGTTTCTATGTATGATATATTTTCTTTAACTCTGTTAAATAAATTAATAGAATTAGGATTATATTTTATTTCATATACTGTATTTAAATCTGGATACTTTATTTTTAAATTACCAATAGTTTTATTCATTTTATCTCTTTGACATCTGATTACATAATAAGGATAATCAGAGTTTTCTTTATTTTTCTGTATGATAGTAAACATATGAAGCTTTTTAGAATTAGCAGTTTTAGGTGTTATATCCTCTTCTACTTCTTTATATTTTTCATTTTCAAGTTTTAATTTTTCCATTTTCTTTTTTATCTTATTTAATTTCTTATTTAATTTTTCATTATCATTCTTGTATTTATCATTGAATTTTTTAATGTAATAGTCTTTAACAATCTTGTTAACTTTATCATAAAATCGTTTGAAACCCAACAAGATATATTTAAAATTAATTCCTGCTTAACATATGTTCCATTAATAATATTCTTACCTGTTCCTTCTCTTATTTCATACATTTGATCATTTTTATGGCGGCCCGAATTCGGGCCACCACAATTTTTATAATATTTTATTAATTCTTGAGATTGTTTATTCTCTAACCATTTTTTAAATTTTTTACCACCTTGTTTGCATAATTTTGTAGCATTAAAGTATCCAGTATTTTTATCTATTATAATTTTAAAATCTCCAAATAGACCATACCAGTAATTATCTTTGATTTGTTCATAACATACATCTTTTAATGAAGCCATTTATTAGATATCATGTTATTAAATACTTTTTCACGTATATCTTATTTTAAATCGTTAATAATTCCTGCCTAAGAAATTATATCTTTAAATACTGAAATACAGTTTTTTCTTTCACATATAGATGGTAGCACAAGCAATTAAATCTCTTTCTTGCTTAGATGTAGTCATTACTGATAAGCTGCGAGCGAAAATGTTTACATAACCAGAGTTGAACAGCTGCCAAAATACTCTCCGCGGCGCGCGATACGTGTCCTCGGAAAGAAGCAATTCTTCGTTACGTAACAACTTTGGATCATCGCCAAGTTTCTCTTGTTTGAAACGTAAATATATGTTTCAAGCAAGAATTTATCGGCCTGTGTTGGCCGATTGGTAGCGAGTCAGCCATGCATGCAAAAGGTCTCAGGTTCGAATCTCGGTACGGTAGAATGGCTCCCTGTCCTAAACTTTGAAATCAGAGTTTGGGTTCACGGTAGAGCGTGTGCGTGAATAACATCTGATGGTGTGTGCGGTGCAGGGTCGAAAGAGTTAACGCCCACCTGGCTGGCCAGGTACAAATAAATAAAAAAAAATGAAGCATAGACCCTCCACCGAAAGGGCGTTTTGCAAAAATTTTTCAAATTACAACCCAACTGTTAAATTCATCAGGATATCCCAACCATTTAACTAAGTATTTATTTCCTTTCTTTCTAATAATTTTTTCAATCTTATAAACCTCATCTTTCTTATCATATTTAACCAGTTCCTTTTCATAAAATGTTCCTGTAATTTCTTCATTATTTAAATCTTTTATTTTATATGTCGGAGGATCTGTGTTCAATATATCGGAAATTATAAATATTTCTTCTGTAAATGTTGGAAGATAACCTTTCTTAAATTCTCTTTTATATTTTGAAATTCTTATTTTATCTCCTTTTTGATATTTTGGTTTATTTTTCTCTTTTTCTTTATACAAATTATTATAAACTTTTAATTCATTTTCTTCCTTACTTGCTTCTATAGGTGTCATTTTAATGGATCTATGATAAGAATTATTATAATTCTTAATTAATTTATCTAGTACATTTAACCACTTTCTAGTATTATTTGCTGTGAAATACTTCCACATTTTAGTCTTTAAAGTTCTATTGAATCTTTCAATAACAGCACATTTAATCTCAATATTCTCAGTTGTAAACCAGTGAATATTTTCATCCTTGAATAACTTTTGAGTTTGTTTATTTATAAACTCTGTACCCTTATCTGTTTGAAGTTTTTCTGGTTTTCTTTCTTTAAATATTTTTTAAATGCTCTAGTTACCTCTTCACCTGTTTTTCTTTTAATCGGAATTGTCCAAGCATATTTACTGAATATATCAATCACTGATAAAATATAATTTGTGTCATTATTAAAGGATTTAAATTCTTGCATATCTATAAGGTCAGCTTGAAATTGGTCATTGACATGAGAAACATAAATTCTTCTTCTTTTAAATCTATGAATAAGTGGTTTATGTTTTGTATATACATCTTGTTGATGTAAAAACTCTTCTATATCTTTCCTGGGTAATTTAGTTTTTCTTTGTAATTCATTAATACCACAATAACCAGTTTCTGGTGTATAATAAATATTTTTAAGGTCTACGTCTTTAAAAAAACACTCTTTTTAGATCCACAGACTGCACATATTCCTTTTGCCATGGGTCTACCATTTTTAGCTACTGTTTCTTGAATATCTTTAGTTTCAGTTTTCTGTTTGCATTTTAAGCAATACATATAGGATGGAATTCCTAAACCAAATGTTTTCTTTGCTTTTATAATTGGTTTTATAACAGCTCTAGCTTGTTTCTCTCCTAATGGATAGAATCCACTTGTAGTATTTTCAATTGAATCTAAATCGTTTAAGAGTTCTTGATCAGCAATATGTCTCTGTTTAGTATCTTTAGTTTTACTATAAGCTACATCATGTTTCTTACAAGCTTTATCAACTCTGTTAATTCCTGGATCACCTCTTTTTAATCTCTTTTCTAATTTTGTAAATGGACCACAATACTGGTAACCAGGTATATGCATTTCAGGTGGATTTAATTTATCTTGTAACCATCCTACTATATCACCTCCTTGTAATTCCATTTATTTAAGTGTAAATCTATTTTACATATCTATAACCATTTAGTTGCGTTTGTTTTACATATTTCTCTAAAGGAAAATACTTCATATTTTTTATAAAATCCTCTTCTCTAACGTAAGCATCCTGTTCTGAAATTGAATTAGCGTTTATTAAATTTAATATCTGTTTATAAAATTTGTAAGCTTGTTTATATTCTTCTTTTCTTTCTGAAATATTTAGAGTTTTATCAACAACTTCAATGACTCCTGCTCCTAAAGAAAGTGCTGCTAAAGGAATAAATGCAAAAGCTGATAAACCTGAAGCACTAAATATAAATTTGCCTACTGATAGTGATATACTAATTTTATTATAGTAATTAAAACTTTTTCTGTATACATACATTTTCTTTTCTAAATATTCTTCCATTTATATGGGATCAAAGTTATGTCTGTATCTCATATGAGGATTTTTCAAATCTAACATGAAGAAATCATAAGGTTTTTTAATACTTTTTTGATAAGGATCTATATTAAAATCACCATCAATTTCTCTAATAATTTGTTTAATTTCTCTGTGCTGAAGTTTAAAAAATATAAAGTAATCACAGTTTTTTCTTATATCAATAGGTGTTGAATAATAGGTCTGTGATAAATAAATAATGGATGCATTTTTCTTCCTTCCTCTTATAAAAAATTTTTCAATTTCGGTTTGATCTTTTTCTTTTACACAGTCATCAAAAATAACTAGATTTTTTAATGAAGGATCTAAGTCATCTACAGTAATAAATTCATTTATGTCTGAACTAAATAATGTTTCTTTCTTAAACTTTTTAAATAATTTTAATAACTTATTTTTATTCTTTCCCTTTATTTTTAAAATGTCTTCCTCTTCTATATCATCAAACATTGAGTAATTTTCTTTTAATTTAGAGTATTTAGGTTCGTTAATATCTTTTGCACATATGAATAATGCATCAAAATTTAAATGATCATATATTAAATTTAATAGTAAATTTGTTTTTCCACATCCTGAAGATCCTGTTATTAAAAGTTTAAAAGGATGAATAGGTAATATTGGATTTTGATTTGGATCTATAAATTCTTCTGGTTCTGAATAATCTTTTAGTTTAATGCTGCAAGGCTTAATCATATTTATTTAATAGAAATTCAGCATCTTCAATAAACATTTCAGCTTCAAATAATAAGTCTTCAGCTGGTATTCCTTGAGATAAATAACATTCAGCTAGATATAATGCCATTTCAGCAAAAGATAAATATTCTTCAATTTGTTCAAAATCTTCCATTTATATAAGTAAAATAATTTACTTGGAAGTAAAATAATTTGCTTGGAAGTAAAATAATTTGCTTGGAAGCAAATTTTCAGTTAAATAAATGAGTAAAGTGATACAAGATTTATTAAAATTAGCAAAAGTAAATGCTGAACTAAGAAAACGAAATAAGGAAAAGCAATTAGAAGATTTAGGATATGAAGAGGCAATCACAAAATTTCATAAACCTATAGTTGAAAAATTAGAATATCAAGATGTATCTAGAAAAGAAAATTTAAAAGCTATTCAAGATGCAATTGAAGAACTTTCATTTCAACCAATTGCAGAATCTTCAAGATTTCCTGCCTTAGAAGATGTTGAAGAACCTATTTCAGATGCTAAAGAAATGTATGAGAGAGAAGCAGGAATTCATAAAATTAACTTAAACAAAAACTTGAATGTATCAGTTATTAAAAAAAGTTAGGATTTGATTTACCTTCAGAATTAGTTAATAAATCTGATGAAGAGATTGATGAAAAAATAAAACAAGCAAATGAAAAAATCAGTGAAATCGGACGTCTAAAAGGTCCTCAAGTAAAAGCACTTAATAATGCTAAAGATGAAGAAAAAAGAAAAAATTACAGAAAAAAATTGATCGTTTCGATTATAAAATGGCTGAGGTGCGAAAATATATTAGAGCATTAGAAGCTCTCAAAATGGGGAATTACTATATGGGTGAGGGTCTTAATATTTTAGATAAATTAACAGATAAAATATGTAAGGGAACTAAAAATAAGAAAGTATATAACCAAGTAGTTCAAATACTAGATTTATTATTGAAAGAGGGTAAAATGACTAATGAGCAAGTAAAACAATATTATTCAAAGTTTCTATCTTAATAAATGAGTAATTATATTGTATCAAGAATTTATTTGAGTGAAGGTCAGAAAAACAAATTAAAATCAGCAGTTAAGAAAGGTGAAGAAATTACATTGCAAATTGATAAAACTAAAAGTGCTAATCATGATATGTATTTAACAAAAACTCAAATTACTCAAATTAAAAATGGTAAACGAATAACTATAAGTAAGACACAATTAAAGAAAAACGGAGGTATTTTACCCTTTTTGATCCCTATCTTAGCTGCTCTTGGTACTGGTGCTTTATCTGGTGCTGCTAGTTTTGGTGTGAATAAAGCTTTAAGTAAAGTAACTGGATCAGGTTGTAAACCGAAAGGTTCACACCTTAAAAAAAAACATTCTGGAAAGGGAGTTCTTCAGAATTACGAGGTATATCCAATAAAACGATAGAACAAAATATGAAAGATGTAAAAGGATTCAGAGGTGTATTTACATCAGATTTATTACCTAAAAAGATTAAGAAATTTGAAAGTGGAATTATTAATTTAGATATATCTACAGGACCTGGGACTCATTGGGTCTGTTATTATAATGATCCTAAATATAATTTTGTGGAATATTTTGATCCATTTGGAGAATATAAATATAAAGACATTAAATTGAATAACATTTTCATACCTAAAAATATTGTAAAATATCTTGAAACATCTAATAAAGGAATTAGATATAATTCGAGTTTTTTACAAGAACCAACATCTGTTAAATGTGGTTTTTATTGTATGAAATACATAACTCAAAGGAATAAAGGTAAATCACCTGTTGAAGTTTTATATTCTTTTACCCAAGAACCAAGTGGTTATAATGAAGATTTTGTGCTTAATAAATGTTAATTTTAGATTCAAAAAATTTTGAGAAATCAGAAGATTTTACAATTGAATATGTCCCACCTATTCCTGTTAATGAAAATTCAAAAATAGCTTTAAAATCTATGTCTATGTGGGTTTCATGGAACAATATTGATGAAGAAAATAATACATTTAAGTATTTTGATGGTAGTTTATGGCATGAAATAACTTTAGATAATGGAAATTACACATTAAGGGAATTAAATAACTTTTTAATAAAACGATTTGGAGATGAACCACCAATTAAATTTAAAGCTAATTTCGCTACACAGCGCTTTATAATTGAATTAAAAGATGAATATAAAATTGATCTTAGAGAGAGTAAATTACATGAAATTTTAGGATTTGAATCAGAAATATATGAAGATAATCATCAAGAAGGAAAATATATGGCAAACATTTCTAGAGGAGTTGATGACATACACATTCATTGTGATGTAATTATAGGGACTCTATATAATAATATTAATTCAGATATTTTGTATTCCTTTACGCCATCTAATCCTCCTGGCAGTTTAATAAAAATTGATGAAATAAATCCTTTATTTTTACCCATTAATAGACGAAATTATATTCATAGAATTCGAATGTATATCACGAATCAAGATAATGAACTGATAGACTTGAATAATATGAGAGTTTTATATAGATTAATTTTAGCTTAATAAATGAATTATAACAAACATAGATTATATGCAAAACGATATGGTGGTAATATCTTCACTGAAGGAATTGGAAAAAAAATGTTAGAAGTTTTAGGTAAATCAGCAATTGAAGATAAAGCTAAAAAAGTTATTCAAAATAAACTTGAAAATATATTATCTAAACCTCCTGTAACTGTTAATGATATATTAGCTAAAACGAAAATACAGGATGGATCTGGTTTGAAACGGTATAAATGAGTTTTTTATCCTAATAAATGGAAAAACTTTGGGACTTAAAAGCTATTCCAGATTATTATAGTAATAAAATTGCTAAGTATGAATATATAAAACATAATGAAGATAGTACTAATGTAAAAGAATCTGATCAATATAAGTTTACTATTAAAGATACAAATTCACCTATATTATATAGTAACGGTTATATATGCTTAGAAAGTAAAATAGTAAAAAATAATAATGATACTATAGGAACTGATAATGTTACATTTGTAAATGGTGGGAATCTGTTTAGATCCGCTTCATTAACTATAGGAAAAGAACAAACTGATTCTAATATTGAATGTGCTTCATTAATTCATCAAATTAATGGACTTATAAATTTCACAAAAGATTATTCCACTTCAGAGGCTACAAATATGATGTATTATGTTGATACATCAGAATCAGCTGATAAAGATAAAATAGTAATAGATGATCCTAATAAAGATGTAAAGAAAGGATCAGATATCGAATTAAAAGAAAATGCCTCTTATAATAAAGGATTTAGACAGAGATGGCTTTTAACAAAAAACAGCAATGTAATAAAATTTTGGATTCCTTTAAGACAACTGTTTGGGTTCCTCAACGATTTTAGAAGATTAATTTCAGATATAAAAGTTACATTTGAATTTCAAAGAAATAGTCATAATGATATGTTATACACAGATGTTGCAAATCCTAATTATAAAGTTATTATATCTGATTTTCAATTATGGTTACCTTATGTAGAGTTGTACCCATCCATTGAGGCTGAATTTAAAAGTATAGCTTTGAATTCTACACCTATTGAAATTACTTGGTGTTCTGCTTCAATTGAGAAAAGCAATCAGCAAACAACATCAAGTGGTGCATGTCATATAAGAACTACATCTGATGAGGTGTTAAGTGTTCTTGTCATTCCACAGTATGTAGAAAAAGAAGGCAATCAAAATCAGAACAATATGGTTTTTGATAATTTAGATCTCCTTGAATGCTGGATATTATGTAATAATAAAAAAGTTCCAGAAGAAATTTATAAAACGAATTTTAAAGATGGGCAGTTAGATTATAATAGATGTTATTCTGAATTATTAGCAGCTGGATTAAATACTCATAATACTGAAAGTGGATGTCTTATAAGTTATGTAAATTATGCGAGATTGTATCCAATCTTTTATTTTAATTTATCTAATCATCCAGAGTATACTAATATTTCGAATTTAAGACTAGAATTTAACTGGAGATTAGGATCAAATCCAGGTAAACCATATAGATTTTATTTCATCGTGAATGAAACAAAAAGAGGATCACTTAATATGGCTAATAAGGAATTTAAAACTTTGAAAACTTTAGATTAAATAAATGAATTGGTACCCTTTTGGTTCGTCTTATGAAGAATTTGGAATTGGACCATCTGGACCTCCTGGAAATGGATTTAAATTAACAGATGATGGTAATTATGATATGGAAGAAAAAAATTTAAAAAATTGTAAAGAACCTATAGATGAACATGATGTTACTACAAGAGAATATGTTTTAAAACAAATGAGAGAGAATAATCTGGAAGTTAAAAGTGAAATAGAAAAAAATATTAATGGTAGTTTTTCAGATTTTGTTCAAGAAACTGCTGTAAGAATAAGAGATTTAGATGCTGTACTTAAAGGTGAATTAAGTAATTTGGATCAAAAATATTTACATATTCAAGATGGGAATGTAATTAATGCAAAAGGTAAAAGAATAGGAAATGTTGCTGATCCTACAGCAGATAAGAATGCAGTGAATAAGAGGTATTTAGAAAACAATGTTTTAATTTTAAAAGATGAAAAGTTTGATGTTCAAAATAAAAGACTAGTGAATATTCCATCTCCTCAGGATATGTATGACGCAGTTAATAAAAATTACGTGGATAATCAAAAATATTATGCAACAATTCAAGAAGATAAAAAAGCATATAATACTCTTGGTGCTATGCGTTACTGGGAAACAGTCGTTTTTATGAAATTTAGTAGCAATCTCCTTGACAGAAATATGAAACTGAGTGAAAATATGGATATGAAAATTACATTTTATTTACGTCCTAATTATACTAATGGGAAATCAGAAGTTTTAATTACACTTGGGGAGAATATATTATTTAATAGTGATGCCTACACAGATAAACCTTTAATACTCTTTGCATCAAGAAAAAAGAATGATGAATTAAGCATACAAGTCATGTCTTATTTAGAATTAAACATTTTTAAACCTTACTTAGAAATTGAAAAAATAACATACTTTTAATTCCATTTGAATTAGAACTTTAATCTTCCTACACTTTTTATCTTCCTAAATTTTTAATCTTCTATAAGGGGTATCCATTTTGGGTGCCCCTTTTTTTAATGCATTTTTAAAAAGGACTTTGCAAAGTAGTTTGTTTTACAACTTTTCTATTGATCACTAAATCCATCATTTCATCACTTTCAAAGCTATTCAAAGCTCAAAATGATTGCAATTGTTCAAAAAAGTCGTCAAATATCATCAAAAATGTGTGTTTTTATGATGTCTGTTTTTATGAAAAAACAGAGTAAAAACTTCAATTTTCAAAAATCTGATGTTTTGACTATTTTATGCCCAAAAATCAATGATTTTTAATGAAAATATGGTGTTTTTGATCATAAAAAGCCTTAAAATGTTCGTGATTATTGAGGTCTGAAAAATCAAAAAATGCCTGATATTGAGGTTTTTATGTGATTTTGGTGTGTGCCATAGTACCCCCTATATACTACTGCTAAGATCAAAATCACCTGCTTTAAACCATCTAAACCAAAACTCACAAGTGCTTTTTGATACAATATTCTGACCCAGAACAGAACAGATCGATGCACATGCTTTTGCAGCACTTTTTCCTTGATGAAATTCGTAATGAATGCAGTGTCGAATAAATGCAGTATCTCCTGCCACCTTTCACCTACCGATGTGCAAGTGTAATTTGACTGTTGGGCAAACTTCTATGTCACATTTTATACTGGACCAGTTAGGGTCACATGACAACAACGTGGAGGAATGTCGGATATGTAGATTTGCGGTATATTCGCACAAAAAAAAGCTGTAAAACTTATTCGTACACCTAATACATTACTGAAGAACCGGAGGCTTTCTTCCTAATTCCTGTATGAGCAACTTCTGCATGCAGCAGGAATTAACTTTTCAGTGGAAATTTCTTCAAAATATAGTCACGTGTAACATTTAACAACATAGGATAGTGAGAACATTACAGGGAAAAAAATCCTATATCAGCAACTTCTGCGAGCAGCAGTAGGAATTCACTTTTCTCAGTGGAAATTTCATCAAAATTCAGTCACATGTAACATTTAACAACAACACAGGATAGTGAGAACATCGCGGGAAGAAAAAATTACGATTACGGAAGAAATCCTCGCTTCGACTGTTTACCATTTTCAGAAACTGTTTCCTGCAGTTTTAAGCTGAAATGCAAGTATTTATGGAATAAAAATGTATTTGAAAACTATACTGGGCAGAAAGAACATTGCAAGAAAAAACTTAAATACGGGTGAAATCTTCACTCCATCTAACTTCCATTTTCAAAAGATGGAATTGCGTTCTCAAATGGAAAACGGATCTTCCATCACCACCACCAATACCCTCCTTTCTGTTCAGTTGTGCATTGATCTCGAGAAAGCCCCAAGTGATAACGGAAATCGTAGAATTTCTCGATTCCACGGAAGAATCAAATGTCTGGAGACTGCAGGGAAATCTCCGCACTGGCTTATCTTCATTTTTGGAAATCATTGCCCACAGTTTCATACTGAAATACAAACATTCATGCAATAAAATATTTAAGAACAATACTGGTCAGAGCCAACATAGAGAAAAAAGAAACCGCAATTACAGGGAAAATCTTTACTCCGCTTAATCTGTTTTTGAAAGTTTTGGAAGACTGTTCCCAGACGGGAAAAAAATGCTCTTTATTTTTGCATCAATCATAAAAATGCCCCAAATGACGACAAAAAATGTGGAATTCCACTGAAGAATCCATGTACCGCATTCTTTTTGGCAGCATGCAGTTCACCTGCATCTGACTGAAGGCAGGTGACGTAAGCAATAACCAACAGTGTGGCAGTTGGCTGCTGTTTCCCACTCACACACAGTAACTGACCCACACGACGTAATCCCGGCCAGGCACCATGCCTTCTTACCACGTAGCTTTCAAACAGGCAAAATGCATTCCCAGACCTGCCAACTTACACTGATTGAAATCCATAAAAAAATGTCAATGAACATTTAATCGATATGTTTGACTGACTGATGTATCAAACCGTATTGAATTTTCCACGAACAACCATATTGATTAAATGTATTTTTTTTTTGATTGGAGGTTTAACGACCACCGTGAGCAACTCAGCAGTCGCCCGTCCCTAATTTAGGGTCACTGGTTCCAGGAAAGGGAGAGAGCCAGTGCCGTAAGACAAAAACAACATCCATGCCTCATCGGGATTCGAACCCGGGCCCCTCACGGACGAATGATCAGAGGCCAGCGCCTTAGACCACTGCGCCACAGGGGCGGCTTAAATGTATTGAGCATATTGATTAAGAGCCGATTTGTTATGTGAATGACATTGATTTCATATGCTATGTATGATTAAGATGTTTTTTTTGTTTTTTTTTATTGGAGGTTTAACGACCACCGTGAGCAACTCAATGGGCTATAAGCAGTCGCCCGTCCCTAATTTAGGGTCACTGGCTCCAGGGAAGGGAGAGAGCCAGTGCCGTAAGACAAACACAACAGCCATGCCTAACCGGGATTCGAACCCGGACCCCTTACGGACGAATGATCAGAGGCCAGCGCCTTAGACCACTGCGCCACCGGGGCGGCGATTAAGATGTTTGATAGTATATCACACTTATAAGGATTAAAATGCAATTGATACATAATTAACGTATCAGCATGCCTATCATTAGGCTACTAATATGAAAAAAATTAATTTATGATTTTTGCGCAATTACAGCAACATTGCAGTGCCATTTTACTGAACAGAGGTTTTGAACTAAATTTCTTGTGCCAGCATGTTAGAATACCGTTAAAAAATGCAATCTTAAGTTCCATGTGAAACTGGCATTTTTCTTTTCTTTCATCTGTTTAACAGTTGGGTTGAGAGTGTTAGGGAAAGAACAAGTGGATAAAATTACGATCAGGAGCGCTGGTCCTTTCGGCTATATATGTACCATCATCCTTGTCAGCCATTACTGATTTGCTGCTGTATGGTCTCCCCAAGTTTCTTCCACAACTGGCTGTCTTGAGCCAGTTATATATACACTGACGAAAAAAAATCCCAACACCAAGAAGGGGTTGTGTTAAATAAACGACAGTTGGTAGGCGCTGAGAGTACATCTGTAAAATGACCTCTAGGCAAATTTTGCGCTCGGCGCATACGTGTGGCGCTAGTAGCGCCCTCGGAACACGCAAAGCAGGTTTGCTGTAAATACGCGCTGTAACGTTCGTGAGCGTTAGTTATCGTTGATATTCGACGTAGGGTGCTGATATTAGTCAAGAATGCGTTTAAGAAGTCGAAGAAGCCATTATCAACAGCTCACGGAGTTTGAACGAGGTCGTGTAATAGGGCTACGAGAAGGTGGATTTTCGTTCCGCAATATTGCAGAACAACTTGGCAGAAATGTAGCCACTGTGCATGATTGTTGGCAGCGGTGGTCAAGGGAAGGTACTGCCTCAAGAAGACCGGGTTCCGGCCGGCCACGTGGCACTACTCAGAGGGAAGACCGCCGTGTACGGCGTATGACCGTGGCGCATCGGACCGCGTCTGCGGCAGCAATTCGAGCTGCAGTTGCCACCACAGTGACACAAGAACTGTTACAAATCGGTTATTTGAAGGACAGCTCCGAACCAGACGCCTTGTAGCGTGCATTCCACTTACTCCAAACCACTGCCGTTTGCGACGTCAGTGGTGTCTAGCTAGAGCTCATTGGAGGATCTCCACTCCGGAGATCTGGCACCCAGGCAGAACCGGCTTTCATCAGAAAACACAACAGATCTTCACTCCGGAGATCTATTGTGTTTTCTGATAAAAGCCGGTTCTGCTTGGGTGCCAGTGATGGCCGTGTGTTGGTTACAAGGCCAGGTGAGCGCCTGCAACCAACCTGTCTGCGGCCGAGACACACTGGACCTACACCTGGAGTTAAGGTCTGGGGAGCAATTTCCTATGACAACAGGAGCACTTTCGTGGTTATCCCACGCACCCTGACGGCACAGTTGTACGTCGGTCCGGTGATTCAACCTGTTGTGCTGCCATTCATGAACAGCATTCCAGGGGTGTTTTCCAACAGGATAACGCTCGCCCGCATACCGCTGTTGTAACCCAACATGCTCTACAGAGTGTCGACATGTTGCCGTGGCCTGCTAGATCCCCAGATCTGTCACCGATCGAGCACGTATGGGACATCGTTGGACGACAACTCCAGCGTCACCCCAAACAGCATTAACTGTTCCTGTATTGACCGACCAAGTGCAACAGGCATGAAACTCCATCGCACAAACTGACATCCAGCACCTATACGACACAATGCATGAACGTTTGCGTGCTTGCATTCAACATTCTGGCGGTTACACCGGTTATTAATGTACCAGCATTTCACATATAAAATGGCTCTTCTCGCGCTTACAATAAGCTGTGATCTTGAAACCTTAATCGATTAAATATGTTACCTATACAAATGTATTGCCGCCATTTCATTCCTCTACAACTATTTTTTCGTGGTGTTGGGAATTTCCGTCAGTGTACATATATATATGGGATGTAAGGTCAGGTGATGCGTAACATCACAGCCTCTCCTTGACAAATGTCAACCCCGCCTTCTCGTGGTACATCCTGTTCCCACTAAAGGGGCTCTGACGACCGCCAATAGCGGTATAACTATAATATCGGGATTAGAGGAAATGCTATCCCACACTCACCAACCTGATTGGCCAGCGTGGTGAGTTATGGCCAATCCCATCCAAAATGACTCCACAACTTAAATCTTGGCCCTCAGTCTCCGGCAGCTGGAATGTACCTGGCCAAGGCAGCGGCCAGTGCGACATGAAGGCAGAGGGTGCTAAGAATCCCCGGAGGACCGGACTAGGCTGCCATCTGATGCTGACCTTGGCTACGTATAACGGACGCTCCCTATCTTCTGATTCAAGGCTTCTTGAATTGGAAGAGGAACTACAAAGGATCAAGTGGGACATCGTGGGGCTAAGTGAGGTAAGGAGAAAAGGAGAAGATCTCATTGAACTGAAAAGTGGACATCTCTTCTACTATCGTGGGACAGATACTGGCAGAACTAGTGCTGTTGGAATTATAATAAACAAGAAACTGAAGGATAAAGTTGTAGAAGTTGAAAGTTCCTCTGACAAAGCTGCACGACTCGTTATCCAACTCTCGAGAAGATACCAGGCTCAGATTATTCAAACTTATGCACCCACCACAAGTCATGCTGAAGAAGAAATTGAAGAATTTTATGAGGAAATTCGTGATCTAAATAATAAAGGTAAGCAGCACTTGAAGATAATTATGGGAGATTTCAATGCAAAAATAGGGCAACGGCATCAGAATGAAACTTCAGTAGGTAAGTTCGGTCACGGCAACAGAAACCAGCGTGGAAATACTCTCGTAGAGTTTGTAGAGGCAGAAGGGTTTTTCTTCTTGAACTCCTTTTTCAAGAAAAAGCCACACAGGAAATGGACATGGAGACATCCAAATGGGACGACAAGTGAAATTGATTTTATTATGTGTAACAAAAAATTCGTCATAGAAGACTGCAGTGTGCTAAACAAGTTCAACACAGGCAGTGACCATAGATTGGTGAGATGTAAGATGCACCTCAACACTAAACTCGAACGTAGCAAGTTCATAAGACAAACAAAATGTATTGACATAACCAACTTTAAACAACACCATAATACCTTCAAGTTGGAAATGAAGAACAGATTCTCTGCTTTAGAAGGCCTAACATCGGAAGAAGTGGATATTTCTGAAGTTAACAGAAAAGTAACCAAAGCTCTTGTGGAAACAGCAACAAAATTAGCTGGGTCTAAGAACAAATTGCATGTGAACAAATTATCAGGAAAAACCAAAATGTTGATGCAAAAAAGAAGAGAGATGAGGACAACTAAAGAAGATGTGACTTCCAAAGTGGAATATATAGAGCTATGCAAGACAGTACGAAAAAATATCACTGAAGACGTAAGGAAATTCAACTGTGAACTAGTAAGGAAAGCAATTGAAAACAACCAAAGCCTAAAGATAGCAAAGGGACATCTCAGTAAGGGGAAAAAACAGATTATGGCACTGAGAAAAGAAGATGGTTCTGTAACAAGAAATAGAGGCGAAATTTTGACAAGAGTGAAAGATTTCTACTCCAAATTATATGAAAGGGATGATACATGTACTCCAGACATCATGAAAGGTACCAGTGCCAGAGTTCTTCCAGTCCTTCCAGCAGAAGTTGCACATGCAATCAAGAACATGAAGCGGGGGAAAGCTCCAGGAGAAGATGGAATTACTGTAGACATCATACAAGAAGCAAGTGGAGAAATCGAAACAGTACTCGCCCAAATTTTCACTCGATGCCTTAATGAAGGGAAAATTCCTGAGGATTGGAACAACGCTACAATGATCTTGCTACATAAAAAAGGTGACATTGAGGATCTCAGGAACTACAGACCTATCAGCCTCCTATCATTGGTTTATAAAATCTTCACTAAAGTTCTTTCACACCGCTTGAAGGTGACACTGGACATGGCTCAACCGAGAGAACAAGCTGGATTCAGGAGTGGCTACAGCACAATAGATCATATCCACGTACTGAGAGAACTAATTGAAAGAGCGAGGGAATATGAACTTCCATTCTGCATGGCTTTTATCGAATATGAAAAAGCCTTTGATTCGGTGAAACCATCAGCAGTTGCAATGGCTCTGAAATCCTGCAGTATTGAAGATGCATACATTAATATTATTAATAACATCTATGAAAATGCAAGTGCAAAGATTCGGCTGTTTGAAAATACAACACACATAAAAATTGGAAAAGGAGTGAGACAAGGTGACACCATATCTCCGAAGCTCTTTAATGCCACATTGGAAAATGTCTTTCAATCACTGAACTGGAAAAACAAAGGGGTAAAGATTAATGGAGATTATCTAACCCACCTTCGTTTTGCTGATGACATAGTCATTTTTGCAACTAATCCATCAGAGCTACAGAGTATGATCCAGGAACTTGCTGACAAGAGTAAAGAAGTGGGATTAAAAATGAACTTTCAGAAGACAAAAGTGATATGTACAATGCTTTTACAAGAAATGAAGATTTATCGATTGATGGAGAAAAGCTGGAGATAACAGACACGTACGTTTATCTTGGACAGCAGATATCAAGTGAGGGTCACATTGGTGAAGAAATTAATCGGCGTACAAAACTTGCCTGGAGAGCTTTTGGAAGAAACAGCATAATTTTCAAGAGCAATATGCCATTATGTCTTAAAAAAAATGTTTGATCAGTGCATCCTTCCAGTGCGTACGTATGGTGCAGAGACGTGGACCTTAGCTAAAAGAGACATACAAAGGCTGCAGACAACTCAAAGCAGCATGGAGAGGTGCATGCTTGGTGTAACCAGGAGAGATAAGAAGAGGAACACGAGGATCCGAAAAATGACAAGAGTGGAAGACATGATGATCAGAGTTAAATCCCTGAAATGGCAATGGGCTGGACATACTGCCAGAAGAACAGACCATCGATGGACAGCCGAAATTTTAGATTGGATTCCAAGGAACAGGAAAAGACCCAGAAGAAGACCACATGGAAGATGGGTGGATGAAATTCGAAAGTATGCGGGAGTGACATGGAGGAGACTGGCACAAGACAGACCGTTGTGGAGGAGGCTTGGGGAGACCTTCGTCCAGCAGTGGATTGATAATGGTTGACAATGATGATGATGATGATGATGATATATGTATATATATATATATATAAGGCATAATAAAGGTTACACGTAAAATTACAAAACGGCTTTTGAAATTTTTAAGTGCCAGAGGCTGCATAAAAGAAAAATTAAAAAACAAATACCGAAATCACCTTAATACTGAAAGCAGGAGAAACTGATTTTTTTATCGGATTTTTAACGACTACTGTGAGCAACTCAATGGGCTATAAGCAGTCGCCCTTCTCTAATTTAGGGTCACTGGTTCCAGGGAAGGGAGAGAGCCAGTGCCGTAAGACAAACACAACATCCATGCCTCACCGGGATTCGAACCCGGACCCCGTTCGGACGAATGATCAGAGGCCATCGCTTAGACCACTGCGCCACGGAGGCGGCAGAAACTGATTCGAAGCAATCAAATGATAGAAGAGATCTAACAACCACAGAGAGAAAAGAAAGAAGAATATAGAACTATGGCTTCATTTGGTATTTCAAATACACTACTGGCCACCCTAAATGCAACACCAAGAAGGAAGTATCCGATTGGCCTGAAATTCGCAGCATGCGTCGCCCTCAAGAAGACATGCAAAGGATTAGCATTGTAGGGCATATGCAAATCATGTGCGCCCGGCACGCCACCGAGAAGCACTATAAGAAGGGTGCACAGAAGGCGGGATCTAAGTGGTGGAAGTGTGTTGTGCTGCTGGACCTGTGCGTGGGAAGCTTCCTGATACCTCTTCGCAGAATACGGCAGTCATTCTAGCACGTTTCGGAGTTCGACAGAGGACGAATAGTGGCTTATTGCGACAGCGGTTTATCGTACCAAGATATCCAGCCACAGTGAGGCGAGTATGGATTCGGTATGTGCAGGATTGACGAACGGGCCGATGTGAGCGATTGCCGCAGCCGCGGCACACCACCAAATGAGAAGACCGGCATGTTGTGCGGCGGGCATTGACGGCTCGCACCGCCACATCACGAACGTTTGCGCAGGAATTAGGGTGTGTTGCGCAACCACTTGTGTCCGCACGTACCGTTCGACGTCGTCCGCAGGAGCGGGGATTTGTCGCATGGAGCCCATTGCACCGATTACCATTGACGTTACACCACCGGCGAGTGCGGCGGCAGTGGGCCGTTGAACGCCGCACCTGGACTACGGAATGGCATGACTTTGTCTTCTCCGACAAATCCCGCTTCTGCGTAACACCACGATGGTCGGATCCGCGTGTTGCGGCACCGCGGCGAGAGACTGTATGACGCCTGCATTATGCATCGCCATACCGGTCCGTTGCCAGGCGTTATGGTTTGGGGCGCAATTGGATATGACACCCGCACCCCTCTGGTACGCATCGCTGGTACACTCAACAGCCACTGCTATATCTCCGACATTTTGGAGCCTGTTGTCCTCCCTTACCTGCAGGACCTGCCAGCGGCCACGTTTCAACAGGACAATGCACGCCCGCATGTGGCACGCATCGTGCAACAATTCTTCCCGGCCCGCAAGGTGTCACTGCTGCCATGGCCCACCTGTTCTCCCGATATGTCGCTCATCGGCAACCGAGTGGCCCGGCAAGCACCACCTGCGGCTACGCCTGATGAACTGTGGCAACTTGCGGATGCAGCCTGGACCGACATACCCCAAGCCCACATCTAAAGCCTCTTTCGTTCGATGCCGCGGCCGTTATTGCCAGCCATGGGGCCACACGAACTATTGATGCCTGCGTGTTCTGCAAGTCACACAGACCTGTAAGCTCAATTGTTTCATCTTTGTATCTGTTGTTATGTGTCCAGTAAATCTGGCTTTGCTATCTCGTATCCTTCTTGGTGTTGCATTTTGGGTGGCCAGCAGTGTATATATACATTCTTCATTTGAAAGTTTTTATGTAATGCATATACAAATACTGTCGGCTCCACATAAGCCGAAGTGAGTGCAAAAAATTTTGAGCTATTGAGAAAACATTATGTGCAGGTAATTTTTTCGAGTTAAAGAATTTCTTGTTATCGAAGTTCCTGTTATCAAGAGTCAACTGTATATGGCACTAACTTATGTGAAAAAAATCCGCACAATTTGTTCCATAAAATAACCATACAAGTACAAATTCTGTACATTTTACAGGGAAACCATAAAACCTGGTAAGTATGCATTCCTCCAGTGTAGGAGGGAGTAAAGAAGCTGCACCACAAACTTGTTCAGAGGTTCTTACATTGATTAATTACAAAACCAGTAAAACATTCTTGGTAACAATAAAAATATGAATAACCATAATTTGTGGTTATAGTTTTCCGTAATTCTGGGGAGAAATCCCTATGGCTGGCATCTCTGTGCAGACACTGAAGTTGGAGGAAAGTCTTTTTTTTTTTTTTTTCAAACTTGTTTTTCCTCCAGTATTTTTACCCTTGCCATAAACAGTGCTTCCTTTTTAATTCCATCTCACTTTTGGGGAAATTTCTTTAACGGCAATTTTACATTTGTAGCCATCTCTCCACATTACAAGAACATCTTGTTCCAAGTCATTGAAGCTGAGTACTCTTTTTGTTTTGTTTTTTTTCAGTTGAAGGTTTAACAACCGCCATGAGCAACTCAATGGGCTATAAGCAGTCACCCATCCCTAATTTAGGGTCACTGGTTCCAGGGAAAGGAGAGTAAGACAAACACAACATCCATACCTCACCAGGATTCGAATCTGGATCCTTCTTGGGTGAATGGCTGCGTACTCTTAAATTTAAATCTATGTTTAATTTCTAGCCACATTTTTTTTTGTTTGCTTGTTATTATATAGGCCTACACGTCTTTCTAAATCTCATGAATCAGAAAATTTGGATCCAAGAACTATACATTTTTTGCTGCTTTCCCCGTTTATCGTTTATGTCAGCTGTCTTTAATTATAAAAGAAAATCACAAATTTAAGCAAAAATAGCAATTTTATTTTGCTGCACAAGCATGTACTTCCAATTTTATTTTGCTGCACAAGCATGTACTGTGTATGACGGGCTGAATGAGGTTGGCACATGCAATAGGGTTAACACAGAGTTTGAAACAGATTGAGCATTTTTTTTAATCACAGTTGACAAATGGTTCAACTGCCTGTGAATGTACATAGTGTAAATATGTACATAGTGTTTTTTAACGGAATGTATGAATGAGTGGTTATAGTGTGTGTATGTGTGAGGTTTTTTATCGTGATGACGAGCTATAGTTACGTTTCATATGGCAGAAAGAAACCTGCGTGTATTGTTCAGTAAAAAAAAAAAAGATAGTACGACGTTTCATCCCCGGAAGAAGAAAAATCATAGGCAAAGAGTCAGTTCAACCTCAGAAAATCAACAACAATATAATTGACGTGTTGGAAGTGTTACAAGATGAAAAATGACCGGGATCTTTTGGGTAAGTGAATGGTTGTTTTTATAGAATATCATGTACTTCCATTACAAAATTTCACTTAATAAAATCTAATTTCTCGTGAAAAATATTTCTAAAATGCTATTATCCTGGTATGTACATAAAACATATGCAATTTTGGTAAGGTATTAACAAAAAAAGATACAGTTGAATCTCATCAGAACAAACTTCATGGGGTCACTAAAATATTTCATTATAAAAAATTTTTTGGTAAAAATGGAATTTGACATCCTACCAAACAATTTCAATCAACATGTGCATTACTTATTTTAAAAATTTTGCTTATTGTACAGCTAAATTAACAGAAATATATGTAATAAAGTTGTCAAATAAAAACTTTACTTGTCACTTATTTTCACACCTTTGTAAAAAATCAGTAATTTTTTAAAATAAGCAATTTGTAGCTGCAGATATTAAAAAAAAAAATTCTACAAAGAATACATAGTTCCAAAAACATATCTTCTGGAATGTTAATTTGCGATGATACAAAATGGCTAATATTTTCCAAACATGAAAGTGCTTTTGGAGCAGTAGCATTCATCAAAGAGGTTATGGCATCTTCTTCACTGCTTTCAATATTTCCTTCACTGAATGGATGATATCCCCATTGGTCATTTCGTGAGAAGTAAAGATTTTTCAATTGCATGTACCATATTTTTTGGTATATACAAGTCTTTTTTTTTTTTTTTTTTGTGACAGAAGTCCAGGCCTCAATTTATATGCCACATCGACTTATCTATTGATTAGTCTTTGAAATTTCTCTGTCAGAAATTATATCTTTTGGCCTTAAATTTGATCATGATCTGAGCACCCAAAATGTAATTTTTTATTATTTTACATGAAACTGTTCCAAAAATGTATGAAACATAATATTTTGTCACTAAGAACTTGTTTTAAAAGCTGCTATAATGGATATTTCTATGCGACAGAAACGCAGTGACTGATTTGCAGTGGCAACTCATTTGTTAAGAGCATTCTTCTTGCAACACCTTGAAGATCCCTGGAGTTTCATTCACCCCTGGTTTTTGCAAAGCCGCCAGAACTACAATGGGTGCAACTCATATATCTTGCAGTGATTAAACCTTTAAAACATGTAGCTATCATGCAGTTAATTGTTAGTGACAATTGTGTTAAATTGTCACTAGCCACAGTTCAACACAATTGGGTGATGAATTGAACAGCACTTGCACTATAAGAATAAAAATGACCAGTGGCTAGCTAGCAAAGGCATTTCTTTTTTTGCTCTTTTAGTCTCTCAATTGTATAGTTCAACTGAATTAAAATCAACAATTCCTGCCAATTATTATGCTTATCTTAATTTATTTTATGTTTCTGATTGAAATCAAAAGCTCTTTTGGACTCTGAAAAAAAAAGTAGCAAAAGTAACTCATGCAGCAAGCATCCGTCTAATTAGGCCCATTTGTGTGACCTTGACATTTTTTGTTTTCAACTTTGTGCAGTGGATTCTCCGACTGGAAGGAACATAGAATACAGGGACTGTAAGTTCATAAGAAAAAAATAATAAACTTACAAAATTCGACTCTTTCCTGAAAAGAAAAATGTGGAATACCTCATTTTTCTTCTTTTTAATATTTACTGAAAATATAGTTACAGAATTTTAGAACACCAACTGTATTTGTTCTAGCCTCGTCTTATACTCAGAATCAACTTATCTATGAATGAAGATAAGGGAATTGAGAAATTTAACCCATTTGACTTATACGCCATATCCACTTATAAGCTGAAAAATATGGTAATCATGGTGAAAGTAGACTTAGCAACTGATTTCCAGAAAGCTTTTTTGAAGTCCTTGATTTCCACAAACAATTTTTGATGTTCTTGAATGGTAATGCTTTCTTTGGATGGAATTTGAAAAATATCCCTGTGCCATCAGCATTAAACACATCATCTGGAATATATGAGCTTATAAATGCTGACACTTCACCTCACCATTCATTCATTCACGCTTTCCACAGACACAGCATGTACCTGAATGCAGATGTTTGGGCAATGCCACCATACCATTCTTTGAAACACTTTAGCCATTGAACACTGGCCTGTGAGTGATAATAGCCAAGAGCAATGACAAACTGCGAATGTGTTCTCATGCATTAGCAGTTCACTACCAGGCATACCCCAGAAATGGACATCTAATGTGAAATTACGTCAGACATATTATTTTCCTTTCTGTCTAACAGCTTTTGCAATTGTTCAATTTTTTCTTGATCTTTTAAGAAAAGTTGAAAGTGTTGATGGAGTGATGCTGTATCCCCCCTCCTACACTCCACAAACTACTTTATCAGTGATTTTTTTTTCGTTTTAGAGAACTGCTTTCTTTTTAAAGAACTAATTTCAAAAATCGAGCAAGGAATACAAACAAGTACCAACAGAGACTGGGCGATAGGACTGGTTGTTATATCCACAATATTCTCTTAGTCCCTAAACCGGTTCGAGCTTTTGACACAATGGGAGGGGTGATATGACTTCTATAGGTAGTGTGTTCGTTTCTTTTAACAAAACAGTGCAAGAATCAAAATTCAATGTTTTTGTTGAAGTTGTAAATTCAATTCTAAATGATGATTTTCCTTGGAAATATGAATCTGTTTTTTCCTTGTAATGTCATAAGGAAAATTAACTTTGTTGTATTGATATATTTAAAAAAATTACCTTTCAATGAGATTGTTGACACTGATCTTATTTTTGTTAAAATGGAAATTTTGTTACATCATATTTTACTGTAATGGTAATCGACTGTATAACATTATTATAATAATTTTTAATCACTTATTACATAACAATTTCATAGATATCAATACATGGACTGTCTGCAATACATGTGAGTTACACAGCACAAGTGCTTTTTAAGTCATAATATTTGTTACAAGATATTCTGTAATACCAATTCTAGGGTACACCTACAGTAATGTTCAGCAGTTAAAAAAAAAATGGGGAGTTTTTCAACATGAATCGCAAAAACGTAGGTTTCTAACTGACAAAACAAATATTAAGAAGTGTTATGTAAACTCAGAAATTAAAAAATAACCCACATGTATATTCACTAAGAAAATACATACATGTACCACATACATATATATTCACTAAAAAAAACATACATGTACCACATACATATATATTCACTAAGAATAACTTTAACTATTGACATTTTTAATGTCCACAGTTAAGTTATTATTGTTACAGTATCATACTCAGAGGGGCCCGATTTTAGGAAGGGAGGCCATTCCAGGGCCTCCACAAAACTTCAGTGTTCTTTGTTGTTTTTGTTAACTGTTCGGGTATTTATAAAAATATTTTTCAGGTTTAACGGTTGTGTTCAAAATGGACTGAATATTTACATTTGACAATGTTTCAAATGCTCATCATCATTAATATTCTCACTGAATCATGTCAAACAAATATTGCCTCTACTTTAATTAGAGCAAAGGCAATATACACTATATTGACAAAAGTCACTGGACACCCCTTCAAAAACAAATGAATGAATCCGCTGCTTTGTTATGATGCGCAATAAAGCTGCAAACGGTATAAAAACAAGCCTGCAGCTGACCGCGATCATATCGTACCATGAGGTCGAGTAAAAATGTTGCGGTGGGAGAGAACTGACTTCGAGAAAGGAAAGATTGTTGGGTTGTATGAAATAAATTATCAGGAAAAACGAAAATGTTGATGCAAAAAAGAAAAGAGATGAGGACAACTAAAGAAGATGTGACTTCCAAAGTGGAATATATAGAGCTATGCAAGACAGTAAGAAAAAGTATCACTGAAGACGTAAGAAAATTCAACTGTGAACTAGTGAGGAAAGCAGTTGAAAACAACCAAAGCCTAAAGATAGCAAAGGGACATCTCAGTAAGGGAAGAAAACAGATTATGGCACTGAGAAAAGAAGATGGTTCTGTAACAAGAAATAGAGGCGAAATTTTGACAAGAGTGAAAGATTTCTACTCCAAATTATATGAAAGGGATGATACATGCACTCCAGACATCATGAAAGATACCAGTACCAGAGTTCCTCCAGTCCTTCCAGCACAAGTTGCACATGCAATCAAGAACATGAAGCGGGGAAAAGCTCCAGGAGAAGATGGAATTACTGTAGACATCATACAAGAAGCAAGTGGAGAAATCGAAACAGTACTCTCCCAAATTTTCACTCGATGCCTTAATGAAGGAAAGATTCCTGAGGATTGGAACACCGCTACAATGATCCTGCTACATAAGAAAGGTGACATTGAGGATCTCGGAAACTACAGACCTATCAGCCTCCTATCAGTAGTTTATAAAATCTTCACTAAAGTTCTTTCACACCGCTTGAAGGTAACACTGGACATGGCTCAACCGAGAGAACAAGCTGGATTCAGGAGTGGCTACAGCACAATAGATCATATCCACGTGCTGAGAGAACTAATTGAAAGAGCGAGGGAATATGAACTTCCATTGTGCATGGCTTTTATCGATTATGAAAAAGCCTTTGATTCGGTGAAACCATCAGCAGTTGCAATGGCTCTGAAAACCTGCGGTATTGAAGATGCATACATTAATATTATTAATTACATCTATGAAAATGCAAGTGCAAAGATTAGGCTGTTTGAAAATACAACACACGTAAAAATTGGAAAGGGAGTGAGACAAGGTGACACCATATCTCCGAAGCTCTTTAATGCCACATTGGAGGGTGTTTTTCAGTCGCTGAGCTGGGAAAACACGGGGATAAAGATTAATGGAGATTATCTAACCCACCTTCGTTTTGCTGATGACGTAGTCATTTTTGCAACTACCCCATCAGAGCTGCAGAGTATGATCCAGGAACTTGCTGACAAGAGTAAAGAAGTGGGGTTAAAAATGAACTTTCAGAAGACAAAAGTGATGTTCAATGCTTTTACAAGAAATGAAGATTTATCGATTGATGGAGAAAAGCTGGAGATAACAGACACGTACGTTTATCTTGGACAGCAGATATCAAGTGAGGGTCACATTGATGAAGAAATTAATCGGCGTACAAAACTTGCCTGGAGAGCTTTTGGAAGAAACCGCATAATTTTCAAGAGCAATATGCCATTATGTCTTAAAAGAAAAGTGTTTGATCAATGCATCCTTCCAGTGCTTACGTATGGTGCAGAGACGTGGACCTTAGCTAAAAGAGACATACAAAGGCTGCAGACAACTCAAAGAAGCATGGAAAGGTGCATACTTGGTGTAACCAGGAGAGATAAGAAGAGGAACTCGTGGATCCGAAAAATGACAAGAGTGGAAGACATCATGATCAGAGTTAAATCCCTGAAATGGCAATGGGCTGGACATACTGCCAGAAGGACAGATCATCGATGGACAGCCGAAATTTTAGATTGGATTCCAAGGGACAGGAAAAGACCCAGAAGAAGACCACATGGGAGATGGGTGGATGAAATTCGAAAGTATGCAGGGGTGACATGGAGGAGACTGGCACAAGACAGACCGTTGTGGAGGAAACTTGGGGAGACCTTCGTCCAGCAGTGGATTGATAATGGTTGACAATGATGATGATGATGATATAAGAGAAACCAAGAGGCGTTTAAACATACCCAAGTCAACTGTTTTGGATGTACTGAATAAGTGGAAGACACATGGCGTGCCTGAAGCAGCAAAACGTTCCGGCAGACCAAAGAAAATCAATGATAGTGGGCGTCGAAGCCTCAGGAGATAAAAACAAATACCACCGTCTATGTACGCTATTTAATTAAAAGATGAAATCTATTTACAAATTAAAAACCTCCACTAGCACTTTCGGGGTAACACTTACCCCATCATCAGATAGAACAGAGAGGTTAATGCAGTACTCGCGTACACTTATATAGGAGCACAGCAATGCACCATGGTATAGTTCTCAAGCGTCACAAGGTTAAGGTGTTGCCATCACAGCCGAGCAATTGACACAATTTCCGACTCTAGTTACACATAATACAGATTGTGTTGCATAATGAAAATTGTCTAATTTACATGTTATTGTTTATATTAAATCTATTTAATAATTATAATTTAAAGTTCAAAACGGTGGCATGGTTTTTCCAAACTTTTGGTATGTCCACTGGCGTGTTATCATTACAGCACCTGTCCCCTAAGGCAGTGTTTCTCAAAGTGTGTTCCGCAGAACCCCAGGGTTCCGCAAGCAGTTCGTAAAGCATCGCCGAAATTTTCAAGAAAATCTGTTAATTCCATATTTTTCCTCGATGACAGCCTTAACCAACCGATTCTTCGCAACCAATAAAAAAATAGGAAAAAAGATGTGACAGAGAGCCATGAAAACTACGTGGGACAGAACATCTCAAAGAAGTGGTGCAAAAAGATTGAGGAAGGAGTCAAAACAGTTTGGCGCCTGAAACGCTGATAAGGCAATTTATGCCCTTTCTGGACGGCTGTAGAGTACCGGAGAAGCAAGAATTTGCTGCGTAGTTTTGGCCTGTCAATGTTAGTCAGTGTGAGCTTGTTGTACTATGCTCTCTACTCCGCTTAACGTTAGAAATGGATCGTTGGCTTAAACAGGGTATGTTAAAACGTTCGAGTTCCGAAATTTTTGAGTTGAATTCTCTATCAGTGCATAGTACTACTCATATAGATGAGAATGACAATGACCAAGAAACAAAAGAATTTGCTTCAGTTCAAGAAAATGATACGCATTCTGGAAGGTGTGATCAAGATAAAACTGCCAAATTTGCAAAAAGAAGAAAGTGACGAGAGCTATCTGGGGATATTGGTTTCGGATTTATGAATGCTGATGATAATTCGCAGTGTGTCGTATGACGCAAAGTTTATCATAATAGTTCAATGGCACCTGCCAAACTGCAATGCCATTTGGAGACAACACATCGAGAGCTCAAAGATAAGAATGATGATTTTTTTTTGTGCGCAAGCGTGATGAACTTTTAAAAATGAAAAAAAATTTTTTTCGTTCAGCACATACAGTGAATGAAAAAGCTACAGAGGCTTCCTTTTTAGTAAACTGCACTGTAAAAACTTGACTGTAGATTTTGCGGTTTTAAACCGTTTTCCAGGGTGCCAACACAAAACCGTAAAATCTACAGTTTTATGCAGTGTTGGAGCAAAGCTGTAGCTTTGCTCCAACACTGCATAAAACTGTAGATTTTACTATGCACTGATAGAGAATTCAACTCAAAGCTGTAGCTTTGCTCCAAGACAATCAACACATTCGTTCCAGCCAAATTTTTGTGTTTTCGTGATTATTTGGACTGTGACTCGCTCCAGCCAAATTCTGTGCGGTATTCTTCATTAAATGCAGTGTTGTAGCAAAGCTTATATATTGCTCCAACACTGCATAAAACTGTAGATTTTACAGTTTTGTGCACCCTGGAAAACGGTTTAAAACCGTAAAACCTACAGTCAATTTTTTACAGTGTATCAAATAGCACGAGCAGGTGAACCTCATACAATAGCAGAGAATCTAATCAAGCCATGTGTTATTGAAATGGTTAAGTGTACACTTGGGGAAAAATCGGCCAAAGAAATATCGAAAATTCTGCTAACAAATGATACAGTGTCTCGCTGAGTGAAGGAAATACATGTAGCAGGCAGCGTAAAAGAGGAACTTATTTTTCGCATCAAGTCTTGCGCTTTTGCTTTGCAAATGGACGAGTCTACAGACGTGTCAGGTCTCGCGATATTGCTCGTTTTTGTAAAATATCCGTATGAAGCATCTCTAGCAGAAGATTTTTTTTTATGCAAGCCGCTAACAGCTCGTGCAACTGCAGCATAGTCCTTCAATATTTTAAATTCCTTGGGAAAATTGCGTTGAAACTTGTACAAACGGTGCTAAAGCTATGGTGGGAAAAACATCTGGTATTGTCGCATGCATCAAAATGATTACAAAGCACTGTACCAGTAGTCACTGTATGCTTCTTAGGCAAGCTCTTGCCACGAAAAATTTGCCTCTCCATCTAAAAAGCACCCTATATGAAGTAGGTAAAATGAGAAACTTCATAGAAGCTCGTCCTCTGAATAATAGATTGTTTAAAATCTTGTGCGATTATATGGGAAGTGTGCATACATCATTGCTTTTACACACGGAAGTGAGGTGGTTATCTCGAGGTAAAATATTTGAACGCTTTTTTGAACTTCGAGCTGAAGTGCATGCTTTCTTCATAGATAACCACTTTTATTTGGAAGATCGATTAAATGATAGAGAGTGGTTATTTCGAGTGGCTTATATATCTGATATTTTTTCAAAACTGAATAAACTCAATCTTGCACTCCAAGGAAAGCAAATTGATATATTCACTACCAAGACAAAATTGTGGCATTTAAAAAAAAGCTACAATTTTGGACCAGTTGTGTCTGCAGCCACGAACTTGACTGCTTTTCAACCGTGAGAAACTTTCTGTCAGATTTGGACTCAGAAATAGAAAACAAACAATATGATGAAATCACCCAACATCTGGAAGCTCTCCACGATTCAATGAGTCACTGTTTTCCTGATGAGCAACACGAAAAAATAAAAAGTGAATTATGGATTAAAAATTCATTTGTTATAAAGGAGAAACCTCCTTGCTTTTCATCTGATGAATATGAAAAATGTATTGAACTGTCGTCAGATTCTTCAGTAACATCTCTTTATAAAACAGTGCCAATGACAGAATTTTGGAGCAGTTTGAAAGAAAAATATCCATTATTATCGCAAAAAGCTGTTTCAGTACTGTTACCATTTGCGACAACCTATCTGTGGGAAACTTGCTTTTCTGTGTATGCCTCAACAAAAGCTAAGCACCGGAATAAGCTGAATGCAGAGCCCCATATAAGATTACATTTTTCTTCGATAGAATCGAATTTTAAAGAAGTATGTGGCAATAAAAAGCAAAGCCATTCATCACATTAATAATTTTCATTATTGAATACTTGCATCATTGGCATAATACATTTTCTTAGCTCTACATTACCTTTTTGTATGAATTGCTTTTTTATTGATTGCTTATTTTTTTCATTTTATTCAAATCAGTGATAAATAATAGGCATATAAGTATGTTAATTTTTAAATGGTCTTTATAGAGGGGTTCCATTGCTAGACATTGTAGGAAAAAGGGCTCCACAGGCTAAAATGTTTGAGAACCACTGCCCTAAGGCTTCAATGTACAGGCTTTCAGCAAAGTGTAGAGAGTGTACGTACGCAGGGGTGTTCAGCAGTCTAATGTTCACCCAGTCTGGTTGCAAAGTTCCATTTACGACGTTTCTAGATAGGGCCGTGTTATTGCGTAAAGTTCAAATATCATACTTATTTATGTTCCTGAACACGAATACCCAACCTTCTCCGTGTCGAGCCTACATAGTTACTAACATGTTCTCCTGTTGAGGTGTCTAACAGTGGTATGTTGTACACTCCCCATTTGCTCAAAATATCACTTGCTGCCCGATCTTTTCTAACTGATGATATGAAATTCTTTGATCGGGTAACAAATTGTATGTTATGCTTTGAGCATATGCGTAACAATGCGTTAGTGATGTGTGGGTATTGGTCCAATGCTCCCGCAAACCGTTTGCTAGGCTTTGGGTCTTGTTCTAGACTTATGGTTCTTTCGTTGCTAATTCTGTAGAATAATCTATTAACCAATGTCCTTGGGTATCCGTGTTTATCCGCCAATTTAAAAATAAACTTTATTTCAGACTGTAGAAGACTCTCGCTTGAAGAATGCGTGCAGGCTCTTCTAATTAGAAAGTTAATAGCAGATAGTTTTTGTGGGGTTGGGTGTGATGAATTGAATGGAATAAGGCTATTGCAATCAGTTGGCTTACGATAAATTGAAAAAAAAGTGAATTAGTGTCCGGGTCACGAAATATGCGAAAATCTAAAAACGGGACTGAAAAATCAGATTCAAGTTCTGTCGTGAGCCCGATAGTAGGGAATACTGACAAAAGTGCGTCGGCGAATTGAATTAAATCATCCTTGGAGTGAGGCCAAAGCACAAGGATGTCGTCGACGTACCTAAGGTAAAAACTGGGGACCAAAGGAGATTCATTGAAAACTTTGTTTTTAATGTATTGTAGCAGAATTTCTGCTAACACAGCAGATAGTGGGGAGCCCATGGGTAAACTCTCAAATTGCAAGTAAATTTTGTCAAGAAATTTGAAATATGATCGCCGTTTAACTAAACGAAGTGCGTTCATAATGGCGGTGATTTCGGGGGTTGGGACGTGAATTTCAGCAAGTTTAGCCTCAATAATACGATGAGTGGCGTTCACAGGTACGTTAGGGTACAGTGAAACCACATCCAGAGAAGCTAATATGAAAGGGCCAGCATGTGGCTGAATCATTCTGATCCTTTCTATTGCCCTAGTGGAGCTTTTGATAGAAAAAGGTGAGCTCTCTGCTAACTTAGCCAAATATAGGGCAAGGGCTTTTTCGAGTGGTCGAGTAGGACTAACGTAACTCGCGACCAAAGGCCTAATAGGCAGCCCCTCTTTATGCAGTTTGATACGTCCAAAGGAGAGTCATTGCATCTAATCGACAGAGTACTACTGCACAAGACCTCAGAGTACAGGTCAGTAAAAATGCTGGAACCTCGGTATGTACACGTACCTTTCGCAGAGAACTGCATTCCATGGGTTATCGTGGTCGTGCAGCTGCTCATAAGCTTTTCATCTCCATTCGGAATGCTACTCATCGTTTAGCACGATGTAAAGAACATTTATCGTGGACTGCAGAGCAATAGAAATGGGTCCTATGGACTGATGAATCCAGATACACGATCCATCAGTCTAATGGCCGTGTGGGTATGGCGGTAGCCGGGGAATGCTATTAACCACAGTGTAATGTTCCTACAGTTAAGTTTGGAGCTGGCAATGTAGTCGTGTGGGGGGTTTTTCGTGGTATGGTCCCGGCCCATCGGTTATCGTGGACAAACCTGTTAACCAGCACGTCTACCTAGATATTCTGGACAATTATGCTCTACCAACTCTGTGGCAATACTATGGAACCAAGCCATAAAAGCAAGGACTGTTGTGGCGTGGTTTGACGATAATTCCGTATCGTGTGTGGACTGACCAGCACAGAACCCTGATCTTAATCCCATAGAGCACCTATGGGATGAATTAGAGCACCGCATAAGAAGTTGGAAACCAAATCCTATTACTAAGCAACAGTTAGCAGCAGCATTATGTACTGAATGGAAGTGCATACCTATCGCTGTGTTCCAAAACCTTGTAGAAAGCATGTCTCGAAGGGTCAGTCATGCATTAAGGCCAAAGGTGGACCGACACCGTACTAATGTATGTCAATAAATGCTATGTTGTATTTCCCTTCTAGGTGTTTGGTGACTTGTCAATCTTAAATATAAAACACAACACGTCTGTCTGAAGCAGCAAAAACTCTCGAACAGCAAACTGTGGCATCATAAAATTTGCATAGCTTATTAATACTGTAATTTCTAGGTCAACACAACTATTTTAAGATCTCTATGTTGTTCTGTTTGCGAGTTATGAATTAATTAATAAGCTAATCAATTTAAGTCAGCGTTGTTTGCTACGTCATCGTTATGCTGTTTGAAATCTGAAAGCACATGACTGAATTCATCGCCGCGGCACATCCACAGGTGTTTCTATTCTTTGAGAACTGTGCATAAAAAAATGCGAAAACGAACTTTGCAAAATCTTAACAAAACAGGCTGAAATTTGTATTAACATCGTGAATTGGTAATAAGAGGAGTCCCTCAAAAGTTCACCGGCATCCGGTCAAAAGTTTTTAAAATAGGCATGGAATTTTAAATTCATCGGTAAACAGAAATATATATGCAGAAACGGTTAATAAAATTTTGACAGCTAATTTAAAAAATGATTTACCAATTCAGGCGAAATTTGGAGGTCATGTTCCTATTAACGATTTATGGTGTTCATTAATATTTCAGCCAGTTTCATAAAATATTCGCAAAGATACGTTTTTAACTTTTTTATCCCAGAGATTCGCTCCTCAAAGACGTCTGAAACTGAAAGCACGTGACGCATTTGATTGTCGATAACAAATTGTTAACGAATTTTGTTCAGTCGGTGTTCTAATGCTGTGTCTCCTGGACGCGTGTTAAATGATTCGTAATGCTTTTGGTCCGTTTGATTCTACAGATTCCATACATTCTGTACAGGGCAAAGCCGGGTAGTAAAGCTAGTATAGTATATAGCCAAGAAGGAAGCTTCATAAAATATGCAACGTGACGTATCAATGAATACATTACACACATACTATACAACTGCAATAAATACATTATTTACATACATACTGTACAACTGCAATGAATACATTATTTACACATGTACAACTGCTGAATGTGTAAACAAATATGTTATTTAAATACATTCAGCAGTTGTGTAATAGCTTCTCCCTTGTATGTGGATTTTATATAAACAAAGGTTTTCCTTGGAAATATGAATTTATTTTTTAATATGTCACGAAAAAATCTGCATTGGTTCTAAATTTGAATAATTCAATGGCACCTAATATTTTTTCATACTATTAATTATTTGCTAACGCTCTTAAGTATTTTGTGTTTTTTTTTTGGAAGTAAGGGCACTTTACAGTAATTTGTTTACCTCAAGGTGAACTCGAGTTGAAAAGCTAGTGGCAAAAATAGTTATTTATTGAAAGTAGTTGAATTTTTCTTACAGCTACGTGGATGACTAATATAAAATGTTTTGTGTGTTTGAAAGTGGTGCACAGAAGTGGAAATTGCTACAGAACATGAAAAGAAATAGTATAAAAAAGATAACTAATTGAACAAAATTGCAGCAACTTACACATGGCTCATTCAATAGTTACATTGATATTATACTACAGACTTATGGTAGCATTGATTTTGAGAAATGGCCTAAACCTAAGTTACTTGCATTATTTGAATATTTTTGCTCTTTCTCATTGAACTTTTTCAATTTAACTACTGGGATGTGCCAGAGTTTGCAGATGTTCACCATTCTTGTTGGCATAGCTACAAGTAGAAATATAGCTTTTTTTTTTTAATTGGTAATTTTAATGTAACATGTATCTTTTAGGTAGGTTAAGGTTATTTCTTTCTTGATTTAGTGTGCGAACAATAATAAGGGTGACCCTTTCGTGCCTCCATATTTCTGTTGTTCCAGGGCCACATGTGCAAATCCAGCCCTGGCAACATACATATACATACAACAGAATATGCTCCATACCCTTGATAACCACCACCAGATGTCAGTGACTGTTTGTTTCAGCTGCAATAATTTCTCTAACAGAAACAAAATAATATACTCATGTTCCTCAGCAATACAAGTGTACCCCCTTCCCTCACAAAGAAAAATTACTACACCTTGCTGTATTTTTCATTCCTCAAACTAACTGCAGACTGCAGATAAATTTATTACTTGGGGGGGGGTAACACACTACTTACCGCAATTTTATAATATCAGTCAACAATATAATTGTGATGGACATAATACTGTTTCACACGTTATTCATAAACAAGTTGACTACCAGAGGGAGCATGTTGTATGTAACGTAATACATTAGAACATTATGTATTCACTTATGGAATTAATGTTATCAAATGTACTCACATGGCTACATTTTGATAACATTAATTCCATAAGTGAATACATAACGTTCTAATGTATTACATACGACATGCTGCCGCAGGTAGTCAACTTGTTTATGAATAACGTGTGAAACAGTATGTCCGTCACAATTATATTGTTGGCTGATATTATAAAGTAACATAAGTCACGTAGTAATAGTTCGATTACCTCATTGAGCGAACTATCAGAACGTTAGTTGCACTTACTAAAATGCTTTACATTTGACTAAATTTTTTAAGCATTTTTGTAATAGGTATAGGAATTTTCTGGACCACAACTGTTATGATGAGAGTTTGCCCTTTTGTTTCATCAATGCCCTTCCCCATGTGATTTGGCAATTTGGCTGGTTCATCATTCAT
The DNA here is from genome assembly GCA_039090855.1 of Macrothele yani. Classification (NCBI taxonomy): domain Eukaryota; kingdom Metazoa; phylum Arthropoda; class Arachnida; order Araneae; family Macrothelidae; genus Macrothele; species Macrothele yani. The sequence continues at coordinate 92,167,051 of CM077009.1, forward strand.
AACATTTCTGGACAAAGATCATTTGGCTTGTTTTGGGACTTGAGTAAGTTCAAAATAAAAGGAGGACCTGATGAGGCAAGTTTGCTTTCATGAATGACACCTGAACAGCGACAACTGACTCTGGCAGGCTGAACAGGAACACTGGCTGCTGGTGTTTTGCGCACAGGAATGTAACTTCCACAATTGTACAGAAAAGCGTCCCATTGCTGCCTGTTGTGTACTTGCTGCAATCGTTTGTACAGTCTGTCTGCAGTTTTCTTATCAGTGCCATATTTTGCATGATTTTGTTTCATGAGCTTTATTATCAGTTCTAAAGTTTCTGATGGTGGCACGTTCTCATTTGTAAGTTCTGAACTGGATGAGGATCTCTCCATTTCATCAACCTCATCTGTCTGATCAGATTCTTCTGAGTTTGTGTCCTGCACAGCACCACAGTCTGTACCTTCACCTGACTGCAAGGAACAGTCACCTCTAGCTGCAGAGACCTGGAAGAGAAAATCAAATGGAGGTATTATAGAAGTTAGATCTGAAACAAAGGCAATAACAAGAAAATGGTAAATTTTGAATGCAAAAACAAAATGAGGTGTTTTTGAAATTGATTTCTTCAATGAAGCCCCATCTTATGCCAAAAATTATAGTACAGTGAACCTGGGTTATACATTTTTCTAGAAGAAAACATATAAACATAAAAAATGTATAAATGAGATTTTAAAAAATGTTAAATACCATTGTCAAATTTACCGTATATACTCGTGTATAAGTCAACTTTTTAAAATCAAATATTCAGGTCAAAAATACAGAAACTATTTCTAATACACAATATACACAAAAACTGAAGATATCCAGATTAAAATCGGGAGGTCAAACTATACACGAGATCGACCTATAAACGAGTGTATACGCATACCCGCCAACATTGGCAAGAGCCTTGTCAGTAGTAACTAGTATTATTGCGCAGCACACATAGACACAGAAGAGTGTGAACAACGAGGGAGGGGCGATTCCGGGAGAAATTTTTGCTCCGTTCGACTTCCAGTTTTGGAATTTTTCCTGTATTTCCAAGGTGAAATAAAAATACTTGTGCAATAAAATGTTATTTAACAATAATACTGGACAAAACTAACATCGCGAGAAAAAGAAATTACGATTACGAAAAAATTCTGAACTCTGTTGACCTTTGGTTTTCGAAAGTTTCATAAAGATGTTATTCCGTCCTCCGAGCTCCCACCCCCTAATTTCTGTTCACTTGGGCGTCGATCCCGTGAATGACCAAAATAATAACAAAAAAGGCGGATTTCCTCGAATTTGCGGAAGAATCTTATGCCTGAAGATTACGGGGAAATTTTCACGGCGTCTAACTTCTGTTTCTGCAAATTGTTGCCTAGAGTTTCAAGCTGAAATACAAACATTTATACAATAAAATTACATTTAACAGGAATACTGGACACAAAGAGGCAACATCGAGAGAAAAAAATTACAACTACGGCAAAAAAAAAATTATCCGTTTAACTACCGTTTTGAAACATGAAATACTGTTCCCAGACGGAAAACGACCCCCCCCACTCCAAATTCTCTTCAGTTTTGCATCAATCTTGGAAATAATCTAAATAATGACAAAAAAAAAAGCGGAATTCCGCTAATCTGCTAAAATTTCATGCATATCATAAAATAATAGCAAAAAAAATAAAATAAAAAAAATGAAAATTCGTAGAAACCGTAGTTTCGGCACTGAGAACCGTAGTTAGACAACTAAATTCGTAGAAACTACGGACATTCCGTAGTAGTTGGCAGGTATGTATACGGTATGCTTTAAATGAGTAAGATGCTCCTTAAAATGATTTATTTAAAGTTAAATCGACAGTGAAAAAAAAAAAGGCATTACAAAGTATAATGCATTGCAAAATTTAAAGCCTATGAAAATCAAACTTCTCTTTTGACGACTCTGTCTACGAAAAATCCTGATTCTAAATTTGGTGAAATCCTCACAACTAAGAATCCGAGACCATTGCTTCAGTATGGAACTCATGAATTAACAGGGTTTTTTTTGGGTTTTTTTAAAGATTTTTAGTATATCCCTTTGAAACCAGAATGTTGAGCACTGAGAATACATTTAGGACTCTATCCTACTACACCACAAATAGTGGAACTACAAAGTTACATCATGACGATTTATCAATTTTGAATAGTGCATATGTGTATGAGTCATGAAATGCGAAACCAATTTTTCATTCAAAGTGAAAGTAAATAACATATATCCTTCTTTGATGGGATCAAGGTTCAACTTTGGCTGCATCAAGAAGAAACACCATGCTGTCTCAATTCCCTAATAGTTGTAACATAGAGGGTTATGTTTAAAAGAAACATGTATTTCTGATAATCTGAAATTCAAATTTTAATGTATAATTGCAAAAGGTTCCCACTCAAAAGTAATAAAAAATTCCTTGACTTTTCCAGGTGGTTTTTAAAGCTTTTCCAGAGTGGCGACCCCTATCATGTTGCAATGAATTGTTTCATTTCATTCCATTCTTGCATTTTCTCACCAAAATGCCCATTTGTAAATTCTTTAAGTAATTTGTCTTTATAAAATTACCTGCTTTTAATTAATAACAGGTAAATGTGCACATTATTTTCCATAACATAATTCCATGAACTTTTGTGAATACTACCCACATAGAATTTGTCAATACATTCCCATAGATGTAGGACACATGTCAGAAAAAAACTGCGAGTTGATTAGTTTTCAGTTTTTCTACAACGCAATGCAACTAAGCTGAATGATGGAATGGCTCCTGTTCAGAGAAACATGTTGCAAGAGAACCGACAAAGGAATTTGATCCATTGTTTGGTTGGTTGTCTTGTGAAGTGTTTCTCCAAGCAGGACTGTGTTAAGTAGTGTTACCAGAGACTTCTGCTTGAAATCTTAGACCAGAGCTCCAAAAGCTCAGTAGATTAGACTTTTTTTTTTTTTTTTTGAAATATGCACTATCTTACAAATGCAATGTAGTATTGGTCATAATCTGAATACGAAAGAACACTTAAATCTACTGGTATTTCAAATACACTACTGGCCACCCTAAATGCAACACCAAGAAGGAAACATCCGATTGGCCTGAAATTCGCAGCATGCGTCGCCCACGAAAGGGCATCCAAACGATTAGCCCTGCAGGGCACATGCAAGTCATGTGCGCCCGGCACGCCACCTAGAAGCACTATCAGAAGGGTGCACATAAGATGGGTTGTAAGTAGTGGAAGTGTGTTGTGCTGCTGGACCTGTGTGTGGGAAGCTTCCTGATGCCTCGTTGCAGAATACGACAGTCATTCCAGCACGTTTCGAAGTTCGACAGAGGACGAATAGTGGCTTATCGTGACAGCGGTTTATCGTACCGAGACGTCGGCGCCCGTGTGGGATGACATCCAACCAAAGTGAGGCGAGTATGGATTCTGTGGGTGCAGGAGGGACGGATGGACGGACCGACATGAGCGATTGTCGCAGCCGCGGCACACCACCGAACGAGAGGACCGGCATGCTGTGCGGCGGGCATTGATGGCTCGCACCGCCACATCACGAACGTTAGCGCAGGAATTAGGGTGTGTTGCGTAACAACCTGTGGCAGCGTGTACCGTTCGACGTCGTCTGCAGGAGTGGGGACTTGGCGCATGGCGGCCATTGCTCCGATTAAGCAACCTGGACCGATATACCCCAAATCCACATCCAAAGCATCTTTCGTTCGATGCCGCGGCGTGTAGCGGCCGTTATTGCTAGCCATGGGGGCCACACGAACTATTGATTTCTGCGTGTTCTGCAAGTCACATGGGCCTGTAAGCTCAATCGTTTCATCTTTGTATCTGTTGTTAGGTGTCCAGTAAATCTGGCTTTGTTATCTCGTGTCCTTTTCTTGGTGTTGCATTTTGAATGGCCAGCAGTGTAATACAAGTACTTCACAAACTTCCGTTAAACACCAGAGTAAAACTGAAGCCTGTACAATCCTGAGTCGTTTTTTTTATAAGATATTATTGATAATAAGCTTTATAAAATAATGCTCATTATTAAAATTAATGTTGGTGTAAATAGCCATGGCATTTGCTTTTTAATGTAGTCACAGTTGAATCAGTCCCCTTTGTTGTGTTCTTAAAAACAAAGAGTTATATAATTACTTTTTACTAAACGACTCCAGATGTTTCCAAAGTACTGTAATAGCGGGTAGATTAGCTGCGGCGTATACGAGTTCAAAATTAAATTCTCGGCCCGCGCGTCTTATACAGCATGGCAGCGTATACAGCTTTTTTGTTTCTTTTTTCGGTGGAGCGAAATTATGTAACAAGAAACGTCTTGGCTTGTTCCATTCTTTTTCCCGCGGGAAGATATCTCAATACAGATGGGAATAGAATAACGATGTTACAGCCAAGTGCATCAAATCCCCCCGTCCCTTCTTAAAACAAGATATGACAATAATAAGTTATAGGATTGAGGTGGGACAGGTAAGAGAGAAGTGACTCTGATAAAACTCGGAAAAAATCTGTGGCAGGGGGGACTTCGCAGGGAATCGATCTTTTTAGCAAAGATCACATTTGTTTCATGCTCCAAGCAACTAACTCTCTTTGAACTCGTGACGTCATCGGCTTTGCTCTCTCTCCCCTCTTGAAACAGGATATTTGACTACCATCCAAGATCGATTGTCATTGGTCAATGACTCCAGGGCAGCAAGTGCAAATTTTGTCAGTGACATGTGTGTTCCATTCAGCTCGCCAAATCGCATTTTCTTGAGTACGCGTAGTTCCGCATTATCATGGAAAGTAAAATGACGAAATGCAGAAGTTATACTTCTAATTTTAAGCTAATGGTAAATAAATATGTTTTTCCGAATCCTGGAAAAATATCAAAACTTTGACGATTATTTTGGGCTTCACTGAAGCAAACATTATTTCTTAAAACTGTGGTGAAATGCCAGAATACAGCGAAAGTGATGTACTTACCTGATTAAAAAGACAAAAGGAAATATTAAGAATGACTCAAGTGTGGGATATGGTGGACCTACCACGCTTGCAAAGGACGGTCCACCACGGAATCGACCTGGACTTTCTAAACGGCGTATGAGAAAAAGATCTCGGCTGAGTGAATGTAAGATTGGTGTATGGAATACTAGAGGTATAAATGGCAAGATGAGTGAGGTGATTGAGGAGATAAATAAGTATAGACTGGATGTGCTGTGTGTAAGTGAAACCAAAAAGAAGGAAATTGGGGTAGAAGAAGTGAATGGCACGGTGAGTCAGTGGTCTGGAGTATTGGATAATATGAGAGGACAGGCTGGTGTAGGTGTGTTTTTAAGTGAAAAGATGAAAAACAACTTGATTCATTATAGTTGCATAAGTGAGAGAATTCTCTGGATTCGTTTGAAAGTGAAACTCCAGAGAATTGTAATTGTTGTAGTGTACGCTCCTTGTGTCTCGGAACCTTCTGATAAGAAAGAAGATTTCTGGAATGAGCTAAAAGCTGTTTTGAGCCAGTTTGGTGCTAAAGAAAAAGTTATAATAGCAGGGGATTTCAATGCTAGCATAGGTGTGCAGAATGCAATTTCTGACAATGTTCTGGGTAAGTTTAATGACCCTTGTGTGAATGATAATGGTGAAAGATTAATTGAACTCTGCATTGAGAATGGTTTGTGTGTATCTAATACATTTTTCAACCACAAGTTTATACACACATATACTTGGGGAAAAACGTACTCTTGGTCAAAAGAGTGTGATAGATTTTGTTGTCTACGATCAGCGTTTGAAACACTTAGTTGTTGACACCCGTGTGATGAGAGGTGTGGATGTTGGTTCTGATCATTATTTGGTAGTGTCACGAGTGAAACTTAATGTTAGTTGGAGGAAAAGGAATAGGAAGAGACCCAGGATAGAAAGAATAAAGGTTGATAGGCTCCTTGAAGATCATCAGCGGTACTCTGACTTACTCAGAGAATGACTGAAGGATCTGAAATCTTGTGAGAGGGATGTAGAAAAGAAGTGGGAATTTTTTAAGAACTGTGTTGTCACTGCTGCTAAAGAGGTCTGTGGCACCACAATAGTGGGTAACAATAGTGGTGATGCTTGGTGGAATAGTGAGATTGATGAGGCAGTAAAGAAAAAGAAGGAAGCCTATTTGGGGATGTTGCAAGGTAGAGTCTCTGTGGATGAATATCGCTGTAAGAAGCGTGAAGCTGCTAAGCTGGTTCGCCACAGTAAGGCAAAAGATAGGAAGGAGAAAGTGGAAAGGCATGAACTGGCTTTTTGGAAATACATGAGACTCAGGAAAAATAGGGGAAACAAAGTTGTAAGTTGTGTGAAGAATGAGATCGGGGAAATGATATGGGAGCCCAATGAGTTAAGTGAAAGATGGGGTGAATACTTCTGTGAGTTATTAGATCAGGAGAGCAAAAATGATTCTGAGACAGATGCAGATGATGTCACAATGAGGGATGAAAGCACAGGAGGGATCTCAAGAGAAGAAGTGTGTAAAGCTCTAAAATCTCTTCAGAATGGTAAGGCTCCAGGAGTAACCACAGCAGCAATTGAAGACAAACGAAAAAATGACGCTTTGAAGCAGGAGGGGGAGGGGTATATAAAAGTTTCGAGAGGGGGGGGGGTAACTGGAAGTTTTTGAAAATCCACCAGCTCAAAATAAAAGTTTATGGAAATTAGAAGAAAAAATTAAAGCATTTTTCGCATTTTTCTTTAATGGGAGTTGATGCTTTTTTATTAAATGAAAGCACTTTTAAATTAAGATGGTAGTGTAAAACACGCTAAGTTACGTATAAAAAGTTTAAGGCAAATATATTTCAGCCTTTACTATGGCCTTCATCAGTGCGACATGACTGGTTTACATTGCCAGATTGGAAAGGTAAGTTTTGTAATGGTAACTCCGGGTGACGTGATGCAATGAGGGATTTCCAGATGTAAGGAACGAAAATGGGGAGCTCAGAGTTGCAATTTTTGTAAACTAAAATTTCCAAACTTTTTCAAAACCTCAGAGCATACCAATTTTGGAAGAGAGCCAACTTTTTAGTATCGGACCAAAGTGGAATAGCAGAAGGGTCAGCCATGGTAAGAAGAGACAAGGAAGATGAAGGTTTTCCAATTTTCACAAAAGATTTGTGTTCCTGAAGTCTTGAGAGCATTTTCCGGAATGAACTTCCTATGTACGCAGTTAATCCAATGTTAGTCTTGATTGGAATTTTATACATTCAAGGCGAAGAAAGCAAAGGTCTTGGGTCTCTGTCATAACGGAGGATAACAGAAATTGAAGGGGAAGAACGAATGGCAAGTCTATATCCTTCTCTTTTGAAGATAATGATGAGTTTGTAGGCAGAAGGTTCGTGGTAAGAGATTGAGCCAGCAAACGTTAGTTCCTTTTTTTGGTGAAACAGGTTGTAGAGCAACAACTGTTTTTTCTTAGCATTTTGAATTAATTTAGAAACCAGGAGAGGGGGAAAGCCATGTTGAGTAGCGACCAAGCGGATGTTTGCTAATTCATTTTTTAGATTAACTTCAGTGTTACAAACCAAATGAGCTCAATGAATGAGAGTATTTTTCACAAGAGTTCTAAAAGGAGCATTAGCTTTGTGTAATTTAATTTGGGCAAATAATCTAGGAGAATTGTAGAAAGAAGAAGTGGAAAAATCTCCTAAGAAAGCCTTTAACGACTGTAACTTATTGAGGCGCTCCACAGATGATTTCAAAGCTTCCACAGGATTTTTAGAAAGAAGTTTGCAATTGGTGGAAAGGACGAAATCATTGACTTTTTGATTAAGGGTATCTTTTTCGATAATGACTGGAAAGCCGACTTTATCAGCCATACGTACAGCTAAATTATTAGCTTTTAGGAACTGATTAATTTTCAAGAGCTTTGAGGCAAACTTAGTATTAGTGCCTACAAACTCATCAGTATCTTCAAAAGAGAAGGATATTGACTTGTCATTCATTCTTCCCCTTCAATTTCTGTTATCCTCCGTAACGACAGAGACCCAAGACCTCCGCTTTCTTCACCTGGAGTGCATAAAATTCCGATCAAGACTAATGTTGGATTAACCGTGTGCATAGGAAGTTCATTCCAGAAAATTCTTTCAAGACTTCAGGAACACAAATCTGATGTGAAATTTGGAAAACCTTCACCTTCCTTGTCGCTTCTTACCATGGCTGACACTTCTGCTATTCCACTTTGGTCTGATACTAAAAAGTTGGGTCTCTTCCAAAACCGGTATGCTCTGAGGTTTAGAGAAAGTTTGGAAATTTTAGTTTCCAAAAATTGCAACTCTGAGCCCCCCATTTTCGTTCATTACATCTGGAAATCCCTCATTGCATCACGTCACCCGGAGTTACCATTATAAAACTTACCTTTCCAATCTGGCAACGTAAACCAATCGTAGTCGCACTGATGAAGGCCATATTAATGGCTGAAATATATTTGCCTTAAACTTTTTATACGTAACTTAGCGTGTTCTACACTACCTTCTTAATTTGTTAGTTACGTGCATTGCCTACCACTCATTTATGAAAGCACTTTTTCCTATTGTAAGTCATATTTTAACGAAAAACATTAAAAAAAAACTCCTTCAGGGAGCTTTTATGTTTTTGGAGCAAACATAAAAGCTCAACGAAACAAAGCTCAATTTTAACAAAAAACATACAAAGCTCTTTCGGAGCTCTAAATATGCCCCTGCTTTGAAGAATCCAGGAAGACAAACTCTATGAAAAAAGTAAAAATCAGAAGAAAATTTTCAGAGGAAGCATGGAATATTTCAGTCAAACTAACAAAGCTCACAACTTGAAATCATTCAATTTCCTTTGAATTTGGTGTGATTGTTTGACACATGAAGTTTTCAGTTCTTCAAATGAGATTAGTTTTTAGCTCCTTAGCTCTAAGAAATGTGACGTTACATGACCTTGAAAATTAAATTTTACCTTCAGTAATCTTTGAAAGGTGCATTTTGTTGAATATTTAAAAAACTATTTTTCAAATTTCGAAAAACTTAAATGGCATAAATACATACTCATTTAAAGGAAGTTTTCAGTTCTTCAAATGAGATTAGGGGAAACTTTGCTTTTCAAAAGAAAAACCAAGTTCTCTTTCATCTCATTTTTGTACGAGTGTGCTTGTAACACACACTGAGTAGGCCCGTGTGTCTACAGTCCTTCATTTGAGTTGTTATCCATGTACGTAAAGTAACTGATATCATAACTGCTCTCTTTTCCCTTTTTTACATTAATTTCCAATGGGCGCAGAGTTTCATAATTTCATCGCCAATGAAATGAAGTCGAAAATTATTCTTTTTGTCACCGTCGGACACAGTAAAAAAAAAAAAAAAGAGGGGGAGGGGGAGAGCAAAATTTCCAGTTACCATGCTTTAATATAGCAATTTTATGACTAAACCATGTGTTCATTATGTTTTAGATGAAATTAGGCGTGTATTTACTTTAATGTATGAGAATATATCAGGTGGAGACCACTAAAAATTTTTTTTATTAAATTAACCAACTCTGAATATAAGGGCTTGGGCTTTATTTTGAAGGATTTTGTTCAAACGTAGTCTGTACCAATTTCAAAAAAACACAAAGTTCATTTCTTCGGAAAATGCGCAATCGATCGCACTGAAACAATTGTGATTTTCCCCTATTGGTTGCTCTCCTTTATGTATTTAACGATTCAACATTCTTGGAGCAAGTAAAAGTGTTTTAAAAACCCTGCAAAGGAATGCCAGGTAAGAGCGGCACCGCCATGTATGTATATCTAAGAAACTCTTCCCAGCCTTTTTATACCCGAAAAACCGCCCCCCCATCCTAGAGTAAACTTCTGGATCTGCCCTGCAGGAGTAAGACTAGGTTTTGTAATGTCACCATGGATGTTTAATATATTTATGGATGCATGCCTATGTGATGCCAAAATTGATAATACTGGTTTATGTCTTGGTGATATCCATGTGTGCAGGTTGCTATATGCTGATGACACTGTCCTGTTGGCAGAGAGCAAACGTGAGTTGCAAAGTACATTGTCCTGGATGTATGAAGTTTGCGTGAAATTCAAACTGAGTATAAATATGGGAAAAACTGAAGTTCGGGTTTCTGAGTGAGGAACTGGTAGTACGGAATGTAATATGTCTAAATGGCATAGTGATTGACCAGGTGAATGAGTTTTTAGGAAGCATATTTGACAGAGAGAACAAATTGGATGGTGAAATCAGTAGGCGAGTGAATTCTTCATTGAATGTCACAGCGGCTTTGGGAGGTTTTCACAGGAACGACGGGTTCTTAAGATAGTCCTGCATGGCTGTGTATGATAGTGTAATTGTCTCTACTCTGATGTATGGCAGTGAAACCTGGGTACTACAGAAGAAACATAGCAGTCATTTGTGTGTTGGAGAAATGCATTGCTTATGGGGGGTTTGTGGCAAGACACGTTCTGATTGTGCAAAGAATGAACATGTGTTGGTTGCAGTTGTGTAATGTGAAGCAAAATGTTGTTAGCAAGGTGGAGATTACTATGCTTTAGTGGTTTGGCCATGTTGAAAGAATGAGTGATGAGATGCTTACGAAGAAAATCTTTGTAGCCCTAGTAGCAAGAAGAAAAGGCAGAGGAAGGCCAAAGAGGTCATGGGAGGATCAGATTCAGGAGCATCTGCACGAGAAAAAGATTATGAGTATGAAGTATAGAAGGTCATGTGATGGATGTCAGTGAAGTCCGAGTTGTATGTCAAGATCACTGTAAATGGAGAAATTTGATACAGCAACAGCAAGTAAATAATCAGTTAAAAATTTATCAGGTAGTTTATATTTCTTTGTGGAGCTAACATCTGAATCTCAGAGAACAGCTTAGTGATATGTATGTAGGTCAGAAAACTATTGCGTAGTAAAACATGGAGAGCTATGGTCTGAAACGTACACAAACTAACAGACAAATGCCACAGGATTCATGTAACACATCAGAAGTTCCCCCTCCCCTTCCCCTCTGAAAGCAGGATTTCTTTAAAAAACATTCAGCATATATGTGAGTATATATGGTATGTATATCCAAAAGCAACACTTCTGTTGCCTTAATGGCACCAAATATTTCCCCTTTTGGTGCCATTAAGGGCACTAAATCAGGAGGTACCCCAGGGACGTTTTTTTTTTTTTTTTTTTTTTTTAGGATGAAATGACTTTAAAACTGTTTAGTAGGTCACAACAAAATTTGGTATTCCCAAGCTTTGTTTAAAAAAATGTTTATATTCACTATGGTTGAAATTGGACAAAAATATCCTTTATGTAAAGGAATACTCTTGCCCGTTTCCTTTAGGCTGTGCCATTGAAATAAGAAAAAATGGACACAACGTTTCTGAGAACTTCAAAGGAAAATCATTCAAAGAAGACCAAAGACAACTCACTGAAAAATTTTTATACAATGTATAGTTGATTAACTATTAATTAAAAATTGTATTAACTGGAAACTCTACATAATGACATTTATTTTACTGAGAAAAGTGTTTCTGAACTGATAGTGGTGTATGAAACAACAATATATGTCTAAAAATGGTATGTTTTTTTTTTTTTTGATTGGAGGTTTAACGACCACCGTGAGCAACTCAATGGGCTATAAGCAGTCGCCCGTCCCTAATTTAGGGTCACTGGTTCCAGGGAAGGGAGAGAGCCAGTGCCGTAAGACAAACACAACACCCATGCCTCACCGGGATTCGAACCCGGACCCCAGACGGACGAATGATCAGAGGCCAGCGCATTAGACCACTGCGCCACCGGGGCGGCAGGTATATTTTGCATTACTTACTATCTGTTGTGTCTAAACTTTACAAACTTTGTAGATTCTCCATCATCCACACGATAACGATGTGTTATTAACATCCGATGCATGTATTGGCTTCCCATCACATTGTGTAATGCAGACTGAAGTGTTTCACTTGCTTTTCATGTTTGTATTCCTTTGCTTCGTATTTTCCCCTTTAGCGTCGATATTTATTTGTGCATACTTCTGCGATGGACCTCACTGAATGCAAAGCATTTCTAATATGAGTAATCGTAATGAATACCGGAGATCGCAACAGTTTATCATGAAAGTCAGAGTACCAATTGGTTTGAGAACTTTACTTAAACAAGCTTCTGTAAAAACACTTGTTTTAAAACTTCCAGGTTCCATGCTGACGGCTTGACGAACCAGCTAATTTACGGACTTTTTCCTCTTGGTTAGATCGATAAACAGCGCTTTATGTGAGAAACTGAATTTTTTATGAGAATATGGCACGTGTGTTAATTACTATTACATTCGTTGATTTTTTTTGCAGTGAATGCTCAAAACTTTACAGGGCCCCCAAGCTCCGAACCTGCCCGAGATTCATACCCGAACCCACCTTGGATGAATGATTTGAAGCCGACGTTTCGTACCAGTAGGTAGACTGAGGAATTACTTCTGCAAGTACACTTACCACTATTCCTCTGAAGCAATAAAATGTTCAAGATGCGATTCCTCTTCTCACTCCGAGTCGATTACATTTATTAATAGTAAGCACGCTTCTTTCCACACAGCCATGTTTGTATAGTTTTCAATAAGCCAGCTGTTAACAAAAAGAATTAACTTGACATAAAAAAGACTACCCAGAAGTTCTCCAACCCAACAATTGCTCCATAAACTGTAAACAGCGAACGAATTCTGCGGCCACGGTTAATTTACTTAACAGAGAAAAAAAAACCAAACCTTAAAAAATAATTATCAAAAATCAGCATTTGAGCTTGGAATGCACCTTATTCACCTCGCATTGCATTGTGGGAAAACTTTTCCGAGTCTGCGGACCAGCAATGATTTGTTTCCATGTATTTACCTAATGCTTAATAAGGCGTTAGGTTGTAGGAGTTCAGGAAAATCGCGATTTTCGTAAATTTATTAACGACATGCCTAACTTTTTCTTATCGTATAGTTGTGCCAATAATTCTTGTCACCTAAACTGTATAGAAGAAGGAATAACTTTCCATAATTTTCCTCTGAAAAGACCGAAAACTGTTAAAGGAATGGTAGTGCAAAACGAAAAGCGATGATTTCCATCCCAATGTGCATTTTGAAATATGTTCTGCCCACTTTAACGAGAAAGATTTTAAATATTATGGCACTAAGAATAGAATGCGGTTAAAACCTGGTAGTATTCCTTCTACACTGCTGGCCACCCAATATGCAACACCAAGAAGGAAGCATCCGATTGGCCTGAAATTCGCAGCATGCGTCGCCCGTGAGAGGACATACAAACGATTAGCATTGCAGGGCATATGCAAATCATGTGCGCCCGGGACGCCACCGAGAAGCACTATAAGAAGGGCGCACAGAAGGCGGGGTGTAAATAGTGGAAGTGTGTTGTGCTGCCGGACCTATGCGTGGGAAGCTTCCTGATGCCACGTCGCAGAATATGGCAGTCATTCCAGCACGTTTCGGAGTTCGACAGAGGACGAATAGTATTTTATCGCGTGTGCGATTTATCGTACCGAGACATCGGCGCCCGTGCGGGACGACATCCAGCCACAGTGAAGCGAGTATGGATTTGGTGGATGCAGGAGGGACGGACGGACGGACGGACCGACGTGACCGATTGCCACAGCCGCGGCACACCACCGAACGAGAGGACCGGCATGTGTGCAGCATGCATTGACGGCTCGTACCGCAACATCACGAACGTTAGCGCAGGAATTAGGATGAGTTGCACAACAACCTGCTTCAGCACGTACCGTTCGACGCCGTCTGCAGAAGCGGGGACTTACCGCACGGAGCCCATTGCCATTGACGTTACACCACCGGTGAGTGCGGCGGCAGTGGGCCGTTGAAGGTCGCACCTGGACTACGGAATGGCACGACTGTCTTCTCCGACGAATCCCGCTTCTGCCTGCACAACCACGATGGTCGGATCCGCGTGTGGCGGCACCGCGGCGAGAGACTGCATGACGCCTGCATTATGCATCGCCATACCGGTCCGTCGCCTGTCGTTATGGTTTGGGGCGTAATTAGATACGACACCTGCACCCCTCTGGTACACATCGCTGGTACACTCAACAGCCACCGCTACATCTCCGACGTTTTGGAGCCTGTAGTCCTCCCTTACCTGCCAGCGGCCACGTTTCAACAGGACAATGCGCACCCGCACGCGGCACGCATCGTGCAACATTTCTTCATGACCCACCAGGTGTCACTGCTGCCGTGGCCCGCCTGTTCTTCTAATATGTTGCCCATCGAACACGTCTGGTCGCTGATCGGCAACAGAGTGGCCCGGCAAGCACCACCCGCGGCTATACCTGATGAACTGTGGCAACGTGTGGAAGCAGCCTGGACCAACGTACCCCAAGCCCACATCCAAAGCCTCTTTCGTACGATGCCGCGGCGTGTAGCGGCCGTTATTGCCAGCCATGGGGGCCACACGAACTATTGATGTCTGCGTGTTCCGCAAATCGCACGGGCCTGTAAGCTCAATCGTTTCATCTTTGTATCTGTTGTTATGTGTCCAGTAAATCTGGTTTTGCTATCTCGTGTCCTTCTTCGTGTTGCATTTTGGATGGCCAGCAGTATATATTTAATTTTCAAAAAAATCTGAAAAAGGGAAGATAAATTGCATATTTAGATTGGTAAGTTGCGAATTAACTTCTACGTTCTTACTCCAAAGAGCGACACGTATTTATAATTTTTCTTTTATTTAATGTTACGCTTTTATTTTCAAGTAGATTGCTTAGCAGGTGCGACAATGGAAAGTTTTTAGTTGTCCTTTTCTTAAACGCAGTTTGTTTCCATATTACCTTCTTGTCTGGACTTCGAAACATTTAGGTTTGCAAAAAAAAAAAAAAAAAAAATCCAGTTTAATGTTTCAGACGTTTCGCTAATGTCTGACAATAAGAACGTAAATTTTAATATACCGTGACTGAGAAATGCTTCACTAAAAATTTCACCATGACTAATGACGATGTTTTGCATTTTTTCCCTTTTGGATTGGAGGTTTAACGACCACCGTGAGCAACTCAATGGGCTATAAGCAGTCGCCCGTCCCTAATTTAGGGCCACTGACTCCAGGGAAGGGAGAGAGCCAGGGCCTTAAGACAAACACAACATTCATGCCTCACAAGGATTTGAACCGGGACCCTTTCGGACGAATAACCAGAAGCCATCGCTTAAACCACTGCACCACCGGGGTGGCCCTGCGTCATTTGCAATAAACTGCAAACACAAAATTGTCTTGGTATATTATCACAACTTTGATTTGTTCTTCTAAGAAATCAGTTTCATCTTCTTCTCCCTGTAGCTTTATTAATTCGTTGGCATACTCCAACACGTTAAAATTTTAAAAATTGGCAACCATTAAGGGGTAATCTAATAGCGACAACACTAAATCAGCAGCTATGTTGTTTCGCAGAAATCCACGTCTGACGTCACATGAATAAGGTCCCTGTTCAGGCATAATGAAGCGCCAGTGCATTTCCGTGAAACTTAAAGAACATCTTGAGCGTGCCTTTCCCACCCATTGGATAGAGCTCGGCAAATTGCATGGCCACCACGATCTCATGGTATAAATCTGGATTTCCTTGCGCTAGGAAATTAAAGGACAACATTTATGCTACATTAGTGCCAAATGAACAGACTCTGCCAAAGAATATGTATAGTTGTACAACAATGTAGAATACTGTGAAACTTCTGGAACGTGTACAGCAATCACTCTGCACCATCCTGGTGGAGCAGTGGTCTAAACGCTGGCTTTTGTTCATTCGCCTGAGCTGGATCTGGGATCATTTTTTTTTTTGATTGGAGGTTTAATGACCACCGTGAGCAACTCAATGGGCTATAAGCAGTCGCCCGTCCCTAATTTAGGGTCACTGGTTCCAGGGAAGGGAGAGAGCCAGTGCCGTAAGACAAACACAACATCCATGCCTGACCGGGATTCGAACCCGGACCCCTTCGGACGAATGATCAGAGGCCAACGCCTTAGACCACTGCGCCACCGGGGCGGCGAAAAAATGGTTCAGCCTATGCTGTGTGGAATGTATTGCTGCACACGAAGCTCATTTAGAAAATTTGCAGTGATGTGGCTGTACGTAGTTGTTCTCAATTATTTTCTGTGTATAGTAACAACTAGAACTGGAATACAACCTTCTCGGGGCATATGACTTACAAAATTTTAACACATATTGCATCTCTGCAAGGAAACGTTTTTAGCCCTATGTCTATGACTTTTTTTTTCATCACACTCGGAGGTTCTCAAAGTTTGGCAAAACATTTTAGAAACGCCCACTATATATTTGTAGCTTTTCTGTTTTAGTAATGTGTAAATTTAAATTTTTAAAATAAAATTGGCCGCCCCCGGTGGCGCAGTGGTCTTTTTTTTTTTTTTTTTTTTTTTTTTTATTGGAGGTTTAACGACCACCGTGAGCAACTCAAATGGGCTATAAGCAGTCGCCCGTCCCTAATTTAGGGTCACTGGTTCCAGGGAAGGGAGAGAGCCAGTGCCGTAAGACAAACACAACATCCATGCCTGACCGGGATTCGAACCCGGACCCCTTAGGGACGAATGATCAGAACGCGCAGTGGTCTACGCGATGGCCTCTGATCATTCGTCTAGAAGGGGCCCGGGTTCAAATCCCGGTGAGGCATAAATGTTGTGTTTGTCTTACGGCACTGGCTCTCCCTTCCCTGGAACCAGTGACCCTAAATTAGGCATGGGCGACTGCTTATAGCCCATTGAGTTGCTCACGGTGGTCGTTAAACCTCCAATAAAAAATCGTGCAAAATATTGTGGCTCCACTTTTAAGCAATCTTGGACTAGTAAATCTTGTTTTATTTTGGAACATTTTCATGTGCCATGTTTCATTACAGAATATTTTGTTCTCAGACCAGTTTTTAAAGATTTCAACAAAGTTCAATAAATGGCGACCTAGAAGGAAAACCGATGATGTTCGTCTGGTGTTGTTTGTGACAGGAAGATTTGCCCACGACTTTAAAAAACAGTGGCCATAGTATTTAACATACTTTTATTTGGCAAAAAAAAAAAAAAAAAAAAAAAAAAACAGAAAAAAAAACGAAGCACACGGAGCAAATCGTCCGATCTTCATGAAACTCCAGATGCAAGTACCTTAAGGCCGAAAAAATAACAACAAATGATTAAATAGTGACCCACCATAGCACATCAAGGAGAGTTTATCAAGAGCCAAGCTTGCATGCAGGAATACGTGTGGCAGTAGATTGCGGTTGCATTAATCTCTGTGGACTGTGAAGATGCCTTGACGTCATATCTGTGCACAATACAAGCAGTTGAGTGAGTTTGAGAGAGGATATACGATTGGGCTGAGAGAGGCCGGTTGGTCAAGTCGCCGTATCACCAGGCATTTGGGTCGGAGAGACAATGCAATCGGACGATGCTAGCACCAATGGGTCAAGGAGGGGACAAGCTAGCAGCACGCAGGCAGTGGACGGCCAAGAGCAACGACAGAATGTGATGATAGAGTGATTGTGAGAGCCACACGAATGGAACCAAATTCATCGCTCTAAACTGTCTGTGGCCATGGTGCATCGTCTACAAGTATGGAAGTGGACATCTGGACCATTGCCAAACAACCTGCGGCATGGGGTCTACATTTCAGGCCACTCTGCCGCCTACCACTGTCCAGCAAGTACCGCTTGCAGTGGTGTCAGGTCCGATCAACGTGGGATAATGTCCAGTGGCGTCGTGTTATCTTCAGTGATTCTGCCTTAACCGTGGAACGGAACACGGCCTGCACGCTGGGAGTGACTATCTGGGGAGCCATTTCCTACGATAGCCAGACACCCTTAGTAGTCCTTTGTACCACCTTCACAGCTCAACGGTACGTCGACAACATTCTATGCCCTATTGTGTTGCCATTTCTGTTGCAGCATCACAGAGCAATTTTTCACCAAGATAACGCCTGGGCACACATGGCACCACTCTCCCAGGCCTGCCTCTGCAATGTTGACACCCTTCCATGGCAGGCCCAATCGAACATGTTTGAGACATGATGGGATGCCACCTACGCTCATCCCAGAATGTTGGCGAACTGGCCCACAATTTGGACACCATTTGGCATGCTATACCGCAGGACAGTGTCCGTGAACGGCGTCTATGCCATGTGGGGCGACAGCTTGTATCCAAGCCAGAGGTGGTGCGACAATATATTGACTTGTTTCACTCATGTAGCTGTTTTATTCGAACAAACGGTCCAACTGCTCTGAAATTGCAATAATTTCCTTTCTTATATACCAATTTTCATCTCAATTGGATGATTCCTTCTGCGTGCTCTGTTTGTGTGTGTGTGTTTTTGGCAAAGAGTGTATGCCCCAATTTGGCCAGTGATTTCGGAGGTGGAAAGCATGATCTGACCTTTTGCCCCAGAGATTGCCACAAATATTCAATAATAATGGTCTGGAGATAGAAGTGGCCAGGGTAGCTGTTGTATCTCACCCTCATGCTCCCCAACCCACAACTGGATATGTTTTACAAAATGAATGGATGCATTGTCTGCTTGAAACCAAGGACAGTCATTAAGACACACTGGCAGCAGATGTGACACAATCCTGAAGAATAACCAATGGCCCTGAAGAATGGCATGGTATGGCACCCTACAGTAATCAGGGATCTATCTCCATGCTTCACAGTCAGAACTAAAGTCAAGGTGGAACACTTCAGCTGGTTTTTGCCAGACATTCTCTGGTAGTGATGGGGAAACAACATGAAGCACGATTCGTCAAACCAAATGACACATTGCCAGTCTTTAGCATCCCAGTTATTATGTGCTTTACGCCACCGTACAAGTTTTGTTGCATTAATGTTGGTAATCAGAGGTTTGTGGGTTGCAGCACGACCATGAATACTGGCACAATGGAATTCCCGATAAACTGTTATGAAGGAAACAGGATCATTCTGACTGGTGTTCAACTCTGCTGCCGTTTGCAGTGTCATGGTCTTGTGCTTCCATTATACATTCCATACCAATGTCCATCCATCTCTATCTTATATCATATGGTGTCCACAACTTGCATGTTTGGGGTCAAGGTCCCTTCTGCAGGTACTCATAATCTTAGATACAGGTCCTCGTGTTACACTTACTATTTCTGCCATTCTAGCTACACACACTCCTGTGAGACATGAGACATACACCAATGATCATGCCTTTTTTCAGGTCACTGAGATCTGACAATGTCAACAAATTACTCCACAACAGATGTTTTACCTACAACTGTAGCACTGCTACATAACAGCAGACATTATACTGCACCTCTTTATATACCTCATATTGTGGGTGATATCGTTCCTGTGATTTGCATGCGGTGCACTGCGTGTTCTCCAGTCGCGGTTGGTGTTTCTATTATTTTGATAAACTTCTGTATATTCAAGACATGACTGAAACAAATTTATTGGTTGAGCAGTTGTTGTATGCCAAGGAAGTTCACACCAGATATTAAAAAAAAATGGTGTTTAGGTTTTATGTCTTGTATGATGCAAGTAAGAATGAACTTAGTCTCCGACACAAAAGACAAAACAGACCTATTTTGATTTGCCTCCACACCCCCACCCCCTTCCTTGAAAAAAGTAAGAATATTTATTTAACGACATTTTGCAAAACATTAAAAATGGTCTGACTCCGTTAGCTTACAATGCAGCTCTCTCCCATGGGCTTTTTTTTTTTTTTGATTGGAGGTTTGATGACCACAGTGAGCAACTCAATGGGCTATAAGCAGTCGCCCGTCTCTAATTTAGGGTCACTGGTTCCAGAGAAGGGAGATAGCCAGTGCCGTAAGACAAACACAACATCCATGCCTCACCGGGATTCGAACCCAGACCCCTTCTGGACGAATGATCAGAGGCCATCGCTTAGACGACTGCGCCACCGGGGTGGCCCCGTGGTCTTGCAAAACCACCCGTGTTGAGGATCAGTAAGGCATGGAGTATCACAAAGTGAAAGTCCAGGCAGAGGCATACTGATAGCCCCCGCATTGCACGGGGAGGGGTTATGGATAAGAAGGTGTCTAACCTTAGGAAAAAAACTTATATAAAAAAAAATGCTGAAAGTACATACAAAGCTGGTTACTTTTAAAATAAACTGACATGAAGCCAGAAATTTTTTACGGCAGATTTGAATGAAGTTAGAAACAAAAGGAATTTATGGTCAGCTTTCATTAAAGTTGGGAATGAGACATAAAATAAAGAAACAAGAATGCTTAAGCAGCTTATATTTTTTCAAGCAATAATGCGGGAGGTGTCAGTACAGCCTGTGCAAGCCAAAGTTGGAATTGCACTGAAAAAGCTTTTAACCATGCCTTGATTAGAACTATTAGGTGCAGTTATGGCAACACAAATGAACATTCAAGTAAAGGAAGCAGTGGAACTTAAGGAAAACAAAATAAGTTTTTAGAGTGACTCAATAGTTGTATTAAAAGAAAAGATGACTGGAATACATCAGTCTGGCAATTAATGGAGAGGAATATGATAACACAGTAACACTAATGATTGGCATCTTCTGGAAACTTTGAATCCAACTGATCTGACCCCACACAGATGTTGCCCTAAAGCACTGATCAACACCAAATTGTAGGAAGGACTGCAGTGGCTGTAGAACAATTCTGCAGGGTGATGTCATAATGACATCAGAACATAATGACATCAGAACATAATGTAAATTTAGAGAAAAAAGCTGTGTTTTCAGCTACTGGCATCACTTATTGAAATAAAGATTCTACCTCATGACTACTAATCTATATTTTTCATAATTTAGTAAGATGATTAGAACAGAATGTAGTGTGCTATCAATTAGCCACTTGGTTTCTGCGATTGACACTTGCTGTAACCATATCTCAGAAAGTAACAATATTTCAAGAAATGCAAAATTGAAAATACACAAAGGAAAAGAACCTGGCCTTTTAAAGATATTCTTTAGAGATACCTTCTACAGCTCGTGTGAATTTCCATAAATCAAATGCACATTTCAGGAATGAATGGACTGTCAAAGCAAGTGCTAATATCAGAAACCAGGTGCAAGATTAGACTTCCAGATCACTTGGACTTATGAATATCACATAATATTTGTCAATATACAGCTAGCACTTTGATTTGTAACACATTTTAAAGCTGTTTGAAAATTGGAAGGTGAGATGATAATTTCATTTGACTTGTGATTATTGACATGTTAAAAGGATATCATTTGCCTTGTGTGCTATTCACAACTTCTAATGTGAATGGCAATGTGTTGACCCCAAGGTGAACTGATGTTGTAGTCATTCGTGTTGGTGTTATAGTAATTCATATAAATTGTTTCTCTGATTATATATATTAAAGGATTTTGTGTTGTGTTACACACTCTCTCTCTCTCTCTCTCTCTCTCACACACACACACACACACACACACACACACACACACGCACACAAAGGCATACCTTCTTTTCTAGAATAATTTCCATTTAAGTAGTATATTCATTTTACAGTGAAACACAGGAGTTGGATATCTGCCTTAGTCTCTTATTATATTTATTTCAGTATGAATTTTCTGAAAAAATCACATTCTGTAAATGTTTACCACAATGCTAATAATAAGCTTTGATAGATTCCCTCTCACTTTGAGTCTCTTTCTGAATCGGCCATTCTACTTAGCTTTTTACCTGTATGAAGAGGCATATACCTTGACAGATGTCCACTCTGTCTGAATTTCCTGAAGCATATATTACACTGGTACGGTTTATCATCTGAATGAAGAAGCATATGCCTTGAAAAATGACCTGTCCATCTGCATTTTCTGGAGCATACATTGCACTGGTATGGTTCTTCACCTGTATGAAGAAGCATATGTTTTGAAAGAGCACCTTTCTCTCTGAAATTCTTAAAGCACATGCCACACTGGTGAGGTTTCTCACCTGCATGAAGTAACAAGTGCCTTGAAAGATGTTCTTTTCGCTTGAATTTTTTGGAACATATATCACATTGGTGGGGTTTCTCACCATATGAAGAAGCATGTGCCTTGAAAGAGTGCCTTTCTCTCTGAAATTCTTGAAGTATATGCCACACTGATAAGGTTTCTCATCAGTATGAAGAAGCATATGTCTTGAAAACACCCTTCTCTCTGAAGTTCTTGAAGCACACATAACACTGATGAAGTTTTTCACTTGTATGAAGAAGCCGGTGTCTTGAAAGCACACATCTCTCTCTGAAGCTTTTGAACCATATATTACACTGATGAGGCTTCTCCCCAGTATGAAGAAGCACATGACTTGAAAGATGAGCTCCCAATCTGAATTTTTGGGAGCACACATCACATTGGTAAGGCTTTTCACCTGAATGAAGCAGGAAATGCTTTGAAAGAGCACTTTACTGTGTGAATTTTTTTGAGCATAATTCGCGTTGGTGATATTTTTTGCTTGAATGAAGCAACATGTTATTTAAAAGATTACCTTCCTAGCAGTGGCGGCGGAACCGCCCTGGCCACCAAGGCCCGGGCCCGGTCAATAATTTTAGCCAAGATTTTTTTTATTATTATTATTTTTTTTTATTTGGCATATGTGCAATTTTCTGTTGTGATGTGCTTTAAGAAAGTTCCTCTAGGTAAGTGGTCAGGTGGTCCTAATCATTAACAAAGCTCCTTAGGTATTGTTTTTCTTCTGTTTGTTCCGGGAGGGGGCAACACGATTCAAAATTTCGGGCCCGGTCAACGAATTTCACTTTCTGCCGCCGCTGCTTCCTGGGAGAATTTCTCACATTTTTCAATTGTCTTATCCATATGAAGTAGCATGTGTGTTACGAGACTTCGTTTGTATGTGAATTTACAAAAACATACATCACACTCATAAGGCTGCTCACCTGTGTGAACAAGCATATGCTTTGAAAGATTGTCCTTCTGTCTGAACACTGTTACACACATCACACTGGTGAGGTTCTTCACCTGTGTGAAGAAGCATATGCTTTGAAAGTGCACACTTCTCTCTGAAACTTTGAAGCATATATTACACTGGTGAGGTTTCTCACCTGTATGAAGTGCAATGTGCTTAAATAGTCTGCCTTTCAGGGTGAATCACTTGCAGCATACATTACATTGGTAAGGTTTCTCTCTTGTATGAAGCAGCACCTGATTTTAAGAGTCCAACTCTGTGAGTGTACTTCTTGGAACATACATACATCACATTGGTAAGGTTTCTCATTCATATGAAGCAACATGTGGCACAAAAGATAATCTTCCTGTTTGAATTGCTTGGCGCATATGGTGCACACATGACACTTGCCAAATATGGATAAAACCATGAGCTTTGAATTTGAAGGGCTGCCTTTTTCAACAAATTCACTGAAGTACATATTACTGAGATAAGTTTCTTCTTCTATATGGCACAGCATGTGATTTCTGAGATCATTTTCATGCTTAAATACTTTTTTACAATTTTCACATTTCAGAAATCCCTTCTCCACAACTGTGACCTCTCCCTCTTTGGACATACCCTCATGAAATTTATCTGTGACCTCATTCATACTCACATTAGGTAGCTGCCCAGAATTTGTGCAAATGGCTATTGTTCTTTCAAGTGCTAGGTCTTTGAATGGATCCATTTTTTCCACTAACTGCCAGTGAACATCCCATGAAACACATTTTATGCAATGCTATTTTATCCATTAACATGGTGTAGTGTTCAGTTAATCAAAATTATCTTATTCACCATGTTCCAGCACCAGGGTTTTTTCAATCAACCTGCCGCTGTTGCAGATGGCCAAAAACAAACAACACTGGAAAAAAAAAAGTTTTTTTTTTTTTTTGGTGCTTTCAATGTGGGTTTAATTATAGGGTCATTCCATGTCAAATCACCGAAATTTTTTTCAAAATGTAACCCACGGACTCGGATTTTAATGGGAAAATCCTAAAATTCAGTTTTTAAACCTCATAATTTTTTAAATACAGTGCTCCAAAATTTAGCCAAACACCCACTTTTTGCAGCTGGGAGGCTCTGTAGAATATTGCTCTGGCATGACGGAGATATTTTTTTTTATATATTGATGTTTAACACATCCTATAACATATTTGATAAAAAAAATAGTTATCAGCATATTTTCTCAGATGGTTAAAATTATCTGAATTTCATAGAGGGCTCTCCTTTGACAGTTCAGCCATATTGTCCTACAAACCTGACCCACCATTTTGGATTTTGCTGAAAATCAGCATGTAGGTTTATCTAATAAAGCTGCAAAACACTGAAAATTTTTTATCTTCCACATTCCATAGTTTCCGAGATACAGCACTCGAAAGTTAAGCCTAACCACTTGTCAACAGCAAACTGAAAGACTACTTTTCCCGTTAGATCCTGTTTGAACTTGAGTCTATTATATGGAGGTAGGAATAAGGGGAGAAAGTATGATGTCACAAACTTGAAGCTTTTTTAGCAGATGACGCTGACGGTGTGACGGCCATCTATACCTCTGATGGTGGTTTTCAGCCATTGGGTTACGTACGTGAGAAGTTTGATTTTCGAAATTTGAAGTTATTTTTTTTTAGAAATGGTGTGTTGTTGCGCTCACGAATCGGGCTACCACCTTCTGGAGTTACTTTTCACAGGTAAGCAATGGAGAAATATTTAATATGAAATCTTTTAATTTCCAAAGAGCATTTAGTAGTAAAGCACGTATATGAAGTAAATTTAGACATGACCAGCTTAATTTCCCATTTTGATTGACAGAATGCCACTGAACAGTATGATATTCTGTAATGCTAACAGAGGAAAATTTTCTAATAGAAACCCGGAAAAGTAGTCTTTCAGAGCATATATATGCTTATGCACACAGGTAAAAAGCCTTACCACCGTGATGTATGTTCTAAGCAATTTACTCGAAAAAGTGATCTTTCGAAGCATTAACTCATTTAGATGGGTGAAAAGTTTCACCAATGCGATGTATGCTCTAAACGATTTATTCGAAAAAGTGAACATTCGAAGCCTTTTATCATTCACACAGGGGAAAAGCCTCACAAATGTGATGCATGCTGCAAATAATTTGCTCGAAAGAGTGATCTTTAGAAGCATTTACTCATTCAGACAGGAAAAAACCTTATCAAGGTGATCTATGCTCCAAACGATTTGCTCAAAAAGTGTTCTTTTGAAGTATTTACTCACTCACACATTTTTCTTTTGAAGTATTTAATCACACATGTGATGTAAGTTCCAAGCAATTTGTTCGAAAAAGTGTTATTTCGTAGCATTTACTCATTCACATGGGGGGGGGATGTCACCAATGTGATGTATGCTCCAAACAATTTTCTTGGAAAAGTCTTCTTTCACAGCCCATCCTCCTACACAGGTGAAAAGCCTCATCAATGTGATGTGTGCTCTAAGCAATTTGCTCAGAAAAGTAATCTTTTAAGGCATATGCTTGTTCATTCAGATGAAAAGCCATACCAATGTGATATATGTTCCAAGCAATTTCCGTGGAAAAGTAATCTTTCAAGGCATGTGCTTGTTCACAGGTGAAAAGGCAAAATCATAACATATCTAATATAAAGTAATATTGGAATATTACAGCTTAACATTAATTTGCGTACACTATCATATTCTCTTCATTTTAACAGAGCCGATCTCTGTGAAACCTCACTAAACTTAGATTAAACTTCGTCACTAAACTTAGATTATCATACACACAACTTTAAAAACTATGAAATTACTCGGCAGTTTTACCTACAAAATGAGAAAAGTACTTACGCTGATCCTCCAGCAGTCAGCCGAAATGTTTCCTAAATTCTAAATACCTGGAAGTAGCCGTAACGCCCGAAACATTGATAAATCAACTAATAATATCCTTAAGAACAGTATATCAAGGATTAGTATAATAAAGAGGGCAAATTTATTAATATTAAAAGCAAATTGCCAACTTCGTGCCTCGCACAGCATTAACAGCTATGGCATAGTCTGCTCACGTCAGGCTTAAGATGGCTACCATGACGTTTCGCTGGCTTCACTTGGATTGCATTGAGCCAACGGAGAGTGTTTTCTCCCCTTATTCCTACCTCCATGATTATATGGTACCTTTTAAGTTGAAAACATGCGTACATGTACAGTCACTGAGTGCAGTGCTGTCTCATAAATCCAAACATTTAAATACTTTTTATTTAAGCGTAAGGTCCATAAGGAGTTCGGTCCTGTAACCACAGTGCTCAGTATGAATAAATGCTGTTATTAACAGTTAATGAAACTGAAGTGATGAGTAAAAAATAAAATCATGTTTAAAATGCGTGCCATTTTTCAAGTAGCTGTAAAAAAAACACCGGAAAAAATCAGTTTTTAAAAATTAACTATAATTTGCATTATCCTGAATAAATGGTATATATAAGTTATAATTACCTGCATATTAATATTAAGCTACTATTCATTCCATGCTTGAATGTTATAATATTCAGTTACACGTACATAACAGATGTTGTTCTACAATTTATTCCAATGCATGCCTCAGTGGGAATTTTTGTAACTGTAGGGAACTTTTCTGTGCTGCACACCACTTAATCTGAACAGCTTTCGTGTCTTCTTTATGAAAATAATATGCTCAGGCCGTGCCTGTCGTCATTGGGGGTTGCTTGTACACAATATATGCTGCATAGGCACATAGCATATATCATCATGAAGTGGCCAGTAAAATGACTTTCCAAGACCATGTGGATTCATAAACTTAATTTTCACGTCTCCATTCTTTTCAATATCATTGATCATACCAAAAAAAAAAAAACAGTTATTATCATATATGCATGCTACATAGCATTGAGTGTGCAATTGTGGCCGATTTATAAGTTCAGTGCTACTTTTGAAGTTAAATATCAAACAATATTTGTCATCTCTACGTATCCTCTTCATTCCTATGGTATTTGATAGAAGTGGACAAAAATAGTGAAAACTCCTGGTTCCTGGAATAACTGATGTTTCTAAAAAATGTTCCCGTAGGTTGTTTCGTACAATTTCAAGCTTTGATATAAAGTGGAACTCAATGTTTTTTATGTTTGCAACACAAAAATTAAAAGCATCCATCGGTTTTGTGATTTGATTTTTGATAGGTCGTTGCAGTCTTGCTCTGCTTACAATTCGCTTCACTGTACCACCAATATCATCGCAAGCTGATTTTTCGTGGCTAGGGGCAAAAAATGACCATGATGCAGATATTGCAAAATCATTTTCATGCTTGCACAAATTCAAAAAATTCTTGTGATTTTTATATTGTGCTGCACACCTATCTGTAAAATAGTGAACCTTCACAACTTCTGGATATTTATTCTTGATGTACTGCATTGTTGTTTGTTGAATTTTGTACACCATACAAGCATCGTGGTCCAGATCGTCAGAAAAGAGGCAGTGATTAGAGATTTCAAACAACTGTGGCTCACCTCATGTGTACATAATAACTGGGTGAATTGTGCATGCCTCTGATGTCCAATGATAGCCTTGTGCCTCATGTTGTATGACAAATGAGTAGTTCTCACCGAAGTCCATAAGAACAATTGCCATGTCTGGTGTAAGCATTTCTTTGAGTTCCTTTAGAAACCTAAATTGTTCCTTCGCAATGTATGCATGTGGGATACATTTCTCCATCTTCAACAATAGCATTTGCATAAAATCTTCCATTGTTAAAGTTTGTTTAATTAATTATGTTCTTCCACTTGATACCCACTGACTGAATTCCATGGTATCATTTTCATCATAGACTTCAAATTTTTTTCAAAAAATTTGCTAAGTTATCTGCAGATGGGCAGTTTTTGCAGCGTCTGAACATGCAGTTATGATCTTTCAAGTCACAAACCATGTAACCCATTAGTGTTTCATACGATTCCTTGAACTGAGCAGCATTCAGAAGTAATATAACATTTTGATGTATACTGCACACACATACAGAATGAGTACCAGCAGCACCAGCTGAAACACACCATTTTGGTCTTACACTGCAAAATTTTGAAAATCCAACCTTTCTGTCAGGATATTGCTGTTTAAAAGAGCTATACAGTTGTTTAAGATTGCACAAAATTAGCCACTTCTGCACATGCTGATTTCTTCTGATGCTTACAAATTCCTTCTTTCTTGACATCTGCCGAGAAGTGTCATCTTCATAAAATCCCTGAATTAATTGCAATGTTTCGTTGCTCAGTTTTTTTCCTTATCATCCTTGGTTCTGGTAGTGACAATTTTTGTTTTCTTAATCAGTTTTTTAGATTGTCGCACTAGATATTCTGACACTTGAAATGTTTCAATAATCATCTTTTGGACCAGGATGGAGGTGCCATTGTTAGCATTTGTATTTTTTTTTTTTTTTTTTTTTGTTTCCTGTTCAATGTGGAAAGTTTCTTTTTCATCAGAGCCTCAAGCTTATCTAAATCTTTGGCCTTTTACTTTGTTGCACTGTTCTCAGGGGTATCTTTATTTTCAGAGCTTGAAAGATCATGTTGCAGTACATGGGCAATTTTATGTTTAACACTTGATTGTATTTGTTTTATTTTTATTTTTCCATATGACAATCTGTGCTGTGGTACAGAATGCAGCTTCAAAGGAGAACAGTCAATATTACTCATGCCCATATTGATTTCGTCCAGTGTTTGTTCTTTTTCTACTGATTCTTGTAGAAGCATTAATTCGTTGTCACTTGTGCTTTCACTTTCATACTGTGCAGCTGTGATGTCTAAACCAGATTCAGAGCTAGCTTCCTCTAGTCTCATAGCCATATTTCTATAGTTACAACAGATCTTCTGCCTAGGTTTGACATTAACATGTTTTTGCATAAATTCCTTTGCTAATCGTAGACTGACCATCCTTAGAAAGTTTCTAACAGATTTTTTATGAACTTGAAATGGATTGCAGCATGATTTTTGTTGTTCCTCAAATTTTGTTATATAGTAGTATTCATGATGAAAACATAATGTCACAATACTTCCACAGTCTGCTATTTCAGCTCTTAAACAGAGTATTTCCTTACCAACTTCACTTATCTCCTCAACTCTTCTCAGTCCCCTTTGTGACACATAGCATGTTTTGTGACATGGTGTTTGGGTCAACTGCCCAACACTGCAGAGGTTTTGTTGATCCATTACTAAGAAAGTAAGCAGTAAGAGAATATGTACAAACTAAGAAAACTTCCCTTCTCAGCAAAAGAACAGTAACAGTTAACTTAAATCTTACTCTCTCAGCAAGCTAAAACTCTTAACTGAAAGGCAAACCAAAGGGGTTGGTCAAGACCAGAGTACTAGTGAAACAAACCAAAACAAAAGATCAAACTAAAACCTCATTGGCGCTGTTAGCTAAAACCAAAACTAAATATTGATTGGCAGTTGGAATAACCTAACCAAAACTAAACATTTATTAGCAGTTGGAAACCAAACCAAAACTAAACTTTGATTGGCAGTTGGAAAAACCTAACCAAAAACTAAACATTTATTAGCAGTTGGAAATCAAACCAAAACTAAACATTTATTAGCAGATTGGAAACCAAACCAAAACTAAACATTGATTGGCAGTTAAAAACCGAACCAAAAATAAAAATTGCCAGTCAGTTGAAAACCAAACCAAAAATAAACATTGCCTGTCAGTTGAAAACCAAACCAAAAATAAACATTGCCTGTCAGTTTAAAACCCTACTGTCACTGACTGGAAGTTTAAAATCCAAAATAAAACTCTATTCCCTGAAACCCATTAAAGAAAGTTCTTATCTTTCAATATTTTCTCTACCCACATCCCCTTGTAATGATTAAATCAGCTGATAAAGCAAACTGGTGATTTGTTGAAATGTGTTCTATGCAATGCTAAAAATGGTTAAACCTGCTGATGCTTTGTGCACGAAACTCTAAAAAATGTATTTCACATAATGTTTCAAAGTAGTTAAAAATTAGTTAGTATTTAAAAATTTCTATTTGATTTTGTTTTACTTTGCCAATTGTAAAAAATGGAGCAAAAAAACTGCAGTTGAGTCCAAATTATTAGTTAAGAATATAGGAATTTATTTTTTTAACTATAAGAAATAAATTTAAAAATAGTTAGCCTCTAAATTTGATTTGGAAATTTACCAAAACTGGAAAAAATCCTTGTAATCATGGTATACAAGAATTTATTTTTTATTTTTTTTTTTATTTTTTTGGATCTTGTTGCTACCTAGCTAGCAATTTATTAACAAACTTACATGTTTGTTTATTCTCAAGGTATGCTACAGGGTAGCAAATTGGAAAGTTGAAATTTTATGTAAAAAATGAACAAATTATTTTTTAGATTTTTGCAGAGGTTTTTACCCCTCAGCATGTGAGAGTAACTACCATATATACTCGCGTATAAGTTGAAAAATTTGGGACAAAATGAGAGCTTCAAAGTAATGGCGTCGACTTATACGCTGGGTCTAAAAAAATCGTAAGTCCAAAAGTTCTTCCCGTGAGGCAAAAGGCAATCCATCCCAAAAGAAATAAAAATGCCGATGCAGTATTAATTACGAAATTGCAACCCTCCGAAAGAAAAAAAAAAAGAAAGAAAGAAAAAACACTGATGGGGTAGAATTACGAAATCAAGACCCTCCGAATTTCTCCACGCTTTGAAAAGTCTCCTCTCTCCTGGCTTTGCGTATCCACAGCGCAGTCACAGCCGCACATAGAAAGCTCCGCCCTTCCAACTACCACTTGATTGCGCTGACCTTCGACATAACGGAGCCATGCGACACTCAGTGTTAGGTGTTGCTTGTTCTTAATCGCACGTGTCTCGCTTCTCCTATTATGGGTGACACGGATTGTGTAAAGAAACGGATGTCCTATAACGCAGGATTCTAGTTGAAAGTGGTTTCTTTTGCAGAAAATACCAACAACTGTGCTGCTTCATGTCAATTTCGCATTAACGAAAAACTGATTCGAGATTGGTGTAAAAAAACGGACTTGGTGAAAATCCCAAATTCGCAAAAGGTGCTGCGCTGTGGAACGACATCTTTCCTAGAGCTGGAAAGTGTCTTGAATGATTCGATTGTGGGGTGCAGACGAAATGGTTACATTCTAATGCGAACTGGTATACGTTTGCGAGCAATGAAACTCGCAAAAGATGAAAAGTATGCAGCCGCAAATAACACTTTTCGTGCCTCACCAGGTTGGTGCAGAAGGTTCATGAACTGCTATGGGTTGTTTCTACGCCAGCGCACCAAAATTGCACAAAAGTTACCTCGTGACCTCGAAGCAAAGATAACGGAATTTCAAAAGTATGTAATTCAAAAGAGAAAAGAGACTGCTTTTGAACTTGCCCAAATAGGGAACATGGATGAAACCACCATGTGTTTCAACCTTCCTGGAAATAAGACGGTGAACCAAAAGGGCGAAAAAAATATCTTGATCAAAACGACTGGCCACGAAAAATCCAGTTTCACGGTTGTTCTTTCCTGTTTGGCCGACGGCAGTAAGCTACCTCCGGTAATTATTTTCAAACGCAAAACTCTGCTGAAAAGCGTTGTCTTTCTGTCTGGTGTGCTTGTTCATGCCCATGAAAAAGGATGGATGAACGAATACGGAACAATTGACTGGTTAAAGAATGTGTGGAACAAAAGGCCAGGTGCACTTTTGAGGAAACCTTCTCTTTTGGTGTGGGATATGTTTGTTGCACACCGTTGTGCAGAAGTGAAAAAAAAACTGCAGAAAATTCAAAAACAACTCTTGCTGTCATCCCAGGTGGGTTGACATCTGTTCTTCAACCACTAGATGTCTGCCTTATTTAAGCCCTTCAAGGACAATGTGCGGAGGTATTGGGCAGATTGGATAAGTTCCGATTTGCCGACTGCAACCAAGGGCGGAAATCTAAAGAAGCCGGATATCGTTTTGATTGCGCGATGGGTCAAGGATGCTTGGGATGCGTTACCTGCGGAAATGGTCGTGAAATCATTCAAGAAATGTTGCATTAGTAACAAACTTGATGGCACAGAGGACGATGAGATTTTTATGAGTGATGATGACAGTGATTCTGATGACACAGGCATAGATGGGAATACTGATGTTTATGATGACGCGCCAATGACGGAGAAAGACTTTTTTGAACTGTTTGGCGAGTCTGACTTGGAATCGGATTTTGAAGGGTTCTGATGAAGTTTTTGGGTATGCAAATTAAATTTAGTATTATATATATAATTTTTTTCGTTTTCAAATGCTTTTGAATAAATTCATTGAATTTTTTTCTCATTCAGATTTAAGTTGAAAACTGCCACATGATATGCTTCATCATTTACAACAGGATCAGTTCGCTGTTGAACGAGTGGTTAGGCCTAACTTTCGAGTGCTGTATCTTGGAAACTATGGAATGTGGAAGATAAAAATTTGAGGTGTTTTACAGCTTTGTTAGGTAAACCTACATGCTAATTTTCAGCAAAATCCAAAATGGTGGGTCAGGTTTGAAGAACAAAATGGCTGAACTGTCGAAGGAGAGCCCTCTATGAAATTTAGGTAATTTTAACAATCTGAAAAATTATGCTGATAACCACCATTTTTTTTTCAAATATGTTATAGGATGTGTTAAACATCAATACATAAAAAAAGATTATTTCCCTAATGCCAGAGCAATATTCTACCGAGCCTCCCATAAAATGTCTAAATATTGCTGTAATTTTTCACTTCACCACTAGGCAGCGCTCACTTAACTGGTGTTTCAAGTAAAACAAAAAGTGTACAAATTTTGAAGATGACAATCCGATATTTGGCGTAAGTGTGACAAGGATGGTAAGTCAGATAATATCCGAAAACTTGAAAATTTTCATCGTCCTGGAGCGGGACTCGAACCCGCGTCTCCCAGAAAACGCCCGGGTATGCTAACCACTACACCACCCAGAACGACCG
Source organism: Macrothele yani (assembly GCA_039090855.1). NCBI lineage: Eukaryota > Metazoa > Arthropoda > Arachnida > Araneae > Macrothelidae > Macrothele > Macrothele yani. The sequence goes on from CM077009.1 coordinate 92,199,862, forward strand.
AGTTTCAAGTTTCCGATCAATTTGAATTTAACCATCACAGGATTCGCTAGTCGAAGCAACCGGCATTCATGTTTAGCGAATCTGGAGGTTAAGAATCTTATCCCGTGTTTGCCCGAAGAAGCAGATAAATCATGAAAGAAATACGGGATTACGCCATATAATACAAATTATATGGTGTGATCCTGCGATGGTTAAATTTAAATTGATCGGAAACTTGAAACTTGGTCGTTCTGGGTGGTGTAGTGGTTAGCATACCCGGGCGTTTTCTGGGAGACGCGGGTTCGAGTCCCGCTCCAGGACGATGAAAATTTTCAAGTTTTCGGATATTATCTGACTTACCATCCTTGTCACACTTACGCAAAATATCGGATTGTCATCTTCAAAATTTGTATTATATGGCGTAATCCCGTATTTCTTTCATGATAAAAAGTGTTTTCAATATGTAGAGACCCTTTTCCATGTGATTCCAAATTTCATTCTCCTAAATTCAGTAGCACACAAACTACAGCATGTTATGTAAAAAGTAGCATGCTACTGCACAGCTGCAAAAGTGGGTGTTCGGCTAAATTTTGAATATAAATAAAAACTGAGGATTAAAAAACTGAAACTTAAGATTTTCCCATATCTTTATCGGGTTTATCTACCTGCCAAGTTTCATTAAAATCCGAGTCGGTGGGTGACATGGGCTCGGTCCATTGCATTCCCCCTGTTGATTTAAAAAAGCAGCAGAACGAACTGCCTTGTTCCTCTGTCATTATGTTGGCATTGATGTTTTCTTCTGGATGAGATGAAGCCACTAAGAAACCCCATTCTTCTCTTTCAATAGAATGTTACAAAAAAACTCAGTAATCTTCTGCTGTCCTTTTGCTTCATTGCTCAGCTTAACCTTATGCTATTGATGTGCTTTGCTTCCTGATTTGTGCTTATATGACATTTTCAGCTCTTACTACATGAAAGAAATTTCACTGAAAAAAATTATTGAAAAATGATTTTGGGCCTACGAAATATATGAAGGCATAAATATTTAATTTCATTTAGCTCCTACAACATTGTGCTCGACAGAGTTGATACAGACATCCAAATTTATTACCGAGTGAGACGGAACGCACACCTAAGGAAATCAGTTGTTCTCAAAAAACCTTAGTCTTTTGAAAAAAAGATGGGAGAAGGGCTTTTGAGATTAAAAGTTGGGTTTAGCCTTTAGGCAACAAGCAGTAGTGTGCTAATCTTTCTCCCTTTATTTCCTGAAATGCAGCACCCAAAAAAAGGTACCATGTCATGAAATCAGCGTTCATGACCAAGAGTGTGTCATCATGACCTTGAAGGGGGAGAGAAACTAAAAACGCAATAGTCCACTTTCAACGACTTCCTATTTTTTTCCCTTGTCCATTGGAGGGGGGATTGCAATATGCTGATGTTCACCAGGTTTTTGTCTTGTCGTTTCTGCATTGCTTACAGTCTCACAGGTGGGAGGGGCAATAATAATCCCTAAGAAAACTGCACTTTACTGGCTGTTTCTAAATGTTGAATCTTTCTGGATTTGTGAAGCTAAAAATTTTGTTAACATTTTTTCAGTTTTATCCACATTTTTTTGTTCATAATTTAAATTGCCACTTAACAGTTTCACTGTAGCGCGATGCCGAACGGCGTCATATGATACTTAACCCAGGTGCCACCGCCTCCGTAATTATGCCTTTATATTTCGTTTCCTAAAACCTTCGGCACTTGAAGAGAGTTATCTATTTTGTTACTGGCACTGAGAGTGAGTCTCCAACTGTCTAAAAGTGACCGCGGTTTTGGGATAGCAATTTTTTTCCACATGGTTTAAGGAAGGGAAAGTAAGTTGACTTCCCATAGACTTAACACAGTGCGTGCTTTTCACTGCAATGTTTATTTTCCTTTGAACGTCACTGGTTTTGCGGTGAAGGCAGATAGCAATAAATAAATGCTTGAATGGCAATAAAAAGCATTTGCTACTTATATAGTTTATACGTCACAGGGAGGCTTATTGAGGAGGCTAAAGGGATTTCAAAGAAACCCATATTCACTTTAATACTTAGTTTTGCAGAAACAAAGAATATATTCGGACGCGCTATCACCGGTCCCTCTCAACCAAAAGTTCCTCGGCGGGCACATTCTTCCATGAAAATAGGAGACGATACCCATACTCTGTGATCAAGTACAGAAACATATTCTTTTTCTATCTGTAGTACAACCAGCAGTGAAAGTGAGAATGAAGAATGCTGCATTTTTCTCATACTCCGTCTCAACAGATTTTGGCTACACATTGGTGTGATGATCCCGACACCATGAGAAGAATTCCATTCACTGGTGTACCAGGACTGAAAATTAATATGATAATTAATATGATCGTAAAATTCCTCATTTGCTAAAATATTAAAAAAGTCAATTGGCTCAGTTCCTATCACATTAATTTTCAGTCCTGGTACACCAGTGAATGGAATTCTTCTCATGGTGTCGGGATCACTGTAGAAGTGTTTATCTCGGGAGTTACTGAAGGTTCACGAATAAATGAATGGAAGGATGTGTCGGTAGATGAGATGAAAGTTTTTCAGGGCCTTCTGTTTCACATGGGCATTGTACAAATGCTCCATCTCCAAGATTACTGGAAAACAAATCCATTATTCAAAATGGACTGCTTTTCTTCAAATATGAGCAGGAATCGTTTCCTTCTGATCATGCGGTGCCTTCATTTTGCAAGAAATCCTCAACCTGGCGAAGCGATTACAAACAACCGCCTTGCAAAAATAATGCCTTTACTGGATTTATTTAACGATACCATAGAGAACATATACTACCCTGGAAAAGAACTTACGATTGATGAATCAATGGTTTTATGGAGATTATTAACTATATGTCAACAAAATAGTTTCCATATCATTTACTGTTTCGCACGTTACTAGAAATTTGAGCAAGGGAAAACGTCAATATAATAAAAAAAAATAAATATATTTGCTATTATAGAAAGACAACAATTTAAAGATAGATGGAGACACTTTCATAAAAAGGAAAGCCTCATAAGAGAAAAATATAATAACAAAGAAGAAAAAGAAAAAATACCAACATTAGAAGATAAACCAATGTTCATTAATAAATCTAGTAATGAATTGACATATCTACAAGTTAAAGCACTCAATAGAGGAATGAGATATGCATATAAACAAAATATTCCGAAAGCTGAGATAATAATTCCATATATAGAAGACGTCATCAAGAAACTACCAAATAAAAGACAAAACCAAACAAGATTTAAAATAATAAGAGCAATCAATAACAAAGAAAAAGAAAAAGAAGAACAAATACCAGCTATAAAATATGAGAGACAAGAGCTACTGAACCTCAAGAACAACCCAGCAATTAAATGCGTAAGCGCTGATAAAGCCAAACAAATTATTATATTAGACAAAGATGATTATGATATAAAAAATGAAAAAGGCTATAGAAGAATTGGACATCGAAGAAACTACACTTGACCCAACAGATACAATTCTAAGAAAAATGGCTTATATAAAAAACCATGGACATTTGCCTGATAATATTAAAAACAAAGCCATTCTGCCCGTTGGAGCATCTATTCCAAGCATATTCAGCAAAATCAAAACACATAAAAAAGAAGAACCATTAAGACCAATAGTAAATAAAACAATGGCTCCAACTATTCTCCTTGAAAAAGAACTATTTAAACATTTAAAACAGTATTAATTTCAACATATTTATACAATTAACAACTCCATTGAAGTGATTAAAAAAGTTAAAGAACTAAAAACAACCAATTTTCTGATTATCAGTCTAGATATTGTTTCCCTATATCCAAATACTCCTGTTTATGAAGCAATTCAATTATTAGATCAGAAGTTAAAAGATTAAGAAATACCTGAAGCACAAAGAATTAGTATTATCCAGGCATTGAAACTAGTAGCTGATAATAACTACTTCACATATAATAAAAAAATATACCGACAAAAACAAGGTGCATCAATGGGATCACTAAATTTAGGACTTCTTGCTGAAATAATATTACAAGACATAGAAAATAAACTCTTGGATTCATTGAATCAAAAACAACTAATACTATATGTAAGATATGTTGACGATATCCTTATCTTCTGGAAGCAATCTGAAAAAGAACTTGAAACATTTGTAAAAAATACAATAGCTTTTATCCAACAATACAAGTTACTATGGAAAAAGAAGTTAACAGACAACTACACTATTTAGACATTTCTTTATTCAGGAGAAATAATATGATTGAATACAAAGTATATCGAAAACCAACGTTTACTCCAACGATAATTCCGATTGATTCAAATCATCCATGGAAATATAAAAGGGCAGCACTTCAATTTTACATAAGAAGAGCATTAACCCATTCCTGTAATAAAAACAAAGAAAAGATAGAGATTAACTGGATAAAAAGAACTGCTATGAAATTTGGATACAAGAAAAATATCATAGATGATATACTTGAAAATACAAAGAAATCTTTAAATGAAAGTAAAAATAAACAAAAAAATGAAATAAAATTTGCTGGTAAAATTCCCCACATTCCTCTCCAATAACAAATATCCTAAAGAAGGAATGCATTAAAAAAAAATGATATTAGCAGAAACCGTCATAGATAACGAAACTATATTAACTACAGGAAATGAAAGAAGATCAATGCTTGATAAAGCCGGAGTATATTCTATGCCAACAAAATATTATACAGAAATAGAAAGAAATGAAAGAAATAAAGTATACATAGGAAGTACAAAAAGAAGGTTTAAGACCAGATTAAAAGAACATATATCCAATTGGAATAAAAAAGAAAACAAAACATCATTAATAAATCGTTGTATTGAAAATGAAGCTTATCCTGATTGGTATGATGCAAAATTAATAACCTCACATTGAACTAAAAATCAAATATTAACCTCAGAAGCAGTAATGATTGAAAAAACTAAAGAAATAAATTGTAATAATAATGATCCAATGAGTCTACCGTACGCTTGGAAATATTTTATCGAAAAAGAAAATAACGCTAAAAAATATAATAAGAGACCTTATTAATTGTTTTCAACAAACGAATGGCAACACCAAATAATTTAGAATCAGAAATTCATATCATCCAATTATATTAAAACACGACTAAGAATGAGCATTAATACCAAAATAGCATGCGCAAGAGTACAACTGCCGTGGAATGTCGGACGCCGCCAGTAAAATCGATGTAAGTGGCCGAGCTACAACGTGTATGAGAAGTAGATCATAATACCCACTGAAGATGATTCCAAAAAGAAGGAATTGAAACTAGTTTGGGATATCGAGCCACAGAAAACGGAACATGCAACCATCATCTATAATAAGAAATTATAAGATCGAAGTTCAACTTGGAAGCTGATACCACAGGAAATGAAAAATCGTGCCTTCTTCGATAACAAGATGGCTTATTGCTGATTCAACGCATCATAATCAAGAGGTTCGAAAGTTTTTTTCTATCGTATTAATTTCGTGAATCATGAGTTAAAAAACTGGAATAATGTTAATCATTTAATACCTATTGTCTCTACATATTGGAGGACTTTGACAACTTATGATGCATATGACTGTACATATAAAAACATTTTTTCATATAAATTTGTAATCTTTATATAATGAAATTCTAAACTATCATAAGGAACATCAAAAAGGAATATGAGTGGCAAGTTGAAATAAATTTTTTTTTTATTATATTGACGTTTTCCCGTGCTCAAATTTCTAGTATCGTGCGAAACAGTAAATGATATGGAAACTATTTTGTTGACATATAGTTAATAATTTCTGAAACCACGTAATGATTTCTACAAATGTTGAATTAATATAGTTTTATGGAGAGGTCGTTTGATTTTCAAGCAGTACATGAAAGGAAAAAGTCATAAATATGGGGTGAAACTTTATATGCTAACAGAACTAAATGGTATGATTCTAAAAGCTTTGGTTTACACAGGGCAACGGGACTCGGGGGGGGGGGGGGCATGCTGCTAATGTAGTTTTAAAATTGATGGAAGGGAAGCTAAATGTTGGTCATGCTATTTATATGGATAATTTTTATAATAGTTACAATCTTGCATTTCAGTTGTTCAACAATGACACTTATTGCACTGGAAATCTCCGTGCAGACTGACGAGATCTTCCTAAGGATGTCACGAAAGCTAAACTTTTGAAGAGGGAATGGAAATTTCAATATTCCAATGCTATTGCAGTGTGCAAATGGAAAGATAAAAGGGATGTTCTCTTCATTACCACGGAGTTAGAGGACGATTTAGTTCAAACTGTAAATAAAGGGGACAGATAAAAGAAAAACCAAAAGCTATTATCAACTATAACAAATTTATGTCAGGGGTAGATCGTCAAGATCAAATGCTAGCGTACTATCCTTGTGAAAGGAAAACCATAAGATGGTATAAAAAGCTAGGAATACATATACAGTACAATTCCGAAAATCCGCAATTCCCTAAAATCTGCGTGGATTCAAACACCGGTCATAGTTACAGTTAACAGACGGGTAAAAAAAAAAAAGTTTTCAGAACTCAAAATTTTTTATTTTCTAGCTGACAAAAAAATGCTTAAGATCTTTTTAAAGGTTTTTAAAATCTTTTATGTGTTTTCTCTATTTGAAAAATATCACTAATGACATACACGTAATAGTGTTCTCCCTAGAGACTGTCTGCCTATCACTTTTTCGCCAAATCGCGACAAGCACAATACGCCAAAAAAAAAAAGTTCACCTGAATCGTCAAAAAACGAATGCTAAAAATGGTGTTTTATTTGTTTTTTAATCCTTGTTACCATTAAGAAATTTGCTCATTTTTATTTTTATGTGGATAAAAATCAAACATTTAATCTTACATCTCTCGCGCAGTCTCTGTACTGAGGATCCATGACTTAGTTCTGTTAACTGCTAGGAGTTCGACATGAGGGGAGGGGAGGGGAGGGTGTGTGTGTGTGTGTGTGTATGTCGGCAGCTTTCAAGTGTTTTAGTGAACTGGGGGAGATGGATGGCAGAAAAGGGGAGGGTGATATTGGGTGGGGCCATCTAAATGCAGCAAGAGGGAAAAACTTCCTCTTCAGCTCACATGATTGCTGACCTTAAATGAAAAATGCATTTTCACGAATTTTTCAGACAACTGTCTGAAATTTTTATAAGCACCATAAATCCTTGTTACGAATGGATTTTCAAAATTTTGCCTGAATTGTTTAATAACTTTTTAAACTAGCCATGAAAATTTTTATTAAACATTCTGGTGTGCCTGGCCCTCTTAAATCTCTTAATAAAAATGTTCATGGCTCATTAAAAACGTTTTTAACCAATTAAAGCAAAATTTTGACAGTTGACTACTCTTAGCTGATTATGGAGTGTGTAAAAATTTCAGCCAGTTTCATAAAGAATTGCCAATGATGAGTTTTCTTATTTTTTTATCCAGTCTACTGGCAAAAATCTTTGTAGCAAACAGGGAACCCTGCACTTACAATGCAGTTACGGGAGATGGGGAATCCTCCTGCTTTCCCCACCATCCCACTTGTTGAATTTAGCGGACAACAAAACGTTTTATTTCAAAGATGATAAGCTGCTGTTTTCTTTGTATGCTACACTATGGATATTTGTTGAATACTGTATAAATAAAAATATGCTTTTTTAATGTGAAACATTTGAGTATGATACAGTATTATGTCTTTTACAGTAGTACAGGAATTGCAATAGTTCAAAAGAAAAATGTACAGCGTGTGAACAATGGACAGAACGTCGCGCAGGGACGGGCTGCTGGTTGATGAATGTCAAATAATTCCCGCACTTCAAACCCCAGTGCCGCACGCTGGTGAAATTAAAAAGGGGGGGGCATATACCTACGTATGATGTTTACCGCGATGCAATTACTTTACTGTAATGCCAAAACAATGATAAAATTAATTCAGCTACAGAGAAATGTGCAGTCTGCTAGATTTAACCAGCAATCAGCACTTTCATTGTGCAATTGTGTTCATCACTTCAAGCTTACTTAGCATTAGTTGTTATTGGGAGGGGGGGCATTACCCAGCTAAATTTTCTAGCCGCCGTATAATTAATTTTTGGGGGGGTCAAAAACGATGGTACAATATTGAGAGATTGAAGTTCAAATAAAGCACATATCAAGCGGGAAATCTGGCAACTTAGCATTGCGTGTTTACATTTTTTCCTGGTACATATGCTGTGAGAATCCGTTTTTTTTTTTTTTTTTATGTCTTGTTTCACGTCTTAAGGAGAAATTTTTTTAATAATTGTTTGGAAATTTGAGAAAATGGCAGGAGTGAAGAGAAAGCACAGCTCTTTAATGATTCAGCAGAAAGTGGACTTGTTGCAAAAACTTGATAATGGCATTGCACCAAAGCATGTTGCGGATATTTTTGGTATTGCTGTTCAGACTGTGTACGATATCAAGAAAAACTGAGACAAGATGTTGCAATTCTATGCAATGAGTGATAGGAATTCTGGTATTGCTGATCGCAAAACGATGCATGAAGCCAGAAACTCCACCCTCACCTCGATGCTGTTGTTTAACAGTGGTTTCGGCAAAGGCGTAACCGATGGTGTGCTAATTACAAGTCCACTCTTATGCGAAAAAGCCAAGCTATTTCATCAGCAACTGAAGATTGATGAGCCTTGTAATTTTTCAGTTGGATGGCTATCCCACTTCAAACAAAGACATGGAATTCGCTACTTGAAATCCTGCGGGAGGTGAAAATCGGCAGATAAGGTAGCTGCAGAAGAGTTTCTGGAATTTTTTGCCAAATTTGTCCAGGAGGAAGCACTTTCTCCTGATCAAATTTATAACATGGATGAAACTAGACTTGTCTGGCATTGTATACCAAGACATACTCTAATGTGTGCTGATGAAGTAGGACCTTCCGGTGTTAAGGAAGGCAAAGAAAGAGTAACAGTTGCTCTTTGTTCCAATGCCTCTGGAAATCATAAATGTATGCCATTTGTGATTGGAAAAAGTGCTTGTCCTAGGGCTTTGAAGGGCATAAAGGTCTTGCCTGTGATCTACCGCAGTAATAAAAAATAATGGATTACCAAAGAACTCGCTACAGACTGGTTCAATAATCACTTTGTTAAAGACACCAGAAGGCACTGTGTGGAGGTCGGACAGCTCCAGACTGTAAACTTTTGCTGTTATTGGACAACTATATGGCACACCCTGAAGATTTAACTTCAAATAATGTTACAGTTATGTTCTTACCCCCAGACACAACTTCACTAATTCAGCCCATGGATCAGGGTATAGTTAACATTTGGAAATGTGACTACAAAGGAGAATTCCTAAGGAAACTGTTGAACTCTGATAAATCGTTTCAAACAATCAAAACATTCATTAAAGACTTCACAATGAAGGACTGCCTGTACTCAATAGCAGGTTCATGGAACAATGTGTAATGTTCTATTCTGATAAACACATGGCATAAGTTATGACCAGCATCAATATTTGTTGACTCTGAACCCAAGGATTATGAGTTCAAAGGTTTCACAGCTTTGAAGGCCAAATCAAAGGCTACGGAGCTTCTAGCATATGCCAAACAAGCAAATGTGTCCATGATGAATGCATTTAGAGAAGAAGATATAGTTGAATGGATGGAATCTTCAGACAAGAGTGAAGTCCAAACGATGACTGATGATGAAATCATAGCTAGTGTGATTAATCCTGATGCAGGCGATTCAGAAACTGACAGTGAGGATTCTACTACCAAAAAAATATCCTTAGGCGATGGAATTTTGTTGGGAGAACAATACTTTAATTTTTTAGAACAGCAGAAGTGTGTTTCAGCACAGGAAATAATGATGATTTGTAGACTTCAGGAAAAACTTCAACGAGAGAAACCAAATTTAAAACAATTGACCATTGATGGAATGTTTGCCAGTCAGAATGTTTGATTGACATATACAGTATTTCGTAAATAAAAATTCAATTAATTAATATAGTACTGTATTATGAATTTGTTCCCTATATTTTACTTACCTATTAAATACTGTACATATATCTACATAAATTCAAATTACTACTAATTACATTATAAAATACATATTACTAATTAATTTTACTAATTATTAAACAAATGAAAGCCTGTAATACGTACATACATACCATCCTATTTGAATTAGTATTATATAGTTTAGAGAACCTGTGTGTTTTTACAGTACATATGTACTAGTAAACACACACAGGTTCTCTAAAATCCACAAAATTCTAAAATCTGCACAACCTCAGGAACCAAGTTGTGCGGATTTTCGGAATTGTACTGTATTTCATATGATGATAATCACTTCCCACAACTTGTATAATAAATTCTCAGGGAAGAAGATAAGCCTCTACGGTTTCCGGCTAGCCACTGTATGTCAACTTCTGAATTAAGAGCCATCAACTTCTTGAGCGAAGACATCTAAATCATTAAAAGTATGTGGCCTTCCTCCAGTCAAAAAAACAAAACAAAACAAAAACGGATGTTTTTTAAGGAGACGATGCAAAATGTGCTCTGCCAAAGGGATTCGCAGGGACACTATTATTGCACCCAGTGCCCAGAAAATTCCACACTGTGCTTTCAGCCATGCTTCGAATTGTATAATCGTAGATAAGGAAATATTTTGTCTTCCTATTTTGCTAAAAAAAAGTATGTTCCAAGATGAACTGCATGTTTGTGTGTGTGGGATTTTTACCCTACCCAAATCAAAATGTATGGATTTTGTATTTATCAATTATACATCATGGCACTATTTATGGAATTCTTTGGCATTTGTAAGTATTATTTCTCTTGTTTTACATGAATGTTCGAAATATGTATCCAGTAAATGTCTACTTCAGTATCGGAATAATATTTGATTGCTGGCAGAATTATAATTACGAATATCAATTATGGATAAATTTTCTCATATTTTAGAACTGCTAAGTCATGCAAAGCTATGAAATGCGAACACACGGCTGGTTGGTCCAAACGCATAAAAAAGCTCAATCGTGGTGCCGCGTGACGCTTTGTGGCGTCTTGGGAGATTTTCACGGTTTCATACCGGCACTGCTTGCTTGCCGCTGATGCAGTACGGCGGCAGCGAACGTGTTGATGTTGAAAAGCCTCTCTCAACATCACCATGTGGCAGTGGAAGACAGGTTTTAACTACTTTTGTTACTTCCTCGTATTTTGTGTTATTCATTAATTTTTTTACTTCAAAATCTTCTTTCCAAAATACAGGGTGTCCGAGAATTATTGGACACATTACAAAATTATATAAAACAAAACATTCAACAGATAGAAAGAAACTGACTGTACTAACTTACAATGTAACTACACAAGTTAATAAATTTCGACGTGAGATCCCTTGGTTGCTCGTAGTATGCCCAAGTAATACTCGATTTCATGCCATGTATTAGCAAGCATCTGAGGAATTATGGAATTAATAGCAGCTGTGATACGCTGCTTCAGTTTCTGCAAATCAGTACAAGGCATCTACTAGACACAATCCTTCACATAACCCCACATGAAATAATCCAATGGAGTTAGATCTAGAGAGTGAGGAGGCCACGGAATGATGATTTTTTATTTTGATTGGAGGTTTAACGACCACCGTGAGCAACTCAAATGGGCTATAAGCAGTCGCCCGTCCCTAATTTAGGGTCACTGGTTCCAGGGAAGGGAGAGAGCCAGTGCCGTAAGACAAACACAACATCCATGCCTGACCGGGATTCGAACCCGGACCCCTTACGGACGAATGATCAGAGGCCAACGCCTTAGACCACTGCGCCACCGGGGCGGCAGGCCACGGAATGGGACCACCACGCCGAATCCATCTGTTGAGGAAATGCTCATTTAGGCACTTATGTACACACATTGACCGATGCGGAGGCACGTTGTCTTGTTGGAAAATGACATTGTCACATCTTTTAATCTGGGGTATAGTGAAATTTTCTAGCATATCCAAGTAAATGTCATCATTTATGGTTTTTTCGCAGAACGAGAAAGGGCCAATCACTTCTCTTTTTGATAGGGCACACCACACATTTTTTGGAGAATCATGTTCCAGTTCAAAAGCAGCATGAAGCGGTTCACTACCCCATATCCTACTGTTGTGACGATTCACAATACCTGATACATGAAATGAGGATTTATCACTAAAAACTACCGTACTAAGAAAGTTTTCGTCGTTTTCCACTTGATTCAGCATATCAACAGCGAAATCGTATCGCAGAGTGAGATCATTTATATGCATCTTTTGCACTATTTGAATTTTATAAGCATGAAACTTTAATTTATTCTACAAGATATCGTGAACTGTCAATTTCGAAATGCACAGTTCTTTGCTTGCTTTACGAACAGATTTCCTGGGGCTTCGTCGGAAACTTTCATTAACTTGGTCAACCATTTCACCGCTGACACTAGGTCTAACGGCTCCTCCACGATGTTCCACATTGCCAGTTTTTTTAAACTGTTTCATCCACCGCTTAATTGAATTCACTGACGGAAGATTACAACCATACTCTAAATGGTACCGTTTTTTAACTTTAACAACAGACTAATTCCGCAAGCCATAACACACACATCGCCTTCTGCTGTACAGATGACATGACTACTGATTGTGCATTTCTCATACATTCCTCATCAGGCCACACCTAGCACCATCTATCCGATTCTGGGAATAACAATTCTTCAAAACAAAAATATAGAAACCGTGTTAGTAATATGTGACATAGAAAAACAGATAATGCTCATAGTTTTTTTTTTTTTTTTTTTTTGTGCATAATTTTGTAATGTGTCCAATAATTCTCGGACACCCTGTATTTCAGTCTCCATTATCAATTCCTATGACTGTTTCTACTCTAATCATCTTCCACTCACCAAACAGACCATCTGTATGGACATCAAAAAGCACAGTCCTTGCTCACTTCCAGAAGTTTAGTTTCACTGCTGTTAGCTCTGGAAGTTTTCAGATTAAAAAAAAAGTCATATCATGAAGGATAGTCTCTCTCTCTCTCCCTCTCTCTTTGTGTTACAATTCTTTTGGAGGTATTTTCCAGACACAATGAAATGTTTCTGAACTTTTGACTTGAACCTGAGGACTTCAACTCTTTTTAGCTTGCTCTGGACGTTCTCACTTATGTAAATGCTGTGAGGTTTTTTTTAAAGAACTTCTATCAAAGGAAAATTCATTTGTCTCAGGTTTGCAAACTATTACTAATTTTCCTCAAAAGTTCCTCCAAATGCTTGTACAGCACATAAATTATGGGAGTTTCTGTCTGGGAAAGCAGAGAGTACCCAGAGAACATCTTAGCTCATGAGATGATGAAAAGAATTTCAGCTTTCATCAGAGGATTCTTTAAGTACAAAGAAATGATTTTGTAGGACTGATTTTTCATCAGTGATGACTTTTGCAGTGGTACAAATTCTAGAAAGTATTTTGTTACAGAAGGCTATTGCTCAAGAAGTCAAACAGCTATTGGTCCTAGTGTCAACCACCTTGAGAAGATATGTATGATAAGAATTTTGGAAGGAAGCTGAAGATCACGTTAAATACTCTGAAAGTCTTTAAATCTTGCTGGGAACTCATGAAAAAATTTTAAACTAATACAACAAGTTCAAACAAAGATTCTTCTAATTCAGGCCATTTTGTAATGCATTGTGGAGATTGTGAAGGTTACGAGTTTCAACCTGCACAAGACCACAGACTCTCAATGCTTCAACTTTCTTGTTCAAGTGTCACAAGTTTGAGTGGTGATAAACTGCTGTCATCAAGGGCTTCACTTAGTTTCTTCAAGTCCTCTCCATTTGCATGGCCAATAAAAAATGTCCTGAGATGCCTCCACTTTTTGAGATCTGTCAGACCAAAATAGAATTTTTGATTTGCAGTTTTTTTATATCCACTAGCATTTGTTGTCTCATCAAAGTATAAGCTGAAATAAGAATTCCTCATATTATCTACTAGTTTATTCCAAAAATAAAGTCCAAGTGCATCTAATACAAGGTATGAAACTTTGGCTGTAGAAAAAGTAGTATGATCTAGAAGAGGGAACATAGCTTGAAATGTCTCTTTGAAATCAGAGCAAGATGCACAAGAGTAGTGACGAATAACGCATTTCATGGCCAGGATCAGTTCTGAGGAAAGGGAGGCATCCTTCTCGCTTATCGTCTTAAGAATTCCAAATGTACACTGACCCGAATCAGGACTACACTCTTCATTGCTTGTTGAAGTTTCTAAAGCTGCATTCTCTAATGGTGAAGAAATACGTTCTGATGCTAAAGCAGTTGAACAAACCCCAGGTCCTTGGAGTTCTAGTTTCAACTGTAAGGGTTCAAGTTTTATTTCAGTTTTCTGAAAGTTTTCTTGTGGTAACATGTTGACTAATTTTTTCAAAAGCTTTGGTAACATTTATTTTAGAGTCCCAAACAATACATTAACAATTCAGTGTCATTTATAATTTTTGACCAAGTCCTGTTTGCTGATTTGATGTCCGAGTGAATGATTTCATAGCAACCAACCTAATTTGTTTTGTACCTTCTCCAAAAACTTACTGGGTGGGGACAGAAAACAGGTTAATATCCCTTAAATTATTAAGCATATTTATACACAGAACAATCTTAACCCTTCAATAATCTATAGTTTCAGGATGGAAAAAACACAAGAAGTGGCCACAGGAGACCTACATGAAAGAAGAAAGGTTTAGCTACCACAAGAAATGAAACAAATGCCAACCAAAGAGGAAAGATTCCAGGGGGGGGGATAATCATAATAAAGCTTAACAAAGGGAAAGGGCTATGAAGAGGCAGCTTAACATCATACCCGGGATGAAAGGCTGAAACTTTCCAATTTTTAAAGATATTGGGCCTGACTTGCCTAAAAAGTTATACTGAAAATCATAAACATTTACATAAATTATTCAAAAAATTTCATACACCCATTTTAAAAAAAAGGGACTTTCAGTTTAGGGATCAAGTATGAGCCCTGGATCATAAAGTAAACTCTAAATAAGTCGAATTTAAAAGGAGTGCAAAAAAATCCAAGTTATCGAGAAAACATTATGCAAGTAGAACATGTGCAGCAAATATTACTTTTTTCAAGTTAGCAAAAATGTTATCTTATTGAAGTTTGAGTTATCAAGAGTTGACCATTCAACACTCAACAGTAGCTTTGCATGCAAGATTATACATAATGGAAAAACATGACAAGGATGATTTGCAAGGATTTATACTGGGTTTTTTTTTTCAATCTTGAATAAAATAACACTAAGCTAAGGATGTGTTTTTCTTGTAGCACTTGATACACTCAGTGGAACCTGAAAACAACACAAACCATCAAAAACCATGTTGGTCTTGTTCAACAAAATTTAGAAAAAAATTTCTAGATGCCTCCAAAGATGTTCTAAATCTAAGGTCATGTCACAAACCTACAAACACATGTCATGAACTTAAGGCTACTGATCTGCATGCAATAGCAAAGGCTTTGAGAGACTAACATTACTTTTAAATAATTTTCAGCAGCATGTGCTACAGTGATGAAGCTTTTCTCATACTCATAAAACTTAAAGATTATTTAGCTTACCTTTTTCTGAATATGCATCAGAGCAATTTTTATTTTATTTTTTGATTTTTTTGATTGGGTGTTTAACTACCACAGCGAGCAACTCAATGGGCTATAAGCAGTCAGTTGCCTGTCCCTGATTTAGGGCCACTGGATCCAGGGAAGGGAGAGAGCCAGTGCCATAAGATAAACACAACATTCATGCCTCATCGGGATTCAAACCCAAACCCAGCTTGGACGAACGATCATAAGCCAGCGGTTAGACCACAGCACCATCAGGGTGCCGCTCAGCAATTTCCTAATCTACAAAAAGTTGCAAATGCTTTAACATAGCACTTTTTTTTTTTTTTTTTTTTTTTGCAAATAATGCTGTACTGGTAAGTTTTACAACTTTATGAATTTATTAGTGACTCAAGTTTTATGATCAAGCAAGTGCATTGTAAGACTTTTTTTGAGTGCGAATTTCTTTGAGCACATACCGCAATGATGAGGTTTTTTACCTATATGAAGGAGCACGTGTTGTGAAAGGCTGTTTTTCTGTGTGAATTTCTTGCAGCATACATCACACTGATAAGGTTTCTCACCTGTATGAAGAAGTTCATGCCTTGAAAGATGCTCTCTCTGTCTGAATTTCTTAAAACACAAACTACACTGGAAAGGACTTTCCTTGCTATGGATGAGCATATGTCTTGAAAGAGTACCTTTCTGTGTGAATTTCTTAGAACATACAACACACTGATGTGGTTGTTCTCCTGTATGAATCAATAAATGCTTTAAGAGACTATTTTTCTGGGCGAATTGTTGGGAGCATACATTGCACTGATGCGGTTTTTCACCTGTATGAAGGCGCATGTGATCTACAAGACTGCTTCTCTGTGTGAATCGACTACAGCAAACACCACATTGGTATTGTTTTTCACCTGAATGGGAAAGCATATGTCGTGAAAGATTACATCTCTGAGTGAACTTCTTGAGACATATATTACATTGGTGAGATTTTTCCTTTGTATGATGCACCATGTGCTTTAAAAGACTACCTTTCTGTGCGAATTTAACCAAACATACATCGCACTGGTGATTTTTCTCACCCGTATGAACAAGCATATGCCTGGAGAGATGATATTTCTGGGTGAAATGGGTTGAGCATATGCCACACACAAAATTTTCACGTGCCTTAAATAAATTCCTCAACCGAGTGTCCTTTCCGCTGAATTTCCTGGCGTTTACATTACAGTGCTGGGTTTCTTCTTCTTTGCACAAGTGAGTTTTAAGCTTTTCTTTGTCCTTAAAATTTTCTTCGCATTTTGCACATTTCACAAAGGTTTTCTCGGCATGTTTGACTTCCTCTGGTTGAGGGACACAATATTTATATTTCACTACATTCATGCTCACGTATTCAACATTACTACCAATATCTTGTGTTTTTCCAAGTGGTACACTTTATATTTTTCGTCAGTGTATTACTTCCACACTACCCCTGCTTATCATTTAAACTTACCTCCACCACTCGGTAACAATGACAACAAGACAATAAACAAATATGCCAACTTGCAAGAATTAAAATCCCTAAAAAATTTTGTAAACTTTTAAATGATACGTGCGATTGACTGATGCATCGTACATCTTGATTATACGGGATCAAAATATCGATTAAAAGCCGATTTATTGGGCAACTACTTTGATTTTATAATAAGCATCGAGTTTGATGATAATAAGCAAGGAGGTTATATAACCTCCTTGATAATAAGCTATAATGAAGATATTTGGCAGGCAAACAACAATTATAGTGCAATCGATAGATAAATATCTCATTTATGCTCTATCATTTGGCTAAAAAAATTACATTTGTTACTCCTAAATTATCGCTAGGGATTTTGCAGTAACTCTTTACCTTATTTTAAAAGAAATTTTGACCTTCAATTTTCGAGCCTCATGCACAGCCGGATTAAAACCTTAGTGGGCCCCTATGATAAGACATTTGAGTAGGCCCCTAAAGGAATTATGACGGGCAATTATTATGAACTCCGTTAAAACACGAAACTGTAACTATTAAATCATCTACAAAGTTTTCACAATAAGTCACTGTATTTTTCATTGTTCTCACATGAGTATGAGGTAAAATTCACATGTTCTGCCTTGGATTTTCTGATGATTTAGCATTGTATACTTTTCTTAGTGCATCGTTTTTGTTATACAATGAACTGCCTCAGGGGACTTCGGGACTTCGACCATTAACGGTTCCAAGTGCAAATTGTGAGGTGTAAACGGACAACGTGGAAAAGCTGAAAACTCTCTCGCCGACCCCGCTGTACACAGCGATATGAAATCTTTACCCTTGGTGAGTCACTACATTGAAATCTGTTCGTCTTCCAGCCCCTGTTTTGGACCAAGTGGAATTCATACGAGACAAAAGTAAAACTGTTTTATAAACCCTTCCCTCTCTCTTACTTGCCCAGGCATGCCTTCTGGGCCCTTGATCATGGTGGGCCCCTATAGACCCCACCTTAATCCGGCCCTGGCCTCATGCGACGTTGGTATTTTCCCTTTCTTTTTTTTTTTTTTTTTTTTTTTTTGATTGGATGTTTAACGATCACCGTGAGCAACTCAATGGGCTATAAGCAGTCGCCCGTCCCTAATTTAGGGTCACTGGCTCCAGGGAAGGGAGAGAGCCAGTACCGTAAGACAAACACAACATCCATGCCTCACCGGGATTCGAACCCGGACCCCTTACGGACGAATGATCAGAGGCCATCACCTTAGACCACTGCGCCACCGGGGCGGCATTTTCCCTTTCTCTGTCCATGGCTTTCTACGATTAATAGTCTGCCATGCTCTGTCTCTCTCATTCTTTTTTTTTTTTTTTTTTTAGCAGTCATCCTACCTGCAGCTTTTTTGTACAAAGTTTTCCCTGTTAGGCAGCAAACTGAACCCCCTTGGTAAGGAAGTAGAAGTGGGAGAACCTAAGATAGGTAAATCCATACTGTATGGGTAAATCAAACCGTAAAGAAATAGTGGTCCTTTGGACCATTTTTAAATGATATTTAGATGGGATAAAAAATATATAAAAAACACACCGTTTCGTAAAACAACCGTGAAGCAAGTACTATTTTGGTAAAATTTTCGGATAAACAGTAAAACTTGGCAGGTAAGCATAGAGCTCCGAAGAAAAGATGTCATTACACATGGACTTCAACATTAAATCTTCGTCTTCCACAGATAGAGTGAGAGAGTTTTTGTTTTTGTTGTTTTGGAGGTTTAATGACCACCATGCATCACGAGCAACTCATTGGGCTATAAGCAATCTTCCGTCCTTAATTTAAGGCCACTGATTCCAATGAAGGAAGAGAGCCAGTACCGTAAGACAAACACAATATCCATGCCTTACTGGGATCCGACCCCGGACCAAACTCGAACGAATGGTCAGAAGCCAGCCCTTAGATCAATGCGCCAACGGGTCGACGAGAAAGAGGTCATTAATTAGGGAGTCGTTATATGCATCAAATAAAAGCGTCGGTTTGAACCCCATGAAAGTTCTTGTATATCACATCATTTATTTACCAGCTAAAATTCATTGGTAAAACGTAAACGGAAATTTCGAAATAAAAGTTTTTGTTTTCGGGTTTGTTTAACGACCACCATGAGCAACTTTGTGAGATATACATGTATAAACAATCATCTGTCCCTAATTTGGGGCCAATACGCTTTCAGGGAAGGGAGGGAGATATTGCCGTTAGTTAGACGTACCATCTATAGCTCAATCAGGATTTCATCCTGGAGTCCAAGCTCAAGCCAGGGTCTACACGCTGGACGTAACGCGGAGGAATGACCAGAGGCCAGTGCTTAGACCATGAATATAGGTAGACTCAGCTGCTCCCGTTCACGAAGTGTTGAGAGACCGGTACAAACATGTCAAGCGGGTTGTCACGTGATGTGTGTCACGATTGCTCTGAGGGAGCAGGTAATGGTTATGTCAACAGTATTTACCTTAGACCGTGAAACAGGCATTTGCACGGTGACCCGTTCAATATAATTTTACTACGTTTATCTTCATAAAAAATCATAGCGATCTAAGTTTATCTTCATAAAAAATCAAGTGGTTTATTTTTCTGCCCACTAATTCGTGTGGTACAAATTTTTTAAATTCAGTCAGTCTGGTTGGTGCTCCCGCTGAAGTGTTTGTTTACATATTTTTACGCATTTTTGCTGCCTCCACCTACAATGCAGGATTTTTTTTTTAGCAAAATAACCATTAATCTTTGCACCTTTAGCTTTCATTGTGTGTACTTTTTGTTGTTATAGAGCGCATATACAATCTACTATGGTTTTTAAAGTTGTTCCATTACGTATATATTCTTTATTGGAGTATTTTTTTATTGGAGGTTTAACGACCACCGTGAGCAACTCAATGGGCTATAAGCAGTCGCCCGTCCCTAATTTAGGGTCACTGGCTCCAGGGAAGGGAGAGAGCTAGTGCCGTAAGACAAACACAACATCCATGCCTGACGGGATTCGAACCCGGACCCATTACGGACGAATGATCAGAGGCCAGCGCCTTAGACCACTGCGCCACCGGGGCGGCTTATTGGAGTATGAAAAGTGAGCTCATTTCTCAACCTCCCCATTTAAATTGTGCGTAGTGTTCCACAACAAAAGTACTTTTCTCTCATTGAAGACAGTATGCGTGCTTTTCTGTGAAAAATTTGAGTTCATAAGCCGCGGGTGGCCGAGTGGGCAACGTTCGTAACTGCCACAGGAAGGGCCTCAGGTTCGATCCCAGCAGGTACGAACGCTCGATCCACTAAATACCTGCTGTGCGTCGGATGGGCACGTTAAGCCGTCAGACCCCGGGAACTGGCCCCCCGGTAATAAATAAAGGCGTTTTCCTCCCCCTTTCTACTTCACTTTCGTGTCACTTTCCTATCGGGCGCTCTAGCCCAAATCTCCTAGTTTCATATTTCTAAGGGTTGTTTAAGATCTGGGGTCAGACACTCCCTTCCTAAAATCCTCTACATATGATCATGATCATTTGTGTTGATAAGTCAATTATTTTTGGGGTTACGAGTGTGTGAAAGATTTCCGAGGTCTGTAAATGGAGGAATTATTTACTATCAACATAGCGAGACGTAGGAAATATTAGAAACACATGTACATCGGTGGTGGCTTCTCAGGTGAAGTGCCTCTTCACCTATTTTACTCAAAATAAAGTTTTATTCGGTATTTTTTTATAATATATTCTTTTTTGCCTTTATTCATTTCCAAAATACTCAAAATTTTGAATAGATATTAATTCACATGACGCGCTCAATACAGAAAACAAATCCTTATACGCAAAACAGTGCAAGTGAAGAGCCGAAATGAGAATGCTTGGAAGTCTGAAGTTTTACGCCGAGTTGCCATGGTAACCGTGACGTCACCCTCCCCAATCTGCTCGCTCAAGTGAAATGTTTCAGCTCCACGCGCCGTACCGCTGCATCTTTCAGTTTTTGAGCGTAAAGTCGTGAGAGATCACGGTGGAGCGGGTGTTAATTTTTTTTTTGGCCCTGCTTACTTTTTAGTAATAAACATTCGGCGTGGAATAAAGACGGATTCTCAGATTTATTAAGCGTAACACGGTCACTTCATAAACATCGTGATTCTTGCAAAACCTGAAATGCGGATTAATGTTAAGGAATTTTGAAAAAATTCAAAACACCATTGCCGATGCCCTGAGGGAAAATGCTAGGCTTTTGAAAACGCATTTTAACGAAAACGTTCGTTTAAATAGACTTTTCTTACAGACAGTGATTGATGCAGTATTAGTCTGTACTGTATTTGAGCAATTAAGAATTAGCATTCCATGGCCATGACAAAAGCATGGGCTCGATAAATCGTAGATATTTCGTTGAATTACTTTCATTGTTGATATGATCTTTAGAAATTGAAAATCAATACGAAATGATAAAAAAAACTATTCAAAATGAATTAATTGAATGTATTTCTGAATATATAAACTATCCCGTCAAAAATTAAATAATTTTTTATTGTTGATTCGGAAGGTGTATTGGTTGAGTGATTTTTGGGTTTCCATGATGTGAAGGAATATATAACGTCAGGAGCTTTATACAAAATGCTAGACAAAATTTTGGAACAGTCTGATTACCAACACAAATAAATAGGACAATGTTACGATGGGGCAAGTATAATGTCTGGACACTTACATGGACTACAGAAAAAAGTCAAAGCTAAGCTTCTCAAGCTGTTTCTGTTCATTGCTTAGTCCATCGTTTGAATCTTGTATTACACTAGAGTTTTTCTAGAATTTCTAAGTGTCGAATACTTTTTGCAAGCCTCAGTGGAATTGCTTCGTTTGTTCACCATTCTGCGAAGCGGTCTTATACACTTATATCAACAACGGCAAGATGATTGATTGATTGGAGGTTTAACGACCACCGTGAGCAACTCAATCGGCTATAAGCAGTCGCCCGTCTCTAATTTAGGGTCACTGGTTCCAGGGAAGGGAGAGAGCCAGTGCCGTAAGACAACACAACATCCATGCCTCACCGGGATTCTTTTTTTCTTTTTGATTGGAGGTTTAACGACCACCGTGAGCAACTCAATGGGCTATAAGCAGTCGCCCGTCCCTAATTTAGGGTCACTGGTTCCAGGGAAGGGAGAGAGCCAGTGCCGTAAGACAAACACAACATCCATGCCTGACCGGGATTCGAACCCGGACCCCTTACGGACGAATGATCAGAGGCCATCGCTTAGACCACTGCGTCACCGGGGCGGCAGAACCGTAAGATGCAGACCAACCATAGCAGAAACTCGATAGGCCACCCCGGTGGCGTAGTATTCTAAGCGATGGCTTCTGATCATTCGTCTGAGATGGGTCCGGGTTCGAATCCCGGTGAGGCATGGATGTTGTGTTTGTCTTACGGTGCTGGCTGTCTCCTTTCCCTGGAGCCAGTAACCCTAAATTAGGGACGGGCGACTGCTTATTATAGCCCATTGAGTTGCTCAAGGTAGTCGTTAAATCTCCAATCAAAAAAATAAAAAAAAATAAACTCGATGGTCCTCCACTTCGAAATTAGTAAGTGTAGTTGTTGAAGATTGGAATAAATTGAAGGAAGTGTTCGGATTTCTGACGAATAGCGAATAATTAGACAAAAAATCAATTCACCTTGCCAAGGGGTTTTTGAATGATATCAACACTTTCGAATTTACATTTTTGGCTCCACCGATCTATTATTCGAACTTTTGAAGAAAAAATAACTAAACATAAACTGCTGTGTAACTCAAATAAAAAAAAACCAAAAAAAATCGTGAATTTTTGAGCCATAAAAGGAACGATGAGTTATTTGAAGCACAGTTTGGAAAAGCTAGCAAAATCACAGAAATAAGCACGGGAATATGCTGCTCTTACACAGGAAACAATTTTTCAAAATTATAAACAACTGTATTTTAAAATTTTGGACCACATTCTTATGGAAATGGATATAAGATTTCAAGACTGTAAGAACACAACCAAATTCGAATAATTTAATGCATGCTTTCCCTCTCGCGCTCTTGAAGATCTATATTTTTACAGAAACATATTTACTAAACGCAGCGCCTTAAAAATGAACCGAGTCTTGTATATGCTGATGAAAAATTAAGGAATATATTGACTCAAGAACTCCTTCAAGTGTTTCACTTAGACAAAGACATTTTTACAGAAGATTATAAATTGGTTTTCCTCAGTTTAACAATTCCATCTACAAGTGTGCCAGTGGAAAGAAGTTTTCTTAAAAGAATACAAACTTGCTCAAGAAACATTAGTTCCCAAGATAGACTTGCTTCTCTGGCAAATATTTCTATTCAGGAAGACATTTTATTGATGCTGACGAAGAAACAACCATCTAACCACCTTATGACGACATAATCGACAAATCTGCAGCTTTAAAAGGAAGAAAAATTGATTTAATATAAAAAAAGTAAGTCCTCAATAAGCGATTTTCATTGTAGACAGTAGATATATTTTCATACTGCTCTTGTACCTCTTCACCTATTTTTCCAACCACGAGCCGCCACTGATGTACATACATACAGATGTACACAGATTTTAATATATAGAAATACCCCAATTTTCAGACTAACAGCCACAGCCTACATGTTGTATAAATGAGATATTTTGCCAAATGGTTGCCCTCATTGTGATCTTTTTTTGGAGGGGGAGAAAAGATGGTGTGTACGTTTTATTTAATTGCCGGCGTTTTTTTTATTTTGATAATACACATCAGTTTTCTGTTTGCTTCCTAAAACAACAAACCGATAGTTAGCAAGGGCTACACAAAGTCTTGCATAGCAGTTACTGCTAATCAAAAAATAAATCAGAAGTGCACACTCCTAAGTTATAAATTTTGGACGATACCGTTTTACAACAACTGAGGCCACTTGTCTTGTTTTTGGTCTACCCTGTGTAGAAACTAAATCCATGAATATAACCGTTGGTCTTATGTTGGGCGGGTTCTTTATATAAATTTCCTTCCCTTGGAACAACTTCTGCCATTACTACCTGTTTTCCCAACCGTAGTGTTTGGCTACGTCTAAGGGTTACGTTTGTTTCATCCACTTTCTCCAACTAACCTCGAGGAAGACGTTTCACAGCAGTGGCGTGACAGCTACAGAAAAGCCCTCCACCTACGACAACTCGCTGCAGCCAAATGATGATTGCTATATTATGGGATGAGCGACGGCGAAACCTACTTACTGAAAGGGTCAACACCCGACTTTATGGAGGCCAGCTAGTCTACAGAACTTCCAGAAAATTAGCTGCAAAATATTCAGATTTCTGCTGTTTACCCTTGGACTATTTTCAATGGTGGAGCAACCTTGTGTGGGAGGAGGCTAACGTTTATCTTTCGTATCGCAAATGGTGTAATGCAGCAGCGATTTCCCCTCGACAACTTCACCTATTCTTGGTTAAAATGTCTAAAGATTTGGGTAATTCTTGCTCTGTTTTGATTTTGACTTTTGCCAATTCCATCCACTCCGACGCAATTCTTTTTGCTCAACGCCATGGCCTACTAACGTTTTTTCGCTTGCTCCTCCTGCGGTTTAAGCCTGATCTGACATAACGCCACCATGAATTTCACTTTTCAACCAATTCTGCCTTCGTTGCTTCAACTTATCGCCCACTACAGGAAAGTGGAATTTCTGGATTTTTTAGCTTCATTCTAATAATCTATTCTGTTGTTTACCCTTATTTCCAACATGGCGCCGTCACTACCATTCCGAAACCACGACTGCTAAGCCATTCGCTTCAAAAAAAAAATTTTCTCTCTCTTACCCTAAATTGTCCAACTCTTCAACCCCATTTTCGCATTCCCCTTTGCTTTCCGCGGCTCCTCAAAAAACCACTGTCGAAAACGGGGCGGTCTCAGTGCTCGTAACAAATTACCATTTTGGAGAATCCCTCACACACAGGCTTTAAGCAATGATTATTTATGGGTTAAAGAGCCAGTGTTAGTTATGCCTCAGCCTACCTAAGAAAATATCAGCATACAATAATCTGTAATACATACAATAATTTGTGTTTGCGTTTGTAGCATTTCTAACTTTTTGCTTTGTATAGTCAGTCCTGTATTTATACAGAAACCCATGTATGCTCAGTAAGTGTCTGAATTACACATTACTTTTTATGTGTGACTTGCATTTCAACTTTTTATACAGCGGAAACTTATATGTTACATTAAATCAGAATTTTCCTAATTTTTTCACTTTGTAATAAAGTAATTCCTCCATGGGCGCCAACTTTCCAGAAATCCAATGGGTGCTCAAGCCCATAACAATGACATGGACTATGAGCAGAGAAAAGACGGAGGTGGTGGGGGGTTAAGGTATGGAAATATAATGCAGACTAATTTTTTTTTTCAAAAAGTTTGTATTTAACCTAGATTTTGACCATGTTAGATAGATATCTGTCCAAAATGCGTCACTCTGTTGTCGAAGACCAGATGACCATAACATTTTCGGCAGTTATTTTGTTTCTTTTCTATTTTTTCCCCTGAATTTTGGAAAACCAAGGTTTTTTCAAAACACCTGAACATGAAGATCAAAATTTTTGATTTTTTTTTCCTGAATTATTATTTTGCATTTTCCAATCCCAGGGCAGTACAAATTTGTAAAAATAAAGTGAATAAAAAATTCCTGTAAAAGACGCAAAACTTTTCAATGAACAAAACTTTCAATGAGTGCGAGGCACCCATTGAAAACATTTAATGGGTGCGCAGGCCTCGGAGCATCCCACAGTACAAAACAGCACTATTATTCAAGGTCTATAAATTGTATATCTCATAAGCGCCAACTTGAAAAAATATTGGGGTTTCTGGAAATTTTGAATCGAATTACCCATGAATTTTTCAAAGTATTTAAGTCTAATTTAAATTTCATTCAGTCAGATTATCTGGCACAAAAAGACACCTGAAGTGCTAAAATGAAACAAATTATAGTTACAGTAATTACAAAAAAATATTTTTTTTCTAGATAATTATTTATTTCATTTATTTTGCTTTTGTAGGCGCGACATTATTATACACAGATACTGTGAATTTCCAACTCGGTTGTCTTTATAAAAGTAACAAAAACATGTAAAATTTATTTTAAGTTTTTTTTTTACCAATTTTAAAAATGTCAAATTTTTTTTTCAAATGATTTCTGAGTTAAAATAAGAGGTTAGAACGGAGAGGACATGACATCAGCCGCACGCCCTGCTTTTTCCGTGGGCTCCACTTTGTATCAGCTGTGAATGCCCAGTATGCCCAACTTGGGCTGCTTCTGTACTTTCTATGGAGAAATCGTCGACTTTGAAGAGGTTTTAGAGGCACTTGTGCAGTATGTACAGTCAGGAAAAAATGAGACTAAAATATACTTGCACATAACTAAAAATTTGCAAAAAATTTCAGAAATGCTGTTTAGTATTTTCTAAAAAAAATTAAACAAAATTATGCTTCGTAGAGCGGAAGTGCGTATTGCACATTAGCCAATCACGGTTTTGCTAAAGCTGTGGGAGCCTTGTTGACCTTCAGGGACTGCTGCAGAGAGTAAGAGACGGCCGCTATCAACCTGTGCTGCAGCACAGGTCTTCAGGAAGTGATGTCATATCACTCAACCCTCCCCTACCTGGAGAGCACAAGAAACCAGATTATCAGATTTGGCTTACCAGTGACTGCTGATGCCACTTCCTCTCTCTTCTAACCTCCTTGGTCCCCAACTGTCCGAAGATAGGGTGGGTCAACTGACTGTACAATATATTTCCGCCTTTTTTTTTTTTTTTTTTTTTTGATTGGAGGTTTAACGATCACCGTGAGCAACTCAATGGGCTATAAGCAGTCGCCCGTCCCTAATTTTGGGTCACTGGTTCCAGGGAAGGGAGAGAGCCAGTGCCGTAAGATAAACACAACATCCATGCCTCACCGGGATTCGAACCCGGACCCCTTTCGGTCGAACGATCAGAGGCTATCGCTTAGACCACTGCGCCACCGGGGCGGCTATTTCCGCCTTTGTCACTATGACCTCGAATAGGTTCTCGTCTCCGAATGTAAAACTAGATTTTTGTATTTTGTGGGAACCCAGCCAAACCGAAGAATTTTCTTTTAAAAAGGATGCAGTTTTAAATGCTCTTAAACAATGGTACTTGAGGTATTGTCTGTCGCGTCAAATTTGATGAGCGCGAACAAACACTAATTCTTTTTTTAGGCACAATAAACAGTCTGAGGAGTAAATTTTTATATACACTTTCTATATATAGTAAACGGGGAATGAATAATAAAACAACACTTGAAGAATTGATAACGAAAAACAAAATTTATACATATACACGTACATGTAGTTTCTCCATGAAATACGCACAAAAATATTAGGGGTTTGAGGAACCCACAACAAAATCATTGGGGGTTCAAAAAGTGTCTCGAACCCACGAAGTCTCCACCTATGGTATATCTACTACATCTATATCTTTGGATGACATACATTACCTCATGTAAGCAGCATTTCATCATAAAATGTAAACGATCTTAACCCGTTATCTTTTACTTACCTCCAAGACGTTCTAAAAAATTTGCTCAACCAAAAAGCAGTTTCCAAATTTCGATTTTTAACACAATTTTCCTGAATATACAGTGAGATGCAGATGTACAGAACAAATGATTTATTAATATTTCCTGAATATACTTTCTTTTTTTTTATTGGAGGTTTAACGACCACCGTGAGCAACTCAAATGGGCCATAAGCAGTCGCCCGTCCCTAATTTAGGGTCACTGGTTCCAGGGAAGGGAGAAAGCCAGTGCCGTAAGACAAACACAACATCCATGCCTCACCGGGATTCGAACCCAGATCCTGTTCAGACGAATGATCAGAGGCCATCACTTAGACCACTACACCACCGGGGCGGCCCTGAATATACAACAAGTTGCACCCTTTACTGGCCTTTGAATATAGTTTCTTTAGCATTAAGGCTTCGAACTTTGTGGGTCTGCAACTTCTCGGTTATCAGCCTGCCATTATGGTGAAGTCTTATACAAAAATATTCATAGAAAACAGCTTTCATTAGATATGTCCTGTGGTCTTCAGTGGGACACTGATCCAGTATATGGTCGTGCAAAGAAACAAAGGTGGAAGGCGGAACTTCTGTCATAGACTTCAATATCAGAATGGACATTATGTTCTTATGGCGGAGCTTTCCCATAACTTGGAATGTACGGAAGTACCTCTCAGCAATTTTACAGAGGTGCACAACATCATTTGAAGGAAGAGTCAACCCACCTCTGTTCTTACGAGCAATTAGGGAGCTATATATCGTCTGGTGATGTGGATGTAAGTGCTGCAAGGCACTCACCACACTTCAGTTTGGCTTTCAATTTTTTTTAACAAAACCTGAAATATATGACACACATCTGATATGTAATAACTTGTAAATTTTACAGGCAAAATATTAGATTCTTCACTACTTAACGAAGTGTCATCAAGGCAATACATCTTTCGTGCTACAGAGGGATTAATACTGTTAACATGAACATTTTTTTGATGCACAGTACTTGATACATGAAGTATCACTGTTTCATCCAGCATCATATTATTGGAACTTTCTGATAGCTTGATCTGATGATGCACAAGTAATCTCTTGTATGTTGCCTTAAACTGTTTTGCAGTTGGATTGTTGTTTTGACCTCCTTTACTTCGGATAGCACTAAAGAATGTCTCCAAGTGGTCCTGACTGAGTTTGTAGGTCAACAAAAATTGCAAAGGAGAACTGCTGGTCTCAATGAAGTCACGGTAGATGCCCTGAATGCAGTGAATGCACGTAAGAAAGCCCAAAAATCCAGTTCTGCTGTTGCTTGATAGTATAGATGGTCCACCTACTGATGTATTTAGGCCACATATATAACTTTCTGCTGTATTTAAAAAACTTTGAAAGTTAACTTTGTTGCTAACTTGCAAAGGAGCTTTAAAACCCTTACTTAAAAGGTTGCGGCTGTTCAGCAGATCAAACATATCATTAAAAATTCTTAGGAATTCTGCAGTAGCATCACTTCCTACAAATTGTAGAAGTTTCAGATCCATCTCAACATACCGTAATGCATCAGCAATGCTGCTGCTTAGTGTCTGGACAGCAATTTCGACTTTCATCTTTTCTCGTTCCCACTGAATATGGTGATTGCCCAATTTAGTGGCTGCTAAAAGCCCTTCACTTTTCTGGAAGGCTTCTAGCTGCACAATATGGTCCCACTTTATTAATTTGTTGCATGAATTCACAAGGGACCCTTTGGCGGCTAAAGCAGTACGAACCAGCTTCAGCATATGGCATGCATTAAGCAAAATGTAAATTTTTTCTTTACTAACTGGATGTAGAAAGTATGTTCTCATATTCATCGCATCTAATGTGGCACCTAGTTCAGCAGCTGTAGCTAAATTGGAACTTGCTCCATCAAATATAAGTGAGATTACATGAATTCCAGTGCCATAAATACATTTTAGTGCTTCATTAAGTTTGCACGTTCTGTAGCATTTAGCCCATTAATGAGGAAGTATCCAATGGGGATTTTCCAGTGCCCATTGACAGCACTTAACATGAATGTTAAAGCTTCTTTGGCTACAGGCAGCTCATCTCCATCCAAATCTGTTCCAAAATCTACATATCCACTAAACTTATTTGCATCCCATTCCACATGGCGTCGTATTGCCATTTCATCAACAATTAAAGCACACACAACTTTATTTTTTGAAAAAGCCTCTTCGACTTTTACTTTTAGTGCAAATACAGATGCTTCTGTAAACCCTGGAGAGCCATCAATGGAACAATACCACTTTTGAAGGGTTGTTGGATGGAGAAGACTAGTATTAAACACTTTACGTACATAATTGTATGCCTTACTGGAATAAAAGTGCAAGGTTAGTGCAAAGGCAGGAAGCTCAGGCGGATATTTTTCGCTGGTGGCACCATGTTCAACTCTTAGTTCCACTGCTGATATAGGCAATGATGACTGAAAATAAAACAAAAATGAGTTATACAGTGCAGAAAATTGAATTAATCTGGCAAGAAATGAAAAATGAACATAAACTCATTAAGAGCAAGGAAAGAAGAAATATAAAACCTACATGCAGTATTCAACAGTGTTGGAACTAGATTATTTTATTTTGTCTTTGTGAATTTTCTGTTTCAATCCTCACAAAATATTACTGATTACCTGGCTGGGGTGGTTGTAAAAGGACTGACCTCGCTGGCTCTTGCTGTTGTCACACTTAATATTGTATACCAGGGTTGTATGGGCAAAACAGTGACAGTAAGAACAACTTTATTTTAAAAGCAGTATAAATTGTCAAGATTAAATGGTTAATAACATACAGTGAGTCACAGAAGTCTTCATACACTCTTCAAAATCCAGCTATTTTGGAGATTATGAAACATTGAGAAATCATACAATTTTAAAACATGGTGTTATACACCTACAACTACAAGACTATCTGCCTAAAATATGTAAATGTTGCCAAAATATATTTACAGGATATATTCCTAAAATCTATAAAATGTCAGTCGAAAAATTTTGCACAGTTCGTAATTTCTCGGGAACATCATCAAACCCACTCTTTGTCCGCAATCGCCATCAACAGGCTTCATGTAATCTTAGCTTTGCTGTGAGTCTGAGTGCACATGAGAAAAGTTCATCTTGGCAAATTAGTAACAATGGATCTGTGGAAGAAAATTTCTCTAGACATGAGAAATGTGGTTGTGAAGTTACAAAAAGGAAAGAAAATAAATGGTATGGTGAAATTTCAAATATTGTTGGGAAAAGCTGCTCAAGTAGAGAAATTAGTTTTTATTGAGGGTACAACGGAAAGACTACAGAACTTGAAGATATTGCATTTCAATCTATGGCCACCCATCAAAATCTGGGGGAGGGAGGGGGGGCTTAGTAACCAATGGGTTTTCCAACAGGATAACGACCCAAAGCATGAAACCAAGATTGTTAAGGAATGGATCGTTTATAATATACCACAACTGTTTCATTCACCTACCAGTCTTCAGATTAAAATCCATACCAAACACATTTAGGATGAACTTGAACGAAAAGGTTGTAAATACATCACAGGTCGGGGGTGGGCTAAAATTACAGCATGTACAACAAAAGCATCTTGTGTTTTCAATGCCAAGGAGACTGCAATGATTCCATAAGAGACCACACACAATATAAATTTGATTTCCAGAGCTAGTAGTCATGTACATATAATTTACTTTCCTCTGTAGATAGACTTTTGCAGCATCAATCTGTTAAAAAATCATTTCTTACCAATGTTTTTTGATGGCAAAATTATATTGCCTTCTGCTGGGTACTGCAGAAGAAACATAGGAAGTCGTTTGTGTGCTGGAGAAATGCGTTACTTACGTGGGGTTTGTGGCAAGACACGATATGATTGTGTGAGAAATGAAGATGTATTGCAGTTGTGTGATGTGAAGCAAAATGTTGTTAGCAAGGTGGAGACCAATATGCTTCGGTGGTTTGGCCATGTTGAAAGAATGAGTGATGAAATGCTTACTAAGAAAATCTTTTCAGCCCAAGTGGCAGGAAGGAAAGGCAGAGGAAGGCCAAGGAAGACATGGGTGGATCAGATTCAGGAGTGTCTGCATGAGAAAAAGATTATGAGTATGAAGTATAAAAGATCTTGTGTACGGCGTGTAATGGATATTAGTGAAGCACGAGTTGTATGTCAAGATCGCTATAAATGGAGAAGTTTGATACGACAACAATAAGTAAAAATATCTGGTAGTTTGTATTTCTTTTTGGAGTTAACCTCTGAATCTCAGAGAACAGCTTAGTGATATGTATGTATGTATGATAGGTGACACCGTGGGGTTCGGGTAGATTCAAGTAAAAGATTAAGAGGATAAAATATATATATATACATATATTTTAAGTTTAAAACAGGTTATAAACTTTTTATATCGTACTGAACAGCAAACAGAAGGTAATATAATTTTGCCTTCAAAAAACACCATGGTGTCTCCTACCAAATATGCTATTTCCCATTTCCTCCGATAATAAATATTTATATCGTATTGAACAGCAAATAGAAGGTAATATAATTTTGCCTTCAAAAAACATTGGTTTCTTTACCACGATAAACTTACATTGTTCCCTTGAGACCTATCTCAAGATAATAACCAAACTAAAATAAATTTCTTATATTTTAATGTGTTTTGTTTCCTTTTCCCCTTAACATATCTGCATATACTTAATGTATTTGTATAATAATTTTTTGTACATTGTCTACAGTTACTTGCATAATGCAACATTTTAGGGTGTATGTAGACTTGCATCTCACTATATAAGTCAAATATGCTTACCTTTAATAGAGCACTTGCTGAATCACTAATTAAGGCCTTTTGTTTTAGTTCGGAAAGCATTTCGTTCAGAGATGTAACGCGTTGCTCCAATCAACGTTTTTTTTGGTAATATTGCGAGCTTTGTGCTCATGTCTTGCTATCTGCTGCTTTGCAATATGTAGAAACTTTTGGGCTTTTGATGAGGAATACATATCTTCATCCGTGAAATCTCCAACATAAGTTAAACGCCTTTTAACAGAATTGGAAATTTCAGATGATTCCAGACTTTGTGTTGAAGTGCTTGGAAGTTCAATTTCTTTAGCTTCATCCAAAGGAAATACTCTCTTTTTTGGCGGCTTACGTTTCCTTTGTTTTGAAATCAGATGTTTAGGGAAATCAAAAATAGTGAGAATTGCATCAGATTTCAGCCATCTAACTCCCCCCAAAATTCCAGTGTCAAAAGAGTCTTCAGTGAAGTGCTTAGAACAAATTTTACTGTACTTTGAGGGTTAAAATTTTCTCTGTGAAGTTTCACTGTCTATAATTTTTTTCCTTTCTACATCCATTGGGAAACTTTATAGAAAAAATAACACAATGTTAGTTAAACTAATCCTGCTGGTAATATAAATATGAATCATACTGGAAAGTGGAAACTAACAGGTCAACAATTACACCATTATTACTATTATCTATACATACTATATAAAAGAGAAAAAAGTTTGTACAGTAGTGGCCAAAATTGTAGAAACCTTTTGGAAATAGTGTATTTTTTAGGTTTAATGGCTCGTAACACCACTGTTTTTTGGAATACCGTAATAAAAAGATAATTTCATCAAGAATGTAATGCAATAACTTTTATGAAGGATTTTGTATTAGAACAGCAGTTATAAAGAAGAAAAGTGAAACATATAGAAAAAATGAGATATACAAAAATTCTCACTATGTCAGTTAATACTTAGTCCTGTTACTCTCTTTTTTGTTTCGTTAAAATAAATTAACTAAATTTAATTTTTTTCTTTATATTTAACATTTATTTATTTTTATTTTTTCGTGTGTGTGTGTGTGGTGGGGGAGGGGGCAGAAATATTACTGCATTATAACATTTTGTGTCGGTAGTGACAGTTATAGTTTTTTTGCATTCCATTTTGTTTTATTTCTTTTTAGGATAAAAATTAAATTAACCCGGGAAATACCAGGTACCCCTGCTAGTACTGGATACACTTGTAATCCAGCTATCGATCAAACAGTACAAAAGAGCGCTATCATTCAAGGTCCACAAAAGTGATTCGATGCAGTTTGTGTATTCATAATGACAGCAAAAACTTTTACTAATTGCATCACAATCAATCCTGTCACGAAGGTTATAAATTTCGTACCTATGAAATGACACCGGACCACCCTTTACAAATCTTTCCTTACATCCAATAGCACAACATGTCCACCCCATGAAACAAATTTATTTCATAATTTCAACCACAGAAATTTAAATCGCTCACTTAACTTCAAGTAACCTATAGTACAGTTACGAACTACGCGCCGTGAAAGCCGGTGGTTGACACAAATCACGTGACTACCCTCTGGAGATGTTTGTGCCGCCTTCCGAGCTCCTAGCTCTGTCTATCTATACTCATGGTCTAAGCTTAGACCACTACACTGCCAAGGTGGCCATTATGGAAGCAAGCTATAAAAACTTTACCTTACACAAAAACGCTTTTTATTTTTTTGATTGGAGGTTTAACGACCACTGTGAGCAATTCACTGGGCTATAAGCAGTCGCCCATCCCTAATTTAGGGCCACTGGTTCTAGGGAAGGAAGAGAGCCAGCGCAGTAAGACAAACACAACGTCCATGCCTCCCCGGGATTCGAACCTGGACCCATTCTGGGCGAATGTTCAGACGCCATCGCTTAGACCACTGCGCCATGCTCATTTCAACATGGAGATTTTTGTTTTGATTGGAGGTTTAACGAACACCGTGAGCAATTCAGTGGGTTATAAGTAGTCGCCCGTCCCTAATTTAGGGCCACTGGTTCCAGGGAAGGGATTGAGATAGTACTGTTATACAAACACAACATCCATGCCTCCCCGGTATTCGAACCTGACCCATCTCGGGTGAATAATCAGAAGCCATTGCTTAGACCACTACGCCACCGGGGCAGCACATGGAGATTGAAACCAGTAACATTCCGTTTGATAGTAACCCCTTTTTACTGTTCTACATGGATTCGCAAATGAATGAACAAATCCTACCACTGGAGTAATGCTTATCTTTAACAAGCTGTAATTGTTACTAACAGTAAATATTTGTATCACAGATATGCACATACATATCAGTTACTTGGGGGGGGGGATCTATCAGCCCTATGGCGTAGTGGTCTAAGCCAAGGCTTTGTCTAAGCGTTGGTTTCTGACCATTCGTCCGAGATGGGTTTCCTCCCGGTGAGTCATTTATGTTGTTTTTGTCTTACGGCGCTGATTCTCTCCCTTTCCTGGAATTAGTGGCCCTAAAGTAAGGTGACCAGATATCAGAACACTGATTTGAGGACAAAAAGAGCGTGGCATCCCCAAATCTGCAGTTCATTTGGAGACATATACACACTCAAAATAAATATGCAAATCTTTTTGTCACAAAACTGCATTGCTTCAACAAGTGTGATATTACATATGAAAATTTGTGTCTTAAAAAGATATATCTTGTAGAATGTTGATAATTTGTATTGACAAAGTAGAATTATGATGGCGAGAACATATTAGGAAAAGTGAAATGCTTTACCTTGTATATGTGCCGAATTGAAATCAAGCTGCACACCAAACTAATTGCATGGTGAATTTTTCATTTTGCCAAAGTTTTTGGAGGAACGTAGATCAAGTGCAGTCGAAATTTGACTGCACCAGTAGTTCAGTGTCCTAGTGCAGGCCACTGACTATTCGTACAAGTGGGTACGGGTTCGAGTCTCGACTGAAACATGGATGCTGTGTTTGTCTTACAGCACTTGCTCGCTCTCTCTCTCTCTTCCCTAGAACGAATGTCTCCAAATTAGAGACAGGTGACTGCTTATAGTCCTTAGAGTTGCTCTCGGTGTTCGTTAAACTCGGAAAGAAGAAAAAAAGAAGTCAAAATTTGTTTTCACAAGAAGCATGTCGGAAAATTGGTACAGCAAAAACTACTTTTAAGAACATTTTTCATTAGAAATCTAACGAGCAAATGAGGAAGTATAAATTCGAGGACATTTTAGGACATAAGGAAGTGTAAATTCGAGGACATTGTAGGACATGAGGAAGTGTAAATTCGAGGACATTTTTATTTCTTTGAGATCACT
The DNA here is from genome assembly GCA_039090855.1 of Macrothele yani. NCBI lineage: Eukaryota > Metazoa > Arthropoda > Arachnida > Araneae > Macrothelidae > Macrothele > Macrothele yani. The sequence continues at coordinate 92,235,589 of CM077009.1, forward strand.
ATGTACCACCATTAAAGTATTAAGATTTTCTTATACACTGTCAAGGACAACTTGCGTCCCGCAAGTTGTCCTCAAATTTTAATGGCATCAGACATTTTTGGGGACAGTAAACTAAACATTTGAGGACAACTAAGGACAACTTGCGGGACGCAAGTTGTCCTCAAATTTTGATGGCATCAGACGCTTTTGGGGACAGTAAACTAAATTCGAGAACTGTCCTTAAGAATTGGGGACTTCTGGTCAGCTTACCCTAAAGGTGTGGTTGGTAAACCCCCAAACAAACAAACAAAAAAAGAAAGTTATGACTAAACAAGGAGGTAGCCATGGGACCAAAGTAGAATTTAGCCACTTCCTAGCAGAATTGCAATTTAACCGCCACCGTCTTAGTATAGTTGTTGACATCATATGGTGACATTAAAAGGCCAATGAATGCCATGTTGAGATATCTAAAGACCTTGAACGAATGGTGGTGTGTAATCCTGTGTTACCCTACGGGAATTGTTCCAATTGTATCCCAGGCCCCCATACTTAGTTACGAGGTTGGTTATGCTAAAAGTTTAACCGAGCACTTTACGATTACAGTAACGGAAAAATTACTTTGAAGTGTTAGTGTAGTGAAAGCAAAATTAATTGTTACGTTTCTCTTTTAGAGAACGTGATCAAATTTAGTTTTATATCGTACTGTTTACGAACAAGATGGGGAATTGATGGAAATGGGCAAGAACAGCATTAATTAGAATGAAGCAGGTAGCATTTTATGATGTGTAAACATTCGAGAGCCTACCAATCAAAATTTATAACAAAAATCAGTTACTGTCATAGTGTTTTTTTCTTTTGACAGTGTATAAGAAAATCTTAATACTTTAATGGTGGTACATAGTGATCTCAATGAAATGAAACATCTCGCCGAATGTAAAAATGCTGAAGCTTTGAGTAATTACATTAGCATGAATGAAAGTGTGCAGTTTTGTGCCCAAAACACACAATTAATACCAACAGAACAAAATGCTACTAGGAAATGTGGGCTTGAGAATAAAATTAACAATTCAGAGCACATACATTTCAAATCAGTGAAAAGTTGATTAATAGTTTTTATCACAATGCAATTCATAAATATATTCCGTTGTATGCCTAAAAGCAAAATAACCTCATAAGCAAAAATGGGAATTGGAATAAAAGTTTAAAATGTAACACTGTATTCCAACATGTACAAAAAAATGTAAATAGCATCGTTGGAGCATGTTCAGCAGAATGAAATAAGCATCAGATGCCAATAAATATATTTCACTATAAGCTGAGTGCTATCTTTAATATGGATATTGTGAGGGTAATATCTAACGTGCCTCTTACCCCAAGATGGAGTAGTAACTGCAGTGAATCTTCAAACATGGAAATGCAAGAAATCAAAATGAAGGAAAATGGTAAACTTTCAAGAGATCTAGTTCTCCATGATAATGAGTGTGATGTGTTACATGTGTACTCATTATTAAAAACTACCGTTTCATAACCCATACTTCAGCATACAGCTAAAAAGCCATTAGTGACATGCTACAAGACATTCACACAGAAAGGTAATCTCACAGAGCATATGTATTGTCACACTGGGGAGATGCCCCATGAATGTAACATATGCTCCAAGAAGTTCACTCATAGAGGTCTTCTCTCTCAGCACATACTTATTCATACAGGTGAAAAACCTCACCAGTGTGACACATGTTCCAAGAAATTTATGCACAAAGATAGCCTTTTGAGGCATGTGCATATCCATACTTGTGAGACAATTCACGAGTGTGATGTGTGCTCTAAGAGGTTTACACACAAGGCTAGTCTCTCAAGGCATGTGCTGACTCACACAGGTGAAAAACCCTACCAGTGAGATGTGTGTTCCAAGAAATTTATAGAAAAAGGTACTCTTTTCCAACACATGCTGCTTCACACAGGTGAGATGCCACATGAGTGTGCGATATGCTCAAAGAATTTTGCACGAAAAAGCAATCTTTCCAGGCACATGCGGGTTCACACAGGTGAGATGCCTTATGAGTGTGGTATATGTGCAAAAAAATTCAAACAAACAAATTAGTCTTTCAAAGCACGTGCTCCTTCACACAGCTGAAAATTTTCAGCAGCACAACATATCCTCTGAGAAAAAACAGAAAAGTGATAGTTCACCAAATGAGATCTTATCTAATGGAGAAATTCCACAACTGGGTAATGTAAGTTTTACAAATTTAACACAAAAAAGTCATCTCCCTGAACACATGTACCTTTGTGTACTGCTGAAATAGCTCATGAATGTGATGTTTGTTCCAAGTTCACAAGCAAATCTGGTCTCAAAAGCATATGTCCAGTCAAACTGGTGACAGACCTCACCAGTGTGATGTATGTTTCACGAAATTCATACTGAAAGATAGTCTGGCAAAACATATGCTCCTTCACACAGGTGAGAAACCTCACCAGTGCGGTGTCTATTCCAAGAAATTCACACAGAAAGGTAGTCTTATAAAACACATACACCTTCATATAGGTGACCGACCACACCAGTGTGATGTATGTTTCAAGCGATTCACACTGAAAGCAGACTTCTCAAGGCATATGCATCTTCATACAGGTGACAAACCTCATCAGTGTAGTGTATGCTCAAAAAAATTCTCACTGAAAGTTGGGCTTTCAAGACATGCTCCTTCATAAAGGGCTGAAACCACACCAGTGTGATGTATGCTCCAAGAAATTTGCACTTAAATCTGGTCTTACAAGGCATAAGCTTCTTCATACTGGTGATAAACCTCATCAGTGCCACATTTGTTAAAAAAAATTCAGACAAAAACAACACCTCTCGAAACACTTACTTCTTCATGCTAGTGGCAAGCCTAATGGGTGCAATGTGAATTCACAAACAGCTGCACAGAAAAGTGATCTTGAGCAGCAATCTCTTAACACAAGTAATGAACCTAAACAGTCTGACACATGCTCATAGAAATTCAGTCTTGGTGACATTCTCATAGGATGTGAACTTCTTTTCTTTTTTTTTTTTTTTTTTTGATTGAAGGTTTAATGACTACCGTGAGCAACTCAATGGGCTATAAGCAGTCGCCCGTCCCTAATTTAGAGTCACTGGTTCCAGGGAAGGGAAAGAGCCAGTGCCATAAGACAAGCACAACATTCATGCCTCACCGGGATTCGAACCTGGACCCCTTACAAACGAATGGTCAGAGGCCATCGCTTAGACCACTGCGCCACCATGGCGGCGATGTGAACTTCAGACTAGTCAGAATGTTTCCCAAGATTTGAAAGAATAAATTTCTATAGAACTACTGCTGTTATACCTGCTTGTTGCTTCATGGGAAGAATGGAATATTATCTGACAAAGTAGGTACCACGGTGTAGCTACTTTGCCAGCTAATAATCCAGGAAAAAAAAAAAAAAAATGCAATTTCATGCATGACAATAATAATAGCAAACAAATTTAGAGATCAAAAACCACACTCACAGATTTATATACAAAACATGGTCATGGCTATAGATTTGGAGGAACATGTGAAATAAAAGCAGTAACTTAGTGGCAGTAGCCACAAAGGAATCCACACAAAATGTATTTGGTTGAAAACAGCAGGCTTCATGCAACAGTTAACCACAAAAGAATTAAGTGAGAACACACAGAGTTATATATAGTAATAAAATTAATTAAGTGGAAGCTTTCAGCTGTTCTACGGTCTTGATCACCTGTGATCTACTGAATTAGAGGACAGGTTACCAGAATTGCCACGTGAATTGGAGGTGCAGGAACTGTTTCCAGAATTTAGTAGAGAGATCCAAATAAATGGGATTTGGTGAGGGATTTCTGAATCGCAGTTCTTGGTAAACAAAATTTCAATACATTTTTGAAAACATAGGCAGGCTTTGTTTATAAAAGAGGCAAGTTTTTTTTTTTTTTTTTTGTTTCTTTCCAAAGGGGAACTGCAGAAGTGTCTTCAAGGGTTAGTGCTGATAATCCTGTTTTTGGAAGACCATTTGACACATCCTGTTTGTGTTCACAAAGTCTTGTGTTGATGCTTTCTGACGTACTTCTAATATATACTAAGAGTCCGGTGGAGGTTGAAATAGGAATGACAAACTCTAGGGGTGTCCAGGAAAGGGACAGGAACTCTTGTCTTTTAGCAGGCACTTTACTGCAGGACAATTAGGTCTGACAGAGTGTAGACCATAGTTCTCAAGAGTTTACAAATCTTATAAGAAAAGGATAGAAAAAATGGATCGTTTTTTTTTTGTTAAGTATTCCTGTGAGAGGTGACAGATTTTTCATATGGGAATCATGCAGGATTTCATTCATTGTAGAGGTGAGAACTGATGCGATTCAGCAATTTTCCTAAGTGTAGCAACTTCTTTGAAGGATGATTCACTGTTAAAAATAATCCTGGCACCAGTCCTCTGATTCAGTTGATCACAGGTGATCAAGACCATAGAATGGTTGAAAGCTTCCGCTTAATAAATTTTATTACTATATGTAACTTTTGTGTGCTCTCACTTACTTCTATTGTGGTTATTGCAAAATGTATTATAGTCCTCTGCATATTCTCCTGGAAACAAAGTTGTAAGTTGTGTGAAGAATAGGATCGGGGACATAGGTGCCGACTTTTCATGAATCCCATGGGGGAGAACCAAGAAATCACAAGAACGTAGCATTCACTTTTAAAATTGATCGTCGTTTGACCACACACATATATATATAACAAGCACATGTGCACTAAAGCAATAACATATAGTACAAGAATAATAATACTGTGTATATTTCAACTACATGTTCGATGGAATTTTAAATTCCCAGATTAATTATACTTTCGAGGGGGGCCTGAAAATATCGTCTTTGAGTTCCATGTATACATAATACATACATATGTAAAATTTATTTTTAATGAACCAAAAACGAAATATAGTCTCTGGTTTTGCACATATACATACACTCATTTTCGAATTTATTCGGAGCGCCACCATGTTATATCCTAGTGAGAAGAAACATTCAATGACCAATAAATTTTTAAATACCATGTCAATTAAAAAATGCCACACAACAAATATTGTTCATCTCTATGAAATGCTCCAAATTTCAAAAGTAGCATTACTTGCTAATTGAATTAACAGGAAATAGTCTGAAAAACGCAGGCGGCAGGACTCTTTTCTGAAGCGATCTTAAGGTTTTCTCCAAGTTAGGTAATGATACTCACTTTTATCATGAAACATAGATTAGAAATATGAGTACCATTCAGATTTGTGCTCGTCAAAGAAATCTAGTGTTTCCAGCCTATTCTCATTCAGATACAGATATAGGTCAATAACTCCAGTGCTTCAGATCATAGTAGGAATAGGACCTGCATCTCCTGAGTTCTGTTTGAGCCTGCTGCTGTTACAACACCCAGACCAACAAAGTTCCAAACAACTGAAGCTAAGCAGATGTAGATTAGAAATATCAGTACCATTTAGATTTGTGCTCATCAAAGAAATCTGGTGCTTCCTCATAGTGTTGACAACCTATTTTCATCCAGATACAGATATAGGTCAATAAATCCAGTGCTTTAGATCATATACAGGGGTTTACCAAAATAATGAAAACATTTACTGTTTGTGGAGAACTTTTGATTAATAGGATGTAGGCCCACCTTGGGCTTTCAGAACAGAAGCAATTCATCTTGGAATATACTTATACAAGTTAATGCACATACAACAATGGAATTTTGCATCATTCTTCCTGTAAAATATGTCTGAACTGTTGGAAGTGGAAAATGAGATCTGACTTTTCGCTCCAGATATTCCCACAAATGTTCAATAATATTGAAATAGCCAGGGTAGTTGCTGTACCTCATCTTCATTCCCTGCAAAATGACACATTTCACACAATGCATGGTTGCATTATCTGCTTGAAACCAGGGATGGTCATTACTCATTAGGGAATAATGCCTAGAACACTGGGTGCAGGTAGTCCCCAAGAATGGATTCATATGTTTCAGATGTGACACGACCCTGAAGAATAAACAAAGGCCCTAAAGAATGGCATGGTATGGCACCCTGCAGCATCAAGGATCCCCCCCCCCCCCCATGCTTCACAGTCAAAACCAAACAGTCGGGCTGGTATGTTTCACCAGGTTTCCCCTAGACGTACACTCTACCAGTGGTGGGAAACAGTGTGAAGCACAATTACTCAGACCAGATGATACATTGCCAGTCTTTAGCACCCTTGTTTTTATGAGCTTTGCACCACCTGACACATTTTGTTGCTTGGACATTGGTAATCAGATGTTTGTGGATCAAAACACATCCATAAATATCGGTACGATGGAGTTCCCAAGGAACTTCTATGACGGAAATAGGATCGTTCTGACTGGTACTCAACTCTGCTGCTATTTGCAGTGCTGTGGTTTTGTGCTTGCATTGTACAATCCTTACCAATATTCACTTATCCCTATCTGACATCTTCGTATGGTGTCCACAATTTGCACATTTGGAGGCAATGCTGTGTTCTTTTTTATAGGTAGTTATAGTCTTCGATACAGTTCCTAGTGTTACACCTACTACTTCTGCAATTCTAGCTACTGAAACTCCTGCAAGATGCGCAACAATGATCATGCCTTTCTCCAGATCACTGAGATCTGAAATTGTCGACAATTACTCCACAATAGCAATTTCACCTTCAACTGCTGCACTGCTATGTGATAGCTGACATCATGTTGCACTCCTTTGTACACCTCATATAAAGAGTGACATTGTTTCTGTGATTTACATATGCTGCATTGTGTGTACTCCAATTGCAGTTGGTGTTTCCATTATTTTGATTAACTCCTTTGTATATCAATAGGGGGATGTAAGGTCAGGTGATGCGTAACATCACAGCCTCTCCTTGACAAATGTCAACCCCGCCTTCTCGTGGTGCATCCTGTTCCCACTAAAGGGGCTCTGACGACCGCCAATAGCGGTATAACTATACCATCGGGATCAGAGGAAATTCTATCCCACACTCACCAACCCGCTTGGCCAGCGTGGTGAGTTATGGCCAAACCCCTCCAAAATGACTCCACAACTTAAATCTTGGCCCTCAGTCTCCGGCAGCTGGAATGTACCTGGCCAAGGCAGCGGCCAGTGCAACATGAAGGCAGAGGGTGCTAAGAATCCCAGGAGGACCGGACTAGGCTGCCATCTGATGCTGACCTTGGCAACGTACAATGGGCGCTCCCTATTTTCTGATTCAAGGCTTCTTGAATTGGAAGAGGAACTACAAAGGATCAAGTGGGACATCGTGGGGCTAAGTGAGGTAAGGAGAAAAGGAGAAGATCTCATTGAACGGAAAAGTGGACATCTCTTCTACTATCATGGGACAGATACTGGCAGAACCAGTGGTGTTGGATTTATAATAAACAAGAAACTGAAGGATAAAGTGGTAGAAGTTGAAAGTTCCTCTGACAGAGCTGCATGACTCGTTATCCAACTATCGAGAAGATACCAGGCTCAGATTATTCAAACTTATGCATCCACCACAAGTCATCCTGAAGAAGAAATTGAAGAATTTTATGAGGAAATTTGTCATCTAAATAATAAAGGTAAGCAGCACTTGAAAATAATTATGGGAGATTTCAATGCAAAAATAGCGCAACGGCAACAGAATGAAACTTCAGTAGGTAAATTCGGTCACAGCAACAGAAACCAGCGTGGAAATACTCTCGTTGAGTTTGCAGAGGCAGAAGGGTTTTTCATCTTGAACTCCTTCTTCAAGAAAAAGCCACACGGGAAATGGACATGGAGACATCCAAATGGGACGACAAGTGAAATTGATTTTATTATGTGTAACAAAAAATTCGTCATAGAAGACTGCAGTGTGCTAAACAAGTTCAACACAGGTAGTGACCATAGATTGGTGAGATGTAAGATGCACCTCAAGACTAAACTTGAACGTGGCAAGCTCATAAGACAAACAAAATGTATTGAAATAACCAACCTTAAAAAACACCATAATACCTTCAAGTTGGAACTGAAGAACAGGTTCTCTGCTTTAGAAGGCCTAACATCGGAAGAAGTGGACATCTCTGAAGTTAACAGAAAAGTAACCAAAGCTCTTATGGAAACAGCAACAAAATTAGCTGGGTCTAAGAACAAGTTGCATGTAAATAAATTATCAGGAAAAACGGAAATGTTGATGCAAAAAAGAAGAGAGATGAGGACAACTAAAGAAGATGTGACTTCCAAAGTGGAATATATAGAGCTATGCAAGACAGTACGAAAAAGTATCACTGAAGACGTAAGAAAATTCAACTGTGAACTAGTGAGGAAAGCAATTGAAAACAACCAAAGCCTAAAGATAGCAAAGGGACATCTCAGTAAGGGAAGAAAACAGATTATGGCACTGAGAAAAGAAGATGGTTCTGTAACAAGAAATAGAGGCGAAATTTTGACAAGAGTGAAAGATTTCTACTCCAAATTATATGAAAGGGATGATACATGCACTCCAGACATCATGAAAGATACCAGTACCAGAGTTCCTCCAGTCCTTCCAGCAGAAGTTGCACATGCAATCAAGAACATGAAGCGGGGAAAAGCTCCAGGAGAAGATGGAATTACTGTAGACATCATACAAGAAGCAAGTGGAGAAATCGAAACAGTACTCGCCCAAATTTTCACTCGATGCCTTAATGAAGGAAAGATTCCTGAGGATTGGAACACCGCTACAATGATCCTGCTACATAAGAAAGGTGACATTGAGGATCTCGGAAACTACAGATCTATCAGCCTCCTATCAGTAGTTTATAAAATCTTCACTAAAGTTCTTTCACACCGCTTGAAGGTAACACTGGACATGGCTCAACCGAGAGAACAAGCTGGATTCAGGAGTGGCTACAGCACAATAGATCATATCCATGTGCTGAGAGAACTAATTGAAAGAGCGAGGGAATATGAACGTCCATTGTGCATGGCTTTTATCGATTATGAAAAAGCCTTTGATTCGGTGAAACCATCAGCAGTTACAATGGCTCTGAAAACCTGCGGTATTGAAGATGCATACATTAATATTATTAATAACATCTATGAAAATGCAAGTGCAAAGATTAGGCTGTTTGAAAATACAACACACATAAAAATTGGAAAGGGAGTGAGACAAAGTGACACCATATCTCCGAAGCTCTTTAATGCCACATTGGAGGGTGTTTTTCAGTCACTGAGCTGGGAAAACAAGGGGATAAAGATTAATGAAGATTATCTAACCCACCTTCGTTTTGCTGATGACGTAGTCATTTTTGCAACTAGCCCATCAGAGCTGCAGAGTATGATCCAGGAACTTGCTGACAAGAGTAAAGAAGTGGGATTAAAAATGAACTTTCAGAAGACAAAAGTGATGTTCAATGCTTTTACAAGAAATGAAGATTTATCGATTGATGGAGAAAAGCTGGAGATAACAGATACGTACGTTTATCTTGGACAGCAGATATCAAGTGAGGGTCACATTGATGAAGAAATTAATCGGCGTACAAAACTTGCCTGGAGAGCTTTTGGAAGAAACAGCATAATTTTCAAGAGCAATATGCCATTATGTCTTAAAAGAAAAGTGTTTGATCAATGCATCCTTTCAGTGCTTACGTATGGTGCAGAGACGTGGACCTTAACTAAAAGAGACATACAAAGGCTGCAGACAACTCAAAGCAGCATGGAGAGGCGCATGCTTGGTGTAACTAGGAGAGATAAGAAGAGGAACTCGTGGATCCGAAAAATGACAAGAGTGGAAGACATCATGATCAGAGTTAAATCCCGGAAATGGCAATGGGCTGGACATACTGCCAGAAGGACAGATCATCGATGGACAGCCGAAATTTTAGATTGGATTCCAAGGGACAGGAAAAGACCCAGAAGAAGACCACATGGGAGATGGGTGGATGAAATTCGAAAGTATGCAGGGGTGACATGGAGGAGACTGGCACAAGACAGACCGTTGTGGAGGAAACTTGGGGAGGCCTTCGTCCAGCAGTGGATTGATAATGGTTGACAATGATGATGATGATGATATCAATAGGAAACAAATCCCCTTTGGAGAAATATTTCTGCAGAAATTTGAATGGAAGTCACAAATATTTGCAATTATTTGCGCACATGTGCTGTATTTTCCTCTGTTTCCCATGCAGCTATCTTTTCAGAAAACTTGAAATAGCGTTGCCTGGAAGTAGAAATTGAACCCGCATTGCCCGATTTCTGTCCAAGCATGCTACCATTACATTACCCAGGACAATCAAGTTTCAAGCTATTGTAGCTTAAGAATCTGAATAACATTCAGATTTGCATTAGTCAAAGCGATCCGTTCTTTCTCTTAACGTCAATTACCTTTCCTGATCCAGATATAGTTATAGGCTAGCTTCAAACTCCGCTGTCCTAGGTGGTGTAATTGTAACATGTTTGAACAGGAATTGGGAGATGCAAATTCGATACCATTTTGGGGAAATGTAATTTTCAAGTTTTCTGAAGATATCGCTATGTGGGAAATAATCAGGGCCCAATTAAGACACCTGGGGGTCCGGGGCCAAGAAAATGGTAAGGCCCCAGTTTGAAACAAAATCTTTCATGAATGTATAGTGCTGGCGATGGCATGTGATACAATTACTTCATCCTATATTGCAAATTTGATTATGCAATAGTTGAAACTAGTCATAGAATTTGATTAATAATCTACAAATCTGTAATAGTAATGTTAATAACCTTACAGTCTGTAATGAATCGTAAAGTAAATTTTATTGTGATCTTGAAGTGAGTCAGCAGTGTCAAAGAAGAGTAACAAAGCATTTTGCGAAAACTAAAATTGCTCCTTTAATGGAAATATTAAAGACCGAGAGGTTGCCCTAGTATGGGGAAGATAGTGTAAAAGAGTAACTAAAAAAAAAAAACGGGACTAAAATAACTACATAACTAACATTTGAAAAAAGAAAACTGCTATTTTGTTGTGATACAGTTCTTTAAAAAAGAACCTACCCAGAATGGGGGGGGGGGGGGGCAGCAAAAAGTAGAAAAAACCTGAACCCTGATTAAGGCACAGATATGTTTCATAGGTCTCTTTCTTGCTTTCTTGGCTGCAAAACTGGTAATAACATTCTCAAAATAAAGTTTCTGTATCAGGTCAATTTCTATTATTAATTAATTTTTGTAAATAATAATAAAATGTTTAATAATAGTTCAGTCATTTCTAGAAACAATTTTTGGAAAGGGAGGCCCCTGTTAAGCAGGGAGTCCAGGGCCTGGTCCCTGCTAGCCCATATGGTAATCAGGCACTGGAAACTGGGAAATATGGCCCCTATGTGCTAATAATACCTTTTGTTTGTGCCTTTCATGTAGTTGTGAAGAATTATTTAATTATTTCTTCAACGGAAAAGGGGTTCATTTGCCGTTGATATTGCTGTTGAAGCTGATCCATTAGCAAACACTCTTGTGTGAGTTTGGTCGCATGCTATATAGTTCAGTCTGCAATGCATCAGTAAGATAGCCTGGAGTTACCAAAGTGTTCAGCATGGACTAATTACTGAAGAAGATAGCCATCATTTGAGGATCTGTAAGAAACTCCTTGAGAATGCATGCAATCATCATTTCATCAAGAAAATTGTTCCATGCAATGAAAAGCTGACATGCTTCAACAATTCAAACAGTTGACATCAGTAGCATGACTCAGGACTGCCCAAAAGACAGGGCAATTAAAAATTATGGCAGTGTCATATGCTGTGGAATTTTGTCATTGCACTTCAAACTACAGTAATTCCCAGTGGATGCACCATCAATGCCAACCTCTACTCAGTACAACTAGAATGTGTGCATACCACAATGCTTCAACACTGGTAAGCACACAGTATGTATGGCTCCAGCAAAATGATGGCAAACTACAGTTTAGAGAAAGGAAAAACTTCATGAATTGGCTCTTGAGCCGCTCAAACTTCAGGTGCCGATCCTGTCTCTAATGGCAAGATAGGATTTTGTAAACTGAAATTTACTTTCCAGTCAATCTGGGCAAGACTTAGGTCCTTCCAGCTCATACCTCTTTCATTCTATGGCTTATTTTCTTCAAAGCATGCGGCACAGAACACTAGAGGAAGTTGAAGATGAATGCCTGAAGTTCTTCACTTCCAAAGGATTGATTGCTGTTGAGAAATCGATATACTGAAATCTACTTTCCAGTCAAAATTCCTGCAGAGGAATTGACCAACTTGTCAACAAATTGCTATTTTTTAATTTTTTTTTATTGGAGGTTTGACGACCACAGTGAGCAACTCAATGGGCTATAAGCAGTCGCCCATCCCTAATTTAGGGCCACTGTTCCAGGGAAGATAGCTAATGCCATAAGACAAACACTACATCCATGCCTCCCCGGAATTCTAACCCGGACCCCTTTCGGACAAATGATCAGAAGCCATCGCTTAGACCACTGGACCACAGGGGCAGCACAGATTGCTACGAACTACTGAAAGTGAGGGTTCATATTTCATTAAGGTTTTTTTTTTTTTTTTTTGTAATAATCATTTCTCAAATCTATAAGAACACATACATACCTTGTGCATATTCAGTGCACTACAGTAATTTATAAGACAGTATGGATATATATATATATATATAATAGACAAATAACCTCTTTCCAGTTTGTGATGCAAGGTGAGGTATCATAGAAATAATCAAAATTACAGGGAGTGTTAAACATGTTAAGTATACTTGCTTTTCTTTACATACAGATATGTTATAAAGGATACAAAATTATGTTCATATACAGTTTTGGAAAAGAAAAGAATGCTTCCAGAATAAGATTCTGATGGTTTGGTGATATAGCAGAGTAAGAGCACATTCCCAATCTGTTTGTACGTAAAGGAATGAGAGGACTGACTGCAAGGGTACAAAAATTCACATACATTAACAGCCTTTTACTGTGGAATTAACTTTTTACGGGTCTTATAAAAGGTTATTATTCAAAAAGTTGGTGGTCAAATTTTCGAACTAAATCCTATTTCATCATCAGGATATAGTCCTGATGACGAAATAGGATTTAGTTCAAAAATTTGACCACCAACTTTTTGAATAATAACCTTTATAAGACCCGTAAAAAGTTAATTCCACAGTACAATATGAATAGAGGTGCCATAAATTCATTTACAACTAGCTTTTTATATTTTTAATTTTTTAGGGTTTAGTTTCCTTTTTCTTATTTTAGTCTTATTGCTCATCCCTCTTACTTTCCCATGAAATTAGCTTTAGTTTCCCACTGAACACTGTTTCATGTGAATTGGTCTTTTTGCAAAAATTACCCTCACGCATCCAATTGACCTCCATCGCTAGTGTTTTCTTGGGGTGGAAACAAGAACTGGCTTGTGTCTGGTGTCAGCATCTGCTGCATTCACTAGGGTGGGTGAACCCAAGGAAAGGCAGGACATTTATCTTGCTTACTTCTGCTCATTACAAATGGTCGGGACAGAGGTAACAAAAAACGGCTGTTGCTGTAACACAAGACAAGGACTGGAAAACTGCCTTTCTGTATTTATTGTTTCTTCCACTCATTACAAATCATGAGGGATTAACAAATTAGCTGCTATCCAATGGCATTTTCTGCTATTGGATAACAGCCAAGTAAAGAAGAGAATACGACTTATTCTTTTCTTTAATTTCTTTAACTGTCCCTAACCATTCTTACTCAACTAGCCATAAAACACCTCACTGATCCCTTGTTTCCTTTCACATGAACATTCCAGAGCTTTAATTAATTATACTGGCCCACAGATTTGGAATTCGCTCCCACCACAATTGTTGGCTATTAATAATTATAATTTGTTTAAAAGAAAACTTAAACAGCACTTACTATCCTGAAATCAGTTTTGTGATGCCCTTATAATTATCATTTTCACCTCCTAAATGGGTTGTATGATGTGTCTGGCTTGCTTTGTTCTTGGATATTTCTTATGTGTTCAGTCGTATACTGTTTCACACACTAATATAACTAATGTATGCATACTAAAAAAGGTCGACTAGGCTAAAACATTGCTAATACAAAATGTGGCGTATAAACATAAAACTCACCTATTTAAGTGCCAAAGCCACGTAGAACCATGTTGAGCATGCAATATTATATTGCACTGCAAGTTGAACATAAGGAGTAAGTGACAAAAGGTCGGAAACTAAAAAAACTTTTAGCAAATGAACAATGAAGGATGATGAAATTTCCTGTGCAAATGAATCTAAAATGGTATGTAGACAAGAATGAATATCTTCAATTCCTGAAAGATGAGGACAAAGGAATGAAACAGTATTTAAAAACACTGAACTAAAAAAAATTAAAAAGCCTAATCCACATATCTCTAAGCAAGCCATTTAAAAAAAAATATTTGTTCCATTTTAAAATTTTTTATTACATCCTGAGTGGGCCTTTTTAAAAAAATATATTAGTTCAGTTTTTTTAAATACCATTTTATTCCTTTGTCCTTCTCATCTTTCTGGAATTGAAGATATTCATTCTTGTCTACAAACCGTTTCAGATTCGTTTGCACAGGGAAATTTATCATCCTTCATTATTCATTTGCTTAAAGTTTTTCAAAGAGTTTTATTCTTGTGTTCAACTTGCAGTGCAATATCATACCGCATGCTCGACATGGTTCTACATGGCTTTGGCACTTAAATAGCAGGGCTGTAAAAGAGAAGGGCTGGTTCATCGCTTTGAGAAACCGAATGCCAACACGGTCCTCGGGGAAGAGGTTGGGGGGACCATTTGTGACGTCACCGTGTTGCTTGGAGTTCTCCCTCCCGTGCTGTCGTGGCGAGCAGTTTCTAACATGTTATGTTTCATCATACTAGATTGTTTTATCGTTTGCATTATACGAGTATTTATTTGTGTATATACTATAATAAATATATAGAGATACAAATAGATCATGCAAATGTTTAAGAGTGTATGTATCTATTGTATGTGTGTACATAAATAGTTTACCTAGTCAATCAGATTGGATTACATTACTGTCTTCAGGTGGACTTACCCTACCGTCCTGCTCATAAATGAATACGGTACAAAAATTTGAAAAACATTTTTACTCATTTCACGGCATCACTTTTCGAAAAGGTAAAGGTGTAATCTGCGAACTTGTCAGCGAACTGGAAAACCATTAACCCTCAAGTAAACAATGATGGAATTCGCTTATTTTGTAGATTGCGAACGTTTATCAGAATTCGATCTTTAAACAGAAATGCAGTACTAGTATCACATAGAAAGGCCAGGGCTCGACAAATATGTTCTAGATCTAGGAGCCCGCTCCAAAATTTAGGCGCCAGGTGAAATGAAGTCAATAACGCATGAACAAAAATCATGTTTGGTTATGACGCTGGAACGAAAAGTGGTAAACCATATTTGTTGTCATTTTTTTTTCTTATTACCCAAACCACTTATTGCAAAATAAAGTTCCAATTTGCTTCATAATTTTCTTTTTATATTCTTTCAGTAGATGATCTCAAAAAATTTCGAATTTCGATTTTATTAAAATACTATTTGCTGAAGTCATATTTTGTACATATTAATTTAAAGTGCCATTTTTTTCTTTGTATAATCTGTAAACCATAAAATTCAGAAAAATTTTTTGTTCGTGATCCACAAAGGTGTATAATCCAAAGGCTGTGAAAAAAACAAAAAAAAAAACACATATAATCCGCTGCGGCATATGATCTGTAGATTGCGAAATTCTGAGAAAAGCAAGTTTTTCCTTCGCATAATCTGCAGCAGCATGTCGCAGACCATGATATTTAAAAAAAAAAAAAAAAAAAAAACAGTCCATACCTGCCAACAGCCTTGTTACTAATAACTAGTATTGCATGGCATACATGGACTATTTTATGAAATAATCCATCTCTTTGAAAAAAAAACAAATATGCGCCTCAACAAAACGTTACAACAACAACAAGGACTCTAATGAAACAAACTTAACACGTGCAAAACCCAAAGTTTTTTCCTCAGCAAGATTCGAAACTTCCACCTGTAAAAATCGGTAAGATGCGTTCAGGATTCCAGGATGCTTGACAGACAGGAAATCCAAGCAAGTGAACGCGCAATGCACGAACCTCCACTTACCATATGATCATACTGCCCCTAAAATTGCAGTTTAAGGAGAAGATGAGACCAAAAAAAGGGGAAAAAGCTGAATATTTTAACTGGTGAAAAATCAAAACAGACAGCAAGAATGCGTACTACTGTCAGTTTGTCTTTTATTGACTCTGCAACTTCACAGCACTACTGCTTAATTTTTCTTTCTGCTGATATCATTCTCTCCCTACTTCTTCATTGTCACTTTTCTTTTCTTGTTTTTTATGCCCTCTGATAAAAACCATCAGTCTGACAAAGCTTCAACTATTTTAGATAAATGGTGTAACTTTGGGAATATTAATACTTTTGAACATCATGCATCAATTTTTACAAATTTTCGTCACTTCCGTTTTTGGGAATTTCCTTCTTCCTTTATCAAGATTTAACAGCGTTGGAGAGTGGAAACCTCGCGCGGGGGGGGGGGGGGGGGGTACAAGAAATTTGTCCGACTTCCGGTTTTGGAAATTTTTCTCCTATTTTCAAGCTGCAATACAAAAATTTGTGCAGTGAAATGATACTTAAAAATCCTGAACAGAAGTAACATCGCGAGAAAAAAGAAATTATGATTACGGAAAAAATCTGAACTCCAGTCGGCTTTCCGTTTTCAAAAGTTTTGTAAAGATAGAATTCCGACCCCCCCCTTTCAAATTCTGTTTACTTGTGCATCGATCTCCTGAGTGGCCATCATAACGAAAAAGACGGAATTTCTCGAATTCGCGGAAGAACCTCAAGCCTGAAGATTAGGAGGAAATTTTCGCGGCCTCTAACTTCCGTTTCCACAAATTCTTGCTACAGTTTCAAGCTGAAATACGAACATATATGCCATAAAATGATATTTAACAAGAATACTAGATACAAACACATAATCGGGAGAAAAAATTACGATTAGGGCAAATTCTTTTTACTTCATTTAACTACTGCTTTCGAAAGCTTTGAAACAAAATACCGTCCCCAGACGGAAAATGACCCCCTCCCCCAATAAAAAAAATGTTTTTAAACAAAATGAAAATTCGTAGAACCCGTAGTTTCGAGCGTGAGTTCCGTAGTCAGACAACAAAATCCGTAGAAACTAGACATTCCGTAATAATTGGCATGTACAACAGTCGTATAATCCGCACCTATCATGTTAATCGTGAATAGTAATTTCCGACAGAAAACTGCGATTCACAGGACTGCCTCAGAAATCCAAAGATGTAAGAAAGGAATGATCGTCTTATTGAAAAAGTAACTGTCATTTTGAAGTACTTCTGTGCTACTTTTAAGCAAATAAAGAACTAAAATCGCTAGCTATTGCATTGCAGCATTACTGAAGTTCATTAGTTGCACTAAAAACAATCCGTTGAAATTGCGGACAATCCATAGCATTGTCTTATTTCTGAATACGTTTTAACTGAATACCGAAAGTAAAAAAAAAATAACTAAAGCAGAAAGGTTACATGCTACGGAATAGCTTTGCGGAATTCCCGAGAGAAGCGGATTCTCACACCAAGTAGGCTTCCGCACGCGCAAATAGTAACGCCTTCCTTGCGTCATATTTTCTGTCAAAATGCTTCTGAAGTACAAATAAATATACATATATTCTTACAATCTCCTCGCGGTCTTTTATTTCGCTGTTATCGCATTTTCGGTACTTTCCCAATAACACCACCTCTCCTGACAATTACCTCGCAGACTTTTTAAAAAAATTAAACGCTGCATCGTTTGTTTGGTTTTTTTTTTCCTATATATATTCTTACAATCCCCTAAATTTATAACTTTTAATAGATAATCTATGGATTATACAACAGAAATTACAGTATTTACTGCAAATTACGAAATTTCAAGTAAGACGAAAATTAGGCGCCACGGCCCGAATTTTAGGCGCCTGGGATTTGTCGAGCCCTGAGAAAGGCCCAGCAGAAAATACAGAAATGAATACGTTCAAATACTGGGAAGAAAACCTATACCTGATTTTTAGCGAACAAAGGATGCTTCCCAAATCAAGCTGTAAATTTAAGTAAAAGTTTCACTTTTGGTTCAGAAAAAATTTACATGCAAAATATTTACGATTTGTAAAATGGCACAATGTGTCCCGATCTGCATAATTAACCCTCAAGTAAACAAAGATATTCAAAATATTGTAAACAAAATTTCGGGGGTATTGGGTTTAATTACGAGAATTTCAAATAATTTAACAATTAAAAATGCACTACAGTCTGATTTATCCATGTTTGACTTATTGTTTATTAGTATGGGGGCAAACTACTAAGACTAATTTATATAAATTACAATCATGACAAAATAGGATGGTCAGAATTTTAAATAATTTTAGGGGAATTAACTCGAATATGGGGGGTACGGATAAATTCTTATGGATTTTTAAATATTGAAAATTATGGAAATTTAGATTAGGATTCATGTATAAAAGAAAATTGGTATCAACATTTAATTCAACTGAACCCTGTAGGTCACGACTATTAAACAAGAGATAGAAATGCATCTGTTGCCAATGCCTAACACTTTAACCAAAAAAGATTTATTGATTACCAGGGATCGATGTTATGGAGAAACCTACCTTGTCAATTAACACATATTAATAATGATAATTATTTTCTAAAGCAAATAAAAAAATATTTGTTAACAAATTAAAGTATTTGATTCTATGGTAAAATTTATTAATCAGACCAGATATGAGAAAATTTTATATATGCAGGACGTTTGACTTGACTACGTACTTTAGGGGAATTGCGATTCACTCAGGCTATATATATATATAACCGTTTACTCAATTTCCTGTTCTGTGGTTACCCTGTACATAAGTATTAACATTATGTATGTTTTTTTTTTAATACTATGTTATAAAATTAATTTTGAAATGTAACAGTCAAATGTTACCCCATAATGAAATAAATGAAATGCAAGCTGATTTTTGTTAGTTGGAAGCTCCTAAAATATAAACTTACTTAATTCAAAAATTGTGGTCTTAGAACGAAAAAATATATATATTAGAGAATACAATTAGAAACGTTTTTGGAGAAATAAGATATATCTTCTACAATGTGATTACAGAATTGTAGAAAACAGAAAACTTAAATTATATGATCAGCACTTTAGAATGGCATAAATTTTCCCTAGATATATATGTATTTAATAGGCGACACAGAAAACAAGGCACAAGAGGAAAACAAGTATTATCATTTGTACCACTGCATTTTGATTTTTGTTACCGGCAAAACAGTGTTCGGAAATTTTTCCCAATGCTGTGTTTTATAAATAATCAACTGTTAATTAGTCGCTGAGCCTTTTGCATAATACACAATGATGTGTTTATATGGCCAACACTGTAATGTTAAAAAAAAAAAAAAAAACCTTATGTTTTTAACTACAGTGATGGTAGTTTAGTTCATTTTCATTCCCTTTACTGTAGTGCATTACAGTTATGTAGCTTTTCCTTGACTTTTAAACTGATTATTTCGGATTTCCCGTGGAGCAGTGGCTTCTGAGAACCCCACTACCAACCCGCTGCTGCAGCATGACTATGTCATCATCTCCAGCTCGCGTCTTCAGGGGAGCCGGCTCTAAAAACCAGCCCTTCTCTTCTATAGCCCTGCTTAAATAGGTGAGTTTTACATTTGCACGCCACATTTCTCATTAGCAATGTTTTAGCCTAGTCAACCTTTTCTAGTATCCACACATTAGTTATATTAACATGTGAAACAGTATTATTGCTCCTTATATTAAGTAGTATTATTGAAATATATCGTACCACGTATAATGTTCCATGCCAGATTTGCATTTTAAACTTTTGATATTGAGCAATGTAGTTGCCTGGACTAGGCAATTCAATTTAAAAATGAAGTTTGGAATAGAATTTCCTACTACAAGAAAACGGACAGTCATTGCGTGTCTTGTTTCATTTAACTGCTAATCATCAGAAGTTGTGTAATTGTTATCGAGTGCCGAGGACAGAAGAATACCACTTCTTTAATTATATTATGCGCTAGGTCCAGATATTGGAACCATATGTAATTTTGATCTAAATGTTGTTTATAGTTAGGAAAGGGATGCATGCATGCCTCTGATGGAACTAGCCTCCAGTGTTTAGTGACAAAGGGTGAAAACTTTAAAGAAAAGAACACGGCAGAATTACTAAATTTCTCAAATACCAATTTTAGCATCTTTATCTTAAAACTTGAGATACATGCTTTTGTGCATTGAACATTTAAAATACAGACCCTTAAAAAAATGCAAAACATGTAAAAAAGTTCATATTTTTTAACTTCAAAAAATGAGGGTACTGATTTGTTATCGTAAAAGATAAATTTTCCTGGGCATCTAACTTTTACTACCCGGGCAGGTAAATAATTTTTGCACATGCCCGGCTGGGCATGTAAATTTTCAGATATTTTTCAAGCTCTGCAGATGTACGTGGCAAGCATTTATTGCAGGAACTTGGATATATGAACAATTAGTATAAGTCTATTTTATTACTCATATTATAGCTGTTTGGTTCCAAGTATGATGTCACATGACATCATTACACATGCTTCTTCTATGACTAATGAAAACCACATTTGTGAATGAGGCACAACAGGCTTTGATTTACAGTAATTTTCGTCGTATTATCCACACCGGCATGTAATCCGCAGACTGCGAAATTCACATAAATTTTTTCCCCCTTCATATAATCTGCACCGGCATATAATCCGCAGACCGTGATATTCAGAAAGAAAAAAAAATCGCAGTATAATCCACACATCATAGATGTTGAACCAGAAGTGGAATGAATGCAACAGCCAATGTACAGAAGTGGAATGAATGCAATAACCAATTGGGTAACGAATGAATGCAACAGTCAATGTACATGGGCCTCCATTGCGGCCATATGAGCCAAGGCTTTTTACTTACACATCAGCTGCTGCATTTCTTCATTAACCAATTAGCCTCTATAGTACTAATTTACTTTAACAACTTTATATATTTTGCCTGAGTTTCTTCACAAAATACATCTTTTCCCGTTCTTCGTGATCACAACAAATATCAGTTGATGGAACACACACTTTCAGCATTTAAGTTTGTCAAAATAAAATTTAAAAATCTGCACTCACCTGCGTTGATACTTTTTTTTTTTTTTTTAATTGGAGGTTCAACAACCACCATGAGCAACTCAATGGGCTATAAGCAGTCGCCCGTCCCTAATTTAGGGTCACTGGTTCCAGGGAAGGGAGAGAGCCAGTGCCGTAAGACAAATACAACATCCAAGTCTCACCAGGATTCGAACCCGAAACCCTTTCGGACAAATGTTCAGAAGCCATCGCTTAGACCACTGAGATGACACTTTGATGCTTCACATACTGTCATTTGCAATAGCATGGAAAGTTGTTTTCATAGTGCTGTTGTCATCTGCTAGGCAGAACTTCCAGCTGCCAGCCAGAAAAACAATGAATAGATAAAAGTCTGAGCTCTATACTCTCATATTACAGTTGAGCAGATAAAACATTCAAACTGACATGACACAGGGGAACTGCTTGTGATGCTGCGAGTTGTACATGTTAATCTACGTGTTTCTTTTCTCTGTCCCCGCATGACGATCAGCAGCATTTTACGAATTTATCTTGCAATATGATCATTGCATTTTATGTCATGGATGATCATATCTTTTTACACAAGCAGTGACCCTGTTAAAGAAAGATCTATTCATAAATTCAAGCAGACATGACTCAGGCCAGAAAATGGAATATTTATATTAACATACAACCCAAAACGTCACTAGCTGTTCTCCTGTGTCATGTGACATTTGTTATTTGAATGTTTTTTGTTTCCACTTCGCTGTAACATAAGAGCATGCAGCTGAGATTTTTACCTGTCCTCTGCTTTTTTGGTAGACAACTGGAAGTTCCCTGTAGCAGATGACAGCTGTGCTGTAAACACAACTTTACATATTGTTGTAATTGGTGAAGCATTGAAATGGGAGGCACCGATTCACAAATTTCATTTTGACGAATTTAAATGCCAAAAGTGCGTGCTTCATTCACTAATATATGATCATGATATCACCAAAAACTGGAAAATATGCATTTTATGAAGAAAATCTGGTACATTACATGAAATTCTGAAGTGGTACCAGTCTCTACACCTTCATGATTTTGCCCGTTTTTAAGAAAAACATTTCTACAAGTCATGATCTTTTTAGTACATCAATGTACACAGTTAAACATTCAAAATGGTGTTTTGCATTAGTCATAGAAGAAGTAGGGCAGATGGTGTCATGTTTGGAACCAACAGCTACAACACGAGTCATAAAATAGACTTATGCTAATTGCTCGTTTCCATACTTCCATGAAAAAAAAATGTTTGCCACATGCACCCATATAACAAACCATATATTCAAAAATAACCAACATTACTATCACTCTGTTATGACTTTGCCCTTGAGGATTTGTTTTGGTCAGAGGAGGAAGCACTGGAATGCATTTGGACCTCTGTTTCCAATCTCAACTCCAAGGTCTTCTCAATGTTACAGGGCTTGGAAAGGGGACGGGGTGGGGGGGGGGTACAACTATGGATAGTAACTGCCATATATGATTAATAATGGAATAATTTTTCTGCACTTTGCAAAATTAGCATTGTGCCACACCACTGTTCTTACAAGACATAGGAAAATGTCCCTCTTTCATGTAGCCGATGGCCTTCATCCATGACTGGAAGAGCTCATTATCACTGCATGGCTGATGTGTCACCATTTACTGGCATTTTTGTCATTACAAAAGATGCAAACGACAGAGTACAATCTACAGCTTTAAGTAGAACGCTGCTTTGCTCCTTCATATTTTTATTCACAAAGCATTTTTAGTTTGCTCTAGCACTTATAGATCAGAAAAATATGGCCCCACTCACTAAATGATTACTAATTCTGTACCATGAATTATACATATATGTACTTAAGTAGTTCTTTCTATTCTTTTGCTCAGCTGTAAAGCCGTGTTTTAATATTAATGATCTTTCCTTCCACACCACACATAATTCATAGTGAATGGTATGTATTCTGGTTGAAAAGTTTTGATTCTGAGAACAAAACTCAAACATTCCAAAGATGGGCATGTTAGTTCATTAATTAAAAAGGCAATTGAAAATTTTTATGGGAATTTTATACCAGGAATTATTAAAAAAATCATTCCTAGTAAATTTCCATGAAAAAATTCCAGTTGAGTTTTTCATACAAAGAAGTTTCAAGAATTTGCCACCCCTGATTATTGCAAGTATTACCTATGGGTTTTTGGTACAAAATAATAATAAAAAACAAAACCTGGTGTCACCATCAACCATGTTCATTATTAAAAGCTTACAGGTTATAATCTGAAGCAACCTTATTTTTTTGTATCTGTAGCAAATGTCAGCTAATGGAGTTCATAATTGCAATAGAAAGGGGGTAAAGGTGTAACTTAATGTCCCAAATTATTCAACTAAAAATTTCGAGAAAGTACATGCATATTTTAAAGTATGTAAATTGATAGAGAATAGTGAAAACATTTCAACTTCACAATGCATTTTAAAGATTTTTACCATAGAATTTACCTGCAAGACCAGAAATGTGAACAAATGACTTAGATTCATCCAAAGCTCCACCGAAACGATGACTGAGTCATGCTGCAGCAGCCATTTTATTGGTGGAACACTACAAGACAGAGTGGACCTTTGCATCTTACAAGTCTAATTTACTCTGGAAAGAGAGTTCTAAATTTGTCATTACTGTCTCTAGAAAGGACATTAAAAGTCAGTTTCTAAATATATTACAAAAGCAAGAAAAAAAAAATCACAACTGAGATATTTGTTTTGGCTGACCCATAATATGGCCACAGCAGCACGACCAGATCATCAGCAAAGCCTTGGATGGATGGCGTGGCAGCGTTTTTACACATCCTTGTGCTTGAAGGTAAATTTTACAGTAAAAATCTTTAAAATGTTTTGTAAAGCGGAAAATTTTTCACCATTCTTTATCAAATTACATACTTTAAAATATGTATATATTTTTTTCTTGAAATTTTTAGTCAAATAATTAAGGATACTAAACTATAATTTACCCAGAAAGGTACTATGGCTGGAACTGCCATGTGTTCACAAACAAAACTGCAACCTAAGAAAGACAATAAATATGACAGTGCATACATTTTCATGTAGTAAAGAACAGACAATCCTAATGAAACTTCTAATTTGTGTGAAGAAGTAGGTGTCGTGAAAGGCTGCTTTTACGGGTGAATTGTTTGGAACACACATCACACTGGTAATGTTTCTTAAGTGAATGTGTTTGTAGATGTGATGTGAGGTTACTTTTCTGATTGAATCTCTTGAAACAAACACCACACTGATGTGGTTTATCACCTGTATGAATAAGCATATGCTGTGAAAGGCTATTTTTCTGCGTGAATTGCTTTCTACACACTTCACACTTGTGCGGGCTATTGCCTGTATGAAGGAACATGTGATGTGAAAGATGACCTGCAGTTGTAAATTTCATCAAGCACACATCACACTGATATGGTTTTTCACCTGTATGAAGAAGCACATGTTTTAAAAGATGACCTTTCATTGTGAATTTCTTAGAGCACACATCACACTGGTACAACTTTTCACTAGAATGGGAGAGCATGTGCCTCGACAGACCAAATTTATTGGTGAATTTCTTAGAGCATGCATCACACTGGTACAACTTCTCATCGGAATGGGTGAGCATATGCCTCAATAGACCAACTTTATTGGTGAATTTCTTGAAGCATATTTCACAAACATGAGGGTTCTCACCATTATGAGTGTGCATATGCTCTGTAAGTTTAGATTTCTGGGTGAATCTTTTGGAGCATATATCACACTGATGTGACTTTTCACCTGTGTGAAGATTCATATGGCTGGAAAGACTTTGTTTATGCCTAAATTTCTTTAAACAAATGTTGCACTGGTGTGGCTTTTCACCAGTGTGGAGAAGCATATGCTCCGCAAGATTAGCTTTTCGGCTGAATATCTTGGAACACACATCGCACTGATGCTTCCTGTAAGTCCGTACAACCAATTGTTTGGAAAGCTCATTTTGTTTTACTTCACTTTTTAGGGAGTCCGTGTCCATGTCAGCGCTCGCGCAACTATCGTCCACACCTTCCAAGGATTCGGCAGCCGCAGGATTCATACTTAGTTTTACAAAAACACTAGAATATATTTGTAATCGATGTTGCCTACTGTATTCTGTTGAACATCTTCATTGGTATAGAACTTGGATATTCTCTCACGTTTTACTCTTTACTAGTGTTTTTGGTACTAATATAGATTAGCGGCCACATATAATTACCCCGAATATCTTCCTGAAATGAATTTTGTACAGTAGTCTGTGATCTCATGATACGAAATCAGTCTGCTGCGCAAGCACTTTTGCTGTTTAAATTGGTGAAAATGAATTTTATAAAATGTTACCTACCCACCGTGATGCTTCATGCACCCGCCATTTGCAATCGCACGTAAAGTTGTTTTCACTGCAAGAGTGTCGTCTGCTACTTGAAACTTCCGGTTGCCAACCGAAGTCCAGTGGATGAGTAAAAGTCTGATCGTCATTCTCTCTAATTACAGCCGAGCGGAAAGAGCGTTCAACAACTATTTTGCGTAGGGTTTGGGTAAAAAGGGAATTTTCGCTTTCAATATTTCGCAACAATCAGAACTAAAATCAGTTCGAAGGCAGATGGAACGTAGATTTTTCAAATAAAATAATTTGGAAAGCAGATACAACCTACATTTTTCAACATTTAGCTACCAATTGTCACGTGCACAACCTTGACATTTCATTTCATTATTTAGAAATGTAGTTAAGTGTAACGAAATCATTTTGTTAACACAATATCTCCGGAAAATAAGTCTCCTCATTTCCTTATTTAGAAAATTAGTTAAGTATAACGAAATCATCTTGTTAACATAATATCTCCGGAAAATAAAGGAGGAAATATTCCCTGAACTTTAAACACATTTCCACTTTTGTACAAAATGTTTGGTAGGCATATAACAGATTTTTGGTAGGACTAGCGCCCCCTTCATCCAACAGTTACTAGGAAATTAATGTTTTAATCCGTACAACAAAAATTTCGTCGTCCCAGTAGCCGAGTGGAACGAAGACGCTGTCTTCTAATCGTTCGCTGTGGATTCGGGTTTGAATCCAGATTTTATCCACAAACAAATGGAAATATTTACAAAAACAGTGAAATAAGGCGGTGGTCACGATGGGAAGTGCAAAGATGTCATCAAAATATGTGGTTCCAAGATTTCATCAACATACCGGCGAACTTTTAAATTACCAGCAATAAAAACTAGATTGGACCAGCTGTCGTAGCTGATCCGTCTCCAGACCATAACGTCCTGTGTGCCGCACGACGCAGTTAATGTATGGTACCGTTCGCCACGTCTTATCCATATGCGTATCCGCCCATCATCAGAACCTAAGGAAAAGCGGGACACCATTATGCTGGTGGCCAGTTCTCCTACACCGTGAGTGTAGGAGAACTGTATCGAAGTAAAGCGCAACGATTTCAAGTTCTCCTACACCGTGAGTGTAGGAGAACTGTATCGAAGTAAAGCGCAACGATATTAACTTTACATGTTATATCAACTTTGGATTCAAGTTCTCCTACACCGTGAGTGTAGGAGAACTGTATCGAAGTAAAGCGCAACGATATTAACTTTACATGTTATATCAACTTTGGATTCAAGTTCTCCTACACCGTGAGTGTAGGAGAACTGTATCGAAGTAAAGCGCAACGATATTAACTTTACATGTTATATCAACTTTGGATTCAAGTTCTCATACACCGTGTGTGTAGAAGTAACGCCAAAAATTTTAAGGGACGTATAGTAAATGAAATATTGAAAAAAAAGTAGTTTATGTACAATTTTTTTTTTGATTGGAGGTTTAACGACCACCGTGAGCAACTCAATAGGCTATAATCAGTCGCCCGTCCCTAATTTAGGGTCACTGGTTCCAGGGAAGGGAGAGAGCCAGTGCCGTAAGACAAACACAACATCCATGCCTCACTGGGATTCAAACCCGGACCCGGTTCGGACGAATGATCAGAGGCCATCGCTTAGACCACTGCGCCACCAGGGCGGCGTTTATGTACAATAGGTCTCCAGTTCTCTCAGTGGTCAGTTCTCCGGTGGCCACTTCTCTGTACCCGACCATACCGCATTTAATGTTTAATACAACAATCTGATATTCATGAATTCTACATAACAAGGTAATACCACTGCACATTTATTTGGGCAATAAATATTAATTAATAGACCGTAGGCTAAGGCCTTTTTTAACTATTGATTATCATTCTGCTGTGCTCCTATTCCTAACGTTAATATAACAAGGTAAGTTCATAATATTGCACTTTTACTTAGGAACGAAATATTTATTTGTAGAGCCTAGGTCCTGTGATTTAATGTTTGGTGCCTAAATAAAAGCGCAATATTGCTGACTTGGTGTGTTATGTAAACGTTATGAACATAAGCATTAGACGAATTAAAGACTGTTA
Source organism: Macrothele yani (assembly GCA_039090855.1). NCBI lineage: Eukaryota > Metazoa > Arthropoda > Arachnida > Araneae > Macrothelidae > Macrothele > Macrothele yani. The sequence goes on from CM077009.1 coordinate 92,263,222, forward strand.
AAAGGTGTAGGCCTAAGTCCTGATAATTAATATTTAGTGCCTAAGAAAAAGTGTAGCTTTATTAACTTGATTTGTTCTGTAAATTTTATGAATATTAGATTGCCCTAAGTAACAAACAGTTTTAAAACTACCAAAGGTTACAATTTCTCCCCCCCCCCCAAAAAAAACAGAAAATAAAACAATCCTAGCTTACCGTCCTTTTTCGAACATAGCCGGAGTCATGCCACAATTCTGTTGGTATAAGAGGAATTTATTTATTCGGTGGAGTTTCTAATTCAATATCATTTTATAAGTTACAGTAATATTTGTTGCGCACGTCAGATTAACAAAATACACTGCTGGAAAGTGAAAAAAGAACACCAAGAAGGAATTGGCGGACGATCACGAAATTTGCATATGTTAATGGGGTCAAGTTTACGTAGGTGTGATGTTCATTTCAGGACCAACTGGTGAGCGCTTACGTCACAGCACGACACAATATGCAAATTATCGTCGGTGATATTTAAGAAGTACGGCGAAATGAATGTAATCAGTCGTCGGCGTACGGACACATGCGAAGACCCTGAAGAAGCTGCAATGCCTGGACATGGAAGACGTGTACGATTTCGGCAGTTATCGGACTTTGAGCGAGGTCGTCTAGTTGGACTCCGCGAGGCCGGGTGGTCGTATCGTCGTATTGTGAAGCGAATTGGACGGGAAGTGTCGGTGGTGGTACGATGGTGGCGTGGATGGTTCGAGGAACATTCCCACACGAGAAGACGTGGAACCGGGAGTCACAGACGGACTGATGAGCGGACCGATCGAAGCATAAGAAGAGCGGCGTTGTCAAGCAGAATATCCACTGCGACGCAAATCCGAGCTACCGTTTCACCTGAGGTGACTGCGCGAACAATCTGCAACCGTCTACTGGATGCAGGACTACGGGCACGTGTGCCTCTGGCATGTGTACCTCTGACTCCAGCCCACCGTCAGGAACGGCTGCAGTGGTGTCGCCAACGTCTGCACTGGAGAACGCAATGGCGATCTGTCGTGTTCAGCGATGAAAGCAGATTCTGCTTGGGAGCCTCCGATGGCCGTATGCGTGTTCGCAAACGCACAAGGGAGCGTCTCCACCCTTCTTGCATCCACCAGCGACACACAGGGCCTACACCTGGTCTCCTGGTGTGGGGAGCGATCAGCTATCACTACCGTACGCAACTAGTGTTTGTACCGGGTACGTTAAACAGCACCTCCTACATCAACAACATCATTCAGCCAGTTGTTGTGCTATTTGTAAGGTCGGTCCATCGTGGTGTTTTCCAGCAAGATAACGTACGCCCACACACGGCACGTGCAACGCACTATGCACTTCCGGGTGTGAGACAACTTCCATGGCCTGCACGTTCACCGGATTTGTCCCCCATTGAGCACGTGTGGGATTTTATGGGACAACGACTTATCCGATCTCCACGGCCAGCCACGACCATCCTCGATTTACGCGTCCAGGTTGAGGATGCTTGGAACTCAATACCCCAAACTTACATCCAACATCTGTACGATAGACTCCATGCCAGAATTGCACAGTGTGACGCAGTTCATGGCGGTTCAACCTCGTACTAACCATGTTACATGGAAATGTTATTTTTCAGTTTACCAGCAAATACAGCTGTATTTTGCCATAAGGTTTTGATCAAGTTATCCTCTGTATTCCGTTATTATGCTGTATAAATTTTGTTGGTATCAGACGTCTCCTTTTTGGTGTTCTTTTTTCACTTTCCGCCAGTGTAGTATATTTCCATACGTAAGTGAAGTGGCCAAAAAGTGAAATTTTTATGTGGCCCCTAACACTTTTGGGTCATTCCATGTCAAATCAACCAATGCATGGAACCTTAATGTCATGGATTTGGTTAATTTTTGGTACATTTGTACCTTACCATGAGATGTTTAAAAATTATTTTATTTCGAATTTTTTGTCCACCCGTTTTTGAAATACTGAATTTTCAAAATTGCCTAAACACGCCAAAATTCGTTAGGCACCATAAATTCAAATGTCATTTACGAGATACAAATGATGCCTACAGACATGGGACAGATGTCATTTTAAAGCTTATGAATAGGGCTTTCATTTGATGTACAACATGACAAAATTGTAAATTTTCAAAAAATTCACAAATTAAAAAAATATATTTTGAGTTTTTGGAAAAACGGAATTCTTTAAAATTTTCAAAAAATTAACACTTAAAGGTATGTCTCTTGAAGCCAGTCAGTGCAAATTACAAGGGCCGCCCCGGTGGCGCAGTGGTCTAAGGCGTTGGCCTCTGATCATTCGTCCGTGAGGGGTCCGGGTTCGAATCCCGGTGAGGCATGGATGTTGTGTTTGTCTTACGGCACTGGCTCTCTCCCTTCCCTGGAACCAGTGACCCTAAATTAGGGACGGGCGACTGCTTATAGCCCATTGAGTTGCTCACGGTGGTCGTTAAACCTCCAATCAAAAAAAAAAAAAAAAAATTACAAGGTAGTATCGCAATGGCGTCATACAAAAATTAAATTTTCTTGTTGGCAGTGACAATGAATTAAACCCCTCAAGTCCATTTTTCTACAATTTACATTGATAAAATTATGTGGTAAATTGAAATGAATCCAAAAAAAAAAAAAAAAAAAAAAGAAATTATAACAGGATTTTTACAAAGAGTGAGAGAGATGTGCATGTGTGTGTGTGTGGAGGGAGATGGGGCAAGCTATCTTGGCAAAGAGCTGTTCAAAACATGAAAGACAGGCCCTGACATGTTTGTGCCTGTTTATTCATGTTCCCTTCCCCCACCATGTTACCTTACAGATAGCTTAGTTGTGGTCTGGCTCTCTGTGTGTGCACTTCACTTCGTTTGAACAGTGGGTTTTTAGTGAAGCTTTCTAGGACATTTTTACTGTGAAGCTGCTTTATTAGTTTTTATTAAGTTTATTTCATTAATTGACTGATAATTACTTGGTTTGAAATATGGAGAAGAATAAGTGGTCGAAAAACTGTTGCAACCCTTTAAAAAAGGGGGGAGGGGCACTGGGTTAATAAGAACTTGAGGAAAGTATCTGATTTAATGGTTTTACGAAATAGTGAAATCAAACCACACATGAAAGTATGCACTTCATGCAGATTGAAGTTAGGAAAAGAGAAGCCGTGTCAGATGGAAAACAATATACTTGAAATGGAAATTCCTCCTGAGAATTATGAGATTCCTGGTCCTACTGATATTAAGGAGTCTCAGTATTTGGACCCTGATGCAGCTTTAAGCCACTTAAATGCCTCTTTGACCTCCCTTGGTGAGTCTCTGGTGGGTAAGAAGGAAGTATTAAATAGGTCTCAGAAGTACTGCAAAGAAAACATGGGGAAGATTAAAAGGACCTACAAAAAGTTATTTTTTACTTCTAAAGATTATTTAGATGAAGAATGTCACTGTACTGATTCAGAAATTATTCAGCAACTAAAGGAGAATTTTAAAACTACGAACAGAAGTAAAAAGTTCATGATTTTGACAGTTTTACCAAAAAGCTGGTCCTGTAAAAGAATAGAAAGTGAATTTGGAGTAAGTAACTACATTGCAAGGAAGGCAAAAACAACTTATGAAAGAAAGAGGAATTTTGTCTTCACCTAATCCCAAACCTGGAAAAATTTTATTACCTGAAAACACGGTCAACTTAGTAAAGGAATTTTACTGCAATGAAGAAGTCAGCAGGCAAATGCCCAGCAAGAAAGATTATATTTCAATCAAAGACAAAGATGGTTGTCGAACTCATGTTCAAAAGCATCTGATACTTGGTAATCTTAGAGAAATTTAGCAACATTTCAAGTCCAAGTACCCATCTGAAAAGAGAGGATTTTCAAAATTTGCTGAGTTAAGACCAAGGAACTGCCACAAGGAAATTTAATTTTTGTATGATACCATTAAGATACCACCTTGAAATTTGGACTGACTGGCTACAAGACATATAGCTTTAAGTGTGTTTTTTTTAAATGTTGAAAAATTACGTTTTTCCGAAAACTCAAAATAAATGCTTTTGAAAATTTGTAATTTTTTTTTAAATTTACAATTGTGTCATGTTGTATATCAAATGAAATTCCTATTAATAAGCTTTAAAATATCACCTGTCCCATGTCTACAGCTATCATAGGTATCTCGTAAATGACATTTGAAGCTATGGTGGCTAATTAATTTTGCATTTTTAGGCAATTTTAAAAATTTAATATCTGAAAAACACGTGAACAAAAAAATTTGAAAAAACAATTTTCAAACACCTCATGGTAAGGTACAAATGTACCAAAAATTAACTAAATCCATGGCATCAAGTTCCAAAATGTATTTTTTATTGGTTGATTTGACATGGAATGACCCCTTTGTGGCCAATTGTCCATGTGACCAGTTGTCCAAACCACAGAGGCAATTCATCAATCATGTAATGCTTAAAAAGGGCCCAGACTGCATACACCTTTAGTTATTTTGTAATTTCCCCATTTGGGCATTGAAAAAGTCATGGATTTATGGATTAACATTTTGAAAATACTATTCTAGGTACAGACTTATTACTGTGGTGCCCCGGGGCCCTCATATCAGTTCTTAGATATGCCTTGTTTGTGAGCCGTGAATTTCTTTTAATTTAATAAGTGTTAAGATTCATTCAGTTTGGGGGTCTCGTTAAAGTAGCTTCCTCTGTAATGCACAACTCCCAAATCCCTCCTGAAAAGAATGCTGAAAATACTTTGTTGGAAGTGTGGTTACTCTTTTTGGAAGAGCCAAGCATGTGTTTCATTCAAACAATGAACCTCTTCCACCATTTTGGAAATTAACTATGATAGCCTTGTAATGCTAGGGAATGTTCAGTGCTTGAACATTTCCTAGAATTACAACGCTAGGAAATGTTCAGCCACATAACAACACACCACACATTTTTTCCTATTTTCGAGAAGTGGGCATTTTTCTGTGTTCATTCCTTCCTTATACCCAAAATCCCATTACATCTCAAACTATCATAGTGACTGCTGGAAGGACTACCTCACATTAGACCAACATGGAACTTTGTACATAAAACAAAGTAAAGAAGCTCAAAACAAACAAACAAACAAAAAAAACATTAACTATTAAAATACTACAGGAATATATGGAAGCACTTTTATCAATAATAGATGTGAAAGGAAAATGGGGTAATAGAAAAAAAAGAGAAAAAAAATATGGATTGTTATTCAGTTGACAACTTTAATGATATATTAACAACTAACCCTGATAATTCACTAAACATACACGTAAATACAGGATCACTAACTAACAAAATAACACTATTGGAATTTTTATTACACTCAATTAAAACAGTGACAGATATTGTGTGTATAACTGAAATGTGGTTCCAATGGGGAGTTATAATGAACAATTAAATAACTACAATATATTTAATTTAAACAGAAATTACTCAAAAGAAGGGGGCATTGCAATATATGTTAATAATAAACATATGGACTTTAAAACTGTTAATAACTTTACAATAATAAACCCTAACATAGAAGTACTAACTATACAAAATCAATTTTATATAATTGCAGTATGTTATAGACTGTTGGTTGTTTGGTTGTGCAGTGGTATTTTAAAGGGATGGTTCAGTAGATTAAATTGTATTATTACTTATTTGCTGTGATATATCTAAAGCACTACTCCACCTTGAAATACTTATGCAATCGCATTAGAAAACACATTAATTTATTACATAAAAAGACGATCTCTTCGCTTTACAATTCACCACAACCTCTCTCTATGGCGGCTAATCCAGAAGTGATGCTGTTATGTCATACACAGAATGTCTGCAGTCCGCATCTGGCGCCATCTGTTAATCAAAATTGTATGTAAAAATATTGAGAATTACAAAATATGTACAACATAGACCACCTAATTCTGACTACAATGTAATTTTAAATATACTAAATGAATTTTTTAACTATGCTAACCTTACTAAAAAAAAGCTTTTATTATGGGAGATTTAAACATTGACTTTTATAAAATAATTCTATAACTCTTCAATTAACATATATTTTAAATTCTTAAGGATTTCTGAATACCATCAGGTCACCAACAAGAATCACTCCAGATTCGAAAACAACTTTAGATCTTTGTTTTACTAACATTTAACAAGACCCTATTACTTCAGGATATTGGAATTTGGTTTCAGTGATCATTTACCTATATTTATAACACATAGACATATACAACATGCAACCCAAATATGCAGGGCTCACAAAATGAGATCTATTAATAACAAAAACTTAGAAATATTTAGGACAAAATTAAAAAATATAAACTGGAGTGATATAAATACCAATTCTTCACCGAACATAAAATATAAAATATTTTTCACTAAACTAAAAGACATATATATGATAAAAGCTTTCCTATTTCTGTACAAAGAACTAAGTACTAAGTCGGCAAATTTGTTTAGAAAACCATGGAATATGGATTACTAATACAATACTGAATAAAAAAAAAAAAAAAAAAAAGGAATAAGTTATTTTCCAGATTTCTTAAAACCAGACAACCAGATTTTAATAATTTTAAGCAATATAGAAACATATAAAAAACAAATATAGGAACACTTAATTCTAAAATAAGATCAACTAAAAGATATTTTTGCATTTTTGAACTTCCCTTTTTGTTGGTAAAGTTCGATTAACACTTACCGCACGTGGGGCTTGGCTTTCAATTCTTATTTCCATTATGTGGATGCGGCATGGGGGTTTTTCATTTAGTTGCGGGTCCACTTCATTTTTTTCCCCGTTGGTATTTTTTTTCCTTTGCTGCCTCCTCATTTACTTCAATAATTTTTCATAACCCGAGTACTTTCGGTAATACTCCATTACCGTCATCGAGGGGGACGTTTTGCTCCGACTAGCACGGACCATGTCAGCTGGGCATTTCGGTGGTTCTCGCGGGCTGCTTCTGTCATCGGCTATCGCTTCTTCTTGGGCGTTGTGGCGCCATCTCTTGTTGGTCACTGATCTCATTTTTCGAACTTTTTCATTTTTTGCTCAATTTTAATTAAATTTCTCCAGCTGTTTCTCAAAATATTAGGGTCATTATGGTTGCAAACTTTTGCCCTATTTTTTCAATCATTACCGACTCTGCTATTCTGAGGTGTTTTTCGGATTTACAGCTTTTAATGATATTTATATTTTCGAATTTAGGATATTTTTGGTTATCCAGACAGTATTGAATAAGTGCTGTTTTTTCTTCTTTTTTCTGCCAATAATGATATACTAATACTATAATAATTATATACTAATACTAGTTCTACCTAAAACTCTGCCCATAAAACAAAGTCTACACTACTATGGATAAATTTTTGTTTGTTTGTTTGGAGGTTTAACGACCATCATGTGCAACTCAATGGGCTATAAGCAGTCGCCCATCCTTAATTTAAGGTGACTGGTTCCAGGGAAGAGAAAGAGCCGGTGTCATAAGACAAACACAACATCCATGTCTCATCGGGGTTCGAACCCGGACCCCTTTTGGATGAATTATCAGAGAACATCGCTTAGACCACTGCGCCACCGGGGCGGCATCAAAATTTCGGAATTCATTACCTAGAGAACTAACAGCAATCAAAAACTATAATTATATAAAAAAACTTAAAAACATATATATTAAACTAACCAAAAAAAAAAAAAAAAAAAAGAAGGGAAGGGGAAGGTAACAGAAAGTTGGGGGGTGGGGTGGAGGAGTGATCTGTAATTGTAATGTCACAAAGATTTCATGTTATACCAATAGTAAACTAATTTCCTTTCTGTTCTGGATTGTTGACTTTACTTAGGGAGCTTGAGGCTAAGTCAGAACTCTGTGAGGCCTTTTCGCAGAGCTTTCTTGCTGTTGTTATAAAATATATAAATAATAGTGTAACAATAAATCATAAATCTGTAACAGCAGAAATAATAAATGAAATGAAATGAAATGTTGTCAGAAAATAGGATTCTGACTGCTAACACAGCAACAAATAAAAAGAAAGGTATTGGTTCTAAAGTAACAGTCTCTCCTAAAGCAAGCTGATGACAGCAAGAAGTTTATGTTGCTTGTGTCAACATCAGTTTACCACTGTTCTTTTTGTTCAATAATTTTTTTTAGATCTTTCTACTTGGGAAATATTACTATTTCTATATTTTTTATGGAAATATTTCATTCTATTCTATTCTGTCACAATACCATTTATAAACAGTGTTGTATTCTGGTGGTGGCATAAATCATTCCAGAGACTTACGTGGTTTTTTTTTTTTGTTGTTTTTTTTTGGCTGATAAAGTCAAGATTATATATATATATAAAATTATCTCCTGTAAAATATTGAGAAAAGAACATACCAAGGGTAGGCACTGAAAGATTGAAATGGTGGCATACAAGTTTTGTGTTTCTTCCTGCAATTATAATTTAGTCATATGTTAGCTATAATATGAACTGAAAGTCAACAAATTGGATTAAGCCCAGCATGATCAAAATAATAGACAGGAAGCTCTTTTCCTCTTGCAAATGAAGTTTAATTAAATTAGATAAAAATAATTGTTTCCAGCTGTAAGATGTTGATTGATAATATTCTATTATTATAAACTGCAACTTCACTGATGCAATAAATGCCGAAGTTTTGTAAAAATTTTCAAAAAATTGTTAAAAATAAAACAGAAGTATCATCAAGAGACACCTAATGTATATTTGATGATATTTTCTTTACTTTTTTCCATGGTGAAATCTCCTTATTCTACAATATTTAAGCACTGTCACTTTTAATAAATTTTCATAATGGCTTAAATATCCATCAAAATGTTTGAAATTTAGAAATATCTTCTTTGTGTGGAAGCTCTCCATGTATACTGCTTAAAGGAATTTGGTTTCTATATTCTTCCTTTGTGGCAAACTGTGTCTGTGGTACTCACTAGAAATCCGTTGATTATCACATAAATGCTGCCTGATGGGATGGTTAAAAAAAATCTTACTATTAAAAAAAACTTGCTGTAGTCTTTCTGCAAATTCATGCAGGTTCAAAGCAGATTGAAGAATGACAGCCAGTGGGATTCGAAACAGATTGCATCTGTAATCACTAAAAGCTATGCTATTTTGGATATTAAATGGCACATAGCCTGTAATAAAAGTTAAGCAGTTATCTTGATCTAATGAATATTCAACAATATTGTAATTGTTATTGCACCACAAAGTTTTATGGAATGAATTAACATGCTTTCTGAGAAATTCTTCTAGATCAAGTTGTGGGAAAAGAGCTTCTGTGTTTGTATTCCAAGAAGTTTCATGTTTCTTTGCAGTAAAAGAGATCCAAAGGAAGTTGAGGGAAATTATTAGATGACAGTCTTCTGAATAAGTGAAAATTGTAAGTTTATGAACATGGAATCACTGCACTGAAAAATCCTTCAGAGGAAGTCATGGATGAATTAAATTCTAAGTGAATTAAGCAGCTGATTCATCACCGTACATTGTTCCAGAGGCTACTGAGAGTATGAAATATGCTCCCAGAAATTCAGAGAAGATTCCAGCTTTGCATGACTTTTGTAACAGAATACAAATAACAAATCTTTCCAGTGTGATGTGTGTTTCAAAAAATTTGCCCACAAAAGAAGTCTTTTAAAGCATGTAAAGATCCACACTGGTGAAAAACCCTTCCAGTGTGATATGTGTTCCAAGATATTTACACAAAATTCTAAAATCTCAAGACATGTGCTCCTTCAAAGTGGTAAGAAGCATCATCAGTACAATGTGTGTTCCATAAGTATACTAAGAAAGCTGAACTTTCAAGATGTATGTTTTTCACACACCTGAGAAACCTCACTAGTCTTCTGTATGTTCCAGGCAATTCACTAGGAGTGGTAATTTTACAAAATGTATGCTCCACTACTTGGTGACAAACCCTACCAATATGATGTATGTTCCAAGCAATTCAAATGGAGATCTGATGTTTCACATCATAACCACCAACACAAAGGTAAAAAGTCTCACTCATGTGTTGTATGCCTAAGGAATTCATATAGGATAGTCAGTTTTCAAAACATATGTTCATTTACAGCTGAAAAACCTTAGCAACATGATGTGCTCTAAGCATTTCAGTTGGAAAGTTCAACTTTCATCTCATGAACTTCATCACACTGACAGTAAACCTCACCAATGTGTTTGTGTGCTCTGAAATGTTCCCTAACAGAGATGATCTCTCAAAACATATGTACTACCACCCATGCCTCACCCACTAGTTAGAGACCCAAGCATTCTATGACTTGGCCACCAGGATAGTGTAGCAGAGGTCGGTTGGCATATTGTACACGCCTTTTCTCTACCAAAAATATTTACAGCTCTCAGAAATCAGGTCGTGTAAAATCCAGATTAGCAAGTGTAACATGGATTCAAAACCCATAATCCTAACTCATCAGTTTCTGCTATTTTCTTTACAAGTGAACAGAATTTTAAAATGTATTGTTTCTCAGTCTTCTTATTTTCTTTATTAGCACAAACTGTATATTCAGTGACTTTATTTTAAGCATCGGAAAAACATTCATGGGAAATACTTCTATGTGTGAAACTTACAGAAAGTCTTCATTGGAAGAGCCTACGAAGAATGTTAATAAAATCTTCCTCAAAAAAGAACCATATCTGAACCTTCTTTCACATCAACGATAAATTAAGGTAGGATTACCACTGTAGCAATACCCTCCAATGATGCTACATGTTCAAAAACAAATGAACCGTTACAAACTCAAAGGCATATGTTCACATGAATATGAGTAATAAATAAATATATTAATTTGCATTCCTACCTTCATTTTTGTAACATAGAAGTGCTCACTATTAATGAGACAAAAAACTTTCTGCCTGCAAGCACGTTTTTTTCCTAAATGAAATTTTAAGAATGATTTTGTGATGTTCTCATAAATATCATTGTATTACACCTGACTTTTAACACCAGTCAGAAAAATCAAGTGATTGAATAATTTAGATACCAGCCTGAACAATGCTATATAAGAGGCATGTAAACGACAGCCAACAAAATACTAAATTTAAGTTTTTTATGAAAAGACATTTAAACATTTTTCAAAAACCATTAAAAATTAACAATCTCCTAATTTAATACAAACATTTCTCATTTTTAATTACCGTAATCTGCAAAATAATATGCTTTGAAAATGCTGAATGATAGATTTTCTGTTATCCACTTACCAGTAACAACTTCAGGTTTTCCTACACTAGGAACCAGGGGTGGGCATGCATAGCCAAGCAGCTGTGCACTTGATGAATGTTGTTCTTTTAATTCTGTGATATGCACTGTTTTATTTGTTCCTTTTCATCCATATGGTTCAAAAACAGAAATCTCCTCATTTCATAATCAAAGGTATGTATACATTGTTATGCTACCATATTGTGGCATCAGATAACTTAATTTTGTAGTCCAAAGTTGTGAACCAAACTTTTAATCTGTTGTGACTCTCTAAATGTAAGTTCTGGAACTGCCAATGCTGAAAACTTAGACATTCTGGACTAATAATAATCTCTTTAAAAGAAGTAGAGCCTGTTTTTTGTTGTTGTTGTTTGTTTGAAGGTTTAACGACCACTGTGAGCAACTCAATGGGCTATAAAGCAGTCGCCCATGCCTTATTTAGGGCCACTGGCTCCAGGGAAGGGAGAGAGCCAGTGTCGTAAGACAAACACAACACCCATGCCTCACCAGGATTCGAACCCGGACCCATCTCGGACAAGTGATCAGAAGCCATTGATCAGAAGCCATTGCTTAAGTCACTGTGCCACCGGGGAGGCAAAAGTACAGCCTGTATTGATATGCTTATGTGTTTACATGACCCTTATGAGAAACAGTCTCTATATGAAAACACCAATGTGCGGCTACAAAAAAAGACAACTCATATTCTCCGTCATGCAGTATCAACTTCAGTCAAGTGTGTGGACAGGGCCGTCTTAGTAGGCAGCTAGAGGGGCTCAACTCCCCTTAGAAGATGGATTTTATTTAAATTCTACGAACTCTTATTTGAGATGGTTTATGAAATTTCCTCTAGTACTGCTATATAAGCATAAGTACTTTATTTATTGATGTAATTAACTTTTTAAAAATCAAAATTGAAAACACTACAGCATGAATGATGGATAAATCAAAAATTTTGGGGGTGAGTCAGTAGTGCCAATGGTTCTCAATAACAGGGCTTCTTGATATTAAGAGTCAGGAAGGATCAAAATGCTCCCATACAAATGTAATGTATGTATGTACTCAGAAATTCAAACAGAAATATAGTCTTTCAATGCATATGCTTCTTCACATAGGTGAGAAGCCTAACCAGTGTAGTGTATGTTCAAAGAAATTCACACAGAAAGGACATTTTTAATAGGATATGCTACTTCACACTGGTGAGAAACCTCACCAATGTGATGTATGCTTCAAGAAATTTGCCCACAAATACAATCTTTCAAAACACATGCTTCATCATACTGGTGAGAAACCTTACAAATGTGATATGTGTTCTAAGAAATTCACCCAAAAAGCTCATCTTTCCAGGCATATGCTCCTTCATACAGAACCACAACAGTCAAATGAACTTTAGCTAATAGTTTAGAGAATATTTTACAGAAGCTGATGCTATTTTGCGACATATATCCATTGTTTTCTTGTCTTGTACTATAAGCCTCATTGGCTGCCGCTTTTGGAAGGAGGATATGCCTATCATCCTGCTAAACACATTCAGCATTTCTGACTTGACTGCTTTATTAACCTTATCATTATAATACATTCCTGTAATGATATGTTTGTTTATCCTACCCAAAGTCCTGTGTGTAACGCTGCTCCATATATATACAAGGTGATTCAAAAGTTTAGTGCAAAAGTGAAGTGCAATTAAAAAAGATCTTTGGGTCAGAGAGACATGCGGTTTGCAGATTAATATTCACCAAGGTACAGGATTTTGTATGGCATCAAGGAAAAAAATAGTTCAAAATCTCGACAATAGAGGGCGCTGCTGCAGAGAAAACAACGAGATGTGAGAATTGTGAAATGGATCTACATCATTAAATTAGTGAAACTTACTTTATTTCAGCATGATCTACAGATGCAAGTGTCAATGTGTCCACCAGCACAATCCAGTACTGTGTGCAGTTGTGGTATTACGCCTGATACAGCTTTGAACAACATGTCAACAGGAATGGCTGATACCTCCTGCCATATGGCGTCTTTCAGTTATGGTAAAGTCTGGGGATTGCATCTATAGATACAGGACTTCAAGTAGTCCCACAACTAGAAATCAACAGTTGTGAGATCTGGAGATCTAAGAGGGCATTCCTGTGCACTATGCCTACTCAATAGACGATCGGCATTAAACGTGCACGCCTAATTTCATGTTATATGTAAATTATTGGCTTTATAAATCGTGTGGTTTTGCAATCAGAATGACAGCATAAACTTTTATTAAATCATTTACTAAGGCTTTACCCATATATATTTATTTGGTTCCAGTTGAAGAAATTTTGTTTAATTTTTCTTCCCTCTGAGTTCTTTTGGATTTTTACAAACATTTGTGGCCTCTTGATTTTAGTCGAGGCCTGAAGAACCTGGAAGAAAAGAAGAATAAGCAAAATTTCTTCAACTGGAGCTAGAGCCTTTATTATTTTTACACATTGAAAATGTGACTGCAATTCTCTGTAATGGTTTTTATGTCTCACCCTAACATTGCTTTGTGCGAGTAAATGTGCAAACGTCATTGATGCGGCATTTTCTGCACAGCGCTCTCTATCGTCGAGATTTTGAATTATTTTTTTCCTGATGCCATACAAAATCCCGTACCTCGGTGAATATTAATCTGCAACTGCATGTCTCTCCAAACCCATAGATCTTTATTAATCACATTTTACTTTTGCACCAAGCTTTAATATCACTCTGTATATTGTATGCACAGAACCTGTGCGTACCGATATCACGGGGTGAAAAACAAGTTCCGTTGCTAAACACAGACAAAAGCTCGCTACTTTTTGATCAGTGTGTATTTCTGCAAATACACGCTGATCAAAAGGTAGCGAGCCCCCCTCCCCCACATAAAACTTACGTTTCAGAATCGGTGATAATGGAAACACGGAAATGATATTATGAATAGAACGAAATTCATTCTTACCAAAGAAATGTCTCTTGAATGTTATTACAATAGGTGTTCAAAATGTCCTCCTTGCTCACAAATGCAAGCACAAACTCTTTTTTCCAGATTTAAGCCACTTTGTGCACAGTTAAAACACTCATTTTTTTCAATAGCTGCAGAAATGTGGGACTACAATTCATCCTTCATATGTAGGTTGCTCTTGCAGTTTGTACATCGTTCCTTTCAGATATCCCCAAAGAAAGAAATTTGGCATTGTTAAGTCTGGGGATCTTGGGGGCCATAAACCTGTTGAAATCAGCTGATCACCGAAAAACTTTCTAAGAAACATCATTGTGTCATTGAAGGTGTAGCATTTTGCTCCATCCTTCTGAACAGTATGTCATTGTCAGTTATGATGTGTTATGTTTATTTTTAAATTGTAAGGGTTCTTTTGCAATTAATGTTTTTTGAAGATAGATTCATTGTGTATCCGAAAGATCAAAAAAGTTTATTTACTTTTAACTTGTTGTTGTTTTTCTTAATTTAAGGATATTTAACGCAGGTTTAAAATCGTGCAAAGATGGTTCGATGCTAATATACATATACTTCAGCACGATAATAATAATCTTTGAATTATTTCGCAACAGCCCTTGTAAAACTGCTGAAATTTCTACTAGCCAACGTGGCTAGCGGAATAAAAATTTATTAGCCAAATGACAAAATCTACTGGCCATGCAAAGTTAAAAATTATAATTCATTAACTCATCTACTTACATTTCTATGAAATTAAATGGGTGAATGTGTTTTATTTTCTTTCTAATGAGAGACCCTCTCCCATTAATTTCATAAAAACAGATGCAGAGCAGTTACTGTATAGAATCATTAGATTGACTGCAAATATTGCATATGCTTTTGTTCCAAAATGAGATTAAATTGCTTTTGTTCCAAATAAAAAATAAATTGTCAAAAAAAAAAATATTTTTTTTTTGAAAGTTTATTTTCAGAGCTGTAATATCATTACTCTTACTATCTTAATTTACACATACATTATTTATTTTCGAGGGGCTGTTAAAGTTAGATGACTAATTTCTTTAATAATATTTAAAACAAAGGGATAAAAGCTGGGATATATATATATAAAGTGGCACTAGTAATGTTATTACAGTTTACTGCTGATATTTACTGTGTCTAATCTGCCCACCACAATTGAATAGCTTTTTGAGGATCAAAATCTTCAATTGAGGGGCTTTTGCATCTAATCATCAGTAAGTAATCAGACATGCCTTATTACTCGTATTATGAGGTTCATTTCTGAAAAGCCACACTCACAAGTATCAGTGCTACATAGCATTAGATGTAGCAGCTGCTTCGTCTTAAAAACATTGCTTTGTTTATTTTTGTTCAGTATATATGCAGCTAAATAGAGATTCAAAGATAATTCTTTTACCTGTGGATGACATTGTACTCTGTGCAAAGTATACCATGGGAAAGATAGATATACCATGGCAAAGGTTTCTTTAGTAACCTTGATCCTTTTGGTTGTTCCAGGCTGATCCATCAGCAGATTAAGTTTCTCTCTAATCCCACCTTCACTTCCATTCATTTTTGAAGCAGCTGCAGGAACACGGGCGAGTTAAATGAACTTGATATTCATTCACAAGTGTGTGTGTGTGGGGGGGGGGGGGTAAGTCGGACAAAATAGTTGCTCACTTGGGGAAAAAAATCTACTGGCCATCATTGGCTACTATATTAAAAAATTTACTAGCCACTACAAAATATCTGGTCTCCATTTGGCCACTGGCTACCAACAATCGCAAGGGCTGCTTCTGAAACCAACAGTACCTCTCATTTTTTTCAGAAATGATACAAATTGTGTGACTATGTCCTTCTATACAGTTCCATTAACCATACCATAAAAAATGTCAGGTTGATTATTCAGCGATGAGACACAGCAAACCAGACTAACTTTTTCTGAGTGCAATGAGTTTTTGTGGAATATGTGTGAATTTGTGGATGACTAATATTGTGAGTTCTGTGTATTTACATACCCACTTACGTGGAACCATGCTTTTTCGGTGAAAAAAAAAACATTATTAGGTTCACTTACTCCAATTTTTTCCACTAACTTGCATAACCATCTGCAGAAATGTAAGCGTTTCTGACAATCACATGGTTTCAATTCACCCACTGAGGTAACACGATATGGATGCAGGTTTAGTTGTTTCACAGCTTTCTGGCATAAGGTAATCCTATCTGAATGGAAAGTTTCCGTAAACTTTTGGTTGCAGATAGTATAATTTTGGTCTGCACATCTTGCATTTTTTCGTCGCTTAAAACTGATGATCGTTCACTCAGCTTTCTGTCGAAGACACTTCCAGTTCCCTGAAAACACTTTCAAGATGAGCGATAGTTCTCTTATCAAATGGTGAAACATTTGGATATTGCCCACAAAATGCTCCCGATACTTTTACATATGATTGATGAGCAAAATATTGCTCAATTGCGTGCACATGCAGGCTTTGGGAAAACTGCATGATAATTTTGCTAGAAACAAAATGAAAATGGTATCAATTGATACAACAAATGCTTTCAGAAATCAAATATACCTTTCAAGACAATACAGTGACGCCATCTGCCCGCTGAAATCAGAAATGATTTCACTAATTTATGCAGTGCTTTGAAGTTCAAAAAGCGCAAATTTTTGATCACTCTAACATGAAACAGGAAACAAATCAATGTATGAGGTAGAAAACTGAAACTTGCAGCTTAACAAAAGATGAACTAAAGGCATTTCTTGCATAAATGGTTAATTACAATGCTTCTAAATGACAATGCTTCATTCAATTCCCCGGCGGTAACCGCATAACAATTTTTCGGTTGCTATGTGTCTGGAACGTGGAAAGAGCGATGTATTTGTTTATTTATTTGCTTCTAAATAATTTCTTCCATTCTGTTGTGAATTACTTTAACTCCTGAAAGGGATGTAAATGATGCATTCAGTACCTTCCCTAACCAAAAATTCGATTTGGATTCTCAAGAACTTCAAGGTCCTTTTAGCCAAATGTTTTGATCTAGAGGTATGGATTCTTACCTTTTGCTTCTGCTTCAATAATAATATAAGTTGCAATAAAATTATCAAGTTATATATTTTGAAGGAAAAGAGTTTCTGTAACTGATATCTATTTGACCTATTACATTTTTATAAATTATATAATTCTGCTCAGCCACTTATTGAAAACGCAAAATCTTTTGAGCTAACTGGAACAATTCCTCAAAAAAACAACCAAAAAAAACAAACAACAAAAAAAAACCTGTAGCTCTATTATTTGTTCTGCATTTTCTTCATGTAAAAGCTGTGTCCTTTCCCCTCTCCATATGAAAAAATTCCTGTTATTACAGCCTCTAAATTGTTATTGTTTTCTTTTTGGTTTGACGACCACCGTGAGCAACTCAATGGGCTATAAGCAGTCGCCCGTCCCTAATGTAGGGTCACTGGTTCCAGGGAAGGGAGAGAGCCAGTGCCGTAAGACAAACACGACATCCATGCCTGACCGGGATTCGAACCCAGACCCCTTACGGACGAATGATCAGAGGCCAGCGCCTTAGACCACTGCGCCACCGTGGCGGCTGTTATTGTTCAAATACTCCACATGAAATATAACTGTGGAGCTAGTTTCTTCATTTTATGATGGTGAGTGTGTGCAGGCCTTATGCAAACAAAGTACAAAGTGCATTGATATACAAACTACTTAAAGAGATGAAAATTGGAAATGGACATAAAATCAGGTGCCAAAAAAAAAAAAAAAAAATCCTGGGAATTCATTACATGCACCACACCCATGCGGTAAATGCAGATATTTCCACAAACTCAAGTAGTACCCTTTGCAGTTCAGATGAAAGCTTATTAGGATTTTAGTGATTCTGAATGTGGTATGATAGTTGGTGCCCTGGAGATGGGTCATTCCATCTCAGAAATTACCACGAAATTTGGATTTACATGGTCAATAATTTTTCAAAGGTGTACCTGGACTACACAGACTCAGGAAAAACATTCAGAGTGCAAAACCGATGTACTGTAGAAAAGCCTTGGACGATCGTGGACAGCGGCATCTGGCACGCATTATGACATCTACATAGCATGCAACATTGCCACAAATTATAGCACAATTCAATGCTGGGGCCAGTAGTATCATCAGTGTTCAGACAGTGCAGCTTTCCCTGTGTACTATGGGATGCCACAGCTGATAGCCCACCCTGGTGCAATTGCTGACTCGATGGCATAAAGCTGTGTGCCTTGCCTGGGCTTGGAAACACCTCCATTGGACTCTAGGTGAGTGGAGATGTGTAGCCTGGTCTGACAAATCACTGTACCAACAGTTTCAGACAGATGGCCAACTCCAGGTGTGGCGACAACCCTACAAGTCAGCGGATCCCACATGCCGACAAGGGACAATGCAGACCAACGGTGGATCTGTTATGGTGTGGGATGTTTTCAGCTGGCATGTATTAGGACCCCTCATATGTCTACAGACCGCTCTTACTGGTGGTGGCCCCGTAGCCATCCTTGGAGATCACTTGCACTCATTCATGTCATGCAACCACTGAGGCGGGTGTGACCTCTTTCAACACGACAGTACACCACCACACACATCCACAGTCTCCCGATGATGGCTGGAGGAACATTTTACAGAGTTTGGCATCCTGACTTGGCCCCTCGTTTGCCTGATTTAAACATCACTGAACACATTTGTGATGCTGTTCAATGTGTTATCAATGCGAGAAATCTTCCACCAGCGTATATTATAGAATTGTGGGATGCTGTTCAGGAATCCTCCACCAGCGAATATTATGGAATTGTGGGATGCTGTTCAGGAAGCATGTTGTGCACTGTCTCCACAGTACTACAGACAGCTCGTGGATTGCGAGAAGGGCCAGCGTGGTATTAAAGAGGTATTATGCTCCAAGAACAATTTCATTATGAAAAAAAAAATATGAACAATTTCATTGTGAAAAAAAAAAATTATGCTCCAAGAAAAATTTCATTAAAAAAAAAAGCGACTTTGGTTGAGAGTCTCACACAATACGTATGTCATTCATTTCTAAATAACTTGGCAGCGTTTATATATATGACTTTAATTGATTACGAAAAGGCCTTTGATTCCGTGAAACCATCAGCAGTTACAATGGCTTTGAAGTCCTGCGGTATTGAAGATGCATACATTAACATTATTAATAACATCTATAAAAATGCAAGTGCAAGTTTCGGCTATTTCAGGACACAGCACCAATAAAAATTGAAAAGGTGACACCATATCTCCCAAACTCTTTAATGCCACATTGTAAAATGTCTTTCAATCACTGAACTGGGAAAACAAAGGGATAAAGATTAATGGACATCATCTAACTCACATTCTTTTTGTTGATGACTGTCATTTTTGCAATTGCCCCTTCAGAACTGCAGAGTATGATCCAGGAACTTGCTGACAAGAGTAAAGAAGTGGAATTAAAAATGAATCTTCAGAAGACAAAACTGATGTACAATGCTTTCACAAGAAATGAAGATTCGCCAATTGTGTGACATACTAGAGAGGGTGCGTGTCAAGACGACAAATCTGCAAAGATACATTCTGTCCGTGTAGTTTAGTTGGGAGAGCAACTTACTCCTGTGTGAGGGGGTCTTGGATTCGATCTCGGTCACGGTCAAACTTGTATTTTCTCATTGGCGCCAGAACGTAAATGGATGTACTGGCCGTTGGGTCCTTCAAAAAATGTGTCATGTTTGTTCCACACATTGTCTGGAATTAATAAAAAAAACACTTCGCTTTAAAAAAAATAGTTAAGAGGGAGATGATGTGACGTACTACAGCGGTGAAGCACGTGTCAAGAGGACAAATCTGCGGGATACATTCCGTCGGTGTAGCTTAGTTGGGAGAGCAACTTACTCCCGATTGAAAGGGCGCGGGTGCGATCTTCGTCACGGACAAATTTGTGTTTTCACAATTGTCGGGGAAAAGCTGGAGATAACCGATTCCTACATTTATCTTGGACAGCAGATATCAAGCGAGGGTCACATTGATGAAGAAATTAATTGGCGTATAAAACTTGGCTGGAGAGCTTTTGGAAGAAATAGTATAATTTATAAGAGCAACATGCCATTATGTCTTAAAAGAAAGGTGTTTAATCCATGCATCCTTACGTACGAAGGAGAGACGTGGACCGTAATTGAAAAAAAAATGCAGGTGGGCTCAGTTCTGAGTGAGCCGCCTGTTTGGAACGTAGGACTACGACTACTTGCATATCGGAGAGTTGAAATGAGCTACTCGAATATGGTTTCAAAGCATTCATTTAATTTGTCATAGCCAGCACAGGTCCGTGATACGAAAAGTAGCTTACATAATTTTTACAAATGATGCTGGATACATTGCCAACACAAAGCAGATCGATACACGAATCTTCGGCTTTCTGCATTCCTCATTACATGCTCTTGCCTCCAGTTTTGATTGTCTCCACTTTTGCTTACGTTCATCCTGCGAATTCCACGGCATTGTCAAAAATGTTAACCCGTTTACGTGAAAACAATTAAATTTTTTTTAGTTTAAACCACTGCGATATGTTCTTTATATATTTGAATAGATCTAGTGGAGAACTTTAAAACGATACCACGCACAGTCGTTTCACACTCACAGTTGTAAAGATAAACCGCGATATTGTCAAAAGTGTTCACCGGTTCACAAGAAAACAATTTTTAAAATGTTTAGTTCAAAGCACTGCGAAATGTTCTTCGTATATTTAAATAGATCTTGTTGAGAGCTTTAAAAGGATATCACGCACAGTCGTGTTGCTCTCACGGTTGCACAGATAGACTGAGTCAAACGTGGCGGCACACCCAGAAATATTGCATCATCTCCCCCTTGCACAGGGAGGGAGAGGAGCATTGCGCATAGATGTATTGCGCAGTACGCGAATTAGACTCCATGCTGTTTACAAATATGCTAACATGATTAGTGTGGGGCACGTATTTTTAACGCTATAATGATTTCAATTGAGACTTATTTTTGTCACAGGCGGTCGGCCGTAAGTCGCCCTATACTATCTGTGGAGTTAGACGTAGTCCTACATCAAAAGACATACAAAGACTGCAGAAAACTGAAAGTTCATGGAGAGATGCATGCTTGGTGGAACCAAGAAAGGTAAGAAGAGGAACTCGTGAGTAAGGAAAATGACAAGAGTGGAAGGTATCATAATCAAGGTAAAATCCCTGAAATAGCAACGGACTGGACATATGCTAGAAGAACGGACTTCCGATGGACAACTGAAATATTAGACTGGATAACAAGGGACAGAAAAAGGTCCGGAAAAAGACTACATGGGAGATGTGTGGATGAAATTCGAAGCATGCCAAGCACGCAAATTGTGTGTATGTGTGTGTGTAGCTCTCAGGAACTACAGACCTATCAGCCTCCTACCAGTGGTTTATAAACTCTTCACTAAAGTCCTTTCACACCGCTTGAAGGTAACACTGGACATGACTCAACCAAGAAAACACGCTGGATTCAGGAGTGGCTACAGCACAATAGATCATATCCACGTACTAAGAGAAATAATTGAAAGAGCGAGGGAATATGAACTTCCATTGTGCATGGCTTTTATCGATTATGAAAAAGCCTTTGATTCGGTGAAACCATCAGCAGTTACAATGGCTCTGAAATCCTGCGGTATTGAAGATGCGTACATTAATATTTTTAATAACATCTATGAAAATGCAAGTGCAAAGATTCGGCTATTTGAGAATACAGCACCCATAAAAATTGGAAAGGGCGTGACACAAAGTGACACCATATCTCCCAAACTCTTTAATGCCACATTGGAAAATGTCTTTCAGACATTGGACTGGCAAAACAAAAGGATAAAAATTAACGGAGATTATCTAACTCACCTTCGTTTTGCTAATGACAGTCATTTTTGCAACTTCCCCATCAGAACTGCAGAGTATGATCCAGGAACTTTCTTACAACAGTAAAGAAGTGGGATCAAAAATGAACTTTCAGAAAAAAGTGATGTACGATGCTTTTACATGAAACGAAGGTTTATCGATTGATGGGGAAAAGCTGGAGATAACCGATAACTACATTTATCTTGGACAGCAGATATCAAGTCAGTGTCACATTGATGAAGAAATTAATCGGCGTACAAAACTTGCCTGGAGAGCTTTTGGAAGAAACAGCATAATTTTCAAGAGCAATATGCCATTATGTCTTAAAAGAAAAGTGTTTGATCAATGCATCCTTCCAGTGCTTACGTATGGTGCAGAGACGTGGACCTTAACTAAAAGAGACATACAAAGACTGCAGACAACTCAAAGAAGCATCGAGAGGTGTATGCTTGGTGTAACCAGGAAAGATAAGAAGAGGAACTCGTGGATCAAAAGAAATGACAAGAGTGGAAGACATCATGATCAGAGTAAAATCCCTGAAAAGGCAATGGACTGGACATATTGCCAGACAATCGATGGGTAGCCAAAATTTTAGCCAGGATTCCAAGGGACAGGAAAAGACCCAGAAGAAGGCCACATGGGAGATGGGTGGATGAAATTCAAAAGTATGCAATAGTAACATGGAAAAGACTGGCACAAGACAGAGCATTGTGGAAGAAACTTGGGGAGACCTTAGTCCAGCAGGGGATTGATGACGGTTGACAATGATGATGATGACGTGTATATAATCATTATTAACCATTATCAGTGCTGGATGTGGATGAAGGTCTCTCCAAGTTTCTTCCACAACTGTATGTCTTGAGCCACTCTCCTCCATGTTATTCCTGCATGTTTTCGAATTTCATCCATTCATCTCCCATGTGGTCTTCTTCTGGGCCTTTCCCTGTCCGTTGGTATCCAGTTTAATATTTTTGATGTCCATTAATGGTCCGTTCTTCTGGCAATATGTCCAGCCTCTTGCCATTTCAGGAATTTTACTCTAATCGTGATGTCTTCCACTCTTGTCATTTTCCTGGTCCATGAGTTCCTCTTCTCATCTTTTCTGGTTACACCAAGCATGCATCTCTCCATGCTTCTTTCAGTTGTCTGTACTTTTTGTATGTCTTTTTAGTTAAGGTCCAAGTCTCTGCTCCGTTCGTAAGAACTGGGGGATGCATTGATTAAACACTTTTCTTTTGAGACATAATGTCATATTGTTCCTGAAAATCGTGCTGTTTCTTTCAAAAGCTCTCCAACCAAGTTTTATACGCCGGTTTATTTTTTCGTCAATGTGACCCTTGCTTGATATCTGTTGCCCAAGGTAAATGTAGGTATGGATTATATCCAGCTTTTCTTCAATGGATAAATCTTCATTTCCTGCGAAAGCATTGCACATCAGTTTTGTTTTCTGACAGTTCACTTTCAAACCCGGTTTTTTCATTCTTATCATCAAGTTTCTGGATCATACTCTGCAGCTCAGTGACGGAATGGCGATCCATAAACGGCCCTTGAAGCGGAGTTCTTGTGGTTCACTTTTAGAAAAATCATCGAACTAACCCAATCCCAATTCTAAAATTAAGTATATATCATCAATCCCCTTTCAACATACTTCTACGAATTACTGCAGTGTTCTGTTGAGGCAATAATTAACTAACATCATACAGATTTCTTTTCTTTTCTTTTTTTTTTTTGACCGCAGAATAAGATATTCCTAGTTAATTTAATGTAAGAAAAAATTACTTCCGTTGCTGAAGCAACAGACAAGGTACGTTCTCTGAGAGAGACTGTTGAAGATTTTATTCTATTCCTGTGAATTTTATTGCGATTGCTGAATTTAAAATTGTAATAGTTTCTTCGCTTTTAGTGAGAAGGGAAATCCAAATGTGCGAAAATGCTTTTTCTTTTTCTTTTGCAGGACTTACTTACCTATCACAAACAAAATATTCACTAAAAACTATCTTGAAATAATTTAAAATTTCCGAAATTGCAAGAACTTCAGTGCAAATTTATGGAGTGAAAAAAAGTAAAGAATGTGAAGATAAGTACACTGACGGAAAAAAAAAATCCCAACACCACGAAAAAATAGTTGTAGAGGAATACAATGGCGGCAATACATTTGTATAGGTAACATGTTTAATCGATTAAGGTTTCAAGATCACAGCTTAATGTAAGCACGAGAAGAGCCATTTTAAATGTGAAATGCTGGTACATTAATAACCGGTGTAACCGCCAGAATGTTGAATGCAAGCACCCAAACGTTCATGCATTGTGTCGTACAGGTACTGGATGTCAGTTTGTGGGATGGAGTTCCATGCCTGTTGCACTTGGTCGGTCAATACAGGGGCGGTTAATGCTGGTTGAGGGTGACGCTGGAGTTGTCGTCCAATGATGTCCCATACGTGCTCGATTGGTGAAAGATCTGGTGATCTAGCAGGCCACGGCAACATGTCGACACTCTGTAGAGCATGTTAGTTTACAACAGCGGTATGCGGGCGAGCGTTATCCTGTTGGAAAACACCCCTGGAATGCTGTTCATGAATGGCAGCACAACGGGTTGAATCACCAGATCGACGTACAACTGTGCCGTCAGGGTGCGTGGGATAACCACGAGAGTGCTCCTGGTGTCATAAGAAATTGCTCCCCAGACCATAACTCCAGGTGAAGGTCCAGTGTGTCTCGGCCGCAGACAGGTTGGTTGCAGGCGCTCACCTGGCCTCCTTCTAACCAACACACAGCCATCACTGGCACCCAGGCAGAACCGGCTTTCATCAGAAAACACAACAGATCTCCACTCCGTCCTCCAATGAGCTCTAGCTTGACACCACTGACGTCGCAAACGGCAGTGGTTTGGAGTAAGTGGAATGCACGCTACAGGGCGTCTGGCTCGGAGCTGACCTTCAAGTAACCGATTTGTAACAGTTCGTTGTGTCACTGTGGTGGCAACTGCAGCTCGAATTGCTGCCACAGACGCGGTACGATGCGCCACGGCCATACGCCGTACACGGCGGTCTTCCCTCTCAGTAGTGCCACGTGGCCGGCCGGAACCCGGTCTTCTTGAGGCAGTACCTTCCCTTGACCACCGCTGCCAACAGTCATGTACAGTGGCTACATTCCTGCCAAGTGGTTCTGCAATATTGCGGAACGGAAATCAACCTTCTCGTAGCCCTATTACACGACCTCGTTCAAACTCCGTGAGCTGTTGATAATGGCTTCTTCGTCTTCTTAAAAGTATTCTTGACTAACATCAACACACTACGTCGAATCTCAACGATAACTAACGCTCACGAACGTTACAGCGCGTATTTACAGCAAATCTGCTTTGCATGTTCCGAGGGGCGCTACTAGCGCCACACGTATGCGCCGAGCGCGAAATTTGCATAGACGTCATCTTACAGATGTACTCTCCCCACCTACCAACTGTCGTTTATCTAACACAACCCATTCTTGGTGTTGGGGAATTTTTTTTTCCGTCAGTGTATTTATTTAATTACTTTCAAGTGGAAGAATCGTTTTTGCTGTTGCTGAATGGACTTTTCAAAGCTGTACCTCGAGAATTCGTGTAACTATAAGGCTAAAAAAGTAATAAATCAGATGCAGATCTTGTTAAAGAGAGAAGCATTTACGTATATGTGAAGCAATCCAAAAAATTTTTACAGCAAGCAAAATTGAATGCCTTAACGTATCCAACGAATTTCGAGTTTCTATCCCAGCTTACTGATAGTACGTATATTTGTTTGTACATATATTATTGTATATTATCATTCAACCTCAACTGAAAATTCCAAACGCCGCTTGAGGTACAGGAAATCCTCAAGCCGCGTTTGGAATTTTCAGAGAGGGAAGAGGGTGGTGTCAGAAACAGTGTTTGGCTGAACAGAATATTTTTTTAGAAGCTGTCAAACTGGTAAACAAACTTTGTCGTGTTAGCATAACCTGGTTTTCTTCTATAAGCATGGTGAAGCACAAATATATGTATATACACACTGTCGTATCAGAATTACATGACCACATCCGGAATCACAATGTACCCGCCCAGGCATGTCACAGAGTACACGTGGCAAGGTCAACCACACGGATAGATGAGCCATAATGCCAGCCAGGAAAGATGAGCCATAGTGCGTTACGTGAGCACAATGGGCAGAGGTAGTCATTTGACGGACGTGCAAAAAGGAATGATCATCGCCTACCGCACCAAGGGTGGAAGCATTTCAGAAACAGCAGACTTCGTGGGCTGTTCGCAAGGTGCTGTAGTAAGGGTGTACTAAAAATAGACCGCTGGCACACCGACTACCTCCCGACGTCATAACTATGGAGACCCAAAGGCCATGGACCCCAGAGGAGAACTTCGCATCCGTCGACTGGTAAAGGGCAATCGACGCGCAACTGTGCAACAATTGACCATGCAAATAAACTGTGGAGCACCCAGGTATGTGTCTTCGATAACAGTAGAGCGAATCCTGCTATTCATGGGTCTCCGGAGTCGACACTGCGTCAAGGCACTTATATTAACCCAGGTCCATCGGCAACGACGCCTGCAGTTCGCATTGAACGGTGGGATAGTGGGAAGGGGTTTTCTTCTCCCACGAATCGAGATTTGTTCACCACAGAAGTGACGGGCGTGGCAGATACGGCGTCAGACACGAAAACGAACACCCGGACACGCTTGTCGGTCAAGTACATGCCGAGGGTGGCAGTGTGTATGTCTGGGGGATGTTTTTCTGGTATGACCTAGGACCGCTGGTACCACTAGATGGGTCCCTGAACGCCAATGACTACCTGTACTACCTCGCTGACAACATGCGTCCCTTCATGTTGGACGTTTACTCTGGTGATAATGGTGTATACCAACAGGACAATGTGCCGTGCTGTGTCGCTAAGGGGGTGCGTGACTGGTTCCAGGAACACGACACCGATGTCTCCGTTCTCTCTTAGCAGGCGAAATCACCCAACTTCAATCCCATAGAGCACTTGTGGGACTATTTAGATCGACAGGTTAGACGTGCCGACCCCAAGGAGGTTATATTACTGGAGACACCACTGGCTCTGCCGCCATAGGTCACAGCTAATTTGTGGTGTGACGTCACAAGCAGGCAAAAACGAACTAAATTGTACCGTTGATAGAACAGTAAGCTTGTGTATCATTGATAAAGTTTATTGAATTACTCATTTTATCTGTTATACGCTTAGAAGCTTTTGTTCCATTGGTTTCAAAGCAGCTTCTTTTCTGCGGCTGCGTCGTGTCTGCTCATGACGTCATTTGCAGCACGGACGGTGACTTATGGCGGCCAATGCTGCGTGGATAGGAGTGGTGTCTCCAGTAATATAACCTCCTTGGCTGACCCACAACCACGTCAACTCCGGGACCTCCGTGCTCTGCTGTAGTCCTAATGAACACGTGTGCCTCGGGCAACCTTACAGGGCCTCATTGCATCCATGCCACGCCGTTTCTCCGCTGTCACCCGGGCCAAGAGTGGTTATTCCCATTATTAGGTAGGTGCTCATATTATTATGATACGACTGTGTACGTTATAGTTTTTTCTTGAGTTAGCATAAGGCCTACTGATCCAGAATATGGCGGCTCATTCCGCCCCTGTGCAGCTCTGAAGGGGTACTTACAAAAATTACTGTCATCAGCAAAATCAAGATGAGTTAAATAATCTCCATTAAACTTTATTCCCTTTTGTTTTCTCAGTTCAATGATTGAAAGACATTCTGCACCGTGGCATTGGACTCTGAAAAGTTTGGGAGGTATGGTATCACCTTATCTCACTCCCTTTCCAATTTTTATTGGTGATGTGTCCTCAAATAGCCGAAACTTTGTACTTGCGTTTTCATTTATGTTATTATATGTATGGAGACCCAAAGGCCATCGACCCCAGAGGAGAACTTCGCATCCGTCGACTGGTAAAGGGCAATCGACGCGGCATTTTTTTCTTTTTCTGACGGAACGCTGTTCTGACAACTTTCTTAACATTTTTTTTACTTTGAGTTTTGGAATAATAGTTTATGTAATTGAAACACTGAATAACCGATATTCTCATAAACATTTAATTTCCGTAACATATTAGAGAGAGATGGCAGGAGTTAACCAAATGCCTTGCTAAAGCACCTCGCTTTAAGCCAGTGTTGTATTCAGGCATCTTTTAAAGGGTGCTTAACCTCCCGAAAATCCATGAACGCCCCCGTAGGTTTCCTCTTAAATTTAGACCAATTTTTTTCCGCTTATAGCTGAACATTTAAAGAAATTATTAAAAAACAACTTAAGAAAATGAGGAAAAACATTCTAATAGTAAACAAAAACAACCACATGGACTTCAATATGAAATTTCTATCATCCGTCAATAAAACATTAAACAGTACTCGCTGAAGGGGCAATTTTTCAATGACAACTCGGTCTACTTCAGTGATAAAAACCTAATTCCACAGAGTAGAGATGTTTGTTCTGTAATACATCATCATATTTTGGAAGCTGGCATTCAGCTTTATTGCGTCTTGAATAAAGAAGTCTAGCAACAGAAAATGAAGACAGCTATAGAGGATTTAAAGGTGGTAAAAATGAATAAAGACCCTGTCAAAGGTATAATAAGGCAAGTATCTACTTTTAAGAATCATAGTAACCTGCCTACTGAAATTAAATGTAAAGCCTACCCACCCATTGGTGCTTGTACTCCGAATATCTTCGGCAAAATTAAAACATAAAATAAATCAACCTGTTAGATTAATTGTGAACAAGAATGTCTCTCCAACTATCAATTTAGAAAGGGCTATTTATCAATACCTAAAACCTTTATATAACAACCATGTTTACAATGTATCTAATTCTATACCGTTAATTGATAAAATTCAAGCTATTCAAGATTTCAACTTTACTATGTTTAGCCGTGATGTAGTAGCACTTTACTCGAATACTCCCACAGATGAAGCAATTAATTTAATTAATCAGCAGTTGTCAACAGAGGGAATTGAAGATAAAGAAAGGAACAGCATTATCTCGTCTTTGAAATATATTACTAACAGCAATTATTTTTCATATGATGAGATAATTTATAGACAAACATTTGGAGCTCCCATGGGATCCCCACTCTCCTGCTTGTTGGCGGAAGTGGTGTTACAGCATATTGAATAAACAATCTTCCAACAACCTAACCTGGACTCACCTTGTTTATACCTACGCTACGTAGATGGCGTTCTTCTCTTCTGGCAACATTCTAGAGACAAACTTGATAAGTTCATAAACGCACTTAACAGTATTTATCCTACTATTAGGACCGCATTAGGAAAAGAAATTGATAACAAACTAAATTTTTTTGGATTTGAGTTTATTTCGGTACGATGATTCCATTGAATATAATCTTTTTAGAAAGCCAACTTATGTTCAAGCGTTGATCCCATGTGATTCTTGGCATCCCTGGAAATACAAAACAGCTGCTTTTTCTTACTATATCAAAAGAACAATTACACATTCTTCTTCCCTACAATTTGAACAGGCTGAATTGCAGTGGATCGGGAATACTGCAGAAGCATTTGGTTATAGTGATAGATTGATTACTTCCATTTACGACAATATCAAAAATAACGTTCAAATTTAGCATAAAAAGTGAATGTAAAGCTTACTTATCAATTCCTTTTTTACCACCTATTACCAATTTGTTAAAGAGAATGTGCGGAGCATCAAATATTTTTGGCTGAAACTATCACCGATAATGGAGCCTTATTAACCTACAATGACAACAAGTCAATCTTCGATAAATCGGGCGTATATTGTATCCCTATAATAACGAACCCCAATCAAAAGGATTATATGTACCTAGGTAGTACTAAGAGACGCCTTATTACTCGATTAAAAGAACATGTATACGATTGGGAAAAGAAAAGGCCCAAAACAGCATTTATTTAATATTGCATCGAACACAATGCTGTATCCGATTGGGAAAATGTCAAATTTCTAACATCACTTCGATCACATAAAAAATTCTTACTTCAGAGGCTCTAATTATTGAAAAATATAAAGGGAAGTGTTGTAACAGTAATTCTCCTATTGATATTCCACACGCATGGAGATACCTGTTACATTCTGAAAATCAACGTAGGATTAAACAGAAGTCAGATAAACACTGCTTGCTGGCTTGGTCAATCAGCAGGACGAATACGTCGGTGAAATCCCCTCAAATGGCGCTATACAAGAACTGCGCGATAGGGTATAGGCGTTCATAGCATATGCGATGAAGTTTACATACTGTCTTTCATTCAGGCATGTCATATTACATCTGAGTTAATTGCGAGGGACTAGGCACTTGTGAACTCTTCCACTGATGAAGGCATAATATTTGCCAAAACATGTATGGATGCTGGTAGCATTAATAGAATGTAGATAGGTTCCATGGTTTTGTCATTTTCAACTTTTAACTTTGTTGGTTTTACTTCTCAATAGATTTTAATGTTCGAATTTCACCATTTTATACTTGGGTTCATGCCGTTTAATTTACGTTTTACTCATTTGGTCGTTTTTATCGTTCGTTGTGATATATGTCTTATCAACCTCTGATATTCGGTCACTAGCAGAAGCCGGACGACAATGGATGTAGGCCTACTTTTCAAAGTTTTATTAAGTCTTTTGATTGTTCTACTTGTGGTTAGCTTTATGTTAATATTACCAGGAACCTGTTGACTTCTGCTTAAAATTGCTAGTATAAACACGTGAAGAACAGTACTGTGCTACTGTAAGTAGTAGTTATAGATTCACTAAATTATTTCGTCCGAAAAATATTAGTACCTGGGAAAAGTGCGACGTACAGATTTTATATTATGGAAATTAATGGCAAATGGTGCAGAAATTTCATGTTTTAATTGTCTTTTAAAGATTTTTATCGCAATATTTAACGATAAGTGCGATGTGTGAGGAGACGCTGCGGTAGGCCTAACGCATTGCTACAGCGACGATGTCAAGCTTTGCTCCGTTAACAGGATGATTTGCTGTGGCGTGTAATTCACGCGCGGATGACTACAAGTACAGACGCGTACGTTCTTGCCAGGGGAGAGAAGCATCATGTACTCATACGCTACATAATATACACTATCTACTAACAAGTAATTGGACACCTGTGGTAGCAAAGGAAAACGAAGTTTATTCACCTTCAATAGTTGGTGGAGCCTC
This sequence comes from Macrothele yani, assembly GCA_039090855.1. NCBI lineage: Eukaryota > Metazoa > Arthropoda > Arachnida > Araneae > Macrothelidae > Macrothele > Macrothele yani. The sequence continues at coordinate 92,294,459 of CM077009.1, forward strand.
AACGAGCGGTGATTACAGCTGTGACTCTCTGGGGCATATTCTCAACCAGGCGTTGTACGACGGCTAGCGGTATTTTCTTCCACTCGGCTTGGAGAAGACAGGTTAGTTCCTTCACCGATTTCGGACAGTGGGGGCACCCCTTAAGTCGACGCTCCAACTCGTCAAAGAGGTGCTCGATAGGGTTAAGGTCCGGGCTCTGCGCAGACCAGTCCATTCGATTAACCCCATTGTCTCCATACCAAGCCACGGTGGACCTCGCAACATGACAGGTGGCATTGTCATCCTGAAAGTAACACGGGTCCACCCCGTAAAACTGCAACAACGTAGGAAGCGCATGGTCATCCAAAATAGTGCAGTAGGTCTCGGCGTTGAGTCTACCAGGAATGGCGATCAAGGGTCCCGTGCCATACCAGGAGAAACACCCCCATTCCACCGCCGCCGAACTTCACAGTTGGCACAATGCTTTCCGGAAGAAGGCGTTCTCCAGGCAGACGCCAAACCCAGACCCTGCCATCCGGACGGTAGAGGGTGAACCTTGATTCGTCGCTCCAGAGAAACTGTTTACACTGTTTAACGGTCCACTGTCGACGTTCTTTGCACCACGCTAGCCGAGCAGCGCTATTGGACTTGGTGATCAAAGGCTTGTGGGCGGCAGCACGTCCATGATAACCGACCATATGGGCTTCCTTACGGATGGTATTCATCGAAAGAACACTCCCGGATGCCTGTTAAAACTCCTTGCGGATGTGGCCCATCGATTTGGTGCGGTTCTTCCGAATTTCTCCGGCCAGCACCCGTCGGTCTCTAACTCCCAGTTTTGTGGGTCTGCCGGGTCGGGGCAGATTCCGACAGTCACCTGTCATCTTCCACTTGCCAATCACGTAGGCCACTGTTGAATTTGGGTACTTCAACTCGCTGGATATGTCACGTATGGATCGGCCATTTCTGTGATACCCGACGATTACACCTTTCTCGAAATCAGAGAGCTCCGAACTGCGTGGCATCTTGCGTGCGACTGGTTGCGTTCTTGTTTCCCACACGATATTTAACGGCGGTGGCAGTGACGTGTGTCAGGACCGCAGATATCGTCGATTGCAGGGGTGTCCAATTACTTGGTAGATAGTGTAGTTCATTCATGTTTTGTCATTGTTTTTAAAGCAGATGTCGAGAAATGTTTCGTTCTTTTGCACACGATTTCCTGATTCCAAATAGAAAGTACGAATATTCCTTTCTATGTTGTACAGAAAATTAGGGAAGTATAATTTTCGGTTCTGCTTTGAACGGCTTCCATTCGTAGCTGATTTGCTGTGGCGCTGTACTTTTGTTTCTCCTGTTAATTCCTTATTCTCAGGTCAGTTTCTATCTCACTGATACGTATCTTTTGCAAATCGAAGATGTTTTTTCCTGCCAACAACGTACAGGATACAACAAAATGAAGGGTAGATATTTTGAACCTATTTTATGTAGCGTATCACTACAAGATTTATCGCTCTTCTGTCAACAGCGTAACCGCTTTCTCTTGTACTCTTTCGCCAGTCTTTTCCGTACAACAACGAACCTTCCTTTCAACGAAGCAAAGCTTGACATCGTCGCGGTAGCGATGCGTTAGGCATACCGTAGCGTTTCTTCACAGCATCGCACTTACAGGTAAATATTTCTGCACCATTTGCCATTAATATCCATACTCTAAAATCTGCACGTCGCACTCTCTCCAGGTACTAATATTTTTCCGACGAAATAATTTAGGACGCTAATATACTCATTTGCCCTTTCTACATTTCACAGCGTTACCTAAGATATGAAACAACCTTTACAGAATTAAAAAACAAACTTACCTTTTCACTTATCTTTATATTTTTGTATTTATTTGTTGTGTATATCTTTATTATGTTTATGTATGCAAATTTCTTTTATTTTTTAATCCAAAAGGCAGCAAACATGAAAATTACATGAAACCACATGAACCAAAGCCGCTCAGATCGTATCTCAGAAGTAAAATCACGTGACACATGAAGATAAGTCCCACCCATATGTGTCGTCACTGAAGCTGAATACCGCCCTCTGATTGGCCGAGATTTCCCCAGTCCCGTATCAATGTAAGGTTTGCTTAAATGCCGCCCGGGTCCAACTTGAACGATTAGACAGGGACCTACGCCTCTAGCCATTGGGACAGCAGAAATAGATTCGTGTGTCCGAAATACAGGTGTTGTAACGGAAAAATTGGGTAGATATACATCAGTATTACTACAGTGCCTAGAAGAATTAGTGTGACGTGCTCCGTAAGATGTCCCTCACGGTTTTGTGACCAATCGTCATGAAATGACAGAGGGCGCTGGCATCGGAAGTTACATTAGGATGCTTCATCGGCTTCATGCTATTGAATGGTGGGAAGTTTGTTTGCCAAGGCTTTGCTGCCTTACGATACTTCAAATTTTCACAAAACAAAGGTTAGTGGAGGGAAATCTTTTTGGCAGTATCTTTGCTAATTCGTTGTAGCTCGATCATAACAGTAATACACTAGGTATTCGAGCCCTGGTCCCGCGTGCTATCTAGACTACGCTTTTTTGCGTTAATACCGGGATGGTAGATAATGTTTTTTTTAACTGCCGGTATGCTCACTTCCATTTTTGTTAACTACCGGTATGCCAAACCGGCACACTTCGAACACTGTATTTTTCATTCAAGTGGTATTTAAAAAGTTACTGGATATTGAATATTGCTTCTCATAGGGATAACATGGTGATGGTGGTGTATATAATAATTCTCATACATTGTATATATATATCCATATGTTCTGTATATACATAATCGAGGGCCTCGAAAAGTATGACTGCCCAGGGCCCCCAAAAGCGTTAAGACGGCACTGACCTCATGCTGTCATTTGATGATGAAACCCATCGTAAGATGACTCCATGCTAATGCGAATGAATTTCTGCTGGAAAGCAGTCATAACAATGCTGGCTATTACGTAGTGTTCCCTTGGCTGTATATCACACTTTATGACATTTAAAAGGAGAACGACTAATTAGTTTTTTCAATTTTTAAGGGGGGGGAGCACATGCCCTACTGTGCCTTCCCCACGTTGCGCCTGTGTGTATGCTACATTAATAATTTCCTTTTTTTTAACGGTAAAAATAGTTTAAGGGAACTGCATAGAAGTATCCCATTTAGACAGACTCCATGAACACCCACTTCTTAATTTTTACCTTATTAAACTTTTTACTTAAGGTGCAAAAGAATTTTCCTCTCTTCACTGCAAACCCATTTGAATAGCAAATTTAATCACATAATTATTATGAGGTGAAGAAAGGTAAAGAAAAATGTTATAATTATTTTTCTTTAAAAGAATGTCATCATATACATTCAGTTTTTGTATATTTACTTCTGTCCAGTATGACTCATTTTGTTTATCGTATCACAGGCAAAAGTTTTTTTAGGAATGATTTTTATAAATGGATTACAGTTGGTATATTATTAGAAAATAGACCAATTTTAAAAATAGTAATCGCATTTGTTGTATTCTGTTTTTAACTCATTAAAAGGCTTCTTTTCAAAGCCACACTCTGCAACTAAATGGAAAATATTTATTTTGATCCCATGTTCTTACCAAGAAATTTAGTCACTCATTGCTGAAAAATGAAGTACATTATTGAATAATATATAAGTTTTTAGGTTACTGAATTTCAAGACCTAATTGGATTATTGGAATGCAAATTATAAAGCCGATGTCTCGTTGAAAAATATTTCCCCCTTTTTTTCCGGTAAGGTTTTGAGGGGCAAAACATTTTCTTTTTTTTTAATTTTTACTTTATACTGTTTTTTCTTTTTTGGTTGGAGGTTTAACGACCACCGTGAGCAACTCAATGGGCTATAAGCAGTCGTCCGTTCCTAATTTAGGGTCACTGGTTCCAGGGAAGGGACAGAGCCAGTGCCGTAAGACAAACACAACATCCATGCCTGACCGGGATTCGAACCCGGACCCCTTACGGACGAATGATCAGAGGCCATCGCTTAGACCACTGCGCCACCGGGCGGGGCGGCCTTTATACTGTAAGTTGATGTTTTAGTGATTGTAAACTGCATATTGGTCTCCAGTGTTTTTGCGTAACTTCCGCCGCCCCGGTGGCGCAGTGGTCTAAGGCGCTGGCCTCTGATCATTCGTCCGAACGGGGTCCGGGTTCGAATCCCGGTGAGGCATGGATGTTGTGTTTGTCTTACGGCACTGGCTCTCTCCCTTCCCTTTAACCAGTGACCCTAAATTAGGGACGGGCGACTGCTTATAGCCCATTGAGTTGCTCGCGGTGGTCGTTAAACCTCCAATCAAAAAAAAAAAAACTTCCGAAATATCTAACATTAATGTTGACGTTAGCTAAATGCAAAGCTTAACTTAAACTACGATACCCTTATTAATAAATCTTGAGCACCCCGTTCGTTCTTTGGGGGGGGGGTGAAAGGGGTGTGTCGATTATTTCGTATATACTTAAGATATCTGCTTATAAAATATCGTTCAAGGAGTAGACATAATACTGATGAGCTGGGGGTGTGTCGTAGAAAGATGTGCGTTTTCGTCGTCCTTCCTCCCTGAAAAGCGACGTGACATCCGATCGCAGCGCCATCTACAGCTTTCATGATTGCGGGCAGCAAGTTTTTCTGCGAGCATGACACACTAATTCTTCTAGGCACTGTAGTAATACTAATAAAACGTTCAAATTTGTTTTTTATTGGTGTAGTATTACAAAACTAGGTCAAAACGCTAGCTTTCGCCACCACAGGTGCTTCACCCAAGGAGGTTTGAAAAAGAGGAGGTGAAGGGACCCGTTTTTTTTTTTTTTTTTTTTTTTTTTTTTGAGGTTTAACGACCACCGTGAGCAACTCAATGGGCTATAAGCAGTCGCCCGTCCCTAATTTAGAGTCACTGGTTCCAAGGAAGGGAGAGAGCCAGTGCCGTAAGACAAACACAACATCCATGCCTCACCGGGATTCGAACCCGGACCCCTTCCGACGAATGATCAGAGGCCAACGCCTTAGACCACTGCGCCACCGGGGCGGCGGACCCGTTTTGATTGAAGCCAAAAGAGATCAGCTGTGTCTGTCCTCTTTCTGAGGTGGAGCGAATCTGTGCTGCGGGAGTTCGGGAACGTGACGTCACTTCCTGTGGCTTAAGCAGTTTTGCTTAGCGCATGCAAACCAAGGATGGAAAGAATACATATTTCGTTCTTCTTATTTCTTAACATTAGGCTTTTGGTTACATTTTAAACATGTTTACTTGCACATGGGCAGTATACATGGTTACTTGCATATGGACAGTAAGTAACCATGCGCACTATGCACCCGCTCAAAAAATCATTATTTTGTTGAATTTTTTAAAGAAATACCAACACATATTTTCCTGTTTTTTCTGGAAATTTTTTATTATGGGAATGAATATTTCAGCTTCAATTTTTTTCATGCCTGTATGGGTAGAGTAAGGGTCCGAAAAAACCGTTCAAAATCGAGATTTCCCCATAGAGATATACAGGAGATTCTTAGGTTGGGCGCATTGGCGTAGTCAGCTGATAAAAAGTGGCGTCGCGCCAGAGCACAGGGAGAGGGGCTGATGCCACCTCCTCTTACTTCTAACCTCCTTGGCTTCACCATATCTAAAGACTTTGGCTTCACCAAAGTTTGGTTGATTTTTACAAAGAGTTAGTAGGTTTTATATTTCAGGATTGGCAACACTAATTTACAGGATCTCACTTCCCGGTGAGCGGACCGAAAACGCTTCTAACGAATTCGTCTGCTACTTCCGGTCCTCTGTTGGGGATCTCACGTACGTGAGTGAGCCTGTTAGGGAATTCACGTACGTGACGTGAGAGTTTCTACTTTGTGGTTCTTAGACGACACGTGCGTTGTCAAACGGAATCCCAAAGTTAAAGAACGAGTGTAAAGGTGGTGTATCCTTTATAGCGTAAGTAAGTAGTGTTGAAATAATTTATAAAATTCCCTTAGTGGATCTTTTATTTTAAGGTAACACCAATAAATATAGATATTTTTCATTATACCAAAGGTATCTGAGACTTAGATTGCAATGAAATCAGGTAAAAGATATGCTTGTGAAATTTGTCAAAAAATCTATTGTAGGTAGCAGGGTTTAGATGAACATCGCAGAATAAAAGGCCATTACATAAGTAGACTTACTGATCCTGCCCCAGGTGCATGGAATTTTCAATGCCTAGTTTGTGATAAATCATTTACCCTTAAGTCATCATATCTGAGGCATTGCAAAATATTTTCTCATTTTTCTGATGATTGTGGTAGATTACATTGCCCAGAAAGTAATTGTGATATGAAATGTAATCTGCTAAATGATTTTATTTCTCATTTGAAAAATGTTCATGGTGTAGAATTTGTAGAGGGCACTCAGGAATTTCCTTCTGTAGCTGATTTTGAGGTGTGGAAAAATGAAATAGAAAACAAGTATAAGTGTAATTTTATTAATCGGAGGGGCACCAAAGTAACAGCTTCTGGTTCATATCAGTATTATGTTTGCCATAAGTCTGGAAATCCAAAAGACCAGCACATAAGAAATTCTAAGAAAATTGGATTTCTGTGCACAGCACATATGCATGTAAAGATATGTGATAATGTTTTTGTAAAATACAATTTATCACATTATAGGCATAATAATAACATTGAAGATATGCGTATTCCACTTGAAGAGAGGAGAAAAATTGCTCGAGATTTGAGTTCCGGCATTGAACCTTCAACTATTGTTAAAAAAATAAGGAATTCATTTACAGGTGCTTTTGAAAGAAAGCACATGATAGGAAAATTGGATGTACGAAATATTCAGAGGTCATTTGGAATTGGAGAAATTCCAAAGCATGTGAATGAATTTGACAGTTTAAATAGTTGGGTTCTTGATTTGCAAGCTAAAGATAATTCCTCTGTGTTGGCTTACAAAGCACAACATGAAGTGTCGGAAGAGTTTAACACTCTCAAAAAGACAGATTTGTTTTTAGTTATCCAAACCCCACTCCAAAAAAGCATGCTACTGGAATTCGGTCCAGATCAGGTTATTTGCATGGATTCAACCCATGGAATGTCCCAGCATAATTATTATTTAATAACAGTTCTGATAAAAGATAAGTTTGATGAAGGTTTTCCTGTTGCATGGTGTCTTACTAATCGGGAAGACTATACAGTTCTGTTTCATTTTTTTATGAGTATTAAGAAAAAAGTTCCAACTTTAAAACCATGTTGTATAATGACAGACGATGCTCCTCAGTATTTTAAAGCATGGGTTGCTGTCTTTGGTGAGGGTCCAAAAAAGTTGTTATGTTCCTGGCATGTACTCAGGGCTTGGAAGTCTAACCTAAAAAAGGTTGCTGGTTCAACTGAGCATCAAACAGAGGTTTTTCAAACATTAAGAATTTTAATGGATGAAATTGATGAAATAAAATTTAACCAATATTTACCAGTAGTGTATGAAAAATTTCACTCCGAAAATCGAACAAGAGAGTTTGCTGAGTACTTTTTCAATCATTATTTTTTGAGGCCAACAGAATGGGCTGCTTGTCACCGAGTTGGTCTTGGGATCAATACAAACATGGCAGTAGAAGCCTTTCACAAAGTCTTAAAAGGAAATTATTTGCAGAGGAAAGCAAATCCACGTGTTGATGAGGTATTGGTTAAGCTTTTTAACTATGTAGAAAATAAAGGGTTTGAGCAAGTGATTAAACAAAAAAAGGGAATTCTGGTGCATATAAGATTAAGATATTAAAAAGAAATCATAAGGAGAGTGAAAATATTCCTTTTAGTAATATTAGGGTTGTTGGAGAACAGGCGTATGTGAAATCGTCGAGTACAGAAGAAGAATATGTAGTCACAGAAACTGGAAATAGCCATGCTTCGTGTGAGTTGACTTGTATAAAATGTCATATTTGTCAGCATGCACTTTCTTGCAACTGCTATAGTTATCTTCGCCGCAACGAAATGTGCAAACATGTACATTTGGTGGCTCGGTATAGGGAACAAAGTGGTTTGTCCAGTGATAACATAATAATTGGTGAACACAGAATGGAAGAAGAATCTACACTTAGTCACTTAAGAAAACCATTGTGCACAATTGAAGAAAAAAAAAGAAGATACTTGAACGGTTAGAGCATATTTCCAAGTTGTGTGAAAAAGCTACAGATTTGGATATTATGCAACAGTGCGATGAATCAATTGCAACAGCTGAAAGACTTTTACTTTTATCAGTCAATAAGCCAAATGTGTCACTTCCCAAGGTTTTAAACAGAGCTCCGAATCAGAAGATTAAAGCTCAGAGGCGCTTTGTTTCCACACAAAAAAGGAAACGTCCCCGCAGTAGGATGTGTAGACCAACAAATAATGAGGCAATGGGTATAAAGAAAAATTTAGAGCAGCTAATTGCTCCTGAGCAGAACAGTTTTGGTGATTCCATTGAAAGTGTAGATACCTCGACCCCTCCAGATCTGCCACATTTCAGCGAATCTGTGACTATTGAAAATATAAATCAACTTGTTCCTGAGGGAGAAATGATTATTGAAGAACAGGTATGTGCTAGCTATGTTGATGTTGATACAACAGATGCTACAGCCATCATAACACAAAACTTTTCTCCATCACATAAAGAGTTTAAAATTCTAGAATGTATATTGGGGGAAAGTATCGCAGAAGTAATGAAACAAAAGAAGATAATAGAGGCCCATCAGATCCCTTTAGACTTTGAAAGTATCTCGGCAGATATTTTAGATGTTGATGTGTGTTGTGTTCGACAGTATTTTTCTGAAGCAGCTTGGATGGCAGTTCATCAGAGAATTAAAGATTTAAAAGCTTCGTGGAAATGCTGGGATTGCTCTTTAGTAACGAGTAAGCGTAGTATGGCAGGTTGTGATAGTTGTAATAAGTGGTTTCATTTCCAGTGTCAAGGCATACACTCAAAACTCCCTGAAAAATGGTTTTGTAAACACTGTGAAAATGCATTGTAAACATAAGTAATATTTCCAAAAGTGTAGTTTGTCACTTGTGCTTGTTTAGTTCTGTGGGTGGTACAAGGCAGTTTTTCCTTACACTATGAATGAGAAAAATAGAGTGGGCTACCAATTTTCAGTGCATAAAGTAGTTCTGGTTATGTATCTGCTGTTTACATATGCTTGTGCATGCCTGCCAGTACAGGCAGGGTAAAAAAACTAGATCCACCACTAGAAAAAAAAAAAACAGGAAAAGGAAGAAATATGATTTAGAGTGGTTTGTTTTATGAAGAGAGTATACAGAAAAATGGAATGGAGAACAAATACAATAAAGTGCCAAAAGTCATGGGATACGTACCTAGTTTCATGTAGGACGTCCTCTAGCCCGGCAAAGTCCAGCAAATTGATGTGGCACTGATTCCACAAGTGGCCGGAAGCCTTCTGGAAAGGTGTTGAGCTATTCCGTCTGAACAGGCGCCTATAGTTAGCTGGCATTTGTAGGTGCAGGATCTGGGGTGCAATCTTTCCACCAACCACGTCCCATAAGTGCACCTTTGGGTTAATGCCGGGCGAATATGGTGGCCCACCATCCATCATAACTGTGCTGAATGCTTCTTCTCACACCAATTTTGAACAACTTGGGCCCGATGACATAGTGCATTGTCCGCTTGGAAAATCCCATCATTGTTGAGCCCATGAAGGGCTGCAAATGGTCACCCAGCAGAGTAGGTTAATGATGTGTTTACGAGGACCAGAGAACCCAAACAGTGCCACATGTATGAAACCACCACCAGCTTGCACAGTGCCTTGTTGACATATTGGGTCAATGGCCTGGTGTGGTCTGTGTGCCACACCAGAACCCTACCATCACCTCGTAACAACTGGAAGTATGACTCATCAGACCAAGCCACATGTTGCCAGTCTTCCAGGGTCCAATTACCGTGTTCACAAACCCAGGTGAAGTGCTGTGTCCAATGTCGTTTTGTTAAGAAAGGCACTCTGGTGGGTCTTGTGCTCCCATACCCCAAGGATGCTAAATTATGCTGCACTGACCTGATGGATATGTCTGGTACCTCCTGCATTGAATGTAGATGTTTTTTGAGCTAGTGTCGCTTGTCTATTAGCATGGACAATCTCGGTCAGGCTCCGCTAGTCACGGTCATTCAGCACTTGTGATCTGCTCCGTTCATGGTGGGTGTTAATGTCTTCCATGAGGTATTCTTGGTACACACATGACACCGTTGATCAAGGAATGTTGAATGTTTGCGCAACTTCGGAAACTTAATGCCTCATCCGTCTGGCTCCCATTACCATGCCTCATTCAAACTCTGATAATTCACATTGGCTTACCGTAATCCTACTAGTGGTTGTTCAACCTGACTCAAGAGATTACACCTCACAACTGAAACAAATTGTGATCCGTGTCAAAGCCTTTATATGACGACAGCACCAGTTAAAAATTTGCATATTGCTGTCCCATGACTTTTGATACTTCAGTGTAGATACATGAGGTGCAGAATACAGATTTGCTTCTTAACAAAAGTTGAACAAAAGGAATTTGTCATACAGATAATTAATTACAATATTTCTGAATTATTATTTTTTGTATTCTGATTTACTTTGATTAATTCTTGAAAGGAATGTTAACTCTGCGTTCAGCACCAATTCTGAAACCAAAATTTTATGGCCTGTCTGTCAAATGTTCCAACTTAAAAGCACAGTTGTATAAAGGTAAAATGTATCTGTGCAGTATTGGAAGCTTTTCATTAGGGCTGTTGCACAGGAATAAGGAATTGCAATGTCACAGGTGCTCCTTGCACTTATAAAGAAAAAAACATGGTGTCTAGCAGTCTTGATAGGTTATTGTGTTCAATTTTAGAGTTTGCATATTTCTTTATACCTAACACTGCTTGTAATCTTTCAGAATATGAGTACACTACTTTCTACAAATTGTGATCAACCATTCCATCCATTTTTGGCATTTGTCTCTGTGAAACAGGTATTTCTAACAGCAAAAAATGTTTTTTTCATTTTCAAATATACACTATCTACCAACAAGTAATTGGACACCTGTGATAGCAAATGAAAACGAAGTTTATTCACCTTCAATAGTTGTTGGAGCCTCCACAAGCGGCGGTTACAGCTGCGACCCTCCAGGGCATATTCTCAACCAGGCGTATGACGGCTAGCAGTATTTTCTTCCACTCGACTTGGAGAAGACAGGTCAGTTCCTTCACCGATTTCGGACGGTGGGGGCACCCCTTAAGTCGACGCTCCAACTCGTCCCAGAGGTGCTCGATAGGGTTAAGGTCCGGGCTATGCGCAGGCCAGTCCATTCGATTAACCCCATTGTCACCATACCAAGCCATGGTGGACCTCGCAACATGACAGGTGGCATTGTCCTCCTGAAAGTAACATGGGTCCACCCCGTAAAACTGCCACAAAGTAGGAAGCGCATGGTCATCCAAAATGGTGCACTAGGTCTTTGTGTTGAGTCTACCAGGTTCCGTGCCATACCAGGAGAAACATCCCCATAGCATAATTCCACTGCCGCCGAACTTCACAGTTGGCACAATACATTCCGGCAGGAGGCGTTCTCCAGGCAGACGCCAAACCCAGACCCTGCCATACGAATGGTAGAAGGTGAACCTTGATTCGTCGCTCCAGAGAACCTGTTTTCACTGTTCAACGGTCCACTGTCGACGTTCTGTGCACCGCGTTAGCCGAGCAGCACTATTGGACTTGGTGATCAAAGGCTTGTGGGCAGTAGCACGTTCATGATAACCGAGCAGATGGGCTTTCTTACGAATGGTATTCATCGAAAGAACACTCGCGGATGTGGCCCATCGATTTGGTTTGGTTCTTCCGAAATTCGGTGGCCAGCATCCGTCAGTTTCTAACTCCCAGTTTTTTGGGTCTGCCGGGTCGGGGCACATTCCGACAGTCACCTCTCATCTTCCACTTGCCAATCACGTAGGCCACTGTCGATTTTGGGTACTTCAACTCGCTGGATATGTCATCGGCCATTTCTGTGATACCCGACGATTACACCTTCCTCAAAATCGGAGAGCTCCGAACTGCGTGGCATCTTGCATGGGACTGGTTGCGTTGTTGTTTCCCACACGATATTTAATGGTGGCGGCCATGACATGTGTCAGGACCGCAGATATCGTCGATTGTAGGGGTGTCCAATTACTTGTTGGTAGATAGTGGATATGCATGTAGTGCATACACACTATTATGTTTTTGTTGTATTTGTCATCAATGTGTTGAGCAGAAGTATAATAGTATATATATACCCTGAAATTCGAAAGTATGCAGGGGTGACATGGAGGAGACTGGCACAAGACAGACCGTTGTGGAGGAAACTTGGGGAGACCTTCGTCCAGCAGTGGATTGATAATGGTTGACAATGATGATGATGATATCCTATGTATGTATCTGAACCATCTAAGCTACACAATACAATGGTATACCATATAACAGTTTGCAGAAATGAGCTCAACAAAAATATTTCAAATTGCTTTTTTCTTTTCTGATATCACTGCATTTCAAATATCTGTGACATTTCTTTTTGCCAATATTTAGTGTGTATTTTGTAACTATCATGTGCAATAGTTATGTTCCATAGATGCACTCTTTGATGGGATGGGGCAAGTGCAAGTATGCTGCAATGGATAAAAGGTTGCAAAACCATCAAAATTCCCTTTTGACTACTTTAGACGTGTTGTTGTACTTGTTATTTCTTCAGTCAGCCATGTTAAGCTTGGCTAACATTCATATGTTTTGTAGGAAAAGCGGCCACTTCCTGTATTTATTGTTACAAACTTTGCGATAATGTCCTTACCGTAGTTAAATCAGGGGTACATCTCCTCCTCGCCTCCTTGTCCTGCATCGGTGGGTGCAGTGCTGTTTTCCCTGAATAAACTGCATTTGTGATCTCTATGGTTCTTAACGGTGGCATATTATAGTGGTTTTGATATTTGCATAAACAATATATTGGTTTTTAGCGTGAAACTTAAACAGATGTTTATAATGAAGCTATGTTGAATTAAAAAAAAAGCCTAATATTCTTTTAGCCATTAGCGAATCAAAACGGAATGCCAAAATGAATGAACTGGGTTGTAGTAAGTGCATTCATCTTTTGAAGGATTACTGCATTATTTGATTCAGTACTTTGAGTCATTATATGTATAGGTATATGAGGAGTGAAATGTCAGAAAAACCGCTTATTGAAGATTGTATGCTGCCAGTTGCAAAAAATCAGGACTGTCAGCACCTGCAAATTTCTCAAAGATCTGTAATGGCAATGTCACATTCTCCATATTAAAAAAAGAAAAAGAAAACGTAGTTCAGCAGAAACCTGGTGACCTGTGAGAAAGTAAAAAATTGCATCTGTTGCTGGTTAGTGGGGGGGGGATCAGCTTCTTTACAACACCTACCAGCTGGAAATCTATCAGGGCTGGTAGGATTATAGGCTGTTGTGTTTGACAGCTCGGTATCAGCACTAGGTCTCAGAAAACCTTTATATTGTTCTTGAGGATGTGTGTGGGGCAAAATGTCAAAAAAAACTGCTTATTGAATATGTACGCTGCCAGTTGCAAAAATTCAGGACTGTCAGCACCTGCAAATTTCTCAAAGATCTGTAATGGCAATGTCACATTCTCCATATTAAAAAAAGAAAAAGAAAACGTAGTTCAGCAGAAACCTGGTGACCTGTGAGAAAGTAAAAAATTGCATCTGTTGCTGGTTAGTGGGGGGGGAATCAGCTTCTTTACAACACCTACCAGCTGGAAATCTATCAGGGCTGGTAGGATTATAGGCTGTTGTGTTTGACAGCTCGGTATCAGCACTAGGTCTCAGAAAACCTTTATATTGTTCTTGAGGATGTGTGTGGGGCAAAATGTCAAAAAAAAAACTGCTTATTGAATATGTACGCTGCCAGTTGCAAAAATTCAGGACTGTCAGCACCTGCAAATTTCTCAAAGATCTGTAATGGCAATGTCACATTCTCCATATTAAAAAAGAAAAAGAAAACGTAGTTCAGCAGAAACCTGGTGACCTGTGAGAAAGTAAAAAATTGCATCTGTTGCTGGTTAGTGGGGGGGGGGGGGAATCAGCTTCTTTACAACACCTACCAGCTGGAAATCTATCAGGGCTGGTAGGATTATAGGCTGTTGTGTTTGACAGCTCGGTATCAGCACTAAGTCTCAGAAAACCTTTATATTGTTCTTGAGGATGTGTGTGGGGCAAAATGTCAAAAAAAACTGCTTATTGAATATGTACGCTGCCAGTTGCAAAAAATCAGGACTGTCAGCACCTGCAAATTTCTCAAAGATCTGTAATGGCAATGTCACATTCTCCATATTAAAAAAAGAAAAAGAAAACGTAGTTCAGCAGAAACCTGGTGACCTGTGAGAAAGTAAAAAATTGCATCTGTTGCTGGTTAGTGGGGGGGGGGAATCAGCTTCTTTACAACACCTACCAGCTGGAAATCTATCAGGGCTGGTAGGATTATAGGCTGTTGTGTTTGACAGCTCGGTATCAGCACTAGGTCTCAGAAAACCTTTATATTGTTCTTGAGGATGTGTGTGGGGCAAAATGTCAAAAAAAAACTGCTTATTGAATATGTACGCTGCCAGTTGCAAAAAATCAGGACTGTCAGCACCTGCAAATTTCTCAAAGATCTGTAATGGCAATGTCACATTCTCCATATTAAAAAAAGAAAAAGAAAACGTAGTTCAGCAGAAACCTGGTGACCTGTGAGAAAGTAAAAAATTGCATCTGTTGCTGGTTAGTGGGGGGGGGGGGATCAGCTTCTTTACAACACCTACCAGCTGGAAATCTATCAGGGCTGGTAGGATTATAGGCTGTTGTGTTTGACAGCTCGGTATCAGCACTAGGTCTCAGAAAACCTTTATATTGTTCTTGAGGATGTGTGTGGGGCAAAATGTCAAAAAAAAACTGCTTATTGAATATGTACGCTGCCAGTTGCAAAAAATCAGGACTGTCAGCACCTGCAAATTTCTCAAAGATCTGTAATGGCAATGTCACATTCTCCATATTAAAAAAAGAAAAAGAAAACGTAGTTCAGCAGAAACCTGGTGACCTGTGAGAAAGTAAAAAATTGCATCTGTTGCTGGTTAGTGGGGTGGGGGGAATCAGCTTCTTTACAACACCTACCAGCTGGAAATCTATCAGGGCTGGTAGGATTATAGGCTGTTGTGTTTGACAGCTCGGTATCAGCACTAGGTCTCAGAAAACCTTTATATTGTTCTTGAGGATGTGTGTGGGGCAAAATGTCAAAAAAAAACTGCTTATTGAATATGTACGCTGCCAGTTGCAAAAATTCAGGACTGTCAGCACCTGCAAATTTCTCAAAGATCTGTAATGGCAATGTCACATTCTCCATATTAAAAAAAGAAAAAGAAAACGTAGTTCAGCAGAAACCTGGTGACCTGTGAGAAAGTAAAAAATTGCATCTGTTGCTGGTTAGTGGGGGGGGGGGAATCAGCTTCTTTACAACACCTACCAGCTGGAAATCTATCAGGGCTGGTAGGATTATAGGCTGTTGTGTTTGACAGCTCGGTATCAGCACTAGGTCTCAGAAAACCTTTATATTGTTCTTGAGGATGTGTGTGGGGCAAAATGTCAAAAAAACTGCTTATTGAATATGTACGCTGCCAGTTGCAAAAATTCAGGACTGTCAGCACCTGCAAATTTCTCAAAGATCTGTAATGGCAATGTCACATTCTCCATATTAAAAAAGAAAAAGAAAACGTAGTTCAGCAGAAACCTGGTGACCTGTGAGAAAGTAAAAAATTGCATCTGTTGCTGGTTAGTGGGGGGGGGGATCAGCTTCTTTACAACACCTACCAGCTGGAAATCTATCAGGGCTGGTAGGATTATAGGCTGTTGTGTTTGACAGCTCGGTATCAGCACTAAGTCTCAGAAACCTTTATATCATTTGTGTGAGGCAAAATATCACAACAGACACTTGTCAAAACTTCAAAAAAGCCGCCCCGGTGGTGCAGTGGTCTAAGCGATGGCCTCTGATCATTTGTCCGTAAGGGGTCCGGGTTCGAATCCCGGTGAGGCATGGATGTTGTGTTTGTCTTACGGCACTGGCTCTCTCCCTTCCCTGGAACCAGTGACCCTAAATTAGGGACGGGCGACTGCTTATAGCCCATTGAGTTGCTCACGGTGGTCGTTAAAACCTCCAATCAAAAAAAAAAAAAAAACCTTAAAAAAGATTTTAATTTTTGTGTTCATATTTTCCTGCTTATTGAATATTTCAGAAACACCATACAGGGGTTGCGCTGGCTTTTCTAAAGTTTTCACCAATTTAGTCGCCAAATTCAATTTGTTTTCACCAAAGTGTTATAACACTGTGAAAAGGTAATTGGCAAAGCTTTTTTTCCATTGCCAAAATTATTTCTTTTGCTCAAATTGCGAAAATTGTGATCGGCAGCGCGCCCCTGCTATATATTTGTTAAATATTTGTGTTAATTGACTTTGTTCAAGGGTTCCGACTCAGCTCAAAATGACCTCTTTTGAACTGGGAAGCCTCCCTTAATAAGAAACACTTTTTCTCTGTTAAGGTAGTGCGGATAAAGGAGTAAATTCTGTTTTTCAGTCTCATGGTACTTGAATTTTTTTTTTTTAGAAATAATGACAACATGGGACCTCAAATTATTAATCACAGTGAAAGAAATTTTTAATTACGAGTTTTATACAGGTAAGTTTTAATACATTTAGTGGTCATATTTTAGAACTGAAACGTAGTTCATCATGAAGAACCTAGTTTATTCAGAGTGACACATCTGAGAATCAACTATATTCTAGTTTGAAAATGTGACTACCAAATGCATTAAAATTTTCCTTTTTAAAACCCGTAATTAACATTTTTTGTTGATTATTTTTCAAGTGCTTGCCACTGTTGAAATATAAAAAGATTTTTCTCCTTGCATATATATAAACAAAATTTCCAAAGTGTTTCTTATGAAGAAAAAAAAAGGCCACTCCGCTGATGACATCATGCCTTGACGTGGCAGCGGAGCTTTAAACTAAATGATGTCGAGGTCTGCTGTTTTTGCATATAGGCTTTAATTAAACAAATGAAATTGTTCTACTGAAATTACTTGTAAAAGATACAACTCTATATATTTTTTAAAGTTTAATACAGTGAGTTTAGTAGCTTTGCTCTTTCACCTTCAGCCTGCTGTGCTCCAAATAATTGCTCTTTGCATTTAAAAAAGTATGTATCATTCATATCATTAAACTGGTCTCTGATATTCAGTGATTAGCTTACAAAGAAAGTCCATCTGCCAGATTAGTATTTAACTGATGGAACTAGAATATATTTACTGTTGCTGTATCAAACATCTTCATTTACAGAGATATCGGCACACAGATTGAGCTTCACTGACCTCCGTCACATGGCGCATATAAGACCTTTTGTACTTCATACTCATAATCTTTTTCTCATGCAGACATTCCTGAATCGGGTCCTCCCAAGGTTTCCTTGGACTTCCTCTACCTTTCTTTCTTTCCACATGGCCAAACCACTTATACTTCGATTCACCCTAAGATGACACTGCAGTTTAAGGTACAAGAGTCTATTAACTCACCGAGCCTAAGGGGATGGCCGATAGTTATGTTCATCTGCGTCACTCCCCACTGTGTCCTGCTGTTAGCAGCTGTCAATCACCCCCCCCCCCACCCACAATCAACTCATTGGCATCCTTGTCTCCCAAACACTGCATATCTACGCATGCATGTGTTGGTCTAATTTTAAAACTCAATTTTTCTTAATTTCTGAAAATAGATCATTTTTAGATTTGTCTAAAATAACTAAATGTACTTATAAGTAAACAGTTAGGACAATATAAAGTATGATTCTGGGCAATAAATGTGTTGGTTTTCACGGAAAATGTTGGGTACTTTTAGTCGCGGTGCTAGGTTTCAGGTACCTTTCCCTTCAGTGTCATCTCAGGGTGAATCAAAGTATAAGAATGCTTGTTTCCACTTTACTAATAACATTTTGCTTCATATTACATAACTGCAACACATCTTCATTCCTTAGATGTAAAAATAAATAGCAACTGGAAACACTCTGAACAGCCATTTTTGAACTCTTATAATTCCTATTCCTATTTTAAACCTGAAATGAGGTATACCATATTTCCTGAAGCAAGTTTCTTTATCGCTAGCTTAAAATGCTTGCATTGAGGAATGCAAATGTAATATCTGGTAAATGTTTATTTTATGCTGCATATAATCTAAAGCTTCTGTTCAAATTCAATTTTGATGTTTTGAGTGTCATTCACAATTTTGTTTAATTATGTAGTGCATTATTCACAATAGGGAATTAATGATTTAATATGAGAAAGCTAATACACATGAAACAAGGTAATCTGTTACTAGTTGAAGCAGAAGTTATTCCTCATCTTTTGTGTAAACTGTTGTTGGCTGTCCAATAAATATGTGGAATCATTTCCTTATGTTTTGAATGTGTGTGAATTTCATTGTTTAGTGTTTTCAGTTTTTTGAAGAAATACTTTTGGTTGAATAAAAATTAAATAGCACTTGCATTTCAGTGAGGAAATATGCAGAATCTTTGTTAGCATTCTACATATACAGGTAAAGCAATTGTGATGCCAAACATTAATAGACTAACCAAAAAGAAAGAAAAGGGAAATACTGCATAATCAAAATGTAAGAGCTGTTGTGGTTCAGTTGGGTACTCTGGGATGGGAGTATTTCACTGTGAAATATGGTGAAGGCCAATGGTTTTGTGTGACAAAATATGTTACACAGCGATGTAATAAGATTAGGACAATTGATGAATCACAGATGCGCCGCCCCGGTGGCGCAGTGGTCTAAGCGATGGCCTCTGATCATTAGTCAGAACGGGGTCCGGGTTCGAATCCCGGTGAGGCATGGATGTTGTGTTTGTCTTACGGCACTGGCTCTCTCCCTTCCCTGGAACCAGTGACCCTAAATTAGGGACGGGTGACTGCTTATAGTCCATTGAGTTGTTCACCCGGACACCATTTCTTATACTTGGCGGAATTCTCCAGCACAAGGTTCGGCGGCAGCACGTCTCGATCGCATATATGTCATCCCAGCGCTGCTTCCAGCGATCACTGCGGCGAGACATCATCCATCTACCTCTTCCGACCATTCTGCTGTGGCGCTTACCATCTGCGTTTCCTCTTTCCCGCCTTCCAGACAACGCTCCTGGACCTTCAATGATTCTTTACTCTTGGATGTGGCGTTTTGCGCCGACGTCCGCCGTTTTCTTGCTGATAGACAACATCTCATCAGTACCGCTTCCAGTACCCTTCGTCTATGGTTAGACATCAAGCACGATCTTCGTCTGCTCGTACGCCGTCTTTCGTTTGCTATTCGTAACGAACGTGCGAAGGAAATTTGTAATCTCCGTTGCTCCTTGGCTGCAATCCCCTTACAGGATCCCGCTTACCTTGTTGTTCAGGATGCTTTCCGAGCGAAACTCCATCCGCTCGCCGTGGAGGCTACTCGCAGGCTGAAGATGCTTCATCTTTCTTCACCGGAGATTTCCTACGAGGAGCTCTCACGTACCGAAAGAACACACCGTACGTCGCAGACGCTACGCCACCTTCGCCCACCTGATGGTACTATCTCATCTGACCCTTCATGTCTCTGCACGGAAGTTCGGCGCTTTTTCCAGGACAAATTTCGTGCGGTGGTGCCTACTGATGCTATCTCTTCCTCCCCATGAGTGCGTACTTACAGCATTTGCAGATGACGCAACTTTCTGTCTCCGCCAGGACGTCCAGTTCGACAATCTTCTCTCCACCTACCATCTTTACGCTACTGTTTCTGGCGCTTCGCTTAATGTCACCAAAAGTACTGGTTTGTGGTGTGGGTCGTGGATGGGCCGGACCGATACCCCTGGGGTGCGGTCTGGTCCTCCTCGACTCAGAAGATCCTTGGAGCCCATATCGATCACCCCTATACTGCGAGCCTTTTGACATGGACCAGTTTGCAGTCTAGGTTACGTCATCAAGCAGCGTTTTGGAGATTTGCGATTCCCATTACTTCTTACTGTCAGCGAGCTCACATTGTTCGACGATACTTACTTTCTCTCTGCACCTATTCCTGGACCTCCACCGTCTTCTTGTCAACCCGCCTGACGGAACTCAACAGCATCTTTACTTCAGTAATCTGGGCCTCCAAGCACTGGTCAGCTGCTCCGACGCTATATCTCCCTGTCAAGCATGGGGGCATTAATCTTATAGATGTTCACTGTTACTATCGTGCATACCGCATCGCCTCCTTCCTTCGTCTCGTCACTTCGTCTTCTTCTCTTACACTTTCTCTTGACGTTATTCTTTCTCTTCGCGATCCATCCTTCACTTTTTTCTTTTCCTCGGGATGGACTACTTTACTATTCCCTCTTCAAACTTTCCTCCTATTTTATCTGAGGCTCTAGCGCTTTTCCGTTCCCTCGCTCTCCTCCTACCACCACCCTGGATCTCCTTGCAGAACCACTCTTTTTCTCTACCCTGGTTCACCCCCCCGATCAACCTTTCTTTCTTTTTTTCTCATGGTTCCGTGCCGGCATCCTAACCGTGCAGGCCCTCATTAATCCCGATTTTTCCTGGAAACCCCTCGACTTACTCTTTTCCACCCCAACTCCTTCCCTTGAGGACGACTATACCCTTCTCCGTTTCTCTCTTCAGCTTCTCTATCCTTCTCTTGTTTCTGACAACTGCCTCCTCGTCGTCCCCGGCCCCAGCCTCCTTCTCCCTTTCTTTCTTCCTTTTCGTGACTCTGTCGCCCCTGTCCTTTCTTTTACTACCGCTCCCCTGTACCGTTTCCTTCGAGCTCCCTCTGAGTCCCCCCATCCCATTTCCGGGGTTTTTCCTTCCTCCTCCCTGGCCGCTTGGTCTGCTTCTTCTTCCCCCTTTCTTCTCCGCTGGAACGTAACACCCACTGGCGGTTCCTTCATCGCTGGCTCCCCGTCCCCCATCTTCTCTATCGCATGTCTCTTATCTCTTTTCCTCTCTGTCCTTTCTGTGGCGTTGACGGAGACGTCGCTCATATGTACTGCCACTGCCCTATCTTGCTGCCACTTCTTCATAGTGTTTTCCGGTTAGCTGACATAATTTGCTCCAAGGACTTGCCGTTTCAAGCATATCCGTGGCTGTTGCTCACAAAACATCCGCCCACCCGCCTTCCGGATGCCTGCTGCTTTCTTTTCGTACTTGCCAAGCAAGTGATTCACTCATTTCATCAATCTCTCAGGAATTCTCCTGAACTTCCATCCCTTCTGTCGGCCGGTGGGCGGCTGCGGGCTTCGGGGAACTGTTTTGTGATCTTCTGATGTGTCAATGTGCACCACTCATGTTATATGCACTGTGCTCCTATGTAGTGCTGCGTTCGAAAGTTTATCTTCACTGTTTATTTATTGGGCATCCTGTATTTTTAATGTATTTTCAAGCTCTATATATTGTATCACAGGTCATTGACCTAAAGTCTTTTGCGTGTGTTCAGTGTGACAGGTCTGTCCCCAATGTGGGTTTTTAGGGGTTCTCTTCCGGGAAGAAGTACCACAAGTGGTGTTTGTTCACTGTATGAAAAAGAACGAAAATGCGTTGTGGGAACTCTCAGTATTTTAGCTCAAGTTTTGAAGGAATACAAATTAGCTTTTCATGAGCTGTATAAACTTGCAGTCATTACACTAACAATACCAGTGACTAGTGCATCCTGCTAAAGAACATTCTCATGCACGAGAAGGTTGAAAACCTATCTCAGAAATCGAATTTCTAACGATCGTCTACGTAATCTCGCTGTCTTAGCTATAGAGTCGACAATTGCAAAATACATTGATTTAAGCGAAGTCGCTGATCGATTTGACGCAACCCATAAAAATCGACGTATGAATCTGCACTGAAAGAAAAATTTTATATTCGTTTCACCTTGGCATGAATGAAATTATATTAATTGATTTTTGGTTATCAGATTTCAGTCACATTTTGTGGCGCGATGTGGATCCCCGGCTGTAGACTTTACAAATGAGATTCTCTGCCTTTATTATCCTTTATTCTTGCTGTTAGATATGCCAATGCACTGAGACATTTGGAATCAAATTGTGAATGAAATCGGATGTTCAGTTGTTGAAGGTAAATATTTTATATTACACATCATTTCAGAATTCCTCTCTTAATATTTATAGAGAATGAAAAGGCTGAGTATATGTATTCCAATCAAAACCTTAGTAGTCTTGCAGGACATATTTTATTCTAAGGGGTATTTTAAAAGTAATTTTCTTGTAATTCACTAATGCTTTTAGTTCTAGTCTTTATTGCCAGAGAAATGTATTTACTTAAAAACTAAGTACTGCTAAGGTTTCATTTTTGTATTTCGATGCGGAGAATTATTGTAACTGTGTACTAAATCGTCGAGCACGTCGATGAATCTGAAGGTGTTTTGACCTGTAAAGTAGCGCCACATTCTAGTTTTCAACGTGCGATTGAATCTTTCCACAACACTTGCTTTCGTCTCGTTGTTCGTCGTAAAGAAATGCACCTCTTGCTGTTTTAAAAACTTTTGGAATTCTTTGTTCTTAAATTCAGTTCCTTTATCAGTTTGCAGTTTTAAAGGTTTTCTCTGTTCGAAAATTTTGGAAAACGCTTGAACGATATGGGACCCCGACTTTTGTTTTCGGGGAATCACCCACGCATATTTGGAAAATATATATCAATACACGTCAACAAGTAACGAAATCCATCGTTATGCCGACTCAAACTGGGGAGGTCAACCAAGACTGCTTGAAACTGTTGGCCTATTTTATTCACCATAACTCTCTTTCTCGGGAAACGACGTCTCGTTGGTTTGTGGAGGGTGTACGTTTTCTCCCCTTTCGGCCATTTTTCTACGTCTTTTTTCTTGACGCCTTCTTTCTTGACAGCACGGAATAAAGCCTTCACATCACCAAAACTTCCTTCTTTTATGGCTGTAAGATACAGTGACGTCCATATGAGTACTTTTACGGTGGGGGGAGGGTAAGCAACATTCTTACCTCCTTCAAGGTTGTCAAACATTTTACTAAATGTACAAGATATTAAATACAAGAAAAATAATTTAAACAATCAATCATTAATATCTTATTATTTCTAAAAATGCTCTAAAAAAAGGTTTTGTCTGTTTTACATCGAAATAATAAAATTCCAAAAAGCACCGCAAGGGGGCAGCACATCAACCAAACACACTAGCGCCACCTACATACCGCACATCCTCACCCCGAACAAGCTCCATCTTCCTCCTACTTGCTGTATCATGCCACGTCCCCCTGGTGCGACTGCCGGACCGGTCCTTTTATACTACTCGGCGGCGACGAAAGGCCAAATATCACCATACGACATAGTTTGAACGGGGACGAATAAGTGGTCTGCGTGGAGCATTTTCGTGCCGCGACATTGCGGCTTGGAAGGGAGATAACGCCACGGCAGCGATGTCCATGTGGCGACAGTGGACCGAGGAGAACCAGGTGCAGCGACAGTCCGGCAGTGGACTGAAAGATGTGACGACACTTCGTCCGCATGGCAGTGACGAACTGTATCACATCTTTGCACCTGTTAGCACAACAGTGGAGCACTGCAACAGGTGCGCGATTGTCTGCCTCAACAGTTCAACGCCGTCTACTGCACAGAGGACTGCTTGCAAGCATCCCTCTGCGGCGGATTCCTTTGACCCTGAACCATGGGCGCCTCAGGCTAGAATGGGGTTTTCAATGCAGACAATGGCGTGTTGATTGGCAAAATGTCGTGTTTTCGGACGAGTCCCGATTCAATTTGGACGATTCTTTACAAGTCAAAATACGTTCCGATAGAACAGCTTGGCAAAACATTTTGGGGGACATTCTTGGAAATAGTTTCTCCGAAAATGTTCCTGTTCAATTGCCATTAGTACCATAACCCTGGTAACACAACCACGTAGAATTTACATTGAAATTACGTTCCTTATAAATTTGAATTCACGGCGAAAAGTGTGGTAAAACTTACGTTGGAAATGTCCAAACCATCCACGCAAATTCAACCCTATGGTTTCAACTGCATTTCTACCTGATTTCAACTACCAAATGTCAACCACTATTCTTCCTCATTGCACCGTGTTTTATTTCTGCGTAAATTCCCCCATCAGTACTTATTCTGCCGTACAAATTTTCACGTACAATCATTTAAGACTTTCCGCTAGGACGCATAAATTACGTTTTGTACTCCGATTTGAAAAATTCTTCCTGATCTGATGAAACAATATTTTTTCACATAATTTCTAATGTTTTTTAAAGAATGGTTTGGTCACCAGGGGTGTTAATTACTGCTGTAGCAAAATCTGGGCTCCTGAAAAACTAGACTAAAAATTTTTTTTTCTTGGACCGCTCATATGGATAAACCTTTTTTGTGAATATTTTATTCCTAAAATAATGCATGGTTTTTACAATCAGGGGAGTCACATCTTATTTTTTTGTTGATATCTCCGTTGTTCGTAAGCTTAAGATGCATCTGAGGGATTAAAGACCCCGATTGAAAAACTTCCGTCAGAGTTTTCCGTACCGGTTCCATTGCCTTTGAATAGCTTTGATAAATTTAATTTGTGTTAGAACGGATTCAAAATACCCGAACATTCGGTGTTATCTTTCTTGTTGTTGTTTTTTTTTTTTTTTTAACCTCATTTATTTTTAATCGTCTTCATTCTTGCCCTGATTTTCAGTAGCAACAAATAATGGATTGTCTGCCCCCGTCTCTCTATGAATTAATGGGCACCGTATAACCAATGGTGTCCTAGAAAAATAGTAATTATAGCACGGTGGTCTAGTGAGAAGCTGCCAGTAGATGATGCCTTTTGCTTATAGTGGCCTTCAAGATTATCCAGACCTTTTGGACGTTTACGGCCGTCTAGACAAATATTTATTCAGACTGACGTACAAAAGGTCCCCCAGCTATCAGTAGATGATCACGTAGGCGTGGCTACGAGCATAAAAAGAGGAACAGACTCAGTCGCTTTAGCCGATCGCCATGGACCATCTTCTATCGTTGAAACCGAAAGAGTTTTTTGACCGGTGCCACGGAGAGATCCATCGTTGGCGCGAATTGATGGACAAATACGAGGACCAGACGGCAAAGCATCTCGACAAAGTATGCATGGTGGTCGAGATGCACGGCTTCTGGCTCCAGAGCCAGAAGCGGTTCGTGCCGAGGGAAATGAGTATCGTTCCTGTTTTTGTCAACGAGCCGGGCTATCATTACTCGTTCGATCTGGGCACGCATCAACCGGCGGATAAGCGCCAAATTGAATACGTAAAGAGGCACATACACGGACTTCCTTTTTATCCTTCCATGGGAGAGCAATGTTTGGATCTGAAGGAGCTCGACACTTTGATCAGAGACGCTCTCCGACAATTCAAAGACAGAAGGCATACACTCATCGCCTTCAGAGGGAGTCAAAAGGAAGTCTTCCTTAACGGTTTCCACACGTTGCACCTGGACAGTGTCCGTTGTCCGTCCAGCGATCGGCTCGTACCCACCTCCGACATAGGGTGGAACTGCCAGTTACATGGAACGACGATGGACCACACGTGCTCGTATGTTCGCGCCAAAGCAATTAAAAAGTGGATACTGCAACAGTTGGAAGCTCCACCAAAAGGAAGTTTCACCCCGTGTCCAGATACGTGGATTCCTGCGCCCATTCCCCGTTCCGACACGTGGATCGCCGAGAACTCGAAACCGTCAGCCATTCCCCGTCCGGAAGTGGACACATGGATCGCTGAAGAATGGAAACTGTCAGCCATTCCCCGTCCCGACACATGGATCGCTGAAGACGGGAAACTGTCAGCCATTCCTGAAGTGGAGGACTTGAAACCGTCAGCCGACTGCATAGAGATGGAGCTGATAGCACGATTCCTGGCCGCCATGGGCTATCACAAAGTGTCCGATTCAACGCCATTTGTCTATGTTGTGTAAATATAAAAAGAAAATACATCATATCTTCCTAATCGTCTGATGAAAATTCATAGTGTCTTCTAATAATTTTGTGAACATCGTGTAATTTAACGTGCTTAATAATTAAAGGTGGAAGCTTTTCTTCATATTTGTTCTGTTTTAACAATACTTGACAACATAAACATTCGAGTGATTGTCCATTGAAAGGTATGTTTGACAAAGGATTATAATATATAATTTTTTCTAAGGCTGTAGGCTCTTTTCTTAAATCTCCATTATCATCATAAGCTACTACTGGATGACACGACATGAGAGAAATTTGGTATTCATATGGTAAATATCCAAAATTTGCTATCATTTTTTGACACATGTAAACATAAGCGTCCGGGTCGTTAGAAATGTAAGCTAAACGAAAAGCTAATATAAATATATTTTTGTTAAAATATAAAGCTGGCTCATCGATGATATCATGTATAATGTTTTTCTTATCATAAAATGCTTAATATAGTTTTTTAAGTAGAACAACCGGATGGCTTTCATTTTCTAGACGGTATTCAAGAAGCTCTGGAAGACTATTAGGAAATAAGCGCTTGAGATAATATAAAAATTCTGATTTATGTCTTTGAGCGGCTCTATGTTGTTCCAAGTTGCACTTGTACACGTCAATAACATCATTTGAGGGAAACAAAGGGAGAAATAATCTATTTTTAAGATAAAAAGCAGAAGTGAAGTACGACCTTCAAGATCGCAAATGTCTGGATCTGCACCACTACTGAGTATCAATTGTACATCTTCTTCGCTGGTATCAAAATTTTTCAATGCCATCATTAAAGGGGTCTGCCCTTTTTTGTTGGTATTATTCACGTTTTTTTTTTGATTGGAGGTTTAACGACCACCGTGAGCAACTCAATGGGCTATAAGCAGTCGCCCGTCCCTAATTTAGGGTCACTGGTTCCAGGGAAGGGAGAGAGCCAGTGCCGTAAGACAAACACAACATCCATGCCTCACCGGGATTCGAACCCGGACCCCGTTCGGACGAATGATCAGTAGGCCATCGCTTAGACCACTGTGCCACCGGGGCGGCGTATTATTCACGTTAACACCCATAGTGAGAAGTCTGCTAAGTATTTGAGAATTTCTTTCTGATTTTTTATCAAAGTACGCCGATAAAGCGTTGTCACCTTTGTGATTTTGAACGTGTGGGTTAAATCCAGGAATACTAACCATCCAATTGAAGTATGCTACATTATGTAAACAAGAAAATAACGGTCTACAATGATTAACACCGTTTATATCTGCACCAACATCAATCAGATATTTTAGTTCCGTATTACGTGAAAAGACTTCCGTTAGTTGATCTTTGGATGGTTTGCACAATTTAATCCAGATTTTTAAAACAGGAAGATTGGCATCATCCAAATAGATTATCTTTGGATTTAAGAACAGTTCATTCAATAACCATGGATGATCCTGTGGGCAGATATGAGATGAAAAATGTTTAAAGTCACGTAATATTCTCAATAATGTTAATCGAACTTGACCATCTATTTTCGCGAAATCCAATTCGCGAGATTCAAATGTGGTCATGTATGAAGAATATCCAGACATTATGCAACTTGTAGTGTATGCAACGTACAATAAATAATGTTTCAACCTATTACCTTTATTAATATATTTATTAATTCAGCCAAATAAACGACGCATCTTTGCTGCATTAAAAAAAAGAGCCCCCTTTAATAAAGTAATTGTTTTGGGTAAAATCAAGAACTATCTGCATCCTCAGAGGGGGGAGCTAAAGAAGTAGGCGATCGATTTGAAAGTTGCTTTAGGAGTCGATTTTAGTACAATAAACAAACTCCGCCAAACGCAACTTTTTCCGGTGTTCCCCCATTCTATTGATGATCCTCATCAATAGGCGAATTCATTGAAAGTTGCTTTAGGAGTCGACTTTAGAGATTCATGAGCTCAACAGAATAAACAAACTCCGGTCAAAAGAGGGCGCCAAGCGCTAAAATTCTCTGGCTTCACGGCTGTGAGCCATTGGTGTCATTTGTTAATAGAGATTTATTGACGCCTTTACTTTGCAACATAAAAGGTCAACCCCCCCCCCTTTTTTTTTAACAAGTTTTATAACGAGGTTGAACCATTGGTGTTATATAATGATCTCACGCTAAAAAAAAAAAAAAAAAAAAACTTTTACATTGGTGTTATATAATGATCTCACGCTAAAAAAAAAAACTCTTCAGATCAGCAATGTTGTGTGGCCTTCCCTTCTAGTAACGCTTTAGATGGGTTACCTTCTCTTTTAGCGATTATAACGGGGTTGCCTTCTTTTTCCGGATGAAACTATACATCACGTGATCTGGAATTTTTAAAATCGTTCGGATTTATACTGGAGGGACTGTACCACCTGGGCCTATTGTGCTGGCTGACTCTCAATTAAGGACTCGACACTCTACCTCACCTACTAGGTGGACTTTCCTTATCTCCCTTATGCTCTCCGAGCTCACGTTCCCGTTACTGCTCCAGTTCTCTCCGTATACCCTGCCTACCAGCTGGTTCACGTGTTTCATCCGTTGTTTCCTGGGTGAGACTCCCTTGCATTTGTACATATCCTTCGTGGAATTTACTTGACCTTGCTTTCGGCACCTAGATGGGGTCCCGATTTATTTAGTGTGCCCATGTACTTGTGTATGTCTGTGCTATTCCATCCCTTCCCTGGAACCAGTGACCCTAAATTAGGGACGGGCGGCTGCTTATAGCCCATTGAGTTGCGTTCGACTGCTTATAGCCCATTGAGTGATCGTTAAACCTACACTATCTCTCTCTGGAGTCAGGTCCGCCTAACCTCAGAGAGGTTTCACGTGCATTTATCAGTATTCCTTAGTCCTGAGTGGAATTATCTTCAGCATATGATCATATACCATCATGTTCCTTCACTATCCTCTTTTTCGTGCTCGGCGGCCCCATGTATTGTCTACTGAGTATCTATAAGCTTGGTTCCTGTTTTACAATGTATGTATGGCCTTTAGGCATGTGTCATTTCACCTGTTGCACCCCTATCTTTACGTTTTCTAGGAAACGTGGCCTTGTGCTTGGTCATTATTAGTCCAGGCCAAGGAGGTTATATTACTGGAGACACCAATGGGTCTGCCGCCATCACAAATAATCTGTGGTGTGACGTCACAAACAGGCAAAAACGAACTGAAACATACCGTTGATAAAACAGTAAGGTTGTGTACCATTGATCAGAATTATTGAATTACTCATCTTTCTGCGGCTGCGTCGTGCCTGCTCATGACGTCATTTGCAGCACGGACGGTGACTTATGGCGGCCAATGCTGCGTGCATAGGAGTGGTGTCTCCAGTAATATAACCTCCTTGGTCCAGGCCCGTAGCCAGACAAGCAAGTTGGGAGGGGCGTCTGATGATTGAATTCGGGCGAAGGATATAAAGTGGTCGAGCTCAGCCCGGCCTGGCCCTCCCCTGCCTACGGCCCTGTATTAGTCCTGTATGCTGCGCGTTTTCACTCTTGCATCTGTTGTACTTCGTTACTGTTGCACCTGAGCAATATTGCCTCTGTCAAGGCGTTACTTGTTTTTATCAGTTTGTATTACTTTATGCTGATGTTGACCAGCTATTGTACATAACAGTTTTCTCGCTATTTCTTTTGGCGTCACATGGCGTCCTGTAAATATGTTTCCCCGAATAAAGAACTTCTGAACTCATGCAGTCACCTGATGATGAAAACTGTCATGCTATTGTGCATTTGCTCACTATGGCGTAGCATTGTTCCCTTGGTGTATGCCAGACTTTATAACATTTCAGAGGTGAACTAGTTATTTTTTTTCCACATTTTGAAGGGGGGGGGGGGGCGCCTCCCGACGCTAAGCCTATGGTCGGAATTTCTTCCCCTGTGTGTTGTTTTCTCTGAAGTAAGTAACGATGCTGCAGTGAAGTCCCAATGTGCAGATGTTTTTGTAAAGCCGAACAGAAAGCTTTTCTTTATTTTTAAAGGACAAGACTGTCCGCCCCTGAAGCCATCAATTGCCATATGCAGCAGAAGTTCTGAGCACAAATGTGGATTTCAGCTGTCATGGTCTTACAAGTTTTGCTATGACCACTTATCAGTGATCACAGTCAAACTTTAAGAACTCAAGAAGCGAGTTGTTTCAGCCAGTTCTTTTACAGCCAAAGGTACTTTAGAGCTTTTGTTGTTTTTCCCTATGAACAAAGGAAATGAAAATTTTGATTTATTGTGCAGTCATTGTTTCTCCTCAAAAGTTTAAAAATAAACGCTGGTGATGCATTGAAGATCTGTGTCATGCAGGCACATGGCACAGATATTCAATTTTGAGGAATAGTAGAACTTGATTGCTGGTTCGGAAGCAACAATTACAATATAACTTCTTTTTGAGCCACTACTAAACTGCCGGCAAGTCTCCATGAAAATAATTGATAGTCAGTGTGATATATTACGCATGATTTGAATGCAGTTGCTATGCATTAAGCAAATGCAGCAGCTCTATACAATTAAGAAATAAAAATAGCATTTACATAGGTACAATGTAGCAGGTAATGTAAGCCATGTTTTGTGGTAATAAATGTTGACTTCCATACTGAAAAACTTTTAAAGATCATTAGTAATTGTACTGATAGATTTGTGGTGAATTACATTTTACATATACTGTTTTGTGATCGTGAAAACTTGGAACTGTACACACCCCAGGATTTCATTGTGACATTAATTTCATAAATTTTGGAAGATCTGTATGTCTATAAATGGAACTACATTCCAGACAAACATTCTTTCACAGTTAAACAATCAAGGAACTACTGGACATAAAAGGGATACTTTAATGGTTTTAATTATCTATGTAGCCAGTTGTTTATCCAGGACTAGGAAACAGTGGCTGACAAGTCCTATTCACCTCAACCAGTGTTGTCAGGAATTTCAAGAAATCTCACAATACAGAGGCACATTTAGCCAACGTTCCCCTTAAAGTTAAAGAAAAGGCATTCAAATGGTATAAAAACAGACCTAAATTGCAAAACAAATATAATACAATCCGTATTTATTGGTGTAGGAAAATATATATATAATCTTCCCGCAACCTTTCCATCAACGGACGGCTTCTTCAGGCGGTTGACTAACATCCACGTCATATTTACACCAATAAACGGATTCACATATTTCAAACTTGAGTTGAATTTAGTTGATATTTTCCCGTATGTTGACACATGCATCAGGATTTTGTTTTTAACAATACCAATTCCCAACTGTTCAAGCGAACGCTCGTTTTTGGTTCTGAAAAGAAGTGAGCATAGACTTACAGCAAGTTTAAAAGAAGTTTCAAATGATGCTCTTGGAATACTGTCCATTGAAAAAGTGATGTAACAGCAGATTTCAGTTTTGAAGATATAATTGACGATTTTCAAGCCAGAAAAGTTTGAAAAAAGCTATTTTTTAATGTCCAGCTGCCAATACAACAGTTAAAAATTAGCAGGCATTTTTTTAAACGATTTGATTTATACATTTCTAATGATTTGTTTAAAAACGGAGTGTAACTTATAATCATGCTCCTACAATAACATGTAGGTAAGTTGTTTTTTTCTTGAGAACTCATATCACAAGTGAAGCCTATATTCAGAGTAATACAGTATATTATGCATGAAAAGCATTTCAGCAAAACATGTATAATTTACTAAAAAAATTTTTATTAATATTATTTGTGAGAGCAAGATTTGTGAATCAATATTCATAATTATGTAGGGTTTATTTTTATATATATAAAAATACATAAAAAGTTTAATTGACAGTACTTTATTTAAAGACTGAAAATAATTTACATGGACTGTTGCAATAACTTATCCACAATGTATGTAGTCAGCTCTAACATTTTGTGAGGGATTACTTCTTACAGCTTAAACTACCATCAGTTCATCATTTCCATTTAAATTTATGGTAAACTAGAAGTGTTAAAATATATCTGTGGGACGATAGTTATTTGTTTCGTAAATACTATGAAGCGAAAAATGAATTCCAGAGTAATTAATGTTACAGCTGTAAGCTCTGCAGGTGCAGAGAAGAATAAAGTGGTGTGAATGCTCCTCTATTACAAGCCACATTGGCTATAAAGTTGACTAGCATGTGGGATTTGTTTTAATGTTTTACTACAAAAAAAACTTTGAAAAAAAAAACAAAAAACAACAACGGAAGAGTCCTTTGCAATGGTAATCTTAGATGTGCTGTGCTACGTAATGAATCAGCCGTCAATTTGCATTAAGTCACATAATGCATGAAATTCATTGTTTCTGCAGATTTTACACATTTCCTGTGTAATTAATCTATTACAGCTTCAATACGTGATGTTGAACTTCTTTTCCTTTTAGTTATTCTGTTCTGAGAACGTTTTTAGGGTGATGTTGCTCCTGCAACTTCTTCAGAGGCCTCTGAGACAAAAACATTAGCACAAACTTAAGAAGGCACATAATCTTCATCATTTTATTGTTAGTATTTAATAGCTAAATGTGGAAAAATACATTTGAAATACAATCATAACAATTAAATGAAAATAACATATTGCAGGCATCTAATGAATCATTTCAAATGATTATTAATTCACTGACAAGCTGAATTTAAAAATTTTTTGCAGTGGCCATAGCTGTGGCCACGGCAGTGACACTGAAAGCAGAAACCTGTGTGACAGGCCTGGTATTCCCAACTGCCTTCAGGCACCAGTTCCCTGCCGAACACCAGCCTCAGTTCGTACCGGATTAGCCGGCAAAGGACTGCACCTCCAGCCCAACTGGTATGCAGTCCATCCACGGCTAACTTTTTTTTCAAATTTCTCCCTGCAAAGGCTGCCTGAAATTCGAGAATGTCATAGATACAGACAAGCCAACAACATGACACAAACTTTTCAAAATGACAAGTAAAAGAAAGATATTTTTAAATTTGCTATTTGTTTTCCATGATATAGTCAATCATATCACACAAAAAGTGGAATTACAGTGACTTTTTTAAACACATAGATGCAAGATATGGCAGTTAGTACATATTTCTTTCACAAACACAGAAATGCACATAATCACAACCACAGTGCTAATTTCAGAAAAGGACTTTTTTTTTTTTTGTTCTACTTATTCCGCTAGTAAACTGTTTTTGGCCGTGCATCGTTTTCACTTGTAAATAAAAAAAGCTTTTTATTATTTTTTAATTTTCTTGTCTTTTGTTTGCTTTGGGGGTCTCGTTATAGTTAATCAACCTGTTACTGTACAGTTTTGTCTCATTTTCACTTGTGTAACAGAAAAGGTTATGTAAATTTTTATTTTTGAATCAAAATATCTTCTCATCTTCAATGGTTATCTTTTAGTGTGGGAATGCTGAAATCCTTTGCCCAGTTAAGAAAAACGTAATATTCTTAAATTACTTTAATTTTTTTAATGTTTCAGCCTAAGAGCTCTCCAGGACTAAGTTTTTTTGCTGGAGCCCCCGTTCAAAAGCTTGGTTTTTTTATATTTACTTTTAATTTTATTTCTTATTTTATGCATTTTGCTCGGTAATGTTAATATTTTATTCTGTCGATGAAGTCAAAATCTATGTCATTAAATTAAGGCAAAAACCCAAATTCTAGGTTGTGGTGTTAAATAAAGGAGTGTTTGTTCTGCATGCATTGACCTTGAAAACACCATGTAAAATGTCCGCTTCATTTTTCAGCCTTGTTTAATTTCTTCTCTCACCTCCTTTTTGGTTTTAACTCATTTCTTTTTCCATGTTGGTTTCCTTTTTTATTCTTCTCCTTATATATATATATATAATCTTCCATACTACTAAAGGGGCAATTCTTGTATCCATGTAAATTTTATTTTGAAAATGGTTCTAAGGATTTTGATGAAAGTGGTTAACCTACCATTTTCTGGTCCTAGAAATTGATTTAGCTTGATCTCGACTTTGTAAAAATTTGTTTAGTGGGTTAAATGACCACCCCGAGTTACCACGTTTTTAGTGTTATGGTGTTGTCCTATTAATGTTTCCCGTGCTTATAAATCATATAACGTCACACTCTTGCAATTGAGATGTTGGCGTGCGGTCACGCCACCTGCCTCACTAAATCACATGGTGCGTGTGGATCCTCGTAAAGTTTTATGCCATCACACTCTCGCGAACAACTGGCCCATTACGTCATGCGTTGTTTGTGTATTGTGCATTACTTTTAATTTCTTCTAGAACAAAAAGTTAGTTGTGCCAGCTGCTTGGAGTTCGTGCGTAGTACAGTATAAGCAGCGGAATGCTGATTTTGCATGTTTTTCCCTTCAAAAGGGAAACTGTTAATACAGCATTTTTTTTGTTTCATTTTTTAATAGTCATTTGACGACGAGCGTATCCGCTGTGTTAAAATATGATTAGTTAGTTCATTTTTATTAATTACTATTAACAGAGTGTCACGTAAATGGTAAACTTGACTATCAAGAAAGCTCTTCAAATTATCCTGACAACATGGAGGACTTAAACACCTCAGCCAAATATTTACAAAATATAATTGGATGAAGAACCCCATGGTAACATTTATTGTTTGGTGTTTCATGTTCGGAAATAATAAAAACAATTTAAAAACATTTCTTACTGTAACACAATTACAAAATTATCATTCATCTTTGTGTTGATGTTTATTCTAAATTAATTTGTCCCTAATTCGTCTATCATTATTAATCATGATGGTTTAGAATTAGCATTACAATACTTGGAAATAACATAACAAAATAGAAATTTTTTTGTGCCCTCCTCCCCCTTTACCCAAGCAATGTTCGGTGTTCCTGAAAATATATATACAGTATTTGCAGTGGTACCTTGGTTGTAATTTTTTTAGGGGTTGGAAAAACATAAATACAATTGCAAGATGTAAAATTTTAACATATTCTGAAATCTAGTGGCCAGCTGAATTTTTTGTGCCCAGATATTGGACGACTGGGTGGGGGCATGGGAAGAGATATGCACATAATCATGAAAGAAATACTGGATTACGCCATATAACACAAATTTTGAAGATGACAATCCGATTTTTGGCATAAATGTGACAAGGATGGTAAGTCAGATAATATCTGAAAACTTGAAAATTTTCATCGTCCTGGAGCGTGACTCGAACCCGCGTCTCCCAGAAAACGGCCAGGTATGCTAACCCACTACACCACCCAGAACGACCAAGTTTCAAGTTTCCGATCAATTTGAATATAACCATCACAGGATTTGCTGGTCGAAGCAACTGGCATTCATGTTTAGCGAATCTGGAGGTTAAGAATCTTATCCCGTGTTTGCCCGGAGAAGCAGATAAATCATGAAAGAAATATGGGATTACGCCAAGATTCTTAACCTCCAGATTCGCTAAACATGAATGCCAGTTGCTTCGACCAGCAAATCCTGTGATGGTTATATTCAAATTGATCGGAAACTTGAAACTTGGTCGTTCTGGGTGGTGTAGTGGGTTAGCATACCCGGGCGTTTTCTGGGAGACGCGGGTTCGAGTCACGCTCCAGGACGATGAAAATTTTCAAGTTTTCGGATATTATCTGACTTACCATCCTTGTCACATTTACGCCAAAAATCGGACTGTCATCTTCAAAATTTATACACATAATATCAAAGTCATGTACACTTCTTTTAAAAAATAATGCTTTACCCTAAGGCTTTATAGCTTATCTCTCCTTGGAGGAAAAGTAAAGAAAACGGTACTCAGTAATTTTTTTCTGTGAGGCTCACAAATTCTTGAATTACAGTTATTTTTGTTTATCTTCAGACTCTGGAATTTGCAGAATTTTCTTTTTACCTTCTTATATCCTGTGACGGCATATAATTCGCAGACTGTGACATTCAAAAGAAAAAAAAATCACAGTACAATACGCACATAACAAATGCTGATCCGGAAGCGGAATTTTCGACAGAAAAGTTGGTCGCATAAAGACCCAACTTTTCAGCTTTTGGAAACTTATTTCTTTCCGAGTTTCAGCCTTTTTGGATTCCCAGAGTTTTTTGTTTGTTTTTTCACTCAAATACCAACCCTGTGACATCCTACCCGAGGAGTTATATCAGTAAACATTGTTTTATGATAAATCTGTTAGGTTATTTCATTAGCATATTAGGTTAGACTTACAGGTGAGATTAAAACTTTTTTCTAAATTCTTCTCTGAGTATAGAAACTTCCACCCTTAGGTATCTACAGGCATCTCTTCTACACCTTTTCATTCATTAGTTTATTAGCTGGAATTAAAATCATCTAGTAATGGCAGTGGAAAACTGCAGGTACAAATGAATGCATTATTGCAACAATGGTCTTTTCATATATATGAAAAAAATACTTACTTCAGTGTGCATTAGTTTAATGCTATATGGAAGCAGCCTTTTCAGTGTTTTATTCCATTTTTTTCTTCTTTTATCTTTCTCCTCATCTCTCAAAATAGGTATGATCTCACAAATGATGATGTGTAGGTTTGGATTCTTTTTTTTTTAATCGTTTCAAAAAATGTAACACATCACCCAAAATACTTAAGAAATGATCATTCATGAGATCATTAACACCTATTTCCAGGATGAGGAAATTAAAAGAAGATACACCGAGGCTCAAAATGAAATTTAAAATTCTATGAGCCCCAGCACCTGGTTTGCTGAAGGTGCAAATATTTGCACCTAAAGTTGGCCCTACAATCCTTCTGTTTGTAATATATTTCACCATTGAGGTACCAACAATACAGCCACGGATACTGCAAAAAGAAAAATCATTATCCCACATTAAGACAAAGAGTTCAACACAACAGAAATGTATTTTCACCAATGACATACAAATACATAGCATAAAATACTGTACAGCAGAATTATCGCAACAGACACTGTCAACATAATGGTTCATTTGCAAACTGAAGCATGCTATACACGTACTGGAAGTTCACGTGGCAGAAAGTATGAGAATAATGAAGGCATGTTAATTAATTGTTTGGAAAATGAAGCAGTACAAAAATCATTCATTAACCGTGTTGCAATTATAAGACAGTCATTACTTATTCAAAAATTAGTTATTTACATGGTAGTACATTAACATTCAGTTCAAAAAATAAGGGAAAACAGCAGAAACTCATTCTCACTGTCAAACATACTGCTTTTATTCGGAGGGGGGGGAATATTTTTTACAAATTTTAACATATCACTTATAAGGAAACATATTTCCCAATGTGTGGTTTTCAATGGTTTGTTTCTTCTTTTAAGCAATAAGAGCAAATAATTTCGAAACACATGCATTTAAAAACATATAAAGACTTCATTAAATTTTCAACTGCAAATCGTGTGATCTGCACCAAACAAGGTTGTGCCTCAACTAACACTTAAAAATATCTTCTGCTTACTGAACTGAAAAATAACAAGTACTGATATCACTTTTCATTCGAAGAATGAATGCACTAAACCAATAAAAATGTCGTTACATTGCTCAGTAATATACTAAGGAAACAGTGGAAGATGGGATAATTAACTGTGAGAAAATCACTTCTAAAGAGCACTACTGCCTTCTCTTTACATGCAGTTACATTAGCTCATATCATGTTGTTTAGGCATTCTTAGAAATAACTCCATTCAAAATCAAACGTGAAACCATATAATTTTTACGGTACTTACTGAGGAGAAAAACGTTTTTTCGACAATTTAATTTTTGAATTTGTTTTGATTATAAAGCCTCTCCAAATTATACAGGTAACAGGGTTACAACACATTATATTACAAATTAATAACAAGAAACTGTACAGCAAGTACTCAAAATAGTGTAACTGTACTTATCAGAATTTATTGGCGTAGAATGAAAATCAAAGTTTCCAAGCTTTTGCACATCAACCAGATGGTATTTTTTTCAAGGAAGGTACAAGCAAACTGAATAAAAGAATGCTTCAACAATGTAAGCCTGGTGTCAAGTCACCATGGTTCAAATTGTTGAAGTGTTCTACTATTCAGTTTACAGTCTCCGTTCCAGCAAAAAGCCTTTTGGTTGACGTTAGAAAGCTTGGAAACTTTGATTTCTGTTTTACCTCAATCAATTCTGATACTAGTATAGTTATACCATTTTGCACATTACATAACAGCAGTATCCTAATTCAAACACTTGACGTGGATCAGGAACATCAGACAGAAATCATTGCTGTCCACATTAATAAGTGAGTCACGGAAAAATTCTCATCAGCTACCACTAGGAATCGAACCCAGGGTTTCCCAGTTATGCGCCAGACCATGCAACCTTGAATTCTCCAGACTCACATGTGATTAACTGCCAAACTACATGGCAGACAGTTAATCACATATTATGTGATTAACTGCCTGCCACTTATTGCAATGTTTTAACTGCCAAACTACATGGCAGGTTGCTGCCTGCCATGTTAATCCCATGGCAGGCAGTTGATCACATGAAATGTGATTAACTGCCGGGCCGCTGTGGTGCAGTGGCAGCATGTCCGGCGTGTAACTGGAAAACCCTGGGTTTGATTCCCGGTGGCGGCCGATAACATTTTTCCGTGACTCGCTTATTAATATGGAAAGAGCAATGGTTTCTGTTTGATGCAGTATCTTACCTACTATTAGTAACTTTCACTTTTGTCATCTTCCCTTTCTTTGACGAGGAAACACCTAAATCTTCTGAGAACAGCTTAGTGAAGTGATGTTTCTCCTTAACAGTGTAATGCAAATTCTTGTCTGCATCTTTATTTGAAAACTAACTTAACGCTTCCATCATGGAGCTCTGCTTGCTACCCCAATTTTTTTAAATATAAATTTCGTAACATGAAATGTATGTTGTACAATTCAAATATTTCACTTATCAATGCAAAAAAATAACTGAAGGGAGCAGATGGTATATGAAGTATCCCCTCCCACTAAAAACAAAAAAAGGTAAACTATATATAAAAGGATTCAGACAACAGAGGTGGGAGGTGAGATTTCTTCAGTTATGTTATTATAGAAGTGCCAACAGTACCTACCTGGGCATGCTCATAGTTGTTTTATAGGAATTCTCTTCACTATAAGAACCTATTTCACCTAAAAAGAGGCAAGAAAAATAGACAACACACGCAAACTATAGCTAAAATCAAAGAAGAAAACCATAAAAATATAACGTTTTATTTCATGCAATATCACTACCTTTTTAGTAACCTGAGAGAGATTGTGTGTGTGTATAGTCTCCATGTCTTCCTTAAGGTTACTGTCCTACAATTTCCAACTTTCAATTTTGCTCACAATAGAGATACTAGAGATACATATAGTGAAGGCATGGGCAACCTTTCCTGGTTTTGGGGCCAAATTATCATTCGCTCTCTGACTCAAGGGCCAAACTAAACAGAATTTGGCAAACACTACATTAGTGCAAGTTCTGCGGATGATCAAAAAGTGCCCACCTTTTCATGTTTTTATGTCTAGACTCCTTAAATCTGTTACAATTTACCTGTTTTGGTAAATTCCCAATCATACATCACACTTTTGTCTGGTATATTACAGAAATTAAAATGAGAAATAATTAAATGGCAGTATTTTTTTTTTTTTTATTGTAGGTTTAACGACCACCGTGAGCAAGTCAACGGGCTATAAGCAGTCGCCCGTCCCTAATTTAGGGTCACTGGTTCCAGGGAAGGGAGAGAGCCAGTGCCGTAAGACAAACACATCATCCATGCCTGACCGGGATTTGAACCCGGACCCCTTACGGACGAATGATCAGAGGCCAACGCCTTAGACCACTGCGCCACCGGGGCGGCAAATGGCAGTATTAAATAAATGAAAACAAGTTACTTATGTCATTCATTAGCCTGTACTTGTACAACTTTTTTACTTATATTCTATGTATATTTTATAATCATAATTACGAAAAGCTGCAAAGTATTTGTAAACACCCCTGCTTGATTTTTCTTTTAAAAGCTTATGAAAAGCTGAAAAACTTGCAAGCAACAAAAATAATAAGCTAAAAAAAGAACTGAATGAACATTATTAATAATAAGCTGAAAAAACTGCAAACAAATAATTAAAATAACTTGTAAAAAATTGTTACACACAACAAAATCTTACCAAAAAATACCCTTGATAGCCTCAAACTCCAGCATGAGCAGCGCCTTGCCTAGCAGGGGGCGGTTGAGTTGGTCAACAAACTTCGAGTCCACTGGCCCGATTAAACAAGGCTCACTAACTCAGATTAGGGTATGATTTTTCAAGGCGCACAAACATAGGTGAAAATGTTA
The DNA here is from genome assembly GCA_039090855.1 of Macrothele yani. Lineage (NCBI taxonomy): Eukaryota > Metazoa > Arthropoda > Arachnida > Araneae > Macrothelidae > Macrothele > Macrothele yani. The sequence continues at coordinate 92,334,675 of CM077009.1, forward strand.
TGCAAATCTTGCTGCAGTACCGAAAGCACACGTAAAGTATTTTCAAGCAGCACAAATAAAGACAAAGATTATGTAAATATGAATGCAGAACAAAAAGCACAGTGCAAATTTTTTTAAGCGGCACAAACATAAATGAAAAGGCAGCCCTGCTGGCATAGTGGTCTAAGCGACGGCTTCTGATCATTCATTTCAGATGGGTCTGAGTTGGTATCCCAGTTAGGCATGGATGTTGTATTCGTATCCCGGTGAGGCATGGATGTTCTACTTGTCTTACAGCACTGGCTCTCTCTTTCCCCTGGAATAAGTGGCTTTAAATCAGGGTTGAGCGATTGCTTATAGCCCATTGAGTTGCTCACAATGGCCTTTAAACGCCCAACAGAAAAAATTAGTGCAAATGCTACGGCAGTACCAAACCCAAACATAACGATTTTTCAAGTGGGACAAACATAGATGAAAAGAATATGCAAATGTTACTGCAGTACCGAAAGGACATGCAAGCCGCCCCAATGAAGGTAACATTAGGGATACTGATTTATGAACATTAGTCAGAGAAGGTGTGGGCTCGAATCCTGGTGAGGCATGGACGTTGTGCTTTTCTTACGCAACTGGCTCTCTCCCCCGTTCTCTGGAACCAGTGACCCTAAATTAGGGATGGACGACTGCTTATAGCCCATTGAGTTACTCATGGTGGTCGTTAAACCTCCAATGAAAAAAAAAAAAATCAAAAAGGACACAACAATTTTTCAAGCAACACAAACATAGATGAAAATATTATGTAAATCTTACGCAGTACTAAAAGTACAAACGCAGATGAAAAGAATATGCAAATCTTACTGCAGTACCGAAAGAGCAGAGACGTAACGATTTTATTTTTCATGCGATTTTATTTTTCATGCGGCACAAACATAGATGAAAAACATGTGCAAAAAGTACGGAATGCGGCAGAAACATACACGAAACGAATATGCAAATGTTACTGCAGTAAGTACCGAAAGAGCACGTAACGATTTTTCAAGCGACACAAACATAGAAGAAATTATTATGAAAATGTTACAGCAGTACCGAAAGAGCACATAACGATATTTTCAAGCAGTAGAGATGGGGAAATATTATGCAAATGTTACCGCAGTACCGAAAGAGCACGTAACGATTTTTCATACGGCACAAACATAGACGGAAAGAATATGCAATCATAACCACACTACCGAAAGAGCACGTAACGATTTTTCAAGCGACACAAACATAGAAGAAATTATTATGTAAATGTTACAGCAGTACCGAAAGCAAACGTAACGATTTTTCATGCGGCACAAACACAGACGAAATGAATATGCAAATGTTACTGCAGTAAGTACCGAAAGAGCACGTAACGATTTTTCAAGCGACACAAACATAGATGAAATTATTATGAAAATGTTACAGCAGTACCGAAAGCAAACGTAACGATTTTTCAAGGGCACAAACACAGACGAAATGAATATGCAAATCTTACTGCAGTACCGAAAGAGCACATAACGATATTTTCAAGCAGTAGAGATGGGGAAATATTATGCAAATCTTACCACGGAGAGAGTATTTACTGAATGCATACACTTAACGATTTTTCACACAAGCAGACTTGAAAACAATATGCAAATGTTACCGCAGTACCGAAAGAGCACGTAACGATTTTTCAAGGGCACAAACACAGACGAAATGAATATGCAAATCTTACTGCAGTACCGAAAGAGCACATAACGATATTTTCAAGCAGTAGAGATGGGGAAATATTATGCAAATGTTACCGCAGTACCGAAAGAGCACGTAACGATTTTTCATACGGCACAAACATAGACGGAAAGAATATGCAATCATAACCACACTACCGAAAGAGCACGTAACGATTTTTCAAGCTACACAAACATAAACGGAAAGAATATGCAAATGTTACTGCAGTAAGTACCGAAAGAGCATGTAACGATTTTTCAAGCAGCACAAACATAAATGAAAATATTATGTAAATGTTACAGCAGTACCGAAAGCAAACGTAACGATTTTTCATGCGGCACAAACACAGACGAAATGAATATGCAAATGTTACCGCAGTAAGTACCGAAAGAGCACGTAACGATTTTTCAAGCGACACAAACATAGATGAAATTATTATGAAAATGTTACAGCAGTACCGAAAGCAAACGTAACGTTTTTTCAAGGGCACAAACACAGACGAAATGAATATGCAAATCTTACTGCAGTACCGAAAGAGCACATAACGATATTTTCAAGCAGTAGAGATGGGGAAATATTATGCAAATGTTACCGCAGTACCGAAAGAGCACGTAACGATTTTTCATGCGGATACATAGACGGAAAGAATATGCAATCATAACCACACTACCGAAAGAGCACGTAACGATTTTTCAAGCTACACAAACATAAACGGAAAGAATATGCAAATGTTACTGCAGTAAGTACCGAAAGAGCATGTAACGATTTTTCAAGCAGCACAAACATAAATGAAAATATTATGTAAATGTTACAGCAGTACCGAAAGCAAACGTAACGATTTTTCATGCGGCACAAACACAGACGAAATGAATATGCAAATGTTACCGCAGTAAGTACCGAAAGAGCACGTAACGATTTTTCAAGCGACACAAACATAGATGAAATTATTATGAAAATGTTACAGCAGTACCGAAAGCAAACGTAACGATTTTTCATGCGGCACAAACACAGACGAAATGAATATGCAAATCTTACTGCAGTACCGAAAGAGCACATAACGATATTTTCAAGCAGTAGAGATGGGGAAATATTATGCAAATGTTACCGCAGTACCGAAAGAGCACGTAACGATTTTTCATGCGGATACATAGACGGAAAGAATATGCAATCATAACCACACTACCGAAAGAGCACGTAACGACTTTTCAAGCTACACAAACATTAACGGAAAGAATATGCAAATGTTACTGCAGTAAGTACCGAAAGAGCATGTAACGATTTTTCAAGCAGCACAAACATAAATGAAAATATTATGTAAATCTTACCGTTCAAGGGCACAAACACAACGAAATGAATATGGAAATCTTACCGCAGTGCCGAAAGGATCGTGACGAGTTACAAAACCAAAATAATTAAACGGAGCACGCTTAGGTTTATGGCGAGTACAAAGACGTGTAATAGCACGCGGGTTAAACACATGTCATAATAAGAATGCATGAAGAAAAAAAAAAAAGTGATCGCCACAGTGCAGGAATTTCGCCTTGAAAGTACAATATGAGCACAATATGGTGTAAAGCTGGCTCGTGACGAGTTATAAAAGCAAAATAATTAAAAGGAGCATGCTCAGATATGTGAGAAACAAACACGTGTAATAGCACGTGGGTTAGACATATTTGTCATAATAAGAATGCATACAAAAAAATTGATCGTAAAGTAAAATATGAGCATAACATGGTGTAAAGAATACATGCAAAACTTACTGGGAAAAGGAAATTATTGTTACTGGGAAAAGGAAATAATCAGCCTCACTTTACAAATACAACGACTAGCACGGACCCAAAACACACGTCAGAGAGAGGGGAAAATGAGTCTATGAGACCAGTGGGAATATTCACGTTGCACGTGAGACGAAGCTTCACGTAAAATTAGTGACGTAGGGAGAACAGCTTAGAGGGCAGCCATGATTGTTAGGGACTACGTGCCTACTTCCGGCCACGCCCAAATCGTTAGCTGCGTTTTCGGTATTCTTAACGTTACCTACAGGATCTCCATCTGTTCTAACCTCCTTGTAAACAACTTATCCAAAAAAGAAAATCAACATGGACGCTCGCTTTCGTTTCCTTAACCAGTGAGGTTACTGTCGGGAGTTCAAAAAGGTAAAAAAAAAGCTTTCTTTCTTGAACATTTTTGTTGGAAACTTATTTCCTCAGAATTGAAGATTGTCTTATTGGCAAGTTACTTAATAAAAAAAGAGGAGAAAATTACTCGAGAAATGTTAGCAATGTGGTTCAAACTGATACCATTTATTTATTAGTTGACTGTCAGACACTTGCAGATTCACATGGAGGAGAAAGCTCACCAGTGTGATGTGTGTGCCAGGAAATTTGCACGGAAACGTCATCTTTCAGAGCATATGCTTCTTCATACAGGTGAAAAACCTCACCAGTGTACTCTGTGCTCCAAGAAATTTTCATGGAAAAGTAGTTTTTCAAAGCATATGCTTCTTCACAAAGGTGGAAAACTTCATCAATGTGATGTATGTTCCAGACAATTCAGGATGAAAACCAATCTTTCAAGACATTTGCTTATTCATACAGGTGAAAAACCTCACCAGTGTATTGTATGTTTGAGACAGTTTTCTGATAAAGGGCATCTTTCAAAGCATATGCTTCTTCACACTGGTGAAAAACCACACCAATGTGATGTATGCTCTAAGCAATTCAATCATAAAGGCAACCTTTCAAAGCATATGCTTTGCCACACAGGAGAAAAACATCACCAGTGTGTCATATGCTTGAAGCAGTTTACCTCAAAAAATAACCTTTCAAATCATATGCTTCTCCACAGAAGTGAAAAGCCTCATCAGTGTGTCGTGTGTTCCAAGCAATTTGCAGAAAAAAGTCATCTTTCAAAGCATATGCTCTGTCACACAGGTGAAAAACCTCACCAGTGTGTTGTATGTTCTAAGCAATTCCGAGTGAAAAGTAGTCTTTCAAAACATATGTTTTGTCACACAGGTGAAAAACCTCACCAGTGTATTGTATGTTTAAAGCAATTCACTGAGAAAAGCAACCTTTCAGCACATGTGCTTATTCACACAGGTGAAAAGCCACACCAGTGTGTTGTATGTTCCAAGCGATTCAGGTTGAAAAGTATCCTCTTAAATCATATGAATTGTCACACGGGTGAAAAACCTCACCAGTGCAATATGTGTTCAAAGCAATTCACTCAAAAAGGTCACCTTTCAACACACATGCTTCTTCATACCGGTGAAAAACCTCACCAGTGTGTTGTATGTTCTAAGCAGTTCACCAGAAAAGGTAGCCTTCTAAAGCATATGCTTCTTCATACTGTTGAGAAACATAACTAATCTATGTTTCTATTGGGCCTCACAGAGAATTGATATTGCAGGGCATACATTTTGTCATACAGATGAATAACTCGTCAGCATAATATTTGCAAATAAAAAGCGACACGCAGTGTTCGAAGTGGGCCGGTATGGCATACCGGTAGTTAACAAAAATGGAAGTGAGCATACCGACAGTTAAAAAACCATTATTTACAATCCTGGTATGTAATAAATTATAAACCCGTCACAAACTACGTAAAGAAATTAGGATGAAAGCACAAATTTTAACGCAAAAATCGGCAAATGACATTTTTGACTGATAAAATTGATAAATGATTAGCAGCTGGGACTGAAAAATTGTAGGAAGCAGAAGCCTGGTGTCAGAATTCTTGTTAATAAGAAATGGGGGGGGGGGGGTTGAAAAGTGAAACAGTACATCTCTTAGGAAAAACACTTCATTTAGTTTTTCATTTGCAAAGAAGGAAAACATGTAAGGCTTATTCGTCATGACAATAGCCTCAGGTATGGCAAGGAGGGTATCTCAACAGAAGGACTTCCCAGAATCCTGACTTTTCAGATGTTTTCTAAGCCCCAGTGAAAACCCATTTTCAGCACAGGACAGGAGTCTGGATTGCTCACTGTTATGGGTGGGGTGATATAAAAGTAATAAGGGGATTAAATTGCCAATCTGATTTTCTCTCTCTGTAAGAACTCTTCTCCCTAGTCCCTTCTTAAATGGGCCCAACTTAATTCACCTGTTGTTGAGTTTGCTGACTGAAAAGGGCATTTGCAAGGAATTTGACCTTTGTTTGACCTGCTGCTAGATTAGTTGCAGGATTCAAAGCTGATGATCATCCTTTGCATGTGCGCATATCTATCATTTCAGTTTTAGTGTAGCAGCAGAGCACTTAACATACTGAAGCAGAATGGCTTTCAATTTAAAATCTTTGTTAAAGAATAAGAGGTTAGAAAAAGAGCATAAAGATGCTGAAAAAGTGCTTTCTGTTAAAAAAAAATGGTAAAAATATGTTCAGAATTTAATTTATTGATGTATTTGTGCAGTGGTCCAATAATCCAGAAACTGCAATTTACTTAATGTTAGAAATTAAGCTGAAACTGAAAGATACCACAAACCCTTCAATGAAAGGTTTGTTTTTAATTATTACATTAATTTTTTTAATATTATATACGTTAATTTTTTAATAGCCAAAAAAAAAAAATGTTGAATGGTATGTATTTCTTTTGAAATCTCCTATTTATACTATGTGAATCTATGGTTGACACCATGCCGGCAGTAGTTCTGTGCCACTTCGACCACTGATGACACGTAAATACAGTACAATTCCGAAAATCCGCACAACTTGGTTCCAGAGGTTGTGCAGATTGTAGAATTTTGCTGATTTTAGAGAACCTGGGTGTGTATACTAGTACATACGTATTGTATAATACTAGTTCAAATAGGATGGTATGTATGTACGAATTATAGGCTTTCATTTGTTTGATAATTAGTAAAATTAATTAGTAATATGTATTTGAAACTGTAATTAGTAGTTTTTGGAATTTATATAGATATATACAATATTTAATAAGTAAGTAAAATATAGGGAACAGATTCATAATACAGTACTGCATTAATTAATTGAATTTTTATTTACCAAATACTGTATATGTCAATCATACATTCTATCAATGGTCAATTGTTTTAAATTTGGTTTCTCTTGTTGAAGTTTTTCCTGAAGTCTATAAATCATCATTATTTCCTGTGCTGAAACACATTTCTGCTGTTCTAAAAAATGTATGTATTGTTCTTCCAACAAAATTCCATCACCTAAGGATATTTTTTTGGTAGTAGAATCCTCACTGTCAGTGTCTGAATCACCTGCATCAGGATTAATCACACTGGCTATGATTTCATCATCAGTCATCGTTTGGACTTCACTCTTGTCTGAAGATTCCATCCATTCAACTATATCTTCTTCTCTAAATGCATTCATCATTGACACATTTGCTTGTTTGGCATATGCTAGAAGCTCCGTAGCCTTTGATTTGGCCTTCAAAGCTGTGAAACCTTTGAACTCGTAATCCTTGGGTTCAGAGTCAACAAATATTGATGCTGGTCATAACTTATGCCATGCATTTATCAGAGTAGAACGTTACACATTGTTCCATGAACCTGCTATTGAGTACAGGCAGTCCTTCATTGTGAAATCTTTAATGAATGTTTTGATTGTTTGAAACGATTTATCAGAGTTCAACAGTTTCCTTAGGAATTCTCCTTTGTAGTCACATTTCCAAATGTTAACTATACCCTGATCCATGGGCTGAATTAGTGAAGTTGTGTCTGGGGGTAAGAACATAACTGTAACATTATTTGAAGGGAAATCTTCAGGGTGTGCCATGTGGTTGTCCCATACCAGCAAAAGTTTACAGTCTGGGGGCTAGTCCGACCTCCACACAGTGTCTTCTGGCGTCTTTAACAAAGTGATTATTGAACCAGTCTGTAGCGAGTTCTTTGGTCATCCATGATTTTTTATTACTGCGGTAGATCACGGGCATAGATGCCAACCTCTAAAAGTAGTTTTCAGTAACCAACATGTTCATTTTTCAGTAACAATTTTTTTTGTTCCGTAAATTTCAGTAATCCAGTCTACAGCAGCAACTTTGGGTATTTAACACTGCAACAAATTTTATTCTGTCAGAACTGTTAACAAAATAATAATAATAATAATAATAATACAATAAAAATAATTTGCTAGTGGGAAAATTTAAAATACTGTCTACCAGAAAAATATAATAAATTACCTCCAGACATGAAGAAAAATTATTCCTTGGAATGTTGGCCAAATTATTATGATAAACTGCCTGTAGTTGCCATTTTGGCCTTCCTTAATTCAATTTGTGAAAACTTCTTCTGATAGCATAGTTCACTGTGTGCAATGCTATTTATTTTTTCTACTAATAAAGAAGACAGCACATGAGTACTTACATTAGGTCTAAATTCATTCATGGTTTTTTTTACAATACTGAAAATTCTTTCTGTACTTGCATTGCTATGAGGGACTATTAAAATCATTTTCATAATTTTGCTTAATGATTCATACTTCAACTGGCCACTTTCATTTTTCATTAAAGAAATTCTGTGCCACACTTCATCCATTCTCCCAGAAGTAACAGCACAGTTAAAATTTTCAAACTGGTAGTGAGCAAATTCAGATTCCACCTTGTCAGATTCTTCTGGTTTCAAAACTGGAAACAGGGAACACATATATTGGAATGATGCAAAAGAAACACTTTGCCTTAATGCTACATCTGCAATTTCAGCATGACTCAGAAATTCATCTTTAAGTGGAAATTTTCTTAAAATGTAATTGCAGCCTGCCTTGTAAAATTCCCTTACCTCAGAATAAAAAGTAGCCACTGTGTCTTCACTCAAATCTGATTTCGCCTTTGACCCAATTACGAGATCACTGTTTTCTTTTTGATTTCTCCTTCTTTCAAAATTTCCATCTGCAAGAGATGTTGCTGTCACATCAAATGCCGATGGCTTGATAAATCGTACAAGCAATTCAGATAACAGACCATGAAGTTTTCTTTTTAATACATGCACAAGCAGAGCTTCCTGCTGCAAGAACATGTTAACAGATGTAAATAATGGAAGAGTAGCAGATAAAAAAAGACAATAAAGTTTTGATGAAGGATTTCCAATCATACTTGCAAAGTTCTTATACTGTGAATTAGCTTCTTCATTGTCACTGAAATAATGTTCTAGAGCCTCCCACTGTTCTAAAATTCTGTCAATGGATTCCAAAAGTGATAACCAGCGAGTAGTAACATGCTTTAGAATTTTGTGTGGTTTAGTACCACAAACAGCTTGACTCAGTTTTAGATTGTGTTTCCTCTTTGAACTTTTCTACAAAAAAAAGAACAACTGTATCAGAAACTACTCAACATTAAATCCTTTCAGTTGAGTAGCAGATTTCTGTGCAGCTAAATTTACTAAATGGCATGAACATCGCTGCACTATGATTGCAGGCTGAACCTTCTTTATGTGAGAAACAACACCTTTTACTTGACCTATCATAGTGTTGGCATTGTCACAAGAAAATGACACACAGTTGCTCCATGAGATATTTTTTTTAACAAACTCATTGTTCAAAACGTTGAATATTCCTTCACCTGTATTATTACTTGATTCAACCAATGATAACAAAACAGTTAAATTTTTCCCTATTTTTTCGTCAAAATATGTTATTGTAATGGGATACAGTTTATTTGCGTGAGCATCGTTACTTCCGTCCGTAGATAGAGAAAAAGGATTTTTTTTTACTTCAGATACGATGTTACTTGTAGAAACACTGGCCATGTGCTGAATTAGTGCAGTAGCCTTGGTTCTTCCACACCAATATTTTTTTGTGATCGCTGAATCGGGAAACATGGCTTGAAATAATGGTTTAGCATGGTCAGCACCTGCTATGGGTAAATTGTGTTCCACAATAAATGAAGTGAACATAAGTTCTGCATTTATTTCACTGTTCTCCTTTGATGCAAACAAATCGCTCACTGACTGAACTTTCAACTCATCGAAAGATTTATGCTTTTTCAATTCTGTGTGTCTTCAGCAATCATCCCGCCCACCGTGTGCAATACTAAAATCGCATCTACAAATTCTGCAAAACACGTGGATCACAGAAACTTTTGATTTCTCAAAACAGGGCCAATCTCTATTGTAAGTTTCTAGAAAACACTGTTTCTTCTTCAACGACGAAGGTTTGTCTAAAGAATGCTTCATTCTAAATAAATGAAAGAAAACAGCAAAAAAACCTTCACAATCGCCTCACTCTTCCATGATGTAACAGTACGGTAGCATGTGCAGCAGAGAGAACCAAAAAGCATCAAGGACAATAAAGCAGAAGCGCTGCCTACGAGGAACGAAAGCAACTGCCCTGGTTGCACGCAGGAGACACGAAGTGCATCATGGGAGTTCGGAAAACGCCTAAGCAGCGTCCGCACAGAGCTAAACTGCGTAGTTGCGTCCGGCAAGGAGAGAATCAATGGGTGCGGTGTCATGGAATGAAACACTGAGCCAGCATAGTGTGGTTGCTGCTCAGTCTACGGTAGATAAATTGCCAATTAAGATGCAGAAATCTATAATACACAGAATGTAGCATTTAATCCCCCCCCCCCCAGAAAAACTTGAAGAACCAACAAAAATTTTTAAGTTGATAAAAATTTGCTTTCTATCTCAGAAAATTAAATCAAATGAAGATTTTCCGTAATTTCAGCGGTGTTTCCGTACTTCCGTAACAGCAACCAAAAATCTGTAAAATTACAGAAAATCCGTACTACTTGCCATCTATGCCCAGGTAAGAGTTTTAAGCCTTTCAAAGCCCTAGGAGAAGCACTTTTTCCAATCACAAATTGCATACATTCATGATATCCAGAGGCACTGGAACAAAGAGCAACTGTTACTCTTTCGTTGCCTTCCTTAACACCAGAAGGTTCTACTTCATCAGCACACACTAGAGTATGTCTTGGTAGACAACACCAGGCAAGTCCAGTTTCATTCATGTTATAAATTTGATCAGGAATCTTAAACATCCAAAAACTCTTCTGCAGCTACCTTATCTGCCGATTCTTGCTCCCCTCAGGATTTCAAGTAATGAATTCCATGTCTTTGTTTGAAGTGGGATAGCCATCCAACTGAAAAATTACAAGGCTCATCAATCTTCAGTTGATGAAATAGCTTGGCTTTTTTGCATAAGAGTGGACCTGTATTTGACATACCATCGTTACGCCTTTGCCGAAACCACTCGTAAACAACCGCATTGAGGGTGGAGTTTCTGGCTTCATGCATCATTTTGCAATCAGCAATTTCATAATTGCTATCACTCATTGCATAGAATTGCAATATCTTGTCTCAGTTTTTCTTAATATCGCACACAGTCCAAACAGCAATACCAAAAATCTCTGCATCATGCTTTGTGCACTGCCATTATCAAGTTTTTACAAGTCCACTTTCTGCTGAATCGTTAAAGAGCTGTGCTTTCTCTTCACTCCTGCCATTTTCTCAAATTTCCAAACAATTATTTAAAAAATTTCACCTTAAGACGTGAAACAAGACATGAAAAAACAGATTCTCACAGCACGTGTACCGGGAAAAAATGTAAACACGCAATGCTAAGTTGCCAGATTGCCCGCTTGATATGTGCTTTATTTGAACTTCAATCTCTCAATACTGTACCATCATTTTTGAACCCCCCCCCCAAAGGTATATCATTAGTAATATTCTTCAAATAAAGGAAATGCAAAAAAGATTTTAAAAATCTTTAAAAAGATCTTAAACATTTTTTTTATGTCAGCTGGAAAATAAAAAATTTCAATTTCTGAAACCTTTTTTTGTTACCCTTCTGTTAACTGTAACCGGTGTTTGAATCCATGTGGATTTTAGGAGTGTGGATTTTCGGAATTGTACTGTATAATGTTCTACATAATATCATACTGGTAATATGTTGAACACTAAGAAATATACCTCTTGTAAATTCTCTGGAAAATGTATTCTTTTGGATAAACTTCCAAATTTCTGTGCTTTCAAGTAGTTCCCAACTGTGTGTGTATCACTCCACCTTGTTTACATGCAACATGCTCACACCCAGCATTAATTGGCAAAGAAAGTTGCTTCACATAAATTTCATACTGGATTACATAATTGTTTATAGTTTTGTGGTACATATCCATACAGTATTGGCTATGATATAGTTTTGTGACACTCTACCTGTCAGTTATATCCCAGCTTTGTTTCTGCTTTGTCAGGGGGGAGAGGCAGAGCTATGGATACTAATTGGCACCTATGATAGCCAGTCAAAGTAAAATGCCAAAATGGATACATCATGTTACTTAGAATTCATAAAGGTAATGGCATTGTCTGACTTCACAAGAGATTCTACATAGTATGAAGTTCACAGCCTGGGCTCTGTACAGAGATTCCCATGATGCCAATTAGTAAGGAGGTAGTTTTGAAAAAAATTTTAGTATAAATATTCTAGAATTAAAAAAACAAAACAATGGGTGGACTTCTGATCATCAGCACTTAAAGCAGATCTGTGTGTCAATACAGTGCAAAGAAACTATCTCTACTACTAAAGAAAAACCACAAAAACATAAGATAATAAAATCGTAGGATTTGGAATATTATTTTTTCTAAATAGAATATATTTAATACATGAAATGAAACAAATCAGTATATGAGGTAGAGAACACGAATTCACAGCTTAGCAAAAGACAAACTGAAGACATGTCTTGCACAGATGGTAGATTATTTGTTCCTGAATAATTTCTTCCATTCTGTCAACTGAGTTACTTTCAATTCAATTATTTTTACTACTATGTATTTTGGTAAAAATCCTATGTATTTTAATGTGAGTCTGTTTCATAAATCTATTTTGGAACATATAATGCCTCTTAATGAAAAACTCTGAATGAATTCTTTTTTTGGAATATGTGAACAAGAACAACATCTAAAACTTAAAATGATACTGAATCATCAAAGGAGGCACATAAGTGTTACTTAAAATAATATGTTTTACAGTTTTTAAGAACTTTTGAACTTTTAAATAAATCGTATGAAAGATATTTTGTAAACAAATTTAGTAACTGCCAGCAATTTAAATAATAAATGATCAAAATTCCACCAATTAGTGTCTCATATCACAAAAGGAGTTGAAAAACGGGAAAAATATGAATAATTAGCATTATGTTTCAACATAGTTACTTTCATTAATTCTCGAAAGGGATCTGATTGCTGTTGTATTTGTCACCTACTGTATGTCAAAACAAAAGTTCCAAGAGTGTGTGAACAAAATATTAATTATCAAGTGTTCTTAGCTTTTGATAATTTATGCAGCTATAAAATTAACAAATTATATATTTTAAAGGAAACAATTTTTTGTAATTAATATCTCTTTGAGCTGTTACATATTTATAAATTACAAAATTCTATCCAATTACTTCTTATTAAAATCCATACGAATTTTTTTTAACAAACTGTAACAATTCCTAAAAGAAAAAAAAATGTTCTCTTATTATTGTGCATTTCCTTTATAAAAAATATAGGCACTTGTTTTTGTTTTAAAAAATTGTGTTATTACATCATCTGAATCATTATTATTTGAAAAAACACTCCACATGAAATATAACTGCAAATATTAAATAACTCCACATATTATCATTGTTTTTTTTTTTTTTTTTTTGGTCCCCGTGATGCTGGTAGTGTGTAGGCCTTACATAAGCAAAGCTGACTGATACGTGGGATTACCTGAAGAGCTGATAATCAGTAGTCTACCCAAACCAATTATATTTAACTAGGTAAAAGCCTGTCAATAATGACAGGGGAAAAATAAGATATGTAGAGTAATTTTTTAATAACCAGGTAATTCATTTTGTTTGTGATGTCCAAATGTGAAAGTACAAAGTATGTTTCATGAAAATTACAACAATAGGAAAGAAAAGTATATTAGTTGAGGCAGGGATTTGACAATTATAACAGTGAAATGCTTTTCGCACTGTGCCACCAAAGTGGAACAAACATTCAGACATACATACATATCACTAAGCTGTCCTCCGAGATTCAGAGGTTAGCTCCAAAACGAAATACAAACTACCTGATAGTTTTTACTTACTGTTGCTATATCAAACTTCTCCATTTACAGCGATCTTGACATACAACTCGGGCTTCACTGACATTCATTACACGCCATACACAAGATCTTCCATACTTCATACTCATAATTTGTTTCTCATGCAGACACTCCTGAATCTTATCCTCCCATGACTTCCTTGGCCTTCCTCTGCCTTTCCTTCCTGCCACTTGGGCTAAAAAGATTTTCTTAGTAAGCATCTCATCACTCATTCTTTCAACATGGCCAAACCACAAAAGCATATTAGTCTCCACCTTGCTAACAACATTTTGTTTCACATCACTCAACTGCAACACATCTTCATTCCTCACACAATCGGAGCGTGTATTGCCACAAATCCCCGTAAGTAACGCATTTCTCCAGCACACAAATGACTCCTATGCTTCTTCTGAAGTATCTATGTTTCACTGCCATACATCAGAGTTAGAACAATTACATTCTCATACACAGCCATGCGTGACTCTCTTGAGAACCCATCATTCCTGTGAAAACCTCCCAAAGCAGCCATGACTTTCAATGAAGAATTCACTTGCCTACTAATTTCACCATCCAATTTGTTCTCTCTATCAAACATGCTTCTTAAATACACAAACTCACTCACCTGATCAATCACTGTGCCATTTACACTTACATTACATTCAGTGCTACCAGTTCTTCTCTCAAAAACCATAACTTTGGTTTTACCCTTATTTATACTCAGTTTGAATTTCATGCAAACTTCGTGCATCCGAGTCAACATACGCTGCAACTCACTTTTGCTCTCTACCAACAGGACGGTGTCATCAGCATACAGCAGTCTACACACACGGATATCACCAAGAAATAAACTAGTATTATCTATTTTGGCATCACACATGCATGCATCCATAAATATAGTAAAAAGCCATAGAGGCATTACACAACCTTGCCTGACTCCTGTACCAATAGAAAACCATTTTGATAAAACACCATTCACTCGTACACAAGCTCTACTGTCAGCATACATGGCTTTTACACTATTAAGTAGATTCCCAGTAACACCATATTCATTCAGTACCTTCCACAAAAGTGTCCTATTCACTCGGTCGTAAGCTTTCTCTAAATCTATGAAGGCAGCAAAAACTTTCTTACCAACAGCCAGATACTTTTCAATCATCATGTGTAATGCAGAAATTTGGTTAGTGCAGCCTTTACCAGGCATAAAACCACTTTGAACATACCACACTTTCTCTGGTGTAAGACCCCGTATTTTTTCAGTAACCTTACCAAACACTTTCTCTGGCACACTTAATAGGCTAATACCACAATAGTTCTTGCATTCAGTCTGATCACCTTTTCCCTTATACAAAGGGGCAATGATAGCATCCCTCCAATCCCGAGGGACCATTCCCAATTCCCAGCACAACTGGCAAATTTCATTTAACCACCATATTTCAGCATCTGGGCAGTTATGCCATCAACTCCTGGAGCCTTATCATTCTGAAAAGATTTTAGAGCTTTACACACTTCTTCTCTTGAGATCCCTCCTGTGCTTCCATCCTCCACTGTGCCACCATCTGCATCTGTCTCAGAATTATCTTTGCTTTCCTGATCTAATAACTCACAGAAGTATTCACCCCATCTTTCACTTAACTCACTGGGCTCCCATATCATTTCCTCAACCCTATTCTTCACACAACTTGACACTTTGTTTTCCCTATTTTTCCGTAGTCTCATGTACTTCCAGAAAGACTTCATAACTTTCCAAAAAGCCAATTCATGCCTTTCCACCTTCTCCTTCCTATCTTTTGCCTTACTCTGGTGAACCAGTTTAGTGGCTTCATGCTTCTTACAGTGATATTCATCCACAGAAACTCTACCTTGCAGCATCCCAAAATAGGCTTCCTTCTTTCTCTTTACTGCTTCTTCAATCTCACTATTCCACCAAGCATCACCTCTTTGTTACCCACCATTGTGGTGCCACAGACCTCTTCAGCAGCAGTGACTACACAGTTCTTAAAACATTCCCACTTCTTTTCTAGATTCCTCTCACAAGACTTCAGCTCCTTCAGTCGTTCTCTGAGTATGTCAGAATAACGCTGATGATTTTCAGGGAGCCTTTCAACCATTGTTCTTTCCATCCTGGGCGTCTTCCTAATCTTTTTCCTCCAACCAACATTCAGTTTCATTCGTGACACTACCAAGTAATGATCAGAGACAACATCCGCACTTCCCATCACACTGGTGTCAACAACTAAGTGTTTCAAATGCTGATCGTAGACAACAAAATCTATCACACACTTTTGACCAAGAGTATGATTTTCCCAAGTATATGTGTGGATATACTTGTGGTTGAAAAATGTGTTAGATACATACAAACCATCAGTGGTGGCTCGTGGTAACTGAAACAGGTGGCGCCAGTAGCCGAAGTCAAACAATGAAATAAAAAAACTGTCATTATTAGGCCAACTATTCAGACCCCCAAAGAGTCCTTTACTCTGCCTCTGTTTACCCCCTTGACTCACAATAATGCCCAAATCAGGCAGGAATGTGTCAACTATTGTATTGCACACGAAAAAAAATCCTCAGAATAGAATGCATAATTATTAACAGAAAAATGTTACATACATACATATCACTAAGCTGTTCTCTGAGATTCAGAGGTTAGCTCCAAAAAGAAATACAAACTTCCAGATATTTTTACTTATTGTTGTCGTATCAAACTCCATTTACAGCGATCTTGACATACAACTCGTGCTTCACTGATATCCATTACACGCTGTAAACAAGATCTTTTATACTTCATACTCATAATCTTTTTCTCATGCAGACACTCCTGAATCTGATCCACCCATGTCTTCCTTGGCCTTCCTCTGCCTTTCCTTCCTGCCACTTAGGTTGAAAAGATTTTCTTAGTAAGCATTTCATCACTGATTCTTTCAACATGGCCAAACCACCGAAGCATATTGGTCTCCACCTTGCTAACAACATTTTGCTTCACATCACACAACTGCAATGCATCTTCATTTCTCACACAGTCATATCGTGTCTTGCCACAAACCCCACATAAGTAACGCATTTCTCCAGCACACAAATGACTCCTATGTTTCTTCTGCAGTACCCAGGTTTCACTGCCATACATCAGAGTAGGAACAATTAGAGTTTCATACACAGCATTGCGGGACTCTCTAGAGAACCCATCATTTCTGTGAAAACCTCCCAGAGCAGCTATGACTTTCAAAGAAGAATTCACTCGCCTACTGATTTCACCATCTAACTTGTTCTCTCTGTCAAACATGCTTCCTAAATACACAAACTCACTCACCTGGTCAATCACAGTGCCATTTATACTTACATTACATTCTGTGCTACCCGTTCCTCTCTCAAACACCATAACTTTGGTTTTTCCCTTATTTATACTCAGTTTGAATTTCATGCAAACTTTGTGCATCTGAGTCAACATACTCTGCAACTCACTTTTGCTCTCTGCCAACAGGACAGTGTCATCAGCATACAGCAATCTGCACACACAGATATCACCAAGACATAAACCACTATTATCTATTTTGGCATCACGCATGCATGCATCCATAAATATATTAAACAGCCATGGTGACATTACACAACCTTGTCTAACTCCGGCACCAATGGAAAACCATTTTGATAAAACACCATTCACTCGTACACAAGCTCTACTACCAGCATACATGGCTTTTACAGTATTAAGTAGATTCACAGTAACACCATATTCATTCGATACCTTCCACAAAAGTGTCCTATTCACTCAGTCTTAAGTTTTCTCTAAATCTATGAAGGCAGTAAAAACTTTCTTCCCAACAGCCAGAAACTTTTCAATCATCGTGTGTAATGCAAAAATCTGGTTAGTGCAGCCTTTACCAGGCATAAAACCACTCTGAACATCCCACACTTTCAATGATGTAAGACCCCGTACTTTTTCAATAACAACCTTACCAAGCACTTTCCCTGGCACACTCAGTAAGCTAATACCACAATAGTTCTTGCATTCAGTCTGATCACCTTTTCCCTTATACAAGAAAACAATGATAGCATCCTTCCAATCCCAAGGGACCATTCCTAACTCCCAGCTCAACTGGCAAATTTCAGTTAACCGGTCAATTATAGAGTCACCACCATATTTCAACATCTCTGCAGTTATGCCATCAACTCCTGGAGCTTTACCATTCTGAAGAGATTTTAGAGCTTTACACACTTCTTCTCTTGAGATCCCTCATGTGCTTTCATCCTTCATTGTGATCCTTGCTTTCCTGATCTAATAACTCACAGAAGTATTCACCCCATCTGCCACTTAACTCATTGGGCTCCCATATCATTTCCCCAATCTCATTCTTCACACAACTTACAACTTTGTTTCCCTTATTTTTTCTGAGTCTCATGTACTTCCAGCAGGACTTCCTATCTTTCCAAAAAGCCAGTTCATGCCTTTTCACTTTCTCCTTCCTATCTTTTGCCTTACTGTGGCAAACCAGCTTAGCAGCTTCACACTTCTTACAGCGATATTCATCCACAGAGACTCTACCTTGCAACATCCCCAAATAGGCTTCCTTCTTTCTCTTTACTGCCTCTTCAATCTCACTATTCCACCAAGCATCGACTATTCCACCACTATTCCACCACCATTCCACCAAGTATTGTTACCCACTATTGTGGTGCCACAGACCTCTTTAGCAGCAGTGGCAACACAATTCTTAAAACATTCCCACTTCTTTTCTACATCCCTCTCACCAGACTTCAGCTCCTTCAGTCGTTCTCTGAGTAAGTCAGAATAACGCTGATGATCTTCAAGGAGCCTATCAACCTTTATTCTTTCTATCCTGGGTCTCTTCCTATTCCTTTTCCTCCAACCGACATTAAGTTTCACTCGTGGCACTACCAAGTAATGATCAGAGCCAACATCCGCACCTCTCATCACACTGGTGTCAACAACTAAGTGTTTCAAACGCTGATCGTAGACAACAAAACCTATCACACTCTTTTGACCAAGAGTACGATTTCCCCAAGTATATGTGTGGATATACTTGTGGTTGAAAAATGTATTAGATACATACAAACCATTCTCAATGCAGAGTTCAATTTAATCTTTCACCATTATCATTCACACAAGGATCATTAAACTTACCCAGAACATTGTCAGAAATGGCATTCTGCACACCTACTCTAGCATTGAAATCCCCTGCTATTATAACTTTTTCTTTAGCACCAAACTGGCTCAAAACAGCTTTTAGCTCATTCCAGAAATCTTCCTTCTTATCAGAAGGTTCCGAGTCACAAGGAGCATACACTACAACAATTACAATTCTCTGAAGTTTCACTTTCAAACGAATCCAGAGAATTCTCTCACTTATGCAACTATAGTGAATCAAGTTGTTTTTCATCTTTTCACTTAAAATCACACCTACACCAGCCTGTCCTCTCATATTATCCAATACTCCAGACCACACACTCACTATGCTATTCACTTCTTCTACCCCAATTTCCTTCTTTTTGGTCTCACTTGCACACAGCACATCCAGTCTATACTTATTCATCTCCTCAATCACCTCACTCATCTTGCCATGTATACCTCTAGTATTCCATACACCAATCTTACATTCACTCAGCCGAGATCTCTTTCTCATACGCCATTTAGAAAGTCCAGGTCGATTCCGTGGTGGACCGTCCTTCTCAAGTGTGGTAGGTCCACCATATCCCACACTTGAGTCATTCTTAATATTTCTTTTTGTCTTTTTAATCAGGTAAGTATATCAGGGTGGGGAATTAGCCCACAGCTGAAGGTTCCAGTTGGTCATTCAACCTAAGGATTCTGGAACAAAACCCAGTGAGTTGGGGTCTTTTTGCCAATGTCACACAGAACTAGCTTGCACCTCTCCAAGATTCACAGAGGCCCTAGTTGCTGTTGTGTGTGCCATTGTTACCACGGAGCGCCCCGAGGAGGCAAACCCATCGCTCACTACGATCACCCGCGAAAAAAAAAAAAAAATAGAAAAATGTTAAAACTCCTTAAATAAAATTTTCAACTTAAAACATATGAGCATTAATTTATGTTAGTTGTGCTTTGTGTTTCTTCAGATTTCTCAACTGAGGAATAATCACAGGATAAAAAAATGTGGTGAAAAAATAACTCCAAATATATGCAGGGAAGGAATGTTTCATGAATTTTGTCCCATATAGAATGAGTACAATACTACCATTTGCATTATTTGAAAGGTTTAACCTTTTTTTTAAAGAACTTGTGAAACCTAAAAACATATATGTGCTCATGTGCAAATTATGCTTACAGGTTTTCTCATTTATTTATTTATTTATTTTTAACATAGAAAATCCTCTCAGTTAAAACTGAAATTAGTTCTGCAAAACACTTTGTAAACTTCATACTTTTGGAAACTCAAATTCTTGGGCTGATAAGCACTGAGTTTTTTAAGTGAAGCTTTTTGACTCAAATTCTTGGGCTGAGGAGCACTGTGTTTTTTTAAGTGAAGCTCAAACTAAAAATTCTTGGGGTGATAAGCACTGAGTTTTTTAAGTGAAGCTTTTCTTCCAGATTTAAAGCAAAGAACGGAGATTTTAACAAAATATCCACTCCATTCATTGTAATCGACAAGCAAAAAAGTCACGACACAAAGTAACAACACATCACCGAGAGAGACACACAGAAAAAACAACGGTGTCACGTCAATTCGTCGACTACGTCAATTCGTCGCGCGTCAATTCGTCGAATGCGTCAATTCGTCGACCACGACGATTCGTCGCGCGTCAATTCGTCGAGGACAAATTCGTCGCGTTTACAGATTTTGGTTACATACAAAACGAATGCAGGAAAACTTACGATTTCGAATGTCTTGCTCCCTGATCAAATTTATAAAGTTTGGCCTTTTGGCCACGCAGACAGGATAGGAATATTACGTTTTTCTTTGGCACTAAAAATATTAGACGGTGAACGGTTTTTGGAACGGGGCTGGGCCCGGTTGGACAGAGCCCCCATATACAAAATTTTCGTAAAATCTACAGTTTTCAATTCAGAACCACCAAATCTGGTATACTATCTCGTGGTATTCTAACTTAGACTGTAGACGGTTTTGGGAAGCGGTTGGAGATAGGGGGGGGTAGGGCCCCTACAGAATTGCCGTAAAATATAGTTTTCAATTTAGAACTACCAAATTTGGTATATTATCTCATGATACTCTAACTTAGACGGTAGACGGTTTTGGAACGGGTCAGGGGCCCGGTAGGTCAGAGCCCCCATACACAAAATATTCGTAAGATCTACAGTTTTCAATTCAGAACCACCAAATCAGGTATCCTATCTCATAGTACTCTAACTTAGACGGTTGTCAGTTTTTGGAACGGGTCAAGGCCCGGGGAGTCAGAGCCCCCCCCCCCGTACATACAAAATTTTGGTAAAATCTAGTTTTCATTTCAGAACCATCAAATTTGGTATCATGAAACTCTAACTTAGACGCTAGACGGCTTTTGGAAGGGGTTGGAGCCCGCGGGGTTAGCCCCCCCCTCATAAAAAATTTCGTAAAATCTACAGTTTTTATCTTAGAACCACCAAATTTGGTATACTATCTTATGGTACTCTAACTTAGTCGGCAGACCGTTTTTGGAACGGGTCAAGGCCCGGGGGTCAGAGCCCCCCACATACAAAATTTTCTTAAAAACTACAGTTTTCAATTCAGAACCACCTAATCTGGTATACTATCTCATGGTACTCTAACTCAGACGCTAGACGGTTTTTGGAAGGGGTTGGAGCCCGGGGGTCAGACCCCCCTCCCCGAATAAAAACTTTTTCGTAAATACTACAGTTTTCAATTTAGAACCACCAAATTTGGTATACTATCTCATGGTACTCTATCTTAGATGCTAGAAGGTTTTCTGAAGGGGTTGCAGCCCTGGGGGTCGGCCCCCCTCATAAAAATTTCGTAAAATCTACAGTTTTCATATTAGAACAACCAAATTTGGAATACTATCTTATGGTACTCTAACTTAGACGGCAGACCGTTTTTGGAACGGGTCAAGGCCCGGGGGTCAGAGCCCCCCACATACAAAATTTTCTTAAAAACTACAGTTTTCAATTCAGAACCACCTAATCTGGTATACTATCTCATGGTACTCTAACTTAGACGCTAGACGGTTTTTGGAAGGGGTTGGAGCCCGGGGGATCAGACCCCCTCCGAATAATTTTTTTTGTAAAATCTACAGTTTTCAATTTAGAACTACCAAATTTGGTATACTATCTCATGGTACTCTAACTCAGATGCTAGACGGTTTTGGGAAGGGGTTGGAGCCCGGGGGTCAGACCCCCGAATAAAAACTTTTCGTAAATACTACAGTTTTCAATTTAGAACCACCAAATTTGGTATACTATCTCATGGTACTCTATCTTAGATGCTAGAAGGTTTTCTGAAGGGGTTGCAGCCCGGGGGTCGGCCCCCTCATAAAAATTTCGTAAAATCTACAGTTTTCATATTAGAACCACCAAATTTGGAATACTATCTTATGGTACTCTAACTTAGACGGCAGATCGTTTTTGGAACGGGTCAAGGCCCGGGGGTCAGAGCCCCCCACATACAAAATTTTCTTAAAAACTACAGTTTTCAATTCAGAACCACCTAATCTGGTATACTATCTCATGGTACTCTAACTTAGACGCTAGACGGTTTTTGGAAGGGGTTGGAGCCCGGGGGGTCAGACCCCCCTCCGAATAAATTTTTTTTTGTAAAATCTACAGTTTTCAATTTAGAACCACCAAATTTGGTATACTATCTCATGGTACTCTAACTTAGACAGTAGACCGTTTTTGGAACGGATCAAGGCCCGGGTGTCAGAGCCCCCACATACAAAATTTTCTTAAAAACTACAGTTTTCAATTCAAAACCACCAAATCTGGTATACTATCTCATGGTACTCTAACTTAGACGCCAGACGGGTTTTGGAATGGGTTGGAGCCTGTGGGGTCAGACGACCCCTCCGAATAAAAACTTTTTCGTAAAATCTACAGTTTTCAATTTAGAACCACCAAATTTGGTATAGTATCTCATGGTACTCTAACTTAGACAGTAGACCGTTTTTGGAAGGAGTTGGAGCCCGGGGGTAAAGCCCCCCCATAAAAATGCCGCGTAAAATCTACAGTTTTCAATTTAGAACCACCAAATTTGGCATACTCTCTCATGGTACTCTAACTTAGACGGTAGACGGTTTTTGGAACGGGTCGGGCACGGGGTCAGAGTCCCTCCGCCCATAAATATTTTTCGTAAAAACTAAAGTTTTCAATTTAGAGCTACCAAATTTGGTATACTATATAATGGTGTTCTAAATTAAACGGTAGACGGTTTTCAGAACGGGTCGGGGCAAGGGTGGTTAACCCCCCCCCCCCCTACACACAAACTTTCATAAAATCTATAGTTTTCAATTTAGAACCACCAAATTTTGTATATTATCTCATGGTACTCTAACTTAGACAGTAGAAGGTTTTTGGAACGGATCAAGGCCCGGGGGTAAGACCTCCCCCACATACAAAATTTTCTTAAAATTTTTATTTTTCAATTCAGAACCACCAAATTTTGTGTCATGAAACTCTAACTTAGCGGGAGACGGTAAGTGAAAGCGCAACATTATTAACTTGATTTGTTATGCAAACCTTATAAATACGACCACAGCGATTAAAAGTTACTAAAGAGTCCTTGTAAGTAATATTTTTTGACCGAGTGCAAGTACAATTTACGAAATGTCAACAGGTCAAAATATCTAAAGTAACAATGAAATTTGGAATATTTCTTTTTTCTTTCTTTTTATTTCAGTTTTGACACTTGTATTAAGTTTTAAAAACATATATTTCTCCTATCGTATACCTTCATTGTGCTTTCAACAGAATTTCTTACCATGTTTTGGGTATTTTGTTTCGTGTGGTTGCAGTTTTTTTAATGTTTTTGGGCATTTCATTTTGTGTGGTTACTTTTTATGTTTTGGGCATTTTACTTTGTATGGGTGTTTTTGTTATGTTTTTGTTATTTTCTTTTCTGTGGTAGTTGTAATGTCGACAGGATGAAAAGGGGAAACTGGGGACAGTCACGATGCCTACTTGCTTCTAATTTTTTTTTTCAAATACAGCACATGATTTTGTATTGAGTTATACCACTTACTCATTAAGTGACTACAGGTTTCTTTAAATATGAACGTTTTCTTAGAGCCTTTTGTTTCCTCTACCTAGCTTTTTTCGGTTCCGCAATTTCTTTTTTTGGTTTTAGAATATTTTCCTTATTATTAATCTATTTTCTCGTGCAAACTCTTTATGTAAGGTATGTTTATTCTATCGAAGTATTTTGCAATTATACGTGAAGCCCTGTTGCTGAAGTAAAAAAATATTTCCAACTGATACAACGCAGTTCAGATATTTTCCTGCTGTTAACTCAAAGAATGAAAACAAAAACAACAAGTCTGTGCAATGGTTGAGGCATGAGACAGTACTTACTGGTAACCAGGCAAAGTTTTAAGGAAGAATGAGCTTAAGAATTTCTAACTGCAACAAAAAAGAGCATCCGCACTGTATCCCTCCCCATCCCCTAGTGCCGGCCTTTGGAGTCTTGAAAGAGAAGTCTTAAGGACACATCTGTATCGTAATTGCCTCAGCATTCACGACAATCTTCTGGTGTCGTAGTAGAAAAACACACTTCCTACTTCGCCTAAATTGCTTGGATGTAATGCCAACGAACAAAGTTTTGCTCTCGCATTGGATTTCTATTGCTTTTGATGGAATACTTTTCCCCTGGGGTTCACCGCTTTCACTATAGTCTTCAGGACAGGCGGCAATACACCCCAACGTAAAACACCAATTTCACGGCAATTAACTGCAATTAGCGAAAGAGGGGGCGGTACAGGAAATAAGTCGAACGAGACAGATCTGAACTTAGAAAGTCGGGAGAAGGTGTTGCATGAAAAACTGTGTTTGGCTTACAGATCATTTGGCACGTAGGGACGTAGGTTTCGTTTAATATGTTACGGGGTAAACAAATTGTCTTTTCAGTATAACAATTTTCTTTCATACGCATGGTGCAACACAAAAAAATTGAATTTATTTTTGAGAATTAGCATGACTCCTACCGGCCCAGAGTACAGCTGCCCAGTCCGCTCCTGCTGCCGCCACCGGAACCTGGCCACCGGAACCTGGCTCCCGGGTTCTTCGCATCTGTTGATCCCCCGCCTGGAGCGTCCCAGCTGTAAAATACATGTACCTCTGCGTTTTGGAAAAACAAAAGATAAGATGCCGATCCTTAAAATTAACCATTTCTTGTGACCGCAGGTACGAAAATCTTGAACTTCGCTTAAACCCCAACTGGAGGAACAAGCTTCACGTGATTGTCTGTATTCTGAGTGTTTTATTGAATGGTTGCTCATTAGTTCGTAGTTGACTGGAGAACAGAGAACGTGCTTGTTGAAGCCTTTGTTGTGCGTTGTCAAGTGATAATAGTGGAAATATATCATTCTAAATATTTTGGAAAGAGAAAGTGCATTGTTTTCCGAAGGCACTATGCAGATGAAGAATGCAACATAAATAGTTAACTCACAAAAAGAAAATGATTTGCTGAAATGGAAAGGGTATTTATTTTGCCATAACAGAGTGCGAGGTGATTTACGGTATTGTCACTGTATTGAAAGAAATTATGGAAATTGTACTGGCTTTGCTAGTACTATTCTTATTGGAGATGAACACAGATGCGCAATGAGAAACCACATAATCATGCTCCAAGACCGGAGAAAAGTGATGTTGCTGTTGCAAGAGCGCAAATAAAAGAACGAGCGAGAAATACGGACGAAGCCCCTGCACAAATTATTCAAACCGTGACAACGTCAATGGCTACAGTAAATGCAGCTTACATGCCTAATATGGATGCACTAAGGCAAGTTGTAAAAAAGAGAAGACATGCCAAGACATGCCTGCGGAGCCTACGACTTCAAAACGGATCGATGCCCCAATAAATTTACAGGAGAAGATGGTGCAAAATTTCTTGGCAGAGATAGCGCATTTGGACATCAAAGAATTATTTTATTTTTAACAGAGAATAATTTACGAAAGCTTAAAGAAGCACCCCTCTGGATTATGGATGGGACATTTGAAACTTGTCCAACCCTTTTTAGGCAATTATGTTCCATTCATGCTATGGTTGAAACGAATCCAGAGATGCACAGACTTGTCCCACCAGTTTATGGGTTACTTTCCAGCAAGTATAAATAATATAATACTATTATAAAGTATTTTTGTAGGATTTACAAGACTATGCATCAGACTATGATATTCAGCTTGCACCACAATATACGCATAATAATAGATTTTGAAATAGCTACCGTTATAATGCTGCTAAAAAGGAATTTGGAAGCAGCACACACAAATGTTGTTGGTTTCATCTCGGAAAAAAATGTGCTGAGGAATATCCATCATCTGGCATAGCCTTGGAATATAAGGAAAACAGTGAGTTTGCTCTCAAAGTCAGACATTTGCAAGCACTCGCATTTTTTTCATCTGATGAAATTCCAGCTGCTTTTAAAGAAGTGAAATCAATTTTACTAAAATATGCAGATTCTGTAGTTCAGTGGTTTGAGGAAAATTATGTTCTTGGAAAATTTCGTGGAAGCAGAAGAAACAATCCAAGCAGAAGCCCTCCGCTGTTCCCGCCAACAATTTGGTTAGTTAGTGAAAACAATTTATTTGGCTTTCCCAGAACACAAAACGAACTTGAAAGATTAGACAGACGCTGGAATACAATTCTGGGAGAGAAAAAACTGTGACTGTACGAAATAATCAGTGAAATTGCGAAAGAGCAGAGAACAACTATGGCTAAAATCGAAAGAGTGATAGCACAGATTCCAACAAATCCACCCAGAAGAGAAACGCTGGCAAGATAAAAAGGAATTCGAACTTCTTTGGTGCACAGAGACAATGTTAACATGCTGGACATTTTAAGAGGAATTTCATATAATTCTACCCTTTACTAAAATGTGCTGGTATTTCTCACTAATTGATTTATACCTTTTACTAACTTGTATTTGAATTTTTCAAGAATGTAATTCAGCCGAAGATGCAAGAATGTATGTAAAACACGCCGCCCCGGTGGCGCAGTGGTCTAAGGCGTTGGCCTCTGATCATTCGTCCGTAAGGGGTCCGGGTTCGAATCCCGGTCAGGCATGGATGTTGTGTTTGTCTTACGGCACTGGCTCTCTCCCTTCCCTGGAACCAGTGACCCAAAATTAGGGACGGGCGACTGCTTATAGCCCATTGAGTTGCTCACGGTGGTCGTTAAACCTCCAATCAAAAAAAAAAAAAAAAAAAATGTAAAACACAACGCAAAATGAAAAAAGTCAAAATTTTCAAAATATCATGTCAAAAACATAAAATGTCAAAAAGTAATCCAAAATGTGAAACATATAAAAATTCAAAATGTAATCCAAAATGTGAAACAAATAAAAATTCAAAATGCAATCACAAGTCACAAGCATTACAAAAATGCGAAACGCTATGTAACAAGTACAACACAAAATAAAACAAATGCCAAAAAAAGAAATGCATACGCTTTGTAAAATGTACAAAATAAAATAAATGCCATATTCACAAGGATTTCATGACGAGTCAAGTTAAAAATGAGCTTTTACTTAGACTTCAAATAATAATTACTAGCCTCTACACCTTTTTAAGTCTTTAATAAGTGCAACATCATTAACCTGACTTGTCATCAAACATTATCAATATGACCATAGCATACAATATACAATCACTTAAAAGACTTGTTAATGGATGAATTGAGGAATCACCAAGTTCAGCGGGTGAAAGTTAATGGCTGTTTATAGTTTTGTACTCGAGTAAATGCGCAACACAGTAAACTTGACTTTCTCTGAAAATTTTATGTATATGAGCACGGTTGATTGAAAACTGATAAAAAGGCTTAAGGCCTGTTTATTAATTTTTGTGCCTCAGTCAAAACGCAGTACCATAACCTTGGCATGTTATCGAAACCTTATGAATACGTCGGACTAAAAATTCCTAAAAACAGTTTACGCCTAAGGTCTTGTAACTAAAGTTTCGTGACAGGGTAAAACTGCAACATTAATAACTTGACATGTTATGTTAACGTTGTGAATATGAGCACGGCGGATTAAAGATTTCAACAAATAGCCTTTGGGATTAATGTGTTGTAGCTGAGTAAAAATGTAACATTATCTTTATTTTCTATATAAACCAAACTACGTGCTGAAATGGCCCAACTATATATACGTATACTTCAACCATATACCGAAGCGCTGACAAGGTGAAAGCAAAAGTGCAATTTTGTACGGTACCCTAACATTTTATGGCCAGCCTACATGGAAGTGGACACCTTGATATCAAAAACATACTTTTTGTACTGTCCACAACAAATAGCAATGGACACGTCGCAATCTTTTTTTTTGGGGGGGGGGGGTGTTAACGATTACCGTGATCAATTCAGTGGGCTATAAGCAGTCGGACATTCCCAATTTTGGGCCACTGGTTCCTGGGAAGGGGGACAGCCAGTGCCAGAAGTCAAGCACAACGTCCATGATTCACCAGGATTTGAACCAGGATCCTTCTCGACAAGTGGTCAGAATCCAGCGCCTAGATCACTCCGCCGCCGTAGCGGCACACGTTGAAATGTATTTTTCATACGGCCCCAAACGCTCTTATGGACATACTAGATTGAACTGGACGTAAATAAATCATTAATATAATTTGTACTAGCAGGGATACCAGTTATTTGCCATTTGTAGGAATCACCAAGTTCTAGCAGGGATACCAGTTTTTTACTATTTGTGGAATCACCAAGTTCAGCGGGTGAAAGTTAATGAATGAAAAAGATATTCCTGCAATTTTCCAGTAAATTTATTTTAAATTTTTTGATTTAGTTAATTTAATTTTGCGAAACAGAAAAGAAAGAAAAAGGAATGGAAATACTTACCTTCTAGGAGACATCTATAGAACTGCCGTACATCTGGCGTGTGCTTCTGTGA
Source organism: Macrothele yani (assembly GCA_039090855.1). Taxonomy (NCBI): domain Eukaryota; kingdom Metazoa; phylum Arthropoda; class Arachnida; order Araneae; family Macrothelidae; genus Macrothele; species Macrothele yani. The sequence goes on from CM077009.1 coordinate 92,363,436, forward strand.
ATCCCGCGACACAGAAATGCAATGTACCTATGTGATGTCGCATGCATACGACTTCACATTGGCATTGATAATCTTTTTCTTACCGTTTTGAATTTTGAATATCTGGAACTCTCTGTTTACATTACATGATATTTCTTTCTGATAAGCCGTTCGTTGGTAGTGAAAGCTAAACTATATAGATTTGTGTTTTTAATATACCATTAAACGCATATTTTTGCACTTTATTGTTATCTACAGTCCCTAACTTAGACCGTAGGTTGGTTAGTTGGTTGGTTGGTTGGTTGGTTGGTTAGTTGGTTGGTTGATGGTTTATGGTGTAAGGCCCTCAAAGGGCCAAAGAGCGCCTTAGAACGTAAATAGGGTATTCTTAAGAGTAAAAAACGGAACTATTTACGAAAATTTTGCATGGGGCTACCTTGACCCGGGCCCCGACCCCTTCCAAAAACCGTCCACCGTCTAAGTTAGATAACCATAAGTAGTATACCAAATCTGGTTGTCCTAAATTGAAAACTGTAGATTTTACGAAATTTTTATGAGGAGGGGAGGGGCTCTCACCCCGGGGTTCCAGCCCCTTCCAAAAACCGTCTAGCGTCTAAGTTAGAGTTTCATGATACCAAATTTGGTGGTTCTGAATTGAAAACTGTAGTTTTTAAGAAAATGTTGTATGTCTGTGTGTGTGTGCTGGGCGGGGGAGGCTCCGACCCCCAGGGCCCTGATCCGTCCCAAAAACCGTCGACCGTCTAAGTTAAAGTACCATGAGATAGTATACCAAATTTGGTGGTTCTAAATTGAAAACTGTAGATTTTACGCGGCATTTTTATGGGGGGGCTCTTACCCCCGGGCTCCAACCCCTTCCAAAAACCGTCTAGCGTCTAAGTTAGAGTACCATGAGATAGTATACCAAATTTGGTGGTTCTAAATTGAAAACTGTAGATTTTGCGAATTTTTATATGAAGGGGGCCTTTACCCCCGGGCTGCAACCCCTTCAAAAAATCGTCGAGCGTCTAAGTTAGAGTACCATGCGATAGTATACCAGATTTGGTGGTTCTGAATTGAAAACTGCAGTTTTTAAGAAAATTTTGTATGTGGGGGCTCTGACCCTCCGGGCCTTGATCCGTTACAAAAACGGTCTACTGTCTAAGTTAGAGTACCATGAGATAGTATACCAAATTTGGTTGTTCTAAATTGAAAACTGTAGATTTTACGAAAAAGTGTTTATTCGAGGGTGGGGGGTCTGACCCCGGGCTCCAACCCCTTCCAAAAACCGTCTAGCGTCTAAGTTAGAGTACCATGAGATAGTATACCAGATTAGATGGTTCTGAATTGAAAACTGTAGTTTTTAAGAAAATTTTGTATGTGGGGGGCTCTGACCTCCAGTGCCTTGACCCGTTCCAAAAACGGTCTGCCGTCTAAGTTAGAGTACCATAAGATAGTATACCAAATTTGGTGGTTCTAAGATGAAAACTGTAGATTTTACGAAATTTTTTATGAGGGGGGCTCCGACCCCGCGGGCTCCAACCCCTTCCAAAAACCGTCTAGCGTCTAAGTCAGACTTTCATGATACCAAATTTGATGGTTCTGAAATGAAAACTAGATTTTATGAAAATTTTGTATGTAGGGGGGGGAGCTCTGACTCCCCGGGCCCCTTGCCCCTTTCCAAAAACCGACAACCGTCTAAGTTAGAGTACCATGAGATAGTATACCAAATTTGGTGGTTCTAAATTGAAAACTGTAAATTTTACGAAAAAGTGTTTATTCGGGGGGGTCTGACCCCCGGGCTGCAACCCCTTCCAAAAACCGTCTAGCGTCTAAGTTAGAGTACCATGAGAGAGTATACCAGATTAGGTGGTTCTGAATTGAAAACTGTATTTTTTAAGAAAATTTTGTATGTGGAGGGCTCTGACCCCCCGGACCTTGACCCGTTCCAAAAACGGCCTGCCGTCTAAGTTAGAGTACCATAAGATAGTATACCAAATTTGGTGGTTCTCAGATGAAAACTGTAGATTTACGAAATTTTTTATGAGGGGGGGGAGCTCCGACCCCGCGGGCTCCAACCCCTTCAAAAAACGGTCTACTGTCTACGTTAGAGTACCATGAGATAGTACACCAGATTAAGTGGTTCTGAATTGAAAACTGTAGTTTTTAAGAAAATTTTGTATGTGGGGGGCTCTGACCCCCGGGCCTTGACCCGTTCCAAAAACGGTCTGCCGTCTAAGTTAGAGTACCATAAGATAGTATACCAAATTTGGTGGTTCTAAGATGAAAACTGTAGATTTTACGAAATTTTTTATGAGGGGGGGGGGGGGCTGCGACCCCGCGGGCTCCAACCCCTTCCAAAAACCGTCTAGCGTCTAAGTTAGAGTACCATGAGATAGTATACCAAATTTGGTGGTTCTAAATTGAAAACTGTAGATTTTACGAAAAATTGTTTATTCGGGGGGGGGGTCTGACACCCCGGGCTCCAACCCTTCCAAAAACCGTCTAGCGTCTAAGTTAGAGTACCATAAGATAGCATACCAGATTAGGTGGTTCTGAATTGAAAACTGTAGTTTTTAAGAAAATTTTGTATGTGGGGGGCTCTGACCCCCGTGCCTTGACCCGTTCCAAAAACGGTCTGCCGTCTAAGTTAGAGTACCATAAGATAGTATACCAAATTTGGTGGTTCTAAGATGAAAACTGTAGATTTTACGAAATTTTTTATGAGGGGGGCTCCGACCCCGCGGGCTCCAACCCCTTCCAAAAACCGTCTAGCGTCTAAGTTAGAGTTTCATGATACCAAATTTGATGGTTCTGAAATGAAAACTAGATTTTACGAAAATTTTGTATGTATGGGGGGGGGGGGGGGAGCTGTGGCTCCCCGGGCCTTGACCCGTTCCCAAAACCGACAACCGTCTAAGTTAGAGTACTATGCGATAGGATACCTGATTTGGTGGTTCTGAATTGAAAACTGTAGATTATTTTGTGTATGGGGGGCTCTGAACAACCGGGCCCCTGACCCGTTCCAAAAACCGTCTAAGTTAGAGTACCATGAGATAATATACCAAATTTGGTAGTTCTAAATTGAAAACTATATCTTACGGCAATTCTGTAGGGAGGGGGGGCTCTAACCCCACCCCCTCTCTGCAACCGCTTCCCAAAACCGCCTACAGTCTAAGTTAGAATACCACGAGATAGTATACCAGATTTGGTGGTTCTGAATTGAAAACTGTAGATTTTACGAAAATTTTGTATATGGGGTGCTCTGACCAACCGGGCCCTGCCCCTTTCCAAAAACCGTTGACCGTCTAATATTTTTAGTGCCAAAGAAAAACGTAATATTCCTATCCTGTCTGTGTGTCCAAACTTTATAAATTTGATCAGGGAGCAAGACGTTCGAAATCGTACGTTTTCCTGCATTCGTTTTGTATGTAACCAAAATCTGTAAACGCGACGAATTGACGTAGTCGACGAATTTGTCCGCGACGAATTGACGCAGTCGACGAATTGACATAGAACCAAAAACAACTAACTGAACTTTGAGCTTGGTCGGGGTAAGCTTCTCTGTCAACCCACGGCGTTAAGGTGGACGTCAAGTAATTTTGCTTCCTATACTTCCAATGGAAAAAACTTTTGTACACATTTCTTTCACAATTAGTGTGTTCCCAAGGATGAAAATTTGAACATCGATTAAAATAACTTCATTTTAAAACTTGGAATACTTAATATTTTCTAAAACATAACCACAATTATGCAATCCAACATTTGTTTGTCTACTGACGTCATCAAAGTACAGGTCGCGCCATCTATTTTCTGGTTTCAACACCACCAAAGGAAAAGTTATTGATTTTTAATATAATTATGGTTATGTTTTAGAAAATATTAAGTATTCCAAGTTATAAAATGAAGTCATTTTAATCGATGTTGAAATTTTCATCCTTGAGAACACACTAATTGTGAAGGAAATGTGTACAAAAGTTTTTCCATTGGAAGTATAGGAAGCAAAATTACTTGACGTCCACCTTAAGGAAATGGATACTCTCCTGGCCAATCAAATTAGCGTGGGGCCAGATAGATCTGGCCCCACAGCTTTTTTTGCAAACGCGTTAAGGCAGTGTTGTATGTAGGTCATCATACTAAATGAGACTGGGAGGAAATAGTCTCCTCTTCGCTTGCGTAGTGATGTTACTGGGGTCTGTTGGAGCTGGCCCCAATAACCTCACACTCTGAACGTGATCTCTTTCCTCAGGGAATAGTTTTTCGTTTTTGAAGGAAACTTTTTCCTTAGGTAATGGTTTTTAAAGGGAAAGGTTTATCACCATGTAGTTAAGAGAGAATAAGAATCAGGACAAAAAAAGAAATTATTTCTAAAAATAGAAATTTTTAGGTGGGGCCCGGCCCCTCTGGCCCCTAATGACGAACCGCCCCTGCAAACCATTCTCAATGCACAGTTTAATTAATCTTTCACCATTATCATTCACACAAAGGTTATTAAACTTACCCAGAACATTGTCAGAAATTGTATTCTTCACACCTACTCTAGTATTGAATTCCCTTGCTATTATAACTTTCTCTTTAACACCAAACTGGCTCAAAACAGCTTTTAGCTCATTCCAGAACTCTTCCTTCCTATCAGAGGGTTCAGAGTCACAAGGAGCATACACTACAACAATTACTATTCTCTGAAGTATCACTTTCAAATGAACCTAAAGAATTTTCTCACTTATGCAACTATAGTGAATTTCGAGCTCTCGTTATTTGACTTCGTGAGTGAGTGTTTTCGTGTTTTGAGTGGTTCTTTTTGTCCCAGCCTTCAGTTAAAGGTCTGGGGCTTCGTTTTGGTTTACTTCCCGAGCTGGTGAGTGCTTATTTTGTGTTGTTTCTTCGTTTGTTTACGTTTTGACCGGGCCGGTTGGCCCTGTCTGGGCGCCGCCATTAAAGATGGCGACTTCCGGAGGTGAGGACAAGTTTCCCGACCTCACTTCCGATGGTACTCGTTCTTCTTCTTCGATGCCTGGCTTCCCTACGCCGTCTTACCCTTCCGTCGGAGTTCAGCTGCCTTCCGATGATGCTTCTTCTCGCTACCCTCCTGCTGTGATGTCACCGATCAGCTCGACTTCGTCAGCGCTCCTCAAGGATCCTGTTAACATGGACACTATTCCTGCTGCATCCCCTGGGCTTATAGCGTCGTGCCAAGCAGCTCCACCTTCATATTCAGCTGCGACCACAAAATCTCGTCCTGCTGTTGCTGAGATTTACACTGATGCACCTAGTTTGAAATCTCACCTTCACCGTGTTGGGAACTCTTTCCAATTGGACATACCAGTAGCTTCTCCAGAAGGACAAGCCTTCATTACAATCCTGGATCGAGGAGTTTGTTTTGTCGCCTTGCCAAATACACCTCTCTATGTGTATGAAGACGCCCTAAAAGGTATGTTTCCATCTGATTGTATTCAATTTATGGCACGTCGTCCTACTATTGTAATTGTTTATTTTACAAAAGCTGATTATGCTCACGAGGTTATTTTGAAGGGTCTCGCTATTCGAGATCAGCATTTGTACCCTGATCCCGTTGCACATCGTCCTGTGAGTGTATCATTCTATCCAGTGCCACCAGAAGTGTCAGATTCCATGTTATATGTTGTTGCTTCTAGTTTGGGTCGTGTTGTCGGCCCGATACACACACATTCCGCAGCGCCCGCTAAGCCGGATGGCCGAGCGGTCACCCGTTCTATACAGGGAGCTCGACGAGTTGCACGGATTGTATTCCCTACACAAGATTCCATTGAAGCCTGTCCCACTCAGTACAATGTTAAATGTGGTGATCATGTGAGACGTATTGACGTTCTTACTCAATTTCACTGTGGGAAGTGCAAGGAATTTGGACATAATCAGACAGAGTGTAGATACGTCTCCTCTCGGCCGCCTACTACTATGGATCGTTTGCCTCCTTCTCGGAACGCGGAAGCAACTGTCTCTGCACGTCCTTCTGCAGCATCTTCCACAACGTTGGATGCTGGGTCGGCAGTACCCCAACCACCACCTGTCACTGTTGCTCACTACCCTGATCTTCCATCGACTGCACCTTTCCGCCCTCCGGATGTTCCTGGACATTCAGATGGCGGCAGCGGTGTTTCGGATGCTGAGACTTCAATTGCAGACTCAGAGGATACCTATTGTATTACTGATGACCCTGCTCCCAGTGATGGATCTGTGGCAGACTCGAGATCTCGAAATGAGAAGCGACTGGCTTCCCGCGGTCGCGGCGCAAAGGCTAAACGCGGAAAGCCTCCTGGTCACTTTCCTCGTGCTTCAAGTAGGAAGCGTACTTCTCCAGCTGCGTTCAAAGATTATGAAATGTCTATGGACATTGAGGTGTCCTCGGGTGTTCCTCCCTTTGATGATTTTGCACAACAGCTGCGGCATTACAAAATATTAGAGCAACCTTTATCTCATAAGCAAATTTATAATTTGCTCTGCTTTGATGTGAAAAGGCCTGCAATAAAAGCTCTTGTTCTTGAAGCGGGTGCGCTCATACCGTCTGTTCTTCAACAGCTCACACATGTGGCAGCAGCTATTCAGAGTGTGGACGATGCTTCTGGTGATTATGGCGAACTTGTTGTAACGATTCTCCGCCAAGTAGAGAAGTTTAAGACTGTTACTTCCACAATACATCAGCCGACAGTGGATTTGACTATTCCAGATCACGACGTTTAATTGTAGGGGTTTTGCTACCCCGGAGGTTAACTCTCTTGTGTACGAGGATTTGGTTTCTGCCCAGGCAGATCTTCTACTACTACAGGAGACTAACTGCGATGCACACACCCCATACCATTTATGGCGTACATGGCCATATACCTTTTTCCATGACTATCGTATTAGGAGACGGGGCGGTGTAGCAGTTTGTGTCCATCATCGTCTGTTGCATCGCTTCTCGTCTTATGCAGTTCAATCTATATCTCCTGGTAGACTACAATGTTTTTCGTTTACTATTGATAATGTTACCTATCATGTGCTTAACGCACACTTCCCGCAGAATGAATCTCTGGTGACAACCTTTTGTGATTGTCTTCGAGATGCCCTTGCTGCTCTCCCCGCTCAGGATTTTGTTATCCTGGGTGGGGATTTCAACTGTACTCTCGAGCCTTCCCTCGATAGGTGTTCATCCAGAGGTGAATACCGTCGAAATCTTACATCTTTGCTTTCACCTATCATTCATGACTTTCAGCTTGTTGACGCTTTTCGGCATTTACGACCAACTGACATTTCCTACACGTGGCATGGTCCGGTGACACTTGGCTCTCCATTGGCACGACTTGATCGTGTGTATGTCTCGACGACGATGACTCCGTCCATTACAGACGTGGTACACCTTCCTACGGTTTCCTCCGACCACTGTGCAGTATGTCTCACTGTCTGTGAGACTTCTACACCTTCTCGTACACGTCGCACGTGGACTTTTGATGATGAGCTTCTCACGGACCCTGGATTTTGTGCCGCAGTCAACCAATTTCTAGCCGATAGGCGTTGTCTTTTAGACTCCACACCGAGTGCTCTGCATCTTTGGTTGAAGGTTAAGAGTGATCTGCAATTCTTTGTTCGCAATTACTCCTTTACTGTTTGCACCGAACGTTCCCAGAAAATTGCCAATCTACGAGGTCATCTGTCAATTCTGACTCCGGCAGACCCTCAGTATACCGTGTATCAAAGTGATCTCTCTGCACTTCTTAAACCATTGGCACGGCAAGCTGTCCGGCGGATGCGCTGGCGTCACATCTCCTCGTCTGCGCAGTCGTATGAATACTTTGCTAAAATGGAGTCTAAGAAGCGAGCCTCATCCTCCATACGACATCTCCGCCTCGCTGATGGTACCGTTACCGATGATCAATCCGTCGTGTGTTCCCATGTTCGGAATGCCTTTGTGGACAAGTACCGAGCGGTACCGCAGACTACTGATCTTTCTTCTTCTTCGCTTCTTTCTAATCTCCCTCAGGTCCCAGCTCACCTTTGCTCTTTCTTACAATCGGATTTTTCCCCTTCTGAACTCCGAGAGGCTTTCGCGTCTCTTAACCCGCATGCTTCTCCAGGACCTGACGGTCTTCCACTTTCCTTTTACCGTGCTTTCTTTCCGTCCTTACTACCCTTTCTCTCAGCATGTTTTTCTTGTGCTCTTTCTTCTTCTGTGTTACCGCCGGACTTCACTGTAGCACATATTACTCTCCTGCCTAAAAAGGGAGACCCTTTGGATTTGACGAATTGGCGCCCATTTCAATTCTCAACTTAGATTATAAACTCTACACTAAATTACTCTCTCGCCGACTTAATATTGTCCTTCCTTTTCTTGTTTCTCCCGACCAGTCATACACTGTGCCTGGTCGGTCCATTAATAATAATACCACTTTTCTAATTCTTCTTACCTTCCTTGCTCGTAAATTTTCTGAACCTTTGGCACTCCTTAATATCGATCAAAAATCTGCCTTTGATAACGTTTCTCACGATTATCTCTGTACTGTTCTTACTTCTTTTGGTTTCCCTCCTTCTTTCGTTTCTATCCTTCTCAGTCTCTACCAGGGTGCCCGTCTTCACGTTCGAACGGCCTTCTTTTTGACGCCGGCTGTGCCTTTCCAACGTGTGATCCGGCAGGGTTGTCCCCTTTCGGGACAACTCTTTGCCTTGGCCTTTGAGCCCTTTCTTCTTGCAGCGAAACGATCCCTTCTCTCTGCTATGCCACCCACAGTCGCTAGCACTAGGCATCACTGCTGTGTATATACTGCGTATGCCGATGATGCTACGTTCTGCTTGCGTTCCGACCACCTCTTTGATGTTTTATATCAAGTTTATCAATCCTATGCTGACTTATCTGGTGCTACTCTTAATGCTGCAAAAAGCACCGGCTTATGGTGTGGATCGTGGGTGGGCCGTACTGATGCCCCATGGGGTGCGGTGTGGTCCTCTTCTTCTCAGAAAATCCTTGGTACTTATATTGGGCATCCGTTTACGGCAGCAGTTGCTTCGTGGGATGCTTTACGCCCACGTCTTCACCGTACGGTGGGATTCTGGAAATCAACGCACTCATACACTTCTTACCATCAGCGTGCTGCCATTGTACGTCGTTACCTCTTGCCACTTTGTTTCTTTACCTGGTCTTCTACTGTACTGCCTACGTATCGTCTTGATCATATCAAAAGTCTGTGTACATCGATGATTTGGTCCACAAAGCACTGGGTCGCGGCGGCGACGCTCAACCTTTTACAGGAGCACGGCGGCATCAATTTACCGGATGTGCACATATATTATCGTGCTCACCGACTTGTTTCCTTTCTTCGGATCTCGGTTGCTCCCACTCCGTCCCTTTCTTCTACCCTTGATGTTCTTCTCTCTCTTCACGATCCATCTTTCTCCTTTCCCCTTTATCTTAAGATGGATTCCTTCTCTTCTTCTTCCATTAATTTTCCTTCTGTTCTTTCTGAAGCTCTGACGTTCCTCCACGCTCTTCCTCTTTCCCGGGCCCCTCCGACCACCACCCTTGATCTCTTGGATGAACCTCTTTTCTTTTCCACCCTCGTCCATTCCTCCAGACAGCCTTTTTTTCTTTTGCCTTCCTGGATCCGCTCCGGTATACTAATTGTTCGCGCACTCGTTAATCCCGACTTGACCTGGAAACCCCTTACTTCCTTATTTTCCGATCCTTCACCTTCCCATGCTACTGATTATGCTCTTCTTCGCTCTTCCATCGGTTTTCTTTATCCATCTCTCGTCAATTCTCATGGCCTCGTCTCTGTCCTTGGTCCCAGTCTCCCTATTCCTTTTTTTCTCTCTATTAGAGGCGTTTCTGTCCCTATTCTCTCAGTTTCCACTGTTTCCTTTTACCGTTTCTTTCGTACACCTACCGCAGCTCCGCACCCAATTCCTGATGTTCCTTCTTCCCTCTCTCAGGCCATCTGGTCTGCCTCTTCTTCTATTCTTTCTGCACCGTTGGAGTTTAACATTCACTGGCGATATCTCCACCGCCGGCTTCCTGTCCCTCTTCTTCTATCCCGTATGTCTCTCCTTTCTTCCTCCGTTTGCCCATTTTGTGAGTCCATAGGAGATATCGTCCATATGTACTGGCATTGTCCCATCCTGATTCCTGTTTTGCATTGTGTATTTCGTTTCGTGAACCATATCACTTCTCGCAATCTACCTTTTCTCGCCTATTCCTGGTTGCTTTTAACGAAGCACCCTCCATCTCGTTTACCGGACGTTTGCGCCTTTCTCTTTGTTTTGGTGAAACAAGCAATATATATCTATCATCTTTATCTCCGGAATGCCGCAGACTCTGCTAATCCCCTTATTGCGAGTGACAGAATCCTCACCTATTTTCGCAGCCGTTTAACAGCTCGCCTCCGCCTCGAATATGCAGAAGCACAATCTACCAATTCTTTAGCACGGTTTCGTCAAGTCTGGGCGCAGGATGCCGGTTGGTTCCGGATTGATGGTGCCACCATTAGTCTATCGTGTTAACCACTCAGTACTCCTTGCAAGTTGGAACGTGAGGAGTTTTCTTTGTTCTGTAGCCTTTTGTTTGTTGTTTCTTCCTCGCATTGTCGTGATTATTGTGCTACATTTGAATTGCATTCTGAGGATAATCATTTTGGAGCTTGACTATTGTGTCTCTGTATCTTTTCTCCTGACACAGGTTATCCACCATGTGTTGTTCTATTATGGTGGTGTCCTCATGAGTTTGAGGACTCTTGTTTTTCGAATGCGTTCTACGACGTGTTCTACCCTCTTCATTGCTGTTCTGTGTATGTGTTCTGTAGTATATTTGTGATGGTGCTGTAATCCCGAGCAATTTGTATTGTATCTTTGTACTGTGCTGAACCATTGAGTTGCTTCAGTATTCTTATGTTCTATTGTACCATGTGCTAATGGAGGAATTGTTATGTGTATATGATTATTGTTTATACATTGTGCATTTTCTGGATGAGTTGTTTGGTGCCATGGAAATCGGCTGTTTCTTATGTTTCTCACTATGACATTACACAGGGTTTGTTATGAGAATTTATTTGCTGATTTCCTAGTACTTCTGTCTTGTTGTTTGCCTCTACCGTATTGTTGCATTTTGCTTATTTCCTTAGTGTTTTCATTATATTGGTTTTTAATGTACTGTTCTGCCGCCGTTTTTGTTTTTTTGATTATGTTGCGTAATGTGCAAACTTTCAGTGCTTTGTATAGCAGAAGAGTTTTTTTTAGTGCCCACGTGTTTTATCTGTTAATCACTTGCATAGCTCCTTGCATGTGGCATTTTTTATTTTTCTGGTGTTTTTTGAGATTTGCACATGTGTTTCGTTTTTTTTATAGTGTATAAGTTTGTTGTGTTTCCTCCCTGTGATTTTGCATTGTGTTTTTTATAAGTTGATTACCTATGTCGACCACTATGTTTTCCTGTAAAATTTGCACCATGTTTTGGTTTATTCATGAGAGATTGTTGACAATGTATCGCCATTTAAATCTTTTAACTTTGTGTTTTTTCCGGAGGCTAGATTTGCTCCGACATATGTCGTTCTCATATATTGTTATCACATTACTCCTTGAGGTACGCTATGTGCTCTTATTCCTTTAGCTTAATGTTTTGATTTCTATGTGTACAATTGTACACACTGTGATAGTTTCTCATCCGTTTTAACTTTCTGGTTTATTTCCGGATGGGGGTCCTGCTCCGGCATTTGTAATTATTCATGTTTGTTCTCCAGTTATTTCTCATGTTTTAACAGCGTGTATGAATCCGTACTGTTTTTCGACCAATAAAGATTGTTTGAACTATAGTGAATCAAGTTGCACCACATTCAGACAAAGGAAATTATATTGTTTGTGATTACTGTGAACCTTTCCTAGTTTGGTGGTGCTATTGTTTTGTTATTGTGCCATTTCTACAGTGAGATATATTAGTTCAAATTTAAGGGGCAATGGAAGTACTTCCCAATTGCTATGTGTTTCCCTCTTGGCTTTTGGGACACTTTTGTTCATGTTTGATATCATGGCTTTGTGGGCACCGTTACGTGATACAAACACTACTGTAATAATTCTTGTGCAGCAGCTGACTACAGACTTCTGAATGATTTAGGCCTTGGGTTATTAATTTTGAGCTAAGTTATATCCTCACCTGGGGAAGGGGGAGGCACAGCTGAAGATATCACAATAAAGTATGTGTAAAAGAGTTATTTTAAAAAGTAAAGAAATATATTTCAATGAAACACACCAAAATACAACTGAATGAACATTACAAATATCTGAAACAACAATTTCCTTCTTACTTGTGCCATTCTGTTGCTTTAATATTTAACATTTCAAGAATTCATCCAAACACACCAAATTAACACCATACGAAATATCTTTTGACAGTGCAAAAATCATGTACAACTATGCTGAAACAAAAGTTCAACACCACATCTACACAGTAATAAAAGTTCATTAATACTATATCTCCTTCTAAATCCAAATAAATGCAAACTAAAAGCCATTGAAACAAACAATAACTAATGCTATTACAATTTATGAGAATCTGTAAAGAGACATGAGACACAAATAGTAGCCTAATATAACTGTGGACATTTCCCCCATTTTTGAATGTGGGCATTTTTTCTAGTGGGTAATATTTCTGTGGGCAATTTTATTGTTGGTATTCATTGCATGCACCAGTTTTTGGTGTGTAACAATACTGGCAAGAAATACACAATGTTTAAAATATAACAAATAATGAAAAATAAAAAATAAATGTAAAACTTTTTTATTTCGAAATCTATGAATTCTTTTACCTTTTATTTCAGATGTTCTACATCCAATCAGTGGATGTAGAACTTCTGATCAATGGATGTAAAACATCAGTGGATGTAGAACAACAGATATAGTATCAATGAAGTACAATCGAGGACAGGTTTGACTTCATGTTTTTAGTATCTTCTGGTTGGGAAAAAAATAGTCCAAACATAAGATTTATTTTTTGTCTTTATTTAACTGGCAGCACTATTTCCTTCACCCCTTAATGCTTGATGTGAACAGATTGTATATAAACACAGCAAAGTGAAAAATGTGAAGGTGGGAACTACTTGCAAATGTAGAGATTCATAAGCCCACCTGTTCTTACTAACCTTTTATGTCTGTAAACAAAATGTAATAATACAGTGTTTCTGAAGTTTGACACTAAATTTGAAGAAGTGGAATGGTAATGTCAGCGAGACCAGATTTATGCAATTAGAAGAGTTCAGAATATAATAATTACCAGAGTGATTTATGCAATGAGGAGTATTCAAATATAATAATTTTCCAGTGATTGGAAAGCTATTTTTTAAAAGTTGCTAGCTGCTGCTACAACTACATTATTGAAAAGGTAGCTTGCTTATAGCTACAACTACTTTTCCAAAAAGTAGCTAGCTTCACTACTTTTTCTGAAAAGTAGCTATTTTCACTACTTTTTAGTTACTTTTTCTACATTTTTTTATTCTTCAGTTAAAAGTGGTAATTCTGAAGATTATCTTTATATATACATTCTTACATATGGCATTCAGAGGTAAATACCAAGGTAAATTGCTCAAGTAATTATCTTTGTGTTTCCCTCAGCTCTAGTCATAACACATTTTATCGCATTCAGTGGCTTATATTGTGGGCTAGTTGATATGTTCTGGGATTTCAAATGAAAGCACTATCAAGAACTATCTGCAAATTAATTTTCTTTTTGTAAGAGAATTGAATCTTTCAACTGTTATCAACAAAATTACTGGCTGGATCATTTCGTACATGCTGTTACCTCAGGCTGACTGAGAAGACTTTCCTGTAAGTAGCATAATATAAGGAAGATAATATTTTATGGTTAACAGTTTGGCTAACTACCACAATGCAAATCAAGTCAAGTATGTGATCATATGCAGGGCACATCAGTCCCCCTGTCTCAACCAATAATATTTTAGAAAATCTAGAAATTTCATGTGATTTGATTTTTTTCTCTCCATCTTTTAAAGTAGCGTGATGTTCGCTGCAAGTTACTTTATCTTTTAGTATGCTACTGCTACAGCTACATTTTTTTATTTGTAGCAATGCTGTATGCCATGTAGCACACTACTTCTGATCACTGTATGTTATCTATCTATTTATTTATTTATTTTGGTGGCTAAATGTAATATTATTGCTGTATTTAAAAGCTAAGGTATAGTGTTGTTTGAGCAACATGAAGATGTACTTAGTATTCAGGTAATTATGTGAAGGATATTTACAAGAGCAATTTATTTGCAGCAAATTTTCTTGAGTCATACAAAAAATAAATATTAAAATATAAGTTAAACAAATATAATTTTATATATAATTTAAATAAAAATAATACACATTACTGTTTGTGAAAATTGCAATACCATGAAGGAATGCTGGTATTAACTTGAAACTTACAGGATATGCACAACAGGTTGGTACATGCAAATGATTCAAACTTACAGGATATGTACAACAGGTTGGGACATGCAAATGATTCAAACTTACAGGATATGTACAACAGGTTGGGACATGCAAATGATTCAAACTTACAGGAAATGTACAACAGGTTGGGACATGCAAATGATTCAAACTTACAGGATATGTAAAACAGGTTGGGACATGCAAATGATTCAAACTTACAGGATATGTACAACAGGTTGGGACATGCAAATGATTACAATGTCAGTGGAAATGTGCAATGCGGCTTTGGAGCAGTGCCCTCTGAACAGTCCTGTCTTGGGTATAAAGAGCTGGCTCAAACAAGATGTTACATTCAGTGAAAAGCCAACATTGAGTCTTAAGAATGTTTCTCGTGACTCATTATGCCCCATTGCCCAAAGAAGATCGCATTATGAACACCTGATGGACTTAGACTGAGAAAAGATCATTGGGATGAGAGGAGCTTTTCATACTGCGAAATTGCCACTTGTATGGAACAAAATACCAATACAATGATGTGAACGTGGCATAAGTGGACAGATGAGGCTCTGACACACAGGAATCTAGGAAATGGACCACAAAATCGCACAACAGCACAGGATGACAGACTACTGCATGGCAGTGCCCAATCACACTGTAACATCCGTGGTGTTAGCACAGCAATAAAGCATCATCATAGGTCAGTTTTTGTCCTCCAGTACAGTTCAGCATCGTCTGCTTAACAGGGGAGTGACCGCTAGCAACCAATTGCTGCGCATTTGTTTGACTCTTAATCACAGACTTCTTAGGCTCAAACGCAGACATTAGCGCTCTGATTAGCAGCAGGTTGTATTTCCTGACGAGACACGATTCAACTTAATGCTCCATGAAGGTTACATATGTGTTCGAAGACATTGTGGGGAACAGCACCTTGTAGCCTGAATTTTGTGGCATCATACCTGCCCAGCGCCAAGCATCGTGGTTTTGAGCACCATTGGGTTCAATTTCTGATCTCGCCTCATACGAATTGAGGTAACACTCAGCAATACATCAGGGATGTTTTAGAGGCAGAACCCTTCAGAGTTGTTCTGGCACTATATTCCAGCAGGACAATGCTTGGCCACATATGGCCTGGAATGTCCAAGACCTCTTCCATGCACAGCAATACCACTTCTTCCCTGGTCTGCACGTTCGTCTGATATATCCTTGATTGAACATGTCTGGGACATGGTAGCTAAGTGACTGGCCCATCTAACTCCTCTACCAGTCACCGAAAATGAACTCTGGTCTTGCATAGAAGCAGCCTGGCAGGCTTTTCCCCAGGACGATATGAAAAACCTCTTCCCTTCAATGCCACATCATGTAGAAGCTGTTATTGTTGCTCGAGTGGCTACACACAATACTGAGTTTTGGAGTGAAAAAATCTTGTATAGTATAGTAATCTGCTCCTGTAACCTGAGGAATCTGTAATATAAATTTCATTTGAATACCAAGATTCTTTCTTGGTGTTGCAATTTTCACAAACAATACTGTACATATGTAATGTATAAAACATGTAAAAATATATAATTTAAATAAAAATAATTTTAGGAACCAAATTTAGATTTTTGAGGCTTTTCTTCTACAAAGTCTTTAGCAATGTCACTATAAACTTAGGATTTTCACTATTTCACTTTCAATAGATAAAATTGTAAGTCTTGATAACCTTTGTTCACCAACTGAAGATCTAGTGTACGTGTTCAAAGTATACTAGATCTTCAATTTTTTTTAATGTTTTTTATGATCTTTAATATAGTGAAGGTAGTTGGGTAAACACTAGTTACATTAAAAGAAAATATTGAAAAACAACAGTAGAATTTCAGCCAGGCTTGGGTCTTGAGTATTTGCTTCCATACTTCATATTGTACTGAAACTGTACTTATAGATGGTGACATTTTAATGGTATTACATATATCCAAAGTGCTACAAATAAACTGGTAAAAACATGTAAATCATTGTGGTGTATAAGGCTAAGAAGATCTAGTGATTTTTCCCCACAAAATGTTAGGTCATAAAATTTGTCTGTGGTCTTTGATTTTTCACTACAGAAAAAAATTCCAATAGAGCGAGATCATTGAAATTCTTGAGTATAAAATGATGTGCATGCTGTCTTTATTCTTCACATCTTTTCTCTTTTATTTCTAGTGGTGTATACAACCTGTTTGAGCCTCCCCCCATGACTGTAAAATCCAGAAAGATTTCCTTTACTTCACACTTGCACCTTGATGTTTCTTAAGATACGCAACAGTGACACCTTCTTGATGCAATTTAGCATAATGGTGTGCTTTGTTGCGTATCATATTCAATGACTTATAGATGAACTTTAGATGCTGCTTATTAAAGAAATTCTTTTTTTTTTTTTAATAAGTTAGGTGCTGTGCTTTGCTTCAATTTCATCATGCATTCATTGTTCCATGTCTGTAATCTCACTTTGATGGAAGAACAAATTAAGAATGTAGCCTTGATCTTTTAAAGCTCATTTGCATGTAAATTCACATGGGTGTTCATTTTAGCTCTGAAAGAAAGACAGCTGCTGAATACAATACTGCATCAATTATGGTATGTGGAGTTTCTTTCCACTTTGGTTTTCTTTGCTAATTCATTGTTCCATGTCTGTAATCTCTATTTTTTTAGCTTTTAGATCATATAACAGACTTTTCCACCAAAATATAGTGTTTCTAGGTTGCAGATGTTTCATGTTGAGGTGTCATGTTTGATATCTTGTTCCTACTTTAAAACCTGTTGTCTGTGATTTTGTCATTAACTAAATGGAAATATTTGAATGATTTAAAAATAGTTTGAATGATATACAGTAGAGAGCATTTTGGAATTTTAAATACAGAGGATTGCAGTTAATTGGGACACATTGGTACTAGAACACTTTGGCCCAATAAAGCAGCTGCCCCAATTATGTGAAGCTGTACCCAAAAGAGCTCATTTGGGATGTTCTTCAAAAACTGCCCCTCATGAATGGCTGCCCCGATTAACTGGTGGTCCAATTAACCAGAATCTATGGTATCTAAACTTTTACTACATTTGGTAAGGTGTAACAAATGCTTTGGTTAAATGTTGATGCTCATTTCTATGAATTTTGACACTATCTTGATCTTCTAAATGTGAGTCAGCAAGTTCACTTATAAGATTGACTAAGCTGCAGCATGTGTGTATTGTCTGTATCAATACTGTACATGTATTTGAATTAGGGTGCATTACATTATGCACTAAAATTGATGTCTCCTGTTTTATGCTTTCAGGACTCTGAATGCCCAGTACATTATCTAACAACAAAAATATGGACCATAGGTAATGTGGATAATAAAAATAGGTAATGTGCTGCTTTGGACTCATTATTAATCCTGTGTAGAAAATGAACAATTTTATTGTTTTGTGGAAAATATTTTCATTTCTGTGGATTTTGGTTAGCTCACATTCCAAAGTAAAAGAATTGATATTTCTTAATGCACTTATAAAATGTAAGTTATGTAAAAAAAATTAAAAACCAAGGTTTTATCAAATATAGGCAGATCCTGGAAGTAATGCTGAAGGTGAAGAAAATAAGCCATGATCAAAACAACAGAGAAATTAAACCCATTGTCTGAAATTGCTTATATGTTTTAATGAAGTTTTGGATACTCTAATAATATATGGTAGCTTACAGTTAACTAAGACTGGAGGAAATTATCATACTTTAGAAGTTAAATTATTGTTTGGTGCACAAAAAGGCTATTTATTGTTGTAGTGAAGTATGCAGTGGCGGCTCGTGGTAAGCTGAGATGGGGGGGGGCTGCATATCAATTTTGTAGATATCACGATACCACTTCGAAAGCTAAGTTACTGCACCTGTGCTGATGCTGTCCGTTTAATAATAATAATAGAACAATGATATATATATACTGATCGAAAGTGCTTTTTTTTTTTACAAGAAATTAATATTTAGATTTTATATTTAGCGATTGATAGGGAAAATGTAAAGGTAGCAATACCTAAATTGGGCAACATATATTAAGCGATGGCCACATTGTCACATTTATGAAGAAAATAATCAACCTATAAAACTTCGTCGGATGCATTATTTCTTAAAAAGAAACTGATTAATCAGTGCACCCTTTCAGTTCTTACGCATGGAGCACAGACATGGACCTCAACTAAAATAGACCTACAAACGTTGCAGACAACTGAAAGAAGCATGCAGAGATGCATGTTTGATGTTACCTGGAAAGATACAAATAGGAACTCGTGGATCGGGAAAATGACAAGAGTGGGAGACATGGTCAAAATTCCTGAAATTGCAATGAGATGAACATATTGCTAGAAGAAAAAACCACCGACAGAGAGTTGAAATATTGAACTGGATAGCAAGGAAAAAAACAATACCCAGAAGATGACAAGAGGGAGATGGGTACATGAAATTCGAAAGCATGAAAGAAACTGACTCAAGGCAGACTGTTGTGGTAGAAGAAACTTGGAGACTTTCATCCAGCAGTGGATTGATAGTGGTTGCAAATTATATATGCATGCATATACTGTACGTAATATATTTATATAAGGACAAAAAATTAAAAAAAATTAATGCGTGCGTCTGTGGTAGCGGAGAAAGACTCAAGGTCATGTACGCGTTCTCAAGTGTCTCATTGTGACCCTTAGAATTATGAAATATTTTTTTCTTCTGATACACTCCCTTTGAAACTTTGACTTGATACCGACCACTGCAACTTGGATGGCGATAAAAAACATTTTGCGGAATTTGAGCACACAGGACCGGCGATGCATTCCCACCCAACGAGACTGCATTCGCCAGCAAACCTGCTAGCGAGAGCTGCCATGAATGCAGTCCCCAGGGAAGTTTTATTCAAAGGAAACGAACTGATGTGGGAATAGGCAGAGTTTCCCACATGAGTTGATTTCAATAGCCGTCAGGGCTGCAAGAAGCGCAGTCCGTAACATTCTTCCCGCTCCCACTGGTGTTATGCAGGGAAAACTTCCAGCTGAGTTAAGAAAACTGCAGTCGTGGCATTATGCTGGGAAAACTTACAGCGGTGTTCACAAAACTTTTCTCTCTTGGTACGGCATGAAAAAAAAACGGCTTTGGGTAGGGGGCTGCAGCCCCACAGCCCCATAGCAGGAGCCGCCCCTGGAAGTATGTATAATGAAGTTTACTGGTATTTTGATGAAATGGAGATAAAAATCATGATATAAATTATTCGAGTTATGATAAAGGTCTTATTGCTTAATTCCACAGGTGGCACTTTGTTCTTTCTTTTGACTAACTTCTTTTCTAATACATGAATACCATTGCTGTTTCCTAATGACATATCGAAAAACATATCTTCGAGACTCTTTTGCAAAAATCTATTATCCTTCAATTATTGAAGTTTTTAAATTCCATATTATGAACTTGGTTATATGTGCATTTTAAAAACTAATATGCTTTGGAACCTACCAGTATTTTTCGAAAAACTAAAATTGTTAAACTTTATTCTGTGTAACAGAAATGCAGACGTTGAAACTAAAATTATTGTGTCCTTGTTTTATACCAATACAAAGTACTACGAAACACTTACATCAAGGTTAATCATATGCAAATTTCATTCTTTTGGAGAACAAAGGCCAGTCTCATTCCAGTGCCCCACGATCACACACACAAGACACGTAACTGCTGTGTCATAATATCTACCAACCCTTTTCGATTTATATGAAAATACAGAACATAAGAAAGCAACCCTTTTCGATTTATATGAAAATACAGAACATAAGAAAGCAACCCTTTTCGATTTATATGAAAATACAGAACATAAGAAAGCAACCCTTTTCGATTTATATGAAAATACAGAACATAAGAAAGCAAATAAATAAGTAACAACTAAGAATTTTTGCATGAAAAAAACAAAACTACTTAAATTATTTACTCTTGAATATAAAAATCATGCTTAATAACTACACTGAAGAGCAATTGAATTAGAGATACCTCTCTAGTAAGTGTAGCACCACCTTTCGCCCTGATGACGGCGGCGATTCGTCTTGGCATGGACTCAACAAGACACCGGAAGCGTTGGGAAGCAATGCGGATCCACGACCCCTGAACAAGCTCCCACAGTTCACGAAAATTTGATGGAGGTGGTCAGAGCCTCGAACACCTCTCTGGATGGCATCCCAGATGTGCTCGATGGGATTGACTTCAGGTGACCTAGCTGGCCAAGGAAGCCAGGTCATGTTGGTGGAGTGTTCATCCAACCATTCGGATACAATTCGGGAGCGATGGCACGGTGCATTGTCTTGTTGCAGGATGAGGTTCCCAGTGGGATGTTGAAGACGCACAAACGGGAGCAAATGGTCTTCCAGGATATCCCGGTAACGTTGACCTGTGAGGGACGATGTCACACGTACCAGGGGTCCCATTTCAGTACAAGTAAACAGTCCCCAGACGAGAATGCCACCCCCACCAGCTTGAAGAGTACCCTGCTGGCAAGAAGAATCCATGGCTTCATGTGGTTTGCGCCGTACTCGTATCCTGCCATCCGCATGTACCAACGTGAATCTCGACTCATCAGTCCAGGCAACATTTTCCCACATGTCTAGGGTCCAGTGGCGATGTTCCCGCGCCCATGCTAATCTTTGCACCCTGTGATGTGAGGTCAGCAGCTATACCCTCGTGCGACGATGGCTTCTGTACTCCATAGCAAGGAGATGGTTCTGCATGGTGTGGCTGTTTACACGTTTTTGTGCACCAGCGTTAAATTGCCGAGTGATTTCTTGCACTGTGGTCCGTCTATCCGCTGTTACAATGCGCGCTAGCCGACGATGACCCCGCTCATCCACACGCTGTTGTCCACGGCAGCTGGCCCTTGCAGGGATGGTTTTACCGGATTCCATGTACTTACGGTGCACCCGTGACACAGTGGCTCGTGAAAATCCCAGTGCCTGCACGACTTCCGAGATGGAGTGACCCATTCGTCGGGCCCCGACAATTTCCCCGCGATCAAATGCGCTTAGATCCTTCGTCTTACCCATACTGCGTCCGACTCTTACTGATTCCCGTCGCATCACTCCTTATATTGTCGGATCGCTGCGTACGTCATGTCGTTTCCGCTTACAGGGCCGCCCACTGCGCCACATTTGCATAACGCCAGCTGTCTCTAATTCAATTGCTCTTCAGTGTATAATGCCACAACGTTTTGTAATTAAAAATTTTTCTCTTGACTCTTATAAAAAAAGAAAAGCCATAGGTCTGTGTTTCTTCGTCCCATAAAGGACAACTTTTAGTTCATTGTATTCTGAATGATGTGTAATTATATTCAAACAACTGTAATACATTCATTGGACTGATGTTTCTTTCACATTCTCTTATTAGTGTGTATGGTTGCAAAAAGGGGCCTCAAGTCCTCTAAAGAGAGAGTAGCTGCTTTTCCATCGTACAGGTTATATACACTGAGTGGCCACTTTATTATGACCACCTGACAGTTTTAAGCAAATGAGCTATGGCTGCACGCTGTTGCCACCAGAGGGGGAGGCTAGTATAAAAAGGGAACGCTTAGTGCTTGCGACAGTAGTAGCAGTGATTTTGGGGTGACGAGATGGGTACAAAATGCGATTTGACGGACTTTCAACGTGGGATGATTGTAGGAGCTCGGAGCCATGGAGCGAGTATCACCGAAACCGCCGCCGCATTCTGAAATGTTCCAGAGCAGCTGTTGTTAAAGTGTTTAAAGACTGGACTGTCAGCCAAAATCTGGGTCTCTACGTGCAACGTGTGGTCGTCATCGACTAGTGACTGCTCGGGCGGAACGGAAAGTATCCAGACTGGTAACAGACAACAGAAGGGCACCAGTGCAGCAAATTACAGACCATCTTAATCAAGGATCCCCTCAAATGATCTCTGCATGCACTGTTCGCCGTACACTGCATCGGATGGGATATAGCAGCCGAAGGCATGTTCGAACAACTTTGCTGTCTGCAGTTAACAAGAGAAAACGTCTCCAGTTCGTACAGTATCACAAGGATTGGACAGTCGATAATTGGAAACAAATTATGTGGTCCGATGAATCACGTTTTCAGTTGCACCATGCCGATGGCCGAGTGAGAATTTGGCGGAAACAGCACGAAAGCATGTAACCCAAATGCATTGCTACAACCAATCAAGCTGGTGGAGGCAACGTTATGGTTTGGGGAAATGTTTTCCTGGCATGCTTTGAGCCCTTTAATTCGTGCTGATCAACGTCTGACTGGCACATCATATCTAAACTTCGTTGCGGACCAAGTGCATCCTGTCATGTGGATGGTTTATCCCAATGGCGATGGCTACTTTCAACAAGATAATGCGTCCTGCCATAGTTCTGGTATTGTACAGGATTGGTTTCAGGAACATGCCGGTGAGTTTACTTTGCTTAGGTGGCACCCAAAATCTCCAGATCTCAACCCCATTGAGAATTTGTGGCCATCAGACAGCTGGATCCACCATCCTGCAATTTCACACTACTGGAAAGTGCTATTCATCAAGCATGGTCTCAGATTCCACAAACCACCTATCAACATCTCGTGGAGTCCATGCGACGAAGAATCGACGCAGTATTAAAGGCAAAAGATGGCCCAACGAAGTACTGAAGGGGTGGTCATAATAAAGTGGCCACTCAGTGTATAAAACCATGAAAATTATTTCTAAATATTTTACTTTTATACTGCAAAAAAAATATGAAAATTGTTTCTCATCTTATACTTCATTCAAAGCTGCCATAAAAAATTCCTGGCTATTTGATATTTCTTTAATTAGCTTAACATAAAGTTTCCGCAAAAAAAATTGTAAAATCTTTTGCTGAGGTTAGAGAACTTCTTAGTTGCCCCCTTCCCCCCAGCCCGCCCTCGCACTGCGATGTTCGCGGAGGTTATCACTACGCTCCTGCTATTTCCCATGGCACTAAGCCTAAGTTACATAAATGAGAGCCTGGCTGTTCAACTGAGAAGCATAGCCCCGACACTTCAAATGTACCATTCTTCCTTTTTTGCCCATTAGTTGACTTGCGGCCTTTGAGCAAAAAGTCACTGTTTTGGATCACTCAGGTTTTTCATTCAATTGCTGGCTCTCCTAATGGCATTTAAAAATTCAAATCTGGAAATCTGTTTGAGATATCAAATCTCAGACATGGCCCCATGCTCTTGAGTGTACCCAACTCTCACCTCCATTGATCGTGTCTAGCATGCAGTAAGGAAGATACAGTGTGGAAACAGACATAGAAGTGACATCAGCTGTTCGCTCCATACCGAAAGATGGCCTCTGCAAATCCTTCCTTTCGTTGGTTGATTCTGCCACTTCTTGCATTAATGCAGGAGGAATGTACCCCGAATAAAATACACTGACGGAAAAAAAAATCCCAACACCAAGAAGGGGTTGTGTTAGATAAACGACAGTTGGTAGGCTGTGAGAGTACATCTGTAAGATGACGTCTATGCAAATTTCGCGCTCGGCGCATACGTGTGACGCTAGTAGCGCCCCTCGGAACATGCGAAGCAGGTTTGCTGTAAATACGCGCTGTAACGTTCGTGAGCGTTAGTTATCGTTGAGATTCGACGTAGGGTGTTGATGTTAGTCAAGAATGCCTTTAAGAAGACGAAGAAGCCACTATCAACAGCTCACGGAGTTTGAACCAGGTCGTGTAATAGGGCTACGAGAAGGTAGATTTTCTTTCCGCAATATTGCAGAACGAATTGGCAGGAATGTAGCCACTGTGCATGATTGTTGGCAGCGGTGGTCAAGGGAAGGTACTGCTTCAAGAAGACCGGGTTCTGGCCGGCCACGTGACACTACTGAGAGGGAAGACCGCCGTGTACGGCGTATGGCCGTGACGCATTGTAACGCGTCTGCGGCAGCAATTCGAGCAGCAGTTGCCACCACAGTGACGCAACGAACTGTTACAAATCGGTTACTTGAAGGACAGCTCCGAGCCAGAAGCCCTGTAGCGTACATTCCACTTACTCCAAACCACTGCAGTTTGCGACGTCAGTGGTGTCAAGCTATAGCTCATTGGAGGATGGAGTGGAGATCTGTTGTGTTTTCTGATGAAAGCCGGTTCTGCCTGGGTGCCAGTGATGGCCGTGTGTTGGTTAGAAGGAGGCCAGGTGAGCGCCTGCAACCAACCTGTCTGCGACCGAGACACACTGGACCTACACCTGGAGTTATGGTCTGGGGAGCAATTTCCTATGACAGCAGGAGCACTCTCGTGGTTATCCCACGCACCCTGACGGCACAGTTGTACGTCGGTCTGGTGATTCAACCTGTTGTGCTGCCATTCATGAACAGCATTCCAGGGGGTGTTTTCCAACAGGATAACGCTCGCCCGCATACCGCTGTTGTAACCCAACATGCTCTACAGAGTGTCATGTTGCCGTGGCCTGCTAGATCACCAGATCTTTCACCAATCGAGCACGTATGGGACATCACTGGACGACAACTCCAGCGTCACCCCCAACCAGCATTAACCGTCCCTGTATTGACCGACCAAGTGCAACAGGCATGGAACTCCATCCCACAAACTGACATCCAGCACCTGTACGACATAATGCATGAACGTTTGCGTGCTTGCATTCAACATTCTGGCGGTTACACCGGTTATTAATGTTCCAGCATTTCACATTTAAAATGGCTCTTCTCGCGCTTACAATAAGCTGTGATCTTGAAACCTTAATCGATTAAATATGTTACCTATACAAATGTATTGCCGCCATTTCATTCCTCTACAACTACTTTTTTCGTGGTGTTGGGATTTTTTTTTTCCGTCAGTGTATATTCACGTAAGGTTTCCTGCTTTTCCATAAAAAAAAAGTCACATTACTTAATTGCTGTACTGTGTACAACTAAAAATTTACAAACAGTCAATCTCTTAGTTCTTGGGGGATAGAGCTTTTATTTTTGTCAGTGACTTGATAGATGCCTGGGACCAGTTGCGCTACATTAGGGACAGACTGGTAGTCCCCAACCATGGATTCCCGGGACCCGCGGCTCAGCCCTTGGGCTCAGCATGGCAAGTAAAGTGTCAATTCAAATTATAAACAACACAAATGTGGGTGAAATTGAAAAAAATATTTAACTAAATTTTCAATTGTACAAATCCAGAAATATAGTGCTTTTGGTAATGACCAGTTAAGTGCATTTTCCTTACGGATTATGCTCCCTCCCACCTGTGGGACTTTGGAAGCAATGAAGAAATGACAAAACCCTACCAATTATGTGAGAACAAATTACCTTTGTACCTTGGGCGCATATGCGGTAAAATTCACAGTCTTATTACTAAGTTGGAACAGTAATACTAATGTTAAAGGACCTTGAGTAATACGACTATGACAAGAGACAAATGGCCCATAATAATGTCAGAAGCACGCACAGTCGTAGATAACCTGGGACTCTCATCACACTTCCCTATAAAAAGGATAAAGAAAAGAAAAAAAAATTCTGTGATGACACTGCCTCAGGAGAAGCAGACACACTGTGTGTAAAGATGGTGAATGTGAATCGTCATTTAGAATTAATGTATTCTGTGTAACTCTGGATTACATTAGAAAAGACTTGAAGATCAGATTCGCGCCTGCCTATAATATAAGCAAAGTGTTGTGCCCTATATTAACATACTTGAGTTTCCACACAGGATGCTCTTGGAAGAAATTGCAAGCCGCCCCGGTGGCGCAGTGGTCTAAGCGATGGCCTCTGATCATTCGTCCGTAAGGGGCCCGAGTTAGAATCCCGGTGAGGCATGGATGTTGTGTTTGTCTTACGGCACTGCCGCACTGGCTCTCTCTCCCTTCCCTGGAACCGGTGGCCCTAAATTAGGGACGGGCGACTGCTTATAGCCCATTGAGTTGCTCACGGTGGTCGTTAAATCTCCAATCAAAAAAAAAAAAAAAAAGGAATTGCAAATTTCTTGTGAAAATGTATCCCCCATATCTTACCAAAAACTGCTTTAATGAAATACTGCACCTAAGAAAAATCTTTCAATGCACATTAGGAAATAATTTTGAAGTTCACAGTTCTGAAATACCACCAACCATTCTTCTGAGATAAATTTATGACAAAACACTGCAGTCAGGGGCGGATTGGCGGTCGCAAAAGGGCTCGGGAAAATGTTTGCAAATGGGCCCGTTCAGTTGTAGTTCTGCGATACTGTTGTATCACAACTGAAAATCGCTTTTTTTATTTAAGAAACAAAAAAAGGACAATTGCTGTGGAAACAGTGGCAAGCATAGTACCTGGGGGGGGGGGGGGTTAAAAAGTACACCCATCATCCTTAAATTGAAGTGGGGGTTGCGAAATTTTTTTTTATCGGCCCATGCCGAGATTTTACTGCAGAAAAATTGTACTGCAATTTTTCTGTTGTGTACAATCACAGTTAGAAATTTCAAGGTATTTAAATATCGTAGCAAACTCACTTAATCAACGTGGAAAAAGTGAATAACCAGGTTTAAATCACTAGTTTAGTTAGTTATGTATGTAATTGTGCTGGAAAAGCTTCTAATTTTGGGCACACTCAATATTTAACATTAAAATTAAAAAAAATGTTTATATAGCCTTTTCATGTTTGACAGATGGTAAAATAATCTTAATTTTCATATCTGCTTCCAGTTCTTAAATTTTCAACGTAGTGGGCTGAAATTCCAGCAAATATTGAGAGAGAGAACGAACTGCTACTGCCCAAATTATGTTGAAGTTGTACCAAAAATCCTTTCACATAAGACATGATTTTTAAATTTAAATAAATGAAAAAAAATACAGAACTTTTACACTATAAAATTTTCTATTTGTACTTCAATTTTTGTAATTTTTCTATTGTGGACAATCACAGTTAGAAATTTAAAGATTTTTAAATATCGTGGCGAACAGATTCTTCATTTAGTGATCATATATTCGTATGTGTTTCGTTTGCAAAACGTGCTTTTATGCTGTGGTTATATATTGTAAAGACACTTTACTAAATAACGTAAATGCCGCCCCGGTGGCGCAGTGGTCTAAGCGATGGCCTCTGATCATTCGTCCGAAAGGGGTCCGGGTTCGAATCCCGGTGAGGAATGGATGTTGTGTTTGTCTTATGGCACTGACTCTCTCCCTTCCCTGGAACCAGTGGCCCTAAATTAGGGACGGGCGACTGCTTATAGCCCATTGAGTTGCTCACGGTGGTCGTTAAACCTCCAATCCAAAAAAAAAAAAAACGAAAAAACGTAAACAAAACATTTTGCAACTTCATGTTGAAATGATATCTCCGTAAATGGCTTCATCTGCAGCATTTGTCAGTTATCACAAGGAACGTATAGGCTGCGTATGTAGAACATTTCGAGAGAAAGGGGTCGTACATATATGAACACCCCCGCAAATAATTTTGCAATTATTTCGAAATAAGTTCTTGGTATTATTAGCTTTAACTCTGAATTCTGTGTTGTCATATAGTGGATAGTACATCCCATAATGACCATTATCTAGCATTGTTCTGCAACTTTATCAAACATGGGTGAGTATTTTCACTACTTTAACTTAAAGTAGTGAAATTTTTTAGCCCTGTTCTACCTCCACCCCAATGCTGTTAACATACGCAGATTGTTTTGCCTCCCGATTTTTCCTGATGCCGGGTCCCTCGAAGCATTTGAGGATGACATGAATGGTCAAAGAAACTATAGAAATTGATAGACATCCCTTCCCCACTCCGCAGTTGAGAAAGACATCGGTTAATTGCACGGGAAGGGAGGACTGGAAATTTGGAAGAGATTTTTTTTTAATTCCTAAACAGATTAATTATAGTTTTCGTGCCCGAGCTCTAGCAATATAAAATTCGGGCTTGGGATGACATACTTCGGGCTCGGGCTCTTAAAATTGAGCCCGAACTCAACTCTTATGAGCACAGCACTAATGCCTCCTACAACCAACGGGAGTAAAATCAACTACCCCTCCCCCTCCTTGGGGAATATATAGAACATCTTGTACACACCCCCGCCCTTCCGCAACACACGGTACATACATTCTCGTTCCTCAGCTGCTCAGTAAACCAGAAGTTCGCAAACACACATGGCTCATCTATTGTAGTTGGAATTCTAGCAGTTGCCTGGTGAGGGGATTTTTTTCCCTAATTCAAAATATAAGTCCCCCCCCTCCCCGCTTGTTATAATTACATTATGTGTATTTCGTTTATAAAAAAAGTGTTGTGGTTCAGTTGTATGTTTAAAACAACTGAACTAAAAACATTTTTCAGAAAGTAAGAAAGAAACAAACAAAATACACTGAAGTGCCAGAAAAACTGGTACACCAGTCTAATACTTAGTAGGTCCCCCACGAGAGCGCCGGACTGCAGAAATACGACGGGGCATGGACTCCACTTGCTTCTGGAAATATGCTGCATACCATACTTCCTGCAGAGCGTTCCACAATTCGGGTGTATTCCGAGGTCTCGGATTCCTGTGTTCTATAGCGCGTTGCATGACATCCCAAATGTGTTCTATCACGTTCAGATCTGGGGGCTTTGTTGGGAATGGCAACACCCCAAACTCAGATGAATGCTTCTCTAATCATAATGTGGCATCCCGACACTTGTGTTGTACTGTTGGAACAAGCCCAACCCATCAGCATGTATGCAGGACATGAACGGGTGTACCTCGTCAGAAAGGATGCGCACATAGCGTTGGCCTGTCACAGACGTTTGTAGACGTACCAGGGGTCCTAGTGAAGTCCAGCTAAACACACCCTATACCATTAAGGACCCCCCCCCCCCCACCAGCCGATACAGTTCTCTGTTGACAGGCGGGATCCATGGCTTCATTGGGTTTGCGCCACACACGAATCCTCCCAACTGCCCGATACAGTTGGAAACGCGACTCGTCGGACCATGCTACTTGTTTCCAGTCGTCCAGTGGCGGTGCTGCCGTGCCCAAGTAAGGCGCATAGCTCTGTGTCGTACACCCATCAAGGGGACTCTAGTTGGGCGTCGGCTCCGAAATCCCATATCGTGCAGGGTACGTTGGACAGTCCGGGCGCTGATGTTTGTTGAGGCTCCAGCATTGAATTCCGATTATACCTGCGAGAGTGTTGCACGCCTATCGCGTGAAGCGATTCTTGACAGCCGACGATGGTCACGTTCACCCAATGTTTTTTTTACGGCCACACTGGTATCGTAGGTTGGAGGTTTTGCCGGAATTCTTGTAGCCACGGTACACCCTTGCAATGGTCGTCCGTAAAAATCCGAACTTCGTTTCTACCTTCGAAATAGTATGACCCATCTGACGAGCGCCAACTATGACACCGCGTTAAAAATCGCTTAAATCGTTATTACTTGTCATTCTCATGCCGAAAACAGCTCTGACAGCTGGCAAGGATGTCTATCGCTTTATATACCCACTGGCGGATGCAACCAAGTACGCGCATAGGTGACGTTGCTATGTATTTTGCATAAGCTCGTCTGTACCAGTTTTTCTGGTACTTCAGTGTATACGGAAGGGGCCCACCGGGAAATGTCCTGGTGTTCCGGTGATCCAATCCGCCCCTGACTGCAGTTAGTGTTTGGTGAAATGTGCATTGCTCTGAGGATGTTCTGCACATTACTTGTAACTGCCGAGGCTGAACGTAGTTCGAGTAAACTATCTCTTATAAAGAACAACAGGAGGCCTACAATGAAGAATATACGTTTATCTGCACTATTATTGCCCGCTGCATGTATAGAAAGCAAGCTTTCCAGGAAAATTGATTTCAGTAAGGTAATTCGAAACTTTTCTGCAAAAAAACCAAGAGAAGTTCATTTTTAGTTTGTTGTAGGCTTGGAGGATGTAGAACATCTGAAATAAAAGGTAAAAAAATGGATAGATTTAGAAATAAAAAAAATTGCATAATTTTATTTTTAGCAAGTTTGATAGCAACTATATTTACGAAACACTGAAAGAACAAATTTTGAATGTTTTTTTCTTCTTTTGATTAAAGCTTTAACGACCCTCGTGAGCAACTCAGTGGACTATAAGCAATATATGCAAGAATTCAGCTGTCTACCTGTGCGATAAAACAACATACCATAAGTTGCAAATTAAAATCACTTTATTTACAATTTAAAAGTAGGTTAAAAAACTGACTAGCGCTTTCGGGGATTTCGTTGTCCCCATCTACGGGTCCAAAGCACCACAGGGACATGATAGAGGCAGTCATTATATACAGATAAAATCCCCCCCCTTCCGTACACCACGTCACCAACATTTTAGTGATGCCAACATTTAAACAGAAAAAGGCGTACATGTTATTAACAGCTGATATTACACTAAGCATAAGACATCACAAATGACACTAGGCAAGAAGTGCAGATTAGCCATTGGACAAAGTCTCTGTCGGGGCAACCAATCTACGCCAAGGTCCCGGTACATATGCGCGCAAGTCCAAATTACAACATCTTTGTCAACATAAGCAAGAATATACAGGCTTTCGGAAAGGAAGACAGTACTTTTATTGAGATTTGTTTCCAGAATTTTCACATTTTCCCAATCTGGTGAGTAACCGCCCTGTGTGACAGCTAACGTAAAGGCAGTATGAGTAGTGCCAACTCGACGCGTGTACTGGTGTTCTCTCAGGCGGGTATTTAAGCACCTGAGAGTTGAACCTATATAACAATTCTCAGTAACATTCGGGTCTCCATGGGTAAGAGGGATGCAGTATACCCCATGTTTCCTGAGGGTAGGGTTCTGTCCCGGTCATTCCTGACCATATCAAAGATATTTCTGGTGCAGAATCTAAAAGAGATGTCATGTCGCTGACAGATTTCCACTCAGTGAATTCCTATCCCCTTCCTCATTAGCCCCCTGGCTATACAAACATGAAAAAGTGGCTTAAACTAAGGAATTGGAAGAGTGGAAAACAATTGAAAGAAAGGCTTGAACTAAGGAATCGTGGCCCG
Source organism: Macrothele yani (assembly GCA_039090855.1). Taxonomy (NCBI): domain Eukaryota; kingdom Metazoa; phylum Arthropoda; class Arachnida; order Araneae; family Macrothelidae; genus Macrothele; species Macrothele yani. The sequence continues at coordinate 92,394,761 of CM077009.1, forward strand.
TGGCCCTGCGGCGTTATTTTAATAACTTTTTTGGAGACGTAAAAACGCACTTCCTAGGGGGAACTGCAAACGGCTACATGAAATAAAACACAAGATTTATTACTTGGCAAAATACAGACTATATTTTAAAGTTGAATATACTGAAAACTGGCACATTTTGAACTGGGTGGGCTAGACAAATTTCAGGGCGGGCTCAAGTCCATCCTCGCACTCCCTTGGCGACGTACCTGGCTCTAAGTCTCCCAAATACCTGGAAGTCTTTCTCATATTGCACCGACCTGGTTACGCCTCTGCATGGTGCATTATCCTTCTGAAAGGGAACATTTCTAGAGAGGAATATCCTTGCCATGAAAATATTACCTGGTCTTTAATGATGTTCGGTAGGTTGTAGACGTCATAGTTTCTTGCACATACAAGACTGAACACAGGGCTTCCCAGCAGAACATTACCCAAAGCATTTTCTACACCGGCTTGGTTTCATCTCATGATGCATCCTGGCAGCAACACTTTCCCAGGTAAACGACACGTACCCGACGGTCCACTAGTGCAACAGAAAAAGAGATTAATCGGACTGGACGACTTTCTTGCAATCATTCAAGTTCCTGTTTCGATGCTCGCGTGAACATTTTAAGTACTTTCGACGGTGAACTGAGGTTAGCATAAGCAGGCCTGAAGAGAGAGGGGGAGGGGTCTGTAGCACCGGGGCCCGGGTCCTAAGAAGGCCCACAGCCCGTTTCTAAAGTAATTTTTTTCTAATTATTATTTTATGATGTCCGAATAATTTTCAAGCTGAGCAGGGTTGGAAAGTTACGCGCAAAAAAAAATATTTTCTACGTGACGTGTAAAAATGCGTAATTTATATCAAAAATGTAATAAATTCAAAACTTGCTTTAGACACAATTATAAAAAACGAAGTGGTACGTTACTCGAGTTCCCAGGCTAACTGCAACACGTGCGTGGGCTCTCCATATTACGTTTTTCATTTCTTCTTTTCTTTCCAACGACACGCCGACACCTCACATTGGGTTCTCTGTGTTGCTTTGCTACTCACCGACACAGACCATTGTGTATGATATACAACGTTATTGCTAGTCATCAAAGGCTGCAGACAATTTTCATCATGTGGATTTTGTCACTTTGTGTTTCTCCATCAGAAGCCGGCATCTTTTGTCTTTTTATTTTATGCTCAACCCATTATTTTCGCATTGCGGCAATTTTTATAAATGAATATAGTGTCTTTGTGCGTAATTCCAACTTCGTTTATTTTCCTTTATTCCGATGACCGATGAAGTCTTGCTGTTCACAGCGGCAACTTAAAAGAGAAAGCACAAAATTTAATGTTTACTTATCAGAGCTCTTTGTGGACACTTTCCCAGAGGCTGCAACTTTAGACGTATATTACACTCCAAAAATGTGATGATTATGAAAAAGTACTAAGAAAAATAAGAATGTATGTCGGTTGATGGCGTTCAAGAGTTTTCTGAGAAAACTCTTTTCTCGAAAGGGAGGGTTTGTTTATGGAGGGGAGAATATGAAAAAGTATCCACCGCAAAAAAAAAAAAAAAAAAAAAGATTGAAGAGTTGCAACCGGTCGGGTTGTCGGGAAGTAGGGGAATGGAAGGTGGGGGATAAGTGAGGAAACGGAAATATAGATTATGTGATTAGTGCTGCAGGGCTCGGAGATTTCATTGCACTGGGGCTCGAGCTTGTTCTCCCCGGTTCTGAGCATGAGCACCCCTCAGAGCGGTCTGCGGCTACGCATCTACATTTTCAGCAAGGTTCGATGCACTGTGTGTTGTGGCAGCATCGAAATTACCGGCGAGTTGTGCCACAATACCTGTTCTGTTAGCCAGTTACCATACGGGGTAGCCTTCGCTCGTCTCTACCATCGATGAACCGCGGTCGGCCCACATCTTACCGGCGGTCTGTGGTCTTTACCTCCTCCAACTACTTTTTGAAAGTGCTAAATCACGGATGACTGTGAGCACCTCACAATCTTTGCTGTCTCGGAAATGCTCTGGCCCAGTCATCTAGCTGCTACAATTTGGTCTTTGTAAAACTCGCTTTAGTTCTCTGCCTTTCCCATCTAAAGAACCAGATTAATGCTGATTAACAGAGCTCAGTATCAGGTGTTATTTATATCCTTTCATGACCTTCACACGCGCCTTCGCTTAACCGCAGTTGTTTCAATTGGCATTTTAAAGACGCGCTGATCATAAAGTTTTTGCTCTTCGGTGTATGTCTTCTGATCGATTAAATATTTTTTACTGCGTACTAATCAGAGGCTATTGGCTAAGCCAGTGTAGTTGCAAAACTTGTGTGACGTATATTCTAAATTAACTTTCATTTTTAGTTTTTTCCCTATGTAAATTTTGAGTTTGTTCTGCTTATACTTCCAAACTTAATGTGACATCTTTTCAATCAAACGAGAATACGGTTGGCAACACTCTTGATGTCAGAGTGAACGTGATGCATGAATGTATGAGATAAGAACGATAGATAAAAACAACGAGATAACAGTTGCTCGGTGAATATGTGGTGATGTGAATTACGTTATTTTCGAAGTGCGATTTATGCTATTGATATAGTGGTGGATATGTGGTATGTGGCTATGTGAATTACATTATACCTGGAAGTACGATATCTATGCTATTGATATAATGGTGGAATAAAGAATCAATTACAGTAAGTTGACTTTTGTCTTATGTTTCGTCTGGCCGTAAAGGTTTAATTAAGGAAGTGTTCCATCGTAGTTTACCTAATGATTTACACATAACGTATAAGAACAGCAATATTTCAGCACGAAAAGAAATTACGTTATACTTGGTATCCTCTGTGTGTGCAGTGTATGTACAACTAAAGAAAATGTCCACCATCCACTGCTGTTTGCAACCACTTCTACATGGTATCTAAATATTTTGCTGTTTGATCATAAACCTGTAAACAATTTCTTAATGCTTGTATTTATCTTTCATTAAACCACAGAAGGCGGAACCACCATTATATGTATACTTCTTTGATTTTTGTTGTTGTTGCACAAAATATTTTTTTCCATACTAGGGGCTACTGACATTCGAGAGAAGGTGCGAGGGCCCCACTCATGTTCCTGTCTCAAGATCCGTAAATTGATTGTTGGGCACTGCGGATGGGTAATTCCTTATAGCCCCTATACGAGTTGCTTAAAGTGGTCGTTAAAATACGAAACAAATAATAATTATAATGCCTGCCCCTCCACCGTCCCACTAGAAGTTCTCCAGCGCTTTTTTTTTTTTTTTTTTTTTTTTGTATAGTTATACGACATGGGTAATAATTTTATTTTAAATACACTGCTGGCCACCCAAAATGCAACACCAAGAAGGACACGAGATAGCAAAGCAAGATTTACTGGACACATAACAACAAATACAAAGATGAAACCATTGAGCTTACAGGCCCGTGCGACTTGCGGAACACGCAGACATCAATAGTTCGAGTGGCCCCCATGGCTGGCAATAACGGCCGCTACACGCCGCGGCATCGAACGAAAGAGGCTTTGGATGTGTGCTTGGGGTACGTCGGTCCAGGCTGCTTCCACACGTTGCCACAGCTCATCAGGCGTAGCCGCGGGTGGTGCTTGCCGGGCCACTCGGTTGCCGATCAGCGACCAGACTTGTTCGATGGGCGACATATCGGGAGAACAGGCGGGCCACGGCAGCAGTGACACCTGGTGGGCAGTAAAGAATTGTTACACGACGCGTGCCACGTGCGGGCGCGCATTGTCCTGTTGAAACGTGGCCGCTGGCAGGTTCTGCAGGTAAGGGAGGACTACAGGCTCCAAAACGTCGGAGATGTAGCAGTGGCTGTTCAGTGTACCGGCGATGCGTACCAGAGGGGTGCGGGTGTCATATCCAATTGTGCCCCAAACCATAACGCCAGGCGACGGACCTGTATGGCGATACATAATTCAGGCGTCATACAGTCTCTCGCCACGGTGCCGCCACACGCGGATCCGACCATCGTAGTGTTGCAGGCAGAAGCGGGATTCGTCGGAGAAGACAATGTCGTGCCATTCCGTAGTCCAGGTACGGCGTTCAACGGCCCACTGCCGCCGTACTCGCCGGTTGTGTAACGTCAATGGTAATCGGAGCAATGGGCGCCGTGCGACAAGTCCCAGCTCCTGCAGACGACGTCGAACGGTACGTGCTGAAACAGGTTGTTGCGCAACTCACCCTAATTCCTGCGCTAACGTTCGTGATGTGGCGGTGCGAGCCGTCAATGCCCGCCGCAAAACATGCCTGTCCTCTCGTTCAGTGGTGTGCCGCGGAAGCGGCAATCGCTCACGTTGGTCCGTCCGTTACTCCTGCACCCACCGAATCTATACTCGCCTCGCTGTGGCTGGATGTCGTCCCACACGGGCGCCGATGTCTCGGTACGATAAACCGCTGTCGCGATAAGCAACTATTCGTCCTCTGTCGAACTCCAAAACGTGCTGGAATGACTGCCGTATTCTGCGACGAGGTATCAGGAAGCTTCCCATGCACAGGTCCGGCAGCACAACGCACTTCCACTACTTACACCCCACCTTCTGTGCACCCTTTTTAGAGTGCTTCTCGGTGGCGTGCCGGGTGCACATGATTTGCATATGCCCTGCAATGCTAATCGTTTGTATGTCCTCTCACGGGCGACGCATGCTGCTAATTTCAGGCCAATCGGATGCTTCCTTCTTGGTGTTGCATTTTGGGTGGCCAGCAGTGTATGTCAGACGTGAATAATCATGAAACGCATATAGCGTATTACATCCGTTTTTTGTGTGTGTGTGTGTGTGTGTGTGCAATGTAGTCAGCACAAAGATTCGCCAAGCTTTCGCACTCCACTAGGAGGCTTTTTCAAGGCAATGGTAGACATAAAAATGCAGTGAATTGTAACACGTAAGGAACAAAGATGATTTTTTTAAAATAACGTGGGTGACATCACGAGCATATTACATGAATTTTTATCACGCAATTATACGGTACGCCGAGATGTATTTCCATCTTTTAATAACGCATACCAAACCATTGGTAGTTCAGTAGAGACTATACCATTGCATGCCAGTTTGCTATATAGGATTTCGACTATTTCCCTGATGGCAGTCTCTTTAAAATCCGTGCAAAGGGCAATTCTTCTAATACTATTACATACATAAAGGATCTTCCGAGCAATGCACGACTTCTCTGGCGAGGGCTGTATTCCTCATTTCCTGGTTGACATTTCGTACGTGTTCTTTGCATCTAGTGTCGAAGGATGGCTTTGTCATACCATTTGTCAAGGATGAGAGTACTGCTTCCGCAAGGACTGAAGATAGAGGTGAACCCATCGGTGCTCCTTTAGTTTGTTTGCAGATGTTTCCGTCTAACTTGAAATAGTTGTGGTTAGAAACCAGATTTAAGGCGCCGATAATTTTCTTGGTTTGGATAGAAACATCTACAAACAAACTAAAGGAACACCGATGGGTTCACCTCTATCTCCAGTCATTGCAGAACTTAGACCGCTAGAAGATCGCATGCTTTTAAATTGTACCAAGAAACTCCGAGTGTGGCTCCGCTACGCTGACGACATGTTCTTCATATGGAAACATGGAGTAGACGAATTATATGATTTCGTGCGCAAGATAAACAACCAACACAATACGATAAAGTTCACCATGGAGCTTGAAAACGATGGGACGCTGAATTATCTTGACGTCGCGCTCAGATGAAATAGAACATCCAGCTTCGATTTTAACGTTTATTATAAACTGACCGCCGTACCGAACCTTGTCCCTCCTGGTTTTCACTGCCCAAAAAAGTACAAACTTTCTGTGTTTAGGGCATGGTTCTACAGAGCATATAACGGATGCATACCCGACTACCTAAATAATAAAGAAATCGATAATATTTATAGCAGAGGTCTAAAGGCTGTATGTAAGAAGGATGATACAGACAGAATACATAGGACTGTAACAAATCGTATAATGACAGCAATAACAAAATCTCCTAGTGACACGATGAGATACATATGATCCATCACATATGCCACAGGCTTTACATATTGGTTAAAGAATTTATTACGTAAATACAACATATTAATAGCAATTAAGTCCCCGACCCCGTTACAGGCCCGTAGCCAGACAAGCAAGTGGGAGGGGCGGCTGATGACTGAGATCGGGCGAAGGACATAAAGTGGTCGGGCAAAAGATGAGGAAGAGGTTGGGCACTATTCTATTGTGCGAGTCGCCAAGACGGGTAAAAGGAAGCACAGGTCGGGCTCAGTCCCTGCCTGGCTACGGCCCTGCCCTGTTATCACATATAACATCAAGTTGCAAGGGGAGACAGTGTGAGAAAGAAAAGGTAGGTGTGTACTCTATACCGTTGGTATATCCTGACAACACGGAAAAGGTATACACTCTATTGGCAAAGGTCATCGGACACCTAGAAGAGAAACACAACATAGCATTTATTGACATACATTAGTACGGTGTCGGTCCACCTTTGGCCTTAATGCATACACTGACCCTTTGAGACATGATTTCGATAAGGTTGTGGAACACATCGATAGGTATGCGCTTCCATTCAGTACATAATGTTGACGCTAACTGTTGCTAAGTAGTAGGCCTTGGTTCCAAACTTCTTAGGCGGCGCTCTAATTCATCCCATAGGTGCTCTATGGGATTAAGATCAGGGCTCTGTGCTGGCCAGTCCACACACGATGCGGAATTATCGTCAAACCACACCACAACAGTCCTTGCTTTATGGATCGGTGCATTATCCTGCTGGTACCAACAAGGCTCGGTTTCATAGCATTGCCACAGAGTTGGTAGGGCATAATTGTCCAGAATATCGTGGTAGACGTGCTGGTTAACAGATTTGTCGACGATAACCAATGGGCCGGGACCATACCACGAAAAACACCCCCACATGAGTACACTGCCAGCTCCAAACTTGACCGTAGGAACACCACACTGTGGTAAATAGCGTCCCTCTAGCTGCCGCCATACCCACACACGGCCATCAAACTTACGGATCGTGTATCTGGATTCATCAGTCCATAAGACCCGTTTCCATTGATCTATGGTCCATGACAAATGTTCTTTACACCATGCTAAACGACGAGTAGCATTCCGAGTGGAGATGAAAGGCTTATGAGCAGCCGCACGACCACGGTAACCCATGGAATGAAGTTCTATGTGAGTGGTACGTGTACATACCGAGGTTCCATCATTTTTACTCACCTGTATACTGAGCTCTTGTGCAGTACTCCGTCGATTAGCTGTAACTACTCTCCTGAGGCTTCGACGTTCTCTGTCACTGATTTTCTTTGGTCTGCCGGTACGTTTTGCTGCTTCAGGTACGCTATGTGTCTTTCACTTATTCAGTACATCCAAAACAGTTGACTTGGGTATCATGAACAGTTGACTTTGTAGCATGACCGCTCCAGGACAACGAATTTTTCAAGTTTTCGGATATTATCTAACTTACCATCGTTGTCATACTTACACCAAAAAACGGATTATCATCTTCAAAATTTGACTTTGGTATGTTTAAACGCCGCTCGGTTTCTCTTATGGACAACCCACTAATATAACACCCAACAATCTTTCCTTTCTCAAAACCAGTTCTCTCCCACCGCGACATTTTAACTCAACCTCACAGTGCGATATGATCGCGATCAGCTGCAGGCTTGTTTTTATACTGTTTGCAGCTGTACCGCTCATCTTAACAACGCAGCGGACCCGTTCATTTGCTTTTGAAGGGGTGTCCGGTGACTTTTGTCAAGATAATATATATCGGAATGACAAAGCGATCCTTGGACAAGTAGATGTAAAGAACGCGTACGAAGTGTCAACCAGGACATGAAGAATACAGCCCTCGCTAGAGAAGTCATGCATTGCTCGGCCTCTCCTGTATGGAATAATATTAGAAGAATTACCCCTTACACAAATTTTAAAGAGACTGCCATCAGAGAACAAGTTGAAATCCTATCTAGCAAACTGGCATGCAATGATAGTCTCTACTGAACTACCAATGGTTTGGCATGCGTTATTAAAAGATGGAAACACACCTCGGCGTACCGCATAATTGCATGAAAAAAATTCATGTAATAAGCTCGTGATGTCCCCCACGTTATTTTCAAAAATCATATTTGTTTCTTGCGTGTTCCAATTCCCTGTAGTTTTATGTCTACCATTGCCTTGAAAAAACTTCCCCGTGGAATACAAAAGCTTGGCGAATCTACACCACAAAATAAACGGATTTAATACGATATATGCGTTTCATGATTATGGTGAATAATATCTCTTTTTTCTTTGGGAGTTTAAGGACCGCCATGAGCAGCTCGATGATCTTTTACTTATGTCGCCTAGACAACTGCGCCACCGGGGCAGCATATCTTTCTGTGGAGATAATATCTTCCAGATATAGGGGAATTGGTGTCACTGCAAAAATTGATAACATCCCATTACTGAGCAAAATTTTTGTTTTTGCGTTCTAGACTTGCAACTGATAACAACAATGTAATACGATCCAGTGGCCAAGTGTTGTGAGGCGTTGTTTTAGGATCATTTGTCCCAGATGAATTCGAGTTGCGAACGAGGTGTGTGTGGTGCGTTTGTCTAATGGCGCTGTTTTTTTCCCTTAGCTAGAACCAGTAGCTTGAGTTAGGGATGGGTGGTTTCTTATAGCCTTCATAGTTTTTCGTGATGCCGTTTAAACTCCGCAAAAAGAAATAATTATAACCCTGTTGACCCTGAATGGATTTGTTTAGCAAGTAGCTGTTCTTTTTGAGTTCTTTAAATGTTGCAGGTGCTTCTGGTGAAAAGTGTGGTGACCTAATGCGGTTGTAATGGATTTTTTATTTTAAGAACTCAAGCAGTTGGACATTTTCTTTACTAAGTAGTTTGTATAATGAGGTTTTCGTTTAACTATTAAGACTTCTTTTTTTCAGTTGAATACGATTCGAGGTATCCGAAGCCGCCTTTTCTCCCAGGGAGTTTCGTTGTTCCGCTCCCGATGGCGCAGTGATCGAAGTACTGGCTTATGACCATTCGTTCGAGTAGGTCTTGGTTCGAATCCCGGGAGGCAAGATATGTTTGTCTTACGGCATTCGCTCTGCCTCTTACTTGGAACCAGTGACGGGCGACTGCTTATAGCCGATTAAGTTGCTCACGGCCACGATTATCGTTAAACGCCCAACTAAAAAAAGTGTTTCACTGTGGCGATATGAAGACTTAAAATTAAGCTGACCAAAAGTACCGAATTCTTGAGGACAATCCTAAAATTTACTTTATTTTCCCAAAAAATGTCTGATGCCTTTGGGGACGCAAATTGTCCTCAAATTTTGATGTTTGTCCTCTGAAGTTCTAGAATTTACATTGAAAAAGTTTTTCTTGTGCTAATTTTCCAACATGCTTCTTGTGAAAACAAATTTTGTTTGTTTCTTCTTTCTCTTTCCGAGTTTAAAGACCACCATGAGCAACTCTAAAGGCCATAAGCAGTCGCCTGTCCCTAATTTGGGAACATTGGTTCTAGGGAAGGGAGGAAGCAAGTGCTGTAAGACAAACACACTACTCATGCCTCATTCAGGACTCGAACTTATACCAACTTGTACGAATGGGCAGTGGCTTAAGGTTATGGAGGTTCACGTTTATGGTTCCTAGTACTACATACATGAATAATTGAATAAATACTACTTACCTACAAACTCTCCCCCCACCCGATTTTTTTTAACTACGGAATAACATCATGAGCGTCATTTAAAGTCTACAAGAACAGAATTTTTTGTCAAAATTTCTGTCAAGCATTTCAAAATTTGTGATCCTCCGTGCGATACTTAGCTTCTCCACAGTTCTGGACTGCTGGCTTAGCCACTGCGTCGGATAAAATCTACATAAACGGAATTTTAGTTGGCAAATTTTTTATCAAGCACTTCAATTTTCGTGCTCCCCCCTCCCAATTCTGAGTTGCTGGCGTTGCTACCAACTTGCGGGATATGTACAACAATTTCCAAATGATTAAAATGTCAGTGAAGACCCGCATGCGGTTTCGCACAGCGCCCTCTGAAGTGTCCGGTCTTCGGTAAAAAGAACTGGCTCAAACGAGATGCTGCAATAAACGAAGAGTCGACATTGAGTAGAAAGGGTGTTTCCTGTGTCTCACCATGGCTTGTCCCGAAGAAGGTTGCATTATGAACACTTAACGACTTTGAGCGTGGAAGAATTGTTGGGACGAAAGAAGCTGGACTTTCCTTCGTGAAATTTCCACTTAGGCGAGACCACGTGGGCGAGACGCAACGCCAGTACAATGATGCGGAAGTGACGTCAGTGTGTACACACATCCTGACTACGCCTATGTCGCTAGCTACGCATTCCTTTAACCCTTAACCAATAGACGCCTCAGGCTTTAGTACTGTCTCGAACACAAACATTGGCGCGTTGATTAGCAAAAGGTCGTGTTTTCTGACGAATCACGATTCAGCTTCATGCACCATGATGGTCGCATCCGTGTTCGAAGGCATCGTGGTGAACTGTACCTTGCAGCGTCATACCGGCCCAAATCCATGGTTTGGGGCGTCACTGTGTTTAATTCGCGATCTCACCTGATACGAATTGAGAGAACCCTCAACAGCCAGGGATGCTTTAGAAGCAGAGGTGATACCCCGCTTTCAGAGTTTTCCTGGCGTTATATTCCAGCAAGAAAATGTTCGGCCACGTGTGGCCCGGAACGTCCAAGACCACTTTCAGGCACGGCAGATACCCAGAGGCAACTTCAGATCTTTTGGGGCCCTAGGCGCTAAAAGATTAAGGGAGAGATTTTTATTTGTAAGATTAACAAAACAAAAAAAATTAGTCAAGAAAAAAGTTTTTATGCTTTTTAAAATGCCATTCCATCTTCCTATTATTAGAACTTTTGTAAAAAACAGTGTTATGTTAGTGACAGTCTTTGCCTGTCTGTGCACATAGAACTTTTTATTTTTAGAGATACTTCAAATGTTACTTTTGGGGCAAATAGGAAATCTAAGGATATTAGGTTTCGCACTTTTAGTGGCGGATTTTCAAATAGGCATAAGGATTAAATGCAAAAGATCCGGTTTGAAAATGGAAAAGTGGGAACTACAGCTTTTCGAGTAAGAGTATCATTGAAACATTTAGTGCTTTTTCAAAAGTTAGTTTTGTCTATTTAAGAAGTAGAAAAAGTGAGAATACTTGATAATAATCGGTATTAAACCAGGAGAGGAGAAAGTAATAAGAATGTCGTTGCAATACAATAGAAATTTCTTTTAACACTGTTACAAAAGAAAAAAGAAATACTGAGACATTTTCGAATTTCTTTATTTTTTCAGTCCAAATATTAGCTCTTTTGGTTTAGGCTGGTTTAGGGGGAATTAGGGCTGAGGAAGAACTTGATTACTCTACTCCAAAGGTAAAACACAATAAACAGAAAACACCCCCGTTCATGAAGACAGTTTCTACAAACATTCCTTATTTTAACTTAGGGGGGAAGGAGATTCAAACACAGATGTTTCCTTTGGCTGGAAGTGGCATGAAAGTAATTTATTTAATAGCAGGCCAGTTAAGTATTTGCCTTACGCAATGAAAAGTTTGGGAAGCGTGAATTCTTCCTTCACCTACCACTACTAAATGTAAGACTAAATTATTTCAACTGTTCCTTTCAAAACAAGGACATCGATATGAACTCGAAAATTTGGAGTATCAACAACAGCAAGAAAAAATATGTTACTAATATGAGAAAGTAAAATATCAATTCACAATGCAATTAAAGTGGTCGCTTTAAGGATTTATTTACTTCAGTCGTTGAAAACCAAAACATTACTGGCAATCCAATTATACGTTCGTTTTCGGGACCCCTCAAACTCTAGGGCCCTAGGCGTGCGCCTAGTTGGAAATTCGCCACTGCAGATACCGCTTCTCTCCTGGATATATCCCCATCAAACATGTCTGGGACGTAGTGACTAAATGACTGGCCCCCTTCAAGCACCTCCGCCAGTCACAACAAATGAACTCTGGTCACTCACAGAAGCATCCTGGCAGGCTGTTCCTCAGGACATATCAAAAACTTCTTCCATTCAATGCCACGCTGTATAAAGGCTGTTATTTTTGCTCGAGATGACTTTACGCGATACTGAATTTTGAAGCAAAAAAAAAAAATCTTGCATAGCTCTACAAACGTAATCAGTTATCTCCTGTAACATGAGCAATCTGTGATATAAATTTCATTTGAATAGCGCGATTCTTTCTTGGTATTGCAATTTTCACGAATAGCAAAATTTCCACAACAGCAGTACATATGGGAAAGTGTGTAAAACTGAAAATATATTTGCTAGCTAATGTTTTTTTTTTTTTTTTTTTTTGCCGCGACTACTACACGGTATCCACATTTTTTGTTCCGTGAACTGTACAAAAATATCTGAATTCTTTTATGATTTGCATAAAACCACGGTGAAGCGGAAACCATCGTTATAAGGGTGTTTCACTTGTAGGAGGCCCCGAGTTATTGTTTATTAAAGACATAATATACAAGGTAGGCAAACGTAATTGCGGTTGTACATAACTTGAGAGCTGTCTAACGTATCGCATCACAACAAATGCTGGAAGTGGCCGCCTCCTTCTTGCAGGCACCCGGCAACCTAAAGCTCCATGTTTGCGAATGTCCCAATTAGCTGAGCATAGCTGATGTCCATTGCAGCGGTGAAGTTCGCTTTCAGTTGCTAGAGTGTGAGTGGTTTATTGGCATAGACCTTTTGCCTTCAACATGCCCCACAAGTATAGAAGTCTTGATGATTGAGATCTGGAGACGACCTTGGTGGTCATATTCCTTCGGAGATCAGGCGATCTTCGATGAAGCTGGTTACAACTGGCAAAGGCCGCCCCGGTGGCGCAGTGGTCTAAGCGATGGCCTCTGATCATTCGTCCGAACGGGGTCCGGGTTCGAATCCCGGTGAGGCATGGATGTTGTGTTTGTCTTACGGCACTGGCTCTCTCCCTTCCCTGGAACCAGTGACCCTAAATTAGGGACGGGCGACTGCTTATAGCCCATTTGAGTTGCTCACGGTGGTCGTTAAACCTCCAATCCAAAAAATCCAACTGGCAAAGCTTTGGGGGGGGGGGGGGTCAGGTCTCCCCGTCTTGCTGGGATGCTGGAAGTAGCCACATTGTAATTCAGTGTCGTCCAACTGATGAACAAATGTGTCGATAATTTCTCAGTACACGTCTGTGTTCACAGTCGTTTCAAAGAATATGAGCCATACGACGCGCGGGCCCGACATGGCGCAGCACACTTCAGGCTTTAGGTCACACAGTGGATATTCATGAAACGCATGTGGATTTGCTTCGGCCCCTACAGACATAATATACTGTACAAACAAGACGGTTGCATTCTGCAAAATTGGCGTATCCAGACACGTGTAACCACTCTTCGCCTGAGAAAAATGTTGTCCAGGAGGTATCTTTTCAGTCACGAAGGTATGAAATCAGTTGCGCCGCCCCGGTGGCGCAGTGGTCTAAGCGATGGCCTCTGATCATTCGTCCGAATGGGGTCCGGGTTCGAATCCCGGTGAGGCATGGATGTTGTGTTTGTCTTACGGCACTGGCTCTCTCCCTTCCCTGGAACCAGTGACCCTAAATTAGGGACGGGCGACTGCTTATAGCCCATTGAGTTGCTCACGGTGGTCGTTAAACTTCCAATAAAAAAAAACCAGTTGCAGTATGACACCCTTTTTTGCGAAATAAGTCTCCTGCACTACGAACACTCGATACGGGCGAATACTCCTTCCCCCCTTTATTTTTTAATCTGTGGCAAATCGAAGGTGACAAGCCAATTTCTTGGAACCTGTTACGCACGTCCTGCACTGTTTCCTCGGTCATTGCGAGACGGCCGCCCCCGTGGATATTCACCAACATACCTGTTTTCTGCAGTTTTTTTTCACCTTGTTCTATATCGCATTTCTTGACGGCGCTGTAATATTAAACTGTTTTCTGAAATTCGAGTGCGTAACCTTGAATGAGCCCGTAGTCCAATTTGACCAAGATCACTTTCTTCTCAATCGTGTACATGTGTACCGCACCGAGATTGGCTGTGAACTGAGCTTATCAAGGTGTAGGTAACTCAGTGTCAGAAGTTGGCGACAGTTTCTATGGCGGCCGCAATGCGGCGCCACGCAGGCCAGATATGCCGGAGACTTGTTGCATTTAAACATGTCTCTATCCATGTCGGTACTCCCGTAATCGAAACCGGCCTCCCTGGTGGCGCAGTGGTCTAAGCGATGGCCTCTGATCATTCGTCCAAAAGGGGTCCGGGTTCGAATCCCGGTGATGCATGGATGTTGTGTTTGTCTTACGGCACTGGTTCTCTCCCTTCCTTCGAACCAGTGACCCTAAATTAGGGACGGGCGACCGCTTATAGCCCATTGAGTTGCTCACGGTGGTCGTTAAACCTCCAATCAAAAAAAAAAAAATTGCAACCGTTTTCTTTGTACATTATGTCTATAGTAAACGATAATTCGAGGCCTTCTAAGAGTGAAACACCATTATAATTTATTTTTTTTTTAATTGTACGAAATGCTTTTGTTTTCACAGAGAGTTATCAGCATTTTCTGGGGGAGGGAGGGAGGGGGCTCATCTGCTTGTGCTGGAGCCCGTAAATTGATGGTTGGCCACTGCATGCAAAGCAATTATAAATCGCCCGTTCAAAATGTAGAATTGGTGTCAGCACATGAACGACCGCCATGAGCCACCCTCGCCCCTTTTCCTCCCAGGGCCTGATTTCCGCTTTGGCCCGCTGCTCCCGGGCCTTGTCTGTTTTTTGACATTGGCTACATTTTTTAAAACGTTTTCTAGAAATGGCTTAAGCATTGTTAAACTTCTTTTTACAATTGTTGTTGTTAGTGTGAATGTAATGTCTTACGTGAGGTTTTATTACATTCTCTTACCCATTAGTCTCGAAGGATTTCATTAAAGGAGCTGTTTCTATTTTCACAACACCCTTTGTTACTCTCCTCTGAAATTGTTCCAAGATCGCAATCAATAATAAATGTATTTATTTATTGCGAATTGTTTGATCATTAAAATTTATTATTACAAATTCGTCGATTAACCAAATACTACACAGCCGGCGGATTTGTTACATAAAATGAAATATAAAATTTACCCTGGCCGTGCTCATCACAGAGCTATTTATTACCGAAGTGGTACTTGTTCCTTCCTAATCGAATCGGACCTTAATTTCGTTCTTTCAATAGCTGTTCAGTGGCTGCGCAAGCAGTTCAAAGCTGTGTGTGTGTGTGTAGGGGGAGGGGGAGGGTACGTGTCGTATGGAGGGCTACTAGGGGAATAAATATCTGCTACGGATCGCATTACCTTGAAGAGCATGTTGCCCAAAATATCGTTTTCATACAGATTTAATCCTACGATGATGATATCTTCAGTAAAAAGCAAAATTTAAAAATGCCGCCCCGGTGGCGCAGTGGTCTAAGGCGTTGGCCTCTGATCATTCGTCCGTAAGGGGTCCGGGTTCGAATCTCGGTCAGGCATGGATGTTGTGTTTGTCTTACGGCACTGGCTCTCTCCCTTCCCTGGAACCAGTGACCCTAAATTAGGGACGGGCGACTGCTTATAGCCCATTGAGTTGCTCACGGTGGTCGTTAAACCTCCAAAAAAAAAATTTTTAAAGTTATAAATTGCATACTGTATGAAGTATTTATTAATTTCTTCGTTATTTTAGCTTATACTTTTTTTTAATTTTTGCTATCATGTCCACTATCCTCCCACATAGTGCTGCACCCAGGAATTCTTTATAGAAGTGGCCCATAATGGCGAAGTTGCAAATAAAAATACCCCGGATAAAACATCTCCCAAAATATTGGGTAGAGATTTAAAACATCTTCGCCATATTAAACTGCATTTCCAATTATTCAGAAATTATGTATGTAAAAACATGTACAAATATGTTTAAAAATAAGCATCCGGTAACAAAGAACGAAGGACCAAGTGATATCACATGGGGAAAGACCCTGGTCCGTGTTTGTGCCATCTCCACTGACTCACACTCGCTAAGCGGACTCCTTCCACTTCACAGTATGATACAACACAAAATTTAACAAAACAAAATACGTATATACACCACATTGAAAAAGTCACCGGAAATCCCTTCAAAAGCAAATGAACGGATCCACTGCATTGTTAAGATGCGCGGTACAGCTGCAAACGGTATAAAAACAAGCCTGCAGCTGACCGCGATCATATCGCACTGTGAGGTTGAGTGAAAACATCGCGGCGGGAGAAAACTGACTTTGAGAAAGAAAAAATGTTGGGTGTTGTATTAGTGGGTTGTCCATAAGAGAATCCGAGAGGCATTCAAACATACCCAAGTCAACTGTTTTGAATGTACTGAATAAGTGGAAGATACATGGTATGCCTGCATCAGAAAAACGTACTAGTAGACCACAAAGAAAATTAGTAAGGGAGGACGCCGAAGCCTCAGGAGAATCGGCGGATTACTGCATAAGACCACAGTGTACAGGTGAGTGAAAATGCTGAAACCTCGGTATGTACACGAACGATTCGCAGAGAGCTTCATTCCATCGGTTACCGTGGTCGTACGGCTACTCATAAGCCTTTCATCTCCACTCGGAATGCTATTCGTAGTTTAGCATGGTGTAAAGAACCTTTATCGCGGACTGTATAGATCAATGGAAACGGGTCCTATGGACTGATAAATCCAGATACACTATCCATCAGTCTGATGGCAGTGTGTGAGTATTGCGGCAGCCGGGGGAACGCTATTTACCACAGTGTACTGTTCCTACGGTCAAGTTTGGAGTTGACAGTGTACTCGTGTAGAGGTGTTTTTCGTGGTAGGTCCCGACCCATTGGTTATCGTGGACAAATCTGTTAACAAACACGTCTACCACGATATTCTGGACAATTATGCCTTACCAACTCTGTGGCAATACTATAGAATCGAGCCTTGTTGATACCAGCAGGATAATGCATCGAGCCATAAAGCAAGTACTGTTACGGTGTGGTTTGACGATAATTCCGTATCGTGTGTGGACTGGCCAGCATAGAGCCCTGATCTTAATCCCATAGAGCACCTATGGGATGAATTAGAGTGCCGCATAAGAAGTTTGGAACCAAGGTTTACTACTAAGCAACAGTTATCCGTAGCATTACATACTGAATGGAAGCGCATACCTATCGCTATGTTTCAAAACCTTATCGAAATCCTGTTTCGAAGGGTCAAGGCATGCATTAAGGCCAAAGGTGGACCGACACCGTACTAATGTATGTCAATAAATGCTATGTTGTGTTTCCCTTCTAGGTGTCCGGTGACTTTTGTCAATATAGTGTATATATATATATATATATACACGGTCGAGTCACATTATTGTGGCCACCAGCTAATATCCAGAGTAACCGCCGCGTGCAGCGCGGACAGCAGCTAGACAGGCTGGGAGTGACTTAATAAGAGTCTGGAAGTTCTTCACAGGTATGTAGAGCCATGCTGACTGCAATGCATTTGACAGCTGCTAGAGCGTGCGTAGTGGAGGATCGGTAGAGCGAGCAACACGATCGAGGTGGTCCCATGAATGTTCAATTGGGTTTAAGGCTAGAGGATTAGGGGGACCAGGGAAGTACTTTGAAGTCTTCATCGTGCTCTTCCAACCACTCAAACATTTCTAGCTGTGTGATACATCGCATTGTCGTTCTGGAAGATCCCATCCGCCCCAGGAAAGACAATCAGCCTGTATGGGTATACGTGGTCTGGAAGGATGTATTCATAACGAATTCGGTCCATAATGCCTTCCACAGGTATGAGTGGACCCAGAGAATGCCACGAAAACATTCCCCAGACCACAACGCTGCGCCCACCAGATGTTCTTCCAGCAATGGTTGAAGTGTGTTTGTTCTCCGATGTTTCTCGCCTTATACGCCAACGTCCATCCGTTCGACGAAGCAGAAAACATGACTCATCGATGAATGCAATGCTTTGCCAATCAGCGGAAGTTCAATTCCGATACTGCCGTGTAAATGTAAGCCTTTTCTGCCGATGCACCTTCGTTAGCATAGGTGCAGTGACCATCCGTCTGCATCGGAGCCCATACGCAGCAGGGTTTGCTGAACTGTTGTTTTAGATACACTTCCGGTAGCCCGCTGGTTCATTCGGCCAGTGAGTTGCTCCACTGTAGCGTGTCGATCGGCCCTCACGCACCTTCGAAGCTGACGTTCACCTCTCACATCAATGGCACGTGGTGCTCCGCAGTTGTCACTCGCTTATTCACAGTGGTGCCATTTCTCCAATCGCGATACACTTTAACCCCCAACAGCACGCGAACAGTTCACAAACTGCGTTGTTTCAGAAGTACTGCTATCCTTGGCCCGAAACCCGATAATCACCCCTTTGTGCAAATCTGATAAATCGCTTCTTTTATCCATGACAGGTACGAGTGACATGTTTTCAGATCAGATCATGTGTACAGGATTTTAGGAAGGGAGTGTCTGACCCCAGGTTTTAAACATCCCGTGGAAATAGGAAGCTAGGAGATATGGGCTAGAGTGCGCGATTGGAAAGTGACACGGCAGCGAGGTAGAAAAGGGGAGGAAGACGCCCTTATTTATTACCAGCGGAACAATATCAAAGCCCCCTGAAGAGCAAGCACTGACGCGCGAACTGCGAAGGGGTGTGACGTCATGGTCAGAGGGACATCGCAATCCCTCTCTCCAGAGGGGTCAGGGGAGTGACGATATTAACTTCTCGTTCATGCGGCATTGGTCAGTGTTGAGCTTTCGGTTGTCGTCGTACACATGAATAAGCGTTTTTATACAACATGCCTGTAAAATATTGGGTGCCTTTATGTAGATCTAATTACAAAGCACGCCTAAAAGACACTGTTTTCAGCTTTCCTAAAGATGAAAGCCTTCGAAGAAGATGGATTTCTTCCGTACCAATAAAGCTCACCGTCAATTCAAAGGTTAATTACGCCTGATTGTTCTCGCGATAGCATGTCCTGCGTGCAATTTAATTTAAAGTAAGGTGTGGTAGAGATTGAGGTTCGAATTACAGAACTATGAACTATAATTGCCTACATTGAACTCTTCTACAAAGTAGCACTTTAATTCCTAGTTGCATTCATAGTCACACGTATAAGGATAGCTTCAGGAATATTGATAGTCAAACGTTTCTCTCTTCAAGAACCACATCGTGCAAAAAAGAAAGTACTTATGCATAATGGAGGAACACATTTGTTGATGCCTCTGTTTTCCGTTCTTTGGGGGAGTTTATTAATATATTAATTGATATTTTCAATATGTCTCAGTTGAAAAATGAAAAAAAAAGTTTGCTTTACAATGAATATACTGCTGGAGAAAATTAATACTTTTTGAGTAAAATATGTTTTCACAAAGTTGGAAAAAAAAAGATATGACATTATGATTTCCCAGAAGAAAATTTGGAATGTTATGTGCATAAATTCGAAGATATCCAAATTAATTAATTAATTCCTTCCATGTTCATCTCAAAAAGAACTTTTTCATGAGTGATTTTTTTTACGCATTTTAGAAGTACACTGGTGTGCAAAAATTCAGGACAAAGAGGAGAAATTAGCATAACAGCGGAACGAGCCGGCAGAACGGACCGAAAGACCACTCAGGAGATAGACTAGGGTCCGGTACGGTAGGGCATGCGCATATATGCAGCATGACATGGGTAGGGGGGATGTCGGAAGGGTATAAAGCACACGGGCGGTGTACGCTCAGCAATTCGGTGAAAGCTATTGCACGGTGTACATCGGTTTGAACGACGTCGAGTTGCTGCCACCGTGTGATATGGCCAACAGGCTATCCAGTAGACGACATCTGGATTTCTTTACCCGAGGTCGCGTCATTGGGAAGTTGGAAGAAGGTCGAAGTGTGACTAGTGTGGCCGAAGATTTTGGCATCGCTCACAGCATCGTTTCACGAGCTTGGAGAGCATTTCAAACGACAGGAACAGCTGTCCGAGAGTTTAGCAACGGTCGTTCACGAGCAACCACGGTGGCGGACGATCGCTATATTTTCCTACAGGCGAGAAGAGACAGACGGCAGAAAGCGGGAGAAATCGCAAAGCACATGCAACAGACAACTGGACGTCCGTTATGGCGTTTTATCGTGGCCAGGAGGCTGCACAAAGGTGGTCTATTTGCACGACGACCAGTACGGCGTGTGCCATTAACGCCTGCTCATCGGAGACGGCGGTTTCTGTGGTGCCAGGAACACAAGAACTGGACACTTCAGCAATGGGGTCGAGTTCGTTTTACTAATGAGAGGCGATTTAGTCTGACGAGCGATTCTGGACGTATACACATCTGGATAGATCTCCAACATCATCGAAAGGGACCGGTTTGGAGATGGCGGAGTTCTCGTTTGGGACGGTATAATGCTTGGTAGCCGTACTGACCTCCACATCTTCCAAGGAGGTTCAGTCACTGATGTCCTCTATTACACCGAGGTTCTCCTGCCTCACGTGCATCTGTTTAGAGGTGCTGTGGGTCCTGAGTTCCTCTTCATGGACGACAACGCTACACCTCATCGTACAGTGGCTGTCGCAGAGCTGTTGGAGAGTGAAGATATTCAACGCATGGATTAACCCGCAAAGTCCCCGGACCTAAATCCAATCGAACACGTGTGGGACCTTCTCGGGAGACGCTTGGCAGCACGTCACCAGCCTCTAGCAACGAGTCCGCAGCTGCGATTGGCGCTATAAGAGGAATGAGCCGAGATGCCTCAACAGCTACTTGACAACCTTGTTCTCAGCATGGACAGATGTTGTAAATCCTGCAACGCAGTCAGGGGTGATCATATCCCCTACTAAAGACTGGATTTTTCTTGGCAGCCGCCTGTCACATGGACGTTTCTGTCTTCTGTCCAGTTGTGCTCGAAGCTACCTATTCAATAAAGTGCCTTTGTAGCCTTTGGATTCCTTGTTTGGACGGTTTTGCTCACTTGTCCCATATTCGTACATCTTGGGGATCTTATGGTATAATTTGAGTCGATGTGGAGCCCTTTTGCACGACTTACATTCGAAAAACCGTCTCGTCCTTAATTTTTGCACGCCAGTGTTAGTTGCAAGATTTGAGTACACTCTTACCGTGCTTTCAGGAAATAAACTCCCTAAATAAGAAATTTTGCTTTTGCGTTCGTTACGTAATTAGAGAACGGTCTGTCTGTCTGTCTGTCTGTCTGTCTCTCTCTCTCTCTCTCTCTCTCTCTCTCTCTCTTTTTTAATAAATTGAACGCGAAGGGAATTACTGAAAGTTTTAAGTAAACTGATTATGTTCATAGAGTTCTACCAATTTGCCATTCACGCACTTAAAAAAATGCGCTAAAATGCTTAACGTAAAATGTTGAGCTTTTAATGTTATGCGTGAAAAAACTATTATGTTTGTGTTCCTTTAGCTAAATTGAAAATTAAAGGAAAAATTTCCTGAAATATTTATTTTTAAGACTCGTATATAAAATCATTTCCCAGCATAAAAGCAAAATTTTGGAATTCCCCGATTTACATCATTGCAGGAAACTGAGAAAAAAAATGAAAGCTAAGGATGTAATCTTTTGATGTTATCTAAGGATAAAAAATACAGAGAAAAAAACATGGTCAATTTATTGCCGTGTGCTCGACTTGTCTAGTAACGCACTCCAGAAACTATTTTTCTGCGTAAACACCACTGTACTTCGTCGGCGTTTTCAGGAGCGGCGAGCTCGAAGCTCGAGTCGGTCGGCCCTCTAGCTCTGACGTCTCCGACCAGTTCGGAGGTTTTCTTAATCTCCAGGGTTTTTTGACAATACCCGGGGTCAGACGGCTTAACGTGCCCATCCGACGCACGGAGGGTATTTAGTGGTTTGAGCGTTTGTATCTGCTGGGATCGAACGTGAGGTCTTCTCCGTGGCAGTCACGAAAGCCAACCACTCTGCCATCCGCGAGCCGATATGTTTTCAGATTGCCTGCAGTCAGGGTTGGCAAGATAATTTATTCGTTACGTATTTTACGTAAATTACGCTTAATATACAGTAATTTACTTGGCGTAGAAAACCAGTTTTTCACGCAGACGTAAAAAACTAATTTTCTTTCGGTGAGTGTATAAATAATATAATATAAAAACCACTTTAATTATATTGCATTTTAAACTTAAAATTTCTTGTATATTTCACTACGAAATCAGTTTTCTCTTAAGATTGTTCATACAGCTCAGTCACCTATTAACAGATTTCTTTTTAGAAATTATAATGTATCTGTTCTTTTTTGTATATTAAAAATGGAGAAAATAATCTACCTCTTGCACTAGCATCGATAAAAATCACAATGTGTATTGAATAGAATTCAAGATTTTATTAACAGCTTCAAATTCTTCGAGTGTCTTTTCATATTTATGTAATTCTATAAAATAAACAATTTTATGTTCAGTTTGTTCAACAAAGATAGTATTTTGACATGAATGTCTATGGTATGTCTATAATGCAAAATATTGTACATTTTCATTTAATAATATTTGTGTTTGACATGTTATCCAGGTGTGCACTTCAAAATTATAATTTTACCTTCTAAAACTCTAAATGTTTTCCATATTGATTGTGCTATACGTATGGGTAAAGAAAAAATGTACATTTGACGAAACATTAAACTACTTGTTTTAAATGTAACTCTTTAAATGTTTATAATTGTCACTCTCAGTTCTCATACACCCTTAATCGCATCAATAATCCTCACTGTTATGATCTTGTAACTTAAGAGTATAATATATTTGAACCAATTTCTTCGAACGTTCGAAGCTGAGCCGGTTTCTTGTAGTATTATGGATAAAAGACCAATTAGAGAAAAATCTTTAAAGTTGGGCTGAAGATGCTGGGATGTTGATTAACTTCAAAGCAACTGCTGACAACTCCTTATGGTGATGACTGGCGAAGTACCAGAATGTCCGCGGTGATTTAATACCCTTCTTCATAAGCGCTCCAAACTTTCCAGATTTTCTCGATACTGTTGAAAACTGGTTATCTCCGAGGGGTCAAGGCTCTCTAAAATGAACTCCTCTACTTGTTCATGATGTTTCTCAATCATTTTCTGCCCCTGGTACACAGAATGGAGATCATTGGTTGCAAGGCTGTATACATTTAGCGATTGGTTTCTCCTTTTTTCTACATGTGGCATGAGGTCTTTATGGTCCTCAGGTAGACGTAAGTCCATCCACAATTCAACTGCATCTGCTTCTTTTCTCTGGCATATATTTATTAGCGGACTTACTGGATTAAGCACTGCGATTGTATCGGCAACTTCTTTGAGAAAGGCACTATCATGGAGGAGGGACTTAATTTGAGAAGACAATTTCACAGCTTCATCAGTGGCAGCAACGTTCCTCATTGCACTTAGATTGTTAATCAAGGACAAACAGGCATGTCTCTGAGAACACCAGCGAGTGTCTGCAGCGAGGCATACTTTAGAGTCACCATTTTCTGTCAGTTCATGTTCTCGATCAGGGTGCTTGAAAGACCTCAACACCATGTTCACTCGGGATACAATGTTTTTTGAGAGAAGATCCTTAGCTAGAAGATTTCCAGAATGGGCATTGCAGGCAAGAATGCCGCAGGCCGTGATTTTTACCCATTTTAACCATGTTACTGGCGTTGTCGGAAACTGTACAATAAATATTCACATTGTATCGTTCTTTAGCTAGCCTTTTTTTATTCGCTGACCACATAACAAAGTGTTACAACCTTTTTGCGTGTTGTTCGATTAATTTTTCCAACAGTCTATGAGCAAAACGGAGTCTGTGTCTGCAGCACTGATGGTGATCTTAGTAACTTCATCATACACTTCGTCTAGAAGTTTATCAGAAAGGGCTTTTCTTGTTGGCGGTTTATAGGCAGGCCGCATTTTTTGACAGAACTGTTTAAAAAGCACCGATTTTACTACACTAAATGAGATGTTGCAAAGTTAGAAAACCTTGGCAATAGCAAGATCTATTTCCTGCTTTGTAGAGGCATTCATCCTGTCCAAAAAATCGGTTATCTCTCGTTTAACCGTGGAAGGTTTAGAACTTACAGTGATAGGTGATTCAAGGTAGAAACTGTCTTCATGAGATGAGGAGGGTACACTCGTCACCACGGACACGGTTGAGCAGGAACTGGGGCTTGCAACTGGAACCAGAAGATCGTCAATGTCTATAGACATTTCCGAGTCCGATCGATGCAGGGTAGAACTGGAAGTTGCCGGTGGTGGTGGTGGCAGTGGTACAGGAGCTTTGGCAGGAGTCCGGGCTCAGACCTTCCTGTGGGCTTTCAGATGCTCCCTTGCTGTATTCTTGGCAGTTAATCCACATTCACAACCCTTGGCACAGTTCTTGTGTTCCACTTTAAGCGGAATAAATCAGAGTTCGGTTGGTTGGTTGGTTGTTTGATTTTTATGGCGCAAGGGCCATTATTGGCCAAAGAGCGCCAGAGACAAGACAGACAAGCAAACAGTAATAAAACGTGGTAAAAAGCTTAAAATCTGGCTGATCATGTAAAACTGAAAAATGAGTACGATGGAAGGGCTAAAAAGATAATGAAACATACAAATCAGAGTTCCTCGTATACATTATGAAGAGGTAGACCACCGCGATTCATAGTGGGAAGAGTCTTCAGTTAGAATGTTGAGCCTCCTTCAACGACTAGTGAGGATGGAAATAAACGGTATTTATTAAGAACACTCTCAGCTTTAAACTGAAGCCAACACTAAAACTTCCCGCATTTAAATAACAGAAAACATGTGTACTTCGCATAGTTACAGTTTTACCGCCGATTCAATGAGAAGTTGTCGACGCTTTGTCGGCGGCCGGCGCTGTTGAACTTCTGCCTAGCAGTGAATCACTGTAGAGACAGGAGCCGGCAGCACGCGCATGGATATCAAAGACGAGCCGCGAGGCAACGTCTCATTTTGATTGTTCCTATCGTCCCGTTTCACTTTAAACTACACCGCGGCGAGGCTTCTGACTTCCTATGCCGAACATAATATTTTAAAGTGGGCCCCACACTAATTATCACAAAGAAAAGGATTTCCCCGTGTGAATATGAAGGCTAGGAAAAAAAATGACTGATGTGTATGTGGTGTCCTGGTGGTATGTCACGTGGACGTAGCAGTTTGCACTGTTCCAATAAGATCATATAAAAATACCGAAGGCTATGTTGGTTTTTAAAGGATCTCCTTTTTTTGTGGTATTCGTACATGGCAAGTTAATTAACAGCACAAAGCCATGGTTTTTTTTTAATTTTTTTACGTATTTTACGCGTTTTTTACGTTTTCTACGTATTTTACGCGTAATTTACATGGCACGTAGAAAACCCTTTTTACACGTAATTGCACAACCCTGCCTGCAGCACACATATACCCTCCAAGCCGAGATTATCTAAAGACCTTGCTCCAAGCCAGCTCACGACATGTGCCTTCTTTCATTGGCTACGCGCTGTTGACGTCAAAAGTAGGAGGTGGTCACAATAATGTGACTCGACTGTGTGCATATATAGAGATAGATAAATCAATCCAGTTTTCCTAAAATCTTAGACGATTGCACTAGCCATGTGTTCTGCCTCCTTAAACATATTGAAGGGGTTAAAGGGTGAGGCTCAAAGAAAAGTTGGTTAGACTTTATTAAGCCGGTTCCAATATTATTGGACAGTCAATATAATTCACAAATAAAAGAAACTCCTACGTCAGGTGACTTTGGATTGGCAACGGTTGGCTGGTGTGAAGTTGGCTCTCCTGTTTCTAATCGGTGAACCCCGTAGGGTACTGTTTTTTAGGTGTGTCGTCGTTTTTTTTTTTTTTTTTTTTTTTTTTTTTTTTGGTTGGAGGTTTAACGACCACCCGTGAGCAACTCAATGGGCTATAAGCAGTCGCCCGTCCCTAATTTAGGGTCACTGGTTCCAGGGAAGGGAGAGAGCCAGTGCCGTAAGACAAACACAACATCCATGCCTCACCGGGATTCGAACCCGGACCCCATTCGGACGAATGATCAGAGGCCATCGCTTAGACCACTGCGCCACCGGGGCGGCATTTGTGTCGTCCTTGGCGAAAGTGTTCTTGTTTCGTTGAATTTTTGAGACAGCGGCTTGCTGTTTCCTCTTCTATTTTCGTTTCTTTTCCTGCTAAAGTTTTGCAGGCGGTTGGTTCTT
This sequence comes from Macrothele yani, assembly GCA_039090855.1. Taxonomy (NCBI): domain Eukaryota; kingdom Metazoa; phylum Arthropoda; class Arachnida; order Araneae; family Macrothelidae; genus Macrothele; species Macrothele yani. The sequence goes on from CM077009.1 coordinate 92,420,949, forward strand.
CCCATTTCCGAGGTAAGATAATTGTCTTTGCATGCTCTTGTCTGTTGTGGTCTGTTGATTCGGGGTGGGCCCTAGCTGCCGCCAGTGGGTCCGGCGGGGATGGGGGACTCTGATTCCTCGACTCCGGCTAAAAGAATGCGTTCTTCACCGGCTGATGAGCTTCCTCAGCTGGGTGGTTTTCTAGTTCCAGTTAATGATTTTGTTTGTTCGATTCAATGGTCTCCTCAGGAATTGCTGCGTAGGGCATTTGCGAGCGGAGTGACTCGTGGTGAAATACTTATTTCCGCGACTTCTGGGAAGCTACCCAGAGTCCGTCCCATGTTGTTGAAGAGGTTCTTCGTGGACAATATTTCAATGCATGACTCGATTTCAGACGTTCAGTTTTTACGTTCGGGTGACTTATTGGTGCTTTCCTCGAATCTCATTTGCTTGCTGGAAATTTTTCAACTTTCTAATTTTCTTCAGGTACCTGTCAAAACTCAGGTTCTTACTAAGCTTATGACAACGAAGTTTTTAGTTCGAGATGTGGACACTGAAGCCCCTGTTGATGAAATTGCTTCAGAATTGTTGGACCGTGGTGTGAACTGTCTTCGTGTTGTTCGGTTCCGACGTTCGGTAAATTCCTCAAGGGTCCCTACTTCTTCGGTCTAGTGGAAGAACTGGGCTTTACTAACCGTGACACTATCTATCTGTGGTATTCCAGATGTGCGATCAGACCCTTCTTGGATTCGCCTAGGCAGTGTAAAAACTGTCAGCGTTATGGACATCTGCTGTCAACCTGTCGTAGTGCCGCTCGCTTTTCTCGTTGTGGTGAAGGACACGACTCTTCTGTATGCTCGGGTCGAGCTTCCAGTGCGTATTATGCAAGGGCTCTCATCCTGCTTCTGACACGAACTGCCCAATTTACCTCCAAGAAAAGCAGATCCTAGATATTATGGCTTCGAAGCATCTCAGCTATCCAGAAGCTCGGGACTCTGTGCGTCAAGTCCACCAGGCCTCATATGCGGCGGCGACTCAGGCTCAACCTCCGTGTGCTTGCTCCTCTGCCTTCTCTCAGCTTCTGGACATTATCTCTAAACTCACCAGTAGATTGGACTCTTTGACGAATCTTCTTTCACCTCCTTCTCTACATGCTGGCCCCACATCATCCGTTGCACAGGTGCCACAGGCTGAAATTTTGCAGAATCCTCCTACTACAGTGGCAGCGTGCCCAGCTTCTTCAGTGCCTACTGAGCAACTTCTTGACACTGGCCTAAGCGCCGATGAATTCCTGTCATGCGAAGAATCTGTGGTTCCGTATGTGGAGTCTACTGCGGAATCCGTCAAACTTTCTCACTCCAGAACCTTCTCGTGTCCTCCATGCGCCATGCCTTTCTCTTCTCGTACAGCCTTGCTGTCACACCTGAAAGCTCATCGTGACGACGGTAAGTTTCTTTGTGGCCTCTGTTCCATGCGGTTCAAGACGGCATCTGGCCTAGCGGACCACTTTTCTCTTCATGAATAGTTGGTCGCTGGTCCAATGGAATGCGCAGTCCCTTCGCTCCAAAAGACCTTATTTCACCGACAGTTCTATTTTTTCTACAGCCACGATTTTGACTATCCAAGAATCCTGGCTATCTCCTGGTCTCTCTTTTTCCCTCCCAGCCCGTACGGTGTATAGGAGTGATCGGGGGGAGGGTCGGGGGTGGCCTCTTAACTGCAATTAGGTCGGATATCTCTTCCAGATTGGTGGACATCTTCAGCTCGGATTCGAACGAGCAGCTTCTTACGACGGATATCTTCTCTGGCGACACCACATTCAGGATTATTAATTTATACATCCCCTCTCCTCCCCTCTAGGCGCTCTTGCTTGGACGGATCGAACAACTGCTCACTGATTGTTGTATGGTGGTTGGGGATTTCAATATTCATCACCCTAGCTGGGGTTCTGCTTCTCCGAGCCGGGGAGGTACTGAGTTCGTGGACTGGCTTTGCTCGCAGGATCTTTGTCTCCTAAACTCGGGGTCTTCTACCTTTTTCAGGGTCAAGCTGTTCTGTTTTGGACCTCACCATGTGCTCTCCTCAGCTGGTTCCGTACTGCTCCTGGTCTGTGGATAGTGACCTCTACGGTAGCACCCATCATCCTGTCATAACAACATTGGAGGCAGGGATGTTTGTCTCCCCTCCCCTCCTGCTCTGGGTCTACAACCAGTTGCTTGGTCAGTGGCTTGGCCTTCTGTCCAGCAGATTATTCGTGGTGAACTTCCTTCTACTCCTGACGGTGCCGCTATGATCCTGGACCGCATTTCCCTGATTCTCCACGCTTCTCGTCGGCTCAGCGGTCAGCGTCGACGTTGGTCTCCCTGGTGGGACTCTGATTGTGCTCAGCGGCTTCGCAAGAAACGCCGCCTCCTTCGTTATGCCAAGTCATCCGGCTGCCTCTTCGCTTGGTCATTATATCGGCAGGAAGAACGGAATCTTCGCCACCTCCTCATTCTTAAGAGACGTGCTTACTGGAAGGCACAATGCAACGACACCTCGAGGCCAGGCTTCGTTTTCTCCCTCTTGCGCCGTCTGAAATCTCATGTTGGTTCGAGCCCGGATCACCTACTACTTCGGATTGGCGATTTCCTTGTTGCTAATCCGGTGGAGCAGGCTTCGGCGTTTGGTGAACTCTTTTCCACAGCCTCTGGCTGTTCGGTGCACTCCTTTTCTATTGACCATGATGACTCTTCTCTTGAGATGGATGCGTTACTTACTACCAGTGAAGTCGCCAGGGCTATTAATGGATCGCCCCGACGCTCTGCACCCGGCCCTGATGGATGTACTTACGAACTGGTGAGACGTTTATGGAGGTGTAATTCGTATTGGCTGGTTGACCTCCTTAACCTCTTTTGGTCAACCGGCGTTCATCCTTCTTGCTGGAAAGAGTTCTGGGTGATTCCGATAAAGAAGCCTAACAAACCTGCTCTCGACTTATCATCGTACCGAATGATCACTCTCACTTTAGTTTTTTCGAAGATCTTGGAGAAAGTCCTGGTCTCTCGCCTAACAGACTTCATTATCTCTCATCAACGGATCAGCAAGCTGCAATTCGCATTTTTGCTAGGACGTTCCACATCGGCGTGCCTTCTGTCGACCCAAAGTCATCTTCTGGTGGCTCGAGCTAGACATAATTATGTTTTTCTGGTGTCTTTGGACCTTCAGGCGGCATATGATTCGGTCTGTCATCCTGCTCTCCTTGGGAAATTGGCGTCTCTGGGTGTTCGTGGTCGTCTTCTCCGTTGGCTGGCTGACTACCTTGCTCGGCGCAGATTTCGCGTTCGTTGGCGGGGAACGGTGTCTTCCTCCTTTCCGCAGTGTCGAGGTGTTCCTCAGGGTAGCTCCATTTCACCTATCCTTTTTAACTTATACGTTGATGATGTGGTTGATTGCTGTCATCCGAATGCGCATATGTTCTTATTTGCAGACGATATTTTTATTGTTTCCTATAGTCCCAACCGGGCGGCGGCATTAACTATATGCAATCCTCTTTTGATTCCATTGTTCAGTGGGCATCATCCTGGGATTTACGTCTCTCTCCTTCTAAAAGCTTCGCGGTTAACTTTTCTCGTAAGCGCCGGTCGCCTGCCCCTCCTTTCCTGCTGGGCTCTGACTCAGTGACTTGGCAGTCCTCCATCAAGATTTTAGGGGTCTGGTTTAACTCCTCCCTGACCTGGTCTTCACACCTCACGCACGTCAAGAAGTCAGGCTTCCGAGCCTTGTCTGCTGTTAAAGTTGTTTGTCATCGCCGGTGGGCCGCCCCGGTGGCGCAGTGGTCTAAGGCGTTGGCCTCTGATCATTCGTCCGAAAGGGGTCCGGGTTCGAATCCCGGTGAGGCATGGATGTTGTGTTTGTCTTACGGCACTGGCTCTCTCCCTTCCCTGGAACCAGTGACCCTAAATTAGGGACGGGCGACTGCTTATAGCCCATTGAGTTGCTCACGGTGGTCGTTAAACCTCCAATAAAACAAAACAAACATCGCCGGTGGGGTCTTGGCTTCCCCAACGCTCTCGCCTTTGTCGTTGCTGTGATTCGGCCTATTCTGCAATATGCGGCGCCGGTCCTGTTCGCCTCCCCCACCTATCTCTACGACGCTCTCAAAGTTCTGTTCAACCATGCACTCCGTGCAGCCATTCGCCTCCCTCGTTCGACGCCTGTGGCGGTCTTGCGTGCCGAATGTGGAATCGCTAGCGTGCGTTCTCGAATCACCCTCCTGACAGTCCGATTTTTGTACCACCACTTGTCGATGGGTCAGCGTTCGCCTATCGCTCATCTTCTTCTGGAAGAGGACGCCTTGTCATTCTACGCTTGGAAATCCCATGGCTTTCCCCTTGGAATCGTGCTCAGTCGCTTCCGACAGGAGCCGTTTTCCGTCAACAGCGATCTTCTTCAGGCTCCGCCGGCCCCTCCTGTTTCGTCTGCACCCTGCTACTCGTTCATTTGCTCGGGTCTCCCTTTTCAGCAACGATATCTGCATCCGATGCTTATCAGACATTGCTTTAGGGTGTTCTTGGCCCAGTACTCAGCGTCGCACCACATCATTGCTACTGACGCTTCGAAGATTAACTCCTCGGTGGCGATCGGGCATTTTTTCCACGGAACAAATCCAGCCGTTCGTTCTCCTTCTCGGCTATTTCCTCAATGTTTTCGGCTGAAGCATGGGCCCTAATATCAGCGCTTGAATTTGCTCCCGGCCCGTGCGGTGGCCTCTTGCTGCTTACGGATAGCGTTCTGTTCTACAGGCCTTGTTGGCATTAAATCGCAAATCTCAAGACATTATCGTTCTTCTGCATGATTCTCTTCAACGCCTCCGTTCTTTCTACGAGGACATTGTGCTCGTTTGGTGCCCGGCTCATGTTGGTCTTCCAGCGAATGAGGCCGCTGACGCTGCCGCCCGACGGGGCCATGCTGAGGGCCTGGCCTTGTTCCCCCCAGTTACAGCCTCTGACGCTACTCGGCACAGTGGTAACATGCTTATCTCCGCTTCTGATTCAGTCTGGCTTTCGTCCGGGTGGGCAGAACTGTATCCGTTCATCAGCTTCCGTCACAGATGGCCTAGCGAACACTGTTATCGAAGTTCCTCAGCAATCATAATTCAAAAATTACGCACGGACACGGCACCTTTAAACAGCTACCTCTTTCTGATTCGAAAACGTTCTTCCCCGATGTGCTTCTGTGGCTCCGGGCCTGAGACTGTTCCTCACTTCCTCCTCTCCTGCCCTGCGTACAGTGCATATCGGAGGGTTTGTTTTGGAGTGACAACCCCTCATTCCTCAACCTCCGTCTCTGCTCAAATGTATTCTTTGTTGGACTTTCGGGACGCTTCCGTGGCAAAACGCAAAGTTCGGGCCTTGGAGAAATTTATTACTCTCTCAAGACATTTCTCTGTGAGGACGCCCCATTTCTAACCTTCCTTCTCATGAGCGTGCCCCTTTGATGGACTTTTGTGCTGCTACTGTGACTTCCCTGGTCGCAAGGAGGTTCTCCTCCGTGGCTGGTCGTGCATCTTCAAGAGTCTTAGTGATCAGGAGATATTTTAGCTATTTCCGCATGGCCAACTAGTTGCTGTGAGGCACAAAGCTTAGTCTTATAGGCCTTATCGTCTTATTAAAAAAAAAAAAACTCCTACGTAAGTCTACATTAATCTGTTTAATTTGCTTTTAATTTCGATGCCGAGAAATCAGAACTAGCCAACTCAGTTAGCAACGGTAGTGACCAGAACCGCATAGAATGGTCAGTAAGTCACCAGAAGTCTCCTTACGTTTTCCGACTAGCGTCTCGAGGTAGAGACATCCACATGTATCGAGTTATCTCATTGGCAGCAATACAACTGGGACCAACCAATTGGCGAACGGCATCGTAACGGCTTTAACAGTTTGGCGGTAATAATGGTGGATAATAGCTGCAAACCATAAAAGCACATCAAATAAATCTAATTTCACCTTAAAATATCAATTGTACAGGACTATCGACAACCGCCAACGAAGAAACTAATGTTAACTAAGATGTAAACAACCTGTGTCACGACTTCGACGACGTATATCTGGCTCAAATTGTATTTCTACCCGAATGAAACAGTACAAATCGAACAACTTAACCTGTTCGCAGTATCCATCCAAATATAATTATTAACTAGATAGAAGTTTTAAAGAAAACTACTTACTTATTCTCTCAAACTTACCTCTTCGCCGCGTAGCAGTAGCCATTATCCACCATTATTACCGCCAAACTGTTAAAGCCGTTACGATGCCGTTCGCCAATTGGTTGGTCCCAGTTGTATTGCTGCCAATGAGATAACTCGATACATGTGGATGTCTCTACCTCGAGACGCTAGTCGTTTTCCGCCAGCAGACGCTGTTCAAACCAAGGAGGGTTCAAACAGATGGTGCCGTGAAAGCAACTTAATACTTAGACTCAACATGGCGGCTCATGAAGTCCTTCGTGCTGGTGAGAAACCTTACGAATGTAATGTATGCTCTAAGAAGTTCACTAAGAGTAGCAACCTTTTAAGACATATACTCCTTCACACTGGTGAGACACCTTACCAATGTGATGTATGCTCTAAGAAGTTCACTCAAAGTAATAGTCTTTCAAGACATATGCGCCTTCACACTGATGAGAAACCTTACGAATGTGATGTATGTTCCAAGAAGTTTACTGAGAATAGTAATCTTTCAAGACATAAGCTCCTTCACACTGGTGAGAAACCTTACCAATGTGATGTATGCTCTAAGAAGTTCACTGAAAGCAGTAAACTTTCAAGACATATGCTTCTTCACACAGGTAAGAAACCTTACCAATGTGATGTGTGCTCTAAAAAGTTCACTCAGAGTAATAGTCTTTCAAGACATACGCTTCTTCACACTGGCAAGAGACCTTACCAATGTGATGTATGCTCTAAGAAATTTACTCAGAGTAATAGTCTTTCAAGACATATGCTCCTTCACACTGATGAGAAAACCTTAGCAATGTGATATATGCCCTAAGAAGTTCACTACTGAAGCTAGTAAGCTTTCGAAACACTGTCCTTCACACTGGTGGTAAACTTTACTGATGTGCTGTATGCTCTAAGAATCTCACTCAGAAAAGTCAACTGTCAAAGTATATGCTTCTTTATGCAGGTGAGAAACTTTTACCAATGTGTGTGATGTATGCTTTGAGAATTTCACTCGAAAAGTAATCATGCAGATGAGAAACTTGACTAATGTGATGTATGCTGTAAGAATTATATTCAGAATGGCCATCTTTCAAAGCATGTACTCCTTCATGCAAGTGGGAAATGTTACTGTGATGTATGATCTAAGAAGCACACTTATCTTTCAAAGCATATGCTTCTTCACACAAGTAAATAACCTCAGCATTGTGATATACCCTCCAAACAATTTGCTCAGAAAGGTGATCTTTTAAAGCACATTCTCTTTTGTGGTAATGAATAACTGCAGCAGTATTATATATACTTGCAGAAGACCATCTATTATTGGTATATATAAAAGCTCTTACAGAAGAGATTGGTGGACTTTCATTTATTTACAAACGTTCTCACATAGTTCCCAAACTCGTGCGTGCCATTTTGCAATGATATATCTGGCCTGCTGTTACCTACCATGAAGAGGCTACAGAGCTAGTTCTGTTCTAAAGGAAAGATAATAAAAATATTGTGAAATGATCGACATCTGTACAATGGGTACCCATGGGGGGGGGGCATTTGCCCTCTCCCAGAAATTGGACCATGCCCTTTCAGTTCTTGGAAAGTACATCAGAGGTTTTTATGATAACACTAGTTTTTGTTGCCATTTTTCCTGTAGGACTTCTGGATGTGTGTGTATGCTGCAGTAGAAAAGGGCAAAAATTTTCAGTAGAAAGAGAGTAATGAAATTTCCTATTGCACGTTGAAGAACAGTGTACTCATGTACAATATAGAAACATGAAAGGCAAAGAAATGAAAAATATATCATCCTCTTCAGAAGCTATATTCACTATTGGACAGAAACCTCTTGGAAGTGTTTCCCAGAAATCTGTCTTGAAGATAATTTTGATGACCAACTGAGTGATCTTTGGGATTTTGTGGCGTGTGTAATACAAGTGGCCAAAAGGATCGAAAGAACAAAGAAATTTCTTTATTATCCTAACGTACTGTCAAATTTCATTTGTCCATCTTTTTTACGTAGTTTTTGGGTCTTCTGATTTCCAATTAAATATGTGTGTTGAGATAAAAATGGGTAGATAACAAGAAGGCACATTGGAAATTTGCTTATGGTGTTTACATATAGTATATCATAATACATCGTAATTACAATCCATGGGCACTGATGCAGATATAGTCTCGTGACCAGTCGGTTATAATCTGAGCTCCCTCCCGATAGGGGATACAGTTATGGATAATGACAACAATGTATGATTAGTACTCTGAATAAAATTATTGGTGAACTACATAGTTCAATTGAAATTTTCTAAAAATATGTTTATTTTGCTACTGCAAAAGTTGTGCCCTTTGCGAAATGAACATTGAATTCATAGCCACAGACTGCTGAAGGTAAGTGCAAACTTGAAGCTGATTAGGCTGATGGGAAAAAAATCTTGTATTATTATACTGTATTTCTATCAATTTACATTTTGTGTATAAAAACACTGCTATTAGAGCCGTAAAATTAATTTTGTGTAAAAATACTGAGTGTAAAATTTATGTGGAGCTAGTTTCTTTCCCTCTTCATGATGAGTGTGTACTGGATGCATATAAACAATGTAAAGCAATACACATGAACTTAGAAACTACAGTATTTCCCCAGGATAATGCCACTGTTTTGTTTATTTCCTTGATTTGTTTTTCAGAATAATGTCACACTAAGTTTAAAGCTGCAGATAAATAAACACAAAGAAATGTTTATTTCAGAAACATTTTACTCTCACCAATACTTAGATACAATTAGTTATTGTAAAGAACTTCAGGGAACCCTAATATTCTGTTTATTGATATGAAATTGCTGTTTCAGACAATGATCCCTGAGTACATTGTACGCCTTTCATCGGATATAAATACTTAGATGCAGTCGGCTGTTATAACTATTGCAAAGAACTTCAGACCATCATTGAGATGAAATCGTGATTCCTGACAATGGTAGCATAGTATATTTGGATGCATTTTATCAAGTATAAACACTTAGATATAGTCAGCTATTATTACAGTCAAAGTCACATGGAATGAGCTCCCGTAATATGAAATTCCGTACAAACTGGAGTTTTTATAGATCCAGACCTTGATTTCGTTTTTTTTAGCAGTAGCAACACTTGCTAGTGGGCTTTTTTTTTTACTAGCAAATTGCATTATCTACTAGTTACAATTTATTTACATTATACAAAAGAAGCTTTAAGGTGGACGTCAAGTAATTTTGCTTCCTATACTTCCAATGGAAAAACTTCTGTACACATTTTCTTCACGATTAATGCGTTCCCAAGGTAGAAAATTTGAACATCGATTAAAATAGCTTCATTTTATAACTTGGAAGGCTTAATATTTTCTTAAACATAACCATAATTATGCAATCCAACATTTGTTTGTCTACTGACGTCATCAAAGTACAGGTCGCGCCATCTTTTTTCTGGTTTCAACACCACCAAAGGAAATGTTATTGATTTTTAATATAATTATGGTTATGTTTTAGAAAATATTAAGTATTACAAGTTATAATATGAAGTTATTTTAATCGATGTTCAAATTTTCATCCTTGGGAACACACTAATTGTGAAGGAAATGTGTACAAAAGTTTTTCCATTGGAAGTATAGGAAGCAAAATTACTTGACGTCCACCTTAACATGTCCCCCTCCATTAGTCAATCATGACAAATTTTGATTTCACCCCTGTAACTGGCACATTGTAATGATGAAAAGATTACAAATATTTAGATATAACTCACCTTTTCATGACCTGACAAATTAATTCTAACAATTTAATTCAAATGCAAATATTTGAAAAGCATTTTTTTTATTTAACTTTATTCACAAAATTCAAGAACACTGTTCAAAATCTTAAGTTACTTTCTGTATGCTTTACAAACTGGGTTTCAGGTCTTTTCATCATGCCACTTTAAAACAGCAGGCCTGGTGTCAAACTTGTCTTCCGACAGACCCTCAATACTCATGAGAGCATTCAATGTTTGTCAGGGTAAACTGCCCCTCCAATCACCCTGGATTCTCTTCATGAAACTGAGCCCAACCTCACATGCAGAAATAGATAAGGGAAATATAATGGATATGCATCAATCATTTCACTGCTGTCCATACACGCTATTAAAAAGCGAAGATAGTTGCAAACTAAAAGATGAACTTTATTTACAGCTAAAACCAAGTTAAAAAAACATGCGAGATCTTTCAGACCCACTATGGGTCCATCATCGGGCACCGCATGGGTAGGATTCCGATCTTTTAAACTCGGAGATCCGTACCACAATGCATCAGCATGAAGGCGCTGCTCCCAAACTCACACATGCGCACTTGACATAATACACATAACATGCAAATAATGTGAAACTACAAAATAAAGACTGTTATGGATTACAATGGTAAATACGATGGTTTAAAATATAGTGTTTCCAAGATGAAGGCAATGTACATGGTGTATCGTCATTACAACATTGATTAGACAGCATAGTAATGTATATGGTTTCTGTAAATAACAAACTTGTTTTTTTGTAAGCAAGTGATGTTATTCCAATCCGTCCGGACATTATACTTGTGTTCGGACATTCAGGTCGCAATTGTCCGAATGTCCGAAGCGTAGATCCTATGTACCTAGAGTCCTTAACATTGGAGTCAATCGCTTTTAATGGGATAGAGTAAACCCCATGTTTTTGTAGTAGGGCAACTGTGTCATGATCCTTTTTGATAAAGGAAAATAACATGTGTTTGTATGCCAAAATCCACGTTTTGTTTATAACATGCTCTTTTTAAAAAAATATGTATAACCTCAGGGACAAAATCTATGGAGCCAACATACGAGACCGCATCCTTATTTCCTCGTAAAGAGGTAAGCATAGAGTGTTGGTATTTATGAAGTTGTCTTGCCACAAATTCACGTGGATATTCAAACCTGAAAGCCAAATCAAAAATAAATTTTATCTCATTGTCACGAAATTTAGCGGACGAGGAATGTGAGTATGCTCTACGAAGTAGGAAAGATAAAGCAGCAGTCTAATGTTGAATTGGACTGGAGGAGGTGAATGGAATTAATGTGGGAGGAGCAGTTGGTTTTTGATAAACTCTAAATGGAAAAAAAAAACGGTTAGAAGGGTTACGGATTAAGTAAAAATCAAGAAAAGGAAGTGATCCCTGGGTTTCAATTTCAATAGTGAATTTGATGGATGGAAGTTGAGTGGATAGTAAATTAGGAAACTCATGGAGTGTATAAACAGAATGGTGCCAAAAGACTAAAATATCATTGACATACCTTAAAAATAATAAAGGTTTATGCGGGCACTGCCCGAGTACTTTGTTTTCCAACTGTTGTACTGTAGTACTATCTCAGCCAAAAAACCCGATAGTGGAGAGCCCATGGGCGTGCCAGCTTTTTGTCGATAAATGATATCTTCAAAACGAAAATAGGTGTGTCAGGGTATTAATTTCTAGGCATCAATAATGGCTATAGCTTCGGTGGGGGTGACCCCTAAACCTGGTAATTTTTCTTCTATGAGCAAATGGGCAAGATCCAAAGGGGCACTGGGAAATAAGGAAATGACATCCAATGATGCTAGGATAAAAGGTGAATCCCAAGAGTCAAATGACTTAATTTTGGCAAGGGCTTGAGTAGAACTGTGAATAGAAAAGTCAGAGTTAGCAATTAATGGTTTCAGAAATGTGGTTAACGCTTTTTCCAAGGGCCGGGTAGGGTTGGCATAACCTGAAACCAATAGGCGAACAGGGTGGCCCTCCTTATGTAATTTAACCTTGCCAAATAGTTCAGGGATCCTAGGGCCATTGGGTGGATGCATACAAGTGGATATGTTATGTGGAAGGAAACCCTGGGTTTTCAATTACCAAGTGCAACAATCGTGGCAGAAGTTGGGTCAGACCTGACTATTTCATGAGGGATATTTTTAATTGCCTCGATCACTTTACGTGTGTAATCATCGGGATTTATGAGTACAATTTGCTGCGACTTATCAGCAGAGGTTATAGCCAATGCAGGGTTACATGATAATAACAGCAGCTGTTTCCGTTCATACTGCAAATATAGACAGCAGTGAAATAATGTTCATGCAGCGAAATGATGTTCATACTGCAAATATAGACAGCAGTAAAAGCTGCGTGTATAGACAGCAGTGAAATGGTTTATCAGTTGGCACAAATACCACGGATGTTTGGATATACTGGATATTTCGACTAGTGCCAAAATGTTTTTGTAATGTTTGTACTTTTCAAAAGATATTCATTTCGAGAAAGCAGTTTTTCTTTCTTGTATGTGTCTAAAATATTCCACATGCACCATGCAGTGGTGCTTCAGAATTCAAACTAAAACATTCAAAATTTTTCCACTAGCAACTTTTGGTAGAACCACTTTTTATCACTAGCAAAATGCATTTGCTTGCTAGCAATTTGCTACTAACTACCAGTCGAAGTTGAGCCCTTGAATTTCATAATATTTTTTATTTTTATTTTAACCACATATTACAAAAAATAGTTTTTTGGAAAAACAGCATATTACAAACAATAACTTTTGAGAACACCCCCCCCCCCCCCGCATATATCGAAGTTCAGCACAGTTGTCAGCAAGCAAAACAAGTGGCATTCACCCAGTTTTTACCTTTAACTGAAAAATAAGAAATGACCTGCTGTTAACAACAACACCCAGTAGTTTTATTTATAGACGAGTTCAGTTTCTGTGAAGGCAAAAATGTTTCAGGAATTTGTCTCTACTTGCTCCACTTGCAGCACATATAAATGTTATTTATGGCCTTCCCTCACCACCTCACCAAAAGAAGTTTGAAAATATTTAAAACAGCTATCATGACAAGCACAAAACAAGCAACAATTGACTCATATTTCCAACATTAAGAGCAAATCAAATGTAACAGGTGAAATTTCACATTTTTGGAAGTTCCTTTAATTTTTACAGTTACTGCAGATCTCACTTATATTTTTGGCTAGCTGCATTTTTTAATTACTTGTTTGTCAGTTGCCTTCAATTAATTGATAAACAGTTTATGATTGATAAGTTTACACGTAATATAATGTAATTAGTGCCAAAAATTGCCCATTTTATTTGCCGGGTTATAATGAGGCTCTCATATATCGAATGTTTTTAACTCGCTTTGACTTCATTATACACGGATTCAACTGTATAAAGAACTTCAGGACGCCATGATATCCTGTTCGTTGAGATGAAATTGTGTTTCCTGACAATGGTAGCAGAGTATACTCTATGCCTTGCATTGAAGACAATTGAGTCTATGAGCACAAGGGTAAAAACATTATTTTTTAATACACTTTCACTCGACTATGTGACTCAATTCCAATAACATCACAGATGAAAACGCTGTAGACCCACAGAAAGTAATGGATTGAAATGGGATCCTCTACCATTTTTTTCCTTGGTGGACACTTATAACTTTGGCCTAAGGGGTAAAAGGCCACACTGTGTTCCCAGTCGAGGGTGTGAAAGACCGTCAGTGTTTCACAACGGAAAGTTTATTATCAATTGTGACACAGTGGGGTAGCTACTCGGAATGTGAAAGTTGGCTGTTATTTAGCCTGTGGTTCAAATTCGCAGAATGGCTTATAAGAGCGAAACATCTGAAATTTCATGAATGAGGAAGTGTGGGACAATATAAGAAAATAAAACTTGGGTGTGTTCCTTATTACTTGTTAACCAATTATACCATGAGGAACGTCAAGAAGAAATCCACCTTTTATTTTCCTAATAGAACTAGTCAACCTAAGACCTAAGAGTGTAACTATTGTGGATGGTACAGAATGGCTGCCTACACTACAAAAAGTGGTCCTTAGAGTTTAGGGCAAAAAACAACATAATTATTGGCCAGAATCCATTTGTTTCTTCAGCAGTTTATTAACATAATTGCTATCTAAAACAAGTTTTCAAAATGTCAAAGCATTTTAGAAATAGATTCAATGTGAGGAGTTAAATCAAAAGCCTTGCAAAATTTTCGACTGACTGTCACAGAGGACAAGGGGTAGAAGCAGGGCTGGATTAAGGCCTTAATGGGCCCTTAGGCTAAGACATTTGAGTAAGCCCCAAGGCTAAGACATCTGAATGGGGCCCCTAAGAACTTATGACGGGGAATCATTATAAAGTCTGTTAAAACACTTAACTGTAGCAATATGCTTGTGATAATTAATACGTAGTGCATTCTTCAAACTAAATAATAATCCGCCGAGTTTTCCATAATAAGTCACTGTACTTTTCATTGTTCTCATAAGAACGCAAGTTAAAAGCTTATGATTCCTACACTTTGTCATGAAATTTTCAGTACTTTCCCATTATAGCAACCTAAGACATTGACATTCCCATTATACCAACCTATTGTACACATAATATTCAAATCAACGAATTACTATATAAACGAAAGTAGATCAGTAAATATAATGATTTAATTTATTAAAATAAAAAAAAAGTTGATTATAATTTTTTTTATTTAAATAAATTAAATCATTATATTTACTAATCTACTTTCGTTTATATAGTAATTCGTTGATTCGAATGTTATGTGCATAATAGGTCGATATAATGGGAATGTCAACGTCTTAGGTCAGTATAATAGAAAAGTGCCAGATTTTCCAATTATTTAGCATTTTCTTAAATCATCTTTTTTGATAAATGTAATGTGAAGCCAAAGGGGACTTTGACTATAAGTGGTTCCAAGTGCACATTGGGAGGTGTGCGTGGATGGTAGTGAAAAGGTGAAACTGTCTCTCCAACCCTGCTGTGTACACAGCAACACGAAACCTTTACCCTTGGTGAGTTTACCGATTTGCTATCCTTCGAGGTCTCTGTGCCTGCGATTTAATCAGGAATATTCGCGAACATCTGCCACATCCCCATGAAAGATGTTCCACCGGATGACCTGCTTAACTGTAGCAATATGCTTGTTAAGCAGGTCATCCATAATTTCACACATTGCCTTGAAATTTGTTTGTCTTCCGGCCTCTGTTTCAGACTAAGTGGATATCATACGAGACAAAAGTAAAACAATTTTTTAAACCTTTCTATCTGTCTATGCCCTGGCATGCCTCCTGGGCCCTTGGTCATGGTGGGCCCCAAAGCTATAGACCCCCCCCCCCCTAATCTGTAATCTGGCCCTGGGTAGAAGACTTCCAAAATTTGCAGCACAGAGACAGTAAATAGACAATCAAGGAAATTTGAAGGAGAAGCAGCTGTAAGGGAGAGGAGAAGAAGAAAAAGAATGATGCAATCAGCTTTGGTTAGGTTGCAAAGCCATAAATGGGAAGGGGTGTCAGGTGACGTGGTTTTCATGCCGTTTTTGCGTATCCTGGAGATGCTGTTAGCTGACCATTCCATCTCCCTCACTGGTACAGTCTTAGGGTGACTTGGGCTATAGTTATAGCACTCCACTACCATCTCTCCACAGATGACAAAAAGTTGTGGTTGGAAATTAGTCTACCATAATTGTGCACAAAAGTTGCTTATAATGAAAATTGGGTTGGGTCTCCTAAGTGAGTGTTCATCGAAATATTTGAAATGCTAGCACCAACACAGCCATAAAAACATTTCTTGCATTGCAGCTCTTGTATTTCATGGTAGACCACACTGAAACAGAGTTCACTGAAAATATCATTTTATTTTTACTCCTTTGAAAAAAATTTAGGGAGTAATTTTTAAAAGTGAGGAGTAATTTAGAAAAATTAACGAATGAAATGAAAAACAAAACTTGCAAAAACACCAGGAAATTGTAAAAAAAACAATCCTGGTTATATATATATATATATAATTGCGATTGCGAAAGCGTACTTCACTCAGCTGATCGAGCATGAGCTGTAGCACCAATGCTTCCAATGACGTCAAGGTAAGGAACGATGTCTCCCTGACCAAAGGTCATGCCCTGACTGGCTGGCGGGACATGCCACCATAGCTCCAGTCGCTCCAAGCAAACCACGGCCAGGTATGGATCGCGTAGAACATGAGATCTGACCTGAGGTAACAAAGGATACCGCTGATCACATGTTTGAAATACAAAATTCGAATAAAAAGTTGAAAATAATCATTTTTCAACTTCAAATTCTCGATTTGTATGTTTACGTGTTGGCAAGTTTTTAATGCATATTTGTACATGTTGGCAAAATTTCAATGGGTAAACACACTTTTTGATGCATTCTAGATGCGTAATTACGCATTTTGGCGAACTCTGCACTGAAGTGATGATTCCTCGAGTTTTTTTAAGCCAAACAACCTCATTAAACTTTCCTTCTGAATTTGGAATAGTGTGTGTAGAGAGAGGTATGATAAATACGGTTGTCTTCAAATTCAGAGTACAGGGGAAAAATTAAATATAATATATACACAAGGAAGCTTCTGTGCCTTCCTGAATTTTTGAGAAAATGACTTAGTATTTTGCCAGTCTTCTGAATTTGGAGGTAGCCTGCTGTATACAGTGTCTAAACCTTTTCAGGGCTGCAAGGCTCCCATACTAATAATCAAAGGAATCAGCACTTCAAATTATTTATAGTTCAATGTTTGCCATAAATGGTTCACAAAACATTTTTTTTTTTTTTTTTTGTACATATAATGTGAACAACAGTTGGAATTTATGTTACTGAAAATTATTATAAGGCGCATGTAGTCAAATGCTGCGCTTCGGAGCTGCATGTTTGTAAAATAAGTATTGTGCCACTGTATTATAATCGTTAAATATGATGCATGAAAGTCAATCTGAAGAGGCAAATGGATATTTAAAATATTCTTCGTAAAATGTAGTGTAAACATATTTTTCATTATTGGAAACGTGTACCATCATAAGGTAAATAACCTTGTGCAAATTAAAGCCCCCTCCCACTCCTCCCCTAGCGATCCCAGTGGATGGGATAGTAACAGTCATGCATTTATGATAACCAGTCAAAGTAAGATGCCAAAATGGGAGCATCGTGCTCCATAAAATCTTAGGTGTCTTCTGACTGTGCCCATCTTTCTGCAATCATGAAGTTCACAGCCATGGCTCCTTGTGGAGACAAGCACTCTGCCAAGCAGGAGAAAAGTTTTTTAGCTTCTATTGTTTTCCATTAAAAACACTCCAGAATTATAAAAACTGCTTACATCTGGTTCTTATGTTTCTCCATCTCTTGTATTCTTATTTTGTCTTTCTGCTATTTTTGGAGTTGCATACACTGATTCAAAATTATGAGACATCTCATTTCAAGTACCAATAAACATAAGGAGATGTAAATATTTGTTCACATTTTTCCCCAAAATGTTTTGCGTGAATCTAAATATTTTTCTCTGGAAATCAAGAAATGATTTTGATTATAATCAGTGAAATGTGTTACGTGTGTTTCTTGGACTGAATATTTTTTTTTTTTTTTTTTGCCAAATTTAGGATGTCATGTTTCTTAATGAAGAAACATGACATCCTAAATTTCATGTTTCTTAATCAACAGATAACTTAAAAAGGTGTCAGTCGTTTGAGAATATATTAAGTTTAAAAAAATAAAACAGCAAGTGAAAGGTCAAGGAATTTAACATTCAAAACTGAACCTTTAGACCAGACCCTGTCCCATTATAGCCTGGAGCAATTAAGTCACTCAACGAAAAGTGTAACATTAGCACTAAAACATTTCACACATCCAGTCACTTGGTTCTGTTTTCCACAGAATGTGCTTTTTTAAAAGAACAAATATTTCTGAATAAAAAAATAAATGATAGAGTAGCATCTAGGACCAGAGATTGACCATAACTGTCTCAATGGATTTGTGTATTTTTTAAAAGATCAATGTCTAACACAGTATTCTTGCTTGTCATATGTTGTCCTGTTGTTAAATAGATTCTAGTCACACTTCTTCTTTTCACCCATTCTCAGTCCACTGCTGGACAAAGGCCTCCTAGTTTTTTCCATTTTTCTCTATTCTTGGCTATGGTTGACCAATGTTTTCCCACAGATTGTGACAATTCATCACTCCACCTTCATCTAGGGTGTCTTCTGCCTTGTTTCCCTACTTTTGGAATCCAGTTCATCACACTAAAGTAGTTAAATGAATATACCAACAAGGCAAATATTAGACTACTAAAGCAGTGCTGATGCCAACAGTTCAGAACTAGAGATAGGGCTAAGCATTGTATGGGAAAGGGAATACAAATTTTTATGCGCCTGGTAGAAATTTTTCCAAAAAATTATGTTCATGTAGATTTTACCCAATTTTGATGATATTATCTCCAGTAAATAAAAAATTCAGGCATGTATTGTTTGTAGTATTTATTCAATGTATGTGGTACAGGAGAACCCCCATGAATATGAACCTCCTTGGATTTTAACAAGTTACTATTTCTTCACAAATTTAGCTTGCTGTCAGAATTAGTCTTTGCTGTCAGAAGGCTGTTTATGAATTTTTATTTGTAACCTGACACTGAATATCTCATGTTTTTGAACTATAATTTCACGAGAGTGGTGTCTTTCTACTACTCTTTACATTATCTCAGAGAAGTCTCTCCATTTCATCGAATAGTACCACACTGAGTTTAACAAAATTTTCATTTTATATAACAAAATTTTTGTAAATTCAAAAAATTTGCATGTGTTTATCCAAGTTTTCTTAAATCTTAGATGATTCCACTCACCATGTATTCTAATTGCTTAAACATTTTTTGGTGGCAGGGCTAAAGGTTGGGCTCAAAGAGTGGTTGGGTAAGGCTGAGGCCCACTCGTAGTGTTGTGTCTGTATTAAAGAAGGCAAAGTCTGTGCCGAAACTCATATTTGATGTACCAAAGTTTATCCATCATTAAAAAATTGTAATTAAGTTTTTGTGATAATGAAAACACAAGCATTAAAAGAACTGCATAGCACAGCTGCTTCAGTGGAACTTCAGCTGTTCTGAGACAATCAGAGAGTGAGAGCTCAGAAGGTGGTTGAGGACACTTCAGCACAACATGTCTGCCATTTTGCATTATTTCTTGCAGAATGTTAATTTTAAGGACATAAATGCCCTGTTCGTGTTTTTCTACAGCTCTTTCAAAAAGAATCATTTGCCACCCCGGTGGCGCCGTGGTCTAAGCAATGGCTTCTGACCATTCATTTGAGATGGGTCTGGGTTTGAATCCCAATGAGGCATGGATGTTGTGTTTGTCTTACGGCATTGGTTCTCTCCCATCCCTGGTGCCAGTGGTCCTAAATTAGGGAAGGACGACTGCTTATAGCCCATCAAGCTGCTCATGGTGGTCGTTAAACCCCCAATAAAAGAATCAAGGCTGACTGTGAAAAGCTGATCATAATTTTCTTTGAATAATTAATACAGGGATTTATACACACACCCATATCACCCCACCAACATCCCCCAACCCCAATTTTCTCAGGACCCTCCCACTCCACTGAAAAAATGCAAACACCCCTCTTTTTGGAGGAGTACAGCACACAGAGATATATAACAAGTGGCTCAGAAGTCCATTTAAATTTCAAAACTTTATAACAAAAAAACAAATGCATGCATTGGAGGGAGGAGGTTGTCCAGCTGTAAACGGAATTCCATCTTCCAAAAACGGAACCTAGACAGTGACGATTTCTTCCGTAATTGTAATTTTTTTTCTCTTGATTCCCTCTGTTCAGTATTAATGTAAAATATGATTTTGTTCAATAAATGATTGTGTTTCAATTTCCGAAAATGGAAATCGGACTGGGCAAAGAGTTCGAAAAAACTGCGCTCCACTCAGAATAACTCTGACATAGCTCCCTTATGTTGTGATATGATCATATGTAGAGGATTTTAGGAAGGGAGTGTCTGACCCCAGGTCTTAAACAACCCTTAGAAATAGGAAGCTAGGAGATTTGGGCTAGAGTGCCCGATAGGAAAGTGACACGGAAGCGAGGTAGAAAGGGGGAGGAAGACGCCCTTATTTATTACGGGGGGCAGTATCCGGTGTCCGACAGCTTAACGTGCCCATCCGACATACGGACGTTGCCCACTAGGCAACCCGCGGCCCTTATGTTGTGATATTCAATAGATAACAGGCTACATAGCTGATCTATTGAATAATAAAGTGTATATTTTGAAAATGAGGAAATTGTTGACATAATTATAAGAAGAGCAGGCATTTTATTGAATTTTGAATAATTAATATTTCCAAGAACTCGTGTCAGTTCTGAGCAGAAGAAAGAATTGGAAGATCCTATCAAGAGAAGTGAAGTTCAAGTCCGCCGATCCTATATGGAGTGATGTAAAGAAATTAGCTTCATTCTCCACAGCCAAATCTACTGCCATTCGCGAAACCTGCATGACCAGCTGCGAGGCATGCATGCAATGATAGCGTCTCCCTGGAGTTGCCACGTATTTGGAATCAATTCTTCAAACAATGCTGCGTTTTCTACCATGATACCACGTGCCTAACCAACGTGACCTCGTTTCTTTGAATTATTACGTTTGGGGCTATTCATTTATTGTCTAGTCAAGTCACCGTGTTCAAATTGTTGAAACGTTCTATTATCCAGTTAGCTGTACACCTTCCTTGAAAAAGCCATTTGGTTGATGTGCGATAGCTTAAAAAGTTTTATTTCTATTCTACGCCAAAAAATTTTCGGATTATTAGTATAGTAATATTTTGAGTATAATTGGTGTACAGTTCCTACGTATTGATCTTTCCGATTTCATTGAATTTGTAAAGGTTTTTCTATGTGTTCTACACTCTGAAGAAAAAAAAAAAAGATTTATTCTTTGAGTACACTTATTTGTCACTTGGATCAATAGAAATATTCAACAAAGTAGGACAATGGAACATTTTTCCAGATTAAAGCTCTCTTAAGACAAGCTCTAAATGAAATGAAAGCAGAGATTCCAGAATTTCTTAAGTATATACGCTGTTTTTATTCTTTCTCTGCCTGCCTCAGAGACAATTTGTGAATCCTGGAGTTCAGCAGTTGACATATTTTATAAGTAAAAGACCCAATACAGTGAAACTTCCATTGACGGACACTTCTTAATAGTGGACATCTCTCTATAACTGACATTTTTTTTATTTTCCGGCAGAAATGCATGGCTTCTTATGGGACATTCACTTCTTAATAGCGGCATTCTAAATAACGGACGCGGACAAACTTAAAGTACAATATAACGGACAATTTGCTTTCTATCCTTGGAATTCCTAGGGGTGTGATTCGCCCAGACTCGCAAAAAATTTCCCTTTTGTTATTTTACCCTTTCTCATTCTCTATCTTAACCGTTTTGTTCTTGAAGCCTAGTAAATCAATGTGCTAAGTGCTAATGTACCCCGGGTAAGCTGCTGTAATTGCTGAAATCGCTGGTCAAAAGGCTTCAGAAATCGCAAATGAATTAGGATTCACAGAATTCAAAGCTTCAGGCGGCTGGCTAGAAATTCATTTAGAAAACAAAATTTCACAAGAATGTAATAGAAAAACAACAATACTTAATTATTTTGCATCTTAGGTTTTGATGGATATTTTTTAATATACACTGCTGGCCACCCAAAATGCAACACCAAGAAGGAAGCATCCGATTGGCCTGGAATTCGGAGCATGCGTCGCCCGCGAGAGGATATGCAAACGATTAGCATTTTAGGGCATATGCAAATCATGTGCACCCGGCACGCCACCGAGAAGCACTATAAGAAGGGTGCACAGAAGGCGGGGTGTAAGTAGTGGAAGTGTGTTGTGCTGCCGGACCTATGCGTGGGAAGCTTACTGATGCCTCGTCGCAGAATACGACAGTCATTCCAGCACGTTTCGGAGTTCGACAGAGGACGAATAGTGGCTTATCGCGACAGTGGTTTATCGCACAGAGACATCGGCGCCCGTGTGGGACGACATCCAGCCACAGTGAGGCGAGTATGGATTCGGTGGGTGCAGGAGGGACGGACGGACCGACGTGAGCGATTGCCTTATCGCGACAGCGGTTTTTCGCACAGAGACATCGGCGCCCGTGTGGGACGACATCCAGCCACAGTGAGGCGAGTATGGATTCAATGGGTGCAGGAGGGACGGACGGACGGACCGACGTGAGCGATTGCCGCAGCCGCGGAACACCACCGAGCAAGAGGACCGGCAGGCATTGACTGCTCGCACCGCCACATCACGAACGTTAGCGCAGGAATTAGGGTGTGTTGCGCAACAACCTGTGTCAGCACGTACCGTTCGACGTCGTCTGAAGGAGCGGGGACTTGTCGCACGGCGCCCATTGCTCCAATTACCATTGACGTTACACCACCGGCGAGTGCGGCGGCAGTGGGCCGTTGAACGCCGCACCTGGAGTACGGAATGGCACGACATTGTCTTCTCCGACGAATCGCGCTTCTGCCTGCAACACCACGGTGGTCGGATCCGCGTGTGGCGGCACCGTGGCGAGAGACTGTATTATGCATCGCCATACCGGTCCGTCGCCTGGCGTTATTGTTTGGGGCGCAATTGAATATGACATCCGCACCCCTCTGGTACGCATCGCCGGTACATCTCCGACGTTTTGGAGCCTGTAGTCCTCCCTTACCTGCAGGACCTGCCAGCGGCCACGTTTCAACAGGACAATGCACGGGGCACGCATCGTGCGACAATTCTTCACGGCCCACCAGGGGTCACTGCTGCCGTGGCCTGCCTGTTCTCCCGATATGTCGCCCATCGAACACGTCCGGTCGCTGATCTGCAACCGAGTGGCACGGCAAGCGCCACCCGCGGTTACGCCTGATGAACTGTGGCTACGTGTGGAAGCAGCCTGGACCGACATACCCCAAGCCTACATCCAAAGCCTATTTTGTTCGATGCCGCGGCGTGTAGCGGCCGTTATTGCCAGCCATGGGGGCCACACGAACTATTGATGTCTGCGTGTTCCGCAAGTCGCACGGGCCTGTAAGCTCAATCGTTTCATCTTTGTATCTGTTGTTATGTGTCCAGTAAATCTGGCTTTGCTATCTGGTGTCCTTGGTGTTGCATTTTGGGTGGCGAGCAGTGTATAAAGGTTAGTAGAAGTTTGCTCTATGTATTTCATTTACATACTTATATTTACTTATCTTTTAAACTGCTTGTACGTTATAAACACAGTACATGTATACTGTCATAAAGCATGATTTTCCCAATAGCGCGGACACTTCTAAATAACGGACAGTTTTTCTTTCCCCTTCGATGTCCGCTATTCGGAAGTTTTACTGTACTAATGATGGAGATGATGTTATAGTTGGAACAAATTATAAATGACTGTTTATAATGTCAAACAGAACACAGTTTGGACATAAGTCCGTCCGAAAAATACTAAAAGCTGCCCTAGTTTCAATGTATGGACCAAAATTACCTCAAACACTGTAAATAATTCATGTGCAACAATAGCATACTATTTAACTTCAAAAGTTATTAACAGAATATTAAATTCCGTGGTGCTAAATAAATTTATTTGATTTAAATAACAGGTTTATGTATTGTTATATTTAACAAGGGGTTTCAACTGATGGTAATTTTTTAATGTTTGTTTTTACTGTGATTTTTTTTTTTAATGAAATTTGATCAAAGTGTTTGCGGCTTTGCCCGCAGAACATTTACAATCTTTGGAAGTCATGGCGCAGAACACTGAACGTAATTCTGCTCCTGGGTTGGCTACGGAAAAATTTTTCGTTCCAAACGGCAACGAAAGGGGATGTTTTACACACACGCAAACCATGGGAGATATGCAAATGTGATGCCCTTAAATGCTGCAAGTAATAAGTTGCAGCTATTGTCTTGTCTTTGAATTGTCCACACCCCTCTTGTTATTGAGAACTGCTCAAGAGGAGTGTTGCTATACAATGTTAACTTTGCTGGATTAAGCCTTGTTAGTGAAGCTTTGTTATGTAAGTAGGGAACTGGTAGCAGAAGCTTTGTGAAATTTTCAAACACAGAAAGAACTGAAGAAAGGCCAAGGTCCTATCACCTGTGCCAGCTTGCAGTGTCTGGTGAGACAATTTGAGGAAACTGGAATTTGCGGATCACCCTTAAAGTGGGAGACCAGAGTTACGGGATTCCCTTTAGAATGTTGTGGCATCCCAGATGAATGAACTAGCATCTCA
This sequence comes from Macrothele yani, assembly GCA_039090855.1. NCBI lineage: Eukaryota > Metazoa > Arthropoda > Arachnida > Araneae > Macrothelidae > Macrothele > Macrothele yani. The sequence continues at coordinate 92,445,171 of CM077009.1, forward strand.
AATGACAAGTGGAACAAACAGTGCATGTGAAGCGGCAAGATGTTTGTGCATACCAACAGCATCGGTAAATTGTATCTGTCACAGTGTGGTAAGTCTTCCCATACAAACAAAAGCACACATACGTTCGTTACAGACTTTCCCTAGTGCGCAAAAACTATCTGTTGGTACCTAAAAGATGTGCACAATTTTTCAGGCAAAGCAACTAATATGTTATGGTTCCAACTTAATGCATCAATACTCCATGTTTAAGGAAAATTGATACGATAGCGTTGAGAAACAATCGGAAGCTTTGGTTTCTGCGTGACGCCACTGAAAGAGGGAACTCATCTCTTTAATGTCATGACCTCGTATTTTCTAGACGGGCTTGCCCCAAAGACCTTTAAGATACATAGACTGGAAGTTCTTGTGTAAATGAGCGGCAGCAGCTGGCGACATTTTAATCGCAGAGCTTGTACGGACAAACGTAATGTTTCCTATGTAAACAACGTTAATTAAGCTCTTTTACCTGCGCGAACAAAGAAGTTTTACGTTGTTATAATAGTAGGCTACGTAATTGCGTATTAATTTTTATTTCAATGGGGAATAAATTGGACGTTGCAGCTTTTAACATACGATTAAAGAAAACATCATTATCGTAATTTTGGGGGATATAAAATAACTGAAGGGAAACGCCGTTTGTCCTACGTGTAAAATATATTTCGGCTTCAGCTGCTTGCAAACTGCGTGATCTAGTTGTATGAAATTCGTATTTCACACTCTAAGTAATGTCAAAAATCATTTTAATGGAGCCATTTGTTTATTCTTAAGAGAAGTCGCCGAGAACAAAACTTTTAATTGAAGGTTTTCCCCGCAGTATTATAAGTTCGTAATAGCTACTCAACGGGAGAAAAAATAAATAAAATTAAATATGATAAAATAAATGCCCTCTTCACACAATTTAGAGCTTAGACAATTTCAAATCTCGGGAATTAAAAGTGTCGGAAAAGAGAATTGTTTTAATTGAAAAATTTGTAGCTCATTAAAATGTTTTATTTAATTGAAAATTTGTTTAGCTCATTAAATCTGGCTATATTATTTTTTGAAATACGTTACAGTTATATACATACTATTATAAAAACAAAAAATAATAAATCTTACTTCGCGTGTTTATATCAGTTGTATAATAAATACAACTGATGTAAACACGCGAAGGCCTTTAGTAAACAACGAGATGTGAGATACTTGCTGTACAACGCTGAACTTCAAATGTCGCACGGTTAACTTACGGTTTTCCTGTCTATGTATCTTAAAGGTCTTTGGGCGTAACTAGGCATTTCTGCTCCGGAGGCAAACCACAAAATATTGCATACTCATTTTCTGCACACAACAAAGTAGCACTACAAGGCCCCTCAGGCGCAGTAAGTTCTGGCTTATGACCATTCTTCCGAGATGAGTCCAGATTCAAATCCCGGTGAGGCATGGGTGTTGTGTGTCGCCCCGGTGGCGCAGAGGTCTACGCGATGGCTTCTGATCATTCGTCCGAAAGGGGTCCGGGTTAGAATCCCAGTAAGACATGGGTGTTGCGTTTGTCTTACAGCACTGGCTCTCTCCCTTCCCTGGAACCAGTGGCCCTAAATCAGGGACGGGCGACTGCTTGTAGCCCGTTGAGTTGCTCACGGTTGTCGTCAAACCTAAAATAATATATGTATACGTATATACACTGAAGAGCAATTGAATTAGAGATGCCTGTCTAGTAACGTGTAGCACCACCTTTCGCCCTGATGACGGCGGCGATTCGTCTCGGCATGGACTCGACAAGACACCGGAAGCGTTGGGAAGCCATACGGATTCACGACCCCTGAGCAAGCTCCCACAGTTCATGAAGATTTGATGGAGGGGGGTCAGAGCCTCGAACATCTCTCTCAATGGGATTGAGGTCAGGTGACCTAGCTGGCCAAGGAAGCGAGGTCACGTCGGTGGAGTGTTCATCCAACCATTCGGATACAATTTGGGAGCGATGGCACTGTGCATTGTCGTGTTGCAGGATGAGATCCCCAGTGCAATGTTGAAGACACACTAACGGGAGCAAATGGTCGTCCAGAATATCCAGGTAACTTTGACCTGTGACGGACGATGTCACACGTACTAGGGGTCCCATTTCAGTCCACGTAAACAGTCCCCAGACGAGAATGCCACCCTCACCAGCTTGAAGAGTACCCTGCTGTCAAGAAGGATCCATCGCTTCATGTGGTTTGCGCCATACTCACATCCTGCCATCCGCATGTACCAACGTGGATATCGACTTATCAGTCCAGGCAACATTTTCTCACATGTCTAGGGTCCAGTGGCGATGTTCCCGCGCCCATGCTAATCTTTGCACCCTGTGATGTGAGGTCAGCAGGTGTACCCTCGTGGGACGATGGGTTCTGTACTCCATAGCGAGGAGATGGTTCTACATGGTGCACCAGCGTTAAATTGCCGAGTGATTTCTTGCACTGTGGCCCGTCTATCCGCTGTTACAATGCGAGCTAGCCGACGATGACCCCGCTCATCCACACGCTGTTGTCCACGGCAGTTGGCCCTTGCAGGGATGGTTTTAGCGGATTCGATGTACTCACGGTGCACCCGTGACACAGTGGCTCATGAAAATTCCAGTGTCTGCGCGACTTCCGAGATGGAGTGACCCATTCGTCGGGCCCCGACAATTTGCCCCCGATCAAATTAGCTTAGATCCTTCGTCTTACCCATACTGCGTCCGACTCTTACTGATTCCCGTCGCATCAATCCTTATATTGTCGGATCGCTGCATACGTCATGTCGTTTCCGTTTACAGGACCGCCCACAGCGCCATATTTGCATAACGCCAGCTGTCTCTAATTCAATTGCTCTTCAGTGTATATTTACATATATAGGCAAATCGGTAAATTTGGAGAATGTCCATATTTCTGGATTTACATACCTGCCCGGTAACACTCTGTGTCGAAGAACGTCCTGACACCTACGAGGCCTAACTGCAATGAAATTTTTGACAAGTGTCTGGGGCAGCTTTTCCTCTATTACAGTAAACACGTTACGAAAGTCAACCACTGTACTGGGGTATGAAATGTGGTTATCCAAATGTCGCTGTACAACGTCCCAACAGGGTTAAGGTCAAGATACCTCGGAGGCATCTGTAACCATTCAATCCCATGATGTTTCCCGCTCCTGAAGCATACTCCTGGTACGGTGACTTGACTGGATGCATTGTCATCGAGAAAACCGGATGCATGCCCAACAGCAGCGTGAAACAGTGGGCACAGTGATCTAGTTTCGGTACATTGAGCCATTCATGTGGCATTGACAGACATAAAAGGAAGTACGGCCATTAACACGCACGCCTGCCCAGACTAAAACTGACTGCTGCTGGTAAGGGTCGACGCAGTGGCGTAACTAGCACAACGTTCGCCCCCCCCCCCTTCCTGCAAGATTTACTTCAGCATCCCTAAGCACACTAATTTTCTCAAGATTTCAAACACGGAGGATGCATTTTTCTCGATGTATGTGTGTGTGATGGTTGGGAGAAGGGGTTAGGAAGTCAGTGAGAGTGTCTGCAAAATTAATGGTGGTACCTAGGGCTCTGTAGTTTTAAGTAATAGATTTGACAATACGTGTAATTGCTTTGTCCAAAACTAAAATAAATCACTTGAAGAAATCACCTTCTTACGCATGGCAGATCTGCGGCAGCTGTGAATAAATGTTGACGCCTGTCGTGCACGCAATCCTATAGGTAACTGACTCTCTTTCCACATCCTCCAAGGGGAATCCCACTGTGGCCCCGCGCTTTTCCTCAGCAGCTCAGTGAGAGGGCGATTGGAGAACGATCGTATTATTTACAACCCATTGCAGAGCAATCTTATTCAAACCCGAAGTCAAAGAGCCGAACACTTTCAATCTGTAGGTCATTCAGTGTTTTAAAAGTGAAACCAGGCATTTATTTAGGCAAAGCTAAATATATCTTAAAGCAAAATATGCATCTATGGGTTCATTATTGTGCGTGTTCGAATTCTTGCATAAAACCATAACTGACAGTTTCAGTACGCCCCTTCGTTACCAGCCCCCCCTCCCTCACACACACACCAGCAGCTGCGGGGGTGGTAGTTACGCCACTGGGTCGACGGACTATATATAGTGTGGTTGCATTTGTTGTGTGCCGGATTTCCTCCACACGTGTCCTCGTCGAGTATCAGGATAAAAAGTGAAACGCCGCCCCGGTGGCGCAGTGGTCTAAGCGATGGCCTCTGATCATTCGTCCGTATGGGGCCCGGGTTCGAATCCCGGTGAGGCATGGATGTTGTGTTTGTCTTACGGCACTGGCTCTCTCCCTTCCCTGGAACCAGTGACCCAAAATTAGGGACGGGCGACTGCTTATAGCCCATTGAGTTGCTCACGGTGGTCGTTAAACCTCCAATAAAAAAGAAAAGTGAAACAGGATTCGTCTGTGAAAACATAATACATTCAGTGCCACTCTGTATTCCATATTATGTACTGTAGGACCCAGGTACATTTTTGACGACGTTGAGCTGATGTTAATGCTATACATCTCCCCAGCCTCCTTGCTCTGAGTACGTACTCGTGCAGGTTTCGTACCGTTACCTCGAAGTGATACCTGGAGTTGGTTATTAGTGATACCAGGCCTTCTTCGAACACTTACCGTCAGGTACCGAGCTTGCCTCGTGGTGGTTATCCTCGAACGCCCCGCACGGGGATAACTGGTTTTCCAGTTATTTGGGGAGCGGCGCCCCCACGGCCCGAGCTAACCTTGTGACGGTTTCTCTTGCCTCTGCGGCTTTGACGATTACATAACCGAAGGGACAGCTGTTCATCCAGCTGCTGGGGGATGGCGTCCCCACGGCCCGAGCCAACATGTACTATATGTGATGATTTTCACATTTTTTTATGTTTTTTCACTTGACATGAACCCGCCTCAGTTGTAGGTTGCTGAGGTTGTGATTATGCGCCAGCTCAGGATTTTAGTTTCTCGTTTTCTTTCCTGTCTTCTCCATTTCATGTTCCTTTCTTTGTTTTTCCGAGCTGGTTAGCTAGACCTACCTGCACGTTTGCCGTGACCCGTAAGGTAGAAAAAGGGATGCTGGAGGCTGAGGTTTCTGGTGGCCTGGGTGTTGTTGTCGCCAGTTGCCAACACTCCTCTTTGCCCCCTGCTTCACCCTAAACGAGCGGCTGGGAACTAACCCACTCCTAGTCAGTTGATAGGGCATGTCTGCCCTATCAACTTGCTATATCCGCTTGCTATCCCTAGAGCCGTGTCCTGCGTCCACTTGGGCTTGCGGACCTCCGGCTCTCCCTCGTTGGGCTCGATTGTGGGTGGGGAAGTCGGCGGACGAATTATTAATTTTTCTTTATGGATGAAAATAAAGTTTCCCACGAACCGAAAAGCAAAAGAAGTAATGAGGAAGGCTCATCCCCTTCCGCTAAAAAGCATGTGCCTGATTGTTCGAATGCTCGTTTCTTTTTTGTTCATTCATTAGACCCTTCAAAGCCTCTGAGTGCTAAAAGTCCATTTTGGATAAATAAAGCACTTCAATCCATCGCAAGCTCTCCTAAGAGCGTAAAGAAGCTCCAATCTGGAGATCTTCTGGTTGAAATGTCCACTGTGGCCTACAGCTCTACACTTCTTAACACCACCACGCTGCTTGAGACTCCAGTCAAAATTACACCTCACGGATACCTAAATTCATCTCGAGGTGTTGTCTCCTCTCAGGACCTCGTTGAATGCTCTGAGGAAGAATTACTTGAAGAACTGAGGAGTCAACACGTTACGGGGGTACGGTGTATTCTATTCAGGCGGAATTGGCAGTCCGTCCCATCCCGGAACATCATTTGAACTTTTGATCAAGGCAGGGTATCTCCACCTAGAAGTACGCCCGTACATCCCTAACCCTTTGAGATGTTTTAGGTGTCAGTCGTACGGCCAATCTCAGCAGTCGTGCAGGAGCAATCCTAGGTGTGGACGCTGTGGTGCCACGGAGCATCTTTTATCAGAATGTGTGGCCGAGGCTGAGTTTTGTGTGAACTGCAAGGGTTCACACGCAGCAGCAGCCAAAGATTGTCCCAAGTGGAAGGAGGAGAAGGAAATCCAAAGGCTCAAAACGGTGGAAAATATTTCCTATCCTGAGGCCAGAAGAAGAGTGGTTCCTGTTACATCTGATCGGCGATCATACGCTTCAGTGGTGGTTGCCAAATCTACGGTTGCCATTCAGACCGACATTCAGATCCCCCTTAAATGTCCATACAATGTAGAAAAAATCATCGCAGCCGGACTGGAGGCACTCCAGTCTCGAGCTAGGGGTCTGAAAGCGCCACCCACCACTTCGCCGAAGCAGACTCATCCCACCACCAACAAGGGAACTCATGCCACTTCTTCTAACAAAAAACCAAAGCCCAGGATAAGAAAAGCATTTCTTCTCCTCCAAAATCTCAGGAAACAACTCAACGTCGTGCGCCTCCCGTTAAGACACTTGGGACAAAGCATGCTCCCATCTTGGCCCCTGGTCACACGCCTCCAGCTCTGGGGGAATCCCCATCAGAGGCGATGGAGCCTGACTTAGTTTGATCATTTTCATTTCATTTATAACCATGGCTTCAATCATTCAGTGGAACTGTTGAGGTTTTCGGACGAGTTTTGATGAAGTGCAACATCTGCTTTCATTCTACTCTCCGGTGTGCTTTTGTTTACAGGAAACAAAACTTAAACCATCAGACCTGCTTTCAGTTCGAGGCTACAGTGCGTATCGGACGGATAATGCATCGGGAGACATCGCCTGTGGGGGAGTCGCCATTCTTGTCCCTCACAGTATTCCGGTGTCTTCCGTGGCGATATCCACAACTTTGCAGGCCGTGGCGGTGCGAATATCTGTCCCTGTGCCTCTTACTGTGTGCAGTGTCTATCTGCCGCCGGACGAGAACGTAAGCGTCTCTGTACTGGAGAGATTGGTTGATCAGCTGCCTTCACCCTTACTTTTACTGGGTGACTTCAATGCCCATCATCATTTGTGGGGTAGTGTCAGCATCAGCACAAGAGGTCGTCGCATAGAGTCTCTTCTGTCCTCGGCCTCTGTGTGCCTTTTTAACACCGGTGCTGACACGTACTTCCATGAACCGACAAGATCCTTCAGTGCGATCGATTTGACCTTGGGATCACCATCGATTATTGCTGATTGGTCGTGTGTAATGACCTCCACGGGAGCGACCATTTTCCAATTGTCCTCTCGCATCATGCGAACATGCCATCTTCTGCCTCCCGCCCTCCTCGGTGGAGGATGGAGCGTGCGAGATGGGAGGTCTTCACACCGTCAGCATTAATATCTTCTGCAATGGTGACCCAAGAGTCAATCGACGCAGCGGTTCTTGAAGTCACAAATTGTATTCTTCAGGCAGCTGATCTTTCTATACCAAAAACATCTACGACACTCTCCAGAAGTCCGAAGCCTTGGTGGACCCCTGAATGCGCAGCGGCTAGGAGAGCTCAACGTAAAGCCTGGTCTACGTTTCGGCGTTATCCAACCGATGCCAACCTCGTTACATTCAAACCAGCAAAATCCTATGCTCGGTTGGTGCGTCGACGTAACAAGAGGGAGTCTTGGATCCAGTATGTTTCCTCTCTGACTTCACGTGCCAGTTCGAAAAGTGTGTGGGACAAGATTCGTAAGATCCGGGGTAACTACAGCTCTCACCAGATCTCCATTCTCGAGAGTAACGGCTGCACATATGCTAAAGTCGGGGAGATTGCTGATTGTTTGGGGAGGCGTTTGCCTCCGTGTCGAGTGACCTGGCGTATCCTTCCTCCTTTCTGAGGATTAAGTCCACTGCGGAACGCCAAAGAATCTCTTTTGTGCCTTTTAACGTCACTAGTTAAAACTCCCCTTCAGCATGGTTGAACTCAGGGTGGCCGCCCCGGTGGCGCAGTGGTCTAAGGCGTTGGACTATGATCATTCGTCCGTAAGGGGTCCGGGTTCGAATCCCGTTCAGGCATGGATGTTGTGTTTGTCTTGCGGCACTGGCTCTCTCCCTTCCCTGGAACCAGTGACCCTAAATTAGGGACGGGCGACTGCTTATAGCCCATTGAGTTGCTCACGGTGGTCGTTAAACCTCCAATCAAAAAAAAAAAAAAAAAAGAACTCAGGGTGGCTCTGCATCGGTCCGGCGCTACATCTGTCGGTCCTGATGGCATCCACTATGACATGCTCCGTCATCTCTCGCAGTCGTCTCTAGAGAATCTCTTAATCTTGTACAATCGTATTTGGTCGGAGCACAGTTTCCCGGAATCTTGGAGAAAAGCTTTTGTTCTGCCTTTTCCCAAACCTGGCAAGGATCCCAAGTCTCCCTCTAGTTATCGTCCAATTGCTCTCACTAGCTGTCTGTGTAAAGTTCTTGAACGCATGGTTAATTCCCGGTTAGTCCATTTTTTAGAGTATCATCAAATACTTTCACCATCACAAAGCGGCTTTCGCCGTCACCGTTCACCTCACGATCATCTCCTGCACCTTGAGACATCTGTGCGCGAGGCGTTCGTACGTAGGCAGCACCTGGTTTCTGTATTTTTTGATATTGAAAAAGCTTATGATCGAGCGTGGCGGCACGGTATTATCCGTGACTTCCACGCATGCGGATTGCGAGAAAATCTTCCGACTTTCATCGTTAATTTTCTTCGCAATCGGGTGTTCCAGGTGCGCCTGGGTACGACGCTCTCGGCACCGTTCCATCAAGAGCAAGGTGTTCCTCAAGGTTGCATTTTATCTGTCACATTGTTCATGCTCCGCATTAATTGTCTTTTCATAAATCTTCCTCCTGCGGTTTCGGCTACTGTTTATGTTGATGACTTGCACATTTTCTGCTCGTCATCAAGCATGCATTTTATTGAAAGGCAGTTGCAGTCTGCAATTAATCAGATCTTTAAGGCGGCGAATAGCAATGGTTTCGTTCTTTCTCCCGACAAGACAGCGTGTGTCCATTTCTGCCGGAGGCGTGGCCTCCATCCTGACCCAGAGCTGTATTTAGACCGTGCAGCCATACCAGTTTTGCCGGAGACCAAGTTCCTTGGTCTGACCGTCGACCGTGCGCACGTTCGGCGGCTCAAGATTTCCTGTCTGCGGGCTCTTTCTATTCTTAAGATCCTTTCGAGAGTCTCGTGGGGCACAGACAGGATGTCTCTAATTCGCATTTACCATTCCTTAATACGGTCGAAACTGGATTATGGTTGTATCGTGTATGACTCTGCTCGTCGTTCCGTTCTCCGGCCTTTGGACACTATTCACCATCAAGCACTGCGTCTTTGTTCGGGAGCATTTCGAACATCTCCAATTCCCAGCCATTACGCTGACGCGAACGAAGCATCGCTTGAATTCCGCCGTCTGCAGCTGTCTATTCAATTCTACCTGAAACTTAGATCTCTTCCAGACCATCCTTTATACGATGCAGTTTTTCATCCCCAGTATGCTCGTTTATTCGGGAACCGGCCCTCGTGCATTTCAACCGTCGGTCTTCGTATGGCGGCCGTAGCCCGTGATGTAGGGCTCGACTTGTCACTTGTTGGAGAGACCAGGGGCTTTGGGGATCCTCCATGGCACCCACTTGGTGTCATGGTTGATACCACCTTTACATCTTTCGATAAATCCTCAACCCCTGCGTCAGTGTACCAGCAGCTCTTCGCTGAGCACCGTGACCTCAATTCTGATTACACTCCTATTTTTACTGATGGCTCCAAGATGCATGGAGTCGTTGGATCCGCGGCTGTCTGTGTAGATGACGTTTCAGTAGCGAGGATCCCGGCTGAGGCCACGGTGTTTTCGGCGGAGATGCATGCTGTGTATCTCGCCCTTCTCCATGTTCAGTCGAGTTCTCATCATCGTGCTATGGTCTATACGGATTGTTTAAGTGTCTTGCAGTCTTTGTCATCTGCAGATTGCCGTGACCATCCTTTTCTCGTGAATGTGAGAGAGTTACTTCGTCGTTTGTTCGGGGCCGGTCTTTATGTTCAGTTTTGCTGGATTCCTGGGCATGTTGGAATCTCGGGTAACGAGTGTGCTGATGCGGCTGCTAGATCTGCTTCCTCTTTGGTCGTCACACCCTTGCCACTGTATCACCGGGATTTCCGCTTTATCTTTCGCGAACATATCAAGCGAACGTGGCAGGGTCTATGGGACCAACAGGTGGAAAATAAACTGCATCGTATTAAACCTGATCTTGAAGTCTGGAAATCCTCATATCGTCGGAACCGTAGGGAGGAAGGGGTGCTTGCGCGTCTCCGCATTGGGCATTGTCGTTTCACTCACCGCTCTTTGCTGTGTGGCGACACTGCGCCGATGTGTGAGACGTGCAATTGCCGACTCATCTTCTGTGTACCTGTGTTCGTTTTCGTGATGTCCGTTTTCATTTCTTTCATTCTCATTTGTTGACCGAGGACGCCGCTACACTCCAGCGGCTCTTAAATGACCACTGCAATACTGTTGCTGTTTTTTCATTTTTTAAACAAATTGACTATTTTAAACGTATCTAGATTTTAGCCCTATCATCATACTCATTTCTCAATTTTACTGAATCAGCTAGATTTTAATAATTGTATCATGCTTTTAATACTGTTTGTTTCATTATCTTTTTTAGCCCTTCCATCGTTCTCATTCTTCAGTTTTAATTGATCAGCCATATTTTAAGCTTCATAGCACGTTTTTAATACTGTTTCTTTGTCTGTCTTATGTCTGGCGCTCTTTGGCCAAATATGGCCCTTGCGCCATAAAAATCAAACAACCAACCAACCAACCAACCAACTATCCTCGAACGACCACCAATGGGTCCATTTGCAACATTCCCATGCCATAGAAATCTTGTGTGTACTAGCAGATTTACACTTTGCGAAACTCCTAAAGCAGCAATCGATCTGTCGTATACACCTGCCTGTAATATCCCAGCAAAAACACAAGTGTTGCGAAACTGATGGCTACCAGCTACCAGCAATGGGTCATTGCTGCCTACACTGGCGCACCCAGGAATGGGGAGATGGCTTCAGGTCCCCAAAGCCCCGTACGTCAACTCTTTTATCTATCTACTTAATGTATATCTGTCTGTCTTATGCACTATGAATGTATATATGTGCATATTGTATATTAATACATATCTATGTATATCATCATCAACCATTATCGATCCACTGCTGGACGAAGGTCTCCCCAGGTTTTCTAAACCACGGTCTGTCTTGTGCCAGTCTCCTCCATGTCACTCCCGCATACTTTCGAATCTCATCCACCCATCGCCCATGTGGTCTTCTTCTGGGTCTTTTCCTGCCCCTTGGAATCCAATCTAAAATTTCGGCTGTCTATCGATGGTCTGTCCTTCTGGCAGTATGTCCAGCCCATTGCCATTTCAGGGATTTAACTCTGATCATGATGTCTTCCACTCTGGTCATTTTTCGGATTCACGAGTTCCTCTTCTTATCTCTCCTGGTTACACCAAGCATTCACCTCTCCATGCTGCTTTGAGTTGTCTGCAGCCTTTGTATGTCTCTTTTAGTTAAGGTCCACGTCTCTGCACCATACGTAAGCACTGGAAGGATGCATTGATCAAACACTTTTCTTTTAAGACATAATGGCATATTGTTCTTGAAAATTATGCTGTTTCTTCCAAAAGCTCTCCAGGCAAGTTTTGTACGCCGATTACTTTCTTCATCAATGTGACCCTCACTTGATATCTGCTGTCCAAGATAAACGTACGTGTCTGTTATTTCCAGCTTTACTCCATCAATCGATAAATCTTCATTTCTTGTAAAAGCATTGAACATCACTTTTGTCTTCTGAAAGTTCATTTTTAATCCCACTTCTTTACTCTTGTCAGCAAGTTCCTGGATCATACTCTGCAGCTCTGATGGGGTAGTTGCAAAAAATGACTACGCCATCAGCAAAACGAAGGTGGGTTAGATAATCTCCATTAATCTTTATCCCTTTGTTTTCCCAGTTCAGTGATTGAAAAACATTTTCCAATGTGGCATTAAAGAGCTTCGGAGATATGGTGTCACCTTGTCACACTCCCTTTCCAATTTTTATGTGTGTTGCATTTTCAACCAGCCGAATATTTTCACTTGCATTTTCATAGATGTTATTAATGATATTAATGTATGCATCTTCAATACCGCATAATTTCAGAGCCATTGTAACTGCTGATGGTTTCACCGAATCAAAGGCTTTTTCATAATCGATAAAAGCCATGCACAATGGAAGTTCATATTCCCTCGCGCTTTCCATTAGTTCTCTCAGTACGTGGATATGATCTAATGGGCTGTAGCCACAACATATATATATGTGTAAGGTCAGGTGATGCGTAACATCACTGCCTCTCCTTGACAAATGCCAACCCCGTCTTCTCGTGGTGCATCCTGTTCCCACTAAAGGGCTCTGACGGCCGCCAATAGCGGTATAACTATACCATCGGGATTAGAGGAAATGCTATCCCACACTCACCAACCCGCTTGGCCAGCGTGGTGAGTTATGGCCAAACCCCTCCAAAATGACTCCACAACTTAAATCTTGGCCCTCAGTCTCCGGCAGCTGGAATGTACCTGGCCAAGGCAGCGGCCAGTGAGACATGAAGGCAGAGGGTGCTAAGAATCCCCGGAGGACCGGACTAGGCTGCCATCTGCTGCTGACCTTGGCTACGTATAATGGACGCTCCCTATCTTCTGATTCAAGGCTTCTTGAATTGGAAGAGGAACTACAAAGGATCAAGTGGTACATCATCGGGCTAAGTGAGGTAAGGAGAAAAGGAGAAGATCATATTGAACTGAAAAGTGGACATCTCTTCTACTATCGTGGGACAGATACTGGCAGAACTAGTGGTGCTGGATTTATAATAAACAAGAAACTGAAGGATAAAGTTGTAAAGGTTGAAAGTTCCTCTGACAGAGCTGCACGACTCGTTATCCAACTCTCGAGAAGATACAAGGCTCAGATTATTCAAACTTATGCACCCACCACAAGTCATCCTGAAGAAGAAATTGAAGAATTTTATGAGGAAATTCGTCATCTAAATAATAAAGGTAAGCAGCACTTGAAGATAATTATGGGAGATTTCAATGCAAAAATAGGGCAACGGCAACAGAATGAAACTTCAGTAGGTAAATTCGGTGACGGCAACAGAAACCAGCGTGGAAATACTCTCCTTGAGTTTGCAGAGGCAGAAGAGTTTTTCATCTTGAACTCCTTTTTCAAGAAAAAGCCACACAGGAAATGGACATGGAGACATCCAAATGGGACGACAAGTGAAACTGATTTTATTATGTGTAACAAAAAATTCGTCATTGAAGACTGCAGTGTGCTAAACAAGTTCAACACAGGTAGTGACCATAGATTGGTGAGATGTAAGATGCACCTCAACACTAAACTCGAAAGTGGCAAGCTCATAAGACAAACAAAATATACTGATATAACCAACCTTAAAAAACGCCATAATACCTTCAAGTTGAAACTGAAAAACAGATTCTCTGCTTTAGAAGGCCTAACATCGGAAGAAGTGGATATTTCTGAAGTTAACAGAAAAGTAACCAAAGCTCTTATGGAAACAGCAACAAAATTAGCTGGGTCTAAGAACAAATTGCATGTGAACAAATTATCAGGAAAAACCAAACTGTTGATGCAAAAAAGAAGAGAGATGAGGACAACTAAAGAAGATGTGACTTCCAAAGTGGAACATATAGAGCTATGCAAGACAGTACGAAAAAGTATCACTGAAGACGTAAGGAAATTCAACTGTGAACTAGTGAGGAAAGCAATTGAAAACAACCAAAGCCTAAAGATAGCAAGGGGACATCTCAGTAAGGGAAGAAAACAGATTATGGCACTGAGAAAAGAAGATGGTTCTGTGACAAGAAATAGAGGCGAAATTTTGACAAGAGTGAAAGATTTCTACTCCAAATTATATGAAAGGGATGATACATGCACTCCAGACATCATGAAAGGTACCAGTAGCAGATTTCTTCCAGTCCTCCCATCAGAAGTTGCACATGCAATCAAGAACATGAAGCGGGGAAAAGCTCCAGGAGAAGATGGAATTACTGTAGACATCATAAAAGAAGCAAGTAGAGAAATCCAAACAGTACTCGCACAAATTTTCACTCGATGCCTTAATGAAGGGAAGATTCCTGAGGATTAGAACACCGCTACAATGATCCTGCTACATACAAAAGGTGACATTGAGGATCACGGGAACTACAGACCTATCAGCCTCCTATCAGTGGTTTATAAAATCTTCACTAAAGTTCTTTCACACCACTTGAAGGTAACACTGGACATTGCTCAACCGAGAGAACAAGCTGGATTCAGGAGTGGCTACAGCACAATAGATCATATCCACGTACTAAGAGAACTGATTGAGAGAGCGAGGGAATATGAACTTCCATTGTGCATGGCTTTTATCGATTATGAAAAGGCCTTTGATTCGGTGAAACCATCAGCAGTTACAATGGCTCTGAAATCCTGCGGTATTGAAGATGCATACATTAATATTATTAATAACATCTATAAAAATGCAAGTGCAAAGATTCGGCTGTTTGAAAATACAGCACACATAAAAATTGGAAAGGGAGTGAGACAAGGTGACACAATATCTCCGAAGCTCTTTAATGTCACATTGGAAAATGTCTTTCAATCACTGAACTGGGAAAACAAAGGGATAAAGATTAATGGAGATTATCTAACCCACCTTCGTTTTGCTGATGACATAATCATTTTTGCAACTACCCCATCAGAGCTGCAGAGTATGATCCAGGAACTTGCTGACAAGAGTAAAGAAGTGGGATTACAAATAAACTTTCAGAATACAGAAGTGATGTTCAATGCTTTTTCAAGAAATGAAGATTTATCGATTGATGGAGAAAAGCTGGAGATAACAGACACGTACGTTTATTTTGGACAGCAGATATCAAGTCAGGGTCTCATTGATGAAGAAATTAATCGGCGTATAAAACTTGCCTGGAGAGCTTTTGGAAGAAACAGCATAATTTTCAAGAGCAATATGCCATTATGTCGTAAAAGAAAAGTGTTTGATCAGTGCATCCTTCCAGTGCTTACGTATGGTGCAGAGACGTGGATCTTAACTAAAAGAGACATACAAAGGCTGCAGACAACTCAAAGCAGCATGGAGAGGTGCATGCTTGGTGTAACCAGGAGAGATAAGAAGAGGAAACTCGTGGATCAGAAAAATGACCAGAGTGGAAGACATCATGATCAGATTTAATTCCCTGAAATGGCAATGGACTGGACATACTTCCAGAAGGACAGACCATCGATGGACAGCCGAAATTTTAGATTGGATTCCAAGGGACAGGAAAAGACCCAGATGAACCCCACTTGGGAAATGGGTGGATGAAATTCGTAAGTATGCGGGAGTGACATGGAGGAAACTTGGGGAGACCTTCGTCCAGCAGTGGATTGATATTGGTTGACAATGATGTTGATATATATATATATATATAATACTACGTGCGTATACACACATACAACATCTAGCCCTCCCCCAACAGGAATTCCTGGGTGCGCCACTAGCTGACTGTAATAATCTGCCGCTGTAGCGGTCCGTTGGTGGCAGCGCCATCAGTTGGCAGCCATTGATGGACCTGCAGCATTGCCGTGAATCGCGGGTCTCCAAGCAAGTGTCACTAGTGGCCCGTAGCTGGCAACCGAAGCAACCCCAACACGAGGTGGAAGCAACGGGACTACTCATGCGCAAAAGCAACAAGTGCTGTGTCTTTCGTGGTACCAGTTAGTTGAAGACGACGCTATCATATTATTTCAGTGGATGTTAAGAAAAAAAGCCATATGTAGAGTGGCGAATTAATTTCCTAATGAAGTGCTACGTCGACGAAGATTACCGCCGGAAGAAAAATATATAAATAATTATTAATGAACTGTAAGAAATAGTCAATTACTCTCATGTATTTATAGAAACTCATTTCGTAGCAAAATTCCTGCACTAACACACAAATAATCAAGAATACAGACAGCCATGAAATACACTCACTTCATTCCCATGAATAACAAGAAATAATTTCTGTGTAATCTTTCGTTTTAACATACACTAAATCGCTTCAAACAAATGTCCCGGAAAACATAAAAAAATCGTTTTCTTGAAAAAAAAAAAATTATACGTGTACAAAATTTATCATAAAAAAAAAAAAAAAAAACACTATGTGTATAATGTACTCATCCATGGGTTGAATACACGAGATTGGAGGAATTCGCTGCTAAAAATAACAAGTAAAATAAAATATATTTCCTCTTTAGAACAAATGTAGCTTCGGACCGCGAAAAGGAAAGATACAACGTTTAAAATGTAACAGAATCTGACATGAACGGGTAAATATATTATTTATTTACTTGTTATTGTGGTCTTGAAAGGCAATCGCCTTTCAAGACCACAAGGACAACACAAAACTTTGGAAAGTGCCTTTAAGTTGGTACACTCGTTGAAACTGAGGGAGCCGCCCCGGTGGCGCAGTAGTATAAGCGATGGCCTCTGATCATTCGTCCGAACGGGGTACGGGTTCGAATCCCGGTGAGACATGGATGTTGTGTTTGTCTTACGGCACTGGCTCTCTCCCTTCCCTGGAACCAGTGACCCTAAATTAGGGACGGGCGACTGCTTATAGCCCATTGAGTTGCTCACGGTGGTCGTTAAACCTCCAATCAAAAAAAGAAACTGAGTGAAGTTACCTTAAGGTAAATAAAAACAATCGTTACGTTGAAAAAATAAATTTATGAATTATGTGAAACTGACATTAATGAAAAATACCTCGCAATATTGTAAAATTAAAAACAGAACTGTTAGTTACTCATCGCGCTGGAGAGAGGCTCAGCTTCAAGCGAAGACCTGTGCGTGGCAAATCAGTGTAGTCTGCAGAGCGATCGCTTCGCACGCCGACCGTCCTTGGCTCGTTCCCCGCCAGATCCAAACGGGTGTTTTTCCGGAGCTGTTGAGAAAATTTGCCCAGCGCGGTGCCATCATGCCGGAGTTTTGTAGGGGGGGGGGGGTAGTTGTGGCTTTAGGAAATGCGGTTACCTTTTTTTATGGCTACTACTGGGAAATTGACGGACAAGATTCAGTAAGCCATAAGTTACGTCACGTGATTGCTGCTGCAGCGGGGAAACTAGCGGACCACATTAGGCTTGCCATCATTTATGGCACGTGCTTGCAGCGCCGCTGAAGGGTCACTTGTGGCAGCCACTGCCTGCGATAGATAACTGATGGCTCTGTTCTAGCATATGACAACTGATGGGGTGCCGACTGCTGGCCCATGTGGTGGCCGCCGGGACATTTTATTGACTGTTGGGCAGCGGCAACATAGTGCTGCGCCAATGCTGGCCCAGCAACACTGTTTTTGTTGGGCAGTTACGTCACGTGATTGCCGGCTGCCACTATCGGGAAACAAGCGGACCACATTAGGCTTGCCTTCATTTATGGCACGTGCTTGCAGGGCCGTTTGTGGCACCCAGTGCTGGCCCAGCAACATTGTCTTTTCTGGGATGCCAGCAGCCCTATTTCTGTTGTCAATGCGTAAACGTCGTCTGGACATCATTTCAGGTAATCCCACACTGAAGGCAATACATTCAGCAAACTTCTAGACCAATCGGTAAAAAGACGTTTTCCACTTGTCACAGGATACTTTTATCGGAGCTCACACGCCACATGCTAAAGGTCTTTGCCACATGCTGTGTTGCTATTATGCAAATTCACATATGACGTAATTACCCAGTAATAACCGATCTGCAGTAGTCACTGAATTTGCACTTCCCCACGTTTGCCTATCGAAACCGTAATCTCTCTAACTTCTTGTGACCAGCGTATATACAGTACATGCATGTATATCCATTTACACTGATTAGCCAAAACATTAAAACTACCTAATTAATATGATGTAGGTCCGCCTCTCGCCGCCAAAGTAGTTCTCACCTCATGAGGCATAGAGATGTTGGTAGGCGTCTGTTGATATTCGGTATCATGACCGCAACACAAGATCCCTCAGTCCCCGTAAATTACGTGATTAAGGCAGAGCTTGGAGTTGAAGGTGACGCTGCTCGTACCTGTTTTTCCCAACTCAAACTACAAATGCTCGATAGGATTCATGTACGGCGAATTTAAGGGCCATTTCAATAAATGGAATTCCTCATGTTCTTGGAACAATTCATGAACCTCTTTGCAGTGTTATACGAAGCATTGTCTTGTTGAAAGACGCCATCTCCGCCAGGGAATAGTCGCCATGAAGGGGTGTGTTTGCTCAGCCACGATGTTCAGGTTCGTGAGTGCTGTCGGAGTTCGCTCTACAGGAATAACAGGTCCAAGTGTTCCCCTAGAAAATATTGCCTAAACTATCACTCTCTCTCTCCAGCCCCCTGGATTCATCCCACAATGTATCCAGGTGAGGCTTCCTTGGGTAAACATCGCACACGAGCTCGTCCGTCGACATGGTGTAACATAAAACGGGATTAGTCTTCCAGTCTCCTATTATCTCATGTCGACGATTATGTTCCCAATGCAACCGCTGACGACAGTGAATGGCTGCGGGCATAGGCACACGAATGGGTCTGCGGAGGCCCATGTCCAAGATCGTACGATGAACTCTGAGTTCGGACACATTCGCACTTCACCACAATTGAAATTATAGGTGCTAGCCACAGTAGCTCTCATGTTGCTGTGTACAAGAGATAGCTACCGTTGACCTCTGGAATCAATGAGGTGTGGCCTGCACACGCCTTGTCGACTGCTCGAAATGTCACCTGTTTCGGATCATCTTCGATAGGTACTAACCACTGCACGACGTGAGCAGCCTACTAGCCTCGCTGTTTCGTAGGTACTCTTTCCAGGGGCAGAGGCGTAACTAGGCATTTCTGCGCCCGGGGAAAGCTACAATTATTGCACCCCCCCAATCCCCCAATCTTTAAGACAAAAAAAGCTTTAGCGCTTCGTGCTTGAAATATTATAACATGCTTGTTGCATGAATTTTTAGGACGGTAACACTAGTCTTGTGTGTCATTTCTTATTCCAGACGGGAACGGCATTTTACCCTCTTGAATGTAGGTAATGGGTGGCAGAACTCAGTAGAAGGGTTTTGTACATTTTCTTTCCCTGACTTACAGCACCTTTTGTATTTTACAGCCTTAAATGGGCTGCAAAATATAAAAGGTGAAAAAAAGTGATGAGATTCCCAACTGGTTTGGAGTTCGGAACTTTGGTATCACATTAAGGCTGTCTTTGAATGAGTGTAAGAAAATTTTTATCCTATATCTACAATGCAAATTCTTTTGTACACATTTTCTCGAAAACTATTACTTTGTGGAGCTTGAAATTTTGAGCAAATAAAAACGACCCATAGCTAATACGTGATGCAGTTATTATTCCAAAAAAATTGTTAGAATTTTTTTTTAATTTAATTTATCTGACTCCAAAGTATTCCAATTTGGCGCTAGATGGCGTGATAAGTCAGCTTAGCAGTGTTTCTGACTGGAAGAAACGAAATCTCTCATTTCTGTCTGATTTTCCTAATTATCTGAGCCAAACAGAAATTAATGAATGGCCACAAAAGTGAAATTGGAATCTTTTCTTCCATAATTGTAGAGTAGTAGTAATCGAATTGCCCCCAGAGAATCTTTAGAAATGTGAACATCCTTATCTTGCAACGAACGAACACTCGCGTTTCTTTTCTCAGTATGAACAACAAATTTCATCCCCTGCACATTTTGACGAAGCAATTCGAATTTTAGGCTGCAAAGCTACCGAAACTGGCAAAAGATATTATAAGCAAATTCTGTAAATAGACAAACTACAAAGTATGGCGGTAAAAGGTGCACCAGAAACTGGTGCAAAAGTTTCGATTCCGATTTTAATCAGATTGTACACAGTGATTTTTGCGCCCTCTCTTGAGCTGCGCACGAGGCAGCCGCCCCGCCCTGACCTGGCGCCCCATAACAACCTGGCTTTCGTCGAAATCAGATAAATCCTTGGCTCTTCCCACATTGAGACTAAAAGAAATACTAAGAGATATGATCATATGTAGAGGATTTTAGGAAGGTAGTGTCTGACTTCATGTCTTAAACAACCCTTAGAAATAGGAAGCTAGGAGATTTGGGCTAGAGCGCCCGATAGGAAAGTGACACGGAAGCGAAGTAGAAAGGGGGAGTAAGACGTCATTATTTATTACCAGGGGGCCAGTACCCGGGGTCCGACGGCTTAATGTGCCCATCAGACGCACGGCGGATATTTAGTGGATCGAGCGTTCGTACCTGCCTGGGATCACCCTGAGGTCCTTTCCGTGGCAGTCACGAACGTTGCCCACTAGGCTACCCGTGGCCCAAAAAGAAATACTAAGAGAGATCAGATCAGATCATATGTAGAGGATTTTAGGAAGGGAGTATCTGAACATAGGTCTTAAACCCTTAGAAATAGGAAACTAGGAGATTTGGGCTAGAGCACCCGATAGGAAAGTGACACGGAGGCGAAGTAGAAAGGGGAGGAAGACGCCCTTATTTATTACCGGGGGGCCAGTACCCGGGGTCCGACGGCTTTGTGCCCATCCGACGCATGGCGGATATTTAGTGGATCGAGCGTTCGTACTTGCCTGGGATCGACCCTGAGGTCCTTTCCGTGGCAGTCACGAACGTTGCCCACTAGGCCACCCGTGGCCCAAAAAGAAATACTAAGAGAGCAGATCAGATCATATGTAGAGGATTTTAGGGAGTGTCTGACTCCAGGTCTTAAACAACCCTTAGAAATAGGAAGCTAGGAGATTTGAACTAGAATGCCCGATAGGAAAGTGACACGGAAACGAGGGAGGAAGACGCCCTTATTTATTACCGAGGGGCCAGTACCCGGGGTCCGACTGCTTAACGTACCCATCCGATGCACGGCGGATATTTAGTGATTCGAGCGTTCGTACCTGCCTGGGATCGAACCTGAGGTCCTTTCCGTGGCAGTCACGAACGTTGCCCACTAGGCCACCCGTGGCCCAAAAAGTAATACTAAGAGAGAAGATCAGATCATATGTAGAGGATTTTAGGAAGGGAGTGTCTGACCCCAGGTCTTAAACCCTTAGAAATAGGAAACTAGGAGATTTGGGCTAGAGCGCCCGATAGGAAAGTGACACGGAAACGAGGTAGAAAGAGGGAGGAAGACGCCCTTATTTATCACAGAGGGGCCAGTACCCGGGGTCCGACTGCTTAACGTACCCATCCGACACATGGCGGATATTTACTGATTCGAGCGTTCGTACTTGCCTGGGATCAAACCCGAAGTCTTCTCCGTGGCAGTCACGAACGTTAACTACTAGGTCACCCGCAGCCATACTAAGAGAGCTCCGACCCAGGTATTTTATATATCATTAGCAATCTTACCACATGACACTGATTGGCTGCACTCGTGCTTATTTGCATAACGCAGAAGAAGTGGTTTTAATGTTTTGGCTGATCGCTGTAGTGTATAATTGATTTACATACTTTATTATTTACACCATTAAATTACACGGAACATTTAATCGATGAAATTTAAGCATTCACAACTAAACCGATAGTAATTAATTTTAGAAGTAATTTTTAGATAATGTGGGTGTTGCCGTAAAGTGATTTTTTTTTTCTGGTGGTGGGGTGAGGTGCTGACACAGTTCCTTGCCCAGGACCCCTAGGTACGCTTTTGCTTGTATGGGAACAGATTTAACACACCGTGACGGATACAATTTACTGATGCTCTTGGTATGCCCAAACATCTTGCCGCTTCACATGCACTGTATATTCCACTTGTCATTTGAGATGCTAATAAGCTAGTTCATTCATCTAGGGTGCCACAACAGTTCAAAGGGACTACCATAACCCTGGTCACCCCGCTTCACGGGCGATCAACAAACTTCCAATTTGTTCAAATTGTTTCATCAGACACTGCAAACTGGCACAGGTGATAAGACTTTGGCTTTTCTTTAGTTCTTGCTGTGTACGACACTTTTTATTGATTGAAGGTTTTTGTTTTGTTTTTTTTATTGGAGGTTTAATGACCACCGTAAGCAACTCAATGGGCTATAAGCAGTCGCCCGTCGCTAATTTAGGGCCACTGGTTCCAGGGAAGGGAGAGAACTACGGCTGTAAGATAAACACAACATCCATGTCTCACTGGGATTCAAACCCGGACCCTCCTCAGACGAACAGTCGTAAGCCAACGCTTAAACCACTGCGCCACTGGGGCGACTTGAAACTTTCATAAAGCTTTTGTTTCCAATTCTCTGCTTCATAATAAAGCTTCATTAACAAGGCTTTATCTGGCAAAGTTCACAATGTATAGCAAAGCTCTTCCTGAGCAGTTTTCAATAACAAGAGGAATGTAGGCAATTCAAAGACAATTAATCACTGTAGCTTATCACTTATAGATTTTAAGGGCATCATATTTGCATATCTCCCATGGTTTGCAAGCGTGTAAAACATCCCCTTTCATTGCCACTTTGAACTAAACCTTTTCCATCGCCAAACAAAAGTCCTTTACTACCTGATGCCTTTTCGTGCAAACCGCAGTGTAATACACACATTTATTCTTTTGTTATCAAATTTTGAAAATTAAATGGACTTTTGAGCCACTTGTTATATACCTCTGGGTGTGTTGCACTCCTCCAAATGGAGGGGTGTTCACATTTTTTCCCGCAGGTGTGTGTGTGTGCGAAGGGGGTGGGGGGTCCTGAAGAAATTTGGGGAGTGTGTATAAATCCTTGTATTAATGATTCTAAAAAAACTATGATCTGCTTTTCACAGTCAGCCTTGATTCTTTGTGAAAGAGTGTAGAAGACAAAGGGGGCATTTATATACTATACTTAAAGCATTCAAAGAGAAATAATGCAAATTGGTAGAGATCTTGTGCTGAAGTGTCCTCAAACATCATGAGCTCTCACTCTGTGACTGTCTCAGAACAGTTGAACTTCCACTGGAGCAGTTGTGCTGTGCAATTCTTTTAACACTTGTGTTTTCATAATCACAAAAACTTATTACAATTTCTTAATGATGCAAAACTTTTGTCACATCAAATATTAGTTTTGGCACACACTTTGCTATCTTTAATACAAGTCCAATGCTATGGGTAGGCCTTAGCCCTACCCAACTTTTCTTTGAGCCCAGCCCCCATAGAATATAAACTATATATGGCAAACATTGAGCTATAAACAATTTGAAATGGTAATTCCTTTGATTATTATTAGTATGGGAGCCTTGCAGTAGTGCAAATGAAATCTCGAACAAGATATGATACAATGAACCCTGAAAAGCTTTAGATCCTACATACAGCAGGCAATTTTTTCACAGTCAGCCTTTGGCAAACTTCTAAGGAGTATAATTCAAAAGACTGGCGAAATATCAAATAATTTTCTCAAAACTCAGGAAGATACAGTAGCTTTCTTACATACATATTATATTTAATTTTTCCCTGTCCTCTGAATTTGAAGACAATCATATTTATCATGCCTTTCCCTACACACACACACTATTCTGAATTCAGAAAGAAAGTGTAATGAGGTTGCTTGGCAAAAATTTGAGGTACCCTCACCTAAGTGCAATACATCAAGAAATACAAGAGCCGCAATGCAAGAAATGTTCTTAAAGCTATGTTGCTGCCAGGGCTTCAAATATTTCAGCAGACATTCACTTGAAAAAGACCCCATCTAATTTTTATTATGCACAAATTTTGTGAAAAATATACTAGACTAACTCCCAACCACAACTTTTTTTGTTATTTGTGGAGGGATGGGTGCAGACTGCTACATCTATAGTCCAAGTCAACTTAAGACTGTACCACTGTGTAAGCTGGAATGGCTGGCTAACAGCATTTCAGGGAATGCAAAAAATGTATCAACCAATGGTATACAGACACCCCTTCCCATTTACCGCTTTATGACCTAACCAAATCTTATTGCATCTCATCATCCTTTATTTTTCACCTTCCTCTCTTCCCTACAGCTGTTTAAGTCACCTAGTATTTCCCTGATTGTCTATTTATTGTCTCTGTGTTGTGAATGTTGTAACTTCCATCCCTTCCCCTCTCCGACAGTCAGTTGCCAAAACTGCAAAGCTTTTTATTAACTCCTCGCATCAAATCTATTTCTAAAATGCTTTGACATTTTGAAAATTTGTTTTAAATAGCAATTATGCTAATAAACTGCTGAAATTTGTACATAAACAGATTCTGACCAATAATTCTGTTGTTGTTTGCCCTAAACTCTAAGGATTACTTTTTTTAGTGGAGGCAGTTGTTCTGTACCATTCAAAATAGTACAATCTTAGGTTGAGTAGTAGTATTGCAGGGGTTGTGCTGCCGATGGCATTCTTCACAGTGGGGGAAAAAATTGTTTTGGCAATGAATAAAAAGTTTTGTGAAAATATTGGTGATTACCTTTTTTTAATAATGACTGAGAAAAACAATCTTTAGTTTTTATTTGATTTGGTATTTGGAAAATGAAATTTGAATGTTACTTTCTTCTTCGTTTACATTTTGCACCAGACGGAAAGCGATTACATGAACAGAGTGCATCATCACTGACATAAGACACTTATCTCCTATGCTCCTGCCTGTCCAAACTCACATTGACCCAGCTCTGAGGTTGACCTATGTTTTTTCTTCAGTTCTCTTGAGCACTACAAAAAGTACTATTCTCATGTCTCCATTGACGACATCACGCGGAAGAGTTAAATTGTGAGAAAGTGTACTGAAAATGGGTGGAAGTTTCCCACAGAATTTTGTATTTTGATTAGTCTATGCTTTATTTATGTATTTTGAATAATTCTCTGGCTTGGATCTAAATGGGCCAATGTCAAATTTTAATTCAGCAATGCTAAGGATATTTTAAAACTTAATATAGAATTAAATGAATTTATGGCACCTCTGTTCATAGTGTATTGTGGAGTAACTTTTTACGGGTTTTATAGAGGTTATTTTTCATGAAAGTTGGTTGTTAAATTTTCGAACTAAAGCCTAGTTCGTCATCAGGACTATGTCACTGGAGTAGTTGCTGCCATTCAGTTGGAAGAGTCCAACCGCAATTATCGTTAATTGTGGTACTTCTTCTTGCTATTTCGATCCCTTCTTCTAGTTTCCTCTTTACTAAGTTTGACTGGTGGGCGATTATTTTTACTGAGTCCCAATTTATGGAATGTCCACTTGCTTGTATATGTCTGTCTAGCCCTGTTTTATTACTAATGTTCCTAATAGCTGCTTGGTGTTCTTTCATCCGGACCTTAATACTCCTCCTGTTTCTTCTATATAGCTGAGTCCGCAGTTACAGTCGATGCAATAAATTACTCCTTCTTGCAATTGGATGTCCAATTCTTTCTGCTTTAAAGCTGGCAGGAATTTCTTTATTTTGTTATTAAGATCTGGAGCTAGCCTGATATTATATTTTGCTCCGATCCTTTTCAGTTTCTCGAAAAGTCCCTTGTGGTACGTAATTTTGCCGGTGAATTTGAAGGTGGTTTTTCCTGCTCCTTTTTTGGCACTTGTCTAAATATTTTCTCAACATATGGGGAGGGGTAATTGTTTTCTGACAATATTTCCTTTAATTCTTCTTATGTGAAGTTCTTTCTGAGTAGTTGAAGAGACCAGGATTTCAATTTTTTCCAAAAATTGTCTCGCCGTATTCAATTTAATATAATCAGGGTGGAATGAGCAGAAGTCTAACATCTTCCCTGTGAGACTTCTGCTCATTCCACCCTGATTATATTAAATTGAATACGGCGAGACAATTTTTGGAAAAATTGAAATCCTGGTCTCTTCAACTACTCAGAAAGAACTTCACATAAGAAGAATTAAAGGAAATATTGTCAGAAAACAATTACCCCTCCCCATATGTTGAGAAAATATTTAGACAAGTGCCAAAAAAGGAGCAGGAAAAAACCACCTTCAAATTCACCGGCAAAATTACGTACCACAAGGGACTTTTCGAGAAACTGAAAAGGATCGGAGCAAAATATAATATCAGGCTAGCTCCAGATCTTAATAACAAGATAAAGAAATTCCTGCCAGCTTTAAAGCAGAAAGAAGTGGACATCCAATTGCAAGAAGGAGTAATTTATTGCATCGACTGTAACTGCGGACTCAGCTATATAGAAGAAACAGGGAGGAGTATTAAGGTCCGAATGAAAGAACACCAAGCAGCTATTAGGAACATTAGTAACAAAACAGGGCTAGACAGACATATACAAGCAAGTGGACACTCCATAAATTGGAACTCAGTGAAAATAATCACCCACCTGTCAAACTTAGTAAAGAGGAAACTAGAAGAAGGGATCGAAATAGCAAGAAGAAGAAGTACCACAATTAACGATAATTGCGGTTGGACTCTTCCAACTGAGTGGCAGCAACTACTCCAGTGACATAGTCCTGATGACGAACTAGGCTTTAGTTCGAAAATTTGACAACCAACTTTCATGAAAAATAACCTCTATAAGACCCGTAAAAAAGTTATTCCACAATTAATATAGAATGTTTAAAAAGCAATCATGTTTCTGAATTTCTTATGTTTTGATGTGAACAATCAACCAATATTGCACAACTTATATGAAAATAGTTATTAGATGAAAGTTCTATAAAGAATAAAGTGCAATTTTTTAACACCTGTATTTTTTTTTCACACTGGCTCTTTTAGAACCAAATCACAGAATGAATGTAATACCCAATTTTTCAATTAATTTGAAATTTATCAATAATTCTTTGTTTCTAAAATTTCATAGGTAGTAATAAATTTAAAATAAGTGTCTATATTTCTATTAGGATTCAGGATTTATAACATATTTTGCTGCTTAATTGTATTATCCTATTGTTTTTGTATTATTGTAACACTGTGTTTTTATGGTTTTTAGATTTCCAATGGAAAATGAAAAAAATTTGTGATTTCAGATTACATTTGGCAAAAAAAAATGGTGAAAGGTTAGGCAAAAACTTTAAAAAAGCCAGAGGAACCAGTGGCATTGGGAAAATAAATGGTGTTTTTTTTTTTTTTTTTTTTTACTTTAGGTATAACGACCACCGTGAGCAACTCAATGGGTTGTAAGCAGTCACCCATCCCTGCTTTAAGGTAACAGGTTCCCGGAAAGGGAGAGAGCCAGTGCCATAAGACAAACACAACATCCATGCTCGACCAGTATTCGAACTCAGACCCTTCTCGGATGAATGGTCATAAGCCAGCACTTAGACCATCTGCGCCACAGGGGTGCCATGGATTTTTTTAGGCCTTTATCTTGGTACAAATGGTTAGCCAACAATAGGGAAAACAACAAAGTTTTACTCCCTTCTACAATCCCACATTTCCTCAGGCATAAAATTTGAGAGATGTTTCACTCTTACAAGTCATGTTGTGAGTGTGAACGACAGGCTAAACAACAGTCACCTTTCACATTCTCAGTAGCTACCCCAATTCATCACGATTTATAACATTCTGCTGTGGAAGTCTGACAGCATTTTCCCCTTGACTGTGAAACATAGTGTAGACTTTTACCCCTTAGGAGAAAGTTGTACATGTCCAACAAGGAAAAAGTGGTGGTGACTCCCATTTTAATCCATTACTTTCTGAGCATCTACAGTTATTAAATGTAAGTCACACAGTCAAGAGAAAGTGTATTAAAAAAACAAATATTTTAAACCCCCATCCTATAGCCTCAATTGTCTTCAATGAAAGGCATGCAGTGTATTCTGTTACCATTGTCAAGAATCGAAAAATTTCAACTCAATGAACTGGATATCATGGCATACTGAAGTTCTCTGTACAATCAAATCCACATATAACGAAGTTGAAGCAAGTGTTAAAAACATTCAATAGATGCAAACTTCATTACAACCCGATGTCTACAAATTTCGGGTATCTTTTATTATCTAAGCAATACTGTATCAGTACTGTTTTTGCTTCTTTTTTTTTGCCAATTTTTTATGTGTTGTTGCAGGCGATGTTTTAATTGACTTTTGGTACTCCCTATGTACGATATTGGTGGGATGCCTGTTATAGGTATTTCATAAACACCAGCTTTTTCCAAGATACTGCTTTTTTCTGTGTTATTAATCATCATATCTTTGACTGTCAGTACTTTGTTTCCCATCTGAATTCCGTACTTGTGGCATAACTTATTTATCTCTGTTGATATTCCTGGAAGGTAAGGTAAAGCACCAACATATTGTAATTCTTTTTTTCTTTTAGAGGTTGAGGTATCTTGAATTTTAAACTTGTACTTCATATATCTATTTATTTATTTTTTGTGGTGGATATCCATAATTAAATGAAAGTTCTGTAATGTAGCTGATCTCTTCATTACGGAATTCTTCTTTAGAGGAGTGTGTAATAAGCTCTTTTAATTAATGTTTTAATGGTAAATGTGTACTTTAGCGTCCTAAATTATTTCGTCGGAAAAATTTAACTGTGTGAGAAAAGTGCGACATACAATGTTTTGAGCATGCAAAATAATGGGGAAAGGTGAAAAAATATAGTTCTTTTCCATGAAAGGAAAAATATTTTCCGAAGAACTTACCTTGGAGTACGAAGGTTCGGAAGAGTACGTGCGGTAGGCCTAAGATGTCGGAGCGGCGACGGCCTGAAGGTGGAGGCCGGTGAACGGAAGTGTCGTTGAGAACGGCAAGTTACGTGCGGAAGAATACACAAGGAAGCGGTTCAGGAGTACGTACTCATCAAAGCGGGTTGTAAGAATACGCTGAAGGAAAGAGGTCGGTTTTATACTGCATTGTAATATCATTTTTTCAAGGGTAGTTTTGCGAAATAGTCGGCCTATAGGGTAATCCGTCTCTGTATTCATGTATTTATATCTGATGAAATGTATACAATGTGCTACCATTGTCTGGAATTACAATTTCATCTCAATAAACAGAATATCAAGGTCTCCTGTAGTTCTTTATAATAACTGACCATATCTAAGTATCGGTAAGGGAAAGAGGGAGGGTAAAATGGTTCTGAAATAAAAATTTCTCTGTGGTTTATCTGCAACTTTAAACTCACTGTGGCATTATTATTGATAATAAATCAAGGAAGTAAACAAAACTGTGGTGTTATCTTTGGGCAATATAGTAGTTCCTAAGCTCATGTCTATTGCTTTGCAATGTTTACAGGCATCCAGCTCACACTCACCATAAAAGGGGCAAAGAGTTAGATCTACAAAAATTTCACATTCAGTATTTTTATATAAAATTCATTTTAAGGCTCTAATAACACAGCTTGTTTATGAACAAAAATGTATATTTATGGAAATACAGTTTAACAATACAAGACATTTTTCTATCAGCCTAATGAGCTGCAAGTTCACACTTACCTTCAGCAGTCCATGGCTATGAATTCACGTGTATGCAAACAATGTCAATTTTGCAAAGGGCAGAACTTCTACAGTAAAAAAATAAACACATTTTTAGAAATTATAATTGAACTTTGTAGTTTGCCAGTAATTTTATTTAGAGTATTATTATACATAACTGTGTCCCTTATTCGTATACATAACTGTGTCCCTTATTCGGGGTGGGGGTGGACACAGCTCAGGATATAACTGACTGTCAAGTGGACTTCTCTCACAGTATTCAGTGGGAGAGATGAAAACTTCCCCTGGTAGGGAATTTCTGGACAGTTTTTTATATATAATGTGCAGTTTTTTATTCATAAAGAGAATCAGAGCATTTGTCCTTTTAGGCGATTTGGAGAAAAATGAACTGATTCCAGACAGTGTAGTAAAAAAATTACCACATTCTGTAATATTGTGCCCAAATTGTTGGAGAACTAAATTCAAGACATGACTGTAGCAGTGGACAAATAAAGCCTCTGGACATTTTTCTTTAATTTTGGCCTGTACACCTCCAACCCCTACCGACATGATAGGAACTCCATCGTAAATTTGTCCTATGATTTTATTTGACACTTCATATTCACAAATATCTTGATCCACAAACTGCAAAAGTGTCCCAGCAGTCTTATTGGCACTCACGTCAGTGAACTTTATAAATATTTCAATTGTATATTGCCTTCCTCGTCAACATAACAGTTACAAATCTATAACTGAGATTTGTTTGCTACATCAGATGTTTCATCCAAAAAGTAAAAAACTCAGTTTTATTAATCTCCCCCGAAAAATTTTTCCAAAACGCTGCTGATTGCAGCAGTTAGGTCGTTTTGTGTTTGAGGAGATGTACCTCTTAAAAGAGTTTATGTGTTTAATTGTTCTTCCAGCTGAGCGTCATATTGGGCTGTGTAGTTTAAAAGTTCGACGTAATTCCTTTATTTAGGCAATCATCCGCCTCACTGCGTCCACGGAAGGCCAGTTCTTGTTTTGCTAAAAAACAAACAGCTTTTATTAAACATGTGTCTGATTTTCTTCACCTCTTCGTTGTGCCTGGTGACTTCTAGAGCTCTCTGATGATCCAACTGAAGGTCAATCCTGCTGCTTGAATCTCCAAAAGTTTGTAATTTAAAAAAACAACAATTTGGGTGAGCTCTGGTTTCTTCATGTTTTCCCACAGCTTTGCACAAATTATTCAGGTCACAGAATTCTGCATTTGACCACACAGACTTCTCGAAACTAAACAATAGGAAAGGCCAGCAAAATAATCTATTCGAATTTAAGCAGCCTGTTAACCACAATGTTTTCTCATAATTTACTTCAGTAAAATGCCGCGTGTAAGAACGGTTTTTGTCCTTGTATAATGCAGAGAGATTTGGAAGTTTAGGAACTGGTCTACTTTTTCTTATTAATGTTCATTTTTCTTGAAATGGTTTGCTTCCTAAAGATATTTTTAATAATTCATCTATAACACACGGGCACGCCATACAGGTCTTGATAAAGAAAAATCATGAAACAAAAACAGATGAATAAATAAGTAACAGAATTAGTAACGAAACAGTCTCAAGCAAACACACTCTGTAACACTGAAAAATCCTGAGTCCTCTCCCTGATATGAGATGGCCCTCGCTGCCTATTACCTTGAAGCAGCGCGTGCGCATTAACACTTCTTTTCTCTGCAGGGCAGGGAAACCATACGTTGAACAGGAGTGAGATGTCTTCGCTCCTGGGTCATGTGGTCTCTTGCGCCCTCTCTCCGAAATGAGATGGCCTTTGGAGCTGCTCATTGACGCTTCTGACAGCAGGTTGAATGAAGGATTTCTTTTTTTTTTTTAATTAAAACGCTTTGCGAATAAAGTTTTTCTTGAATACATCCTACGCTCTGCGTGAATTGTTCTAAGAAAAACAGTTGCGAAAAATTCCAAAAATTGTTAAAAAGCAAAAAAATAGTTGGTCCATCTGCGATTACCTAGATCCCCTTGAATATACGCCACTGATAATGCTAATTACATATTGCCTTCTGCAAGTATACAGTATACAGTGAAGGCACATATTTTACCAGTATGAAGGCACATATATACTACTGTAGTTATTCATCAGCACAAAGGAGCATGCACTTTAAATGGTCACATTTCTGTGGAAATTCTTTGGAACGTATATCACAACACTAAGGTTATTCAGCTGTGTGAACAAGCATATGCTTTGAAAGACGACAAGTGCAATTCTTAGAGCATACAATATAGTAAGACTTCTTACCTGCATGAAGTATATGCTTTGAAACCTTTCCAAATTAAATTCTTAAAGCATATATCACACACATTGATAAGGTTTTTCACCAGTATGAAGAAGCATATGCTTTGAAAATTGACCATTCCGAGTGAAATTCTTAGAGCATACAGCACAATGGTACAGTTTTCCACTAGTGTGAAGAAGCGTATGTTTTGAAAGCTTACTACGCTCAATGAACTTCTTAGAGCACACATCACATTGATAAGGTTTCTCACCAGTGTGAAGAAGCGTATGTTTTGAAAGCTTACTACGCTCAGTGAACTTCTTAGAGCATACATTACATTGGTAAGGTTTCTCACCAGTATGAAGGAGCACATGTCTTGAAAGCTTACTACTCTCAGTGAACCTCTTACAGCATTCATCACATTGGTATGGTTTCTCACCAGTATGAAGGAGCATATGTCTTGAAAGAATATTTTTCTGAGTAAACTTCTTAGAGCACACATCACATTGGTAAGGTCTCTCACCAGTGTGAAGAAGCATATGTCTTGAAAGATTACTATTCTCAGTGAATGTCTTAGAGCATATATGACATTCATAGGATTTTTTACCAGTATGAAGGCGAATATGCTTTGAAAGTTTACTACTCGCATTGAATTTCTTAGAGCATGCACCACATTGGTATGGTTTGTCACCAGTGTGAAGCAGCATATGTCTTGAAAGCTTAATACTATCAGTAAACTTCTTAGAGCATACATCACATTGGTAAGGTTCTTCACCAGTGTGAAGGAGCTTATGTCTCAAAAGACTATTTTTCTGAGTAAAGTACTTAGAGCATACATCACATTGGTAAGGTTTCTCACCAGTGTGAAGGAGCATATGTCTTGAAAGATTACTACGTTCAGTGAACTTCTTAGAGCATACATCACACTGGTAAGGTTTCTCACCAGTATGAAGGAGCATATGTCTTAAAAGAGTATCACTCTGAGTAAACTTCTTAGAGCATACACTACATTGGTAAGGTTTCTCACCAGTATGAATGAGCTTATGTCTTGAAAGACTACCTCTATGGGTGAACTTTTTAGAGCATGCATCACATTGGTAAGGTTTTTCACCAGCGTGAAGGAGCATTTTTTTTTTTTTTTTTTTTTTTGATTGGAGGTTTAACGACCACCGTGAGCAACTCAATGGGCTATAAGCAGTCGCCCGTCCCTAATTTAGGGTCACTGGTTCCAGGGAAGGGAGAGAGCCAGTGCCGTAAGACAAACACAACATCCATGCCTGACCGGGATTCGAACCCGGACCCCTTACGGACGAATGATCAGAGGCCAACGCCTTAGACCACTGCGCCACCGGGGCGGCCGTGAAGGAGCATGTCTTGATACATGTTTCTGAGTAATAGTATTAGAGCATGATATACCGAATTGGAAAGATTTCCCACAAATGTGGACATTTACATGCTTTAAAAAACTTTTTCTATGCGTGAATTTTTGAAACACAAATTGCATTGGAAAGGTATTTCACTTGTATGCTAATTCACGTCTTGCAAAACTGGTTTCTGCTGTGAATTTTTGAAAGCATATCTTACACTACCCGCATAAGAGCGATAAGAGCGGCGTTGTCAAGCAGAAAATCCACTGCGACGCAAATCCGAGCTGCCGTTGCACCTGAGGTGACTGTGCAAACAATCCGCAACCATCTACTGGATGCAGGACTGCGTGCAGCTGTGCCTCTGGCATGTGTACCTCTGACTCCAGCCTACCGTCAGGAACGGCTGCAGTGGTGTTGCCAACGTCTGTACTGAAAAACACAATGGCGATCTGTCGTGTTCAGCGATGAAAACAGATTCTGCTTGGGAGAATCCGATGGCCGTATGCGTGTTCGCAGACGCACAGGGGAGCGTCTCTACCCTTTTTGCATCCGCCAGCGACACACAGGGCCTACACCTGGTCTCCCGGTGTGGGGAGCGATCAGCTATCACTCCCGTACACAACTAGTGTTTGTACCGGGTACGTTAAACAGCACCTCCTACATCAACAACATCATTCAGCCCGTTGTTGTGCCATTTGTAAGGTCGGTCCATCGTTGTGTTTTCCAGCAAGATAACGCACGTCCACGCCCGGCACGTGCAACGCAATATGCACTTCATTCAGGGTGTGAGACAACTTCCATGGCCTGCACGTTCACCGGATTTGTCCCCCATTGAGCACGTGTGAGATTTTATGGGACAACGACTTATCCGGTCTCCACGGCCAGCCACGACCATCCCCGATGTACGCGTCCATGTTGAGGATGCTTGGAACTCAATACCCCAAACTTACATCCAACATCTGTACGACAGACTCCATGCCAGAATTGCACAGTGTGACGCAGTTCATGGCGGTTCAACCTCGTACTAACCATGTTACATGGAAATGTTATTTTTCAGTTTACCAGCAAATACAGCTGTATTTTGCCATAATGTTTTGATCACGTTATCCTCTGTGTTCCGTTATTATGCTGTATAAATTTCGTTGGTATCAGACGTCTCCTTCTTGGTGTTCTTTTTTCACTTTCCGCCAGTGTATTTCATGTCTTCATATCTTCCACTAAAATCTACACTATATACACTACATTTATGTTCGTACAGCATACCGTGCCATTACGACCCCTGTTAGTTTCTTTTTTCACGGGTACAATTTGTCAAACTGGCTCATAGTCAGTTTAGCTATTTATTTTAAATTCTACGCAATTTTCTTATTAAACACTTCGATATTGATACTAAACAATCTGTAAATACGGAAAGTTGATAGAATGAACTTCTGGGCATTCCCAACAAGAGCAAATATCTACCACGTCATGATGACGCTAACTAATTTCAATAAAAATATTACTTATGCATAACTTGGTGCAACATTTTTGATTTCAGAAAGCTAAGTTTCAACCATGGATCTTGTATTAGGTGGAGACACCACTGGGTCTGCCGCCATAAGTCACAGCTAATATGTGGTGAGACGTCACAAGCAGGCAAAAACAAACTCTCTGGTTGAAAAGATACATGTGAGTGTGCTACATTCGTGTGCAATCGCAATATAAAAAAACGGATTACACTGAATTTAATACGCATGTAATAGACACGAAACTGCTGTCTTTGAAATAAAAATTCGATATTGTTTATATATATAAACATTTAGCACGATAATCGCGCATTGCGGCTTCTCTTCAAAAGCACTTCGACACATAAACGGGTGATTTTAAAGTTTTTAAATCGTACACTTTCAGAACTTGTGTAAACTGTTAATAGTTTCATTTCTTAATTTAGTTGTCTGAAACCAAACCAGGCGTTAAAAAACACATTAAATTGAAATAAAATGTATACACCAGTTGCATATTGAAAGTTACAACACATCATTTATTTTACTTCTAGGCTGTGCTACCAGGACGGAAAACGTTTAAAATTACACTTGGTTTTACATGTTTTTAAGCAATACTTAATATAGAAAACTTACAAACTTGCATTTTTTTCTGAATAATTTTGATGTCCATCTGCCTTTCTGACTTTTAAGTGGTGTGCAGCTCATTGAAATATATATTTTTTTAATATTCACTACACTCTTAACCGAATTGTTCATGTTACCTAACATGCTAGTCATTTCTGAAACTTACTCTTTCAATTTTTAGTAACAGCCATGCATCAGTTTATTTTTAAAGCACTAGATGACACAGGTTGCATGACATGGGTGTTGGCATTTAATCCCAAAACTGCATATTTTTTGCTGTACTTCGGGCGATATATAAATAAAGTCAATGTAGTCCACACTGGTATCAAATTTGCTAGGGTACCCATAATCACTGCCATTGCTTTAGTGAAGTAAATAGGTGAGACATTTATTCAGTAACTAGGATGAGGAGACCAGAACACACCACTACACCTCTGCATATCTTATGAGTATCTTATATAGGGAGTTGTCCCGCCAACCCATTCTCCGGCTGGTAATGAAACTGTGAGGTATGGGTGGGGGAGAACTTTCCCATTTCTGATACCACAAAAACAATAAATTTACAAGTGGGGAAGTGCGAGAGGTTTATTAATGTCACAACATTAAAAAAGTTTTTTAATCACGTCACGACATTAAAAAAATTAATTATAAAAGAATATGCAACTATTAGATTGCACCATGCAGCTAAACAAGCTACACAATAAATGATATGAATAAATGTACGCTAAAACTTAACAAAACTTATGCACAAAAATCAGTAAATGTAGGCATGATGGACATGTTGATTTATATGAGATTTTTTGTTTTGTAAATGTTTCCTTCCCTATACGAGTATGTATATCATCGTCAACCATTACCAATCCACTGCTGGATGAAGCTCTCCCCAAGTTTCTAAGACAATTTTTAGTCGTAAGCTAATCTCCTCCATGTTACTTAGGCAAGTTTTCAAATTTCATCCACCCACCTCCCACACTGTCTTCTTCTTGGTCTTTTTCTGTCCCTTGGTATCCAGTCTAATATTTCGGTTGTCCAATGGTGGTCAGTTCTAGAAATGTGTCCCATCCATTGTCACTTAATAGACTTTACTTTGATCTTCATGTTTTGGATTCATGAGTTCCTGGTTATGCCAAGCATTCAGCTCTCCATGCTCTTTGAGTTGTTCACAGCATCTGTATGTCCTTTTTAGTTAAGGTCCATGTCACTAGTCCACAAGTAAGAACTGAAAGGATGCATTTATTAAACATTCTTTTAAGACATAATGGAAAATTGCTGTATACTGTACTTAATCTTTTTTTTTTTTTTTTTAATGTGAAGAATAACTTTAGGGAAAAGTCAGTTTGACAAATTTGGGATTTATTTTTTTTACTAGTTATCAGGAGCCTATTCATGGAATGACATATATAGTACTGGTACATAATGATTCAGTGTATATTGATATGGAACAGATAAATGTAAATTCTGTATTAGAAATATTGTATGGTATGAAAGTGAAAATTTGTAGTAAATTAATACATTCATACTTACCTTCTTTAATAACTGATATATAGGTTGGTTTTGTATGGAGTGCACATACGGTTAAAAATCATAGTTTATTATGATTTTCAGGATACATTACCTGTTGTATATTTATATTTAATAGTGTTTCAGTTATAATTTTAGACAAACTCGAGAAAACAATAATATTTCATTAGATCTTAGGATCAGTTCTTTTTTCCCCTCCCAAGCTTCACCTGCTTTAAGTTAACGTGGAACACATTTAAACCGTGTATCGTGTGTATTATTACTATTATTTGTTTGTTGGCACTGGTGAATGTAGACGAGGTACACGTTGGTATAATATATATATATGTGTTTGATCAATGCATCCTTCCAGTGCTTACGTATGGTGCAGAGACGTGGACCTTAACTAAAAGAGACATACAAAGGCTGCAGACAACTCAAAGAAAGCATGGAGAGGTGCATACTTGGTGTAACCAGGAGAGATAAGAAGAGGAACTCGTGGATCCGAAAAATGACAAGAGTGGAAGACATCATGATCAGAGTTAAATCCCTGAAATGGCAATGGGCTGGACATACTGCCAGAAGGACAGATCATCGATGGACAGCCGAAATTTTAGATTGGATTCCAAGGAACAGGAAAAGACCCAGAAGAAGACCACATGGGAGATGGGTGGATGAAATTCGAAAGTATGCAGGGGTGACATGGAGGAGACTGGCACAAGACAGACCGTTGTGGAGGAAACTTGGGGAGACCTTCGTCCAGCAGTGGATTGATAATGGTTGACAATGATGATGATGATGATGATGATATATATATATATATATATATATATATATATATATATATTTTTAATGCAATACTACAATGGGGGAATATACAAAATAAATTACACTCAAAACACATGAGCTACACCATTATTAATGGTAAAACCAATGTAACATTATTAAAAAAAACTGGTCATTGTTTTAAGGATTATATATTATCTGTATGGTAATATATAATCCTTAAAACATGGTATAATTTTGTCCATAATAGTGAAAATTCATGGTAGTTAAAAAAACTTGCTCTTTTTAATTAATGCGTTGTGCGTTTTTTTAGAAACACATAAATATAGGGATTCTGCATTAATGTGATAAATCTTTGACTAATAGAGAAGTAAAATTTTAAAAATATGTTCTTTGAGATATGCATTATTGTAATCTAGGGCCTTTACATTGTCACTAAAAACTGCGATTTCCTAGTGGGGGCTAGTGAGTTCTTTTGCATGCAATTTTTTCATTTGTTGGAACACCATGGCAAAATGACCTGAGAATACTTGCTCTTTGTATACGTGGGGGGTGAGGGTGGGGGTGTTAACAATGAGCAATAGTCTTCGTAGAAATCGACTTATTCACAGGTGGCTGGAGAAATTCCTTAACAAAATAGTCACCAGTAATGCTCACTTACTGCAATGACTTCTTTGCTAGTGCTGTAAATACCATGATAGCAAGCTGTATTAAATTTTAGAAAATCACTGTTGGTCATCAAAAACAGGGAAGCGTCAAGCGAGTGTTCAACGGGTGCTAAGCACCCGGGCGCCAGATTCCGGGGGCGGAAGGACCCACAATAAATTTTTTCGGTTGATAAATTAATATCAGTGAAGTGGGAGAAGTTATGAAAACGTTATACTGTGATAAATCGTAATGCTAAGTGGAACGTTTACTTTTTTAGAAAAAATAACTCGTTTATAATTCAGCAGAAAACGTCTTGAAATCAGAGAATAATTTTTACTGTTTTGTTCAGTAACAGATACCGCGGGCAAAGGACTGAAAATTGTTTTCTATTTTTTTTTAATCTAGAAGATTTCAGCATTCATGAATGCTATGAAAAACACAACGGACTTCAAAAAGCATAATTTGTCGACTTAAGTCCCTTACGCATTTTATGTACTTTGAGCGGCTCATACTTTAAATCTGGTCGGTAAATGTCGACGAAAAAATTTCCTTACAGATTGTGAACATTTTCAGTATTGTTCAAGAAATATATGCTTACTTTTCTGAATTACCTTATCGTTCGCAAATTTTCAAGAAAGAGCTTTCAGCGTTGACCGTAAAACAGGGTGAGGAAATATTATGGAATCGATGTAATACGGATAACGAGTACTGGGGTACAATTTCGATGTATTCCACAATATTAGATATTTTGGTTAGAATAGTTAAAGAGACGCCCATCATGTTTAATATTACATGTATATATATCATTATCCTCCTCAACCATTATCAATTTTCTGCCAGATGAAGGTCTCCCCAAGTTTCTTTCACAACGGCCTGTCTTGGACCAGTCACCTCCATCTTACTCCCGCATGCTTTCGAATTTCATCCACCCATCTCCCATGTGGTCTTTTTTTGGGTCTTTTCCTATCTCTCGGAATCCAGTCTAAAATTTCGGTTGTCCATCGATGGTCCGTTCTCTTGGCAATATATCCAGCCCATTACCATTTCAGGGATTTTACTCTGATCATAATGTTTTCTACTCTTTATCATTTTCCTTACCCACGGGTTTCTCATCTTATTTTGCTTAGTTATATATACTGTACATATGTGTGTGTGTATCCATCGGGAAGCTGTAATATGTTTATCATCGTACATGACGAAATTTTTTTAACCGGTAATGCAGACTTTTGTGTAAATTGACAGAGAGAAAGCTGACTTCTTGAATTATTCGTAGCGTCATCTGAACTAGAGTTTTACAGATTTTTTTTTCATCAGTTTTATAGGAGACAGTGGCGTTTTATGGAAAATCTGAATTTACCGGAATTAGAAAATAATGTTGCTAAAGATATTTATTTCATGTAAACATGAATAAAAATTTAAAAATATTCTCGTACAAAGGGGCGGCAAATCTGAGCTTGCACCCGGGCTTCAAATTCCCTTGGCGCGCCCCTGATCGAAAACATCCAAATGCAAAGTGAACTCACATTGAACTTAATGTCAAATGACCTATCATTAATTTATTATTGTACATTTTATTGATTATTTTATTTAGTAGTTGTGAAATATGCAGAATGATATATTGCTGTTCATATGAAAATAGGGATGTAAGGTCAGGTGATGCGTAACATCACAGCCTCTCCTTGACAAATGTCAACCCCGCCTTCTCGTGGTGCATCCTGTTCCCACTAAAGGGGCTCTGACGACCGCCCATAGCGGTATAACTATACCATCGGGATTAGAGGAAATTCTATCCCACACTCACCAACCCGCTTGGCCAGCGTGGTGAGTTATGGCCAAACCCCTCCAAAATGATTCCACAACTTAAATCTTGGCCCTCAGTCTCCGGCAGCTGGAATGTACCTGGCCAAGGCAGCGGCCAGTGCGACATGAAGGCAGAGGGTGCTAAGAATCCCCGGAGGACCGGACTAGGCTGCCATCTGATGCTGACCTTGAGTAGTATATGTCCCATACTATGGGACACATCATATACTACAAAAAACCTCAAAATCAGGCGTTTTTTGATTTTTCAGACCTCAATAATCACGAACATTTTAAGGCTTTTTATGATCAAAAACACCATATTTTCATTAAAAATCATTGATTTTTGGGCATAAAATAGTCAAAACATCAGATTTTTGAAAATTGAAGTTTTTACTCTGTTTTTCATCAAACTAGAGCATCATAAAAACACACATTTTAAGTCATTTTTGTGAACATTTTTGAACAATTGCAATCATTTTGAACTTTGAATAGCTTTGATTTTAAAAGTGATGAAATGATGGTTTCAGTGATGAATAGAAAAGTTGTAAAACAAACTACTTTGAATTGGTACTTTGCAAAGTCCTTTTTAAAAATGCATTAAAAAAAGGGGTACCCAAAATGGATACCCCTTATAGAAGATTAAAAATTTAGGAAGATAAAAAGTGTAGGAAGATTAAAGTTCTAATTCATAATCATAATATTTATCATCAATTTTGCCTTTAAAGTTAAAAACATAATTACCTTTATTGAGTTTTTTAATTGTTTTATCTGACAGTTTTCCATGACATTTTTTAAGAAAATAATCTCTTTCTTCATCATTAACTTCTAATTTTGCAATTGTTGTATCTCCAAATTTTGTTTGGATTTTTTCAATGATATGAGTTTATATTTTCCTGTATTCAAATCTTTTAATTTGAAAGTTTCAGGATATGATCTGATGTTGTTGAATTCATCCATTTATTAGGAAACATTTTTATAAATATTTTTAAAATATATTTGTCACAAATGTAATTTCTTTTGTAATCTCATCAAATATTTCTAATCCTTTATTTTTAACCTCTTCATTTGTTCTTATTTTCAAAATTAGTTTATGCATCTTTTTAAGATATTTAGCAATCAATTTAATAAGATCAGGATATTCATTATTATAATCTTTACTCACATATATTAAATCTTCACATAAATGAGATAAACATCTTATATCATCACTATATTTGATTCCTTTACGATCAGTAAAGAGAGCTCTCATATCTCCTAATAAATCCATTTATAAGGTTTCATTTTTTTGAAATACAATTCTTGTAAAACATACATCTATACATAGAGCATCCAGTACCTAAAATTTTTGCACATTTAGTTAATTCAAGATCTATAGAAGGAATTTCTAACTCATCAAATATTTGTTTTTCCATTATTCCTCCTTTATATACAAACTTACCACCATAATATTCATACAAGTTTTTTATATAATTTTTAATCTCGTCAGTACTTATCCATAGAGATTTTTGATCTGGAAATCTTTTAAATTTTAATCCATGAATATCTCTTGTACATTTATATATAATTCTTCGCTCTCTATCATTTAATATATAATGAGGTTCAAATACTTGAATTGTTTCCCCTACAGGTTGATGTAAATGACACCAACTTATCTCTCTGATTATACTTTTATTAGGAAGAATAAATCCTTGAAAATTGAAAATCAGTGTAATGTCATCCATTTATATAGAATAATTTTTATAAATAGAAAGATTAAAAATTCAGAAGTTTAAAACATTCAAAGATTTAATATCCAAAAGGCACAGTATTATAATCATCTAAAATTCTTCTTTTATCAAATCCAAACATGTATCTTTTATTTGTTTTCTTAACCATAATATTTCTATCTTTTTGAATTTGAAATTGATTACTTTTCACATCTAAATACTCTGTTTCTCCTGTAATTACTTTCATTCTCTCATCGAAATTTAAAACAGTTTCACTCTCATAACTCATTTTAAATCCTTTAACTTTTCCTTTTACAATTCCATCATTTAATATATATCCATAATCTTTAGAGGCTCCAGATATCCATGATTTCATATGTTTATCATCTCCTAATTCATCAGTCCATTCACCCAACATACATCCTGTTTTTATTTTATTTGTACCATCTTCAATATATACAATACTATCGGTATCATAATATATCACTTTATCTCCTAATTTATCAAGCATTTTATATAATCTTATTCTTGCAGAACTAGTTGTAAATGCTGCTATATAAACATTTGTATTAAAATTATTTTCGGCATATTGGTCTTTCTTTTTATAAGTCATTTCTACACAATCGTCATTCATGAATATCATGTTTAATTCCTTAATATTATCATTCAATATAATTCTATAAAAATCTTCTAATTCCATTACATATTCAGTTTGTTTCATATTTTTCGTTGTCCAAACTTACCCCATAAAGAGTTTAAACATATCTTACTTATAAATCTTAAACCAGGATTTTTTTCTATTTTTTCTAATTTTATATCTAATTTTTCTTTAACACATCTCTTATATTCCTTTTCAGTTTTAAAATTTTCAGACCATTTATCATCAGTTTCTAATTTAATTTTTAAGAACATTTTAACATAATCTCTAAACAGTTCATCTGTTTTATTTTCAAAATTCCATACTTCATATATATTTAAAATTTTATAACCTTTTTTAAGTGCTAATCTCATTTCATCAGTAGTCCAAGTACCAATAAAACATCTTTCAGTATGATTACATTCTTTATTTCTGACTTCATAACAGTCTTTACATCTTTTCTTTTCTACAATTTGATTCGATTTAAAATGATTACATTTTATAGTTTGAGAACATGATTTACATAGAGTGAATATTAATTTTTCGCCTTTATATGGTAACACAGGATGATATAATTTCCTAGGTGGTAAGACTTTACATTTTATTAATCCAAACCATTTCTTATCATACTTCTTAGGATTAAATATTTTTGTAGGGTGACCAATTGGATAATTATCAAAATAATTAACTGTTGGATATAATGAACACACATCTATATATCTACCTTTTTCATTTCCTTTGAATTCATATTTCAATTTTGTTGGTTCACATCTACCACCATAAAAAGCATCTCTAGGATTTAAAGGATCTACAAAATCTCTATTCCATTCAGTTTTCATATATTTTTTAATTTCCTTATTATTATCAAAATCACATTCCCATATTTCAATTAATTCATATCCATTATTTTTTATCTTCTTATTTATCTTTTTTGTTCTATTATATAAGTCTTTCATACATATCTGATTTTGAATATTTATAGTTGATTCTCTATAACATTTAGGACATCCATGCCAGTGACATCCTTGAAACTGATACACTATATTATTATAAAATCCATCTACTTTATAATATTTATTACCTAATTTTAATTTCTTTTCTCCACCATTTAAAGCATGTTGAATATTAATATTATGTTTCTGAGATAAATAATCTAACCAAACAATAGATTTTTTACTATATTTATCTTTATGAATTATATCGTCATCAACAGCAATTGTATTTTCTTTTAGGAATTTATCTCTGTAAATAGCCATACATACACCTGCTAATGTAACATATTTAAAGGGATCTATGTTTGCAATTTCTAAAAATAATTTTCTAAATTCTAAGCATCCTCTCCTTAAAATATCTACATCTGATCTACAGTATTTAATGAATTCTTTTTGAAAATCAAATGTTTCATGTCTTACAGTATTATACCATTTATCAAACATTTCTCTCTGTTCTGATGTCATACTATCATAACCATAGTAATATTTTTTAGGATATAGACCTACATAATTTTGATTATTTGATGTATTGAATAAATGAGGAAAATATCCTTTTGCTAGTTCATCTAATCCAAATGTTTTAGGAAAATTTCTTAATGGAACTAATGTAAAATTAATAGAATCAATAAATCTCATATTTAAACAAGGAATTTGCAT
This sequence comes from Macrothele yani, assembly GCA_039090855.1. Taxonomy (NCBI): domain Eukaryota; kingdom Metazoa; phylum Arthropoda; class Arachnida; order Araneae; family Macrothelidae; genus Macrothele; species Macrothele yani. The sequence goes on from CM077009.1 coordinate 92,488,947, forward strand.
ATAATTAAGTTTATTTCCATTATATATAGTGAATACTTCAATTTTATTTTTAAAACAATACTTAGCTAAGAATTGAAAATCAAATCCTTTTCCATAATGTGCTAATACTGTATAGCCGTAATGTTTTTTATCAAATAACCATTCACAATATTCATCTTCATTTTTAAATATATTTTCATCTCCTTTAAAACCATGATTTATAACTAGATTTACTTCATGAATTCCTGTTTCTTGTTTCGTTTCAACATCAAAAAAGAAATATTTTTCAGTATATTCATATTTACATTTTTCACACCATTTATCTTTAAATGGAATATTTTCAACACAGTCTTTTATACATTTACCACCTTTTGTATCTTTACGTTTCATAAAACATTTATGATCATTTAGAACCCATTGCCAGCAGTTTTTACATCGTTTTTCACCACATCTATGTTCTTTTGATTTCCTCTCATATTGATTAATAATTCGTTTACAGTTTAAACATTTCCATAAACTATTACAAACACTTATACCTTTTTTATCTTTCATTTCATGGTATATAAAACACTCTTTACCTTTAAATAATCTATTACATTTTTTACAAAATATTTCATCACTATTACAATATTTGCTATCTGTTGTAAAACATCTATCACATTTAAGAGGACATTTATGTTTATCTTTTTTATCATAACTTATTTGACAGTAATCACAATAATTTCTTCTACCTAAAAATCCTTTAATAGAAGTAATAACATCAAAATGATTTCTATTTTTAAATATATAGATACATGTAGGTTTATAAGTACCACTATATATTCTTTCGTTAAAATTCTCTCTACAAAATATATTAATTTGAATATCTAAGAATTCTTCAAATATTTTAACCTCTTCTAAACAACATATTTCTAATGGAATATTGCATAGTTCATGTAATTTTACAGCTAATGATTTTTGTAAAACTCTACCTTTTCTAATATATGTTATATCATTCTTTGATATTTTTTCATGGTTTAATTTATTACATAACACCTCAGGATTTTGAATTGCTAATGCTGTTACAATTGATCTAGCTAAACAAATATTATCATTATTTTTTATTTGGCATATACTTCTTTTATTTACAATATCGTCTTCTTTAACTATTATTAAATGTTTTCCTCCTTCAGGTAATTCAACCACATTAAAATCAAATATACAGTCTGTAATATCTAATTCTTTATATTCTATTTGATCAGATAATTTATATATATAATATTCATAAGCATCATTTGTTGACATCATTTTATCATGAAATGGTTTATTGAGATTAGGACTGTATACTATTATATCTACTTTTCCATGAATTTTACCAATTGCTTTTCTAAATATATCTTGTAAAATATTGAAATATTGTTCAGGTTTAATGTTTACTCCAGCTACTCTATAATTCTTTCTATGTACCATATATTTTTTAATATATTTTCCTTTTGTTTCAATAATTTCATAATCAGGTTTAAATAATTTTTCAAGATTTACAGCTGTTTTAATTTTCTTTTCTTTTCTTGGTTTCAGTTTGTTATCTTTGAATTTCAAGTTAAAAGAATCAAATAATTTTTTAATTCTATTTCTTCTCTCTGGATGATTAATAAATATTTTTCTTTTTCTATCTAAATATTCTGATGTATCTAATCCAAGGATATCTACTAAAACAGACTTATAATCACCTGTCTTTCTAATATATTTTATCAACGATTTAATTAAATCATCTTTTTTTACATTTCGTTTTTTGATATTTAATCTTTTTAAAACATTTCTAAGTTTCTGAACACTAATAGCATTCAGAGCACTTTTAAGATGCACAATAATTGGCTTCAAAGTTTTATCCATTTATTAGGGAGTAAATTTATAAAGGGATTTTCGAAATCAAAAAGTGATAAAAGCTAAACGACGTTTGTGCAATTTACTTCTTAAATGTCTTTGTTTATGAGTATAAGTATATTGTTTACCACAATCACAATTTATTTTTCTATATAAAATTATGCACTGACAAGATTTGCAAAAATGCTGTCTATCAACTTTACCATAACGATGTTGAACATAAAATTCATCAATAGGTTTTGTTTGTTTACAACTTGTGCATGTTTTGTCTTCCATTTATTAGGAAACAAATTTTATAAATACTTAAGCTGAAAAGTTTGCTGCTTTAAAGTCTTCCCAGATCTTTTCATTATTTGGATTTATATTAATTTTAATATCATTTGATATATTACAATAGTCACAAATTTTTTTAATAAAATATGTATATTTTAAATTTTTCTCATAGTACATAAAATCTAGTAATTTTAAAAATAAATCTTCTGCTTCCTTATTAAATTTAAGGTTACTTTTTCTTTTAAACTGATTAAAATATCTTATTCTACTAACATATCTACTTTTTAAATATTTATTATAATCTATATAATAACAGTCTTCCTCTTCATCATATTTCATTTTCTTTATTTGTTTCATTACTTTTTTAAAATTTTCAGGAATTTCAATTTGTTCTTCTTCTGAAGAAGAAAAGTAATTAGTTTCTTCATTAAAATAATTCATTTATTAGATATCATTTTATTAAAAACTTTTAATTTTTTAACATAATAATCTTTAACAATCTTGTTAACTTTATCATAAAAATCATTTGAACCCAACAAGCTATATTTGTAATTAAATCTTCACTGACATATGTACCATTAAAGTTATATTTTATTGCTGTTTTACCTCTTATTTCATGTATATTTTCACGGCCCGAATTCGGGCCGTCTAAATTCTTAACCAAATTGATCATTTTTATGGCGGCCCGAATTCGGGCCACCACAATTTTTATCATCAGACACATAAGAACCATTTACATTATACTTTTCAGTTAAACCACCTTTAATTTCATATATTACATCATTTTTTCCCATGGCTGGAATTCCAGCCGTGGAAATATCTTTAATTAAATCTTCTGAAGCCATTTTTTAAATCTCTTACCTCCATCTTTACAAAGTTTAAAATATCCAGTATTTTTATTTATTATTAATTTAAAATCTCCAAAGAGACCATAATAATAATTATCTTTAATATTTTCATAACATACATCTTTTAATGAAGCCATTTATTAGATATCATTTTATTCTTTTAATATCGTCAGTATTCATTATTTTCATATAACAGTTTTTTCTTTCACATATAGATGTCAGCACAAGGCATTATCTCTCTTTCTTTCTTAGTTGCAAAAAACAGTCATTACATAACACTGATAAGCTGCGAGCGAAAATGTTTACATAAGTTGAATCGCTGCCAATATTCTCCGCGGCGCGCGATTACGTAACGTGTCCTCGGAAAAAAGCAGTTCTTCGTTACGTAACAACTTTGGATCATAGCCAAGCTTCGACATAAATATATGTTTCAAACAGAAACTTCCTGGCCAGACGTGGCCGATCGTTAGCGTAAGCGCTTCGCATGCAAAAGGTACCAGGTTCTAATCTCGGTCGGTAGAATGGCTCCCTGTCTCAATCTTTGAAATCAGAGTTTGGGTTCACGGTAGAGCGTGTGCGTGAATAACATCTGATGGTAGAGAGTGTGTGCGGTGGAGGGTCGAAAGAGTTAACGCCCACCTGGCTGGCCAGGTACAAAAAAAAAGAAGCATAGACCCTCCACCGAAAGGGCGTTTTGCAAAAATTTTTCAAATTACAACCCAACTGTTAAATTCATCAGGATATCCCAACCATTTAACTAAGTATTTATTTCCTTTCTTTCTAATAATTTTTTCAATCTTATAAACCTCATCTTTCTTATCATATTTAACCAGTTCCTTTTCATAAAATGTTCCTGTAATTTCTTCATTATTTAAATCTTTTATTTTATATGTCGGAGGATCTGTGTTCAATATATCGGAAATTATAAATATTTCTTCTGTAAATGTTGGAAGATAACCTTTCTTAAATTCTCTTTTATATTTTGAAATTCTTATTTTATCTCCTTTTTGATATTTTGGTTTATTTTTCTCTTTTTCTTTATACAAATTATTATAAACTTTTAATTCATTTTCTTCCTTACTTGCTTCTATAGGTGTCATTTTAATGGATCTATGATAAGAATTATTATAATTCTTAATTAATTTATCTAGTACATTTAACCACTTTCTAGTATTATTTGCTGTGAAATACTTCCACATTTTAGTCTTTAAAGTTCTATTGAATCTTTCAATAACAGCACATTTAATCTCAATATTCTCAGTTGTAAACCAGTGAATATTTTCATCCTTGAATAACTTTTGAGTTTGTTTATTTATAAACTCTGTACCCTTATCTGTTTGAAGTTTTTCTGGTTTTCTTTCTTTAAATATTTTTTTAAATGCTCTAGTTACCTCTTCACCTGTTTTTCTTTTAATCGGAATTGTCCAAGCATATTTACTGAATATATCAATCACTGATAAAATATAATTTGTGTCATTATTAAAGGATTTAAATTCTTGCATATCTATAAGGTCAGCTTGAAATTGGTCATTGACAAGAGAAACATAAATTCTTCTTCTTTTAAATCTATGAATAAGTGGTTTATGTTTTGTATATACATCTTGTTGATGTAAAAACTCTTCTATATCTTTCCTGGGTAATTTAGTTTTTCTTTGTAATTCATTAATACCACAATAACCAGTTTCTGGTGTATAATAAATATTTTTAAGGTCTACGTCTTTAAAAAAACACTCTTTTTAGTTCCACAAACTTTACACTTTCCTTTTGCCATCGGTCTTCCATTTTTAGCTACTGTTTCTTGAATATCTTTAGTTTCAGTTTTCTGTTTGCACTTTAAGCAATACATATAGGATGAAATTCCTAAACCAAATGTTTTCTTTGCTTTTATAATTGGTTTTATAACAGCTCTAGCTTGTTTCTCTCCTAATGGATAGAATCCACTTGTAGTATTTTCAATTGAATCTAAATCGTTTAAGAGTTCTTGATCAGCAATATGTCTCTGTTTAGTATCTTTAGTTTTACTATAAGCTACATCATGTTTTTTACAAGCTTTATCAACTCTGTTAATTCCTGGATCACCTCTTTTTAATCTCTTTTCTAATTTTGTAAATGGACCACAATACTGGTAACCAGGTATATGCATTTCAGGTGGATTTAATTTATCTTGTAACCATCCTACTATATCACCTCCTTGTAATTCCATTTATTTAAGTGTAAATCTATTTTACATATCTATAACCATTTAGTTGCGTTTGTTTTACATATTTCTCTAAAGGAAAATACTTCATATTTTTTATAAAATCCTCTTCTCTAACGTAAGCATCCTGTTCTGAAATTGAATTAGCGTTTATTAAATTTAATATCTGTTTATAAAATTTGTAAGCTTGTTTATATTCTTCTTTTCTTTCTGAAATATTTAGAGTTTTATCGACAACTTCAATGACTCCTGCTCCTAAAGAAAGTGCTGCTAAAGGAATAAATGCAAAAGCTGATAAACCTGAAGCACTAAATATAAATTTGCCTACTGATAATGATATACTAATTTTATTATAGTAATTAAAACTTTTTCTGTATACATACATTTTCTTTTCTAAATATTCTTCCATTTATATAGGATCAAAGTTATGTCTGTATCTCATATGAGGATTTTTCAAATCTAACATGAAGAAATCATAAGGTTTTTTAATACTTTTTTGATAAGGATCTATATTAAAATCACCATCAATTTCTCTAATAATTTGTTTAATTTCTCTGTGCTGAAGTTTAAAAAATATAAAGTAATCACAGTTGTTTCTTATATCAATAGGTGTTGAATAATAGGTCTGTGATAAATAAATAATGGATGCATTTTTCTTCCTTCCTCTTATAAAAAATTTTTCAATTTCGTTTTGATCTTTTTCTTTTACACAGTCATCAAAAATAACTAGATTTTTTAATGAAGGATCTAAGTCATCTACAGTAATAAATTCATTTATGTCTGAACTAAATAATGTTTCTTTCTTAAACTTTTTAAATAATTTTAATAACTTATTTTTATTCTTTCCCTTTATTTTTAAAATGTCTTCCTCTTCTATATCATCAAACACTGAGTAATTTTCTTTTAATTTAGAGTATTTAGGTTCGTTAATATCTTTTGCACATATGAATAATGCATCAAAATTTAAATGATCATATATTAAATTTAATAGTAAATTTGTTTTTCCACATCCTGAAGATCCTGTTATTAAAAGTTTAAAAGGATGAATAGGTAACATTGGATTTTGATTTGGATCTATAAATTCTTCTGGTTCGGAATAATCTTTTATTTTAATGCTGCAAGGCTTAATCATATTTATTTAATAGAAATTCAGCATCTTCAATAAACATTTCAGCTTCAAATAATAAGTCTTCAGCTGGTATTCCTTGAGATAAATAACATTCAGCTAGATATAATGCCATTTCAGCAAAAGATAAATATTCTTCAATTTGTTCAAAATCTTCCATTTATATAAGTAAAATAATTTGCTTGGAAGTAAAATAATTTGCTTGGAAGTAAAATAATTTGCTTGGAAGTAAAATAATTTGCTTGGAAGTAAAATAATTTGCTTGGAAGCAAATTTTCAGTTAAATAAATGAGTAAAGTGATACAAGATTTATTAAAATTAGCAAAAGTAAATGCTGAACTAAGAAAACGAAATAAGGAAAAGCAATTAGAAGATTTAGGATATGAAGAGGCAATCACAAAATTTCATAAACCTATAGTTGAAAAATTAGAATATCAAGATGTATCTAGAAAAGAAAATTTAAAAGCTATTCAAGATGCAATTGAAGAACTTTCATTTCAACCAATTGCAGAATCTTCAAGATTTCCTGCCTTAGAAGATGTTGAAGAACCTATTTCAGATGCTAAAGAAATGTATGAGAGAGAAGCAGGAATTCATAAAATTAACTTAAACAAAAACTTGAATGTATCAGTTATTAAAAAAAAGTTAGGATTTGATTTACCTTCAGAATTAGTTAATAAATCTGATGAAGAGATTGATGAAAAAATAAAACAAGCAAATGAAAAAATCAGTGAAATCGGACGTCTAAAAGGTCCTCAAGTAAAAGCACTTAATAATGCTAAAGATGAAGAAAAAAAGAAAAAATTAGAGAAAAAAATTGATCGTTTCGATTATAAAATGGCTGAGGTGCGAAAATATATTAGAGCATTAGAAGCTCTCAAAATGGGGAATTACTATATGGGTGAGGGTCTTAATATTTTAGATAAATTAACAGATAAAATATGTAAGGGAACTAAAAATAAGAAAGTATATAACCAAGTAGTTCAAATACTAGATTTATTATTGAAAGAGGGTAAAATGACTAATGAGCAAGTAAAACAATATTATTCAAAGTTTCTATCTTAATAAATGAGTAATTATATTGTATCAAGAATTTATTTGAGTGAAGGTCAGAAAAACAAATTAAAATCAGCAGTTAAGAAAGGTGAAGAAATTACATTGCAAATTGATAAAACTAAAAGTGCTAATCATGATATGTATTTAACAAAAACTCAAATTAATCAAATTAAAAATGGTAAACGAATAACTATAAGTAAGACACAGTTAAAGAAGAACGGTGGATTTCTACCCTTTTTGATCCCTATCTTAGCAGCTCTTGGTACTGGTGCTTTATCTGGTGCTGCTAGTTTTGGTGTGAATAAAGCTTTAAGTAAAGTAACTGGATCAGGTTGTAAACCGAAAGGTTCACACCTTAAAAAACATTCTGGAAAGGGAGTTCTTCAGAATTACGAGGTATATCCAATAAAACGATAGAACAAAATATGAAAGATGTAAAAGGATTCAGAGGTGTATTTACATCAGATTTATTACCTAAAAAGATTAAGAAATTTGAAAGTGGAATTGTTAATTTAGATATATCTACAGGACCTGGGACTCATTGGGTGTGTTATTATAATGATCCTAAATATAATTTTGTGGAATATTTTGATCCATTTGGAGAATATAAATATAAAGACATTAAATTGAATAACATTTTCATACCTAAAAATATTGTAAAATATCTTGAAACATCTAATAAAGGAATTAGATATAATTCGAGTTTTTTACAAGAACCAACATCTGTTAAATGTGGTTTTTATTGTATGAAATACATAACTCAAAGGAATAAAGGTAAATCACCTGTTGAAGTTTTATATTCTTTTACCCAAGAACCAAGTGGTTATAATGAAGATTTTGTGCTTAATAAATGTTAATTTTAGATTAAAAATTTTGAGAAATCAGAAGATTTTACAATTGAATATGTCCCTCCTATTCCTGTTAATGAAAATTCAAAAATAGCTTTAAAATCTATGTCTATGTGGGTTTCATGGAACAATATTGATGAAGAAAATAATACATTTAAGTATTTTGATGGTAGTTTATGGCATGAAATAACTTTAGATAATGGAAATTACACATTAAGGGAATTAAATAACTTTTTAATAAAACGATTTGGAGATGAACCACCAATTAAATTTAAAGCTAATTTCGCTACACAGCGATTTATAATTGAATTAAAAGATGAATATAAAATTGATCTTAGAGAGAGTAAATTACATGAAATTTTAGGATTTGAATCAGAAATATATGAAGATAATCATCAAGAAGGAAAATATATGGCAAACATTTCTAGAGGAGTTGATGACATACATATTCATTGTGATGTAATTACAGGAACTTTATATAATAATATTAATTCAGATATTTTATATTCTTTTACGCCATCTAATCCTCCTGGTAGTTTAATAAAAATTGATGAAATAAATCCTTTATTTTTACCTGTTAATAGACGAAATTATATTCATAGAATTCGAATGTATATCACGAATCAAGATAATGAACTGATAGACTTGAATAATATGAGAGTTTTATATAGATTAATTTTAGCTTAAGCGCAGGCTTTTCAGCTTAATAAATGAATTATAACAAACATAGATTATATGCAAAACGATATGGTGGTAATATCTTCACTGAAGGAATCAAAACTGTTGGGAAAAAATATTAGAAGTTTTAGGTAAATCAATTGAAGATAAAACTAAAAAAGTTATTCAAAATAAACTTGAAAATATATTATCTAAACCCTCTGTAACTGTTAATGATATATTATCTAAACCCTCTGTAACTGTTAATGATATATTAGCTAAGAAGAAAATTCAGGATCGATATGGATCTGGTTTGAAATGGTATAAATGAGTTTTTTATCCTAATAAATGGAAAAACTTTGGGACTTAAAAGCTATTCCAGATTATTACAGTAATAAAATTGCTAAGTATGAATATATAAAACATAATGAAGATAGTACTAATGTAAAAGAATCTGATCAATATAAGTTTACTATTAAAGATACAAATTCACCTATATTATATAGTAACGGTTATATATGCTTAGAAAGTAAAATAGTAAAAAATAATAATGATACTATAGGAACTGATAATGTTACATTTGTAAATGGTGGGAATCTGTTTAGATCCGCTTCATTAACTATAGGAAAAGAACAAACTGATTCTAATATTGAATGTGCTTCATTAATTCATCAAATTAATGGACTTATAAATTTCACAAAAGATTATTCCACTTCAGAGGCTACAAATATGATGTATTATGTTGATACATCAGAATCAGCTGATAAAGATAAAATAGTAATAGATGATCCTAATAAAGATGTAAAGAAAGGATCAGATATCAAATTAAAAGAAAATGCCTCTTATAATAAAGGATTTAGACAGAGATGGCTTTTAACAAAAAACAGTAATGTAATAAAATTTTGGATTCCTTTAAGACAACTTTTTGGGTTCCTCAACGATTTTAGAAGATTAATTTCTGATATAAAAGTTACATTTGAATTTCAAAGAAATAGTCATAATGATATGTTATACACAGATGTTGCAAATCCCAATTATAAAGTTATTATATCTGATTTTCAATTATGGTTACCTTATGTAGAGTTGTACCCATCCATTGAGGCTGAATTTAAAAGTATAGCTTTGAATTCTACACCTATTGAAATTACTTGGTGTTCTGCTTCAATTGAGAAAAGTAATCAGCAAACAACATCAAGTGGTGCATGTCATATAAGAACTACATCTGATGAGGTGTTAAGTGTTCTTGTCATTCCACAGTATGTAGAAAAAGAAAGCAATCAAAATCAGAACAATATGGTTTTTGATAATTTAGATCTCCTTGAATGCTGGATATTATGTAATAATAAAAAAGTTCCAGAAGAAATTTATAAAACGAATTTTAAAGATGGGCAGTTAGATTATAATAGATGTTATTCTGAATTATTAGCAGCTGGATTAAATACTCATAATACTGAAAGTGGATGTCTTATAAGTTATGTAAATTATGCGAGATTGTATCCAATCTTTTATTTTAATTTATCTAATCATCCAGAGTATACTAATATTTCGAATTTAAGACTAGAATTTAACTGGAGATTAGGATCGAATCCAGGTAAACCATATAGATTTTATTTCATCGTGAATGAAAGAAAAAGAGGATCACTTAATATGGCTAATAAGGAATTTAAAACTTTAAAAACTTTAGATTAAATAAATGAATTGGTACCCTTTTGGTTCATCTTATGAAGAATTTGGAATTGGACCACCTGGACCTCCTGGAAATGGATTTAAATTAACAGATGATGGTAATTATGATATGGAAGAAAAAAATTTAAAAAATTGTAAAGAACCTATAGATGAACATGATGTTACTACAAGAGAATATGTTTTAAAACAAATGAGAGAGAATAATCTGGAAGTTAAAAGTGAAATAGAAAAAAATATTAATGGTAGTTTTTCAGATTTTGTTCAAGAAACTGCTGTAAGAATAAGAGATTTAGATGCTGTACTTAAAGGTGAATTAAGTAATTTGGATCAAAAATATTTACATATTCAAGATGGGAATGTAATTAATGCAAAAGGTAAAAGAATAGGAAATGTTGCTGATCCTACAGCAGATAAGAATGCAGTGAATAAGAGGTATTTAGAAAACAATGTTTTAATTTTAAAAGATGAAAAGTTTGATGTTCAAAATAAAAGACTAGTGAATATTCCATCTCCTCAGGATATGTATGACGCAGTTAATAAAAATTACGTGGATAATCAAAAATGTTATGCAACAATTCAAGAAGATAAAAAGCATATAATACTCTTGGTGCTATGCGTTACTGGGAAACAGTCGTTTTTATGAAATTTAGTAGCAATCTCCTTGACAGAAATATGAAACTGAGTGAAAATATGGATATGAAAATTACATTTTATTTACGTCCTAATTATACTAATGGGAAATCAGAAGTTTTAATTACACTTGGGGAGAATATATTATTTAATAGTGATGCCTACACAGATAAACCTTTAATACTCTTTGCATCAGGAAAAAAGAATGATGAATTAAGCATACAAGTCATGTCTTATTTAGAATTAAACATTTTTAAACCTTACTTAGAAATTGAAAAAATAACATTCCATTTATAAAAATACATTCTATGTAAATGGATAGACTAATTAGGAGCAGTATTAATTGGGATTCATTTTCTAAAGATAATGAACTTTCAGAAGATATAATTAGAAGTGTAAAAGATGCAGTAAATTGGGATTTAATATCAGAATATCAAAAATTATCTGAAGATTTTATTTCAGAATTTCGTGATAAAGTGAACTGGGATAAAATTTCTCAATATCAGATTCTTTCTGAATATTTTATGAATAACAATGAATTAAACTGGTCTTTGATTTCTCAATATCAAACACTTTCTGAGGGTTTTATATTAATGAATATTGATAAATTAGATATGAGAAGAATTTCTATGTATCAGAAATTAAGTAATGATTTTATAAAAGAAAACTTTCGATTCTTAGACATGTCAGTAATTCCAATAAAACAAAAATTAAGTGAAGAAACTATAGATTTTCTTAGTGATTTTATTGATTGGAAAGAAGTTACAAGAAATCAAGAATTAACAGAAGATTTTATTATGAAATATAAAGATAAAATTAACTGGTGTGATATTGTTATCAATAGAAAATTCTCTGATGATTTTATAAATGTAAACTATAAAAAACTTGTTGTGTATCTACTTGCAAAGATATGTCATAAAATTTAAATATTTTTTAATCTTCCTACACTTTTTATCTTCCTATAAGGGGTATCCATTTTGGGTACCCCTTTTTTTAATGCATTTTTAAAAAGGACTTTGCAAAGTACCAATTCAAAGTAGTTTGTTTTACAACTTTTCTATTCATCACTAAATCCATCATTTCATCACTTTTAAAATCAAAACTATTCAAAGTTCAAAATGATTGCAATTGTTCAAAAATGTTCACAAAAATGACTTAAAATGTGTGTTTTTATGATGCTCTAGTTTGATGAAAAACAGAGTAAAAACTTCAATTTTCAAAAATCTGATGTTTTTGACTATTTTATGCTAAAAAATCAATGATTTTTAATGAAAATATGGTGTTTTTGTTCATAAAAGCCTTAAAATGTTCGTGATTATTGAGGTCTGAAAAATCAAAAAACGCCTGATTTTGAGGTTTTTTGTAGTATATGATGTGTCCCATAGTATGGGACATATACTACTACCTTGGCTACTTACAATGGACGCTCCCTATCTTCTGATTCAAGGCTTCTTGAATTGGAAGAGGAACTACAAAGGATCAAGTGGGACATCGTGGGGCTAAGTGAGGTAAGGAGAAAAGGAGAAGATCTCATCGAACTGAAAAGTGGACATCTCTTCTACTATCGTGGGACAGATACTGGCAGAACTAGTGGTGTTGGATTTATAATAAACAAGAAACTGAAGGATAAAGTTGTAGAAGTTGAAAGTTCCTCTGACAGAGCTGCACGACTTGTTATCCAACTCTCGAAAAGATACCAGGCTCAGATTATTCAAACTTATGCACCCACCACAAGTCATCCGGAAGAAGAAATTGAAGAATTTTATGAGGAAATTTGTCACCTAAATAATAAAGGTAAGCAGCACTTGAAAATAATTATGGGAGATTTCAATGCAAAAATAGGGCAACGGCAACAGAATGAAACTTCAGTAGGTAAATTCGGTCATGGCAACAGAAACCAGCGTGGAAATGCTCTCGTTGAGTTTGCAGAGGCAGAAGGGTTTTTCATCTTGAACTCCTTCTTCAAGAAAAAGCCACACAGGAAATGGACATGGAGACATCCAAATGGGACGACAAGTGAAATTGATTTTTATTATGTGTAACAAAAAATTCGTCATAGAAGACTGCAGTGTGCTAAACAAGTTCAACACAGGTAGTGACCATAGATTGGTGAGATGTAAGATGCACCTCAACACTAAACTTGAACGCGGCAAGCTCATAAGACAAACAAAATCTATTGACATAACCAACCTTAAAAAACACCATAATACCTTCAAGTTGGAACTGAAGAACAGGTTCTCTGCTTTAGAAGGCCTAACATCGGAAGAAGTGGACATCTCTGAAGTTAACAGAAAAGTAACCAAAGCTCTTATGGAAACAGCAACAAAATTAGCTGGGTCTAAGAACAAGTTGCATGTGAACAAATTATCAGGAAAAACCAAAATGTTGATGCAAAAAAGAAGAGAGATGAGGACAACTAAAGAAGATGTGACTTCCAAAGTGGAACATATAGAGCTATGCAAGACAGTACGAAAAAGTATCACTGAAGACGTAAGGAAATTCAACTGTGAACTAGTGAGGAAAGCAATTGAAAACAACCAAAGCCTAAAGATAGCAAAGGGACATCTCAGTAAGGGAAGAAAACAGATTATGGCACTGAGAAAAGAAGATGGTTCTGTAACAAGAAATAGAGGCGAAATTTTGACAAGAGTGAAAGATTTCTACTCCAAATTATATGAAAGGGATGATATATGCACTCCAGACATCATGAAAGATACCAGTACCAGAGTTCCTCCAGTCCTTCCAGCAGAAGTTGCACATGCAATCAAGAACATGAAGCGAGGAAAAGCTCCAGGAGAAGATGGAATTACTGTAGACATCATACAAGAAGCAAGTGGAGAAATCGAAACAGTACTCGCCCAAATTTTCACTCGATGCCTTAATGAAGGAAAGATTCCTGAGGATTGGAACACCGCTACAATGATCCTGCTACATAAGAGAGGTGACATTGAGGATCTCGGAAACTACAGGCCTATCAGCCTCCTATCAGTAGTTTATAAAATCTTCACTAAAGTTCTTTCACACCGCTTGAAGGTAACACTGGACATGGCTCAACCGAGAGAACAAGCTGGATTCAGGAGTGGCTACAGCACAATAGATCATATCCACGTGCTGAGAGAACTAATTGAAAGAGCGAGGGAATATGAACTTCCATTGTGCATGGCTTTTATCGATTATGAAAAAGCCTTTGATTCGGTGAAACCATCAGCAGTTACAATGGCTCTGAAAACCTGCGGTATTGAAGATGCATACATTAATATTATTAATAACATCTATGAAAATGCAAGTGCAAAGATTAGGCTGTTTGAAAATACAACACACGTAAAAATTGGAAAGGGAGTGAGACAAGGTGACACCATATCTCCGAAGCTCTTTAATGCCACATTGGAGGGTGTTTTTCAGTCGCTGAGCTGGGAAAACAAGGGGATAAAGATTAATGGAGATTATCTAACCCACCTTCGTTTTGCTGATGACGTAGTCATTTTTGCAACTAGCCCATCAGAGCTGCAGAGTATGATCCAGGAACTTGCTGACAAGAGTAAAGAAGTGGGATTAAAAATGAACTTTCAGAAGACAAAAGTGATGTTCAATGCTTTTACAAGAAATGAAGATTTATCGATTGATGGAGAAAAGCTGGAGATAACAGACATGTACGTTTATCTTGGACAGCAGATATCAAGTGAGGGTCACATTGGTGAAGAAATTAATCGGCGTACAAAACTTGCCTGGAGAGCTTTTGGAAGAAACAGCATAATTTTCAAGAGCAATATGCCATTATGTCTTAAAAGAAAAGTGTTTGATCAATGCATCCTTCCAGTGCTTACGTATGGTGCAGAGACGTGGACCTTAACTAAAAGAGACATACAAAGGCTGCAGACAACTCAAAGCAGCATGGAGAGGTGCATGCTTGGTGTAACCAGGAGAGATAAGAAGAGGAACTCGTGGATCCGAAAAATGATCAGAGTTAAATCCCTGAAATGGCAATGGGCTGGACATACTGCCAGAAGGACAGATCATCGATGGGCAGCCGAAATTTTAGATTGGATTCCAAGGGACAGGAAAAGACCCAGAAGAAGACCACATGGGAGATGGGTGGATGAAATTCGAAAGTATGCAGGGGTGACATGGAGGAGACTGGCACAAGACAGACCGTTGTGGAGGAAACTTGGGGAGACCTTCGTCCAGCAGTGGATTGATAATGGTTGACAATGATGATGATGATGATGATATGAAAATAATATGGTTGGCAAGGTTTTATGGTTTAACAATATTAATCATCTGCCATTGTATTTTAATTGTTGAATTAACAGAAAGTGCTGTTACAACTGTATGTAATTATAACAAGAGTTAGTTGGGCAAAGAATGTTCTTATATCTTGAATGAGATTTATAAAGATTTACCTTGGGGACAATCATATTGAATACAACACTTACAAGCTCAATAGTTTGACCCAAGTACTGAACATACTTTTGTAAAATAATAATTATTATTTGGTTTTCTTGTAAAGGGTAATTCTGGCTATGTTATTTTTTTTATTGTTGTTGAACTGTGGTGGAATTTAATTTAATATTTTTTGGATATATAATAACTATATCCTGTATGGGTACATATGCTCATTACGCATTGTGGGTCCACTCTGGAGTGATATGCATAATTTTTTTTTATATCAGGAGCTGTGTTTTCGATGTTTGTTTTTTTCTTTTTTTTTTTTTTTTTTTTTTTTTTGTGAAAATGTGGAGTTTATATTTATGTCACATATGTATACACAAAAGTGTTGAATGTTTTGTTTAAGCTGTTTTCCTTATTTATATTTATTATTTATTGTAAGTATAGCAGTGGACATAAACAGATTTGATTCTATGTCCCTAGATACTGAATTAAATTTAAATGTAATGAAAAATAAGTGACCTGCTATGACACCTATGCATATTTTGTGTTATAAGGTAATATCTTTGAAAGCTGATGTGATATGAGCATGAAAATGAACTTTGTATGGAGAATATATGTGCATGCATGTTTATTATTTGTTTTGTATTTCTTTATTTTTCCCTTATTCTGGTTAAATACAGTTTGAATGATTTAATACAGCAGCGAGATTTCAAAAATATGACCTCTCAATAGCGACCCTTCACTTAACTGTAAAATTTGAAGTAAGGAAATATAGTATATCCAACTTCAGAAACTTAAATTTGTGAGATTACTGAAAATATTAAATTATCTGCACATATCAGGCAAGTAATTCTATTCTTTCAGCACCTAACCCTCTGTGAAAAAATCGCATTCCGATTTTTGTTTCGTAACGTCTCCGAGTTTAGTTTCCCGAAATGCTGTTTTTTTTTTCTTCCTCTTTTTTTCTTTTTTAGAAATCTTGTGAAATTAAGAAGAAAAAACATTCTTATTTACACAGTTGCTTAAACAGTAAGGTTGTATAATTGATAATTATTAAATCCCTCATTTTATCTGTCTAAACGCCTCGTAGCTTCAGAGGTTTCCGTAGTTTCAGAGCAAGCCTTTTGCCTGCTTGGACGTCAAACGCAGCGCGGGCGGTGACGTATGGCGGCCAATGATGCGTGGATAGGGCTTAGGGATAGGGTGGAGTCTCTAGTAATATAACCTCCTTGGTCTAGCCAAGGCTGCACTCGATCCTACCAGGCTGTAACATTAAGCAAAAACAGCGAGGACAGAAAAGATGAGTTGGTACGCAGCGCCATCTATCGACGTTGTTCGCATTAACAATCTGATTCCGTATCATTATTTACATTTGAGATTTTATTTATATTCACTTTCACATGAACAGATGGATATTTGTATTCTGAATTCGTAGTACTTGGGCAAGAGAATTTTTCTGTAGGAACTGGTGTAATTGATGTGTAAATATCATTCCTCCTTTTTTCTTCAACGATCTAGGGCTGAGATTTTGGTAAATGTGTAGATTAGCGTCTTAAATTATTTCGTCGTAAAAATGTTAGTACCTGGAAAAAGTGCGACATACAGATTTTAGAGTATGGAAATTAATGGCAAATGGTGCAGAAATTTCGTATTTTAAATGTCTTTTAATGATTTTTATCGTAACATTTACCTGTAAGTTCGATGCTGTGAAGAGACGCTACCGTAGGCCTAACGTATCGAACGCACAGATAAATGTTACGATAAAAATCTTTAAAAGACATTTGAAACAGAAAATTTCTGCACCATTTGCCATTAATTTTCATAATCTAAAATCTGTACGTCGCACTTTTCCCAGGTAATATTTTTCCGACAGAATTATTTTAAAACGCAAATCTACACATTTACCTACTATTTTACTTAATATGAGTTTATATAGCTGAGGTTTTATTTCTGAAATTGAATTAGGTACGTAATTATCAGAATGAAAATGCTTACCACAAACAATAGTTGAAGGTAACTTGTCATTTGGAGCAAAATCCTGGCGAGATATTTCTTTCAGCAACAGTTGCTTTATGTTCTGATTTGAGGGAAACTCATGGAATGAAAATCCCACGTTTTTCTTCTCAGAAGATGTGCATATCGGCACACAACAGTAAACTATTTTTAAAATGGGTTAGATTTTGTTGTGATATATTCAGGCTATAATGAAAAAGAACGTTTCGTTTCTTTGTGACGCACTGCAGAGGTAATTAAAGCACGTGTGAAGATGACAAATATGCAGCGAATCATTCCGTCCATATAACTTAGTTGGGAGAGCAACTTACTCCGGAGTGAGGGGGATACGGATTCAATCTCCGGCAGGGACAAATTTGTTCATTTTTACATCTTTTGATAAACTACAAATATTTCTCCAACTATAATTTGTTTTAATATGCTCAAATATTATACGTAGCTTATTTCGCTGAAAAGTGTATCAAGACGCATGCTATGCTTCAAAATATAATAAGTAGACTAATCATATCGCAGTTCAGGATCAGGAATGTGTTGAATGCATTTTAATTGATAAAAATTTCAAGACTGCCGACCCTCCCCCTTTCGTTTAACTGAAGAAAGTTTGTTCTTGAAATGTTTGAAGTAGTAATTACTCTGTCAGGGGTTTATATAGATATTTTTTTCGGGGGGGGGGGGGCGAAAATGGAAGTTTTTGAAATCCACCAGAACAAAATTAAAGTTAATGAAAAGCAGAAGAAAAACTACCGCATTTTTTTCTAATATAAGTTGATGTATAGTATTTTTATTAAATTAAGGCATCTTTTTCTAATGTAAGTCGCATTTTAACCAAAAATAAAAAAATATGAAACACTTTCGTGGGCCAAGGTTCCCCTCCAAATGCGCCCCTGTACTACATATACTGCATAGTAATTATATCTATATATGTAAATATTGTAGTAAAAATTATATATATATAAGGATTCTTCGTGCGGTAAACAATATTTTAATTAGAAAAGCCTTTCAACACGATAAAATATATTTATCAATACAGTCTGTACTAAAAAATAGACATTTTTAAGGCACAACAACTTACAAGATCTTTCAAAGCACCAAGTGCTCCATCGTCAGGTATTTCAATATACCTAAACAAAACAACGGATGAAAGCAAGAAGCATTTTCAAATTACGCGATCACGTGATATCAAAACGAGGTTTACATTAAAAATAGTAGAAGTTTTGTCATGCGCTAAATGGTTTCAACAAATAATACTATCAATTGCTATTACATATGCCAAGAAAATATATACACAGAGGATAATTAATAAGTTGACATTAATCGTCAAACTGTAAGTGAATTATTAGGAGTTAAGTGTTGCTGGATAGGAGTATGCTGTTCTGGCCGCATTAACATGGCCCAAGGCACTGGAACGAAACGTGGAGTTTCTTCATTACAGCAGTCAAGCTGTGCGATAATATACAGAAACTTTCAGCAAATCGAAGAGATCGCTTTGTACGATTTGAGCTCAGCACACTGGCTTTGGTCCAGTCTGGTCAGTAGATACCTCTATTAACTAATCGTGCAAGATAGGTAGCATCAGAGTTATTAGTAATTGAGTACTTGTGCTCATATATTCTTGTTCGCAATGGGCGTGCAGTGGATCCTATACATGCAATTGCTGGATCTTCTGGGTCAACAGGAATTAAGGGTATTTTGTAAACCCCATGGCTGTTCAGTGTGGAAACTTGGTCACGGTCTTTTTGCACGATGGCACGAATACTTTTCGTACTTTCACCAAACGCAATGTGGAGTTTTTTGCATATGTTCTTTAGTATTGTTGTGACTTCAGATATATAGTCCACAGTGCCAACATATTTTGCAATTCTGGTTTCCCTTTGTAAGGTACTTTTGTCTAGACATTTCACTGATCGAGCAACTTTTTCAACGATCGTTTTATGGTAGCCATGCGCCATCGTAACCATCTGGATATGATTTAACTCATTTCTTCTAGCCTGGATATTTGAGGAATGGGTGAAGGCTCTTCGGACCATGTACTCAATAGCTCCTAGTTTTTGTTTTCTTGGGTGCGATGAATTACGCGGAATAATAGCAGATTGTGTTGCAGGCTTTCTGTAGAATGAATAGGATAAATAGTTGGTATCGGGATGTCTTTTTAGTAATATGTCCAAGAATGGAAGAGTATTATCATTTTCATGCTCAATGGTAAAATTTATGGAACTGTAATGTTTTGAGAGCTCTTTAGCAAACTCTTCAATTTTGTTTTTATGATGCGGCCAGAAAACAAGTATGTCGTCTACATATCTAATGTAGAGATCAGGCTTGAGTTGGAAATATTGTAAAACATTGTTTTCTAGGTCTTTCATTAACAATTCAGCGAGCACCCCTGAAAATGGGGAACCCATCGGCGCACCTCCAGTCTGGCGGTAAATGGTTCCTTCATACCGGAAGAATGTGTGTTTCTGTACGAAACGTAAAGCATTTATAATTGCTTGGATTTCATTAATAGTATAAGAATTCAAAGCCAATAGACGGTTCTGAATAATGGAGTGTACATCTCCAATCGGCGCATTGGAGTACAAAGAGACAACATTGAGTGATGCCATAGCAAACGGCTTTCCCTTTCGTAAGAATGGCTTAATGTTGTCAATAGCCTTAACAGAGCTATTAACAGAGTAGGAGGGACCTGTAGTTAATGGTTTGAGGAATTTTGCGAGCGCAATTTCCAGCTGGCGGGTTGGGCTTGCATATCTTGAAAGAAGTGGGCGTACAGGAAGACCCTCCTTATGAGTCTTTACTTGGCCAAATAGTTCAGGTATTCGAGGGCCTATAGTAGGGTATATTTCCTTAGCAACATTTTCAGGTAATCCTCCATGTTTTCTGAGTTTTGCCACTGCTGCTACTGTAGATGAAGTTGGATCCGAAGACACGATCTTTTGCGGTATACTCGCAATGGCATCATTCATCTTATTAACATAGTCTGCTTTGTTTAAGATGACAATTTGTTGCGTCTTGTCAGCTTTTAAAATGGAGATAGTTTCATCAGACTTCAATAACTTCAGCTGTTTAATCTCATTACAAAACTTACGGTCATCCGGTGCTCTAGGCTTATTGGCTAACTTTTGTACAGATTTTGCCAGTTTATATCGTACGTGTTCTCTTTCAGTTTGAGGAATAGTTTCAACGATATTTTTCATCTGCGTAATAAGGTGGCATTTATTAACTTTGTTTGTCGGGTAAGCAAACTTTAGTCCTCGTTTTAGAGCCTCAGACTGTGTGGGGTTAAGGACTAGGTTACTCAGGTTTAAGAATTGTGTCTGATATAGACCATTTGCATTTTTGCTCATATTCGATGGTTCTCGTTGAGATTCAACCTTGTCAGCAATGAGATTTCTCTGTTTTCTAATGTGTCTTTCTTGCATTGTTGCAACTCTCTGAAGAAGTTTAGGCGTAAATAAAACCATAGCTCTATCTTGAATAATAGGGTGAGTGCAAGCCATAAAAGTTTTGTAGGCAGAATACGTGTTACGTTGTAGAATATTTATATAAGACCGCTTTCTTCTTATTTCGGCCGTAAGTCGTTTATATTCTGCTTTTTGAATAACAGTTCTATCGCGTATAGAAACTGTATGGCATCTTATCCATAAGTACTTAGGAATAATTTGAAGGTCTCGGCAATTAATTAGAAAAGCAAGATGGGCTTCTTCAGTTACCAGGCGTTGCTTATAGTTGAAGAACATTTTTGCTTTCTGATCCGTCATTACAAATAGTTCGAAAACGAAGCAAATGTAAATAGAAGCTTTACAAGGCGTTGACTTTAATAAGGTCTTATATAAATATTCTGCAACGTAACACGTATTCTGCCTACAAAACTTTTATGGCTTGCACTCACCCTATAATTCAAGATAGAACTCTGATTTTATTTACGTCTAAACTTCTTCATAGAGTTGCAACAATGCAAGAAAGACACATTAGAAAACTGAGAAATCTCATTGCTGACAAGGTTGAATCTCAACGAGAACCATCGAATATGAGCAAAAATGCAAATGGTCTATATTAGACAATTCTTAAACCTGAGTAACCTAGTCCTTAACCCCACACAGTCTGAGGCTCTAAAACGAGGACTAAAGTTTGCTTACCCGACAAACAAAGGTTAATAAATGTCACCTTATTACGCAGACGGAAAATATCGTTGCAACTATTCCTCAAACTGAAAGAGAACACGTACGATATAAACTGGCAAAATCTGTACAAAAGTTAGCCAATAAGCCCAGAACACCGGATGACCGTAAATTTTGTAATGAGATTAAACAGCTGAAGTTATTGAAGTCTGATGAAAATATCTCCATTTTAAAAGCTGACAAGACGCAACAAATTGTCATCTTAAACAAAGCAGACTATGTTAATAAGATGAATGATGCCATTGCGAGTATACCGCAAAAGATCCATCCTGTCTTCGGATCCAACCTCATCTACAGTAGCAGCAGTGACAAAACTCAGAAAACATGGAGGCTTACCAGCAAATGTTGCTAAGGAAATATACCCTACTATAGGCCTTCGAATACCAGAATTATTTGGCCAAGTAAACACTCATAAGGAGGGTCTTCCTGTAGGCCCACTTCTTTCAAGATATGCAAGCCCAACCCGCCAGCTGTAAATTGCTCTCGCAAAATTCCTCAAACCATTAACTACAGGTCCCTCCTACTCAGTTAATAGCTCTGTTAAGGCTATTGACAACATTAAGCCATTCTTACGAAAGGGAAAGCCGTTTGCTATGGCATCACTCAATGTTGTCCCTTTGTATTCCAATGTGCCGATTGGAGATGTACACTCCATTATTCAGAACCGTCTATTGGCTTTGAATTCTTATACTATTAATGAAATCCAAGCAATTATAAATGCTCTACGTTTCGTACAGAAACACACATTCTTCCGGTATGAAGGAACCATTTACCGCCAGACTGGAGGTGCGCCGATGGGTTCCCCATTTTCAGGGGTGCTCGCTGAATTGTTAATGAAAGACCTAGAAAACAATGTTTTACAATATTTCCAACTCAAGCCTGATCTCTACATTAGATATGTAGACGACATACCTGTTTTCTGACCGCATCATAAAAACAAAATTGAAGAGTGTGCTAAAGAGCTCTCAAAACATTACAGTTCCATAAATTTTACCATTGAGCATGAAAATGATAATACTCTTCCATTCTTGGACATATTACTAAAAGACATCCCGATACCAACTGTTTATCCTATTCATTCTACAGAAAGCCTGCAACACAATCTGCTATTATTCCGCGTAATTCATCGCACCCAAGAAAACAAAAACTAGGAGCTATTGAGTACATGGTCCGAAGAGCCTTCACCCACTCCTCAAATATCCAGGCTAGAAGAAATGAGTTAAATCATATCCAGATGGTTACGATGGCGCATGGCTACCATAAAACGATCGTTGAAAAAGTTGCTCGATCAGTGAAATGTCTAGACAAAAGTACCTTACAAAGGGAAACCAGAATTGCAAAATTTGTTGGCACTGTGGACTATATACCTGAAGTCACTACAATACTAAAGAACATATGCAAAAACTCCACATTGCGTTTGGTGAAAGTACGAAAAGTATTCGTGCCATCGTGCAAAAAGACCGTGACCAAGTTTCCACACTGAACAGCTATGGGGTTTACAAAATACCCTTAATTCCTGTTGACCCAGAAGATCCAGCAATTGCATATATAGGATCCACTGCACGCCCATTGCGAACAAGAATATATGAGCACAAGTACTCAATTACTAATAACTCTGATGCTACCTCTCTTGCACGATTAGTTAATAGAGGTATCTACCGACCAGACTGGACCAAAGCCAGTGTGCTGAGCTCAAATCGTACAAAGCGATCTCTTCGATTTGCTGAAAGTTTCTGTATATTATCGCACAGCTCTGACTGCTGTAATGAAGAAACTCCACGTTTCGTTCCAGTGCCTTGGGCCATGTTAATGCAGCCAGAACAGCATACTCCTATCCAGCAACACTTAACTCCTAATAATTCACTTACAGTTTGACGATTAATGTCAACTTATTAATTATCCTCTGTGTATATATTTTCTTGGCATATGTAATAGCAATTCATAGCATTATTTGTTGAAACCATTTAGCGCATGACAAAACTTCTACTATTTTTAATGTAAACCTCGTTATTGTTATCACGTGATCGCGTAATTTGAAAATGCTTCTTGCTTTCATCCGTTGTTTTGTTTAGGTATATTGAAATACCTGACGATGGAGCACTTGGTGCTTTGAAAGATCTTGTAAGTTGTTGTGCCTTAAAAATGTCTATTTTTTAGTACAGACTGTATTAATAAATATATCTTTTCGTGCTGAAAGGCTTTTCTAATTAAAATATTATATATAAGAAAGTTTGTTCTTGAAGAAGTAATTATATATAATGGAAAGCTTTCCCCCTCTAAGGTTCCATTTGCACCGCCGGTTAAAAAGTCCTGACAGGAACGCTGGTATTAGCAGTTCGCAGCCTTCGGGAAAGGGGATTGCTTTTACGTTCTCGGGCTGGTAATAATCCCACATGTTGCAGTAACACAGGTTATACAAAAAAGAACAACACGTACTTCGAAAATACACATAAGGATATTGATTTATAAAATAACTTACCTTACAGAGTCCTGCTGATTGATGTCCAGTTGATTTTGTTGCTCTCTAGAACGCCGTAATCGCTGGGCTCTAGATTCCTTGCTGTGTCCAGGACGCCTTGCTGTTCTTCTATTATTTTGTGGCATAATGGCAAAGTATTAATAGTTTGACAAGGAGTGAGTTCTTATAAGAACTTTTTTTTTTTTTTTTGATTGGAGGTTTAACGACCACCGTGAGCAACTCAATGGGCTATAAACAGTCGCCCGTCCCTAATTTAGGGTCACTGGTTCCAGGGAAGGGTGAGAGCCAGTGCCGTAAGACAAACACAACATCCATGCCTCACCGGGATTCGAACCCGGACCCCATTCGGACGAATGATCAGAGGCCATCACTTAGACCACTGCGCCACCGGGGCGGCGATAAGAACTTTTCAGTTAAAAATAACTTACTTAACGAAGTCGAAACACAAACACAGCAAGATTCGAATCCCGGTGAGGCATGGGTGTTGTGTTTGTCTTAAGGCACTGGCTCTCTCCCTTCCCTGGAACCAGTGACCCTAAATTAGGGACGGGCGACTGCTTATAGCCCATTGAGTTGCTCACGGTGGTCGTTAAACCTCCAATCAAAAAAAAAAAGAATGAAAAGACAAAATACGCGCTGTTACGTTTTAACTAATGACGTGTTTGGGGGTGGAGCTCATAAATAGGTGGAGCTTTGTAAAGAGGTGGGGTTTCTGTAGCTCAAATTCAGGGGTCCTCTAAAAACGTACACATTTTGTCTTCAAAAAATGAACATACAATAGGATTTAAGATAATTTATGAAAAAGATTCCAATTCCACTTTTGCGGCTCTTTATTAATTTCTATTCGGCTCAGATAATTAGGAAAATCAGACAGAAATGAGAGATTTCGTTTCTTCCAGACAGAAACCCTGCTAGGCTGGCTTATCGCGCCATCTAGCGCCAAATTGGAATACTTTGGAGTCAGATAAATTGAATTTTAAATAAAATTCTAACAAATTTTTTTGAATATTAACTGCATCACGTATTAGCTATGGGTCGTTTTTATTTGTGCTCAAAATTTCAGGTTCTACAAATTAATAGTTTTCGAGAAAATGTGTACAAAAGAATTTGCATTGCAGATATAGGATAGAATTTCTGTTACACTCATTCAAAGACAGCCTTAAAAGAAACACAAGAAAACACGACGAACATACACAATCCAGCAATCCAAACAACGTGAAAACTGAGATGTTTATACCTTGGGTCGCAGTGCTATCTAATGGCTGAAATCGTCCCTAACGCCCACTGGCCAATCAACAAAAGTCTATTGTCTTCAATGCTAATGTTATAGCCTTTTCTTAAGCCAGTTCAGCCTTGGTCTAGCTATGGTTCCATGGATGCATGCATGGTTCATACCAATTCGATATTCTATCGATATGTAACTATCGAGGTATCTACAGCTGTATACAAGGTAACCTTCTTAGCTGTATATTTGCTTTGTAAAGCATGTATTTGTAATACAAATAGCAAACAAGGCGGTATGCTTCGTTCAGTTTATGATTGCATAAGGTCAAAATGATTAAAAAAGAAATTAATACATTTGCTGTCTTCAGAATAAATGAAAATTGTTAAATATGCAGTCTCTGCTGAAACATTCTGTAGGGGACATCGCTCAAGAATGTAATATAAAGGAAGCAGTGAAAAAAGAAGTAGATCCATCACCAGATACTGTTCCAGATTCAAGCGAAAATCTTTGGGAGTGTGAAAAATGCTCAAAAAAATTCACATCAGAATCCAGCTTTACAAAGCATGTGCTGTTGCACGCTAGTGAGAAATCATTCCAGTGTGGTTTGTGTTTCAAGAAATTCGCACAGAAAAGATATCTCTTTAGGCATATAAAAATCCACACTGATGAACAAGCTTACCAGTGTGATACCTGTTCCAAGACATTCAACGAAAAATATAAGATGTCAAGACATATGCTTCTTCACACTGGTCAAAGTCCTTTCCAATGTGAAGTATGTACCAAACAATTTACATGTGGATCTCAGCTTTCACGACATCAGCTCCTTCACACAGGTGAAAAACCACACCAATGTCTTCTCTGCTCTAAGAAGTTCACTGAGAAATCTCATCTGTCATGTCATATGCTCCTTCACTCTAGTGAAAAACCTTACCAATGTGATGTATGTTTAAAGCAATTCCTGTACAGATCTCATCTTTCAAGACATATGCTCATTCACACTGGTGAGAAACCTTACCAATGTGTTGTATGCTCTAAGAAATTCATTGACATAGGTACACGTTCTAAACACATGCTCGTTCACACTGGTGAAAAACCTTACCAATGTGATGTTTGCTCTAATGGGTTCAGTCAGAAAGGTCATCTTTCAAAGCATATGCTTCTTCATACTGGTGATAAAGCTCAGGATTGATACATGTTCCAAACATTTGAACAGAAAGCTTATCTTTCAAAGCTTTTGCTCCTTCCTACAGATGAAACTGAAGTAGTGTTTTATGTGTTTGAAGACCATACATAATCAGAGTATATAAGTGTCGTTATTCAAGAGATTTAAAATCATCATTAAAGTATCTGGAAGAAAGTGCAGTTTCAGGTAATAATTTTTATGATTGGAAATACATGCTTTTAATAAGGTAGAGAATGTCTAAAAAGTATTAGTCAAATTTACTAGCTTTGATACAAATTATGAGTGTGTGATATTGTGCTTCAGTCAATTAATGACAGTCTCACTGCTAAAGCCACCCTCCACCCCCACCCCCAAAAAAGTTTGCTTGAATATTTAAATAATTGAATAGACTGAATTAAAAAAAAACAAAAAAAAAAAACCCATTGAATTTTGTACTTGTGGAGTTCAATACTTTCATTATTGGTGATTGTGTGGAATTTTTTATTTTGTAGCCATTATAAAAATAACTTTAGATTGGACTTCCCAATATTAGCACTTTTGAGTACTTTCCAACTTAGTGTGTATTGCTTCACATTGTTTAGATAGAGTTGGCTTATAAAAAAAGGGCAGATGAACTATCTCTGCTTTTAAAAAAAGACAACAAAACATAGGAGAAGGAAAAAAATCTTACGATTTAGAGTGGTTCTTTCAAATAAAATGTAAAGTGCTCTAAAATGAAAACAAATTGCTGCATGAGTTGCAGAACAGAAATTTTTGGCTCAACAAACTGAAGACATATTTATTGCACAGATAGTTAATTATCTGCTCTTGAATGCTTAATTATAATGTTACTGAATTACTTTCATTCCTGAAATGTGTCTGAACGCTGTTTTGGGCACAAATGTTGAAACAAAAATCTGTCAGCCAGATGTTCTGATGCTAAAGTAATGCTTCTCACCATTTGCTTCCTTTAATGATAATTTAATTATCTAAAGCCATATATTGACTACTTCAGATATTATGTCCTGTCAAGGAAGTGGGCAACGTATTACTGTTAGCTATGCAAAGTCATAGTTACAAGCATCTTAGTAGATGTGAAGTAAGTACGATGAGAAAGTTTTCCATGTTGAAAGTTTTCCATATGCCCTGGGACATTTTCCTCACCAAATGTCCCAGGGCATCTGCCAGAAGTGGTTCGAAACATTTGTTGCCAGATTTAAAGATCCATTCATTAACTGTACTGACATAAGTTGCTAAAATTACCAAATTATATATTTTAAAGGAATTTTTTTTCAGTTTGTACCTATTTAACCTATAAACTACATGATTCTGCTGAGTTACTTCTCATTGAAAACTGTACAGAATGTTTTGAGCTAACTCAAGCAGTTCCTTGAGAGGGGAAAAATCTGTTATTAGAGTGTTGAAATCATTATTTTTCTATAAAAATACTCTGCATAAAATTTATGCAGAGCTGTTTCCTTTGCCTCCATTTATTCAGGGTGTACATAGGTTGTATGTAAACTAGATGAACTGATACACATCAAATAAAATATCAACATTTATTCACAATTAAATATTTATTTTAATGTCTACTATAGTTTTGCAGAGCATTTGGCTCGACTTCATCAGGACATGCAGGAGTTAAAATTCAAGGCGGGATGGCTAGATTTTTGCCGAAAAAGTTAAGCTCTCGCCGAAATAAAGTTGTTAGGCGGGAGTCTCAGCCTTAGAAAATTTTAAGAAAAAATGTATATAAATATAAAATTTTGAGTCCGTTTTTGGACCATTCACAAAATTTGCGCATTAAAAAATGCATCCTTTGTACGAATACGAGCTTTAGAAACGGACTGTTCAAAGTTCCGAAAATGGCAATCCAATGCACCGTTCATGTTGGGAACATAATCAGTTTATGGACCCGTGAATCGGCTTCAATGGGTAGCCGCATGAGCAGTTAATTTTGCTTATCGCGGACTGTTACGAATCGGACATGAGATTGTTCTTCGGATTCACAGAATTCCGCTTTTTTTGCCACATTTCGGTTATACTTGAGATCAGTGGCGTACCCAGAAATTAATTTTGAGGGGTGCCCATCGTTGCCGCAATGTCAAAACCATCAATACGAAATTGTGTAGTTCGAATTGTCGCTATTTAAAAATTAAATTTGATCAAAGTATCACTTTTGAAATTACATCAGATTGTTCAAGCACTATATATAACATTTACATAAAGTTGCATCTGTATTATGCATCAGTGAATAAAATTTTAGGTTGTGTATTTTAGCATCCTAAATTATCTTGTTGGAAAATTTTAACTGTCTGGGAAAAGTGCTACGTACAATGTTTTAAGCATGCAAAATAATGGGGAAAGGTGAAAAAATATAGTATTTTAAAATGAAAGGAAAAATGTTTTCCGAAGAATTTGCGTGCGAGTACGATGGTTTGCAGCAGTTGTTGCGGGAGGCTAAAGCGATGCTTACTGCCACAACGTGACAGGTCCGTGCGTCGGAATGGAATAACAGGTAGTAGTGAATGTGCGGAAGAATACAAGAGAGGGGTGTATGTCTCAGAGGAGTGTGATGCGTCGTGTAATCGTGTGCAAAAAGTAGTAGTTCAGAAATGTTTCATTAATTATTAATAAATAAATGTGTTAAATGTTTTTGTTTTTATTGTAAAAATGTCTGAGAATGTAATTAAATGAAGGAATGTAAATGCTATAATGTGAGGCAGAAGTTTTGAGTAAGAAGTATTGGTTATGGTTTCGGAGATGTTAAGGGGTCGGTGATTTTTTCAAGCACCTCATTTGTAGTTCTGCTGCTATTCCATCCATCGTTCATCCTTTTTTCCCTCGTTAAATGGATATTGTTGAAAATAAATGATTTTGTTATAATCAGGAATCATACTATGGCAGGGAGGCCCAGAGCTTCGTGTCGAATTGTGAGAGATTATGAAATTTTAAGCCTTTTTGGCAATTTTCTACTTACGATTTTGCAAAACTACCCTTGAAAAAATATTACAATGTAGTATAAAACCGACCTCTTTCCTCCAGCGTATTATTACAATCCGCTTTGATGAGTACGTACTGCTGAACCGCTTCCTTGTGTATTCTTCCGCACGTAACTTGCCGTTCTCAACGACACTTCCATTCACCAGCCTCCACCTTCACAGCGTCGCCGCTCCGACATCTTAGGCCTGCCGCACGTACTATTCTGAACCTTCGTACTCCAAGGTAAGTTCTTCCGAAAATATTTTTTCTTTCATGTAAAAGTACTATAATTTTTCACCTTTCCCCATTATTTTGCATGCTTAAAACATAGTACGTAGCACTTTTCCTACACAGTTAAATTTTTCCGACGAAATAATTTAGGACGCTAAAGTACACATTTACCAAATTTTACATGATGTCAAGGCAGCAATCAAAAAATTCTCACATTCTTGGTTTTATCACTGCAGCTACGACATCATTCCTTCTAAGTGATGAAAAAAATGTACATGAGAACAGGCATTTTTATTTTTCTCAAATACTATTAATTACAAAGTAATGTTCATTCTACGATTTTGTTTTCCTGCTATGGTATGTACTCAAGAGAAAAGGCTTACCCCTCCCATTCATTATTGGGGGCAGGGTCCCCCAGCCCCTGCCCCCACCATTCATTAGCCTGACCACTAGCACCGCTATTTCTAATCGAAAGATTTTTTTTTACTATAACACCAGTTTTCTGTCTTTGGTGGCATACAAGCTGGAAATACGCACAGGGAGGGGGTGGAGGGTTTAGACATATGTGACCTCGTCTGACCATTCCAAATAAATAAGTAACTAATGGCAATTTAAGGAAGACCAGAATGGCGACACTAGCAAAATAACGTCACCAACAGTTTATCAATTTTTAAAACTAGACAAAATTATTTTTGGGGGTTGTACATGGCCCTTTGCACCCTCTCTGGGTAGGCCATTGCATTTTCTCCGCAATCGTAATTTCTTTTTCTCGTGAAGTTTCCTCTGTCCAGTATTGTTATTAAACATCAATTTATTGCATAAATGTTTGTATTTCAGCTTGAAAGTGTAGACAACAATTTCCTATAATGAAAGCTCGACGGAGAAAAAATTTCTTTGTAAACTTTAGGCACGAGTTTCTTCCGCGGATTCGAGGAACACTGATATCGTTGTCAATGCAAAACTGAAGATAATTTTTTGGGGGGTTAGGGTGGTGTGTGTGTGTGTGGTGGAGGGGAGGGGGGCGTTTTCCAGCTGGGGACCAAATTTCGTGTTTCAAAACTTACGAAAACGGAAGTTAGACGAACTGCAGATTTAATCTGTAATCGTAATTTTTTTCTCGCGATATTCCCTGTGCTCAGTGTTATTGTAAAATATAATTTTGTTTGGTAACTGATTGTGTTTCTGCTTAAAAACAGAGGAAAAAATTCTGAAAATAGAAGTCGGACAGGAGTGAAAAATTTTTCGTATTCATAATTTTTTTCTTGCGATGTTTCCACTGTCCTGAATTATTGTTAAATGTTATTTTCCCTCTATAAATAGTTGCAAAGGGAGAAACTGGACTTTCCTCATATCAGAAGAATGGTTGAATCAACCAAGTCTCAATTATGTGAACTGTAAACATCTCATACATAGTATTCAAGAAGATTTTTTTTTTTTTCCAGAGCTGAAAAGAAACATGTTCAGAAAAAATAAATTAGTTGACCCTTGTAATACTAAACTTGCACATCAAATGTCCAGTGAAGGTTTATTTTATCTTTTGTGATTGAGATGGACTGTAGATTTCCTACCTCCACAATGAAACTCTTTTTGAAGTTTGAGTGTGTAGAATCTGAATCTGTGAAGCAATACACACACAAGTTTTGGTACAGTCTTTCAAAAGCCTGGCAGACCAGTTTTTTTTTTTTAAATTAATGAAGATGCAGTTATGAAATATTCACTATTCAAACATAGCTGTAAAAAAATGAAGAGTATATGTGCCAATGCCTAAAGTTTTCTAAGAGTTTTATAAGCAACCATCTGCACACATTTACATTAGTGTCAAAAGGTTCTGCAAGCAAGTCTCGTGTTGCGTTTAACAAATGTACCATGTGAACATGGCTTTAGCACACAAAACAGAATTCAGTCAAAATTTAGAGATTCACTGAGCAACAAAATCTTAATGCATATTTGTGAAATTGGGCCAGATAAACCCTCAGAAATAAAACAACAGCTGATCAAAGCTTGCTAACTGTGGGAAGGAATGAAAGACAGACATATATACTTCAGGCGAAATTTTATGACATCAACATACTGCAAAGTGAACAATTCTAGTTTTGTAAAATGAATCATGATAATTTGTGTATTAGATTGAATGTAGTAATTTTTTTTTATCTAATTCACCTGTTTGTTTTAAGAACCAAGTATAGCTTATATTATTTGAAACATTACTATTGTTTTCCTAGTCTTTTAATATTAAGTCACATATTCAAAATTTCCCACCTGAAATTTTCAATCCCCTCCATTTACAAACACAAGTGGGGAGACTCCCTTCCATTTCAAATTTGAATTTTAACCCCTGACATATGATGAAGCCAGACCAAATGCTCTTCAGCAGACATTTGTCCTGAGGAGTCAAAAAATATATTGATACACATAAAGTTGAGAACTACTTGAAAGTGTTGAGATTTTTAACTCCACCCTTGTTTTGCACTGCCTTTCAGTACCAACACTGGCATTCTACATTTCCTCAGAGCCACATTAATGTTCTATTGGGTTGGTGCGAATGAAATGTCCAGGCGCGAACGAGCAGTGGAGACAGGCCTCACCACAGCAGAATGGAACCACCCACAGGTATTGCGGGTATTACGTCACAGAGTTGCTATAAATAGCTTTCAAGCATGGGAAGAAAAAGGCTTGGGCATGGTTTGTTTGGACATAACGTGGCTTGCAAAGGAAACATGTAGACGCCGGATTTGAGTCATCTTCCTGCATGAATCTAAACTGGGACATTCTGCAGGAATTGCCGCTCAAAACGTCAAAACATTTTGGGAGAATATAGCCAACAAATGAACCATTCAGCTTTGGTTTGTAAAGTTTCGAGGCAGAGATATGGACCTGCAAAACGAAGCACATGGTCACCGACCTGTTGCTGTTTCTAACAATGTTCTGTTACGTGTGATTGAAGCGACACCCCCCCCCCCAAACATGTCATGAGATAGTGGCAAAGGTAGATGTCTACCACACGACAGTTGTTCGGCATCTGGCTGCTCTGGGTAAGGTAAAAGCTGGACATGTGGCTGCCACATGAGTTGATAACTGCCAACAAGACTAGGCATTTGGAAGTCTGCACGTCGCTGCTTGCCAGGAATAAACAGGAACTTCTACTGCATCGAATCGTCACCTGCGACAAGAAGTGGGTCGTTTGTGATAATTGGAAACAATCTGCGCAGTGGTTAAGCAAGGCACAGCCTGCTGGACGGCATCCTAAGCCATCCCTACACACCAAGAAGATGAAGCTCCTTGTCTGGTGGTCCACAGTTGAGATAATTCATCGGGGTTTCTTGGCAAGAGGCGAAGTCATCTCTGCAGAACGCTATTGTGCTGAATTACACCAGATGCACCGGAAATTGCTGCTGAAACAATCAGCTTTGGTCAACAGACATGGTGTTCTTCTGCTCCAGAACAACGCTCTCCCTCGTGTCGCGCAACGAACGATGCTGAAACTAAGTGCCTTAGGCTATGAAGCACTGCCTCATCCTGGCTAATCCCCAGACTTGTCTCAGACAGACTATCATCTGTTCCGTCACCTGGATCACTTCCTGTCCGGGAAACAGTTCATGACAGACAACGAGGTTCAACATGTTGATGACTTCTTCGGGTCCCAAGCACAAGGCTTTTTTGTTCTGGGATCATGGCCTTGCCCAAAAGATGGCAACTGTGTGTCGATGCTGAGAGGGATTAGTAGTCCTACTTTTCCGATTTCGCCGTCCATGTGTGCCGGTCCTTTGCCGGACATTTCATTCGCACCAACCCAATATCTTCATCATTTTCTCCCTTCAATTTCACTATCATTCCTTTGTTAATCTCATTAAATTTTGAAAATTTATGCAATGACCTCCATTTCCCCTTATAAACTGATCCATTTAGATCCTTGTAGGAAGTGACTAATTGTCCAGACACTTGGTCACTTCTGTCATCTCCACTCTGGTGGCACAATTGTCTAAGCACTGGCTCTTCTGACCATTCACATGGGTTCAAATTCCAGTGAGGCATGAATGTTGTGTTTGCCTTTAGGCACTGTCTCTCTCTGGACTATCAAGTTATTTGCGGTGGTTGTTAAACCTTCAAACAAACACTTATGTGCTGCACAATGGCGATGCAGGGCTTTAAAAATATATCTTTTTATAAATCCTTATGAATGGAATGATTTCAGTTCAATGTAAAAACTTATGGTAAGTGAAAAATTTATTTCCGGTATAATTAATGCAGGAAATGCCTAATGTCAAGAATTGGAATATTCATCAGCAATTAATTTTAAAATTGAATGCATAAAACTTTCAAATGATTACCAATATAGTTTTCTGGAATTATGTTTCAGATGGTGCAAAAAGAAAGCCAAATAAATTATTTTAAAGTAGAGAACTATATTGCAGTTATTGGTAAGTTATATAATTTGCCATCATTAATTTGTTCCTGTTTGACAAAATTGACCCTCAGAAAACTTAGCTATTTCTAATAAGCGGTAAGTGCCCTATGTATGCATGACATTCCACTTCTTAATGAGAGGGGCATGTTGAATAATGAATTAAAAACTGAAAAGGAATAGAACAGTAACTAAAAAAAAAAATCCATTTAAGAGCACAATGCATTTTATCAGAGCTTAAAATTCAAATTTGAACAGGGAGTTTTCTCCATGTGTATTTATAAATGGAGGGGATTGAAAATTTCTGCTGGGGAGTTTTGAATATGTGACTCTGAATACTATTTAAAATCTCTAGGAAAACACAGTAGTAATTTTTCAAACAATATAAGCTATACTCAGTTTTCAAAACAAACAAGTGAATTAGATAATAAAAAATTACTATCACTCAATCCAATACAAATTGCCATGATTCATTTTACAAAAACATTATTGTTTGTAATGCAGTTCATGACTATCATAAAATTGCACCTGGATTATTTGTGTCTATCTTTCATTCCTTGCCACATTTAGCAAGCCTTGATCAGTGAGTTTCCTTAGAGTTTATATTGTCCAATTTCAGAAATTCACATTTAAGATTTTTGGTGCCCAATGAATTTCTAAATTTTGACTTAATTCTGTTGTGCATGTTAAAGCCATGTTCACATGGCACACTTGACTCACAACATAAGACTCACTTGTAGAACCTTTGACATTAATGAAAATGTGTGTGCACATGGTTGGTTATATGAAACTCTTACAAAATTGGTCCATTCATTCTTTGCTGCTATGTGCGTGAATAGTGAATATTCCGTAACTGCATCTTCA
Source organism: Macrothele yani (assembly GCA_039090855.1). NCBI lineage: Eukaryota > Metazoa > Arthropoda > Arachnida > Araneae > Macrothelidae > Macrothele > Macrothele yani. The sequence goes on from CM077009.1 coordinate 92,524,032, forward strand.
TTCATTTTTTAACAAAACTGGTCAGCAAGGCTTCTGAAAGACTGTACCAAAATTTGTGTTACCTGTATTTTGTTTTATGGATTCAGGTTCTACACACTCAAAACTTTGAAGAGAGTTCCATTGTGGGGGAAGAAAATCAGCAGTCCATCTCATTCACAAAAGATGAGATTAACATTGATTTGACATTGTCATGTGCAAATTTTTGAGCATTTACAAGGGTCAACTAATTTGTTATTAAGCATGTTTCCCTTCAGCTCTAAAAAAGAATCGCTTCATGAGCACCATGAGATATTTGCAGTTCACGTAATTAAGACTTGAATGATCCATCCATCCATTCTTCTGATATGAGACATATCCAGATTTTCACTTTGCAAATACCCTTGAGGGAAAATAACATTTAACAATAAAAGTAGACAGTGAGAAACATCACAGGATAAAAAAAATTATGGAAAAAATCTTTACTTCATCCAACTTCAGTTTTCAAAAAATTTCCTCCATTTTCAAGTTTAAATACAATAATTTATTGAACAAAATTGTATTTTGCAACAGTACTGGACAAAGGAAGCATCACAAGAAAAAAAGTTATTATGGGAGAAATCCCCACTCCGTCTAACTTCCGTTTTCAAAAGTTTTGAAAGACAAAATTCTGTCCCAGGATGGCAAACTCCCCCACTGTCACCTCCCAATTCCCTTCAGTTGCAAAATGATGACAACAAAGGCTGAATTTCTCAAATCTGCTGAACAAACTCATGCCTAAAGGTTACAGGGAAAATTTTGCTCTGTCTGACTTCCGTTTTTGGAAATTGTTGCATAGTTTCAAGCAGAAATAACATTTATGCAATAAATTGATACTTAGCAACAATACGTAATAGAGGCAACCTCACGCGAAAAAAAATTATTATTAGGATTGTTACAGTGGGGAAATTTCACACATTTAACTTGTAATTAATGACTTCATGGCTTCCTCTTATTACTTTCAGTATTATAAATACTTAACGGGAATTATCGAGGATAAATTTATTAAGGTACATTACCTCTCAAATTTTTGATCTAAGCACTAGATCTTCGTCAGGAGTTCTTGCTTCCTTCTACTTCCATAGGTCTGGTGACCAAGCCCTGTGGAAGTAGAAGGAAGCAAGAACTCCTGACGAAGATCTAGTGTTTAGATCAAAAATTTGAGAGGTAATGTACATTTAACTTGTGTTTTTGAATGTTTTGAAAAACAGAATACTGTCCCCAGATGAAAACAATCGCCCTCACTCAACTGCACACTAGACTAATTATAAAACAACAGGTGATTTTACGTTTCTTTAAAAAAAATTCATAGCTTTCGATAAATAATTGTGACTATAGTACCCAAATGATGGCAAAAAAAGCAGATATCTGCAGAAAAATCTTGTGATTTATTTGTAACAGTCAGCAATATGCAAAATGAACAGCTCATGATGCTACATACGATAGCCAATTCACATGTGCATTAGGGTGAGGCTTATGTGGCCTTAAAAAAAAAAAAAAAAAAATTATTTGTTTCCTCCCAACCCATAAATGTGTTCAATATATCAAAAAAATAATTTGCTGAATTTTTTATGAATATCAAGATATTTTTAGGGGTCGCTACCACCTTTACAGTACGAGACAGGTAAGAGATGGAGTTAGTTTGATGAAATAGTATGAAATGGAGTTTCATAAAGTGTTAAGGGTTAAGAACATACATATAAAATATAGTATGTATTTTGGTTCATAATATACAATTGGCTTATAATACAAAATTACTGCATTAATTGATAACATAAACCCCAAAAAATAGCAGCAGTACTTCATTATTTAAATTCAACACCAAGAAGCCCCAGACTTCTTTCCTGTGTTTGTTGCTGTTTTATCAAAGCTAATACACTTCACTTTATCAAAACTTCCCCATTTTCCTGATGTATCATACACGGCCGAAGCAATTATTTCTCCTTTTGCTGACAATTTTGGTGCCCCTAATAATTGATCCACACCATCTCCAGATACTAAAATGGTAAGACTGTCAACAGTTTCGGATCCAACTATATCTTCAAGCAATACTTTGGCGGTGTTTCACTCTTTTACGAATAGTTGAATTTACATTTACATTGTAAAGAGATGGATTTAGTCTAAGATTTCGTATTGTAGGGGTCAGGATTAAAACTGCCTATCGATTGCTTACCTAGTTTCAACTTAAAAACTAGCAGATAAATTACTATCCAGTACTTGTTTTCTTCCTCTTTTAATGTGTTTCTCTCCTGAAGTGGAAGGCTCTTCAGAAACAGTACAAGGACATTCTTTTTTTAGAATCCGATTCAGATGAGAAAAAAAAAAAAAAGAAAAAAAAAAAGAATAAGGCCTAACCTTTTCCTCCCTGGATTTTATCTCTTCATATTCAATTTGTTTCCTTTTTATGAAATGCTGTTCTCTTTCTAAAAAATTCTCTTTTTTTTTGCTAACACCAAGTCAAACCATCTTAAATTTTTCTCGTCTTCCTTTCTCTCATTGAGCCATAAGAAACAGTTTGTCTTTTTCAATTGTGATCATTTCTAAATTTTTAATGTGTGCTATATCAAAAAGATCTTCCAACTTTTCTTTCCAAAGATTTTCCTTCTTAATCAAAGCATCTGAATGCTTGGCTTTATTTTCTTTATTCTTTTTCAGCCCTTGCCATTCTTAAAAAATTTCAACTTTCTCAACAATATGATCTTTTTGTTTAGTAGGAATTCGAGCCTTTTCCCACATCTCCAAAATATCGCATGCAGTTGTTTCTGGGGATTTCCTAACAGTTTGTTTCAAATCAAGTTTATAATGAAAAACTAATGCCATTACCTCACTAATAGACACAAGCTTCACAGGATAAAGCGATGATGAAATCGGCCAATTAACCATACTTCTATACTTCTTCTAGTAGAAATAGAACTTTCATAAGCTTTACTTGTGTTTGATACCATTTAATACTATGTTGTAAACTGCTAGAATTACAAAAATGTTCGTAATAGAGCTCTGAAAAATACATCCACTCTGTGCAACAGTCAGCCACTAACTAACTCAAATGGATAATGTTACAGTGATACCTGGTGGTTTACTGCAGTGCCACCTTGTGGTCACCTAGCGCAACATGTTTTTTACTGTATTGCCAGCTGACGGGCGACTACAGTGCCATCTGGAGTGCAATACAATTTCCACACAGATTCATGTAAAGAGCAATATATTGGGTTGAGGAATAAGTAATGTTGGTTTTTTCCACAGTTTCATTTGTGTGCCAAAATAAAATATTGCGGCAACAAGTGATATACTATGCGATAGTTATGTGTTCACTCTACATGCCAGTGTGTGTGATTTGATTTAATTTTATTTGGTTTTCAGGTCATTAAAATGGAATGTCAAGTGGACAAAAAGGTGCATTACCGACATCTGCTGCTCTTCGCATTTAATCGAGGGACCAAAGCCACGAAAGCTGCTCGCAAGATTTGTGCTGTATACGCTGAAGATGTTGTGACTGAAAAGATGGCTCGACGACAGTTTTCGCGCTTTAAATCTGGCAATTTTGACCTTAAGGACATGGATCGCCCCGGTCGCCCGGTTGAGTTCGATGAAGAGCAATTGAACCAGATGCTGCACGAAAACTCGCGTCAATCAACCAGAGAATTAGCTGAGCAAATGGACTGTGATCAGAAGACAGTCGTGAATTACCTTCATGTGATGGGAAAAGTTCAAAAGCTCGGCGCTTGGGTTCTGCATGTTTTGAACGACAACAACAGAAATCAACGTTCCACAATTGCTTCCGGTTTGCTTGCTCGTCACAGGGCTACTGGTGGTCACAAGGAAAGATTTCTGTACCGCATCGTTATTGGCAACGAAAAGTGGTGTCTGTATGTCAACATTGAAAAGAATGGCTCAGTCCCACGAAACACAGCGAGCAAAACAATAGTTGCATCCTCAGAAGACGATGTTGTGTGTCTGGTGGGATTGGCAGGACATCATTCACTACGAACTTCTTCGGAACAATGAGACGGTCAATGCGGACCTCTATGTTCAACAACTACATCAACTCCATGACGCAATGCAACAAAAGCGACCCAATCGGCGATACAGTGTTCTGCTGCAACACGACAATGCTAGGCCCCACATCGCCAATATGACCAAAACAGCCATTCAAGCACTCAATTGGGAAGTTCTGCCTCACCCGCCCTGTTCTCCAGACTTGGCTCCATCCAATTTCCATCTGTTTTGATTGCTTTCCAACAATTTGCGCACCGTGTCGTTGCGGACATGGTTGAACGACTTGTTCGGGTCACGACCGGCAGATTTCGGTCGCTGAGGCATCGAACAACTTGTTGAACGATGGGAAGCAGTTGTAAATACTAGTGGTGAATACATTATTGATTAAATTGTTATTTTTTGTTGCAAAATAAAGTTTTCCAACGTTTGGAAAAAACGACATTACTTATTCCTCAACCCAATAGTAATACTTTTGACCCTGGTAGCGACCCCAAAATCTAATCCGATTTGAAAGAGAAAATAATTGATTTATTTTCTCACATGATGAAACATTTTGAACAGTTGGGAGAAACCAAATTCCAAACTTCAAAAGTAAGGCCCACCCTAGTGTGCATAAGGCCATAAAACTGATTATATTCTTGACATATGATGTATTCGACCGCAATTTTCAGAAGATTGTGAGTTCTGAAAATTGTGGTCAGTTGGAGTGAAGAATGGGATTGTTAATCAAGATATTTGTTAAAGTGTGTGTGTGTTAGCCGGGGGGGGATTTTGAAAGGCAGAAGACTGCCTCCTACAACTTTATTTCGGCAGAAGTTTTTAAATTTTGGACGGAAATCTCACGATTCTGCCCTGAATTTCGGCCCCTATTTTATGTCTGAAAGCAAAATTCTAATAGGTAGTGTTGGTCGAGTTTAAAAACCAAGCCGGCTAAATTTGAAATTGGGTGATTGAAACGTAAGTACTTCATCATTTCTAATCATTTATAGCAGTTCATTCATGCAGTTAAACAACAGTGAATAGATATTGAATTGCCTATGTACCAGAAGAGTTAAAACATGTGAAATTTGATAACATTTTAGGTAGCATGTGCTTTTTGAAGAAAGTAAGACTTTTGGACTCTTTTACACATTTATGTATTCAGCTGTAAATTAATAGCTCACCAGTAGCCACCAATTAATTTCATTGCCTTTGTATTAGGGCTCAAAAATTATGTTGCCCGATATGTTTGGGGCATGCAAACATTCTGTCCAGGCATATATTTCTTTTTCCTACGTGCCCTGTTAGACATGTAAAAAACTAGGTCTGTACAGGATAAAAAGTTAAAAGAAGTAATGTTTTTTTCTTTTAATTTCTCAGTCAAATTTGTTACTACTCAAAGGCTTCCTCCCACTGCTTTATTTAATGAAATAATAGGGTGTGTTTTGAGAGATTAAAGTTCAAAATGGATGACCTTGAAAACTAAATTACCCATAATATGATTGTGTGTTATCTCAAAAGAAATCTCATGTAATAGCTTTGAAATGATCCCAATATGAGCTCTGTTGACCAATTAGGTTTAGAGTTATTATCATTTGTGATAGGCACAAAAATACCTTCTTTTGTAAAAAGTCCTATAACTACAGAAGAATTATATATAGTAAGCTGAAATTGTGCTGAAATTATGCACTGATTGGTTTATAAAGCGTGCAAATTCACCAGTTTTTATGAAAATCAAAAGGGTTAAGGTAAAAAATGTTACATTTTTGTGCTGATTTGACATAAGACCCCATAGGCAAGTTCATATTTTACTGCTGGGTACAATTCAGTGGCATAACCATATTTCAAAATCTGCACCCCCTTCCCAGATTATATGTATACATGTATATTTAGGTATCTTTATAGTATATATAATAATATATACATACTGTGGGATATAAGGTCAGCTGATGCGTAACATCACAGCCTCTCCTTGACAAATGTCAACCCCACCTTCTCGTGGTGCATTCTGTTCCCACTAAAGGGGCCGTGACGACCGCCAACAGTGGTATAACTATACCATCGGGATTAGAGGAAATGCTATCCCACACTCACCAACCCGCTTGGCCAGCATGGTTAGTTATGGCCAAACCCTTCCAAAATGACTCCACAACTTAAATCTTGGCCCTCAGTCTCCGGCAGCTGGAATGTACCTGGCCAAGGCAGCGGCCAGTGAGACATGAAGGCAGAGGGTGCTAAGAATCCCTGGAGGACTGGACTAGGCTGCCATCTGATGTTGACCTTGGCTACGTATAATGGACGCTCCCTATCTTCTGATTCAAGGCTTCTTGAATTGGAAGAGGAACTACAAAAGGATCAAGTGGGACATCGTCAGGCTAAGTGAGGTAAGGAGAAAAAGAGAAGATCTCATTGAACTGAAAAGTGGACATCTCTTCTACCATCGTGGGACAGATACTGGCAGAACTAGTGGTGTTGGATTTATAATAAACAAGAAACTGAAAGATAAAGTTGTAGAAGTTGAAAGTTCCTCTGACAGAGCTGCACAACTCGTTATCCAACTCTCGAGAAGATACCAGGCTCAGATTATTCAAACTTATGCACCCACTACAAGTCATCCTGAAGAAGAAATTGAAGAATTTTATGAGGAAATTCGTCATCTAAATAATAAAGGTAAGCAGCACTTGAAGATAATTATGAGAGATTTCAATGCAAAAATAGGGCAACGGCAACAGAATGAAACTTCAGTAGGTAAATTCGGTCATGGCAACAGAAACCAGCGTGGAAATACTCTTGTTGAGTTTGCAGAGTCAGAAGGGTTTTTCATCTTGAACTCCTTTTTCAAGAAAAAGCCACACAGGAAATGGACATGGAGACATCCAAATGGGACGACAAGTGAAATTGATTTTATTATGTGTAACAAAAAATTCGTCATAGAAGACTGTAGTGTGCTAAACAAGTTCAACACAGGTAGTGACCATAGATTGGTGAGATGTAAGATGCACCTCAACACTAAACTCGAACGTGGCAAGCTCATAAGACAAACAAAATATATTGACATAACCAACCTTAAAAAACACCATAATACCTTCAAGTTGGAACTGAAGAACAGATTCTCTGCTTTAGAAGGCCTAACATCGGAAGAAGTGGATATTTCTGAAGTTAACAGAAAAGTAACCAAAGCTCTTATGGAAACAGCAACAAAATTAGCTGGGTCTAAGAACAAGTTGCATGTGAACAAATTATCAGGAAAAACCAAAATGTTGATGCAAAAAAGAAGAGAGATGAAGACAACTAAAGAAGATGTGACTTCCAAAGTAGAATATATAGAGCTATGCAAGACAGTACGAAAAAGTATCACTGAAGACGTAAGGAAATTCAACTGTGAACTAGTAAGGAAAGCAATTGAAAACAACCAAAGCCTAAAGATAGCAAAGGGACATCTCAGTAAGGGAAGAAAACAGATTATGGCACTGAGAAAAGAAGATGGTTCTGTAACAAGAAATGGAGGCAAAATTTTGACAAGAGTGAAAGATTTCTACTCCAAATTATATGAAAGGGATGATGCATGTACTCCAGACATCATGAAAGGTACCAGTACCAGAGTTCTTCCAGTCCTCCCAGCAGAAGTTGCACATGTAATCAAGAACATGAAGCGGGGGAAAGCTCCAGGAGAAGATGGAATTACTGTAGACATCATACAAGAAGCAAGTGGAGAAATTGAAACAGTACTCGCCCAAATTTTCACTCAATGCCTTAATGAAGGGAAAATTCCTGAGGATTGGAACAACGCTACAATGATCCTGCTACATAAAAAAGGTGGCATTGAGGATCTCAGGAACTACAGACCTATCAGCCTCCTATCAGTGGTTTATAAAATCTTCACTAAAGTTCTTTCACACCGTTTGAAGGTAACACTGGACATGGCTCAACCGAGAGAACAAGCTGGATTCAGGAGTGGCTACAGCACAATAGATCATATCCACGTACTGAGAGAACTAATTGAAAGAGCAAGGGAATATGAACTTCCATTGTGCATGGCTTTTATCGATTATGAAAAAGCCTTTGATTCGGTGAAACCATCAGCAGTTACAATGGCTCTGAAATCCTGCGGTATTGAAGATGCATACATTAATATTATTAATAACATCTATGAAAATGCAAGTGCAAAGATTCGGCTGTTTGAAAATACAACACACATAAAAATTGGAAAGGGAGTGAGACAAGGTGACACCATATCTCTGAAGCTCTTTAATGCGACATTGGAAAATGTCTTTCAATCACTGAACTGGGGAAACAAAGGGATAAAGATTAATGGAGATTATCTAGCCCACCTTCGTTTTGCTGATGATGTAGTCATTTTTGCAACTACCCCATCAAAGCTGCAGAGTATGATCCAGGAACTAGCTGACAAGTGTAAAGAAGTGGGATTAAAAATGAACTTTCAGAAGACAAAAGTGATGTTCAATGCTTTTACACGAAATGAAGATTTATCGATTGATGGAGAAAAGTGGGAGATAACAGACACGTACGTTTATCTTGAACAGCAGATATCAAGTGAGGGTCACATTGATGAAGAAATTAATCGGCGTACAAAACTTGCCTGGAGAGCTTTTGGAAGAAACAGCATAATTTTCAAAAGCAATATGCCATATTATGTCTTAAAAGAAAAGTGTTTGATCAATGCATCCTTCCAGTGCTTACGTATGGTGCAGAGACGTGGACCTTAACTAAAAGAGACATACAAAGGCTGCAGACAACTCAAAGAAGCATGGACAGGTGCATGCTTGGTGTAACCAGGAGAGATAAGAGGAGGAACTTGTGCATCCAAAAAATGACAAGAGTGGAAGGCATCGTGATCAGAGTTAAATCCCTGAAATGGCAATGGGCTGGGCGTACTGCCAAAAGGACAGATCATTGATGGACAGCCGAAATTTTAGATTGGATTCCAAGGGACAGGAAAAGACCCAGAAGAAGACCACACGGGAGATGGGTAAATGAAATTTGAAAGTATGCAGGAGTGACATGGAGGAGACTGGCACAAGACAGACCGTTGTGGAGGAAACTTGGGGAGACCTTCGTCCAGCAGTGGATTGATAATGGTTGACAATGATGATGATGATGATGATGATGATACATACTGTATAAGATAGTTTGGGACCCCTCCCCTACACATACATAGATGCAAGAGCAATGAAGTTGCTGAGGTGCAATCTAACGGGCACGACATAGGTGCCTCTGTTGGCGAATTTTGGAACTTAGCGAACACAACTGTAAAACTATGATAGATAGAGCAGAAATGTAAATTACAAAGTTATAGAGCTGACGTTGCTTATTAGGAATCGATATCAGTGTTTTATTAAGTACACATTATGCATGTGTTTGCATTCTACAAAAAATCAGAATCTCATATTATTAACTTTAGTTGGTTCATATCATAAAAAAAGTGTGCATTGTATCATTATATTCCCCAAAAATTTGGGGAGGTCCTTTACATTGGGGATCCATGACTGAAATTCTAGAGGGATCCTGACTCCCAGGTCCCCCAGTGGTTACGCCTGTGGTACAATTTATAAAATGCAGTAAAAGTACTTTTTTTTTCATATATTGTATCTAAAGTGTTTAGAAAAATAGTATAATATGCTAGTATGCACATAATGTGTGTGTAGGCATGCTGCAATTTCAAAATTTTTGTAGCCCTGCTTTGTAAGTTATATGTGAAGTGATGCTCAAAATGGTCACAACTAAGTAAAGGACATCAGTTTAAAAACTTTAAAGACTGAAAAGTCATCTTTTCTGATAATGTTTTTTTTAATAAACCTTATTGCTATAGTACCAGTTTATCTGTTGGATATAAATTCATCATTTTAAACCTGTTTTTATTAAAATATAGGGAATTTTTTATATTGAAAAGTAAATTCAAATTGTGATATTAAATATATAATTTTGATCATTCCGTATATAAAATCGTGCTTCTTACTACAGGATTTTGAAATTATTTACAAAACCAAGATTGGTAAAATTTCTTGAAATTTCGATAAAAAAAACTGCTAGCCGTCTGATAACAATTTCTGTTCCTGGGTAGTAAATGTTATTTCATGATTGCTTATACCCACAAAGTATAGAAAATGGCTGTTATTCCCCATGATCTTTACTTTTCTGACCAGGATGCTGATATTTTGAAATTTACCTATTTCCAATTAGAAAACAGGCAGATTTGTGCCTTTTCATTCACAAAGTAAAAAAACAACAACAACAGCACAGCATATGAATCAAAATTGGCATGCATTTTTATTACAGTTATTCAAAAATGACCATACAAGATTTAGAAGTGAATAGTTTTTCAAGATTTACAATTATATTGTAAATGACTTCATGAATCAGCCCATAAATGTAGTCTCCCATCCAGTGGCATTGCTAGGAATGGTGGATTGGAAGGGGGGGGGGATAATATCACAGGACAATTGTCTAAAACCGAATTTGAATAAAATCGACAATAAATAGAGCAATTTTGTCTGGAATGCATTTCTTATGTGCTAGAGAGCTGGTGCACACAGTGACTACATGGGTTAAAGACGATTATTTGATGCTGTTTTTTAAGAGGAGAAGTATTTCGCAGTGTTATTTTTAAAAAAAATTCCATCCTAGTAACTCTGAAAGTATAGCTTGCAGTGGACAAAAAATCAACTGCACTTAATTGAGAAGAATACGTAGCAACATTGTTCTGTAAAAAAAGAATCTATCATATGACAGTTCTCCACTCTCAACGCCCTTATTCTATTTCCCACCTGATGGCCAAATACATCCAGCAATAAACTACCATAAGGAGAAATGCGCTACAACCCCACCAAAATCCATTTACCCTGTGAAACAAATGCCTTCACTTAAAGGCCGTCCATAAAGTATGTCCATGATTTTTTACTGTTTTTAGACTCCCCCTCCCCTGTGTCACATTTTGTTTGATTGTTGACACCACCTCCCTAAAAAGTACGTCCTAATTCCTGCATCCCCCTTTATTTTTGACGACTGCTTTTAGAAGTTCATTGAGAAACAGAAAGAAAACATGCAATTATTTAAAGGAATCTTCCATATACTTACACGTTTGCTTCAGAAAATATTTATCAAATATTTAGGCATTAATTTATTTCCAAATGCTACCCGAACTTTATCATTCTGAAAGAAAGATGTACAGGTGAATGCACACATTCAAGGTTGTAACACTCCCAATTATACCATCTACAAAACACGACAGATTTGGAAGTACAAATACAAGAACTTAATATTAATATTCTAATTTAGCTAAATATCATCTGAAATATTTCATACCTTTTCCTAACTATTAAAAGAAGAAAAAAACCCGAAGAAATACCATCGACTATATTTTTGCCGCTGGACGTCCGAATCGCTAAACCTCCGCCCCTCCCCATGTCACATTTGGTTCAATTGTCAGGAACCCCCTCCCCCTGTAATCTCGGACATACTTTATGGATGGCCCCTTGATGGAAATTTCTGCTCCCTTTCATGCTGATTTTATTACCCCAGTAAAGATGCTGCATTTTCACACGAATATTACCGTTTCCTACGAGCTGTTGCTGTCATACATTGTTCCTTCAGTCTTTTGGCCTACGGCTGATTCTCGGGATTTGGGTTTTTGTTAGCTTGGAACTGATGGTATGTGCCTCCACGATACTCCCACCCCCAAAAACCATTAAGTTGTTTGATGTATTGTTCCCTAATGGCTTAACCACTGCAGAGACCAGATGACAAGATTACCCCAACTAGAGTAATGTTATCTTAATGCTGTTGCTGTGACATTTGACCCTCTCATCGGAAAAAAAGGGAATCAAAGGAAGAGGGGTTTTTTGCTTTGACAACAAAATATTTAAGAAAATTCCCATCTGCCTTTTTTTTTTTAAGTAGAAAAATATTACATAGGTAAAGGTAAGCTAATGCAAGAAAAGATTTATTTTGATTGGGAGGGCTTTGCACTTCTTTGGGAAGGCTTGAGCTCGGAAAAATTGGTCTAATGACGCAACTGCTCCCATCATGTTCTAATTATACTGTACTTGGTAGCAATGTCCAAAGTCCAGTATATCCCAGCAAAAGTATTCACCTTGCTCCTCTGAGTATGGTCCCATGTTCTTGAATTTATCAAGATGATAATCCAGGATATGGGCTTCAAGGAACATCCTGCAGCCTGTTTTGCTGTAAGTTCTTCACCAGTCTCAACCAGCTCCATATAGTATTCGGCCTTGTGATTGCTCAGGAAGCTCCTAATGTCTACGACAAAGCTGTTTCAAGTCCCTTTCTTTTTTGTAGTAAGCATATTAGAGAATTCCTTGCACTGCAGTATCTTTATCTGTGCTCTGACAAAGAAAGACACCGTCATAGATGTTTGCACCATACAACTTAGGGAAGAAGTCTCACACATACTTGATGGCTGCCAACTCCTTCTCTAGAGCTGTGACAAATTGCTTCATAAGGCTCAATTTGATATGCAGTGGTGGCATCAGCTTCCAGGGATGCACCAGTTGCTCCCACATGACATTCTTCCCCACAGAAAACTCGATCGATCCACTCTGACCAGTTTCGCTTGTTGTAGTGTGCCTTGCTGTCCCAAAGACAGCGATAGGAGGGAAACTTGCTAAAACCGACTTGGAGACCCATCAGGAATGCCACCATTTTGAAGTCTCTGATGACCTCCCAACAATACTCATCATACTTCAAGGCATCTAGCAAGCTCTTGTTGCTGTTGTAACCCTCTTGAGATGCACCAAGTGAGCCAGGGAAGAGATGGGTACTTGTTCCCATTATGGAGTAGCACAGCTTTCAGACTCCTGAATGAGCTGTCAATAAAGGGGTGCCACTTGTTCAGGTTACAAATTATTGAAGAAGCTTGAAAAAGCTTGGTGATGCTTCTTCTCTTCTGTGACTTGCACACTTTCTTCCAATAAGTTCCACTGCTTGAGCCTAGATGCCAAAAATCTTGGCATTAGACTTGGTAAGACCAAGATCTCTGATCAAGTTATTGAGGTCTTTTTGGTTGGGGCAGTATGGGTTTCTCTCAGTTGTCCATCTTCACCATCCACAGTTTTGTTTCAGTGCTCGCAGGTGAAATGAGGTGCCCAAGGTTTGTCTTGATCCCCAGTAGGCATGCTAAAATATGCCTTGTAGGCCTCTCACATCTTAGCAGATGCTTCCACAGAGTATTTTTTTTAGCTCTTGTCTTGATAAATTGGCAGCAGAGAGCAAAATGTGTCTGATGGATGCTTGCAGTGTCTTGATGCCATCTCAGAAAATGCAGATTAGTATCCACTAATGCAGCTGTAACTAAACTGAATTGGTGGACTTCAAGTCACTGTATTTATACCACTATTTAATCACTGGTTGTAGAAGGTTCTTGAGAGTTCTGAATCCAGATGGATTCACAACTCTCAAGAACCTCCTAGAACTTTCCAGTGAAACAAGCACTGAATCCATCTGGAAGATTCTGAGAAATAGGTAATTTCAAAATGTCAGTGTCCTGTTGCAAAAAGAAAGTTTGTGGGGAATAATAGCCGTTTTCTGTACTTTTGAGGCATAAGCAATTAGGAAGTAACAGTTACTACCCAGGAACAAATAAAAAATAAAACTTTGTTTCATAGGGTTATCAGCACATAAAGTAGTTCCATACATTTCACGCACACTTTGTTTTATTTAGAAAGCTAATAAGTAGCAGTTTTGTAAAGAGAACTAAGATTCATTGTGTAGAAAAAAATGTTGAATAACAAATAATATTATTATTTATTGCTAGTTTCTGTGTCTTGTTAATGGAAGTAGTTGATATGTTGATAATATCTGTACATTTTGTTCAAATTTTTATTTGAGGTGGAATGCTATAAGTAGCAATTTTGTAAAGAAAAATATCACTTGTTTTATAGAAATGAAATGTTGAATAATAAATATAATTGTTTCAGTGTCAACACAGTTTTTTTGCTCCGTCATTGGAACTGCTTGATGTGTTGATAATCAGAAGGCTAACCACAAGAACAGTGTAGTTTCATAAAGTTATAGTTCTACTTGTTTTTTTTTACATGTTGCTGTAGTTGTGAAACAACAAACAGCTTCTGTGAATGAAAACATGAATTACTTTGGTATCCTTTTGGAAAATAATCTGTTAGCTTTTAACATACAAGGGTATATCAAATATGGAAACACTGATAATCAAATAAATGTGCAGGCAGATGGATACTAAATTAATCAGGCAAGTACCTCAGAAAACTTGAAAATACATCGTCCTGGAATGGGAATTGAACCTGCAGCTCCTGATTTACGTTCAGGTATGTTACCATTACACCACCCAGAACGAAGAACCTCCAAAAGATGGATCTCTGATCCTGTGCGGGGAGAATATATTTTTGGAGGTTCTTCATTCTGAGTGGTGCACCGGTAACATACCTGAACGTAAATCAGGAGCTGCAGGTTCAATTCTCATTCCAGGACGATGTAATTTTCAAGTTTTCTGAGGCATGCATGTGTACTTGCCAGAGTTTGCCGAAATTTTTTTTAAAGGAGTATCTTTACTCCTTTGAATAAATTTAGGGAGTAATTTTCAAAAGTCAGGAGTATCTTAGAAAAATTAACAGATGAAATAAAATTCTTATGAAAATACTAGGCAATTATGAAAAATCAATCCAGATTTTTTCAAATAAAAAATATTTCACTACTGCTGAATGTATTTAGAATTTGTTTCTTGTTTTAGAAATAAATATAATATTCATATTTTAAAACAATAACATTAAATTGTGGAATAACTTTTTTACGGGTCTTATAGAGGTTATTTTTCATGAAAGTTGGTTGTCAAATTTTCGAACTAAAGCCTAGTTCGTCATCAGGACTATGTCACTGGAGTACTAGGCTTTAGTTCGAAAATTTGACACTACGAACTAGGCTTTAGTTCGAAAATTTGACAACCAACTTTCATGAAAAATAACCTCTATAAGACCCGTAAAAAAGTTATTCCACAATCACTGAATAGAGGTGCCATAAATGCATTTACGAATAACATTAAATTTATCGTGTTTTGCAATGACCACATGGAACAGTAATGTCTTCAAGAAGTGAAAGCATTGCACTTTTGAGGTTCTTATAGGCATCTAAAAATATCTAATAAACTTCTCAGCAAGTTTCACAACCGCATTTGTTTTTCTGCAGCTGCACAGCATCCAGTGCTTAAGTTTTCATTTAGCTGATATCTTTGTTATCCTTCCCACCATTTCTTCATTGTCGTTTTTTTTTTTTTTAATGCTCTTAGATGACAATTTTATCCATCACGAATGCGTGATAGCTTTCACTATTTTAGATAAAAGATGAATAGTGTAACTTTGAAAATATAAATACTTTTGAACACCTTTCATCAATTTTTACAAATTTTTCAGCTTCGTCACTTTAGTTTTTGAACCCCCCCCTTATCAAACTGAAATGCAAAATTGTTTTGGGGGGGGGGGTAGATATTTAAAAATACAGGAGATACATGTTCTGATCATCGTTGGGGAAAAAAAATTACAGTTACTGGGAAAATCTTTGCTACATCCGATTTCCGTTTTCGGATATTTTCCCTCCATTTTCAAGTTGAAATATAAATATTTATGAAATAAAATTATATTTAACAACAATACTAGGCAGAGGAAACATCACGTGAAAAATAAAATTATGATTACGGGAGAAATCTTCACTGCGTCTAACTTCATTATGGGAGAAATCTTCACTGCGTCTAACTTCATTATGGGAGAAATCTTCACTATGTCTGACTTCCATTTTCAAAAGTTTTGAAATACCCCAAAATTTCTGTTCAGTTATGCATCGATCTTGAGGATAACCCAAATTATGACGGAAAAGGAGAAATTCCCCAAAGCCGTCGCACTTTCATGCCTAAAGATTACAGCAAAATTTTTTCGCTGTCAAATTTCCGTTTTCAGAAATTTTTCCTCTATTTTCAAACTGAAATACAAATATTTATGGAATAAACTGATATATAACAACAATACGGGATAGAGGCAACATCACAGGAAAAAGAAATTACGATTACGGAAAAAATCTTTATTTCGTTTACTTCCGTTTCTGAAAGACGAAATACCGTCCCGATGCATAATTTTACGAATTGGTAAAATTCTTCGATGTGTAGTTTTACTTGCCCAGAAAATTTCCTGACGTGTATTTTTACACGTCGAGAAAAATTCTTGATGCGTATACATAATTTTACACGTCGAGAAAAATTCCCGAATCGTATTTTTACGCATTGGTAAAATTTCGAAGCATACTGGACGCGTAATTACGCATTTTGGCAAACTCTGGTACTTGCGTCTTCCTACACATTTATTTGATTATCATTTATTTCTTCAGAGGACTTGACTCCTGCTCACGTGCTGCTAAGATGAAGGATCATATATGCTTCAACTTGCGCACGGCGGAGCGTTTCATCCGAGTCTTGAAACACATCCTCAGTCGCTTGGAGGTTTTTTGTTCTGGGTGGTGTAACAGTAACATACCTAAACACATGGGCATACTGATAGCCCCCGCAATCTCCGCAGTGCGGGGGCCATGCGGCTAAAAAGGGCCTCTAGCCCCAGTAGAAGAATTTTTCAGAATTTTTGCAGAAACTTCATATGAACCTGGTTGAAGAATAGCCAGGGATCTTTGATGGCAGATTTGAATGAAATGTTGAAAAGAAAATTTCAAGTACTTCTAATATTGGATTTCTTTAGTAAAAGTCCGCTATTGAAGGTTAATTTTTTTTTGACGTGCATTAATGCAGTTGCATTTTGGACTTACCGTTAACTCGGTGAAGTTCCGATTAGAACACTTCCAGCCCATGGATCTTGGCTTTTTTCCCCGTATTTCCGTTATGTAGATGCGGCATGGGGTTTTTCATTCAGTTGCTGGTCCACTTCAGTTATTTCACTGTTGGTTTTTAATTGACCTCGTTACTAAATTAATTTTTTCCTTTGCTGCTTCCACATAGACTTCTATACGCTTTTTACCCGAGTACTTTCGGTAACACATCGTTACCGTCATCTAGGGGACGTTTGCTCTGACCAGCATGAGCCGTGTCAGTAGAGCTTTTGGGTGGTTCTCGCAGGTTGCACCTGTTACCGTCTATCGCTTCCTCTTGGGCGTTGTGGCGCCATCTCTTATTGGTCACCGATCTCATTTTTCGAAATTTTCCATTTTTTTTGCTCAATTTTAATTAAATTCCTCCAACTGTTTCTTAAAATATTAGGGTCATTATGGTTGCATACTTTTGCTCTTATTTTTTTCAATCATTACCGACTCTGCTATTCTGAGGTGTTTTTCAGATTTACAGCTTTTTATATTTATATTTTCAAATTTAGGATATTTTTAGTTAGCTAGACAATATTGAATAAGTGCAGTTTTTTCTTCTTTTTTCTGCCAATTTTTTACATGTTGTTTTAACCTGTGTTTAAGCTTGTTTTTGGTACTTCCTATATATGCCATTGGAGGGTTTTCTATAATAGGAATTGAGTAAATAACTGCTTTTTCTAACATTTTTATTTTTTCATTATTTTTTATTACTATAATTTTTGATAGTATTTACTTTTCCTCCAATTTGAATGTTATGCTTTTTACAAATATTATTAATTTCATTGGTAGTACCTTTAATGTAAGGAAACCATTCGGATATTTTATTTCATTTTTATTTACTACTGCATTATTTTTTATTTTCTGTAGTACTTCTGTGTTCCATTTTTATATTAAATGGTTTGGGTAACCAAAACTACCTGCAATTTTTTTTATGAATTTAATTTCTTCATTAGTGAACTGAATATTTTCTGAGTGCGTATATGCTCTCTTAATTAAGGGTTTTCAGACTATTGCATTTTTGTGGATACAGGTGTGCCGAATTGCACCCATTTTCATGAACAACAAATTCACCATCAAGGACACTTATGAATTTATTGAGAAAATTAAAAATGTAAAAACTGACTTAAAGAACTTATGTATGGCAAGCATGGATGTTAAAGCATTATATCCAAGCACTCCTGTTCCAGAAGCTATTGAAATTGTCATTAAGAAGTTGCATAATCTTAAAATATTAAATAACACACAAACTCAAGAATTCAAAAAGTTTTATTCTACTTATATGAAAAAAATGTATTTACATACAAGAACAAAATATACAAGCAAAATTCAGGAAGCCCAATGGGCTCACCATTATCAACTTTATATGCTGAGGTTGTGATGAATGAGATTGAAGAAAATGTCCTGCATCGTATGGAAGAGAAACCAGAAATGTACTGTTGATACGTGGATGATATTTTCATTATATCAAAACTGAACGAAGAAGAGTTAAGAAAATTAACCAAATGTTACAGCTCTTTATACCCAACAATAGAACTTATGGTAGAAATGGAAAAAATAATGCAATAGCCTTTCTGGACGTACAAGTTATAAAATCCACAAATAAGTTGCAATACAGAGTGTATCGAAAAAGCTCATTTGTTCCTGTTCTAATCCCGTACAATTCGGCACACCCGTATCCACAAAAATGCAATAGTCTGAAAACCTTAATTAAAAGAGCATATACACACTCAGAAAATATTCAGTTCACTAATGAAGAAATTAAATTCATAAAAAAAATTGCAGGTAGTTTTGGTTATCCAAACCATTTAATAAAAAAATGGAACACAGAAGTACTAAAGAAAATAAAAAATAATGCAGTAGTAAATAAAAATGAAATAAAATATCTGAATGGCTTTCCTTACATTAAAGGTACTACCAGTGAAATTAATAATATTTGTAAAAAGCATAACATTCAAATTGGAGGAAAAGTAAATACTATCAAAAATATAGTAATAAAAAATAATGAAAAAATAAAAATGTTAGAAAAAGCAGGTATTTACTCAATTCCTATTACAGAAAACCCTCCAATGGCATATATAGGAAGTACCAAAAATAAGCTTAAACACAGGTTAAAACATGTAAAAAATTGGCAGAAAAAAGAAGAAAAAACTGCACTTATTCAATATTGTCTGGCTAACCAAAAATATCCTAAATTTGAAAATATAAAAATCATAAAAAGCTGTAAATCCAAAAAACACCTCAGAATAGCAGAGTCAGTAATGATAGAAAAAAATGCAGCAAAAGTTTGCAACCATAATGACCCTAATATTTTAAGAAACAGTTGGAGGAATTTAATTAAAATTAAGCAAAAAAATGGAAAATTTCGAAAAATGAGATCGGTGACCAATAAGAGATGGCGCCACAACGCCCAAGAGGAAGCGATAGACGGTAACAGATGCAGCCTGCGAGAACCACCCAAAAGCTCTACTGACACGGCCCGTGTTGGTCAGAGCAAATGTCCCCTAGATGACGGTAACGGTGTTACCGAAAGTACTCGGGTAAAAAGCGTATAGAAGTCTATGTGGAAGCGGCAAAGGAAAAAATTCATTTAGTAACGAGGCCAATTAAAAACCAACGGTGAAATAACTGAAGTGGACCAGCAACTGAATGAAAAACTCCCATGCCGCATCTACATAACGGAAATACGGGGGAAAAAAACCAAGATCCATGTGCTGGAAGTGTTCTAATCGGAACTTCACCAAGTTAACGGTAAGTCCAAAATGCAATTAAAAAGAAAAGCATTTTTTTTTTTTCAGTAAATAAGTAAATTCTTCAAGAAATCATTTTCGTTTTAGTTTATAAAAACTGGCTGACGGGAAAGCAGCTATTCCAAAGGACTTAAGGCCCTTTTTCACTGCCATACCAATAGTTCCTATACGTATAGATTAACAAAAGAATGTGAATAAAATAGCAGATGAATAAGGTAAATTTTCATATCAATGAGGATAAGGTGTTATATATTACAATAGTTTGAACATAACTACATACCCTTCAAAATATAATGAGCTGAAATGTGTTCTTTGCAGGAATGAAAAAATAGACCTGTATTCTTTTTTATAACAGCGTTAAAAGAATAATGTCATAATGTCCCAATGTTTGTATGTGCAAAACATTGTGACATTATGTTAAGTGTTTTTTTTTATATATATATTTAACAGTAAATAATTTCAATAATTGTACACTTTTGTGCCACAATTCTTACTTTTTTATTTGCTTACTTATGTTCTGTATTTTCATATAAATTGGAAAAGTTTATCCCACACTGTCACATGGCAGTTATGTGTTTTGTGTGTGTGATCGTGAGGCATTTCAAAGAGGCTGTCCTTGTTCTCTAAAAGAATAAAACTTGCATATGATTAACTTTGGCATAAATGTTTTGCAGTCCTTGGTGATGGTATGAAACTAGGGTAATTGTTTTAATTACAACGTGTGCATTGCAATAAAGTGAGAAAAATTTTGTTTTACGGAAAATACCTGTAGGTTTCAAAGAATTTGAATGATTGAAACACCCGTAAATCGTAGTTAATGTGGAATTTAAAAATTTCAGTAATTGAAAGCAAATAGAATTTCACAAAAGGGCCTTGAAGATATTTTTTGTGAAGGAGCCACGGGTTTTTTAGGTATGCCACTGCCTGAACGTAAATTGGGAGCTGTGGGTTCGATTCCCGTTCCAGGACGATGTAATTTTCAAGTTTTCTGAGGCATGCATGTGGAAACACTGTTTGAAGAACTTTTTATTAATAAACTGTAAGCCCACCATAGACTTTCAAAACTGAAGCTGTTCTGTGTGGAATAGATGTATAGTCATGTATGTATGATTCTGGAATATGAGATCATTCTTCCTGTAAAATACTTGTATGTCCTACTGTGCCAGTGATGTGGGAGTTGGAAAGTTTGATTTGACCTTTTGTTCCAGATATTTTCACAAATGTTCAATAATATTGAGGTGGCCAAGGTAGCTGCTGCAGCTCATCCTAATGTTCTACATATGACAACCAGGCATTCATACAATGCACAGGTGCATTATCAGCTTGGAACCAGAGACAGTCAGTCATTAGGGAGCAATGCTTGAAACATTGGTTGCAGGTAATAACAAGACACAACTCAAAAATACATACATATTCTTGAAATTGTTCTTATTTTATGTGCAAATTGTATTTAACTTCAATAATGGAAACTCACCTAAAATGTTATTGTTCCTTTTGTAACATTTACTGCATGCATATTTTCAGCTGACTTGTCATAATGTGTGATGGACATTTCGTGGTTGTTGTATCTCTTCCAGTGGCGCCGGAACCGCCCAGGCCCGGTCAATGATTTCAATAATTTTAGCCAAGATTTTTATTTTTATTATTTGGCATATGTGCGATTTTTTGTTGTGATGTGCCTTAGAAAGTTCCTCTAGGTAAGTGGTCAGGTGGTCCTAATCCCTAAAAAGCACCTTAGCCATTGTTGTTGTTGTTTCTGTTTGTTCCGGGAAGCGGGAAGGGATAGGGGTGCCCCACGATTCGAAATTTCGGGCCTGGTCAACGAACTTCACTTTCTGCCACCCCTGATCTCTTCCCTGTGTCTTCGCATAAACTCTTGCAGGTTGTTTTTGAGCCAACATAGTACACTTACATTCGCTTTTTATCACATATGCACACATTTCATTATCTTCAACATATATTTAAAAAGGCTAAAACACTGTACACAACTTACATTCCACTCATCAAAGACTTTAACCCTAATTCTCTTTGTCGCAATTGCTGCCCACGTCTTTATATTTGCAACATTTTTACATACATTCATATTAAAAATGCTGTCTATGTACACTACTTACAGAAGCCTTATTCCATCAACTCAAATCATTTATACAATGGCTCAACCTTCCTCCTTAGTCTTCTGACGGAAAACCCAATATGCTCAACCTTCCTCCTTAGTCTTCTGATGGAAAACCCAATCCGCTTAACCATCCATACCATAAGCCCCACCACCATGACTTCATCCGCCTCAAGCACTTTCTTCTAGACCCTGGCCGTCTTCAGGAGGCCTGTCAAAAAACAACCGTTCCTCTCTGCAGCCGCAGAGCAAGTAATGCAATCGTCTCCGGTCCTCTGCTCTCTCACTGTATCTCTTGATATTTGCCTGTGGCGCTATCTGTTCTTTAATTTGGTCAAAATCTAGCATTGGAATTTCTTTTTTTATTTCTTTTCTGTTCTATTTTAATCAGAGCCTTCCAATTATCATTAAGTGTATTCGGGTGCAGGTGGTTTACAGGAATGGATTCATATGTTGCAGATGTGACATGACCCTGCAGAATAACAAGTATCCCTAAGGAATGCCATGATATGACTCCACACAGCATCAGGGATCCACTTCCATTCTTCACTGTTGGGGTGGTATGCTTTTGCATAGCAGACATATACTCTACCAGTGGTGGAAAACAATGTGAAGCACAATTTATCAGATCAACTGATATGTTGCTGGTCGTTAGTATTCCAGTTTTTATGTGCTTTGCACCACCTTATAGTGTTTTGTCACATTTATATTGGTAATCAGAGGTTTGTGGATTGCAGCATAGCCATAAATACTGGCATGATGGAGTTCCCAGCAAACTGTTGTGACAGAAACGGGATCATGCTGATTTGTGTTTAACTCTGCTTCTATATGCAGTGCTGTGGTCTTGTGCTTCCATAGTACAATCTGTGCAGGCTAGCCTATCCCTTTCTGACATCTTCATATGGCATCCATAATTTGCACATTTGGAGACAAAGCTGTGTCCTTTTTGATATAGTTGTATTCTTTGATACAGTTCCTCATGTTATTCTAGTTACTGAAGCTTCTGTAAGACTTAGACTTACAATATTCATTCCTTTTTTGAGATCACTGATATCTGCCACTGTCACAGTTACTCCACAACAGCTGTTTAACCTGTGATTGTGGCATTGTTATGTGATAGCTGACTGACATCAAACTGCACCCTTTATTTTATGTACCTCACGTTTGAGTGTCCCTGTGATATGCATACATTGCATTACATGTACTCTAGTTGCAGTCAGTGTTTCCATTATGTTGATAAACCCTTGCACAACACAACTGATTGATATTACCTTTTTAGTACAGTATTTTATTTCAAGAGGTACATTTCTACCAAATAGTGTCATCTAATTTAAATTTATCATTTTGCTTTAAATTCCACAGTTCAAGAATGAAATTTGGACACATTTCCTTCCTCCATTTAGGATACTCATAAAATGTCATCATTGGAGTCAGATACTAGATATTTTTATTTTCACCTCAAGAAAAAAAAACCATACCGTAATTTTTGGGCTAAGAGCCGCGGCTCTTACGTTACTAAAAGTGAAATTTTTCGGGTGTGCGGCCCTTATGCCGAAGCGGCTCTTATGCCGAATTTGTTTTTGATAAGACTGTTTCTTCCCTCCCTTTTTTTTTTTTTTTTTTTCATGCAGATGCTTTGTAAATTTTTTTAAACCATGTCTTTTTTTTTTTCACAAATTCGACTGTGATCAAGTTTTCCCCCCTTTCTACTCATACGTTAGACACGTCTATTTAAACGATAACTCCGCTGTCCTGATGTTGGTTTAGGAGGGAAAGTGGGGGAGGACAGGAATGCCTGACTCAAATGCCCTTTGCATGGGGGAGTAGGGGATGGAATAGGTACATAAGCACACAGACGAGTAGCGTGACTTCCGAGGCTTCTGTGGATAGCCAAAACCCCCTGCAGAGAAAGCCCCAGCGCGATAACTGCGAAGGGGTGTGACGTCAGAGCCAGAGGGCCATCGCAATCCCTCTCTGCTGAAGCTCAAGGGTCAGAGGGCGAACGTAAAGCGAGTGCCAGGCTTAGAATATCTCTTCCGTTGCTTCCTGTTCACGGTTGGTGTTGAGCTTTCGGTTGTCGTGTACGTGTGTGTAGTGTTTTTATTCAACATGCCTGGAAAATGCTGTGTGCCTTTATGTAGATCAAATTACAAAGGTGGCTGAAAGGCATCCGTATTCAACTTTCCTGAAGATGAAAGCCTTAGAACAAGATGGATAGCTTCAATACCAAGAAAAGATTTTTACCCACTGTGAATTCAAAGGTAAGTTAAGCCTGATTGTTATCATGATAGCATGTTCAATGCTTTTGTTGTAAATACAAATATAATTTAGTGAATTGTACTTGTTATTGATGGAGTAAAATTTATAGGCTAACCTTCCAATTATCAACTCATCATTTGTTGTCGTTTAAATAATATTGGTAATTAACATTTTATTTCTATAGAATTCATAGTTATTAGCGTTCCAATTAAAATAAAACTGCAGGAAATGTACGGATATTATCAAGTACTTAGGTTAACCAGGCAAAAATACTGGCAATAAATAACTACGTCATTTAATAATCAAGATTTCATTTCTATAAAATGTCATTTTTTTATGAAATTGCTGTGTATTAGTGTTCTAATTAAAACAACAGTTCACACGGAATGTACAGAATTATTTGATACGCTGATAATCGGAAGGCTAGCCCAAGGAAAAGTTTATTAGAATGTATCAGAAACAATTCACTTACATTGTTAAACTTCAGCATGATCCCTGAAGTTGACTGGCTGATAAGTTAAAATGTATATATGTACATATATTCATGGGTTTACAAATTTTTATATTTAAGTTAATGAATGTACATTTTTATTTATTGTAATTTTTTATTTAAGTTAATTTAAAGTAAGTTGTGGTAGGGAACGACATTCGTATTAGAGAACTATGAACTCTTTTACAAAGCAGCACTTTAATTCCTACTTAAATAAAAAAAATTGTAAACTGATGAATCTATCACATGTAGACATCATGTTGTTTGAAGAGGTTTTGAACATAATTGTCTGCCACAAACCTAACTGTAGTGCCGTAATTTTAAATCAAACACACGCACAGAAATTAAAAAATAAAATAAAAGGGGGAGGAAACAGATACAGTTACTACCGTTTTCAATCTCATTAGGAATTTTAAAACTGACTTTTAACTTTTGAATCAAACAAGTTCTAATGTTTGGCATTATCATTTATAAAAATGATTTCTCTGATCCTTCAGCTTGTTATGTTATGCTAAAATAAATAGATTTGCACATATAGTGTGCTTACCTTGAGAGCTTCACAGTACTTTATGTTGCTGTCAGTAGTCCTACCGGCGGCACTGAGATATGCATCATGATGATACGTAATTTTATACAGCCAGGATAGGCAACTAACAACGCTCAAGATTTATTATGACTATTTTGTGTTAAGTGCATGAGGGAGATATGAGTGATACTTGTTCTGCAGTTGGAGCCATTAGTTAGCAAATTAGAAGTGGGTTGCATGTGGTTTTTCAAAAATGTTGGTGTGTATAAAATATTTTTACATTTCCACCAACCGAAACTAGTACTACTATGATTAAGAAGACCTCTTATGTTGTGAGAAAGGGTTTTGTAAGAAAAACATAATTTATGAAAAAAAAATGTAGTGTCAAAATTCAATAAAGATAAATATAACCATTAATCTCAGATGCTTCAATAGTATTAGCTTCTATCTTTGTTCATGTGTTTGGTTGTTAGATATTCATATTTGGCCAAGGTAATTTTCCCATTGATAGACGTGCTGCAAAAATTTTAATCCTAAAACATTATTGTCAAGGTAAATTCAGTTGTTCTAGCATGTCATTCTGCATAACATAAATAATGTGAAACCTCGTCAATCCCACACATGTGGTATAGTGGTCTATGCGATGGCTTATGATAATTTGTCTGAGTTGAGTCCGGGCTCGAATCCCAGTGAGGCATGGATATTGTGTTTGTCTTACGGTGCTGGCTCTCGGCTCTCTCCTTTCTCTGGAACCAATGGCCCTAAATTAGGGATGACTGACTGCTTATAGCCCATTGAGTTGCTCATGATGGTTGTGAAACCTTCAATTAAAAAAAAAAAAAAAAAAAACCTCGTCAATTGCTCTCAACACATTGGAACTTGGTCATGATCTGACTTTACACCTCCAACAAATGGTGATCAGTGTAAAAATTATAAATTTGACATTTATAAAAAAAAACCGAAAGTGATTGTTAAAGTGTATTAGCTTTTATTTGATTGAATATGTTAATAGAGAAAAACATACTGCCTTCATTAATTTGTACAGCTAAATTAATTGATTTCCCCACCAGTCACCTTTATTCTACATTGCACATAAATGGAAAACAATAAAAGTTGTAATAATTAGAAACAAAAAATGAAACTTTGTTGTAATACATAAAAAAATGATTAATATGTATTTCAAAATATATCAAAATTAAATTCTGAATATTCCGGATTAATGTCCATTTCGAACGTGTCTGAAGAAGGTTAGACTAGTGGAGTTTTGTCGTCTGACAGACACCTTGTCACTTTAATGAATGCCACCTTTTGACAAAGTAACAGTGTTGAAAAACAACAAAAACCCTGGCAGCAAGTTAAGATTAAAGTAATTGAAAAGTTCTGAGATGCATGTGCAGTGGAAGTTAAGGGTTCGGCTTCAGCAACAAATGATTATTTGAGAGTCTCTGGTTAAGGGTTAAGACTGGATAAAAATTTCTGTAAAGGAGTTTAGCAAAAATTTTGCATAGTATCTTTAAAAAGAGAGAGAAGCCATAATAAAGTATTGCTATTTACTTTCTACTTTAATAAAGGAAGAACACTCTGATTTAAAATGATTTATCAAATCAGAGTAATACAATAACTTTTATTCTGTTGTGAATGTACAAATTCATTTAAACTGTCAGACTGCCTAAACCACATTAAGGTCTAACTGAATTATCTGCTTTTTAGGTTTGTGAACATCACTTTAATGAAAATGACATTCAACATATTTCAGAATGCTATGATGATAGAACTGGAAAAAAGCTTGTAGCGCAAATTTCACAACCAAGGCTTCAGCCAAATTCCATTCCTGAGAGATTCCTTGGATGTCCCGAGTATTTGTCTGCATCAACATCTCGTCGTGAAGAACCAGATGCAAAAAGAAAAAGAATTGAGTTTTCCCAGATTGAGGCTGCTATTGCCCAAAGTGTAAAAGAGCAGCAGATTTATGAAGAAGCGAACTGTTTCAACTCACTAGCCAAACTTCTTGAATGCACAAAGAATTCTGTTCCCAAGAATTGGGATACATTAAATAAAGGTAATGAAGTGATATTTATCAAAGTAAAAGCTTTGCCTTCCCCAACTATATCATCTGCTGTAGTTGTTGATGAAAATTTAAATTTATCTGCACATCATAAAAGTCATAAAATTCACAAGTTAGGAAAATATCAATTTCTTACAAAAATTGAAAATGTTAATGATCTGTATTCGGTTTTTAAGGAACTTGAGGGTTTAGAAGAAATGCAAGATAATGAAAATTCAATTTTAAATGTGGTTTCTGTAATAGCTGAAATGCTGAATGTGCTCCAAGGAAATGTACCAGAAGAACAAAAAGATATTGTACAATTTATTTCTGAGCAAATCTCCCTAATTAAGTGTCATAAAAATAATTATTGGTACTCAGGGAATTTTTTTAATTTATGTTGTTTGGTGTATTCCATATCAGTTCATGCATACAGATTTTTGCGTAACAGCGGTTATGTAATATTGCCACATCCCAGCACATTAGTTAAACTTTGTATAATGTCAATCCCAAGTTTGAGCAATGGGACCAAAATTTAATGGTGTACATGAAAGAAAAGTTCTCGTATTTGTCAGATTGTGACAAACATGTTGTGTTGATGATGGATGAAATCCACATTAAACCATTTTTGGAATATAAAGGTGGAAATATGTTAGGTATGGCCTATAATTGTGAGAAGGCTGCCACTAGTGCATATGTATTTATGGTGCAAAGTATTAGATCATCTTATAAAGATGTGGCACATATTCTCCCAGTTAAAACTCTTTCAGCTAATTTGCTGTATGAGTACATTGTTAAAATAATAAAAGGGCTAGAAATAATTGGCTTTTCTGTTATTTGCATTGTGAGTGACAGCAATGCAATTAACAGAAAAGCTGTTTCATTTTTTGTAAACCAGCAAAACTGAGTATTGTATACCAGCATCCAGTTGATCCTACAAGACCTTTGTTTTTCATTATTGATCCCATTCATATTATAAAGTGTGTAAGAAACAATTGGCTTAACCAAAAAACTGGGGATGGAAAGTGTATGTATTTCCCAGATTTCAATGAGAAATTATTAGGTTTAAATGGGAAACCCATTCTCCGAGTTGCATCATTAGGAGCCCTAAAAAAGTTGCATGAGTTGGAATCTGGAAATATTGTGAAATATGCTCCTTCTTTATCAGAAAAAGCTTTGAGTCCAACAAATTTGGAACGTCAAAATGTGAAATTAGCTTTGCAACTAATAAACATTCAAGTTGCAGAAGGTCTCACCATAGCAGGTGAAAAATACAGCATACTGCACTCAAAAGATACAGTTGAATACATTCGAATAATGTGCAGATGGTTTGACATCCTTAATGTTCGCACACTTTTTAAAGGTCAACACAAAAGAAATGAATATCAAGAACCTCTAACATCTTCCCCAGATGATAAAAAGGTGGTCTTCTTGAGCAAATTTTTAGATTGGATCGAATATTGGGAATCCATTGGGTGCACTACGGGGATCTTCAGCAAAGAAACCTTACTGGCCCTGAAACAAACTACTTATGCTGTATTAGAAATTTCTAAATTTTGTGTAGAAGAGTTAAATTTGTCTTATGTCTTGACAGGGAAACTTCAGACAGATTCTCTTGAGGATCATTTCGGTAATTATCGGAAATTGGCAAGGGCACAGTATAATATTTCTGTCACACAACTTTATGAAACTGAAATGAAGCTGCGCATTCGTTCTTTTTTACCTCTTATTTTGAACTCTGACCGTCATGGGAAAATTCCTATGAGCGCATTAGACATACATGACCTCGATAATTTTAATTCATCTGAGGCACAGTCTCTTGCAGAAAAAGTTGTAGTGAAACCAGATTTATCCAAGTTAGGTGATTTGTTAATTCCATTAACATATGTTGCTGGTTATTGTGCACATGGGGCTTTAAAAAAATTGAAATTCTGAACATATTGCAATGTATGACTTAATTAAAAGTCCAGATCGTGGTGGATTAAAATATCCTAAAGAAATTGTTGTTTCAATTATTGTTCATAGCTATGTTGCTCTGACTCAGCTTCTGTCAGCAGAGTTGGAAAATGAATTTTTAAGAGTTTCCAACCAGTATGCATTCTCATGCCGGGTGGTTTTAAACACTTTAAGAGCTACTGAAATCTTTTTACCTGAAGATTTATGTGAAAATGGGCATGCAGCTGAATATGTCATGACACTAATTGTTTCAGCTGCAACAAATATATTCCTGAAAAACTACTGCAGAAAAATTAATGATTCATTAACTTCCCAGAAATTAAAGAAGCAAAAAAAAAAAAAACTCCCCAAAAGCACGAGCACAAATAATCAATCGTTAGCTGGTGGTAAAACAAGAAAACTTCAGACTCTTATGTCATAACTTGTTTCTAGGTATCTTATGTGGTATCTCTAGCACTGAATACACATAACTGTAAAGTAATTGTACAAGGGCTTTCTTATGCATCGTGTGATAATGACCAATCATTTTAGTAAGTGAATGGAATAAATTTCTATGAAAACATTTTACAGAAAAAGAGAATGCTAATAATGTTTACGCTCTTTAACTGGTCCATAAACTTTCAGCAAATTAAGAGTATGTGATGCAAGAATTCATAAATTGGAATCCTTTCTTGTGCTCATTGCTATAGAACAGTTCTAACATTCATATTTTGAATTCTTTTTTGGCTACTAGCACAAGAACCAGTTTCTCCACATGAATACTTGTATTCTTTCCTTCTAGTGTAACCAACACAAAGGTATATAGAAGCACTGGTATGCTGTAGTGTATTCTTGGTAAATTTATGGACCAAAAGTACTTCAGTATGATAGTGCTTCTGTAAGAAGCATTTATAATGTTCGCAGTGTGTCTATGGTGTCGAATTTTCTTTTTGCCCCTGCGAGTGCCATCAGAACTTTATTTAGGGACACTAGTGTAATGGGTTTTTTTTGCCTAAATATGTATGGTTCATATACTTTTCTTTAAAAATGCTTTCAGCTAATTTGCTTTTTCCTCTTATGTTTTTCGAATGATATCACTGCAACATAAAATTTTCTACGATGTGTTAACCAGCTCATGCATTGCAGCGTTCAAATTACCCAGTGGTCCACTGGCCAGTAAAACTTCAGTCAGGCTACTGAACTATTGATTTTACTGGCCCAGATGGCCAGTAAGGTTTTTTTTTTTTTTTTTTTTCTTCTAATTTGCCACAAGCTAAAAAATGAATTTCTGTTTCTTTTACCTTGCTGTAGGGTTTTCTTCTTAGGCTACAAACTAATGATAGGTTTAAAAACAAACATTGGATATAATTCCATTGAAATGATACATTTTTTCTACATATATTGTAAATGTTTTTAAGTTTGTTTTTTATTAATTCTTTTATGGACCACTGGGCATTTTTGTGGACCAGTAGTTTGCAAATTCTAGTGGTCCGCTGGGCCAGTAGAATATTTATTTCTAATTCTAACACTGCATTGTGTTTCAGAATGCAGATGTAAGTAGTTAAAGTAAAAAGGCAAAACTGAAAATGGAGGTCATGTGTTTAAAAAAGGGATTTGTATCACAAAAATGTTTCTATTTCTAAAAGAAATAGCTTATGCACTTCTAGAAATGCATATAGAAAAGCTGCCTTTATCATGCATGTTAACTGCGACTAGTCACTCTCGAGGTTTGTTTTGGATAATATTGTTCAATTGCATCACACAAATGTATGGCATAAAGTAAAAAGTATGAATGCATTTTTAATGTGCTTTAATTCTTAATTCAGATTATCTGAGGAAAAATTGTTTACGTATATTGCACATAAGTGCCAAAAAACTTTTGCAATTCCACTTGCTGTGTACCTAATATGCAAAGTTTTTACCTGGTATCACATGCTGAATATAATACTGTATGTAATGCTTCATTACAAAGAACATGTGCACCTACATTTATTCAAATGTATCACATATTCATGCCATGCAAATGTATAGTTCCTTTTCATATAGAACTTCTTTGAACAAATTGCATACTGATATACACTATTTCCACTTGAGACCCCCATAGAAGCTTTATGAAATTGGTACTATGGGATTTTTATTAATATATCTATGTATCTGTATATAAAGAAATTTGTGTGCAGTTTGTGAACATTATGCTTTTACACGGTGTGGTTTAAGGTGTTTTAAAAGCAAATGAAATCATGAACCTAACTATATGTATGAAAATGAGTTGGCAAAGCAAGAAAACTTATTGTGTTTGTCATATTCTGCCTTATAATTTTGTTATCATAATGATAACATTATATGTAGGGAGCAATTTTCTAGAGACACCTTTGTATTCCAAAAATGGTTTAATGTGTATGTGTGTTCCCACTCCCCATGCAGACCTAGCTGCAAAAGAGATTTCTTTACCAACTGTTTTTTTTTTTTTAGCAGTACCAACATTTGCTAGTGGCCTTATTTTTTACTAGTAAATTGCATTATCTACTAGCAAAAGTTTATTAACGTCATACAAAAGAAACTTTAACATGTCCCCCTCCATTAGTCAATCTTGACAAATTTTGATTTCACTTCTGTAACTGTCACATTGTAAAGCTGAAAAGATTACAAATATTTAGATATAACTCACTTTTTCATGACCTGACAGATTAATTCTAACAATTTAATTTGAATGTAAATATTTAAAAAACATTTTTTATTTAATTTTATTCACAAAATTCAAGAAAACTATTCAAAATCTTAAATTATTTTTCGTATGGTTTACGATCTGGGTTTTTCAGGTCTTTTCATCATGCAACTTTAAAACAGCAGGCCTAGGGTCAAACTTGTCTTCGGACTTGAACTTGACTTCACTTGCTAGGGCAGTGGTTATTTTATAGTGTTTTGTATCCCTTTTATGTTCGTCGATTTTAATTCCAAATGAATGTTAAGTCATTCCGATGTATCACCTAGAGCCGTCCGGATATTGTAGTGGGATTGCATAAACACCTGCCTCATTGAGAAGAGGAGGCTTATCAATATCTCTCTTAAGCATCATATATAAAGATGCCGGAGGCCTTATGCCGACACCAAAGCTCATCCTCCTGTGTGTGTTTTTGAGTTGATAGGAAACTTTTGGTATGTAGGGAATAGAGCCCAGGTAGAGAAGTTGCAGCATAAAAAGATTTACTTGGCTGGTTCTGGCTTTTTCAATAAAGTTATGCATCTGGTTCGACGTATATCCTGCCTCAGTGGCCAATTTGACTATGCTTTTTAGTTCGAATTCTCTAGAACGAACATCGGAGGAGACTGCGAAGGCGCTTCTAATTCGAGAACGGAAGAAGGCCATGTTGTAATCATCAGGGCAGGATGATGCTGTGGAGCATCAAGTTGGGAACAGAGGTTGGTTTATAATAGAATTCCATACGAAGGCAATTGTCATGCGATTTTCACACTAAGACGTCAAGATAAAGTAAGGTACCACTGCGCTCAAGCTCCACATTGAAATTGATCATAGATTTGTGGAATGATATCAAGAAATCAGCTTCATGCTCCACACCCAAATCCACTGCCATTCGCGAAACCTTGGAAATCTTTCTCAGCAACGGAGCTTTAGAGGATTTAAAAGGTTGCATCACGCAAGGAATAAACAACTTACAACAGGTTTTTTAGGAGTCTTGGAAAACGCCATCAAAAGAGCAAGGATTGTGAACACAGTGGATGTAGCTATTTATCGAATGTTCTTCACACATAACATAATTAGATTTCCACGAGTAAATTTAATACCATTTTAGTTACTTGCTTATTACATTTTCCAAAGTAATAGGTGAAATGAATATGATCATTACTTTTGCATCTCTTTGTAACATGTGTACATGCGTTTGAGCCACGGTAGAAAAACAAAAAAATCTGATATTTGGTTGTGATATTGATATTACTGTATTGATATGAAATTTATGGGAAATTAATTAATGCTGTGTTTCTGACCAGGGTACAAAATCTTCATTAAATATTTGCTGTTTTATTGATTTAATTATTTGTTGTTTTGGGGTTTGGGAGAATCCATGTAAAAATATTATGTGAATACTTGTGTGAGTTTTGTTAAAAGTTACTTGTAGCGTCACTTAATTTCACTTCTATTATTCTGTTCTGTTTCTTCATTTTTTGCTGTTTTGTTGCTTTAAATATTTGTTGTTCTTGGGTTGGGAATCCACGTAAAACTATAAATTGATTCTGTTCTGTCTACTTTCTTAATATTATTGCTTTCAACCATTCTGAGAAAATAGCCCATAGTGGTGATGGTCAAAATGGGTAAGGTCTTAATTACAACATCAGTTAGGCCTTAATACAATATCAAACACACTAGTTTTAACATTTTTGTAATAAACACAGCTTTTACATTGGTCGGATACCATTAACTGTTCCCAGCTGTTATAGCACCATAGCAGTTTTTTTCATCATGTTCATGCAGAATGTGTTTTATAGTGTTATATGTTGTAAATACCATTTTAGGACATACAAAATGTGTGATTTGTTTTTAAAAACCACATAACTCTCTTGATCTGAGATTTATGTGAAACCTTAAGTGTAATTCTTGCAAAGCATTGCGTTTAAAAAAAAAAAAAAAAAAAACTACATTTCTGACCAGGGTAAAAAATCAAAACTGAGATATCTGCTTTTGTGTGTTTTGGAAGCAAACATTTAGTTAAATAACTTGTTTGAACAATGTATTTCATAAATTCAAAGTAATTAATTGTTAGTCATTTTTTGGAAGTACTCAAGTTTTGCAGATTGATTATTTGTTTGGGAATTTATTTTTAATGTATCTTTTGAACATTACAAAGTATTCTAGTAGAAAAAATATGTAGATTTAAGTTTCCATGAAGTGATACACAGAATGTAGAAGTAAAAATTTTCATGTGCAAGATCAAATCACTGTGGAGTTCATATTGTGTTTCAGTTATTTCTTGATGTAACTCTTGCATGCAAACTTACAACCAACATTTATCCATTTATTTGTTCTATGTGAATTGCATTCTTTTGTATTTCTTATTGTTTATTTGTAAAATTGTCAGATAAGTATGTACCACTGTCATAAACGAGGAAAATGTGTTTATGGAACACTGTGTTCACATGGTCGATTTTGAATTTTCTTCATTAGTTTGCAAAGTGCTTATCCACTGGTCTTGTCTTTAGTACTATAAAAACTTAATAAAAACCTTGATATCTGATTGTGCCAAAATACTGTACTGATGTAAAATTTATTTCAAGACTTTTTTTTGTAAAATAAATGCTGTGTTTCTAAACAGGATGTCAAAAATTTGCATTGAATAGTTATAGCTACATGGGGGGGGGATATCAATATAAAAAAATTAGGATGTTTGTGTAACTTCTTACTGACAGTGCTCAGTTTTGCACCTATCTTGATATTGTGTTATGCAATAAATATTTGAAAACCATATATCTGTGTACAGGATTTATTTGCATTATGTTTCTTATATTTAAGTGTGAGAATTAGAACCTGAATATATTTTAAGGGAAAATGCTTTTATAGAACATAACTTTGATAATTTTCAGCTTGTCATATGTAGGTTTCACTTTTAGTGTCACTTTGCTTTGCTTTGCTGCTATCTTAGGTATTAGCTTGATTGTAAATAAAGTGTAATGGGGAGATTTCAAAAGCATTTTTCCACCGACGTGTGAGCATTCTTTAGAAGTTTTCATTTCTTTCTGCCACAATGAAGAGAGAGAGAGAGAGAGGGGGGGGGGGGTACTTATATATAATGAAGGAACACATTTGTTTGTTGATGCTTCTGTTTTATGTTGGTTTTTTTTGTGTGTGAGAGTCTGTTAATGTAACTTTATTTTTAAATACACAAGAGTTGAATAATAATGAAACACATATAGCGTATGAAATCAGTTAGTTTTTTTTTTGTGGTGTAGTCAGCACAAATATTCGCCAAAAGAGCTTTCGCACTCCACTGGGAGGCCTTTTCAAGGCAATGGTAGACACAAACATGCAGTGGAGTGGAGTGGAGTGGAGTGGAGTGGAGTAGAGTGCGAAAGCTCTTTCAGCGAATATTTGTGCTGACTACACCACAGAAAAAAAAATTAACTGATTTCATACGCTATATGTGTTTCATTATTACAGTCTGTTAATGTGTTAATTGATATTTTCAATATCTGTTTCAGTTGAAAAATGAATAAAAAGTTTGCTTTACAAAATTGGAAAGAAAAAAAGATGTGACATTTAGATTTGCAGCATAAAATTTGCGATAAATTCAAAGATATCCAAATTAATACTTTCCATGAACATTTAAAAAAACTTTTTCCTAAGTGATTTTGATTTATTTATTTTTTAACCTCTAGAAGTAGTTGCAAGATTTCAGCACACTTCTTACCGTAATTTTAGGAAATATACGTACTCACCAAATCGGAAATTTTGCTTTCGCGTTCGTTACGTAATTAGATAGTTTTTTTTAATAAATCGAACGCGAAGGGAAAAGGGAAAAATCGGAAATTTTGCTTTCACGTTCGTTACATAATTAGATAAGTTTTTTTTTTAATAAATCGAACGCGAAGGGAAAAATCGGAAATTTTGCTTTCGCGTTCGTTACGTAATTAGATAAGGTTTTTTTTTTTTAATAAATCGAACGCGAAGGGTATTTCTAAAAGTTTTAAGTGAAGTGATGTTCATACAGTCCTACCAATTTGCCATACACGCACATAAAAAAAAAATCGTTGTTGCAAAAAATGCTTGAACATTTTTATGGGCTTTTTGTTTATAAAAATGCTGGGCTTTTGATGTTATAAGTGAAGAAACTATTACGTTTCTGTGTCATTAGCTAAACTGAAGATTAAAGGGAAAACTTCCTGGAACATTTATTTTTAAGACCGATACATGAAACCCTTTCGCAGCACAAGAGCAAAGCTTTGGAATTCCCCGATTTGTAGATATCATTGTAGGAAACAGAAAAAAATGAAAGCTAAGGAAATCTTTTGACGTTATTTAAAGATAAAAAATACAGCAAAAAAAAAAACAAAAAAAAAACCCGGTCGATTTATTGTGGTATGCGCGAATTATTCAGTATCGCACTCGCGAAAATATTTCTCAGCATAAACACCGCGGGTTCAACGGCGTTTTCAGGAGCTTCGAGTCGTTCAGCCAGTCGGTCGTGGGTTGGCCCGCTAGCTCTGATGTCACAGACCTGTTGGGAGGCTTTCTACTCTCCAGCAGGCCGTACCTAGCGGGGGGCTAAAGGTGGATCAGCTCCCCCTCCCCCTGGAAAATTGGCGCTGTCAAAAATGACTTAAATTTTTATTTCGATGGTTTAGTTTACGTAAATTACTTTGATATTTCATCACAGGCATAAATACTTTATTCGTATACTGGACTTTTTAAAAAGTTAAGTAACAGTAAAACGACGCAGTAAATTGTGAATTAGTTGTAACGGCTGTATTAGTAATTTTAGTGATTCTCTACTAGCGGTAGGAGTTATGAGAAACAATAAACGCATTTTAGGAGAGGGGGCGTTAAATTTAGAAGACCAAGCTAAAAGAAAGTAATCAAGGGTGGAGGCGTACTTGCACTCGTTACCGGATTAAAGGTAGGTGGGAAGCTTTGGGGGCTTAAGTCCCAGGCTGCATCCTTTGTAGTTTTAAGGAGACAATTGAATGTTGCCCTTGATGGCGAAGGAAGCGCTTTAAGACCACTTGGGATCCTATTGCCGTTGGGTCTGTTCATCACCCCTAATAGCCTCTGTTCCGTGCCCTCAAAGAGAAGGTCCCTCATTATGCTGGAGGTAAATTCGTACATTTGTTTTGCTCTTTTTGGCGTGACACTTGCTAACACATATGGTGACGCGAAGGGGCTGCAAAGACGGAAACAATTGAAGGTGAGAAGTTCTGGAATTCTAAAGCATACAAGACAATCTGATAGTTCTACTGACTTCAGTAGTTTTCTCATGGGAAGTTTTCTTATCAACAAAGTCTCCTCGCCTATGTTGCTTTTAACTGCCGTCTGCCGGACAGACTAGAATGCCGCCCCGGTGGCGCAGTGGTCTAAGCGATGGCCTCTGATCATTCGTCCAAAAGGGGTCCGGGTTCGAATCCCGTGAGGTATGGATGTTGTGTTTGTCTTACGGCACTGGCTCTCTCCCTTCCCTGGAACCAGTGGCCCTAAATTAGGGAAGGGCGACTGCTTATAGCCCATTGAGTTGCTCACGGTGGTCGTTAAACCTCCAATAAAAAAAACAGACTAGAATCTTTGTAAACAGTGCTTAGTGTAGTTGATTTTTCCGTTAGCTGTTATCTTAAGAATTCGGCTGAATTTTTTTTTTTTTTTTTTTTCGAATTTGTAGTGTGAGCTATTTGTATATGGAGAAATACATAGTAATTCGCAAGCACGCAAATTCTTCAATTTCTCCATTTACATCTTCAAAGCATTCAGTGACATTAAAGGATTCTATCCAAAATTCTGGAGAGAGTCAACCACAGAAATATGTTGCTGACAATATTTCGAAATCAGGCGAAAATATCAGACAAGTGATACTTGAAAAATATCCCAAGAATTCGTCAGGAAGAAGTTTTCAAATTGATTGGTTCAGGAAGTTTAAATGGGTGGAATATTCCCAATCACTGGATGATGTTTTCTGCTATGCCTGCAGACACTTTCAGCACTGCAGCAGTAAAGAAAATGCTTTTACTGTAAATGGATTTAAAAACTGGAAAGCTGCTCCGGAAAGGGGAAAGGGGTTGCATATTATAAGAATTAAAAATCACGGTTATGGAAACTACGGAACTGAAGAAGTTTCAAATACAACATTTTAAATGTTTGAAACCATAAATGTAAAAAGTTACTGAAATCATTCAAAACATTAAAAAAGTCATAAATCCGAAAAACAATATGTCTGCCACTAACTCCATTCTGAAATCTCCTGAATTTAGTGAACCCCCAAGTCGGCAAAACTGCGTGAGCTATTGCCCTCTTTGCCCACGCCTAGCAAAAATTTGAGCCCCCACTCACCCACCCAGATGAGCCCCGAGCCCCTAGTTCTGGGACCTAGCTACGGCCCTGCTCTCCAGGGGGTTTTGCCACGACCCCCAGAAGTTGGTTATCTGAGTCATATAAAGTTTAGTTTACGTAATTTCGTCTTTTGTTAACTGCGATTATTAATGTAATCCTTTATAAAAAAAAATTATGATCTACAACTCAACAAAATATTTCAGGCTTTACAGGAAACCTTTCCGGGGGGGGGGATAACACCAAA
This sequence comes from Macrothele yani, assembly GCA_039090855.1. NCBI lineage: Eukaryota > Metazoa > Arthropoda > Arachnida > Araneae > Macrothelidae > Macrothele > Macrothele yani. The sequence goes on from CM077009.1 coordinate 92,562,281, forward strand.
ATTTTAAAACTATACAGAATTTCTGGCTAGATCGGGAGATTTTCATCATTTACAAGCTATAACTCGACACATTATCTGAGGGCGTGTGCCTGCTCAGCAAACCTGTAGGGAGGGGGGGGTGATAATACCTAATATAAAACAAAAAAAGTATTTCTGGTTGTAAATGCTAAAAATCTCCCGATCGGTCAGGACATTCCTTTTAGTTTACACTTTTGGAATACCCCCTTCCTTCCAACCGCCAGAGACAGGTTTTCTGCATTAGCACATGTTCGCAAAGAGTTTGTTCAGATGTAGTTTGTAAACGCTCAAAATCTTCCGATCTGACCAGAAATTTTTTACACTTTTGTTACCCACCCTCCCCTCCCCGAAATTTGTTCAGTTTTAGCTTGTGAACGCTGGAAATCTCACGATCCGACCAGAAATTCTTTATATTTCATATTTAGGTTTTAAGCACCCCTCCCCCTCCCCCATAAGTTTCCTGGGTTTGCACATACTCGCAGAGAATTTGTTTAGCTGTAGTGCCTGGAAATGGTGACCACGGAAATCTCCCCCATGTCGATATTTTGTGTCAAATGTAATATGTGCATGGTCCCTAACTGAAAAATATGTGGGGCTTTTCCTGTGGGGGAGTTTTCCGTCCATCTACTGTAGTAGCTATATTTGCACTGTTTTGCAAAACGTATTCAAAACGTTGGCACATAACTTTGATTACAAACAAGTTCGGGTTTTTGATTTACCCCACTTTCCATCAAAAATGCTGCCCTTCTGATTTTTTCATGTTCAAACGAAAATGGATATCAAGCGAAAATACTTGTGTTCATCGGATTGAAACGTTGTACAAGCGTACGGTATCTGTGAATATTACGTTTATCCATTGCGGATACAAGAGCTTTCGTTTTACCGGCCTCCAAAATTGAAAATTGTGTTTTTGTAATAATCTTTAAATCACCTTTAATAATCTTCATCTTTTTTTTTAATGATCTTTTTACTTGTAATATCTGAAATCACTGAAAGGAAGCTATGAACCTTTTAGTGAAGATAATTTCCATGTAACAAGGATTTTCCTCAAACTTTAATTCCATTTTTAAAAATCGCAATTTTATATCCCCAGTTTTACACTGATTATGTTCAATGTTTCTTCTTCTTTTTTTTTTTTTTTTTGAAGAGTTTGGGACGAGTATTGGGATAGAGTGTGCGATGTAATCCGAACTCCGTCCCCTACTGCCTGCTTAAAGTAACACCTCTCCTCCAGTTTCCCCCGACTGTCAATTTATTGTTTCTGTGTTGGGAGAAACTTCTTATCTCTTCTTTCCCTCCCATAGCTGGACAGCATTATCCGAATGCAGCTTTTCCGGAACTCACCGTATCTCATTGGATTGATTTATTGTTTTATTGCGTCGTAGAAAAAACGCGGCCGTCGGTGTGTACATACGATATTTACTGGGAACGCAAGTGGACAGGAAAACCGCCTTTGAGATGGAAATCGCTATATACAATGACGGCGAAGCTGTTTTCTTTGATTTCCGTCACTCCCTGTTGCCAGTGGTGACACTAAAACCCCATTAGGGCGGATACACTTTGAGATACCTTGAGATGAGGTCCGTTTCAACTTTGAGCAAAAGTCTTTCTATTTTTTTTTTTTTTTTTTTTTTTTTAACTTTAGGTAACAACTAACAATATTAACTATAAAGTATTATAATTCTCTAATCCGCCAAATTCCCCTAAGGAGCGATCAAGGGAACTGATTGCATTACTAGACCATTCTGTACTGGGGTGGGGAATGGCCTAAATAAAGCTGAGAACTGTTTTTTTTTTAATTTTTTTTTAACTCGTACGCATACGTAACTTCGTTTAAAAATCAAAATTGCCTGCACATAAAAATCTTATTTCTTAATTTCTTTTTTTTTGTTTTTGTGATTTTTAACATCCTTTATTTTACATCATTACTAAGAGAATTATTTCAAGGAAAAGTTTCAGGCTTTTGTTCAGAAATGTAGTTGGCAAACGTATGTGCATTGCCAATGCATTTTTTGCTGTTCAGATTTTAGGAAAATATTTCTCATCTGTTCTTGATATTTTAGATGAGGATTTAGCCTACGCAGGAAACATAACTCAAATTTACGCTTCAATATTTACACGGCGTTATATACACCATCGAAACAATTACGTAATTTGTATGTTGCACAGTCACAGATTTAAGAACAAGTGGTAATCACATTGGAAACTAATACTTTACATGGAATAAACCTACGAACAACGATAATGAATACCCATCCCCACACCCTATTCTTCCAAGTTCAGAAGACGCACATCACTTCCGAAAATCACAGTTTTTAAAAATGAAAAAGTTCTTACATCTGAGGGTAAAGACAGAATGTCAAGGAAAACATCATGAAAGTAAATCGTTGAGAAGACGCACATCACTTCCGAAAATCACAGTTTTTAAAAATGGAAAAGTTCTTACATCTGAGGGTAAAGACAGAATGTCAAGGAAAACATCATGAAAGTAAATCGTCTTGAAATAATATTTGCTTGAACGCATTGGGCTCTAACCGTAATCCGTTTATACACATACCAGATATCTAGGTTGTAACTTAAAATTTTCTAAAAAGGCCTGCGGCCGAAGTGGCGGTAAACGGTAAAAATACCACCGGGGGAAAAATTCCCCGGAGAAAATACCCATGAAAACTGAAAAGTGGCAAAAAAAATACCCCCAGAACAAACGGTTCACTCTAAACAGTCACACAGGAACACTGATGTGTGGCAGTATTCCGGTATGGCAATTCACCGGCAACCCTGCCATACATCTTACAGCAATTTGGAAAATTGCCACATGTTTTTCATTAAGTGGCAGGGCACAAATTGCTGTTCCACCGAAGAACACTTTGATATTTTTCCAGTGGGGCAGTTTTCCAATTATGTGCGGCAGTTTTCCAAGGGGCCTTACGACAGGAAGGAGCTCTTTTGGTTGTAATACTAAATTTGGTGGTTCTAAATTGAAAACCGTAGAAATTTTTACGAACATTTTGTATGGGGGTTTCTTCACCTCTGGCCCCAACATCATCCCAACTTCATGTTACGGGTAAATCAGAGTACTGTGAGACGGTATACCACATTTGGTAGTCCTAAATTGAAAACTGTAGAACTTTTTGGGAAACGTTTGTATGGGAGCCCCTGACCCCCCGGGCTCCGACCCCATCCAAAAACCGTCTACGGTCTAAGTCAGAGTACCGTAACATAGTATACCAAATTTAGTGGTTTTAAATTGAAAACCGTAGAAATTTTTACGAAAATTTTGTGCGGGGGCCCCTTGACCCCGGCCCCCAACATCATCCAAAAACGCCTACGGTCTAAGTTAGAGTACCATCAGAAGGTATACCAAATTTGGTGGTTCTAAATTGAAAACTGTAGAAATGTTTACTAAAATTTTCTATGGCGCCCCTGGCTCCGACCCCATCCAAAAAACCGCTTACGATTTAAGTTAGAATATCATGAGATGGTATACCAAATTTGGTGGTTCTAAATTGAAAACTGTATAATTTTTTACGAAAATTTTGTGTAGGGGCCCCCTGAGCCCCCGTGCTCCGACCCCATCCAAGAAACCTCCTACGGTCTAAGTTAGAGTACCATGATATAGTAGACTAAATTTGATGGTTCTATATTGTAAACCGTATATTAGATCTCACCTATTTAATTTTCTTGAAACAATGCATGGCTTTTAAAGACTAATTATTTCTTCGCCATATTAAGAGTTGTTTTTTTTTATTGGAGGTTTAACGACCACCGTGAGCAACTCAATAGGCTATAAGCAGTCGCCCGTCCCTAATTTAGGGTCACTGGTTCCAGGGAAGGGAGAGAGCCAGCGCCGTAAGTCAAACACAACATCCATGTCTCACCGGGATTCGAACCCGGACCCCTTTCGGACGAATGATCAGAGGCCATCGCTTAGACAAAACCCCCTGAAGATTAAGAAAGCTTCCGAACTGGTCTGTGCTGTCAGAGCTAGTGGGCCGACCGACTCCAGCCTCGAGCTCTCCCATCACCCCCTAATAGCTAAGCTATTAGGGGGTGGTGGCTCTCCGCACCTAAAAAAGCCAACGAAGTACCGCGGTGTTTACTCAGAGAAATAATTTCTCGAGTGCGATACTAGATAATTTGCGCACACACCAATAAATCGACCATGTTTTTTTTTATCTGTGTAATTTTTATCCTTAGATTACATCTTTAGCTTTCATTTTTTCTTCTCAGTTTACGGCAATGATACCTGCAAAGCCGCCCCGGTGGCGCAGTGGTCTAAGCGATGGCCTCTGATCATTCGTCCGAACGGGGTCCGGGTTCGAATCCCGGTGAGGCATGGATGTTGTGTTTGTCTTACGGCACTGGCTCTCTCCCTTCCATGGAACCAGTGACCCTAAATTAGGGACGGGCGACTGCTCATAGCCCATTGAGTTGCTCACGGTGGTCGTTAAACCTCAAATAAAAAAAAAATAAAAAAATACCTGCAAATCGGGGAATTACAAAGTTTTGCTCTTGTGCTGGGAAATGATTTCATGTAGGGGTCTTAAAACTAAATATTTCAGGAAATGTCTCCTTTTGTTTGCAATTTGGCTAAAGGAGCACAAACATAAGTTTTTTCACGCATAACGTGAAACGCCCAGCATTTTACGTTAAGCATTTTTGCAACAACGTTTTTTTTTAAATGCGTTAATGGTAAATTGGTAGGACTGTATGAACATAATCATTTCAATTAAAACTTTTAGAAATTCCCTTCGCATTCGATTCACTTAAATGAAAGAAAAAAAAGATTTTTCCTTAATTACGTAACGAACGCGAAAGCAAAATTTCCGATTTACGGAGTATATTTACTGAAAATACGTTAAGATGTATGCGCAAATCTTGCAAATACTTCTAGAAGGTAAAAAAATAATAATTATACATTAGAATCATTTAGGGAAAAGTTATTTTTGAAATGAACATGGAATGTATTAATTTGAATATCTTGGAATTTATGCACATAACACATAACACTGCAAATTTCATGCTGGAAAATCTGAATGTCACATTTTTTTTTTCCATTTTTCAATAACTGTAATGATATTAAAGATATCAATTAATACATTAACAGACTCCTAAAAAGCGGAAAACGCATGCATCAATAAATGTGTTCCTTCATTATGCATAAGTACTTTCTTTTTTGCACGATGTTCTTCTTGCAGGGAGGAACGTTTCACTGCCAATATTTCTGAAACTATCCTTATGCATGTTACTATGAATGTAAGTAGGAATTAAAGTGCTGCTTTGCAAAAGAGTTCAATGCAGACAATTCAAGTTCATAGTTCTCTAATTCGAACCTCAATCTCTAGCACAACTTAATTTAAATTAAATTGTACATTCACTAACTTAAAAAAGCTGTAAGCCCATGAATATATGTACATACATACATTTTAACTTATCAGCCAGTAAACTTCAGGGATCGTGCTGAAGTTTAACGATATAAGTGAATTCTTTCGGACGCACTCCAAACTTTCGGATACATTTCTTGGACATTCCAATAAACTTTTCTTTGGGCTAGCCTTCAGATCATCAGCGCATCAAGTAGTTCTGTACATTTCATGCGAATTCTTGTTTTAATTAGGACACTGATACACAGCAATTTTTTGAAGAAAAATGACATTTGTTTTACGGAAATGAAATGTTGATTAATAAATAACGTAATTACTTATTGCCAGTTTAATTGCCCGGTTAACCTTAGTACCTGATCTCAGATATTATCTGTACATCTCCTTTGGTTTGTTTTTTTTCAAATTGAACACTACTAACTACGCGTTTTGTAAAGAAACATAACATTTATTTTATAGAAATGAAATGTTGAATGGTAAGTAATATCATTATTTAAACCATAACAAATAATGAGCTGATAATCGGAAGGCTAGCCCTTAATTTTACTCTGTCAATCAAAATAACGACTAACAATTCACTAAATTATAGTTGTATTTACAACGAAAGCAGAACATGCTATCATGAGAACAATTAGGCTTAAGTAACCGTTGAATTCACGGTGGGTTTTAAATTCTTTATTCTTACGGAAGAAACCATCATTTTTGAAAGCTTTCACCTTCAGGAAAGCTGGAAACAGTGGTTTTTGGATGTGTTTTGTAATTAGATCTACATAAAGGCACTCAATATCTTCCAGGCATGGTGCATAAAAACCCCAAATTCATGTGCACGACTACCGAAAGTTCAATACTGACCATTGCCACATGAACGCACAGCTAATATCGGCATTCCCCTTACGTTTGCCCTTTGACCTCTCAGGAGAGAGGGATTGCGATGGCCCTCTGACTGTGACGTCAAACCCGTTCGCAGTTCGCGCGCTGGGGCTTTTTCTCCAGGGGACCACTGCGCCTATTTTGAGTTTTCACTGATAATGCATGGTCATCGTCGCGGGAAACACTACTCTGGACCCAGACGACGGATAGTGTGATGATTTTTCAACCTAATCGCCAGCCTCGGAGTCGCTACGTCACAGGAAGTGTAGTGTCTTTTTCCGTAGAAGCGTCTGCTTAACGATAGCAGACAGTTAGGCTTAACGTGGAGGCTCGCGTTCGCTGCCGAAGCGAGTGAGGTTACTTTGGGGTGCTTAAAAAAGGTAAATCCGTTGTCTATCTGATTTTTTTTTTGTATGAACCTTCTTTCCTCTGAACTGAAGATTGTATTGATACCACTTTTATGGAGATCCGTCGAAAAACAGAAGAGAAATGCATTAGAGAAGCTTCAGGCTTTACAGTCGAGTGATACCGATGAGGTACACTGCTCTTTTTTTTTTTTTTTTTTTTTTTTTTTCATTATTCTTAAATTTTGTACTCGCTGGCCGTGTGCCGTTCCGTAATTCACAAAAGCGCAAACTGAATTTTTTTTTTCACGTAGATTTCAAAATTCTAGCGATTAGTTAAAAACTGTTAAGAAGTTTGGCATTTTCATTTGCAGTTTCACATGGATGAAAAAGCTCACCAGTGTGATGTATGTGTCAGAAAATTCACACGGAAACATCATCTTTCCCAGCATATGCTTCTCCACACAGGTGAAAAACCTCACCAGTGTGATGAATGTGCTCGGAAATTTACACAGAAACATCATCTTTCAGCACATATGCTTCTTCACACAGGTGATAAACCTCACCAATGTGATGTATGTTCGAAGAAATTCAGGCTAAAATGTCATCTTTCAGATCATATGCTCCTTCACACTGGTGAAAAGCCTTACCAGTGTGATGCATGTTCCAAGAAATTCAGAATGAAATGTTCCTTTTCAAGACATTTGCTTATTCATACTGGTGAAAAACCTCACCAATGCATTGTATGTTCTAAACAATTCACTGACAAAAATGGCCTTTCAAGGCATATGCTACTTCATACAGGTGAAAAGCCTTACCAGTGTACTGTGTGCAGCAAGAAATTTGCCAGGAAAAATACCCTTTCAGGGCATATGCTTTCACACAAAGGTGAAAAGCCTCACCAATGTGATGTATGTTCCAAGAAATTCAGGATGAAACATTCCCTTTCAAAACATTTGCGTATTCATACAGGTGAAAAACTGTACCAATGTATTGTATGTTCCAAGCACTTTAGTGAAAAATGCAGCCTTTCAAGACATATGTTTCTTCACACAGGAGAACTTCACCAGTGTGTTGTATGTATGATGCAGTTCACTGAGAAATGCAACCTTCTAAAGCATATGCTTCTTCATACAGGTAAAAAACCTCACCAGTGTGCTGTGTGTGCCAAGATATTTGTGCGAAAAAGTAACCTTTCTGAGCATATGCTTTTACACACAGGTAAAAAACCTCATCAATGTGATGCATGTTCAAAGAAGTTCACCAAGAAAAGTCATCTTTTAAGACATATGCTTCTTCACACAGGAGAAAAACCCCACCAGTGCAATGTGTGTGCCAAGAAATTTACTTGGAAAAGTAGCCTTTCAAAGCATATGTTTTTACACACAGGTGAAAAACTTCACCACTGTAACTTATGTTCACAGAAATTCTCTCAGAAAACTCAGCTTTCAAAGCATATGATTCTTCATACTGGTGAAAAATCGCACTAGTGTGTTGCATGTCTGAAGCAATTCACCAAGAAATGCAGCCTTCTATTCAGGTGAAAAACTCCTAGTGTGCTCTAAGAAATTTGCATGGAAAAGTAGCCTTTTGAAGCATATGCCTTTTTTGTACACAGGTGAAAAATCTATGTGAGATGTGTTCCAAACAGTTTGTGGCAAAATATCTTCTCAAAGCATATGCTTCTTCACGTGGGTTAAATCTCACCAATATAACTGTTTGTGCAGTTAACCTTCCAAATTATTAACACATCAAGTAGTTCCATTAACAGAGCAAATAAACTAACAATAAATATTTATTATTCAACATTTCATTCTATAAAACAAATCTAATTTTTTTCTTACAAAATTGCTACTTATTAGCATTCAAATTAAAAAAAAAAAAATGCTTGTTCACACTCGTGAAAAACCTCGTGAATGTGTTGTATATTCCAAGCAGTTCACAGAAAAATATTCCCTTTCAAAGCATAAGCTTCTTCTCCCAGGTAAAAATGTTTAGAAGTGTACCATGCATTCAAAACAGTTACTCAGATTTCACTTTCAAAGCATATGCTGCTTCATACAGTTTGAATACCTAACCAGTATGTTGTTACATATTCTACACCAGTAATGATGTACTGGTGACCCATGGACAGTATCAAGTTGCTGATGATAGCTTGTGTGGCCCACATAAATTATCTCAGCTAGCATTCTGATTATTAGCGCATGAAGTAGTTTCGTAAATTTCATGTGAATTTTTGTTTTAATTGGAAAGCTAATATATAGAAATTTTATAAAGGTTTATTGTATAGAAATGAAATATTGAATAACTAATATAATTATTTATTGCTAGTTCCTCTGCATTGTTAGCTGATGTACTTGATGCATTGATAATTTCCATACATTTTGTGTGAATTTTAATTCGAGTTTGAAAGCTAGTAAGTAGCAATATTTTAAGGGAAAATAACATTCATTTTATAGAAGTGAAATGCTGGATAATAAACAACAACAAAGTTTCTTTGCCCCATTAATGGAACTACTTGATGCACTGATAATCGGAAGGCTAGCCAATATCTCATTCCATAACAAGAAAATAGCTGAGAAAACCGTCTATGCTATGTTAACACTTATGAAAAGGTTCCCCAAATTGGTATTTGAAACAGCAGAACAGCATTGATCTCAAACTGTGTGATTTGTATAGTGATCCTGTGTTCCAAGTAATGAATCGTTTGGACGAAATGACTTTTCTAGAAAAACTGTTCCCATGGTTAGAGCACAAACACACACATGTAAATGCGCATTTCCTCTCAAGTCCTTCCCGCAACAGGATTGATTGTCTAACCTTGCTGTAAAAACTTACTATCATCATCTTCAGGCTTAATATATACATAATATCTAAGGTATTTTACCTGATATTGTCAAAGTATTTCGCCCATTGTTTGCTCTGTGAGGCACGTACTCCTGGCCCGAGAGGTCCCTTCGTTACGGACCTTTGGTTAGTTATAAAACAATTTTGAAGAAATAAAACAGTTGTTATATATTTTCAGTTCCACATTCATTTTTCGCACAATCAAACGTTTGAAATTTACTATTAATTAAAAGATTTTTAGTAGGAAGAGTTATACTCATCGGGTCAGGAGACGTCTCACAAGGGGTTCGTTGTTACGGTGAGCGCTTTCAGTGGTGTACAACCGCCATCTTCTGGCCACCGTTTCTACACGAGGGTTCCTCGCGTGTATGTGGATTTTGGACTCCAAAACCAATTTATCATTATGGACTCCAAAACCAATTTATCATTATGGACTCCAAAACCAATTTATCATTATGGACACCAAAACCAATTTATCATTATGCAACTCCAAAAACCACATACACGCGAGGAACCCTCGTGTAGAAACAGTGGCCAGAAGATGGCGGTTGTACACCACTGAAAGCGCTCGCCGTAACAACGAACCCCTTGTGAGACGTCTCCTGACCGGATGAGTATAAATCTTCCTACTAAAATCTTCTAATTAATAGTAAGTTTCAAACGTTTGATTGTGCGAATGAATGAATGTGGAACTGAAAATATATAACCTAACTGTTTTATTTCTTCAAAATGTTTTTATAACTAACCAAAAGTTCGTAATGAAGGGACCTCTCGGGCCAGGAGCACGTGCCTCACAGAGCAAACAACGTGCAAAATACTTCGACAATATAAGGTAAAATACCTTAGATATTATGTATATATTAATCAAAAGCACGTTTATAACATAAGACAACCCATAAGTTGCCTCATGAATTGCAATTTTTGTAAATCTTCAGTCTTGTTTAAAGTTGACTTCAAAGAACCTGTGAAATCATATGAACCTCTGCAATGTTCTAATTAGCTCAATTTATCATTAAGACACTGATTTTTAATGTTTCCCATCATCATATTTTGTTTTGTGCTCATACTTAATAATGAATTTGTAAATATATATTTAGCTCCCCTAATTTGCAGTATCATTACCAGGGGCAAAAGAGTTCCTCCAAAAGGAGGAATTCTGCCTTTTTGGAAGTCGTCTGGGGAGTTTCTGAGATTGATGCAAAACTTCAATAATTGCAATAAAATAAATTAGATCAGTATAAATATGGAATTGACATTATTGGTTTGGTGTAAGCACATTGGCTAAAATAAAATTCTTATTCGTTCCTAAAGAAATGTTAAACAATTCTATGGCTCTTATATATGCATATATGGTGCTTAGGGTAGTTAATAAATGCTGAAAGGTTAGTTATTTTTGCATATTCCTATGTGGGAAAAGTTCAGTCTCTTTCTGCCGTGTCCACTTTCATGCTTGCATGATATACTGATGTATGTCCATCCGTGTTCTAAGTAAAATATCAAGGAAAAAGTGCTCTGAGGCTCTTCCAACATTGAACTAATTATCACCTAGAAAGGTAGCCCTCTTATGCATATGATTCTTCACACAGCTGAAGAAATTGACTAATGTACACAGAATGCTTATTGAATTCAAACCACATATCTGATACTTTGTGGTCTCCCCTTCACTTGGAGAACAGGTGCCGTATGACATGGCAGATCAGATCAGATCATATGTAGAGGATTTTAGGAAGAGAGTGTCTGACCCCAGGTCTTGAACAACCCTTAGAAATAGGAAGCTACGAGATTTGGGCTAGAGTGCCCGATAGGAAAGTGACACGGAAGCGAGGTAGAAAGGGGGAGGAAGACGCCCTTATTTATTACCGAGGGGCCAGTACCCGGGGTCTGACGGCTTAACATGCCCATTCAACGCATGGTGGGTATTTAGTGGTTCAATCATTCGTACTTGCACAGGATCGAACCTGAGGTCATCCCTATGGCAGTCATGAACGCTGACCACTAGGCCACCCATGGCCATGGCATTGACTCCACTATGTTTATATACCATTGAGTGGAGATCTGCAACTAAGCTGTTTGTATTGCAATCCACAGTTGCTTTTGGGAGTGGGGTAGTGTGTCCAACTACCTCACCCTGTGTTCCGCAACATCTTACAGATGTTTATATTTGGTGAGGTCGGGAGAATTCGAAAGCCATTTGAGATGTCTCGTGTGAGCACTGTGTTTATGAAACCATAGAGGCAAGCCCAGTGGCATGGGACATTATTGTCCTGACAGAATCCATCTCCTCCTCTTCGTTGAGGCACAGCATTGTGGGGTGCACATGGTCTGCAAGCAGTTCCTGGTCTACCAGGAACTGCTGATGCTGACTACTAAAAATACAGATGTTGACTACTTGTATTGTGGTCCACACACACCAGGAGCCCTAGTTCATGTCAGCTAAACATGCCCCATATTGTGAAGCGGATGCCACATGAAGCTATGAATCATGAGGGATTCATAGTCTCATGCTGGATAGTCAATTCCATTCATGAGGGATTCATAGTCTCGTGTTGCTGATACCAAGTACGAACTCAGCCATTGGCAGAATGGGATATCATCATTTATTGGCCAAGCACACCTGCTTCCAATCCTTTATTATTCAATCCACATTCTTTTGGCACCAGGAGAGTCATTGATGTCTATGAACTGTTTTTAGGAGAGTGTTGTAAAGAGTATCTGCTCTTGTTGCCTATCCATGCAGTTATAGAATGCATAGTCATGTGAGATGTTTCAGGTTGACTCGTATTATATTTTCCTGTCAGCTGTAAAACTGTGCTGTGCGAGTTGTCCTGTATAAGATGATGCACCAATTTTTCACCTCACTAATCCAACTTCTGCAGCCTTTTACAGTTGTATTGCCACCACTTCCAGTGTACTTTAGCCAGGAAAGTCCTTGAACAACCCATAAGTGTTACTGTTTTTGAAATGTATGCACTCACAATTCGGCCATAAAAACCAAGTAGAATAAACATGTAACAAGAAACAGATGGAAAGCGGAAGGAATTTTAAATGATTATTAGAAATCTGTGCATAACAGTTACGTGACATACATTTAATGGAGGAACATTTCAGTAGTAGCTTCTACTTTCATCAGCCTTGCAGTGAATGAAGATGACACAACATGGTGAACATGTGTTTAATCAGTTGTTGCCAGATTTGGGAAGATATTTCCAAATAATGGGGATATGATACAGTGAGTCCAATTTTTGTTTGTTTGTTTGAGGGTTTTACCACAACCATGAGCAACTTGATGGGCTACACGCAGTCACCCATCCCTAATTTAGAGCCACTGGTTTCAGGAAAGGAAGAGAGCCAGTGTCTTAAGGCAAACACAACATCCATGTCTCACCAGAAATTGAACCTGCACCCATCTCAGACGAATGGTCAGAAGCTATCACTTATACCACTGCGCCATGTGGGTGGCCTTTAAATGCTTTGAATACTTGCTGGAAGTCAAAAAGCCTCCCCCAACTTCCTTTCTTGACATCGGAAATATGCTAGGTCAAGTGCCAATTAATACTACAATAAAACTATGTGAGCACTACAATATGTGCTTCCAGTGTAAAAATGTTAAGCCTTATGACATATTTACTGGAATGGAATAAAAACCTGGGGAATCAAGTGGTTTAATTGGGCTCACCATATCATATTCCCGCTATTTTGAAATACCTTTTCAAATCTGGCAACAACTGACTTTACATGTGTTTACCACCTCATGGCATCCTCATCCACTGTAAGGCTGATGAGGTAGAAACTGGGAATTAGGACCACCCAACCACTTACCTAGAGGAACTTTCTAATGCACATCACAACAAGTGCACATATGCCAAATAAAAAAATAATAAAAATAAAAAAGACTTGGCTCAAATTGTTGAAATTATTGACCAGGCCCGGGCAGTTCCGCCGCCACTGCTTTTAATGGCCATTCTAATGCAATCTACCACCAAAAAAGTTGAAGTTTTTCATAAACTTGAAAAAAATCAGGCAGCAAAATAAATGCCAGCAGTCTCAATGGTTGATAATGGTCAGAAAGAGCAGGTACTTATGAATCTAGAAAAACTAGCCTCAGTTCTAAAAACAGTAATATTTTGCAGTCAGCAGGGTGTTACGCTCTGTGGCCACAAAGCCTTGGGACCCTTAATTTTGGATGAAGAGCCAGACCACAACAAAGAAAATTTTAGAGCCTTACTGAGGAAGCATGTTAAATATCAGAAGACAGGCATTCAGAAGACCATCTGTGTAATTATGGAAAAATGCATCATACATTACTCGAAAAAATACAAAATGAGAATTTTTGCATGCAATGCAATTATATTGTGTATAAGACACAGTGTTTCAGCATTCTCACTGACGAACCAAAGATGTTGGCATTTCCATTATATTCTGAAAAAAGAAATTCACATCTGCTGCTAAAGCTGTGGGAAAGAAAAAGACAAAGAAATTTAATACATAGTGGTAAGACAATAAATGTATTTATAAAGGGATGTAATGAACTTGTAACTGAGATTTTTTCTAATTATGTAATCCAAAGATATTATTGCACCGTAACAAGATTATCACTCATAGAATACATAAAAAATCAAAATTATTAGCTGCTACAAGGCTCAAGAAGTATATTCACAACACTATCATTTGCTGCAGTAAAAATCATAATATGTATATAGATTGCACCTAGTATAAAATAAAAATCATAATATATACATAGATTGCACCTGTGTGCAGTAAATATCGTAATATTTACATAGATTGCACCTACAAGGCTGAGTAGTGCAGTATATAGTTCATCTGGTATTTAATACAAGACATTACAGGGAGCATAGAGAGCCACACATGAGTTAGAGAATTGAATTAAATAATCTTGGGAATTTATATATGTCGTATTTTATAGAATTTCTTTTGTAATAATAAGCAATATAAAAAAAAAACCCATAGGAGCCCTCAGGAATTTTTTTTTAGGTACTTCCTCCAGCAAGAATTAGTTTTACATACTTTTTCAATGATTTCAAATAGACTACAACAGCCATTAATCTCTCATCGGCAATACATATTAGTTAGCATTGCAATATTATTTAGAGGAATGAAGAAGCCCCTGTCACCATTGGTAATGGCAAGTGCATTACCTTGTTTGGCGGTAACATGCCTTGCTCCTTCCTTCTGTATTGCCATTGATGTTACTTGGACACCATTTCATATTTCAATAGAGGAGTCTTCTGCAGAGACTATGAGATACACATTCCATTTTTCTTTGTTGTTGGGTTTTACAGCCCTTTGATGAGATAATGGAAACTGACATACAGACTCTACACTTCAGACCTTAATTTGAGCCTTCTTCATGCAGATTCTGTTTCTCATAGAATGTGGCACTGGAGACTACTTATGCTTTGCACTGTCATCTGTTGTAGGTTCACAAAAGTTTAGGACCTCCTTGCTTTCCTTTTCATGACTTTTCTTGTACCTTGTTCTTCCTCAATGCAGTTTTTTTCATTTGCATAATCACAAGTACTATAGCTTATGTGGGTTTTAGCAGAATGTTTTCTTGTTAAGAACACTCTCACCTATCAGCATTTCATCTTTTGTATGTGTTTTTTTTGGGGGGGGGGGGGGTGGTCAAATAGGACAAAACTGATAGGCACACACAAAAAGTGGAAATGTGGAGAATACAACGTGCTCTTACCTAAAAAACGTGCAACAGAAGCTGCAATAACAATAACCCAAATGAATAAGCACACCCAATCAAATGTATTGGCTTTGCTAAAAACAAATTTTTAAATGGCAGAGGGTTGATTCACACTCACTGCAGGATGTTGAAGAGTAGCTTTCAGGAACTCAAAACAATTTTCATTGAATTATTATTTATCGTGAAATTTTTTCACTGTACCTTGTTTTCCTTACAAAGCTCCAATCTTGTATTGCCTGCAGTAAAAGCTTACATCATTACATACATTTCCAGCAATATCATGGAAATGTATTCAATGTGGCTGGAAATGTACGAGGGTTGTGCCGAAAGTAATGCAAAAATGGGCATAACTTTTTCATTAACTAACAGAGGTCGTTCAAATTGCACATGTTGGTAGACGAGTAACTCTTCCTCTATACAAAAGTAATACTCAACATAGTCTCCATCTTAAGCGAGGCATTTGCGCCATCGTTGAACCCAACTCTCAAATCCTCTTTGAAAAAATTCAGGTGTGGACTGTTGTACCCACTTTTTCACAGCCACTTTCACCTCATCTGTGTCGTCAAATCATTGTCCCCGGAGACTGACCTTTATTGGATCAAACAGGTGAAAGTCATAGGGCACCAGATCTGGGCTGTGCGGTGAATGGGGACCACAAACCAGCTTAATTTGCTGATCGCCTGATTTGTTGCCAAAGATGTGTGTGATCTCGCATTGTCAGGGTGAATGTGGATCCTTTTCAGATTCTTGTTTGGTCTCTTCCTCCTTACGGCTTCTCTAAGCTTCTTGAGTGTCTCAAAGTACTGGTCACGGTACCGCCACGTTCCAGAAAATCAAGGAGAATGACACCCCCGTCATCCCATAAGACAGTCAACATGACTTTCTGTGCTGATTGCTGGCTCTTGAACTTCTTAGGCCTTGGTGAAGAGGTGTGATGCCATGCCATGGATTGATTATTCATTTCCAGATCATAAACACACACCCACGTTTCATCCCCTGTCACCAGATCAGAAAAAAAAAATGTGTCTTCATTGGCTTCAAATGCTTCCAAGAGATCAGAGCAGACTTTCACCCTTCTCTTCTTCAAATCGGGTGTCAACTGTCGAGGTACCAACTTTGCACAGACTTTCCACCATCTTCTGTATGGCATTGTGACTACAGTCCAGTTGTGCAGCAAGCTCACAGATTGTGACTCGTCTCTCCGCAAGAATCAATTCATCCACTTGCTGATGATTCGTGTCAGTGGTTGCAGATGATGGTCTCCCTCTGTGTGGTTTGTCTTTAATGTTGGTTTCCCTTCTTTAAACTTCTTCATCCATCTGTGCACATTGCTCTTGTCAATGGTGTCATCTCCGTAAACATTCTGTAGCCTTCTGTGGATGTTGCACAGCGTGCACGCTTCCTTCGTGAAGAACTCAATGACAGCACATTGCTTCTGCTTGGAATTCATTATTTATTTGCAATGAAGGAGAAGGATTACTATAGAGGAAGAGTTACTCTACCAACATGTGCAATTTGAATGATCTCTGTCAGTTAACAAAAAAGTTATGCCCACTTTTGCATTACTTTCAGTACAACTCTCGTACATCAAAAATATTGTTTTAGAGTACTGTCAAATTAAGATGATGAGCCACAAAAGACATCCTGTTCACAGTTTACTTTTGGTTGGTTTTCTGTGATGCAAGGGCTTCTATGGGGGCAAATAGTGCCAGGCACCATGGTTTGAAACATTGAGAGAATCAGAAAAGGAAACATCATTAAAATACAAAAAAAAAAAAAAAAATGTTGATATGACAAGGTACACAAACACAACAGGAAATTGTGTAAATGGCTAACACAAAGACAATGGACTGCACAAACTGAAAAACTTGGGTACAATGTTAAAAAGAGAGGGCACAGAAGAAACGTCACAATGATTATTTAAATGGTGACCCAAGGTTTCTGGATCATTTTGTAGTGGCTAAAAGAGGGAAATGGGCAAGTTCATAAATGAAACAACACAGATATAAAACGTTAACAGTCAGTGGTGAATTGCACACATTACACACGTAGGGGGACAGTGCAACCACACAGCAAATAACAGTGAGTGAAGTGCAGTGGTGCAGTCCTGAAAAAAGAAGTGGCCTGGTGCTCTGAAAACTGCTGCAGGTGTTATCAACTACAAAACTTTAAATTGAGTATATATACCTGTATATACTGTATATATCAACTGCACCCCTGTGTCAGGATAATATTATAATACTTAGAGGGGGCCAAGGTGTCTTGGTTCCTCTGAAAGTGTTTCACTTTTTTGTTAAAATGCTACTTACATTAGAAAAAATGCCTTTATTTAATAAAATTATATCAAGTTCTATTTGAGAATAATGCTTTAATTTCTTTCTTCTATTTTTCATTAACTTATATTTTGTCCTGGTGGATTTTCAAAACCTTTCATTTTCAATTGTTCTCCCCAAATGATATATATGCCACCATATACAAATTTCCACTGTTCAAACACATATACAAATTTTGTGTTCAAACACCATATACAAATTTCCACTGTGCCTTCTTGTATGTAATGTAGATTTCAATGGGTGACGATTGAATAAATAAATTTAAAAAAGTCCAATTCAGTTAGGTAAAAGGTAGCCTGGTGCCACCAAGCTTTGAAAAAAAAAAAAAGTGTCCTGGATGTGCCAGGCCTAGAATGCACCCATGGTGAAATTACAATGCTCAATGCAGAAACATGCTAGCACAAATTCCTCCTTACAGTTCTAGGGAAAACATGAAGACCTGGCTTTATATGATACACTTTGTTCCCTACCAGTTGGTCCCACAGAGCCAGCCATGCATGTTTAATATGCTGCCAAACAGTAAAATGTAAGTTTCAGTGGTAAATGCTGTGGCCTTCAACAAGAAAATTAACATGGCAGCAGCAGCAGCACCACCATTAAACTCTTTACTCTGGATCTCAGCATGTCTGGCAATGCAGCAGAATTGAACCTGAAAACTGGTGCATGCAAGTAACAGAGTAAGCATCTCATTTCACGAAGAGAACAATGATCTCCAACCGCTGGAGAGGAAAGAGGCCGCAAGATACTCAAGGAATCGAAATAAACCATAGCATGCTGATGAGGTCTTGACTGGGCGTGACTATGTGCAAGGTGCACAGCATGCATCTTGACTGAAAACACCATGGCCTCAGGTTCATTCTGCTAAACATAAACATCATTGACACAGGCAGTAGTGGATCCCAACCCAATTTTGAACCATCCAAAAAGATCAGGACAAATTCCCAGAAGAGAAACAAATGGCCACAGTAAAGCTTTGGTAATATACAGGCACAGAGGTAAAGCCTTTAAGTTATGAAGTAAAAAAAAACTATCAATCCAGATGTCAGGAGGTCACCAGTAAGTTTCCTCAATGGCAAGTCGATTCCTACATCCTGTGCAATTGCAGACATTTGAAGTTGAAATGTTGGAACATATCAAGGCCAATTCTCAAACAGGCATGTATGCTGAGGATAGAAAACTGCATCATATAAGGAATTTTCTGAAACATCTCAAGTACAAGTGAGGCAATAACTGTACGTAATGCATGTCCAGTGGTGGTTCATTGGTTTCCATGTACACACTCAGTATGAGTTATATATACCAATGAGCCAGACTTATGGTCTCTTACCTAATAAGCTGTGGGATCCCATTTAGCCCACAAAACAGCAGCCAGTCGGCGAGGCATCGATTTGAAAAGGTGGCAGTAGGTATCCTGGGGTATCTGGTACCTTAATAATGTCAGCAGTAGGTCCTCCAGTTCCTGTACATTTTGAGGTGGTGATTTAGTGCAAACCAGTTTTTCCAAGTCGAACCACAAATGTTCGATTGGGTTCACATCAGGTGAATTTGGAGGCCAGGGCATTAGCAGAAAGTCACCAATATGTTCCTCGAACCACTCCTTGACAATTCCGGCAGTGTGGCATAGTGCATTATCCTGTTGGTGATGGCCGTCACCAGCAGGGAACACAGTTGCCATGAATGAGTGAACTTAGTCAGCAACGATGTTCAGATACCTGACAGCTGTCAGGGATTGTGCTACTGGGATAATGGGGCCTAAAATGTCCCAAGAGCAACTGCAAGAAAATGATGGTGCATGTGAAAGTAATGATATAGTATAAATAACACTTGATACTGAGCTCTATTAATCAGTATTATTCTTATTCTTTAGATGTGAAAGACAATAGACCTAAACAGTGGCTTACCAGAAAAACTTGCCCCCCCCCCCATAAAATATCTTGGAGGCCCTTTTATGAAAATATATTAGCTTTTAATTACTGAAATTTTTAAATTCCATGTTATGAACTATGTTTTATGGACCTTTCAATAATTTAAATTTTTTGAACCTATAGGTATTTTTCGGAAAACCAAAATTATTGCACTTTATTGTGTGTAACACGAATGTGCACTTTGTAACTGAAATGATCGCCCTAGTTTTATACAAATACAAAGTACTACAAAACACTTATGGCTGCCCTGGTGGTGTAGTGGTCTAAGTGCTGGTTATGACCATTCGTCTGTGAAAGGTTTGGGTTCGAATCCCGGTGAGGCACGGATGTTGTGTTTGTCCTACATCACTGGCTCTCTCCCTTTCGTGGAACCAGTGGCCCTAAGTTAGGGACGGATGACTGTTTATAGACCATCTAGTTCCTCACGGTTGTTGTTAAATCTTCAATAAACGCCGTCCCGGTGGCGCAGTGGTCTAAGGCGCTGGCCTCTGATCATTCGTCCGTAAGGGGTCCGGGTTCGAATCCCGGTCAGGCATGGATGTTGTGTTTGTCTTACGGCACTGGCTCTCTCCCTTCCCTGGAACCACTGACCCTAAATTAGGGACGGGCGACTGCTTATAGCCCATTGAGTTGCTCACGGTGGTCGTTAAACCTCCAATCAAAAAAAAAAAAAAATCTTCAATAAAAAGAAAACACATCAAATGCAATATATGCAAATTTTATTCTTTTATGGAATTAAGGCTATCCTCTTTGAAATCCATTATGAGCACACACATAACTACCATTGCTTGGAATTTAAAAAGCACCCTGGCAAATGGTTTACATCAGAAACAAAAGCAGCATCAGAATTATGACAAAAGGTAATGTACAAAAGAGAAACATGATGAGAAATGATGTAAATGGCTGACAATCAGACAACGAACTTCACAAAACAAAAAACACCACACCTAAAGGACATATGACAGTGTCTAAGGGCCTTTTTCAATTCATACGGAAATATAGAACATAAGTAAGTAACAATTAAGAATTGTGGCACGAAAAAAGCAAAACTTCTTAAATTATTTATTCTTGAATATAAAAACACATTTAACATTATGCCACAATATTTTGTATGTAGTAAAAAGTCCCCTGCGATGAACATCTTTTAGTTCATTATATTCAGAAGGATGCGTAGTTATGTGCAAATGATCGTAATACATAACACCTTATCCTCATTGGTATAAAAATTTCATTTACTGAGTTGATGTTTCTTTCACATTTGCTATGGCTGTGAAAAGGGGCCTCAAGTCATCTCAAGTAGCTGCTTTTCCGTCATCCAGTTTTTATCAACTAAAACCTGGAAACTTATTTCTAAATATTTTACTTTTTTTACTGAAAATAAAAAAGTGCTTTTCTTGTTAATCCTTCTTTCAAAGCTGCCATCAAAATTTCCCACAATTTTCTTAACCAGCTTCATATGAAATTTCCACCCAAAATTTGTAAAATATTTTTGCTGAGGCCAGAGACCCTCTTAGCTGTGAGGCCCCCACCCCACTGCAGGGGCTATCAGTACGCCCCTGGACCTAAGTGAGGCCAAATTTCAATGGCCAGATAACTGGGTCCGAGAATTTCCAAGATGGAAAGGCTTGTGGTAGGATGCTCACAATCAGCTATGGTCAATACCTTCAAAAAGTCGTCTGATGAAGAAAAGACCCTGAACCTCTGGCAAGATGTGGCCCAACCATGGCCCATTGATGCTAGTGGTAAGTGAAGGCTATCCTGTGTAGTATGAGCCAACAGATGGGATACTGTGGTGCAACTCAGTGGTAATTTGAATGCTGGTGATACCGTGATGAGAGTAATGTGTCACAAGACACAGTACATTGAACCCTGCTGAAAATGGGGCTGTGTAGCCACTGGGCATTCCAGTGCCAATGCTAACCTTACTTCACTGTTGAAAGCGCCTATAATGGGCACTCGAGCATTGAAATGGGACTTTGAATGATTGGAAGAAGGTCATCTGGTCCAATTAATCTTGTTTCTTGTTGCACCATGTGTATGGCCGGGAATGTGTGCATCATTTACGCAGGAAAGTGTTGACACCAGGTTGCACCGTGGGACAAAAACTGGTGGAGGAAGTCTGATACTTTGGGCAGTGTTCTGCTGGGAAACCCTGGGTCCAGCCATTCATGTGCAAAAAAACTGTAATGTCTACCATCTATCTAAAAATCATTGTAGACCAGATACATCCTTTCATGGCAACAGTATTCTCCTGTAGTAGTGCCTTCTTTCAGCATGAAAATGTACCATGCCACACCGCACGGACTGTTCAAGAATGGGTCACGGGCAGACCAGGTACATTTTTTCATGGCAGTGGTATTCCCCTCTAGTAGTGCCTTCTTTCAGCAGGACAATGTACCATGCCACACTGCTTGGACTGTTTAAGAATGGGTCATGGGCAGACCAGGTACATCCTTTCATGGCAGTGGTATTCCCCTCTAGTAGTGCCGTCTTTCCTCAGGATAATGTACCATGCCACACTGCTTGGACTGTTTAAGAATGGGTCACGGGCAGACCAGGTACATCCTTTCATGGCAGTGGTATTCCCCTCTAGCAGTGCCTTCTTTCAGCATGAAAATGTACCATGCCACAACGCACGGACTGTTCAAGAATGGGTCACGGGCAGACCAGGTACATCCTTTCATGGCAGTGGTATTCCCCTCTAGTAGTGCCTTCTTTCAGCAGGATAATGTACCATGCCACACTGTTAGGACCGTTCAAGAATGGGTCACAGGCAGACCAGGTACATCCTTTCATGGCAGTGGTATTCTCCTCTAGCAGTGCCTTCTTTCATCAGGATAATGCACCATCCCACACTGCCTGGATTGTTCAAGAATGGTTTGCAGGATATGAGAAAGACTTCCAGGTATTGCTCTGGCCTCCAAATTCCTCAGACATCAATCCAATCGAGCAACCAACTGTGGTTTGTGTTGGAACAGCAAGTGCCATCTGCAGCAGCTCAACCATGCAACTTACACGAGCTAAAGAATCTACTAATAATGTATTGGTACCAGATACTAGAAGACACCTTTAGAAGTCTTGTGGGGCATCCATGCCTCATCAGGTAAGAGTTGTTGTGGCGGCACATGGAGGACCAGCATTATACTGTATTAAGCATGTTGTTATAATGTTTTGGTTCTCCTGTGTATAAAACTGCTTAAAATGTTATTAATCCATTACAAACATCAAAAAGTGAAAAAAAAAGTAAATGCTTTTCCACACAATGAAATTCGCTATAGTCTGGAACCTAATTTGTATGACTCGGGTACACCTGTATTCTGAAATTTCATGTACTCTTACTCATATGTTACAAAGGAGCAAACATGTCAGGAT
The DNA here is from genome assembly GCA_039090855.1 of Macrothele yani. NCBI lineage: Eukaryota > Metazoa > Arthropoda > Arachnida > Araneae > Macrothelidae > Macrothele > Macrothele yani. The sequence goes on from CM077009.1 coordinate 92,585,084, forward strand.
ACTGATATGCTCTATATAAGCTATCATTCAGATATACTTCACTTCTGAAACAAAATATTGCAATCACATGTAAATAGTTTTAACCATATCTTCTATATTCTGTTTGAGATTTTATGAACTACTTTGTTCAAAGTAACTTTTTGTGGTTGAAAATGACTCTGTACAAGTACTTTTGACCATAAACAAAACCTGTTTAAATGTGAACATTATTGTTGCAAAGAATTCTTATCTGTGTGCAGTCCTTCTTAATAACTGTCAGACTAGACAAAATATATAAGATAGAAACTAATTTCAAAGCATATAATAATTCATTGTTTTCCCACAGCAGAGAGTTCCCAGTCAGTCTGGGAACTCTCTGCTGTGGGAAAAAAATGAATTACTCTGCTGTGGGGAAACAATGAATACCATAAAGTTACAAAATAATTGGCGAAGTGGACAGTGGGCAAAAAAATCACTTGGTGTGGAAAACAAACAAAATTTGCACTGCCAGAAATAAAAAAAAATACTACTTCATATTTCTTCTACCTAAAAAAAAAAAAAAAGCCTAGCCTAGGTACTACAGCAATTGCAATTATAACTAGAAACAAGAATACTGACCTCTGAACCTAGAATTTCTTTGTTGTACTGATGGGGGAGTAATACTCTGATGCACTTTTGCTGAAGACAGTTTTATTTTTGCTTCATTCATGCTGCAAACAGATAAGAATTTTTTTTCAGTCCATGTTGTGACCAGTTTCTCTAACAAGCCTGTCTAAACCTGTCTCATATTTCTTGCTAATTCTCTTTAATGACTTGAATAAACCTTTGTGATAAGTAATTCTTCCATTGAATTTTATTTGTTGCATTTGTGTGTTCTTCTTAACTGGAATATTTAGAAGTTTTTCAATTTCATTTTTAGGATAGTTATTTTCTGTAAGGATGTCTTTAAGTTCCTTACAGAAATAACTATTCTGAAAATGAAATTGAAAATCTTCTAAATATTTCAGTTAAGAACACACAAAAGCAACACATAAAAAATTCACTTATCACAAAGGTAAAAATTCACTTATCAAATCATTAAAGAGAATTAGCAAGAAATATAATATACTTTGTAAGACTAGCTGCAAGTTTAGAGAACAAAGTTAAAATGTTTTCACAAAGATAGTTCAAAAAGAAGCATTATTTTAAAAATGAAAGGAGTGGTCTATGAAGTAAAATGTAGTTGTGGGCTATCTTACATAGGAGAGACAGGTTGCAGACTAGAAAGTCGAATAGCAGAACATAAAGCAACTATAGAAAATTGCTGCGACAAGACAGGTTTAGACAGGCGTGTTTGAGAAACTGGTCACAACACTGATTGGAATTCCCTTAGTCATCAGTTTTCAAAGCAACTTTCAAAAAAGAAAATTAAAAGAAGGAATCGAAATTGAAAAAAATCGGAATTCCATCATCAATGACTTCAGAGGTTTGTCTCTGCCTAACATCTGGCAAGGTTTGGTGTATAGTAGGTGTTGCCATTCATGAGCTGAATTCCAATCTTTCAAATAATTTAATTTCCTACATCTTCTGTTTCCAGTCCTTTTAGTACTTTATGTCCTGTATTTTGAACATGTCTTGTCCAAATCTGTTTTGTTTGTCAAAATTTTAATTTCTTTATGTTCTGTCAAACTGGTCTTAAGGTGTCTGCCTGTTTCTCCCACATAGCTTAATTAAGTGTCCAAGACTGAAGTTAGATGTTTTGACTTATCATCATGATGAAATACCAACATATAATAAAATAATGTTTTACAATACACAACAAACAAAACATCGCTAGGAAAAAAAAATTGTGATTTTGGGAGAAATTATTTCTCAGTCTAACTTTCACTGTAAGAAATTTGTCTTCATTTTCAAATTTACACAAAGGTTTATGAAAGACAAAGAAAACGTCATGAGAGAGAGAAAAAAAGGCTACAATTACGGAAGAAATCTTTGCTCTGTCCAACTTCTGTTTTCAGAAAAATTTCCAACATTTTCAACCTAACATTTATATCTGGTAATAATTAAAGTCATGGGTATTCCTAGAACATATACACTAGAAAATGCAACTGATTATGGGGTTTACTTAGGAATAAAAACTGTTCTTTAATTGTCAAATTTTCGGGCAGAACCCCTACCCTTCATCAAGACTACACTATAGTAAGTGTTACCGACATTTCAAATTAGACTAGCTTCAGGTTTAGTAAATAAAATCAGGAACTACCTTCCAAAATTAAAACAGAAAGAAACTAATATCTTATTACAAGAAGGAGTAGTCTATAATGTCAAATGTGAATGTGGTCTCAGTTATGTGGGAAAGACAGGCAGACAGCATAAGACCAGGCTGGCAGAGCATAAAGTAGCTATTAGAAACATGACTAACAAGACTGGACTGGACAGACATGTTCAAGCTACTGGACAAAATTCTTTGGAACACAGTCTTCGACCATGTATAGTGATAGACCATGCACTGAGCCCACTGTGGTCCCAACATGAGAACCGCCAGATCACGTGACATTAGGCTAAAGTGATTTTGTGCTATCCAGTTTCAATGCTTCCTTATGACCTGGCAGGCTACTTTTAAATATCCCTATTTAGTAAGTTGTGTAGGCAACAAGTGCATTTTTTAAGAATAATAAATCTGAGGATATATTCATTAAGAAATTGTCATTTATAGAAATTTACTTGGACCCATTTCCAAGTTACAAGATGAGTCGTTATGACGAAGGAGGTCATTTGTTTAGTGTAATCTTGTATGAACCGGCTACGTTTGTACTTTATGTAAAGTGGTGTTCTCATTAATAATTTATGATACAGAGTCACAGTATATAATAATGTAAAAAATCCAGAAGTATACAGTTAAATGTTATGTAAAATATATGGAAATAATGTTGCCGTACTCAGAGTAACTTTACTTTTGTGAAATATCTACCTATGTGCTCAGGTAGACTTTATTATAGGCCATGATTAGAATACTGCAATGAATATTTGTGACAAATTTAGAACACATAGATCCATTTCTTAACGTGAATAACTATATTATTACTTTAACAGGCACACATTTTCTAGATTGGAAATTGAACCTCAATATTGATTATTTCTTCCCGTATATGATAGTCATTACTGCAAATATGGAAAACTCAAGTGGTGGTGGCCCATACTAATCACAATAAAAATTCACTGCAGATTGGAATGACGTTATTACCATAGCGGCATAGAATCTGCTTAATAATTTAATTCATTTCTCACTGGTTATAAGTTGTAGAACTTTCTTTTAACATTTTTGACTAAGATCACGTGACATTTCCTTTCTGATTTTAAAGCCAAAAATTGTGACGTCATTCGCAGTCTACCTGTATGTAAGGTCGACGGACTCAGTAGAAGTTCTATCCCACCAGCAGCACTTCTTCAAGAGAAAACTGTTGGAAAGTCTAGGAATAGAAAAAAGAAGAGGCACTACATTAAACGATTTTAAAGGTTGGAGTTTCACCCAATGTTGGCACCACTTACTATAGTGTAGTCCTGATGAAGGGTAGATGTTTTGCCCGAAAATTTGACAATTACAAAACAATTTTTCTTCCTAAGTAAACCCCATGATCAGTTGGATATTCTAGTGTCTAACATTTATGTAATTTATGATATTTAACAATAGTGGACAGAGGGAACATGGCACACAAAAAATTACGATTATGGGAAAAATCTCTGCTTCATCCAAATTCCACTTTCATATTAATTTTTTTCAATTTTTAAGCTGAAATACAAATATTTATGGAATGAAATTATACCTAACGACAATACAAGGCAGAGGGGACTTTGCAACAAAAAGAACTTAGGATCTCCATTTCCAAGTTGAAGAACAAAGAGTTATTATGTAAAATGATTTTTAACAGCAATATTGGCAGAGGGAACATACTACAGAAGAAATCTTTACTGAGTCTACAATTTTTGGAAAGTTTTGAAAGATGTAATTCCGTTTCCAGAAGGAAAACGTACACCATTGTATGCAAGAGAGGATTACGAAGAGTTCTGGGAAAAATAGCTGTTGTCTGAAGAACAAAAATAAAATCTGTTACATGTGTTACAAGTCACCCTGATTCTTCTATGGGGCATAGTGTACTACTTTCAAACAGGCAAAAGTCAACAAAAATTCATTCATTTGAAGATTTTAGAAAACTTTTATGTGGCTTAAAATATATCAACATTTCAATTGTTAATATATGCATCGATGCTCTGAACTTTTTACATGCCATGTAAATTTCCACTTTCCCAAAGAATAATTGGTATTACAATATGCAAATGAATTTGAAATTCAAAAATAGGAAGTTTTTAGCTTGCTAGCTACATGTTTATTTTTAAGTTTGAACAATTTTAAAACAGTTTTTTTTTTAAATTGATACATACTCAACAAAAATATAGACGAGTGAATTATGGACCAATGTGTACAATACATAAGAAGAAATAAACTTGGTAAGTACATTTTTATTTTATTGACAACATAAAACTATAAAAGCTGATGACTGACACAGGTAAAGTAACAATATTTATGCAGGAAATAATGTACTTCAGTCATTGCAGTGATTTACATGGAATACCTTTGTATTGCCTTTGTTATGCGCAATTATATGCTTAGAAATAACACTCTGAGAGAAATAATGAAAAATGATAGACATCTGGTGCTAAAGTATCCTCAACTATCTTCTGATATCTCACCCTGTGATTGCCTCAGAACTGTTGAACTTCCATTGAAGTAGTTGGGCTGTGGAATTCTTCTAGTATGTATTTACTACTTACTTGCAATTTAATTACTGCAAAGATTTGATTAAGATATCTTAATGATGAAATAACTTTTGATACATCAAAGATGAGTTTTGGCACAAATTTAATATTGCAGAATCTCAGTTATAAGTTTCTCAGCTGCACATTTTATATTTTTACATGTAATTCTGCATTAGTCCACATATTTTACTGTAGTTTCTATTGCTTATATATATATACTACTACGTTAAAAAAATTCCGGAACTTTTTTAATATTTGCCAAATGTCAGTTAATTACGTCAATCCCCGCTGAGCAAGCAAAAAGTATCATGTGACCGACCAGCCAGAACCAGTTTGATCCAGATCCAACACATACAGCGTATGTGCGTAGTTTGTGATTACAGGCATTCAAGGCTCTTCGTCGCGAGGACAACGATGTCGAATTTTGAACAGCGTTCAAGTGTAAAATTTTGTGCTCTGCTCGGAAAATCTTTCGCTGAGACTTTCCAAATGATTAAGTCAATGTATGGTGAGAGTGCAATGAGTCGAACTAGAGTTTATGAGTGGCATCGACGATTCAAAAACTGGCGACAGAGCATTGAGGATGATGAGAGGTCAGGACGACCTTCAACATCCACAACGGATGAACAAATCGCCATTGTCAAAGAAATTGTGAAAAATGACCGTCGAAAAACTGTTGCAGCAATTGCAGAAGTTGCCGTGCCATTTTAACAAAGAAACTGGGCATGCATCACATGTGCCAACAAATTGTTCCCAAAAACCTGACACAAGAAAAAATGGATGAGCACATGCAAGTTTGCGGGGATAGCATCGATGCAGTGGATTCAGATCCTAATCTTTTGAATCGATAGATCACTGGCTATGAGACTTGGTGCTTTCTGTATGACCCCCAATCCAACAGACAGTCAAAAGTGTGGAAATCACTGCCGTCACCACAGCCAAAAAACTTCAAGGCTGACCGCTCCAAAGAAAAGGTCTTGTTAACAGTTTTCTTCGATTGAAAGGGGGTCGTACACAAAAGTACGTCAATGTCCTGAAACATCTCCGAGAATCAGTGAGGCGCAAGCGACCCGATCTTTGGAAGACCAACTCGTGGGTGCTCCATCGCAATAATGCGGTGGCTCACAGATCCCTCCTGGTGTCCAATTACCTGTCTAAACATCACATTCCCGTTCTTCCACAACCAGCTTACTCCCCTGATCTCGCCCCATGTGACTTTTCCCTTTTTCCCCTTGATGAAGAATTTGTTTAAGGGGTGACACTTTTCAAGTTCCAAAGAAGTGCAACGAGTTGCGACGGAGGCACTGGAGGATGTGGCAAAAGGATTGCAATATGCATTTAAATCTTTGTATTAGCGCTGGCAAAAATGCATAGTTGCACAGGATAACTACTTCGAAGGAAACACAGCATAAACAGATATTATCTGTACTCATTCTTTTTTAATATAAAAAGTTCCGGAACTTTTTGAACATACTAATATAACTTGTTCATACGCAATTCATTTATAAGCTTTTTGTGTTTATATGTTAAAATTTTAATTTGAGATTATCAAAAATACAAGTTTGATTATTTAATACATAACCTGGTATGTTACAACTTTGAGAGAATTGAGACATCATTGTTGTGTTTCTTCTTGGTGAAACAAATAAAAATTCCTTTGTGGCATATTTATCTGCAGCTTGAAACTCAGCGAGGCATTATTCCTGATAAGGAAATAAACAAAACTGCTGTTTTATCTGTAAATCAAACTCATATTTGTTATGTGGCTTCCTAGATTATTATATTCAAACTAGTTAACTTTCTAATAGGATTTATCTAGGTAAAGTCTCAATTTCTGCAAATTTTTGTAAACAACTCCTCTCCTTTGTCAGGTAGTCTTTCGTTCAATTTTACGGGATTTATCTAGGTAAAGTCTCAAAATTTCTGCAAATTTTCAGAAAGGGAAACTTCTCTCCTTCGTCAGGCAGTCAGATTGAACGAAAGACTGCCTGACGAAGGAGAGGAGTTTCCCTCTCTGGAAATTTGCAGAAATTTTGAGACTTTACCTAGATAAATCCCATAAAAGTTAACTAGTGCTGTTTTATTCTCAGGAAACGTGGTACTTCCTAATTTCATAAATATTACTTCATAATGTTTACATACAGCCAGCTCACACCAATCATGAAGGGGGCTCTACATAAATTTCACACTCAGTATTTTTATGTAAACTTAATTTCAAGGCTGTAATAAGATTTTTTGCACACAAAAAATGTAAATTCATAGAAATAAAGAATACAATGGACATTTTTTTAAACAGTTATGAGTGCACACTTACGTTTAGCGATCTGTGGCTAAGAATTCATGTGCATGGGCACAATGCTGATTTCGCAAAGGGTAGAACTTCTACCGTAACAAAATAATCACATTTTAAAAATAACAACTGAATTATGTAGTTTACTAATTATTTTATTTTGAATAATAATTACACCGTAAATGTATAGTTTATCGTCCTAAATTGTTTGGCTACGTATTTGGAAAAAATTAGATATACATATTTTAGAGTATGTAATTTGATGGCAAATGGTAAACAAATTTCATCTTTAAAATGCATTTTAAAGATTTTTACCATAAAACTTACCTCCAAGTACGACGATGTGAACACCAGCTGCGGCAAGCCTAACGCAACGCCGCAGCGACAACATAAAGTTTGGATACACTGAAACGATGGGCTAATTCCAGTGGCCATTTCACTGGTGGACTTCCAGTGAAGCAAGAGGAACCGGGTCCATTCTTGCTAGGAAAGCTTTCCATTTTGTAGTGTTATGCTATAGAAAATAGCTCATCATTTCTGTCTCAGTTTTTCACATCAGAATCTGACAATTTCTTAGGGTTTTTTTTTTTTTGCTTATGATTCTATGATGCAGAATGTATGAACTCACTTTTCCTTTGAGCATTTTTTTTTTTTAATCCAATTTGAATGTTGAATGAACTGCAAAACACGCCATCAATACTAGGAGCAGAACTTTCACTTTCCGATGCCATAACTTCCATTGGGGAGAATGCGACATGTACTTCAACGTTTTTCTACAAGAAAGGCACCTGCATACTTTCTATTTCATATCAGAGAATCATATGAATAAGAACGTACCCAATTTCTCTTGTAATCCTTCTGTTAGTATATTGGCCACCGGAGTAAGACCTTTGTTTCAACGGAGCCAAGCTTGGCATGGTCGCCATGGCATTGTGTTAGGCCTGCAGCAGCAGGTGTTCACATCGTCATACTTGGAGGTAAGTTTTATGGTGAAAATCTTTAAAATAAATTTTAATGATGAAATTTTTTTACCATTTGCCATCAAAGTATATACTTTAACATATATAATATATCATCATCATCATCATCATTGTCAACCATTATCAATCCACTGCTGGACGAAGGTCTCCCCAAGTTTCCTCCACAACGGTCTGTCTTGTGCCAGTCTCCTCCATGTCACCCCTGCATACTTTCGAATTTCATCCACCCATCTCCCATGTGGTCTTCTTCTGGGTCTTTTCCTGTCCCTTGGAATCCAATCTAAAATTTCGGCTGTCCATCGATGATCTGTCCTTCTGGCAGTATGTCCAGCCCATTGCCATTTCAGGGATTTAACTCTGATCATGATGTCTTCCACTCTTGTCATTTTTCGGATCCACGAGTTCCTCTTCTTATCTCTCCTGGTTACACCAAGCATGCACCTCTCCATGCTTCTTTGAGTTGTCTGCAGCCTTTGTATGTCTCTTTTAGTTAAGGTCCACGTCTCTGCACCATACGTAAGCACTGGAAGGATGCATTGATCAAACACTTTTCTTTTAAGACATAATGGCATATTGCTCTTGAAAATTATGCTGTTTCTTCCAAAAGCTCTCCAGGCAAGTTTTGTACGCCGATTAATTTCTTCATCAATGTGACCCTCACTTGATATCTGTTGTCCAAGATAAACGTATGTGTCTGTTATCTCCAGCTTTTCTCCATCAATCGATAAATCTTCATTTCTTGTAAAAGCATTGAACATCACTTTTGTCTTCTGAAAGTTCATTTTTAATCCCACTTCTTTACTCTTGTCAGCAAGTTCCTGGATCATACTCTGCAGCTCTGATGGGGTAGTTGCAAAAATGACTACGTCATCAGCAAAACGAAGGTGGGTTAGATAATCTCCATTAATCTTTATCCCCTTGTTTTCCCAGCTCAGCGACTGAAAAACACCCTCCAATGTGGCATTAAAGAGCTTCGGAGATATGGTGTCACCTTGTCTCACTCCCCTTTCCAATTTTTACGTGTGTTGTATTTTCAAACAGCCTAATCTTTGCACTTGCATTTTCATAGATGTTATTAATAATATTAATGTATGCATCTTCAATACCGCAGGTTTTCAGAGCCATTGTAACTGCTGACGGTTTCACCGAATCAAAGGCTTTTTCATAATCGATAAAAGCCATGCACAATGGAAGTTCATATTCCCTCGCTCTTTCAATTAGTTCTCTCAGCACGTGGATATGATCTATTGTGCTGTAGCCACTCCTGAATCCAGCTTGTTCTCTCGGTTGAGCCATGTCTAGTGCTACCTTCAAGCGGTGTGAAAGAACTTTAGTGAAGATTTTATAAACTACTGATAGGAGGCTGATAGGTCTGTAGTTTCCGAGATCCTCAATGTCACCTTTCTTATGTAGCAGGATCATTGTAGCGGTGTTCCAATCCTCAGGAATCTTTCCTTCATTAAGGCATCGAGTGAAAATTTGGGCGAGTACTGTTTCGATTTCTCCACTTGCTTCTTGTATGATGTCTACAGTAATTCCATCTTCTCCTGGAGCTTTTCCTCGCTTCATGTTCTTGATTGCATGTGCAACTTCTGCTGGAAGGACTGGAGGAACTCTGGTACTGGTATCTTTCATGATGTCTGGAGTGCATATATCATCCCTTTCATATAATTTGGAGTAGAAATCTTTCACTCTTGTCAAGATTTTGCCTCTATTTCTTGTTACAGAACCATCTTCTTTTCTCAGTGCCATAATCTGTTTTCTTCCCTTACTGAGATGTCCCTTTGCTATCTTTAGGCTTTGGTTGTTTTCAATTGCTTTCCTCACTAGTTCACAGTTGAATTTCCTTACGTCTTCAGTGATACTTTTTCTTACTGTCTTGCATAGCTCTATATATTCCACTTTGGAAGTCACATCTTCTTTATTTGTCCTCATCTCTCTCTTCTTTTTTGCATCAACATTTTGGTTTTCCTGATAATTTGTTCACATGCAACTTGTTCTTAGACCCAGCTAATTTTGTTGCTGTTTCCATAAGAGCTTTGGTTATTTTTCTGTTAACTTCAGAGATGTCCACTTCTTCCGATGTTAGGCCTTCTAAAGCAGAGAACCTGTTCTTCAGTTCTAACTTGAAGGTATTATGGTGTTTTTTAAGGTTGGTTATGTCAATAGATTTTGTTTGTCTTATGAGCTTGCCACGTTCAAGTTTGGTGTTGAGGTGCATCTTACATCTCACCAATCTATGGTCACTACCTGTGTTGAACTTGTTTAGCACACTGCAGTCTTCTATGGCCGAATTTTTGTTACACATAATAAAATCAATTTCACTTGTCGTCCCAAATATATATATATATATATATCTTATTTTTCTCATTCTTTCAAAATATGTAGCCAAATAATTTAGGATGCTAAACTACACATTTACCAATTATACACTGAAGTCATTATCTATAGCTGTGTCCCCTGTCAGCGAGGACACGTGGCTGAAACTATATCAGCATCTTATGTAACAACTACACATCTTTGGCTTTTATTCTAGAATTTTTTTTTATTGTAGAGAAGTAAGTCCTATTCTTATTATATTTCTTTAGCAACAGAGCTACTTCTGTTGCCCCTTCATGTCAAGATAGCAAAGTGATACACACAAACCAGGGAGCTATGTGTAAGCATTCATAAATGGAAGTCCACCAGTCTCTTCAGCAATATATACCAATAATGTATGGTCTTCTCCTAGTGCATGTAACACTGCTGGAGTTATTCATCTTTACAAAGCAGTATGTGCATTAAAAGATCACCTTTCTGTGCAACTTGTTTGAAACATGTATCACACAACTGAGGTCATACACCTGTGTAAAGAAACATGCTTACAGAAAGTTGACCTGTCTGAGTAAAATTCTTCTAGAGTATACATCACATTAGAAAGGTTTCTCACCTGTGTGAAGGAATACTACTCTTGAGTGAACTTCTTAGAGTGTACACCACATTGATAAGGTTTTTCACCAGTATGAAAGAGCATGTCTTGAAAGTGAGCCTTTGTTGAGCTTTTAACAGCACACAACACATTAGTCAGGTTTTTCATCAGTGTGATGGCACATATGACATGAAAGATGAAATTTCTGTGCAAATTGCTTGGAACATATATCACATTGGTAAGGTTTCTCACTAGTGTGGAGGTGCTTGTGTCTTGAAAGCTTGCTACTCTGAGTGAACTTCTTCAAGCATACATCACACTGGTATGGTTTCTCACCAGTGTGAAGGAGCATATGTCTTGAAAGACCATAATTCTGAGTGAATTTCTTCAAGCATACATCACACTGGTAAGGTTTCTCACCAGTGTGAAGGAGCATATGTCTTGAAAGACCATAACTCTGAGCAAACTTCTTGGAGCATACATCACATTGGTAAGGTTTTCTACCAGTGTGAAGGACCATATGTTTTGAAAGATTACCATTCTCCGTGAACTTCTTGGAGCATACATCACATTGGTAAGGTTTCTCACCAGTGTGAAGGAGTTTATGTCTTGAAAGACTATTAATCCGAGTAAACTTCTTAGAGCATACATCACATTGGTAAGGCTTCTGACCAGTGTGAAGAGCCATATGTTTTGAAAGACTACTATTCTCCGTGAACTTTTTAAAGCATACATCACATTGGTAAGGTTCTTCATCTGTGTGAAGGAGCTTATGTCTTGAAAGATTATTTTTCTGATTAAAGTACTTGGAGCATACATCACATTGGTAAGGTTTCTCACCAGTGTGAAGGAGCATATGTCTTGAACGTTTACTACACTCAGAGAACTTCTTACAGCATACATCACACTGGTAAGGTTTCTTACCAGTGTGAAGTAGCATATGTCGTGAAAGGTTACTACTCGCAGAGAACTTCTTAGAGCATACGTTACATTGGTAAGGTTTCTCACCAGTGTGAAGGAGCATATGTTTTGAAAGACTGTTACTCTGAGTAAACTTCTTACAGCATACATCACATTGGTAAGGTTTCTCACCAGTGTGAAGGATCATATGTCTTAAAAGAGTATTACTTTGAGTGAACTTCTTGGCACACACATCACACTGGTAAGGTCTTTCGCCAGTGTGAAGAATCAGATGTCTTGAAAGCTTACTACTCTCAGTGAACTTCTTGGAGCATGCATTACATTGGTAAGGTTTCTCACCAGTGTGAAGGAGCATATGTTTTGAAAGACTATTACTCTGAGTAAACTTCTTACAACATACATCACACTGGTAAGGTTTCTGATCAGCATGAAGGAGCATATTCTTAAAAGCTTACGATTCTCAGTGAACTTCTTAAGAGCATACATCACATTTGCAAGGTTTCTCACTTGTATGCAGTTGCATGTGTCTTGCAAAGCTGGATTCTGCTGTGCATTTTTGAAAGCACATCTTACACTCCCTAGAATATTAAATTTTAACTGAAATAATGTGTGGTGAGGGATCCGTTTTTTTTTTTTCACTTGCTTTGTATTTCATTGTTGAGTGACTTCTGCTAAATGATGTTCAGCAGTGCATCCATGTTAAAAAAAAAAAAAAAAGCTAATTGAGAAAACAGACACTGCTAAATGATGTTCAGCAGTGCATCCATGTTAAAAAAAAAAAAAGCTAATTGAGAAAACAGACATTCTAATAATTTCCCTTTTGATAACTATCTGATCTTGTGCGATCATAAACAGAATGAAGCATGACAGTTTGATTTACGTTGTTTCTGGCACATGCAAAGAAAAATATCACAGTACCCTATCTAATATCTAGAGGAACACTGTTAATGTTCTAAAACATCTCATCAATTCGAGTATGTAGCTGAACAAATAGGAATTGCACTGTACCAGATTTGCCAGCAAATTTTTGGAACTGATTGCACTAACTGTGAAGAGATTTCAGAATAATGGGCAAAAAACAGCTTCAATGATTTCATTATTTTGTCATTTATGCCATGCAGCTGGCATTTTCTCCTGAGAAAAAACAATAAAACACTTCTGTCGAAAAATAAAACACGCATATGAATTCCTATAGATCAACGTTAAAATTTTCTTTTAAAACATTTCATCAAATTTCTTTTGTTTAAAAAAAATCGTTGAATGTTATCTGCGCGACGAATTTTGAAAATCAGTTCCCTCCTCACATCTAAGCTTTCCATAAACTTATTGGTTTAAAAAGATATTTTTTCATGGCGCACCAGAGATAAAAACAAGGAATATTCATATATAAAGTGACACTTGCTGAATCACTTACAATGTAGGCTTTTTACTTCAAAAAAGTGTGTTTTTGCCTTCCGTTTCACTGGAGCAAAGCAACAAAAACCAGTTTGGATGCTGGCTATTATACTACAATTGTCGGTAAGAAGTTAAATATTTTGAAATGCTAGGTCAGATTTCCTTTTCTCATTCCTAAATTCATTCGTGCCACAATATACAACGTTGAATACAGTGATATTTAATTCAAACATTCGACGTGGATCAAACAGAAATATTTGCTAAGAAGACAAGCGTCTCAGCGTAACTTAGTTCCCGAGGAGCAAACGGAAGCCACGTGAGTTCACAGCCAAGGTCTTTATCTCGGCGTTCTGGCAAAGAGACGCTACGCGTGAAGAAGCTCAACTCTTTTAGAGATAACGTAAAACAGGCGACAGCAGCGCCACCATGTAATGCGGCCGTAGATGCTCTGCGGAAAAGTTAACATTCAGGCGCAAAAAGCGTAGGGGACACGGGACGGAAGCCTATTTCACGGAAAGGAAGCGAAGCTTTGATCTGCGATTGTTTCCTTCGGTTTCATTGGGTCTGATTACTAAACCATTTGCTTTTGTTGTTCTTTTCTGAGTATCCCTCCTGTCCCTTCTTTTGGTGAAACAAATATATACATTAGCAATTAATATTATTTTAACGAAGTTTTAGCAGTTTTATTCCCACTTTAAGCACCAAGTTTTTCAGTCTTGATACTGAATACGTAGGTACCAAAATGCGATATTCTTTGGTTCTGGTTCAGCAATGTTCACGCGGGCTGTATAGACTCGGCACCAATGGTTTCAACACTAGGGAAAATTCCCTAGATTTAGGGAGTTTCACGATGTTTTAGAGAAAACTGATAGAAATCTAGGGATTTATGCATATTTTCGAAAGAAATCCGTTTATTTAAATTTTTTATATCTGTGCGAGCACAGTCGAGGATTTTGAATATTATGACACTATGAATCGAAGGCAATTAAAACCTGGTAGCGTTCTGTCGAATTTTAATCGCAAAAAAACGGGGGAGATAAAGGTAAAACTGATTGCATATTTGGATCGGTAAGTTGAGAATTCAGTTCTAAGTTCTTTCCCCAAAGAATGAAATATATCTATAATTTTTCTTTTATTTAACGTTATGAATACATATTACATTTTATTTTTTAGTATATTGCCTAGTGAGCGACAGTGTGAAGGTTTTAGTTGTTGTTTTCTTAACCCTAGTTTGTTCTCATACAGGGACATAGCCAGAAATTTCTTATGGAGAGGGGTCCATGTATTTGATTCATAGGTGAAAGCCTCATATATACATATATATCGCTTTAAATTCGCACTCAATCCACCCTCAAGAGGGGATCCGGACACGAGCCTCCCTTGGCTACGCCTCTGTTCTTATATTACGTACTTGTCTGGGCTCCTAAATATTTTGTATTGTCACAAGAGTTCCCATGTTTATGTTTACGACGTTTCAAAAATACTTGATAATAAAAACGTGAAATTTTAATGTGCCGTGTATCAGAAATGGTTCATTAAAAATTTCACCATGACTAATAGCGATGTTGTCATGTATCATTTTACATAAGAATCGCACACACAATTGTATTGGTATTTCGCAACTTTGATTTGTTCTTCTAGAAAATTAATTTCTACTTCACCCTGTAGCTCTTGTAATTCGTTGGCATACTCCAAGACTAAAAATTAAAAAATTGGTCAATAGTAAAGCGTAATGTAATCGTGACAACATGGGATACTAGTTTATATTAGCCTTTTCATACAATTTACCAGAATTTCTTCATGAAACTCATGTTTTCCTGTTACTTTAGTATTCTATTTTTCTCAATCATATACACTGACGGAAAAAAAAATCCAAACACCAAGAACGGGTTGTGTTAGATAAACGACAGTTGGTAGGCGGTGAGAGTACATCTGTAAGATGACGTCTATGCAAATTTCGCGCTCGGCGCATACGTATGGCGCTAGTAGCGCCCCTCGGAACATGCAAAGCAGGTTTGCTGTAAATACGCGCTGTACCGTTCGTGAGCGTTAGTTATCGTCGAGATTCGACGTAGGGTGTTGATGTTAGTCAAGAATACCCTTAAGAAGACGAAGAAGCCATTATCAACAGCTCACGGGTTTGAACGAGGTCGTGTAATAGGGCTACGAGAAGGTGGACTTTCGTTCCGCAATATTGCAGAACGACTTGGCAGGAATATAGCCACTGTGCATGATTGTTGGCAGCGATGGTCAAGGGAAGGTACTGCGTCAAGAAGACCGGGTTCCGGCCGGCCACGTGGCACTACTGAGAGGGAAGACCGCCGTGTACGGCGTATGGCCGTGGGGCATCGTACCGCGTCTGCGGCAGCAATTCGAGCTGCAGTTGCCACCACAGTGACACAACGAACTGTTACAAATCGGTTACTTGAAGGACAGCTCCGAGCCAGACGCCCTGTAGCGTGCATTCCACTTACTCCAAACCACTGCCGTTTGCGACGTCAGTGGGGCCAAGCTAGAGCTCATTGGAGGACGGAGTGGAGATCTGTTGTGTTTTCTGATGAAAGCCGGATCTGCCTGGGTACCAGTGATGGCCGTGTGCTGGTTAGAAGGAGGCCGGGTGAGCGCCTGCAACCAACCTGTCTGCGGCCGAGACACAATAGACCTACACCTGGAGTTACGGTCTCGGGAGAAATCTCCTATGACAGCAGGAGCACTCTCGTGGTTATCCCACGCAACCTGACGGCACAGTTGTACGTCGGTCTGGTGATTCAACCTGTTGTGCTGCCATTCATGAACAGCATTCCAGGGGGTGTTTTCCAACAGGATAACGCTCGTCCGCATACCGCTGTTGTAACCCAACATGCTCTACAGAGTGTCGACATGTTGCCGTGGTCTGCTAGATCACCAGATATTTCACCAATCGAGCACGTATGGGACATCATTAGACGACAACTAAAGCGTCACCCCCAACCAGCATTAACCGTCCCTATATTGACCGACCAAGTGCAACAGGCATGGAACTCCATCCCACAAACTGGCATCCAGCACCTGTACGACACAATGCATGAACGTTTGCGTGCTTGCATCCAACATTCTGGCGGTTACACTGGTTATTAATGTACCAGCATTTCACATTTAGAATGGCTCTTCTCTCGCTTACATTAAGCTGTGATCTTAAAACCTTAAGCGATTAAATATGTTACCTATACACATGTATTGCCGCCATTTCATTTCTCTACAACTATTTATTCGTGGTGTTGGGTTTTTTCCCGTCAGTGTATACATATATATATGTATGCATAGGTCCACAACGGGATGTAAGGTCAGGTGATGCGTAACATCACAGCATCTCCTTGACAAATGTCAACCCCGCCTTCTCGTGGTGCATCCTGTTCCCACTAAAGGGGCTCTGACGACCGCCAATAGCGGTATAACTATACCATCGGGATTACAGGAAATGCTATCCTACACTCACTAACCCGCTTGGCCAGCGTGGTGAGTTATGGCCAAACCCCTCCAAAATGACTCCACAACTTAAATCTTGGCCCTCAGTCTCCGGCAGCTGGAATGTACCTGGCCAAGGCAGCGGCCAGTGCGACATGAAGGCAGAGGGTGCTAAGAATCCCCGGAGGACCGGACTAAGCTGCCATCTAATGCTGACCTTGGCTACGTAAAATGGACGCTCCCTATCTTCTGATTCAAGGCTTCTTGAATTGGAAGAGGAACTACAAAGGATCAAGTGGGACATCGTCGGGCTAAGTGAGGTAAGGAGAAAAGGAGAAGATCTCGTTGAACTGAAAAGTGGACATCTCTTCTATTATCGTGGGACAGATACTGGCAGAACTAGTGGTGTTGGATTTATAATAAACAAGAAACTGAAGGATAAAGTTGTAGAAGTTGAAAATTCCTGTGACAGAGCTGCACGACTCGTTATTCAACTCTCGAGAAGATACCAGGCTCAGATTATTCAAACTTATGTACCAACCACAAGTCATCCTGAAGAAAAAATTGAAGAATTTAATGAGGAAATTCGTCATCTAAATAATAAAGGTAAGCAGCATTTAAAGATAATTATGGGAGATTACAATGCAAAAATAGGGCAACGGCAACAGAATGAAACTTCACTAGGTAAATTCGGTCACGGCAACAGAAACCAGCGTGGAAATACTCTCGTTGAGTTTGCAGAGGCAGAAGGGTTTTTCATCTTGAACTCCTTTTTCAAGAAAAAGCCACACAGGAAATGGACATGAAGACATCCAAATGTGACGACAAATGAAATTGATTTTAATATGTGTAACAAAAAATTCGTCATAGAAGACTGCAGTGTGCTAAACAAGTTCAACACTGGTAGTGACCATAGATTGGTGAGATGCAAGATGCACCTCAACACTAAACTCGAACGTGACAAGCTCATAAGACAAACAAAATATATTGATATAACCAACCTAAAAAAACACCATAATATCTTCAAGTTGGAACTGAAGAACAGATTCTCTGCTTTAGAAGGCCTAACATCGGAAGAAGTGGATATTTCTGAAGTTAACAGAAAAGTAACCAAAGCTCTTATGGAAACAGTTACAAAATTAGCTGGGTCCAAGAACAAGTTGCATGTGAACAAATTATGAGGAAAAACCAAAATGTTGATGCAAAAAAGAAGAGAGATGAGGACAACTAAAGAAGATGTGACTTCCAAAGTGGAATATATAGAGCTATGCAAGACAGTACGAAAAAGTATCACTGAAGACGTAAGGAAATTCAACTGTGAACTAGTGAGGAAAGCAATTGAACACAACCAAAGCCTAAAGATAGCAAAGGGACATCTCAGTAAGGGAAGAAAACAGATTATGGCACTGAGAAAAGAAGATGGTTCTGCAACAAGAAATAGAGGCGAAATTTTGACAAGAGTGAAAGATTTAAAGATTTCTACTCCAAATTATATGAAAGGGATGATGCATGTACGCCAGACATCATGAAAGGTACCAGTACCAGAGTTCTTCCAGTCCTCCCAGCAGAAGTTGCACTTGCAATCAAGAACATGAAGCGGGGGAAAGCTCCAGGAGAAGATGGAATTACTGTAGACATCATACAACAAGCAAGTAGAGAAATCAAAACAGTACTCGCCCAAATTTTCACTCGATGCCTTAATGAAGGGAAGATTCCTGAGGATTAGAACAACGCTACAATGATCTTGCTACATAAAAAAGGTGACATTGAGGATCTCAGGAACTACATACCTATCAGCCTCCTATCTGTGGTTTATAAAATCTTCACTAAAGTTCTTTCACACCGCTTGAAGGTAACACTGGACATGGCTCAACCGAGAGAACAAGCTGGATTCATGAGTGGCTACAGCACAATAGATCATATCCACGTACTGAGAGAACTAATTGAAAGAGCTAGGGAATATGAACTTCCATTGTGCATGGCTTTTATCGATTATGAAAATGCCTTTGATTCGGTTAAACCATCAGCAGTTACAATGGCTCTGAAATCCTGCGGTATTGAAAATGCATACATTAATATTATTAATATCATCTATATAAATGCAAGTGCAAAGATTCGGCTGTTTGAAAATACAACACACATAAAAATTGGAAAGGGAGTGAGACAGGGTGACACCATATCTCCGAAGCTCTTTAATTCCACATTGGAAAATGTCTTTCAATCACTGAACTGGGAAAACAAAGGGATAAAGATTAATGGAGATTATCTAACCCACCTTCGTTTTGCTGATGACGTAGTCATTTTTGCAACTACCCCATCAGAGCTGCAGAGTATGATCCAGGAACTAGCTGACAAGGGTAAAGAAGTGGGATTAAAAATGAACTTTCAGAAGACAAAAGTGATGTTCAATGCTTTTACAAGAAATGAAGATTTATCGATTGATGGAGAAAAGCTGGAGATAACAGACACGTACGTTTATCTTGGACAGCAGATATCAAGTGAGGGTCGCATTGATGAAGAAATAAATCGGCGTACCAAACTTGCCTGGAGAGCTTTTGGAAGAAACAGCATAATTTTCAAGAGCAATATGCCATTATGTCTTAAAAGAAAAGTGTTTGATCAATGCATCCTTCCAGTGCTTACGTATGGTGCAGAGACGTGGACCTTAACTAAAAGAGACATACAAAGGCTGCAGACAACTCAAAGAAAGCATGGAGAGGTGCATGCTTGGTGTAACCAGAAGAGATAAGAAGAGGAACTTGTGGATCCGAAAAATGACAAGAGTGGAAGACATCATGATCAGAGTTAAATCTCTGAAATGGGAATGGATCGATGGACGGCTGAAATTTTAGATTTTATTCCAAGGGACAGGAAAAGACCCAGAAGAAGACCACATGGGAAATGGATGGATGAAGTTCGAAAGTATGCAGGAGTGACATGGAGGAGACTGGCACAAGACAGACCGTTGTGGAAGAAACTTGGGGAGACCTTCATCCAGCAGTGGATTGATAATGGTTGACACTGATGATGATGATGATGATGATGATAGGTCCACAACATTCTATTTTTCTTAATTTTACATATATACACTGCTGGACAATTGCTAAGGACGGATCATAAACGGCTATATAGCGCATAAAAAAGTAAGTGTGGTTGGATGCCAAGTGAAATAAAATAATGTCAGAATGCCTGGACATTACAAGAAAGACAATTTATTGTGCTGTGAAATCCAGAAGACTCTGGAACGTGTTCAACGGACAAACAGGCCATTTTGTGCAGAATACGTAAACGTGAAAAAAATGCAATTACCGCCCGCAGGCGTTCCGGCGTAAGATGTCAATACAGGATATGGCCACCATGGGGAGCGATGCAAGATTCCACACGTCGTGTCATGCTTTGCACAACATTATCAAGCAGCTGTTGGGATAATTTATCCCATTCCTCTGTCAGTGCACGGATGAGGGTGTCCTTGCTTATTGGAGGGCATTGGCGACCAGCAAGACTCCTCCTCAAAGCATCCCACACATTTTCAATGGGATTCAGATCTGGAGAACGTGCTGGCCATACGAGGCGTTGAATATCCTCGCTCTCAAGACACTCCTGGACAGCGACTGTTCGATGACATGTTGCGTTGTCGTCCATGAAAATGAATCTATCACCGACAGCACCACGGAACATGCGAACATGAGGTAGCAGAACATCATTAATGTATCGTTGCCCAGTCATAGTCCCAGTTGGAAACACATAGAGGGACGTACGGCCATTGATCATGATGCCAGCCCATACTATGACACTACATGTCGGATATCGGTCCCTTTCCTGTATGTTTGCTGGACAACATGCAGTACCACTATCACGCCAGATCAGTTGTCGTCGACAATCAGACGATAGACTGTATCTACTCTCATCTGAGAAGAGGACAGCAGACCAGTCGTTATCAGTCCAATTATGATGTTGATGGCACCATTGCAAACGGGCGGTACGGTGACGTCTGGACAATGGGATGCACACAACATGACGGTGGGCGTATAGTCCTCCTTCATGCAAACGTCTGGCGACAGTTTTTCGGGAGATGCGCTTGCCAGTAGCAGCCATAAACTGATTTGCTACCTCACTAGCTATGCTGCGCCGGTGTCTTTTTGTTGATAGCACTATGTACCGATCTTCTGCAGGTGTCGTACTGCGAACACGACCTCCCCCGTGACGTTTGCTACACTCTCCATTTGTTTGAAAGGTTTTCCAAAGCCTTGAAAAAACACTGTGGCTGGCGTCGAACTCCCTGGCAACATCTGTTATTTTACGCCCTTCTTCAATCTTGCCAATAATACGGCCACGCGTAAAATAATCTAAGTGATGTCGGGAAAACATACTGAAAATTGCAAGTTCGTCAATTGATTCTTTCCCTTTCAACTTTGCGTTTGAACAACAACGGTCAATGCGCGTCAAATCCTTTATATCTCTTATCAGCGCTATGACGTCATGAACAAGTTCGGCAATCCAAAATTTGCATACGCACAACACGTCTTACTGTATCCTGCACTTATTCTAATTTCCACATTTTCCTGCATTCCATTTTATGGTTGCTATCGTTGCTATTGTCATCCGTCCTTAGCAATTGTTCGGCAGTGTATATATATACACTGCTGGCCACCCAAAATGCAACACCAAGAAGGAAGCATCCGATTGGCCTGAAATTCGTAGCACGCGTCGCCCGCGAGAGGACATGCAAACGATTAGCATTGCAGGGCATATGCAAATCGTGTGCACCCGGCACGCCGCCGAGAAGCACTATAAGAAGGGTGCACAGAAGCAAACAGAAGGCGGGCCACGGCAGCAGTGACACCTGCTGGGCCGTGAAGAATTTTAAGTAGTGGAAGTGTGTTATGCTGTCGTACCTGTGCGTGGGAAGCTTCCTGATGCCTCGTCGCAGAATACGGCAGTCATTCCAGCACATTTCGGAGTTCGACAGAGGACGAATAGTGGCTTATCGCGACAGCGGTTTATCGTACCGAGACATCGGCGCCCGTATGGGACGACATCCAGCCACAGTGAGGCAAGTATGGATTTGGTGGGTGCAGGAGGGAAGGATGGACCGACGTGAGCGATTGCCGCAGCCGCGGTACACCACCGAACGAGACAACCAGCATGTTGTGCGGCGGGCATTGACGTCTCGCACCGCCACATCACGAACGTTAGCGCAGGAATTAGGGTGTGTTGCGCAACAACATGTGTCAGTACGTACCGTTCGACTTCGTCTGCAGGAGCGGGGACTTGTCGCACGGCACCCATGGCTCCGATTACTATTGACGTTACACCACCGGCGAGTGCGGCGGCAGTGGGCCGTTGAACGCCACACCTGGACTACGGAATGGCACGACATTGTCTTCTCTGACAAATCCCGCTTCTGCCAGCAACACCACGATGGTCGGATCCGCGTGTGGCGGCGAGAGACTGTATGACGCCTGCATTATGCATCGTCATACCAATCCGTCGCCTGACGTTATGGTTTGGGGAGCAATTGAATATTACACCCGCACCCCTCTGGTACGCATTGGTGGTACACTCAACAGCCACAGCTACATCTCCGACGTTTTGGAGCCTGTAGTCCTCTCTTACCTGCAGGACCAGCCAGCGGCCACATTTCAACAGGACAATGCGAGCCCGCATGTGGCACGCATCGTGGAACAATTTTTCACCGCCCACCAGGTGTTACTGCTGCCGTGACCCGCCTGTTCTCCCGATATGTCGCCCACCGAACACGTCTGGTCGCTGACGGCAACCGAGTGGCCCGGCAAGCACCACCCGCGGCTACGCCTGATGAACTGTGGCAACGTGTGGAAGCAGCCTGGACCGACATACCCCAAGCCCACATGCAAAGCCTCTTTCGTTCGATGCTGCGGCGTGTAGCTGCCGTTATTGCCAGCCATGTGGACCACACGAACTATTGATGTCTGTGTGTTCCGCAAGTCGCACGGGCCTGTAAGCTCAATAGTTTCATCTTTGTATCTCTTATGTGTCCAGTAAATCTGGCTTTGCTATCTCGTGTCCTCGGTGTTGCATTTTGGGTGGCCAGCAGTGTATATATATATACACTGGTGTGCAAAAATTAAAGACGAAGAGGAGAAATTAGCATAACAGCGGAACGAGCAGGCAGAACGGACCGAAAGACCACTTAGGAGATAGACTAGGGTGCGGTACGGTAAGGCATGCACATATATGCAGCAGGACGTGGGGGTCGGGGGTCGGAAGGGTATAAAGCACACGGGCGTTGTACGCTCAGCAATTCGGTGAAAGCTATTGCACGGTGTACATCGGTTTGAACGACGTCGAGTTGCTGCCACCGTGTGGTATGGCCAACAGGCAATCCAGTAGACGACATCTGGATGACTTTATCCGAGGTCGCGTCATTGGGAAGTTAGAAGAAGGTCGAAGTGTGACTAGTGTGGCCGAGGAGTTCGGGATCGCCCACAGCATCGTTTCACGAGCTTGGAGAGCATTTCAAACGACAGGAACAGCTGTCTGAGAGTTTAGCAGTGGTCGTTCACGAACAACCACGGCGGCGGACGACCGGTATATTGTTCTACAGGCGAGAAGAGACAGACGGCAGACAGCGGGTAAAATCGCATGGCACATGCAACAGACAACTGGACGTCCGTTATCGCGTTTTATCGTGGCCAGGAGACTGCACAAAGGTGGTCTATTTGCACGACGACCAGTACGGCGTGTGCCATTAACGCCTGCTCATCGGAGATGGCAATTTCTGTGGTGCCAGGAACACAAGAACTGGACACTTCAGCAATGGGGTTGAGTTCTTTTTACGGATGAGAGCCGATTTAGTCTGACGAGCGATTCTGGACGTATACACATCTGGAGAGAGCAGAGAACACGCAATCACACCTCCAACATAATCGAAAGGGACCGGTTTGGAGGTGGCGTTGTTATCGTTTGGGGAGGTATCATGCTTGGTAGCCGTAGTGACCTCCACATCTTCCAAGAAGGTTCAGTCACTGGTGTCCGCTATTGTACCGAGGTTCCCCTGCCTCACGTGCGTCTGTTTGGAGGTTATGTGGGTCCTGAGTTCCTCTTCATGGACGACAACGCTACACCTCATCCTACAGTGGTTGTCGCAGAGCTGTTGGAGAGTGAAGATATCCAACGCATGGATTGGCCCGTAAGGTCCCCAGACCGAAATCCCATCGAACAGGTGTGGGACCTTCTCGGGAGGCGCTTGGCAGCAGGTCACCAGCCGTCAGCAACGATTCCGGAGCTGCGATTGGCGCTACAAGAGAAATGGGCCGCTATGCTTCGACAGCTCCTTGACAACCTCGTCCTCAGCATGGACAGACTTGTAAATCCTGCAACGCAGTCAGGGGTGATCATATCCCCTACTAAAGACTGGATTTTTCTTGGCAGCCGCCTGTCACATGGACGTTTGTGTCTTCTGTCCAGTTGTGCTCGAAGCTACCTTTTCAATAAAGTGCCTTTGGATTCCTTGCTTTAACGGTTTTGCTCACTTGTCCCATATTCTTACATCTTGGGGATCTTATGGTATGATTTGAATCGATGTGGAGCACTTCTGCATGACCTTACATTCGAAAAACCGTCTCGTCCTTAATTTTTGCATGCCAGTGTATTTTTTTCCTAGGGAAATTTTGTGGAAAACTAGGGAATTTCTTCCATTGATCTAGGGAAATATTTGAGGAACATGTTGGTAGCACTGCTCGGCACTCGCTTTGCTCGGCTCTCAGCAGTTATGTAGCGAGTCGAAATATGTGCAGAATCCCTTTTTCTAACCCAGCCTGCACTCTGGCGTAGGTGGGTTTCTCACTTTTAACTCTTATTTGATGTGAGTTTTTACTGACTAATGTATATGGGGGTTGGAAGTTTTTTATTAGCTCAGTGTGAACAAATAGTTAATTAGGTCGGTGTTGGGTATTTTTATGTGACACGATTTGTCGGCATGAAAATACTGACCCATTCCTCCAGTTATTTTGCTTTTAGAACATATACTTTTTTCAACTACGGAGCACACTTGGCATACGGGTGGTATTTACCTTTTCCTTTATCTGAGAGAAGTGGCTACGTTACTCTCCGTTTAAAATCTTAAGGTGCTATATACAGGGTGTCCCACGATTCATTGGACAGTGGAATATCTCGTGATTGGACGAAGCTATTGAGGCGAAGCAAAAAGCATTGTAAATTAGTGAAGATGAGCTACCACGGAATGCAAAAGTTGACCCCCTTCTCCGGGGTTTGGGGGAATGGGAGGAAAATGAAAACGAAAATCTGCGATAAAAAAAATTTGTCAATGTACAACGTATGTCCAAAGATTGCTCATTTGAAAGCCATGCTTATGAACAGATCATTAGCGAAAACACAACTGAATTTCACCGAAAGCGCGCGAAATGGCGGGTGTGTGAAATGTAATGTTCCATGTCTCCAAAGCACCAGAAATAACCCAGAAAGGAAACTGTTCGTTGCAAATGTAGATGTATGGAGGCATAAAACAACGTTCTACCAAACCCTTGTAGTCGTACACATCCACGTAATGTGTGTGCCGTGACAAGCCAGTACTGTTTGTTGTTTGGATGCACCGATGACATTACGCATGCTAACTAAACAACAAATTTCATACAACACCGAAGAGTCACTGTTTCGAGACAGAAAAACCAATTTTTATTTCCTTATTGGAAAGTACAGGTCTTATGACTTATGACCTAAAATAAAGTGTCCAAATGTGTTCGTGCCTGCATGCACAAGTTCAGGTCAGCGTTAATTCGAGAGTGTGGAACTTGTTGGATGTCAGAGTAGTCCTCAGCCCAGACAACATATCATGTGTGCAGATTAGCTGTTCAACTGGATAACAAAACATAAAAGGAAGCAAACTACGACTACATCATATTACGTGTTCAAAGTGACCACCATTGTTCTGGAGACACATTTCAAATCTGGTCATAAGTGCTTTCTGTGTTGCTGATTGCACAGTTCTGGGCGATATTCTTCCACATTCTGAACGTATTCTTTGCTGCAGTTCGTCCAGTGTATGCACTTCATTTTAATAAACAACCGTTTTCAAATGACCCCATAGGAAATAATCTAGTGGTGTCAAATCAGGAGATCTCGGAGGCCACTTGATTAATCCATGGGTACCAATTCATCGGTTAGGAAAGTGAACATTCAAATATTCTGTCACAGGGTGAAAAGTATGTGGTGGTGCACCACATACTTTTTTTTTCACCATCGTCCTCCAGCAACCCAGGTAAAATATCCCTCAGGAAATGAAGGTAGCGATCGCCTGTCAAAATACCTTCGTAAAAATAAGGACCTACGATGTGGTTATTCAGCATGCCACACCATACGTTTATATCCCAAACACGTTGAAACCGTGTTTGTCTCATCCAGTGCGGATTTCTGTCATTCCAATAATGGCAATTGTGCCATTGTTGTGGAACCGTGCTTCGTCGCTCCATAGAATTTTCGCCTTAACGTTGACATTGTACGTGAGGACAGAGAAACAGGCCAGGAATTCTAACCTCCTTTCCGGATCATTGGCGTCCAATCCTTGTGTTAAGTGCAGCTTGTAAGGGTGATATTTGTTATTGCGTAAAATACGGTGCACAGATGTTTTCGAAATGCCTACTTCACCGGATACTTGTCGCAATGAGGTACATGGATTCAAATGAAATTTACCCATGTGTACTGCAGTAGCATATGCCTCATCAGTTGCAGTTTTTGGATGGTACGCCTTTTCCCTGGATGGCAATGTGCCACTACTGCGCAGTTTGTGTTCCACATGTCAAAATAAGTTTTTACTAGGCGGATGACGGTCTGGATATTTCTCTCTATACATTTGGACTACTGAACGACAATTTCGTTTACACTCTCCGTAAATCAGTAGCATATCTATATATTCATCATTGGAGAACACCATCGTGCCTTATGGTCTCCGTAGGTTAAAGAAATTAAAGAAAACAAACTGACTACAACCATCACCCCCTAATAGCTTAACAGGCCAGCGCACCGATTTGTGACGTCACTAGAGTAGTCCGTAGTCGCGGAGAGGAGCATTACGGCGATGTGCGAACGAACGCGTCTTTACGTACACCAACTAACCAGGTCGTGCGTTCTTTTAGAGTTTCACTGCATTTAAATAAGAATTTGTGTGTTAGTTTTCAAATAACTGCAGAGTTAACAAGTTTGTTTAGTAATCTTTTAAAATACAAAAGAAAAAGAAATTACAGCGTAAAATTTATCGTAGCAATAATTTCGACTGGAAAGGGTAAGCAACACAGATTCGTCAACTTAATGAAAGCATCCCTGTCATTTCACTGGAAGTGATAAACCATTCCCATAATCGAAATTATAAACTGTTGTCGTAGTTTCACTTGAAGTTATAGTGTCTTTATAGTTAGCCGAACGATTCCTGTACTTGTGAACAAATCGTTCTTGTACTTAAAAGATTAGTTTGAGGGTCCATTACGAAGTATCGCCGTCGTTTCAAAAGATGTCGATTGACATATATAAGGAATCAGATTTTTCATTCATTGCAAACTTATGACTATGAAAATTTTAGTAATGAAATAGTGAAGTGAAAATGTAATATTAGTGAAAATGTATTTTATATGCAATCCGTGATCACTAATATATAAAAAAAGGTAAAGAAAAACTGAATTTTTTTCTGTGTTTTTTAATTATTACCAAAGGCTCAATAAAACACGTTTTAACATACATACAGTGAATTGCTGCTTGATCCACTGATTGCATCAAATAAATTAAGATTTCAAGAAAATTATGCAATTGCTACGATATTAAACGTACAATAATGACATAACAAGTTTTCCTAATTTTAGTACCATCTAGTTACGTGTTTGGACAACTTCATTTTGATAAGCAAATATAAAGTTTATAATTTTTGTCTTCCAGAGCACTATTTCAAAAAAGTTACCTCGTCAAAGTTCAACACATCTGTATTAAGTATATTAGTAGCATTAAGCAAAACTATTTGGATCCACAATATAAGCATTTCTTTTTATCTGGAAAAGTACAAGTAACTTATTGGCAGAAATTTCCTGAAATTTGATTTTCAAGAAGTATTCAGGAAAACTGCCAATGTACATATAATTATGGTTGTGTAGTTCTTTGTGTATCATAAGCACAATTTGATTATGTGTCCGTTAGCTGTTCCTTGAAGAATTTCAGAGACACGTTTCTAAGAAAATCTGAAATTTGTTCCAATAATTTCTTAAAGTTTTTTTTTGAGATAATTATTATATTTTTTGAGAACCTGACAAATGCACATGCAGTTATTGTACTGAATAAATCTAAGCGATTGTTTTGGTTCTATAGGATGTATTTTAAAAGATGTACATATTTCATTATAAATTGACTAACTTGATGTACCATTTTCTCAGAAACTATAAAAAGCAATGGTATAAAATTTTGCACAAATGTTTTGTCATTGCTAAAGCTATTGAAAAAGATTGTTTTTTCCTTTTTTTATGATTTTGGTTTCAAAATAAATTCTATGAAGGATTAAAGAAGTTTTTCCCCATACAAAAATTGACACCCACCCTCACGTTTGGAAGCACACTTTCCAGTAGTTATCGGATAATATGAGATATATTAGTTCCAGTTATTATTGCTGTAGCTTGTGAAGACACAGTGCAGGAAGTCTGGAAACAGATCAGTCTAGATAAATGAATAAAAAGTTGATCTCTCATTTTAAGCAAATGTTTTCAAAAAAAAAAAAAAAAAGAAGCGAGTATATATTTTTACTTGTATTTTAAAAATCTTGTTTGTTTAGAACATAGTTTCCATAATATGTGGATTCATGTCGATCCACGTACTTTTTTTTCTCTTAAAAATAACAATATCCAAGGCTTAAAAATACCATGCCCGAGATGCCCAGAGCATGTAAATCATTCGTCTGGGCAGGTAAATAAAACATCTAATTGCCTGTGCATGGTAACTAAATTTTAAAATAAAAAAGTTTGTAATAAAATTTCCTACTACACAAGAAAAAAAGACAGTCATCACATGTGTTTTATGTCATTGTTAATTAATGGAAGTTGTATTATTGTTACGAAGTACCAAGGAAAGAGTAATATCACATCTTTAATTATGTTATGTTCTACGCCCAGAAATCGGAAACCTAGTTTTGCTCCAAATTTTGTTTATAATCAACAACAGTATGCATGCCTCTGATGTAACTGGCTTCTCGTGTTTAGTGACAAAGGAAGAAAACTTTAACAAAAGGAACATGGCATAATCACTAAATTTCCGAAACACCAGTTTCATCATCGTACCATTTCATACCAATTTTAGCATCAGCATCTTAAAAATGGATATACACACTTTTGTGCATTGAACATTTGTAATACAGACCCTTAAAATGGAAGTGCAAACATGTTAAAACAGTTCATATTTTTAACTTAAAAAAAAATAGGGTTCTGGTTTGTTATCTTAAAAGATACATTTTCCTGCGCATCCAGCTTTTACTACCTGGCCAAGTAAATAATTTCTTGCCCAGGTAGTACTGATATATTTCACCTAATTTTTAAGAAATTGAATGGTTCTGATAAATTCCCTTCCTACCACAGATAGAGCATACACACTGCTCACACGAGAGTTCTTCAATGTGTTGGTTTGTAGAAAAATGCTTCAAAATCTTTAAACAGACATTTTAAAGGCAAACTTACTCCTGAACTATGTGTGAACTTCTGTTTTTGTGCATTCATATCTAATTTTTGCTGTCTATACTTGATTCAGTGTTTGTGTTCCTTTAGTAATAAATATTAAAAATGATAATTCAATGCAATTCTCTATGTCTGCAAACACAAAAGATGTATTTCACATAACAACAAGGCCTTAGCATTTATATAAAGGACATAGGCATGTTAGATGTGTACATGAAATACATATATTTCGTATAGGATATAAGTATTTTACAAGCATTTGTGCCCAGAAATAGGGACCCCCAAAAAGTTAATCTGGCGTTGCCTAAACACTTAAATAACTAAGTACGAATGTATCAACATATTACTCTTGGGATCAAAAACATGCAACCCTTATTATTCTGTGTCCATAATAAAGTTTAAAATCCCTTCCTAAATATAAATATTTTACTTTGAACTTATTTGATACATTGGCAAAAACATGTTATGGGTTACTATAACAACACAAGTAATATATTCTTTCCATTACAAACATAAATTTCATTTTTCAAAAATCTTTTCAGTGCTTTGACTTCCCGCTGTGAGATGCATTAGATTATAAAATTAGCCAAATTTAAATTTTCTAGTTCAAAATTTTTATTTTACGAGTAGTTTAAAATAAGGTTAACAAAAGGTTTCCACGTACCTTAGAGTTGAAAATTTTCACGCTTTATTGCTGTAATCCATTTTCTAAGAACCTCCCCATTAGTAGGGAATTTGAATACTTTTAATATTCCTCTATGAAAATAAATTTAGTTGACAATTTGACAACAACAACCACGCACATCCGTAGTCACGATTACACAGAGTGAGCAAGCTCATGCATGCTCGACCACCCACCATGGACATCAGCCTACTCTCCCCTACGTCACGCAGCTTCCGGCGTTCGGTGCGCGGGCCTGCTAAGCTATTAAGGGGTGATGCTACAACACGATTACAGCAGGAAATGCCAGCATTCAGTAAGAGTACTGGAACACCGTTCATACGTCGTCCGACATCTCACTTCAGGAAACGTAGTCTCATTCGATACTTGCATAATCCCTCGCACTGCGACATGTATTCAGTTGGTTTAGGTGTTGCCGAACAAGGAACGTATGACCTCACACCTCTTGGTACGTAGCTTCGTACAAAATCTGCATAATCCCGTGAACGCCAACATGGCGATATTCCCATGACGACATCGAAAGCAGCTGTCTTTTGGTAGATATATTTTACACTGCAAACTCATTTTTGCGATGTTTTTCGTCCACTTCTACCTTACACCCCCTCCTCCAACACTGGAGAACAGTTAATTGCACAAGCTGTTGCGTCTACTGTTCGGTATTTCATGTTGTTTTTACATCGCATAACACAGATCAATGGAATCTGCCAACGGCACAATTGCATTTATTCACGGAATGTCGTACATTCACCCTCGATGAGCCATAATATGTTTCAATGAGTATGGGGATTACACTTATGGCGCAGCATGCGTTATCACCACAATGGTATTTTGCAATATTCTGCGTGGTTTGCTAGAGGATCTACACTAAGTGAATCGGAAAACCCATGGTTTCAGCCAGATGGTGCGCTACCTCGTCCTTATGACCCGATATGAGGATCGGGGAGGTGTCAATATCCTATAGCACGTTTGTTTCACGCCTCCATTCATCTACATTTGCAACGAACAGTTTCCTTTCTGGGTTATTTCTGGGGGTTTGGAGACATGAAACATCACACTTCGCACCCCCGCCATTTCGCGCGCTTTCGGTGAAATTCAATTGCGTTTTCGCTAATGATCTGTTCATAATCATGGCTTTCAAATGAGCAATCTTTGGACATACGTTGTACATTGACAATTTTTTATCGCAGATTTTCGTTTTCATTTTCATCCCATTCCCCCAAACCCTGGGGAAGAGGGTAAACTTTTGCATTCCGTGGTAGCTCATCTTCACTAATTTACATTGCTTTTTGCTTCACCTCAATAGCTTTGTCCAATCACGAGATATTCCACTGTCCAATGAATCGTGGGACACCCTGTATATACACTGACGGAAAAAAATCCCAACACCACGAAAAAATTGTTGTAGAGGAATGAAATGGCGGCAATACATTTGTATAGGTAACATATTTAATCGATTAAGGTTTCAAGATCACAGCTTATTGTAAGCGCGAGAAGAGCCATTTTAAATGTGAAATGCTGGTACAATAATAACCGGTGTATTTGCCAGAATGTTGAATGCAAGCACGCAAACGTCCATGCATTGTGTCGTACAGGTGCTGGATGTCAGTTTGTGGGATGGAGTTCCATGCCTGTTGCACCTGGTCGGTCAATACAGGGACGGTTAATGCTGGTTGGGGGTGACGCTGGAGTTGTCGTCCAATGATGTCCCATACGTGCGCGATTGGTGAGAGATCTGGTGATCTAGCAGGCCACGGCAACATGTCGACACTCTGTAGAGCATGTTGGGTTACAACAGCGGTATGCGGACGAGCGTTATCCTGTTGGAAAACACCCCCTGGAATGCTGTTCATGAATGGCAGCACAACAGGTTGAATTACCAGACCGACGTACAACTGTGCCGTCAGGGTGCGTGGGATAACCACGAGAGTGCTCCTGCTGTCATAGGAAATTGCTCCCCAGACCATAACTCCAGGTGTAGGTCCAGTGTGTCTCGGCCGCAGACAGGTTGGTTGCAGGCGCTCACCTGGCCTCCTTCTAACCAACACACGGTCATCACTGGTACCCAGGAAGAACCGGCTTTCATCAGAAAACACAACAGATCTCCACTCCGTCCTCCAATGAGCTCTAGCTTGACCCCACTGACGTCGCAAACGGCAGTGGTTTGGAGTAAGTGGAATGCACGCTACAGGGCGTCTGGCTCGGAGCTGTCCTTCAAGTAACCGATTTGTAACAGTTCGTTGTGTCACTGTGGTGGCAACTGTAGCTCGAATTGCTGCCGCAGACGCGGTACGATGCGCCACGGCCATACGCCGTACACGGCGGTCTTCCCTCTCAGTAGTGCCACGTGGCCGGCCGGAACCCGGTCTTCTTGACGCAGTACCTTCCCTTGACCATCGCTGCCAACAATCATGCACAGTGGCTACATTCCTGCCAAGTCGTTCTGCAATATTGCAGAAAGAAAATCCACCTTCTCGTAGCCCTATTACACGACCTCGTTCAAACTCCGTGAGCTGTTGATAATGGCTTCTTCGTCTTCTTAAGGGTATTCTTGACTAACATCAACACCCTACGTCGAATTTCAACGATAACTAACGCTCACGAACGTTACAGCGCGTATTTACAGCAAACCTGCTTTGCATGTTCCGAGGGGCACTACTAGCGCCACACGTATGCGCCGAGCGCGAAATTTGCATAGACGTCATCTTACAGCTGTACTCTCACCGCCTACCATCTGTCGTTTATCTAACACAACCCCTTCTTGGTGTTGGGATTTTTTTTTTCCGTCAGTGTATATTTGTTTAGTGTTAAGTTGCGAGTCGAATTACATGCAGAAATAACGTTTTTCTAACCCAACCAGCACTGTGGTTCACGTGAGTTTCTCACTTTTAAAACTTATTTGAAGCTTGCTGGCTAATCTGGGTGGGAAGGGGGACTTTTTAACAAGCTCAATGTGGACCAGTGGTCCAGTCTATCTTTTTATGAGCTCTGAGTTCTTTTGGCTCTCCTTGTTTTTTCAGGAGGGCTGGAATACACCACCTCCGTGACTTGCCTTTCTCGAAACTTTTTACTTTTCTCTTGTTTTTTCCAATTTTGAGGCGATATAATTGGCGGTGTTGGGTATTTTTATGTGACAAGTTTGGTTAGCCGAGAAATGTTGTCCCTCTCCACCAGTTATCTTATTTCAGGGGATGATCCAGAGGGGGGCTCCCCTCAGGACCCAGGAATACCATCGATATGTTAGGTTTTAATAAAAAATTGAATGTTTTTCGTGAAAGAAGGTATTACTTAAAAGTATATTACTTTCCTTAATCAATTGGAAGAATGTATAGACATACTAAGAAAACTTTTTTTTTTTTTTTTTTTTTTTTTTTTGCCGCCCCGGTGGCGCAGTGGTCTAAGGCGTTGGCGTCTGATCATTCGTCCGTAAGACGTCCGGGTTCGTATCCCGGTCAGGCATGGATGTTGTGTATGTCTTACGGCACTGGCTCTCTCCCTTCCCTGGAACCAGTGACCCTAAATTAGGGACGGGCGACTGCTTATAGCCCATTGAGTTGCTCACGGTGGTCGTTAAACCTCCAATCAAAAAAAAAAAAAAAAAAACACTTTTTCATTTTGAGGAAAAATATCAGAAAGGTCTCCGGTTATTACCGACACTTGTGCCCCCCCCCCCCCATGAAAATCCTAGATCCGCCCCTGTGTTATTTCTAGTTGTCCTAGTTCTTTTACCTGTGGATGGAGTACACTTTTACATAAATTTGCAAAAATTAGCTAGAATTATTGTCAGAATAAAAAAACTTTTTGGTGTGTAGATCTGTTACAGACCGGGATTACGCTGTCAAATTTATTTGCGTACAAATAAATTGCAGTGAAAATCCCAACTTAAACGATTTAATCAGTAATAGGCTTTTAAGATTGGAATGGATATATAATTATACGCATCACAAATTTTCATTATGCTTTTCATTATGCACGCTTCAACAGCTACGTGTTTTTTTTTTTTTTTGGAAGAGGAAAGTTTCATTATTATAAATAACTTAAATATTTAGGTGCCTGAATCCCAGAGCATCAACGTAGTCAGCATCTACGAGAGACTGTGCAACATCATTTTTTATAATGGATTTTTTTATATATACAGATAAGACTTTAGTGAAAAATCTGATGTCAAAAAATATCCTGCTAACGTTAAAAAAAAAAAAATTCCAAAATTTGTGAAGAGTTTTGTTTCTAAGCTTTCACTTTTTACAATTCAGCATTTATGTATAGATATCTACGTACAGTACTGTACCCATTCCGGAATCCAGCTTTTTTTTTCAAAGCCACATTGCTGAACACCGAGATGTAAGGGTCACCGCGCGCACAGAACTACATGCAGAACAGCAGATTCGCGTGCCAGCGGTGCCGGGATCGGGTCACGTGACTTCCGTTTGCTCCTCGGGAACCAGGTTACGCCGAGACACTTGTGGACAGAAGGATACCTAAAAGCAACGAGATAGCCTAAAAGCCTAATACTTTTGGAATTTGAAAAAATTGAAGCATGCGCAACTTGAAGTGGCGTAACTAGTCGATTGGCACCTCAGCGGTCTGCTCTCCCTCTAGCGGCCAAAATTAGTGCGATCGTTGGTTAGGTTTGGTTGGCTTGTTTTGGGTTTTTTGTTTGGTTTTTCTAACATTTATTCTGGAATTAGAAGGTAGTATACTGGAGAATTCCCTGAAGAACAATAATTCGTGTTGTTGCGTCCATCAGTGTCGTTCCCAAGGTTGCAGCAGCTGTGGTTTTCACAAGTGAGTATAAACATTTGTGCTTTAAAATTTCGTATTTCAATTTGCTGTGGGAAACAAGTAATTGGCCTTATGCACAGTGGCGTAGGAACTGGGGGAGGGGGTACAGGGGTACAATGTACCCCCATTTTGGAGAGGGGTACATTAATATCTACTGTACCCCCCCCCAAATATGAGCAAACACAAATCAATCATTCATAAAGAGTGAACTATAAAATTTATATGCTACTTATTTTTTTTTATTCTCTTTTTTTTCAAAGAAATATCACGGGTCATCTGTTTTTTGTTTTTTTTTTATATCCGAAGCTTGTAGTGGGAGGCTTTTCATCCACCAAAAACTGGCCAACCATCTGGGAAACTCCAGCAAATTAGTTCTGCAGGGAAACGACGAGTGCGAGGTTTTTGTTAATAACTTCAAACAGCATATGGTAGAGCTAGGGCTTGATAACATACTTGTGATCAGTGTTTTTTTTTTTTTCTCTTAAAATTCCATGCATCTTGATCAGGTTGTCCTTTCTGCACTTTTAAAAAAAAATAATGCACAAGTGGACATTTCAGCGCCCGCAGCCCCTACACTAAAATTGTTTCCTGTCTTAAGATCTGTAGCAATACAACAAATGCATTACGGATTTCACATACCACTCGTAGAACTCCAATTCCTCGATATCTCCACCATCATTTATATTTGCACCAGACCAATGTGCTTTTTACATCAATTGTCAGCCTATGTATCGTTCAAAGTTTTTAATACAGACTTCATAATGCTTCAATGGTACTATCTTCGCGGGTAGAGCAGTTTTTATCTTACTGCGGTTTTACTTTATTAACGTAAACAAAAATGATAAGAAATTTTATTCGTTCTTGTAAAAAGGTATATATAACATTTCCTGAGAAAATCCCTCTTTTCCAAACCCTGCTGACAGAAATTCTTCCTAATGCTGACTTGTCCCTGCTCAATATTTTAATGGAAAAAAAAAGTTAAAAAATTAACAAGAGAGAACACAAAAAAAAAAAAACAATTCTCCATTCATTTTGTGATAAGAAATTAATAATGTGAACTTTTTGTCAGCAATAAAAATAATAATTAATAATAATATAATGATAACAATGTTCATTCGGATGAATTCCTGATCAGTATACGTATTTTATAAAATCTCTAATATGCTACCCGCCTCCACCCCCACCCCCCCAAAAAAATTCGGAGGGGGTCATCCTTAGATGGCTTAATCCTTGAGATGTAAGGTTCATGAGCTTGTACCCCTCTAAATCAAAAGCGTTCCTACGCCACTGCTTATGCACACAAATGTAAACTCGATTAAAGAGCTAGATTTTCAATGCTCTGTCGACAGTCACCAATTTAACAAAATGCACAAATTTGACTTTGTTATTGTTAACAGAGTATTGAAAATGGTTCCTGGGAAACATTAAGAACTGAAATGTCAGCCTAAAGAACATTTAAAAGTCATAACAAATGAAGCACTTATTTTTCATATTTTTAAGTTCCCAAATTATAAAGCACAGCACAAACTACTAAACGTTCATTCACAACACAACACGGACATGAAGATAGCATGGGGTAAACAAATATTATCGAATACTTGCACCAACTAAACTTCATCAAGCGCACAACGGTCAAAGGGAGCACCAAATTTTTTCAAATTCCTAAAGCATTAGGCATCCTTCTGTCCCTAGACGCTTGGGAACTGAACTTCAGCGCACGAACGTCACCTAATCCTTGGTTTATGGGCAGCAAAATTGAAGCACGTAGAGTGCTTCTGTTAACGGTTCTCTTCTGAAGCAGCTGAAGCCAACGAGAGGATTTTGTCACATACACTGGTGTGCAAAAATTAAGGACGAAGAGGAGAAATTAGCATAACAGCGGAACGAGCAGGCAGAACGGACCGAAAGACCACTCAGGAGATAGACTAGGGTACGGTACGGTAGGGCCTGCGCATATATGCAGCATGACGTGGGGGGGGTCGGAAGGGTATAAAGCACACGGGCGGTTTACGCTCAGCAATTCGGTGAAAGCTATTGCACGGTGTACATCGGTTTGAACGACGTCGAGTTGCTGCCACCGTGTGATATGGCCAACAGGCAATCCAGTAGACGACATCTGGATGACTTTACCCGAGGTCGCGTCATTGGGAAGTTGGAACAAAGTCGAAGTGTGACTAGTGTGGCCGAGGAGTTCGGGATCGCTCACAGCATCGTTTCACGAGCCTAGAGAGCATTTCAAACGACAGAAACAGCTGTCCGAGAGTTTATCAGTGGTCGTCCACGAGTAACCACTGCGGCGGACGACCGGTATATTGTCCTACAGGCGAGAAGAGATTCAGACGGCAGACAGCAGGAGAAATCGCAAGGCACATGCAACAGACAACTAGACGTCCGTTATCGCGTTTTACCGTGGCCAGGAAGCTGTACAAAGGTGGTATATTTGCACGACGACCAGTACGGTGTGTGCCATTAACGCCTGCTCATCGGAGACAGCGGTCTCTGTGGTGCCAGGAACACAAGAACTGGACACATCAGCAATGTGGTCAAGTTCTCTTTACGGATGAGAGCCGATTTAGTCTGACGAGCGATTCTGGACGTATACACATCTGGAGAGAGCAGGGAACACGCAATCACACCTCCAACATCATGGACCGGTTTGGAGGTGGCGGAGTTCTCGTTTGGGGCGATAACGCTTGGTAGCCGTACTGACCTCCACATCTTCCAAGGAGGTTCAGTCACTGGTGTGCGCTATTGAACCGAGGTTCTCATGTGCGTCTGTTTAGAGGTGCTGTGGGTCCCGAGTTCCTCTTCATGGACGACAACGCTACACCTCATCGTACAGTGGCTTTGTATCCTTTGGATTCCTTGTTTGGACGATTTTGCTCACTTGTCCCATATTCTTACATCTTGGGGATCTTATGATATGATTTGAGTCGATGTGGAGCACTTCTGCACGACGTTACATTCGAAAAACCGTCTCGTCCTTAATTTTGCCCGCCAGTGTACTTGTTAAGATGCGTACAATTTGTACGTGTGTCAAGAAGTCACCTCAGTTCTTTTAGCTGTTCAGTGACCGTGTTAAATTACAGATTATCAGCGCCTTTTGAATAAATATTTTCAACATCAGAATGTCAGTTTACAGTGTAGGTTTTTGATTGTAAGAATAAAAGAAACAAGGACTCGGGAATTCCATTTCATAAGTAAGCTTCATTTAAAAAGGTTGAGCTGTAAATGCCCAGTTAATCAAAACATAAGGAACAAAACATCTAATCTGTTTAGCTGGTGATTAAATCAGGAGATGAGCCGTTTTATTATTTTAGACTTTTTGGTCGTTATATTTTGTAAGCATTAGAGTCGTACGCTGTGAGGACACTAAATAAAAAATGCCCCGCACGGGGATAACTGGTTTTCCAGTTATTTGGGGAGCGGCGCCCCCACGGCCCGAGCTGACCTTGTGACTGGTCAACATCTGATGTCATGCCACCGCTTGTTTTTTGTTTCGGTGCTGTTGGTGTTTGCAGGGACGGCTGTTCATCCAGCTGTTGGGGAGTCGCGGCCCCACGATCCCGAGCTGGTCTTGTGTGTCGCTTTTTTGATTTTATTTATTTTCTCCACTGGCTAGTTGCCCGTGTTGTATACTCTACCTAATCTCTACCACGCTATGTACTAACACCCCGGTCTTGTGGTTTTGTTACCCTGCACCACTAACTGTTTTATATTAACCGCTCAGTTCGTAGGTTGCTGAGATTCCGTTTAGGTTCCCTTCCAGGATTTGTCTTCTTTGGATTTCTTTTTTTCCTTTTAGCTGGTTTGGGTGCTAGACCTACCTGCATGTTTGCCGCGTGCGGAGACACGTGAGGCGGAAATGGGATGTCTGGCGGCTGAGGTCGCAGGAGACCGGTTAAGTGCCTCCTGTGTACCAACACTCCTCTTCGACCCCGGCTTCGCTGTAAACGGGAGGCTAGAGACTAACCCACCTCTAGTCAGAAGTCTTGTACCAAGTTGTGTACAGGGCTTTAGCGGCTTTTTTGTCGTATGGCACGGCAGGGTGAGCCCGGGGGCTGTGGGATCATGCCAAAGGCGTTGGCATGACGGTACCAGGAGGCCGAAGTGTCCGCCGAGTGCGTGTGATCACAGCCAACGGACTATATCTGCAACGTATAAGCTCCAGAACTGTGTCCAGCGTCATTTTCTCGGCTTGCGGACCTCCAGTTCTCCCTTGTAGGGCTCGGTGGTGGGTGGAGTAGTTTGCAGACGAATCTTCCTCCTTTTTTTCATGGGTAAAAACAAAAAGAAAAACTCCAAATTTAAGTCACCTGAGGAAATTATTGTTGACAACGACTCTCCTTCGTCTTCTCAACCTACCAAGTCTCATAACCTTAAACGATCTTTAGACCTTGACCTGGACCAAGAATGTGGTACCTCTTCTTCGGCAGCTGTACCAGTCGCTCCGAAGCGTCGTCTACCCTCGATTGCTGTGAATACACATGCTACACATTTAGTTGTAGAATCCATCGATCCGAATGAGAGACTGTCCACCAGATCTCCCTTTTTCATTTCTAAAGCTTTGGACGCTGCGGTTGGCCCCTTGAAGTCTGTGAGGAAGCTTCGCTCTGGGGACCTGCTTGTCCAAACTTGCAGTGTTTCTCAGAGTAACACTTTTCTGCACCTCACTAGTCTTCATGGCATTCCTGTCAAAGTGACACCTCACCCGTTTCTTAACACCTCTCGGGGTGTTATTTCGGAGTTTGATCTCTTGCCATGCAGTGAAGACGAATTGGTGACTGAAGTTGCCGATCAAGGTGTTATTGCTGCACGTCGTATGATGTTCCGGCGCGATGGTTCTTTGATTAAGTCTAAAAATGTGATTTTGACTTTTAACTCCCCGAAAGTTCCGACCGAAATCAAGGCTGGCTACTTGGTCTGTGGAGTTCGCCCGTACATTCCCAGTCCTCTGCGCTGTTTCAGGTGCCAGAGGTACGGGCATTCCCAACGTTTCTGTAAGAGTTCCGCTCGTTGCGCAAATTGTGGTTCCAGTGAACATGACGGGGAAGGTTGCACTTCTGCGGCCTGCTGTGTTAACTGTGGTGAGGCCCATGCAGCTTACTCCCGCAACTGTATGAAATGGAAAGACGAGATGGTGATCCAGCGCCTCAAGACCCTGGAAGGCCTCTCGTACCCTGCTGCCAAGGCCAAGTTGGGTATACCCACCACTCGACAGCGTACTTTTGCCGCAGTAGTTCAGTCTCTGCCACAACCCGTGCAGCCCTTTGTTCCGCGCCCTGTAGCTCTCGCCGCCCTTGCCAAGCGATCTACAGCTGACCAAGCGACACAGGTGTATTTCCCCGAGCTCCAGATTTTTCGAATACCTGATTCTGGGCCTTCTCTTTTGAAGCCGACCGTCTCTTCCAGTTTCCAGCCGAAAGCCTGCACGTGCGGCAGACCCGGCCCTCAATCCGCAAAGGTGTGCAGTGTGCATCCAACTGTCGCGGTCCGCCTGACCAACATTGCAACTGTCTCGGCCTCAGCGAGGTCCCCACCCTCAACCAACATTATAGAGGAACATAGGGGGGAGGAGAGTGACAGTTCGTCCCCAGCCTCAACCAACATTGCAGAGGAACATGGAGGGGAGGAGAGTGACAGTTCGTCCCCGCCCTCTGCCAGCATTGCAGAGGAGTGGGGGGAGAGTGACGGTTCGTCCCCCTCCTGGTGACTCATCCTTTGTGTAGTTGTGTTAAAAAAATGATGATACTTATAATAGTAAATTAATAAATTTTTATATGAACCCAATTAACTAACTTGTCTTCACAGCTTTCATCATCCTCTTTTCCAACTTTTACCAAGCCTGTCTGCTCTTAATCATTTTCCACGCTTTTAAAAATCTGTAGCTGATAGTTCTTTGTCTGGCGCTCTTTGGCCAAACCTGGCCCTTGCGCCAATAAAACCCATCAACCAACCAACCAACCACTAAACAATGACTACCAGGGCCGGTCCGAGGGGTAGTCCAGATAGACAGCTGCCTAGGGCACCACCAAAGGGAAGGGGCGCCAAATTAGCCTATGGATTTGTAAATTTCCACCATGGTAAAATTACTCGCTAACTTTTTTTTGTGTGAACTGGTCTGTACTTGCCACAAAATGAAAGCTAAATACTCCTTTCTTGTTTCTGTGGCGCATGCAGAGTTCTTCGTGGGTAAGGAAAATGACAAAAGTGGATGATATCAGGATCAGAGTAAAGTCCTTGCTTGAAATGGCAATATGATGGACATAATGCGCGAAGGGCCACCGATATACAACTGAAATATTAAACTGGATACCAATGGGGAAAAAAAGACCCAGAAAATGACAGCGTGGGAGATGAGTGGATGAAATTCGAAGCGTGCCCAACTGACGTGGAGGAAACTGGCTCAAAACAGCCTGTTGTGAAGGAAACTTGGGAGACGTTCATCAGCAGTGGATTGATAGTGGCTGTAAACGATTATATATACACTGAAGAGCAATTGAATTAGAGATACTTGTCTATTAACGCGTAGCACCACCTTTAGTCCTGATGACGGCGGCGATTCGTCTCGGCATGGAGTCGACAAGACAGCGGAAGCGTTGGGAAGTCATACGGATCCACGACCCCTGAACAAGCTCCCACAGTTCACGGAGATTTGGTGGAGAGGGTCAGAGCCTCGAACATCTTTCTCGATGGCATCCTAGATGGGCTCGATGGGATCGAGGTCAGGTAACCTAGGTGGCCAAGAAAGCGAGGTCACGTCCGTGGAGTGTTCATCCAACCATTCGGATACAATTCGGGAGCGATTGCAGGGTGCATTGTCTTGTTGCAGGATGAGGTCCCCAGTGGGATATTGAAGACGCACAAACCGGAGCAAATGGTCGTCCAGGATATCCCGGTAACGTTGACCTGTGAGGGACGATGCCACACGTACCAGGGGTCCCATTTCAGTCCACGTAAACAGTCCCCAGACGAGAATGCCGCACCCCCACCAGCTTGAAGAATACCCTGCTGGCAAGAAGGATCCATCGCTTCATGTGGTTTGCGCCGTACTCGTATCCTGCCATTCGCATGTTCCAACGTGAATCTCGACTCATCAGTCCAGGCAACATTTTCCCACATGTCTAGGGTCCAGTGGCGATGTTCCCGCGCCCATGCTAATCTTTGCACCCTGTGATGTGCGGTCAGAAGCGGTACCCTCGTGGGACAATGGCTTCTGTACCCCATAGCGAGGAGATGGTTCTGGTTCTGGATGGTGTGGCTGCTTATACGTTTTTGGGCACCAGCGTTAAATTGCCGAGTGATTTCTTGCACTGTGGCCCGTATATCTGCTGTTACAATGCGAGCTAGCCGACGATGATCCCACTCATCCACACGCTGTTGTCCCTTGCAGGGATGGTTTTACCGGATTCGATGTACTCACGGTGCACCCGTGACACAGTGGCTCGTGAAAATCCCAGTGCCTGCACGACTTCCGAGATAGAGTGAGCCATTCGTCGGGCCCCGACAATTTGCTTACGATCAAATGCGCTTAGATCCTTCGTCTTACCCATACTGCGTCCGACTCGTACTGATTCCTGCATGTCGCATCACTCCTTATATT
The DNA here is from genome assembly GCA_039090855.1 of Macrothele yani. Lineage (NCBI taxonomy): Eukaryota > Metazoa > Arthropoda > Arachnida > Araneae > Macrothelidae > Macrothele > Macrothele yani. Next base: position 92,627,554 of record CM077009.1, read on the forward strand.
GTCGGATCGCTGCATACGTCATGTCGTTTCCGTTTACAGGGCCACCCATAGCGCCACATCTGCATAACGCCAGCTGTCTCTAATTCAATTGCTCTTCAGTGTATATGTATTAGCATTAAGTTAAAAGCATGTGAATTAGAAAAGATGCGGTTATGTGTCGTGTTTTTAGTGCCCATTGTAGTTCAAATTGTCTGTTTCCATCTCGGAAACTTCTGGCACACAGTGTTCTGGCATTAAATGCGATGTGACGTATACTCTAATTTAACTTTTCTTTTTAGTTACTGTATGTAAATTTGAGTTCATTCTCCTTAGCGTTTTTCAAACTGAACGTTATATCTTCTCTCTCGCAAGAGTGCAACACTTTGAGGTCGGAACGTATGACGTGTGTATGTGTCCGATGAGAACTGAATGTTATATAATGTTTGAGCATCAGCACAAGTGTGGAGATGGTGGATGTTAACTGTCGAAAAGCAGTTGTCTAACTGAAGTTTGAGCTATCTGAAGGTTGAGTGTTATATTTTAGTGTTGGTGTTGTTTTCTTAACCAAGTATTATTATTAACCCACATTCATTTGATTAAGTTAGTAATGTTGAAAAAAAAAAAGTTGTACTTACGCCTTGTTGAAGTGCCAAAGGATTTTTGACTGAATAAAGACTAATCGTGAATAACCTTTTCTGAAGTTTCTTGGTTGACTCCTATGTTCACTGTAGCTGAAGTATTTAAGAACTGATTTATGTAGTGTTCAGTCAGCCATATTTCCACGAACATTACAACGGAAACAGTACGAAAACAAACTTAACATTTGGATTACAAGGAAATTAATACAAAATCATGTTGCGTTACTAAAACTTGATCAGGTGAAAATTAGTAGCATTACACAGAATCATCAAATATACAACTTTGTACCTTAGTTTCTTTTAAAACTAGTCTATTTTCCTTTGTGTTTTAGATTTCAACCCAATTATTTCCCGAGCACAATGTCGCTGTTTTGTGAGTTTGCTTCAAATAATCTTTAATGTTAAGAGACACTGATTCGCATCTTTGATTGAATCGGTGTCTTTAATATTAAGGTTCATAACAATTGAATCATTACCCGAAAAAACGGAAAGAAAATCCTCACACATCACGGAAGTACATGCAGTATGTTTTGTGTTGAGAAAGGCAGGTCGGCGCAGTAACACACATTGGCGGTTGCCAAGAGTGTGGCAGTATATAAAAGAATCAAGCAAGGATATTTCATATGAAGCACGTCTGTTCAGACCTAAGGGTAGACACATTTTATCGCATGGGTGTACCAGGGGCCTCAGGCTTAGTGCGGGGAGGGGGGGCTCAGTCAATCACCGTTTTGACTGTGTTGCCCAAGATATCTAATTCTGTTTCAGTTTTGTGCGCTTTTCCCACTCCGACTCACACTTCAGAGACCGTGTTTTCTATTTCCCTTTTAAGATTTGCCGAACCATGAAGCCAATGTGTTCTCTTTGTTCACAAAGGATGTGGGGTGTGCGAGTCGGTGGGTCAGTTTTTAGGACTGACTGTTAACAATTTGCATCGGTGTCAGTTCTGCTTTAGTTTATTTCTCCAGAAGGTACTCTTGCTTTGACTCCTCTTCAGGAAATTGTCTAAATAAATTTAGACTGAGGTGGGATCTCACATTTTATCTACAAAGAGGCAAAGTAAATGGAAAAGAACTGGTTGTGGCTTGTAAAAGTGTAGTTGTAGATGGTGGATCTCTATCTCTGTCGGTGCTTTTATTTAGAAAACCGAACCTTTTTATTTATGACCGGTCTATATTATCTGCTCACACCAGTGGCGGCCCGTCAGATGAGGCAAGCGAGGCGCCGCCTCACCTGAAATTCCGCAGAATGAGAAGTGAAAAAAAAAAAAAACTTCGGTCAGTAACGAAGATATAAGAACTTTGCAGGATAAATGAAACACTGAAATTTACATTGTGATTCATGAATTAGGTTAAAAAAAGGCTTTCAAGAAGAGGAATGAATCATTATTTTTGCAAAGCAGCTGCATGTTTTAAGCGCTTAGAGGCGACCGGCTGAATCGTCTCGATGAGAAGCCGGTTTTGGGAACTGGGGATCAGAGAAGAGCCCTACAGAGTGAACCCCCACCCCCACGGTCCGAGGTCTACCTAAGGAGGTGCCGGACTTCCAGTAAGAGAAAGGAAATTTCTGAGGCGACCCTCCATTTCGCTTAAACTGGAATCGCATCTCTGCTGTTATTGGAGAACCCAAGGATTGTGTATCCAATGGGCGCGGGAAAATGAGCAGATGACCTTGGTAAAAAGTGGTTTTACAGGCGATGACGCCGTTCGCCTCTCTATGCTTTGAAGTAGGATGATTTCTACGTAGCTTTAACTATTCGTCAGAGTATATTTGAGTCTAACTTTTTGTAGTGTGTTTTCAATCCTCTCTTTTGCGGGTGTTGGCTAGTTCATAGTAATGTTGAGTTTTTTCTTCTTTTTTATTTTGTTATTGTTACTAAACAGCATATTTTGATTTGGGTTGGAAAATATGAATGGCCCAATAAACGACGTGATTTGTGTTCTGGAAGAAATTCCTTTTAAACATTGGAAAGATTATAATAAAAGGGATGTTCTCATATCTGGAAGACCGACACCTGTAATAAGTTCAATATCTAAAGATAAGAAGTGCGGCAAATCGTTTCTTAGGTCTTTCAATAAATCATGGTACGAGATTTTCCCCTGGCTTTCTGGTAGCTATTACAAGCAAACTCTCTTTTGCTGGCCATGTTTACTTTTGAGCAATAAGAAAAATGTGTGGAATACAACGGGTTATTTTGATCTGAAAAACTTTTCTCGTAGTGCAAAATTGCACGAAAGCTCTAAAGAGCATATAACTAATCACGTAGGTCTGAAACGGATGGAAAAAAATATAAACACTATTTCTGATATGCTCAAAGAAAATGCTGCTCTTCATAAAGCTAAGTTTAATGAAAAGGTCAGACTAAATAGGCTTTTTATGGAACATATAATCGATTTAGTTGTCGTTCTAAGCAAGCAAGAACTGCCTTTTCGAGGACATGATGAATCTATTTCCTCATTAAATAAAGGTAATTTCAAGGAGATGTTCCATTTGTTACTTCGTAGGAGCACCCCAGAATTAAAAGCACATTTTGAAGAAATACGAAGCTTATTTTCTGGACAATCTAAAACGATACAGAATGATTTAATGGAGTGTATTCATGAATATATAAACGAATGTGTTAAAAGCGAAATTAATGAGTCAAAATTTTTTTCAGTGCAAGTTGATGATACAACTGATATTACTCAAAAATCACAGTGTTCAATAATTGTCAGATACATATTGGACTCAAATTGTGAAGTAGTTGAGCGCTTCCTTGGTTTTTATGATATCAGCACTGACAGGACTGCTGTGGCACTGTATGATCTGCTAGCATCGGTTTTGGAGGAGTTTGATTTTAAATCAAAGTTAGTAGGCCAGTGTTATGATGGTGCAAGCGTTATGGCTGGAGAGTTGAGCGGTCTGCAGAAAAGAGTCAAGGTAGAAGCCCTGCAAGCTTTGTTTACCCACTGTTTCGCCCACCGCCTTAACCTTGTCCTACAACAGGGGTGCAAAAGTATTGTAAATTGTCGCATATATTTCGCAACTGTATCCAGCATGCCCTCATTTTTTCATAAATCTGCCAAGAGAACCCACGTAGCAGATTCAGTTGTTGGGAAACGGATTCCTCAAATAGCGGAAACACGTTGGGCATCACTTTCACACATTTTGCGTTTAATTGTAAGCGAATGGGACAAACTAAAGAATGTGTTTGAAAACATAATGAATGACCCGGAATCAACGGCAGAATCAATCAACGGAGCCATAGGATATTTGAAAAATTTCACTAATTTTGAATTTGCTTTTTTATCACTGATTTTTGATGACATTTTTGGAATTACGGATGTATTATTTGATGTTTTACAAAAAAAGACTTTAGATATCAGTTATTGCCAAAAACAAATTAAACAATGTTGCGAACGAATAAATAAGAAAAGGAATGTAACCACTTACTTGAAACATTTCAGTGAAGCAATTAGTTTGAGTGGAGGTCCTAAATGTCGCCAAAAGAAACATTTGACTGAAGAAGAAGTGGAAAACTATTACAAAATTTTGTTTTACGAAATCGTTGACAGCATAATAGTCCAAATAAATACCAGATTTGAAGATATGGGAAAGCTCGAGTTTCTGCAGCTAGTTGACAGCTCAAAATACCATAGTTATTCAGAGTCATTTCCATCCAGTGCCCTTAACACTCTCAAAAAATTTATCCAAACATTTTTACAGACACACAACGACTAAAAAACGAATTAGATTTTTATATAATGATCACAACTTCAGGGAACTCGGTGTTCAGAAAACCTTGAAAACAATGAAAGAAAACGAGCTGAAAGATGTGTTACCAGAAGCCTACAAATTATTTTCTCTGGTATTGACACTGGCATCAACAAGTTCTTCTGCTGAAAGGAGTTTTTCTTGTTTGAAGAGAATTAAGACTTACCTCCGTAATACAACGGCACAAGATCGTTTGTCTTCACTCGCTAAAATTTCAATCGAGAAAGAATTGCTGAACCATCTAATGTCCACTCAACCATTTTATGATCTGATCATAGACAAATTTGCAGCCAAAAAGGATCGCAGAATTGAACTTATTTATAAAACATAAACTGAAAGCATTCTGTTCGAGACCAAAGCAAATTAATATCGCATTCCTCTGTTTTTAATTCCAGGTTTAAATTACCTAATACTTTTTTTTATATAGAAATGTGCTTCCTTGACTTCTCCTGGACATTAATACAAAACGAAGCTAATAATTATCACGAGCCTGGACTTCAGTCTATGACCCGTGCTAAATGCACCTTCACTAATATGCCAATCGAACTGTGACTTTTATTCAAGCTCAAGAAACATTTCGTAAGAAAACAATTTCTATTCAAATGATTTACTTTGAATTTTTTAAGAAGTGGATCTCCGACTGGCGTTGGGATGTGAGTGACGCATTGACTAGCTAAAGAAACCGCACAAATTGCGTATTTTCGCTCAAGTGTATTACATAAAAGAATACAGGTGAAATATTTCTTTCTTTGTTGTAAAATTATTGAATAATTGTTTTCATAAAAATATTGTTGCAAAAGTAGCGTATATTACACACACACACACATATATATATATATAGTGGTATATGCACATTTTTCCTCTAAAAGTTTTGGATTTTTTCGTGAAGAAAGACTCCCACGCCGTGTTTCATATATTTCTATAATTTTATTCCATTACTGTTGAATAATATTTGTATATAAGGGCTAAATGACATGGGCTGAAGCCCTAAGTGATGGGGTTTACAGCTGTTTATAACAAGGCGCCTAACCGAGACCAATGGCTTAACGAGACTTCCGAATCTCAGTAGATTTTAATGATTCAGCCGACTCGAACCCAGGACTTCAAAGATATCCGATGGGTGATACTGCCTTTGACATGAAACTTTTTGAGGGTGGGGCGGGGGTTCTGCATTTATGCTGTATAACTGTGTATAAGTACATGTAACAATTTGGGGGGGGGCGCTTCGACAAATATTTCTCTATTGTACGTACGCACATCTTGGACATTAATACAAAACGAAGCTAATTTAATAAAATGAAGAAAATGCAATAAATTATAGTTGTTTTAATAAAAAGTTAATAAAGCAACTTCTTTGGCTGCTTTGCTTTACTTTCTGTTCTATTATCAAGAAATTGCATTGATATTATGTATCAATGTAATTTATTTGTATTACATTGTAAGTTATGTAAAAATCAATGAATTTAAATAGGGAAATTATCTATAAAACGTGCTTAGAAAAAAGCTAACTGTCTCGCCTACTTAGGGGGTGCAAACCACGACCCCCGGCTACGCCACTGATATATATATATATGTTCCTATAACGTTATACGAATTTATATATTTTTCAATAACATATGTGTTACTGTTTTACATTTACATCAAGACCGTTCGCCTCACCAGCATTTTACACCACGAGCCGCCACTGGCTCACACTCATTGATTCCAGAAGGCAGAAATTCCATTTGTACAGAACTGGTTTACACGGGGACAGCCGGAGAAACAATCACGTTGTTTGCGTACCATCCAGTTTCAGCTGGATTGGAAATGTAGTGCCTAAAATACACTGCAAGAAATTTTTATCGTACTTTCTTGAGAAGAAAAGGAAAAGATATATCTAGAATTTTTTTAGATTTTAGATGATAAAAAGGAATAATACATATATGTCCGTTCGCGCGTGGTACGGCAAGAGGGGGGATGGGAGACCTCATGACACGACGCGTCGGGGGCCTTGGAGGTTCTTACAGTGTCCCTGCCTAAGGGGAGGCGTTATGCAAGGGTGGAGGTACAACAGGATTGACAGTATATGCATGTCTTTTTTAATAGTATCTATACGTATATACGAATACAGTGAGGTGCTTCAGTAGATCTAGGATGTGAGGACGTTGATCAAATGATATCGTGTCATGTAAAGTACTGTCTATTATAAAAGGACCGGCATTGCTTTATTTCATAGACTTGCCGCTTCTTTTCTCTTTCATCAACAGAATTGATTTTTTTCACTTATTCCTGAATCGTACTCGGCATGGAAAAAAAAAAAAAAAATACAGGTAGGCTCAGGTCAGGTTGAGCCGTCAATTTGGAATGTAGGACTACGACTTGCAGGTCGAAGAGTTGAAATGTTCAGCAGTACGATATATATATATATATCGAATGGATGTAGGTGAAAATACCCCTGAAAACTGAAAAGCGGAAAAAATGCCCCTGGAAAAAATACCCCCAGAACAAACGGTTCGCTGTAAACTGCCACACAGGAACACTGATGTGTGGCAGTGTTCCGGTGTGGCAATTTACCGGCAACCCTGCCACACATCTTTCAGCAACTTGGCCTCAAAAGTTCAAAGGGGGAAGGGGGCTATAAAGATTGCCGTTCCCGGGCCTATATTGAGAACTGAATTGGGAACTCCCAACGAATTTCGCGAAAACGTCCCATGTAAGCCAAGCGAGAAGCGAGAATTGATATTCTGGGCCGCTGGAGTCTGTCAGTGTATCCAGAAAGTTCCCCTTGAAGTGTCCGCGAGGTCCATGACGTGGGGGAAGGGGCTTTCCCCCAAAATGTTAAAATGGACGTAGAGCTGTAAACATTAGTATCATGCTTTATACAATGATTCTGCACACGACCACGAATTTTCAGGAGGGTGGGGTATCCCCCCTCAAGTTTCTAAGAGCTACTCAGGGGTAACATCGAGGATATACTGACCGACTCTAGAGGTCCAGAATATAAAATTACGGAAGTTGGGGGTAGAGCCCTCCCCCCAAACCAAGTGTACCTCGGATCCTCGGCAATTTATTTCTTCAAATTAAAGTACAATTCTCGCTTGGCTTAATGGAACGTTTTCTCGAAATTCGTTTGGAATTCCCAATCCAGTTCTCAATATAGGCTCAGAAACGGCAATCTTTATACCCCCCTTAACTTTTGTGGCCAAGTTGCTGAAAGATGTGTGGCAGGGTTGCTGGTAAATTGCCACACCGGAACACTGCCACACAGAAATAAACTGCCTGGGTGGCAGTTTATTTCTTCCGGGGCATTTTTTCCGCATTTCAGTTTTCAGGGGTATTTTTTCCGGGGGTATTTTTTCCCGGGGGTATTTTTACCGTTTACCGTATCGAATATAGTATTGCTGAACTGTGGGTGTTGAACCTATTGATTTCACTAAATAAATAGGTTATTATAAAATTGTTTCACTGCATAGATTTCAATGTTGCGTTGGCCATGTCTGATTTCAGAGCAGCAATACTGAAGTATGAAGTATCATATTTAGGAAAATACTGTTTTTCTTAAATTCCTGTTTCATCAGCAATTCCTTTATTAAATTTAAATACCTATCATTATCACAGAACAATATTCGAATCTTTCTTGGGGTATCTACTATCTAGAACATACAATATATATTTCCGCGTCAGTATTGTCTTATTTATTTATTTTAGTTATTTTAAATTTAATTTTAGGTCGATTGCTTTTTATTACGTACAGAAGGAGTAAAAAAAAATAGGTCTTTTTTCTGTTCTAAATAAGAGGAAGTAAAAATCGAAGTTCTCGTCTTCCTCCCAAAGGCGGGGGGTGGGGGGGTGAGGGATAAAAAATATTGGAGAAATTTTCAGGGATTACTGTAAATTATGCTTTTATCTCCTTATAAGGAATTTTTTTTGTTAAGAATCATCATAAATCATCATCCCCCCGGAAAGAAAATCATAGGTTTTAACACTCTTTATTGTCTCAAACCTTTTAATTCATGTTTAAATACAGTATTATTGTGTTTTTTACCTGAAGCTTAAAATAAATATTTCTTTGGGGCGATTTTTTTCTTCATGATAATTTTGATGTGTTTGTTAGTGCGATGGAGGCTGGAGGGACTTTACGGCGGCCATGCTTCACATAACTTTTAAATGTTAGATTTTTCTAGGGCCCCCAATAACATTTTGCCCCGGGCCCCGCAAAAGTTCCACCCGGTCCTGCTCATCAGTTGCTCTTGCCTCTCTTTTTGATTTTCTCCACTTTGCTTGCTTTCATTCTGCGAATTCCGCGGCATTGTCGAAAATATTAACGCGTTCACACGAAAACAATTTTTTTTTAATTTTAGTTTAAACCACTGCGTTATGTTTTTTTATATATTTGAATAGATCTCGTCGAAAGCTTTAAAGCGATACCACGCGCAGTCGTTTTGCACTCAGGTTGTCCACGGGAACCGCGATATTGTCAAAAGTGTTCACCGGTTCACAAGAAAAATTTTAAAATGTTCAGTTCAAACCACTGCGAAATGTTCTTCGTATATTTAAATAGATCTCGTAGAAAGCTTTAAAAGGATACCACGCACAGTCATGTTGCGCTCACGGTTACAGAGATAGACTGAGTCAAACATGGCTGCACACCCAGAAATATTGCATCATCACCCCCTTGCACAGGGAGTGAGAGGAGCGTCGCGCACACGATGTATTGCGCAGTACGCGAATTCGATTCCATGCTGTTTACGAATATACTAACATGATTAGTGTGTGGCACGTATTTTTAACGCTATAGTGATTTTAATTGGGACCTATTTTTGTCACAGTCGGTCGGCCGTAAGTCGCCCCATACCATCTGCCGAGCAGTGCCGGATCTAGATAATTTTTGAAGGGGGGCAAAAGGAAAAAATGCCCCCCCCCCCATATATATATATTTATTTATTAACCAGACATCAAAACTATATGCACATAGGAGTGAACAAGAGCTGAGAGATATGAGAAGAATATTGAGAACAGAATCAAAGGAAGTAAGATTACAAGTTATTTTAGGGGGAAATAAATATCTATTGGTTAGCAGGACAGTAACCATATCTCAAGTTGATTCCTTGGAAGTGGATTTGACAGATTTATGGAATTCAAATATGTGGGAAGTCTGGCACAGGAATAAAATAATATGGAGAAAGAAATCCTAGCTAGGATATAGTCTGGTAACAGATGCATTTTTGCATTGAAAAATTAAAATAAAGTCTGCTGTCATAAACTTTAAAACTAAGACTATATGAAATGATATTCCAGTCAGTGGTAACAAAGATGATGGAAAATAAGCTAATGGCTTTTGAAGATTTTGTATTGAGATAATATTTTGGACCTGCAAGAGAAAATTGTGAATGGAGAAGAAGGAAAAATAAGGAATGGGGTGAGAAATATTTGTAGATCAGACATAATAGCAATTTGGTGAAGGGAACATTGCTCTGGTATGGCTATGAGAATAGAAGGATGGATGATTAAAAACATGGAGGGATGAGTTACAGAAAATGGACCACAGTGAAAACAAACTTGACATGGCTGATGATATAGAATGACATCTGGATGAGGCTAAAATCAAGTTTAGAGCTTACACAAACAGATCTGTATGGAAGTGGCTAGTTGGTGAGGCAATGGACCAACTTTGGTTCATGCAGCCAGTAAAATCTATATGTGGCATACAACAATTGATCTTCATTCTTTCTCCAAAAAAAAAAAAAAAAAAAAAAAAAGAAGAAGAAGAAGAAAAGGGCAGTACATGTTCATAAATGCTCTGATCATCACAATATCTCACATTTTCTTAAATACTTACACTCATTGTTATGAGGATTTGGGAAATGAATATATTATTCCTGTAATGGTATTTTTATGTACAAAACTTTTGGGGAAAAGATATGCGTGAAATAACATTTTCAATCTAGATCCTTTAGTAGGAGTGCTTATTCAATAGAAACTTTCTAGTCATGGTCGAGTCAACAGAGGTGAGTTGCAAATAAGTTTTCTCTTTCACCTATCAAAATATTTGTGTGAAGTCCACTGCAATACTATAGAGAGATAAATTCTTTCAAATGGTAAGTTTACTTAACTTGTGTTGCTGGTACTGATGTGTCTTATGTTATATGTAGAACATTTTGTCTAATACTTATTGGCATAGATCAAATAAATAAATATGCAGATATGTTCTTAGCTTTCGAGATTAAAAAAAAATTTAACACAGAGTCATTCTCTTAAGAGAAAATAAGAGTGATTCTTCATACATTCTGGGCTGGATTAAAACGGGGGGGGGGGGGAGAGCCCTGGGCCACAACCTGTGGTGGCCTCCACTGATATCCTTAAAATAAAATTTTGTCAGAAAAATTTATTTAAAATGTCCAGAAATTGCTGGCATTTCTGCCACTTTAGATATAAATACTTTATAAGCTGAAAGCTTTCTTCCCACCATACTAACAAAAACTTTTTTTTAAACTAAGACAATGTGTTTAAATACTTCTGAATATAATTTACTTAGTCATATTTTGAATTCAGTCTTCAAAAATATTTTTCATTAAAATCAATTGATTAAGGCTATCTTGCTATATAAAACAAATAAAAAAAACTAACATACCAGCCGATAGGTAAAGGTGAATATGTGTTTAAAATAATAACTATGATTTCATAGCAATAATAATAGTGATACAATGATTTCCTTCTGATAACATTAGCTCCACCCCAACAAAGCTAGCATTACAATGTTTCACAAAAAATTGCAAAATATCCTTTAGGAATAAGAAATTTTTTCCGAAAGGGGCTGCACAATTCACTGCAAGCCCTGAGCCATAGCATGACATAATCTGGCCCTGCTTACATTATTTAAATTATCATAGGACACAAACTGAATCATATACCAAGATCTTACTCAAAATAACCTTTAGAAATACATAGGAATTTTTTTCTGAAAGGGGCTGCACAATTCAGTGCAAACCCTGAGCCATAGCATGACATAACCCAGCCTTGCATACATTATTAAAATTCTCATAGGTGACAAACTGAGTCATGTACTCTCCGACCTTACTAAAATAAATGAAACATTTCTCAAAGCACATAAAGGAAGCATTTCTTCAGCAAACATAAAGGCAGGAAATGTGAGTATAATGCTATTCTTCTGTAAATGATCCTAGAAAACACATATGGCTAATTAGTATTTTGTAATTCATACACAGTGCAAACAGATTTTAGATAAAATATCCAGAAAATTTACCTCTTCCATGAAAAATATATTTGCTGTACTAAATTCCCTGCTTACACGAAATTTTAAAATCACCTGCATTATAAATTTAAGTGAAAGGAAGTGTCGTGCTTATATATATATACACACTGCTGGCCACCCAAAATGCAACACCAAGAAGGAAGCATCCGATTGGCCTGAAATTCGCAGCATGCGTCACCCGCAAGAGGACATGCAAACGATTAGCATTGCAGGGCATATGCAAATCATGTGCGCCCGGCACGCCACCGAGAAGCACCATAAGAATGGTGCGCAGAAGGCGGGGTGTAAGTAGTGGAAGTGTGTTATGTTGCCGGTCCTGAGCGTGGGAAGCTTCCAGATGCCTCGTCGCAGAATACGGCAGTCATTCCAGCACGTTTCGGGGTTCGACAGAGGACGAATAGCGGCTTATCGTGACAGCGGTTTATCATACCGAGACATCGACGCCCGTGTGGGACGACATCCAGCCACGGTGAGGTGAGTATGGATTCGGTGAGTGCAGGAGAGACGGATGGACCGACGTGAGCGATTGCCGCAGCCGCGGCACACCACTGAACGAGAGGACCAGCATGTTGTGCGGCGGGCATTGACGGCTTGCACCGCCACATCACGAACGTTAGCGCAGGAATTAGGTTGTGTTGCGCAACAACCTGTGTTAGCATGTACTGTTCGACGCCGTCTGCAGGAGCGGGGACTTGTCGCATGGCGCCCATTGCTCCGATTACCATTGACGTTACACCACTGGCGAGTGCGGCGGCAGTGAGCCATTGAACGCCGCACCTGGACTACGGAATGGCACGACATTGTCTTCTCCGACAAATCCTGCTTCTGCCTGCAACACCACGATGGTCTGATCCGCGTGTGGCGTCACCGCGGCTACAGACCGTATGCCGCCTGCATTATGCATCGCCATACCGGTCCGTCGCCTGGCGTTATGGTTTGTGGCAAAATTGGATATGACACCAGCACCCCCTCTGGTATGCATCACCGGTACACTCAACAGCCACCGTTACATCTCCGACGTTTTGGAGCCTGTAGTCCTCCCTTACCTGCAGGACCTGCCACGTTTCAACAGGACAATGCACGCCCGCACATGGCACGCATCGTGCAACAAATCTTCACGGCCCACCGGGTGTCACTGCTGTTGTGGCCTGTCTGTTCTCCCAATATGTCGCCCATCGAACACGTCTGGTCGCTGATCGGCAACCGAGTGGCCCGGCAAGCACCACCCGCGGCTACGCCTAATGAACTGTGGCAACGTGTGGAAGCAGCCTGGACCGATATACCCCAAATCCACATCCAAAGCATCTTTTGTTTGATGCCGCGGCATGTAGCGACCGTTATTGCCAGCCATAGGGGCCACACGAACTATAGAGGTCTGCGTGTTCCGCAAGTCGCACGGGCCTGTAAGCCCAATCGTTTCATCTTTGCATCTGTTATGTGTCCAGTAAATCTGGCTTTGCTATCTCATGTCTTTCTTGGTGTTGCATTTTGGGTGGCTAGCAGCGTATATATATGTGTGTGTGTATTGGTTATGTATTAAAATAAATCATATAAAATGTCAGAATACAGGGCCATAGGATATTCATCCACATTATGCACCAAAATATGCAAGATACTCATCACATGCACCAAATAAATTTCACTTGGAAAGTTCCATTTTTGCTCTGCATAAGGAGAAAATCCATTGGAGACTATGGTCAAAAAATATGTTGTGGGATATATTTTCACATATTTTTGAAACCATTCTTTACAAGCTGATCCATTCAAACATCCTCAGAAGAATCATTAGGTGAATGTGCAATGACAACAAATTTTAATATTTTTCATACTCTGTATCTTTGGATATTTAGATTATTGTGGAGGACAAAGTCATATGGGTTTTATGGAAGCATCTGCTCAGATGCTTGCACATCATTTTCTGATCAAAGGCAATGTCAGCAACTTCATGACCAAGTAAAATTGCAGTAGCACATGCTATTACAAAAACTCACAAAACTTTGTTCCTGTTGTTGTACACACAACACTTTGGCCTGTATTTTTGACTCTTCAAATTGAAGAAGGGCTGATATCTGTTTTTTTCATATCAGTTGTAATGTTAGAAAATAAACTACCATAAGATTGATGCTAACCTTAGAACAGCCAATATTCGAGATGCACACACACACACCAGGAAGAAAAAGAATTTGCGAAAAATCACCTTTCGCTGGTACAAATTTTAGATAGCTATCTTTGACGGTAGTTAGGAGCCATCAATGTTTGGAAAGTCTTTTGCTAATTGATGAATTACTTTGGAGCACTATCGCCTAGTGTTTAAGCAGGATTTGGAATTGATACGTTCAAAACTGTGTTCATCCAGATGAAAGTTTTTAATGATCCTTGTATTTACAAATGGGGCTTTTAGGGTTCCTAAGCATTGCATCTCTGTGTAGTGTTCCCTATGGTGTCCTGTGCCAGTTGTTTTACTGCAGGTAAGGTGAGTGGGAAGCTTTCGATATGAGGTTGTTGAGATTCCTGAACCTTCTGTTGCATGGATATAACACATCATTTTGCCTTTGCTATCATATTTTCTGCCAACTCTATTGAACCTCCTAGAGTGTTGCAAAGGTAGTCTTTTTGCTGAAATTCAGGTAATTTCATTATTATTTAACTTCTGATACTTTGTTTTTTTAGTTTATGCAAACTGTTGTCATCTTGTATAACTTCTGTCACCTTGCTGAGTAGTTTATGTGAACTGTTATGTTTCCCATTGTGTGTGCGTGCGTGGGATGGGAGGGGAGCTGCTAAAATTTACTATCACTATCTACAATTTCTTTAAGAAGCTCTTTACTTCTTTCAGCTTGTCCAACAGTGCAGAGTCCTATGTAGTTTTTCTTGTCATATGTCAATGCTGTAATTTTCTTCAGTTCACCCGTCAGAATTCTTGGATATACTGATGGATCATACGCATTATGGAGAATTGGCATTTGCATTCATACTGTATCATATCTGGATGATGACAGTCTATGTTTTCTAGCAGCTCTATTTGCAAAGGAAGGTGCTATGTGAACTGAAGTATAATTCTGTTCGGCATGTTCTTCCTCTCTGAAGGGTAAAGCAACCTTGTATTCCTTCACACTGTTGTTCTAGTGTAAAAAACAGAATCTCTGTATGATTCTGGCATATTACTTCCTGATGTGTGATTGTGCAGAAGCACAGCAAAAATATGTTTGCATGATAGATGGTTCCATGATAATTCACAATATGATTGAAATATTGATATTGCAGCTCTTCACATAATGAGGAAAATTTTACCAAATAGTTATTTTCTGTACCTCTATCCTTGACTGCATTATAATAAATGACAGGAATTGAAGAGATTATTTATGACACAAAGAAACCCTTCTGTTAGCATTGCAGAAAAACCATAAACTTTCCTGTTGGGCAGGATTACAAAAATATTCGATCAGGTCGAATTCCAAGAATTGAAATATCCTTAAATGACTGCCAAATAAATCCCCTGACCAGAACATTCAGTTTGATATGCTAAGGTGCTGCTATCACTTTTCTTTTATCTCTTCACTGCACCTCAAACTTTGTCACAACATAAACTTGTTGTACAAGATAAAGCATTATGCCCCAAATATTTGGGGTTTTTTTTTTTATCGCTTTTCTGTTAAGGGGCTGGCTTGTAGAAAGCCTTGTACATATACACTGAAAGAGCAATTGAATTAGGGATACCTGTCTAGTAACGTGTAGCACCACCTTTCGCCCTGATGACGGCGGCGATTCGTCTCGGCATGGACTCGACAAGACGCCGGAAGCATTGGGAAGCCTTACGGATCCACAACCCCTGAACAAGCTCCCACAGTTCACAAAGATCTGATGGAGGGGGTCAGAGCCTCAAACATCTCTCTCGATGGCATCCCAGATGTGCTTGATGGGATTGAGGTCACGTGACCTAGCTGGCCAAGGAAGCGAGGTCACGTCAGTGGAGTGTTCATCCAACCATTTGGATACAATTCAGGAGCGATGGCACGGTGCATTGTCTTGTTGCTAGATGAGGTCCCCAGTGGGATATTGAAGACGCACAAACGAGAGCAAATCGTCGTCCAGAATATCCTGGTAACGTTGACCTACGAAGGACGATATCACACATACCAGGGGTCCCATTTCAGTCCATGTAAACAGTCCCCAGATGAGAATGCCACCACCACCAGCTTGAAGAGTACCCTGCTGGCAAGAAGGATCCATCGCTTCATGTGGTTTGCTTCCGTACACATATGCTGCCATCCACATGTACCAACGTGAATCTTGACTCATCAGTCCAGGCAACATTTTCCCACATGTCTAGGGTCCAGTGGCGATGTTCCCGCGCCCATGCTAATGTTTGCACCCTGTGATGTGCGGTCAGCAGCAGTACCCTCGTGGGACGATGGCTTCTGTACCCCATAGCGAGGAGATGGTTCTGGATGGTGTGGCTGCTTACACGTTTTTGTGCACCGACGTTAAATTGCAGGGTGATTTCTTGCACTGTGGCTCGTCTATTTGCTGTTACAATGCAAGCTAGCCGACGATGACCCCACTCATCCACACGCTGTTGTCCACGGCAGTTGGCCCTTGCAGGGATGGTTTTATCAGATTCAATGTACTCACACTGCACCCGTGACAGTGGCTTGTGAAAATCCCAGTGCCTGCATGACTTCCAAGATGGAGTGACCCATTCGTCGGGCCTAGACAATTTGCCGACGATCAAATGCGCTTAAATCCTTCGTCTTACCCATACTGCGTCCGACTCTTACTGATTCCCATCGCATCACTCCTTATATTGTCGGATCGCTGCAGACGTCATGTCGTTTCCGTTTACAGGGACGCCCACAGCGCCAGCTGTCTCTAATTCAGTTGCTCTTCAGTGTATTTAGGGACCAAAGCTGCCTTACTCTGGCAGCAGAACAAAATAATGTCAATATCTGCTAGAAGTCCACACGGGCTGGGTCTGTGCTTGAAGATTAAGGATTTTGGCCCTGGATTATAAAAATCCCTTTTCTCCTCGCAAAACGAAGACTGATGAGTAAATAATCAGATGGTAAAGTTCACTGAATGAAATTGATTAATTACAGCTGAAACTGATAAGCAGGGCTGTAAGATGAGAATCTCAAATATGACAGTTTACTTCTTTAAAAGTTAAAATTAAATTCTGTTGTCACTTCATTGGCTTTTTTTTTCATTTCTGAGAAATGTTTACATGAACAGTTTTCAGCTATATGAAGCTAAACCAACTTCTGGAACCATTTGTTGCTACAATGGAGATGAGGAAGTTTGAAGTATTTGTTTACATATTTAGAGAACGAAGCTGCCTTGTTTATATTTAAGTGTAGAAGGGGAAAAGCAATTGCACATATGCAAACAGAAGTATGTTGTCAGGTCTAAATCTCAACTGTGGAAGGAATTCCTATGAGAAATGGCATATCTCATGCCTTTTACTACTGAGGCAAATCAGTTCAATAGAGCAGCTTTGTTTCTGTAAAGCAAAAGATCTTCAGCCTTTTCTGAATCGCGGACATGTCAAAATGGAATAGCACTTGCAGGCCAGATGAAAAAGAAGAGTAAAAATTAATGTGTTTATTATGAATATCCATTATTTCAGAAAGATTTTAAATCCTAGAACTTTCTTTTTCAGAAAAAGAAAAATGCAGTTAACATGATTATCTATGTTAGAAAGATGTCCGGAGTAGATGCCTGATATATCTGCATTTTTTAATACTCTTTAAAAATTTTAGTTATACAGGGTGTCTATAAATAAAGTATACAACTTCAGTATGCTATTAAAAAATATACGATAGAAAGAACTTACTTTAAATATCAAGATACATGGCAAGTGTTAAAGTTTGTTAAGCCAGATAATAGATGGTGCCACGTATCTGATGTTATGAAAAATTTCTCAAACATGGAATACAACAGACATTGGGACCTTTCTCTTTGCTGAACAAAACATTACTGGCATAGCGTACCTGGACATGTTAGAACAATTCGCAATTCCACAACTCCAGGATATTCAAAACATCATTTATCAGCAACATGGAGCATCTCTGCACTGGTCTTTGTATGTAACCATATGTTTAGACCACCATTTTCCAAGGCGTTGGATTGGACGTGAGGGGTCCGATGAAAGAGCCACCCCATTCTCCTGATATTACCTCATGTGATTTTTTTCTTTGGAGTTTTATTAAGGACATTGTGTACAAGAAAAAGGTTACATCTAAAGACAGAATAGATGAAATATGGTCATACCATTGCGACTGCGTATGTGAGGTTTTACCGAATTAAAAGTTGATAAATATGTCCACATTATGTATAAATATGAAATGTAAATGTATGATTTTGCTTGAAAATATAATTTCACACCACTACTTGTTCCCTATAAATATTGCTCTCAACACATTGAGGCACCTTTACCATGCATTTACTACTAACAAATTTAATATTATGTTCACTTGATGTTAGGTATTCTATTTCTTGACTTGTGCTTTTTTTGAAGGGAGATCACGACTTGTCAGGTCATTACGGCCTTTTTTCTGATCTCCCTAGCTGTTACATATCTATTAATTTGTTATTTTTAATGAGTATGTTGTATGTATATGATAACAGCTAAACCACTAAATTGAATTGAATGAAATTGAATCTATCACTGAGCTCAAAGAACACATTACTACAGCCTTCCTCCTTGTTACACCTGACATTCTGCAGCATACATGGGTGGAACTGGACTATTATTTATACATTCTGCGAGCAACCAACAGAACACATGTGGAGACCTACAGGCATTTTTATTAAAAAAAACTTTCACAGTTACCATGTGTTTTGACATTAAAAGTAAGTTATTATTTACTGTAGTTTTTTTCAATAGCATACTGAATTTGTATACTTCATTTATGGACACCCTGTATAATGCATTGAAGCATTGCTCATAGCAAATTTAGGAATTCAAATTCCATGTAACTAGGTACCTGCATGTTCATTTCTCCATTTCGTATTTCTTTCAATTTTAAAAATGTATTTTTTTTTCCATTTTGAAAATCAATTTTTTGCCATTTGAAAAACATTGTTTTGCCTTTTAGAATTTCCTTACATAACCTCCTTGGGCTTTAACAGGTTACTATTTCTTCATAAATTTAGCTTACTCACATAACATCCTTGGCCTGTAACAAGTTGCTATTTCTTCACAAATTTAGTTTACTTATACAACCTACTTTTTTTTTAAACTTGAAATAATATCACTGGCATCGCCATTGCCTTAGTAGTCTAATATTTGCTTTGTTGGTATATTCATTTAACTGCTTTAGTGTGACTGGAATCTATTTAACAGCAGGACAACATATGACAAGCAAGAACACTGTGTCAGGAATTCATCTTTTAAAAAGTACACAAATCCATTGTGACAGTTATGTTCAGTCTCTGGTCCCAGATGCAACTCAGTCATTTTTTTTCATTTAGAAATATTCCTTCTTTTAAAAAGCACATTCTGTGGTAAACAGAGCCAAGCAACTGGATGTGTCAAATGTTTTATTGCAAATGTTAAAGTCCTAAAATTAATGTTACTCTTTTTGTCGAGTGACTTACTCCCTTTGGTCTGAAAGTTTAGTTCTAAATGATTAATTCCTTGACCTTTCACTTTTTTTTTTTTTTTTTTTTGTAAATTCAATATATCCTAAAATCAGCGGCACCTTTTTAAGGTATCTATTGTGATCCATAAACCAGAGTGCAGTCGATAACAAGAATTTCTTCATTCATGCTAAATTTGGTAAAAAATTAAATTTAATATTAAGGCCAAGAAATACACACCACACATTTCACTGACTGTAATCAAAATCATTTCTAGTAAACATCTTATATGAACCTAAAATTTCTGTTTCTGGGTCACACAGTGATTATTCACACCAAAAATTCTATAGTTAAAAATAAATATCTTCACTCATGGACCTAAATACCATTATGTACCTTATAATACATAGTTGATATGAAGCATATTGTTGGTGTGTCAATTTATTTTCTTTGTGGACACACTGATACCTAAATAGTGTCTTTGTGGACACATGTATTTAGGTATCAGTGTGTCCACAAAGAAAATAAATTGACACACCAACAATGTGCTTCATATCAACTATGTATTATAAGGTACATAATGGTATTTAGGTCCATGAGTGAAGATATTTATTGTTAACTGCAAAATCATTTCTTGATTTCCAGAGAAAAACATGTAAATTTATCAATGAAGGAAGAAATATCCTTCATAATACATGGAAAATCAATAGAATATTCAAGGCAAACTAAAGTTGTTTCTACCACTTACTGGTCATTCATGTAACACTTCTCAGAAAATTTGAAAACTTCATTGTCCTGGAGCAGGAAACAAATCCTGCATCTCGCGATTACAGGTCTAGTATGCTAACCATTACACCACCCAGGACAGTGAAGATCCAAGCAACTGAGACATGGGAATCTGAAGCAACATCCAAGCAACTGAGACATAGGAAGCAGGGATACTTCTACTAGCAAAAAATCTGAAGACTTTCAGATTCTTATGTCTCAGTTGCTTGGATCTTCATTTTCCTGGGTGGTGTAATGGTTAGCATACTCGACCGGTAATCGAGAGATAAGGGGTTCGTTTCCTACTCCAGGAATTTTCTGAGAAGTTTTACATGGATAACCAGTCAGTGGTACAAGCAAATTCAGTTTGCCTTGAATATTGTGTAAATTTATGCAAACCATTTTATAAAACAATGTGAATAAATATTGACATATTCTTGTTTATTGGTAATTCTATATGAGAGTTCCTACAATTTTGAATCAATGTGTGCAGCTCTAGAAATAGCACAAAAACAAAATAAGAATATAACAGATGGAGAGACATACAAATTAGATGTAGTCAATTTTTATAATTCCGGAATGTTTATCCCAGTGTGGCATGATTGATAAAAACATTCCACCATGAAACACTCAGTATTTCACACCCTCTACTCTGAACACAGTATGGTCTTTTACCCCTTGGAAGAAAATTTCGGGATATTCGCTGGGAAGTTCTTCAACATCTGGCGTGCAATTCTGACCTATCGCCTTGAGATTTTCACATTTTTGGACCTCTGAAAAAATTTCTCAAAAGCAAACATTTCATTTTAAATGATAAGGTATGTGAAGCTGTACATAACTGATTGCAGCAGCTGTCTGCCTCATTCTATGACAAGGAACATCAGGACTTTTGCAATGATGAGACCACTGTCTAAATGCTGATGGCAATTATTTTTAGGTATGTCATATTTCATCTCTTTAAGACTGAAAGTCTCACTACTTATTGAACAATCCTTATATTTTCTTGTTGCTATAATTAATGTTTTTGATATTTAGGTATTGTTTTACAGTCTGCTGGCAATGCTGGAACATCCTTAGCTAACATGAAAACTGCATTGTCTTGGAGCAGAGATAGAACCCACATTTCTTGAATTTAGTCCCAACAAGTATGTTACTATTAGACTCCACAAGGCACAAGTGCACTATTTTGGATGATGTAAAGGTAGTAAATGTACTGCGGCAGAAATCAAGGGTGCCAATCCAGTTCCTAAGGTGCAAGTTTCTAGCTAATCATCAAGTTGGGCCCAGGTACAAATCTTGGATGAGGCATGGGTGTTGAATTTGCTCTACAGTGATGATGACACTCCCTCTTTCCTGTAACCAGTGGCTCTAAATTTAGGAGGGGTTACTAATTATAGCGTTAGATGCTCACAGTGGTTGTTAAACTCCCAAGCAAAGAAAAAAAAAATGGAAGAAGTGGGTTTCATTCTCATTTTATGACAATGGAGTCCTCTAGGGGTTTTTTTAGCAAATATCTTATACTAACCCCAAATTTGTGTTTCCGGGTCATACAGTGATTATTCACCCCAAAAATTCTATAGTTAAAAATAAATAGCATCACTCATGGACCTAAATACCATCATGTACCTTATAATCCATAATTGATAAGAAGCACATTGTTGGTGGGAATTTATTTTCTTTGTGGACACAGTGATGAATTTCAACCATGTCGTGATTCTTCCAACTATAACTCCGTTGGTAGGTGAAACATCTGGCTTTATTCTCTCATTCATGTACATTATTGTGCATTGGTTCCAACACTCTAAACGTTAAAAACATATTATGTACATGCCGGTAACATTTCTTATTTCATCGATGTTCACATGCAGCTGTTACACAACCAGTTAAAATTTGAAGTCGAAAAACATTTTACTATTGAAATCCAATAAAAAGTCTAAAATCAAGCCATGCTTAAGATCACCACTATGCCACCATCAAACTCCTATTAAACTCTTGTTAAATCTTTTCAACTTTTCCAAAGCCATCCTCAGGTAATCTTAAGCATGGCATGATTTTAGACTGTTTATTGGATTTTAAAAGAGCGATGACTTCTGTTTGGTGTTCCTGATCCACGTTGAGTGTATGAATTAATTGCTGACCTAAAACAATGAATACCTACTTTGACTATGTGCAAACACAACTTAATAAGATATGTCAGACTCACTGGGTTTATCAGTATGAAGTTACAAGGATTCCCTAAGAACACCTTGTACCAGGTCAAATTAGTTAGGTTTCACATCCGTATGAAGCTGGATGTGTTTTAAAAGATTACTCTTCTGTGTAAATTTTTTAAAGCACAATTCACACTGGTATGGCTTATCACCTGTATGGATAAGCATGTGTTGGGTGAGATTACTTTTTTTGGTGAATTTCCTAAAACACACTTCACATTGGTGAGGTTTTTCACCAGTATGAAGTAGCATGTGCTGTGAAAGATGAGCCTTCTGAGTGAATTTTGCAAAGCATACATCACACTTGTGAGGTAAGTCACCTGTGTGGTGGAGCATGTGTCTTGAAAGACCATCTTTCTGTGTAAATTTCTTATCGCACACCTCGCACTGATGTTCCTCACCTGTGTGGAGAAGCACATGCCATACGCTTCTGTGCAAATCCCTTGGAACATACATCACACTGGTGAGGTTTTTCACCTGTGTGAAGAAGCACGTGTGTTGGTTGGTTGATTTTAATGGCGCAAGGGCCATGGTTGGCCAAAGAGCACCAGACACGTGTGTTGTAAGACCAACTTTACTAGTGAATTTCTTGAAACATACTTCACACACATGAGGACTTTCACCAGTGTGGATGTGCATATGTTGGGATAGATGAGTTTTTTGGGTAAATTTCTTAGAGCACACATCACATCGATACGGTTTTTCACCATTATGAAGGTGCATATGGGTTTTAAGATGCTGTTTATATCTGAATTTCTGGCAACAGATGTTACACTGGTGAGGTTTTTCACCTGCATGAACTAGCTGGTGTTGAGAAAGATCAGATTTTCGGCTGAATATCTTGGAACACACTTCACACTGATGACGCTTCCTATGCGGATTTAAAACAAATCGTCTTGAAACCTCACAATCTTTCTTCAGTTTCACTTCTGTTTCGCACTTCAAGGCCTTGCCATCTACATCCTCTTCTTCATCAGCATACTGATACTGCGCTTCGACTGCATCCATACCACTTACGTTGTTTAGAATTTAAACTGAAATATATTACCTATTAGGTGGGTTGTTAACTTCATTTCACTGGATAATCCCCTTACATTTGAAACTTGCGCGACTATAAAATTATCTTCAATTTCTATTCTCTAGAAAGTTTACAAAGTATTTTAGTGTGTATTTCAAGGATTTTTTTCAACATGCGCAATTTCTGCTTTTGCGACAAAATCAGTTTATTAATCTGAATCAGTTACAAAATTCAGGTGAGGTACAATGAAACTGCAGCTCCATGTTTGTTCCGAACTACGTAGATTTTATTAAGAACCTAAAAAAAGTCGATGCAGATCAGTTAAAATAAAACTTCGTAGCCCGCGAGTTTCTGAAATTATCACGAATGTTGCTAAAAGGATAATAAAACAGAACAAGAAACACTGAAAATCAATTGCACTTCCGTACATTTTAACATCCGTCTTTCACAGAGCGACGAAGAAACTGATTTGTCATTTTCATGTAGGACTTCCGTCCACAGGGAGTAGAGTTTAGGTCCCAGCCACCTACAGCGAGATCGCCTTTTGGGCAGGACACAGAAACGGAAGCAATGAGAGCAAGTCTAGCGACTTTTGACAGAACAGTTTGTAGTGAGATTAGAGTACAGTAGATGGCGCCACGGTACAAGTACGATATAGCACATAGATGGGTGAGAGAATTTCAGGGAGGACATAGGAAATGATACCCATTTAACCAGTGGGTCCAGCCTAGGGGCCGTCACTTTACGTGCTCGTCCGATATTCAGCGATTGTTAGTAAATCACACCATCTCTGAAAGATCAGCCCAGGCACCCAGCATCGATAGTCTGAAACACTAACCACTAAGCCATCCGCGGCTTGACGAAGAAACTGCGGCAAGGTCTTTAGATATATCTCATGGTATAAGGTTGGGCTCGCTACGATGTCAGCCTCTCATTGGCTGCTGAAATGACGTCGGCGTGGACGCTGGACGCATGGCAGCTTTGAACGTCTTGTGGCGTGGGGTTTCACACTTATTATGATAATAACGAAATAAAACTGCGAAAAACTGCTCACACATAAATAAATCTCATAAATTCAAAGCATTTATCTTCCTTGAAGCGCAACATTTCCAAATGTATTTGCATATATGTGAACTCACATTTTAATACTTACTGAATAACGAAATTGGTAGCCAAGCCACTGCAAATAAAACAGCTACAAGTATTAAGTTTAGACACTGATACTTAAATTAGTTCTGAAACTTACTTCATCAAAAAATGATTGATAGAGCTGCCATCGCAGCTCTATCAATCACTTCCGTACTAGGAACAACACGAAAACTATTCTGTCTCTCTTCATACATTCACTCTTGAAAGATTTTTCAACATTCCTTCATGGCGTGTATGTATATAACACATAAGCAGGCTAAAAACAAATTTAAGCGCAAGAAAACCAAGATACAAAGAGAGAGTTAAGTGTTTATTATATGCCTTTTTTTTTTCAAAATTATTTTTTTCCTGTAATGTTTAATAAGCTTATTCTGCTCAAAGTTTAAGAATGTGGTTTTCACTTTAAACCTTTTCTACCAGCATATGTGCTAGCTGGTTGTTTTAGTAGTTAACAGGTTTAGTAGAATTTAATGTTCAAGGATTTTATTAACTTACAAAATTTGTTTTTAGCGCACTTAAGCAGATGTATAATAATATAGCAGAAACCCACTTTCAGGTCTTTGTAGGAATGAGAGAGGAAGCATTTCTGTTAGACACTGAAGAAGCTATAAGGGATTATTCTCAACATGTTTTACATTACAAATTTGTACATTTCTCCTTTTATGAACTCAAAATTTTATGGGTTACTATTTTTTAGTTTTTGCCCTCATCAAAGGGACAATATACTTAGTGACTGGGTTCTGATATTCTTCTATATATCATCATCATCATCATTGTCAACCATTATCAATCCACTGCTGGATGAAGGTCTCCCCAAGTTTCCTCCACAACGGTCTGTCTTGTGCCAGTCTCCTCCATGTCACCCCTGCATACTTTCGAATTTCATCCACCCATCTCCCATGTGGTCTTCTTCTGGGTCTTTTCCTGTCCCTTGGAATCCAATCTAAAATTTCGACTGTCCATCGATGGTCTGTCCTTCTGGCAGTATGTCCAGCCCATTGCCATTTCAGGGATTTAACTCTGATCATGATGTCTTCTACTCTTGTCATTTTTCGGATCCACGAGTTTCTCTTCTTATATCTCCTGGTTACTCCAAGCATGCACCTCTCCATGCTGCTTTGAGTTGTCTGCAGCCTTTGTATGTCTCTTTTAGTTAAGGTCCACGTCTCTGCACCATACGTAAGCACTGGAAGGATGCATTGATCAAACACTTTTCTTTTAAGACATAATGGCATATTGCTCTTGAAAATTATGCTGTTTCTTCCAAAAGCTCTCCAGGCAAGTTTTGTACGCCGATTAATTTCTTCATCAATGTGACCCTCACTTGATATCTGCTGTCCGAGATAAACGTACGTGTCTGTTATCTCCAGCTTTTCTCCATCAATCGATAAATCTTCATTTCTTGTAAAAGCATTGAACATCACTTTTGTCTTCTGAAAGTTTATTTTTAATCCCACTTCTTTACTCTTGTCAGCAAGTTCCTGGATCATACTCTGCAGCTCTGATGGGGTAGTTGCAAAAATGACTACGTCATCAGCAAAACGAAGGTGGGTTAGATAATCTCCATTAATCTTTATCCCTTTGTTTTCCCAGTTCAGTGAATGAGAGACATTTCCCAATATGGCATTAAAGAGCTTCGGAGATATGGTGTCACCTTGTCTCACTCCCTTTCCAATTTTTATGTGTGCTGTATTTTCAAACAGCCGAATCTTTGCACTTGCATTTTCATAGATGTTATTAATAATATTAATGTATGCATTTTCAATACCGCAGGATTTCAGAGTCATTGTAACTGCTGATGGTTTCACCGAATCAAAGGCTTTTTCATAATCGATAAAAGCCATGCACAATGGAAGTTCATATTCCCACGCTCTTTCAATTAGTTCTCTCAGTACGTAGATATGATCTATTGTGCTGTAGCCACTCCTGAATCCAGCTTGTTCTCTCGGTTGAGCCATGTCCAGTGTTACCTTCAAGCGGTGTGAAAGAACTTTAGAGAAGATTTTATAAACCACTGATAGGAGGCTGATAGGTCTGTAGTTCCTGAGATCCTCAATGTCACCTTTTTTATGTAGCAGGATCATTCTAGCGTTGTTCCAATCTTCGGGATTCTTCCCTTCATTAAGGCATCGAGTGAAAATTTGGGCGAGTACTGTTTCGATTTCTCCACTTGCTTCTTGTATGATGTCTACAGTAATTCCATCTTCTCCTGGAGCTTTTCCCCGCTTCATGTTCTTGATTGCATGTGCTACTTCTGCTGGAAGCACTGGAAGAACTCTGGTACTGCTACCTTTCATGATGTCTGGAGTACATGTATCATCCCTTTCATATAATTTGGAGTAGAAATCTTTCACTCTTGTCAAGATTTCGCCTCTATTTCTTGTTACAGAACCATCTTCTTTTTTCAGAGACATAATCTGTTTTCTTCCCTTACTGAGATGTCCCTTTGCTATCTTTAGGCTTTGGTTGTTTTCGATTGCTTTCCTCACTAGATCACAGTTGAATTTCCTTAAGTCTTCAGTGATACTTTTTCGTACTGCCTTGCATAGCTCTATATATTCCACTTTGGAAGTCACATCTTCTTTAGTTGTCCTCATCTCTCTTCTTTTTGGCATCAACTATTTGGTTTTTACTGATAATTTGTTCACATGCAACTTGTTCTTAGACCCAGCTAATTTTGTTGCTGTTTCCATAAGAGCTTTGGTTACTTTTCTGTTAACTTCAGAAATATCCACTTCTTCCGATGTTGGGCCTTCTAAAGCAGAGAATCTGTTCTTCAGTTCCAACTTGAAGGTATTATAATATTTTTTAAGGTTGGTTTTGTCAATACATTTTGTTTGTCTTATGAGCTTGCTACGTTCGAGTTTAGTTTCGAGGTGCATCTTACATCTCCCCAATCTATGGTCACTACCTGTGTTGAACTTGTTTAAAACACTGCAGTCTTCTATGACGAATTTTTTGTTACACATAATAAAATCAATTTCACTTGTCATCCCATTTGGATGTCTCCATGTCCATTTCCTGTGTGGCTTTTTCTTGAAAAAGGAGTTCAAGATGAAAACCCTTCTGCCTCTGCAAATTCAACGAGAGTATTTCCACGTTGGCTTCTGTTGCCGTGACCGAATTTACCTACTGAAGTTTCATTCTGTTGCCGTTGCCCTATTTTTGCATTGAAATCTCCCATAATTATCTTCAAGTGCTGCTTACCTTTATTATTTAGATGACGAATTTCCTCTTAAAATTCTTCAATTTCTTCTTCAGGATGACTTGTGGTGGGTGCATTAGTTTGAATAATCTGAGCCTTGTATCTGCTCGAGAGTTGGATAACGAGTCGTGCAGCTCTGTCAGAGGAACTTTCAACTTCTACAACTTTATCCTTCAGTTTCTTGTTTATTATAAATCCAACACCACTAGTTCTGCCAGCATCTGTCCCACGATAGTAAAAAAGATGTCCACTTTTCCGTTCAATGAGATCTTCTCCTTTTCTCCTTACCTCACTTAGCCCGACGATGTCCCACTTGATCCTTTGTAGTTCCTCTTCCAATTCAAGAAGCCTTGAATCAGAAGATAGGGAGCGTCCATTATACGTAGCCAAGGTCAGCATCAGATGGCAGCCTAGTCCGGTCCTCCGGTGATTCTTCGCACCTTCTGCCTTCATGTCGCACTGGCCGCTGCCTTTGCCAGGTACATTCCAGCTGCCGGAGACTGAGGGCCAAGATTTAAGTTGTGGAGTCATTTTTTGGGGGGGGGGGCGTTGGCCATAACTCACCACGCTGGCTAAGCGGGTTGGTGAGTGTTGGATAGAATTTCCTCTAATAAGTATAGTTATACCGCTATTGGCGGTCGTCAGAGCCCCTTTAGTGGGAACAGGATGCACCACGAGAAGGCGGGGTTGACATTTGTCAAGGAGAGGCTGTGATGTTACGCATCACCTCACCTTACATCCCTCTCTCTCTCTCTCTCTCTATATATATATATATATATAACACCTTTGTTTTGCTGATGACGTAGTCATTTTTGCAACTACCCCATCAGAGCTGCAGAGTATGATCCAGGAACTTGCTGACAAGAGTAAAGAAGTGGGATTAAAAATGAACTTTTAGAAGACAAAAGTGATGTACAATGCTTTTACAAGAAAAGAAGATGTATCGGTAGATGGAGAAAAGCTGGAGATAACTGATACCTACGTTCATCTTGGACAGCAGATATCAAGTGAGGATCACATTGATGAAGAAATTAATTGGCAAATAAAATTTGCCTGGAGAGCTTTTGGAAGAAACGGTATAATTTTCAAGAGCAATATGCCGTTATGTCTTAAAAAAAAAGTGTTTGATCAATGCATCCTTCTAGTGCTTACGTATGGTGCAGAGACGTGGACCTTAACTAAAAGAGACATACAAAGGCTGCAGCAGACAACTCAAAGCAGCATGGAGAGGTGCATGCTTGGTGCAACCAGGAGAGATAAGAACAGGAACTCGTGGATCCGAAAAATGACAAGAGTGGAAGACATCATGATCAGAGTAAAATCCCTGAAATGGCAATGGGCTGGACATACTGCCAGAAAGACAGTCCATCGATGGACAGCAGAAATTTTAGATTGGAATCCGAGGGACAGGAAAAGATCCAGAAGAAGACCACGTGGGAGATGGGTGGATGAAATTCGAAAGTATGCGGGAGTAACATGGAGGAGACTGGCACAAGACATACCGTTGTGGAAGAAACTTGGGGAGACCTTCGTCCAGCAGTGGATTAATAATGGTTAACAATGATTATGATATATATATATGAAAATGCAAGTGCAAAGATTCGGCTGTTTGAAAATACAACACACATAAAAATTGGAAAGGGAGTGAGACAAGGTGACACCATATCTCCGAAGCTCTTTAATGCCACATTGGAAAATGTCTTTCAATCACTGAACTGGGAAAACAAAGGGATAAAGATTAATGGAGATTATCTAACCCACCTTCGTTTTGCTGATGACGTAGTCATTTTTGCAACTACCCCATCAGAGCTGCAGAGTATGATCCAGGAACTTGCTGACAAGAGTAAAGAAGTGGGATTAAAAATGAACTTTCAGAAGACAAAAGTGATGTTCAATGCTTTTACAAGAAATGAAGATTTATCGATTGATGGAGAAAAACTGGAGATAACAGATACGTATGTTTATCTTGGACAGCAGATATCAAGTGAGGGTCACATTGATGAAGAAATTAATCGGCGTACAAAACTTGCCTGGAGAGCTTTTGGAAGAAACAGCATAATTTTCAAGAGCAATATGCCATTATGTCTTAAAAGAAAAGTGTTTGATGAATGCATCCTTCCAGTGCTTACGTATGGTGCAGAGACGTGGACCTTAACTAAAAGAGACATACAAAAGCTGCAGACAACTCAAAGAAGCATGGAGAGGTGCATGCTTGGTATAACCAGGAGAGATAAGAAGAGGAACTCGTGGATCCGAAAAATGACGAGAGTGGAAGACATCATGATCAGAGTTAAATCCCTGAAATGGCAATGGGCTGGACATACTGCCAGAAGGACAGACCATAGATGGACAGCCGAAATTTTAGATTGGATTCCAAGGGACAGGAAAAGACCCAGAAAAAGACCACATGGGAGATGGGTGGATGAAATTCGTAAATATGCGGGAGTGACATGGAGGAGACTGGCACAAGACAGACCGTTGTGGAGGAAACTTGGGGAGACCTTCGTCCAGCAGTGGATTGATAATGGTTGACAATGATGATGATGATGATGATATGTGTGTGGTGTGTGTATTTAATTTTTTTATATTAATGACTAGCAAATAAGTTGGTATATTCCTTACCACTAATATTCCAGATTTGATCTTTAAAACAATGTTCCCATGACAGATGTAAAAAAAAAAGGGGGGGGGGTGGGAATAGAAGGTGGTACCTGAATACCTGCAGAGTCTTGTAGTGTAATATCCCAAATTCCCCCCCCCCAATATTCCTCTTCTTTGGAGATAGATTAACAAGGGTTTCCAATGCGCTCTTCCGAATTCTACGGTCATGACATCTAAGTGCAAATGGAGTTGCAGTCTCAAATCCTAAAATGTCAATATTGGTTCTCGTACACACCTTATTAATACTAGTATTATTGCTTGTGGGAATGTTTAATGTACGTACAGCACCAGGTTTCAACACTTTTCTACTAGTCACCCCAAGTAACTCTGCCTTTAAGTCACGCTCGTAACATGTGTGAAATGTTGGGAACACACTCTTGCATTAGAAACTTTGAAGGAATCCTGAGAATTTTTGAAGTGATAAATCCTTGGGAAATACATGGTGCATAATGTCAGCATTCTTGATAAAATAAAATTTCACAATGATTTGAATGTTTACTTTCCATTCGTCCTGATGATGCCGAGCCAATAGCTCTGCGAAATTATAGTCGATATATAATAAGCCTTTGATTGTGGTAAACGTTGGTATTTTTATTTCATCTCAAAACCACAAGTTTTGTAATCATAAATTATATATAAATTTAGGTGTCAACTGGACCTTAGACTACAATTTGGTGTGTAAGTATATTAAGATATCCTACAACGGGAGACGGCAATATAACATCTTGCTTCGCTTTCGTTTTTGGACTTATTTAATACCGATATAGACTTTTCAGGAACAAAAAACTTAGTTCCTAATCTTGATTATGACGAACTCAATCTATATCAGTGTTCTTGGTTTTCCTATTGCACGTACTAAAACAGGCCACTGCACAACCAGGCATTATTGCGTTTCTTACGAAAACTCAAACAATGAATCTCAGTGGTAAATAAGTATCAAAGTAAACGCAGCATAAACATCAAACTAGATATACAAACTTCAAACAGTTGCACATCAATTACGTTCATAGCGGAAACTCCATCACACCAATTGTAAACAAACAGTGATGCGGGAAGCCAAAAGACTGGGCGTCCACGCCTACGTCATGCGCCGTTTCAAATTAACAGCGTCGGATACTGCGCAGCTCAAGCGGGACCCTCCTGAAACTGCGGTTGCAGTTAGACGATATCATAACATTCCACAATAAACATGTGCACCGGGATCCTGCTAGATAAGCAGACGATACAACTGAAGTAACAAAATTGGCTCCATTTAATTCCCTCAGCACACTTCAGTTGTTTGGGAATGCGATCAAAATTTTAAACATAACTAAACGTAATCTATTTTTCGCAAACAATATTGATCCACCAGAGATATTATGAGAAACAGAAGCAGGACAAGCTCACTGGGCCAGCCAGGTAAATAGTCCCCCAAATAAATTTCCTCAAACTGTGATTATGTGTTCCCAGATGCAGAAATAATATATTGAAAACTTTCATGTTTAGTCATTGTTCCCCTATCACGTTTGAAATTTTATTTTCAATTTTTATTAGTTTGCTCCACGGTGTATGATAATCAGGTGATACAACTTCTCATACAGTTAAGGTGATTCCACCTAAAATCTCTTCCTTGTGTTTCCAATGGTAAAAATTATTTACATATTTTCTTCGCAATTAATGTATTTCCAAGGATGAAAATTTGCACATCGATAAAACTAACTTTAAGTTATAGCATGGGATACTTAATACTTGCTAAAACATAACCATAATTAAGCAATCCAACATATGTTTGTCTACACCGGTCGCGCCATCTGTTAACAGATCTGAACATTGCTCAAAGAAAAATTATTGATTTTTAATATAATTATGGTCATGTTTTAGAAAGTATTAAGTATCCCATGCTATAACTTAAAGTTAGTTTAATCGATGTGCAAATTTTCATCCTTGGCATTATATAAATCGAGAAGAAAATATGTAATGAAATTTTACTATTGGAAACATAAGGCAGAGATTTTAGGTGAAAGCACCTTAACGGTTAGAAAATTGGATCGTTAATGTCATCGCTCGCCAGGGCGCGTGCAGGAGTTGTGGGCCGATGGACCTCATTCACCTCGCTTTGCAAACGTTCTTAGCAGTGCAGTAATAATATATTTGAAATGCATGAATAGAGAAAACCTCAGTTTATAACACCCTCTTTATAAACTACGTTAATCATCTTTCCATTAATCATTACTGCTTTTCTCTGGATTTTTTCTTCTGTTTCCATAGCTCTTGCTGCAGCCACGAATTTGCTCCTGAAGGAAAGTAAAGAAATTTGAGTTTAACGAACACACCCCGTATAAATATTTTATGAACCGTAGGTAAAATAATTTACCGCAACTCGAGACCAGTAGTGAAACACTGCATGCTTCGTGAGAGTGACGTACACTCGTGACCACTACAGACTGCTACCACTGATGTGAAAGCAACACTCAATTAAAAGAACTAGTTTTGCTTCTGTGATGCATACGTGACAAAAATATTTCAATACGTATGCCAGTGGCAACGGACACACATTCATGGTCCCACGCGCTTTCTCAGGTGTCTATTTGTGACCCTTAGAAATATAATAAATATTTTACCTTCTGATACCAGTATGCTCCCCTTTGTAACTTCGACATGGTCACAGCCAATGCAACTGGAACAGCGATGAAACACATTTTGCGAAATTTTAAAGGGTCTGCCACAATTTCGCCATGAGTTGTTACTGTGATAATCACGCAGAGGCATTTTTTGTTAACAAATACAGATTGTAAACATATTCGTATTCAGTCCAGTTTTCATTTTGAAACCATTACAATTCAGGGTGCCGCCCCGGTGGCGCAGTGGTCTAAGGCGCTGGCCTCTGATCATTCGTCCGTAAGGGGTCCGGGTTCGAATCCCGGTCGGGCATGGATGTTGTGTTTGTCTTACGGCACTGGCTCTCCCCTTCCCTGGAACCAGTGACCCTAAATTAGGGACGGGCGACTGCTTATAGCCCATTGAGTTGCTCACGGCGGTCGTTAAACCTCCAATAAAAAAAAAAAAAAAAAAAAAACAATTCAGGGTAGAAAAATTTGCTTTCAAAATTTACCAACTTCGTAAATTTTTTAAACAATGATCTCTGATTAAATGTTGTTCCTTAAAAAATTAAGATATAGTGCACTACCTCAATTGAAACACGCAACTTATTTTGGAAAAACAAATGCAGCAGAAAAATAAAATGTAACCAATGGAGTAGTTTCAATTATTTTTTATAAATAAAAATTTACTTGAATTGAAAAGCGAAAATTTCGCTCTGCGAGGTAAGTGAAAAAAATTAATTTCGTGCTAGTATTTAGCTACAGAAATTAGTTATATTTTGTTTTGTTTGCAATTTATTCATTACCAAACATTATTCCTAATTACAATTTGTTCATATGCCCATTTTGACCAGAAGAGAAAACAATCTTTTTTGCAAAAATCCCGGCGACTGAGTATTTGTTGTTAGCAAACACTGACAATTTCCCCCAGTTCAAGTTATACTTTGTTTTCTTTTGCAATTTATTCATTACCAAACTTTATTCCTAATCACAATTTATTCATATGCCCATTTTGGTCAGAAGAGAAAACAATTAAAACCTTTTGAAAAAATCCCGGTGACTGAGTATTTGTTGTTAGCAAATACGAACAATTTCCTCCAGTTCGATGGCAGTAACATCACTGTTAGAATTATTACGTTGAATAAAAGCAGGGACAAACCAAAAATTGAAAGAACAACAACAACAAAAAAGCAAGTCGAATAATACATTCATTGCTGTTTTCTAAATTCGTACCACCATTTTATTTTTCATTCGAAATAAGAACAATCGTATTTCTCAACATAGCTTGCAGTAAAAGTACACAGCAAGGCATTCACAGCTATCGAGAGACTGCGCGATGAGTTCTATCTACGTCACTAGGCGAACGATTCCGAAGACCACTCAAATATGGTGTACCACCGACGTCTGCCATAAAAACAGCCCCAGGGTCGTTTTATTCGAACTGACGTGGGAACAGGCTAAGCTTTCCACATGAGTTGGTTTCAATAGCAGTCAGAGTTGTGACCAGAGCAGCCCGCCAAGGTTCCTTCCGCTCCCAGTGGAGTTATGCAGGAAAAATTTCCAGCTGAATTAAAAAACTTCAGTAATGGCGTTATGCAAGAAAAACATCCAGCGGAGTTCACAAAACTTCGGTTCGGCATGAGAAAAAAAGTACAGTTAGGCTCAGGTCTCATTGAGCCGTCAGTTTGGAATGTAGGACTACGACTTGCAGGTCGAAGATTTGAAACGAGCTAGTCGAGTATGGTTTCAAAGTGTTTCTTTAATTTGTTATAGCAAACGCAGGTCTATGATCAGGGGCGGATTTCCGGCTAGGCGCACTAGGCGCGCGCCTAGGGCCTCGCTATTTCAGGGGCCCCGAAAACATATAATTGGATTTTCAGTTTTGGTTTTCACGGACCGAAGCAAATCAATCCTTAAAGCGACTACTTTGTATTGTCAATTGATATTTTACTTTCTCATATTAATAATAAAATTTTTTCTTGCTGTTGCTGATATTCCGAATTTTCGAGTTCTTACCGATGTACTTATTTTGAAAGGAACGGTTAAAATAATTTTGAGTTCCTTTTAGGGGTTGGTAAAGAAGGTATTCACGCTTCCCACAATTTTCATTGTTTAAGGCGAATTCTTAACTGGCCTGCTGTGCTATAATTGCTTTCATGGTACTTCCAGCCAAGGGAACACATCTGTGTTGGAACCTTCCCACCTTCTTCCCGAATTGCGATGAAGAGTACTTGTAAAAAACTTTCCTGATGATCGGGCGTGTTTGCTGTTAATAGTCTTTTTCCTTCGTGGTAGGATAATCAATGAAGAAAGAAATATTCTTCACAGGATAACTCTTCCTAGGACAATCAAGTTCTTTCTCGGCCCTAATCCCCCTAAACCATCTTAAACCAAAAGAGTTATTAATATTTAGGCTGAAAAAAATAAAAAATTGAGAATAACACACTATCTTATTTAATAGTGTTAAAAGTAATTTATATTGTGTTGCAACAATATTTTCTCGTTACTTTCTGCTCCCTTGGTTTAATACTGATAATTATCAAGTATTCTCACCTTTTCTATTCCTTAAATCGACTTAAAACTAGTTTTTGGAAAAGCAATAAAAAGTTTCAATGAT
Organism: Macrothele yani; assembly: GCA_039090855.1. Taxonomy (NCBI): domain Eukaryota; kingdom Metazoa; phylum Arthropoda; class Arachnida; order Araneae; family Macrothelidae; genus Macrothele; species Macrothele yani. Next base: position 92,662,955 of record CM077009.1, read on the forward strand.
ACTCTTACTCAAAAACCTGCAGTTCCTACTTTTCCATTTTCAAACCGGATTTTTTGCATTTAATTTGTATGCTTATGTTTCTGATAACTACAGTGCAGGTATAAATGGGATACGGGTATTTAAAGTGCCAAACCTAACATCCATTGATTCCCTATTAGCCTCAAAATTCTGTTTATGATAACTGCAGTGCATGAAGTATATGGGATATTAAAAGTGCCAAACTTAATATCCATTGATTTCCTGTTAGCCGCAAAAAATAATTTTTGAAATATCTTTAAAATCAAAAAGTTCGATGTGCACGGTCAGATTTAAAAAAGTGTAAAAACCTTTTTCTTGACTCCCCTTTTTTTGTTAATCTGACGGATGAAAATTACTGAAGGGATAAGTAGGAGGAAGGGCCCCTGAACCTTTTAGCGCCTAGGGCCCCAAAAGATCTAAAGTCTCCTCTGTCTATGATATGAAAAGTAGCTTACAGAATTTTTAGAAATGATGCTGCACACATTGCGAACACAAAGCCGAGTTCGAGATGGGCCGGGTAGCTGTTCGATCGGGGTGTTGGATTTTTGTTTGGCGGCAGCTGCGTCCAGGCGTTCTCGATACGGTCTAGCTCGTTTGGCTGCAGTCTTCTTGGGCTTCTTACATTCCTCATCAGTTGCTCTTGCCTTTCGTTTTGATTTTCTCCAATTTTACTTGCTTTCATTCTGCGAATTCCTCGGCATTGTCGAAAATATTAACCCGCTCACACAAATTTGTTTTCTAAATTTTAATTTAAACCACTGCGATATGTTCTTTATATATTTGAATAGATTTCTTCGAGGACTTTAAAACGATACCACGCACAGTCGTTTTGTCCTCTACCTGTCCAGACGAACCGCGATATTGTCAAAAGTGTTCACCAGTTCACAAGAAAACAATTTTTTAAATGTTCAGTTCAAACCACTGCGAAATGTTCTTGGTATATTTAAACATATCTCGTCGATAGCTTTAAAAGGATACCACGCACAGTCGTGTTGCGCTCACGGTAG